>CM066321.1:245374421-246624421 GCA_033807775.1 Saussurea involucrata | reverse complement strand
ACAGGGTTCTGAGTAATGGCAATTGCACTTTTTGAGTCACAATAGATGGGAATCTTGTTAAGCTGATATCCATAGTCCATGAGTTGTGTTCTCATCCACAATGTTTGAGAGCATGAAGCAGCAGCAGCAACATACTCTGCTTCAGCAGTTGAAGTGGATACACAATTCTGCTTCTTTGATGCCCAACTCACTATTTTATCTCCCAAAAAGTGACAAGCACCAGATGTACTCTTTCTGTCCAACCTACTTCCTGCATGATCAGCATCAGTGAAAGCAGTCAATTTGAAGTCAGTTTCTTTTGGATACCATAAACCTAGATCAGGTGTTCCTTTGAGATATCTTAAAATCCTTTTGACAGCCAACATATGTGATTCTTTCGGGTTAGATTGAAATCTAGCACAGAAACAGGTAGAAAACATGATATCTGGTCTACTTGCAGTCAAATAAAGTAATGATCCAATCATGCCTCTATAAAGTTTGATATCTGCTGAAACACCTTTGAGATCAGCATCTAACTTTATGTTAGTTGCCATAGGTATTCTCATAGAAGCACAATCAGACATTTTGAACTTTTTCAGAATATCTCTGACATATTTTCCTTGATTTATGAAAATACCTTTTGGTAGTTGTTTGACTTGAAGACCAAGGAAAAAATTCAGTTCACCCATCATGCTCATTTCAAATTCAGATGACATGATTTTTGAAAAATTATCACATAATTCTGGACTGGTAGAACCAAATATTATGTCATCAACATAAATCTGAATCAGAATCAAATCATCACCCTGTTTCTTTAAAAATAAAGTTGTGTCAATTTTACCTTTCTTGAATCCTGAACCTAACAGGTGTTTAGTAAGAGTGTCATACCAGGCTCGTGGTGCTTGTTTTAGACCATATAAAGCTTTGTCTAAAATATAAACATGATCAGGGAATTCTGGATCAACAAAACCTTCAGGTTGATGGACATACACCTCTTCATTAAGTTTGCCATTTAGAAAGGCTGATTTGACATCCATTTGATACACCTTGAAGTTTTTATGTGCAGCATAGGCTAAAAATATTCGGATTGCCTCTATTCTTGCCACTGGTGCAAATGTCTCATCATAATCAATTCCCTCTTGTTGACAGTATCCCTTAGCAACCAATCTTGCCTTGTTTCTGATGACAACACCTGATTCATCCTTTTTGTTTCTGAACACCCATTTAGTTCCAATAATAGATTTACCTTCAGGCTTTGGGATGAGTCTCCAGACTTTATTTCTTTCAAATTGAAGCAATTCCTCTTGCATTGCTGAAATCCAGTCTGGATCCTCTAAGGCTTCATTAGCTTTCTTTGGTTCAATTACACACAAGAAACCAGCAAACATTGCTTCATTTGCTGTAGCTGATCTAGATTTACTCCTTCTGAAGGATCACCTATTACTTGATGAATAGGATGATTTTTAGTCCATTTATTTGCACTAGGAAGTACATCAATCTCTGAATAATTGTTGTTTGCATCATTCTCATCAATGATTGCTTGTAATTCTGAACTGTCCCCTTTTTCTGATGTATGAATAGAAGTCATATCCAAGTTTGGGTTCTGATTAATGAAGTCAGAATTCAGAGTGACTTGTTCAGAGTTCTGAGTACAAGAATCAGAATTCTGATTACAAGGTTCAGAATTTTCACCACTTGTATGTATTAGATTTGGACATTCCCCTGATGGACCTTTGTCAGAAATTACAGTTGATTGAACTATTTCTGGAGTCTTATTTTTCATCTCTTTGACCATCTTTGGGTTTTCATATTCTGCATAAGAATCAGAAATTAGTTCACTAAAAGCATCCTTAAATAGTAAATTGAGTTCTGAACAGATAGGATTAGAATTTGTATCAGAAGTCATTTTTGTCTTGTTCAGCATGAGTTCTGAACTGTCTTGTTCAGAAGTCCGCATTCTGGCTTCATCAAAAGTTACATTTATGCTCTCCATCATCCTCTTGGTTCTTCTATTGTAGATTCTGAATGCTTTGGAAGTTAAAGAATAACCCACAAAGTATCCTTCATCTGCCTTTTTATCGAATTTGGCAAGATTTTCTCTGTCTCTGAGAACATAGCACCTGCAACCAAAAACATGAAAGAATTTGATTAATGGTTTTCTTTTATTTATCAGTTCATAAGCAGTCTTATTTAATCTCTTATTGATTAAAGTTCTATTTTGTGTAAAACAAGCAGTTGCAATTGCTTCAGCCCATAGGAAAGTAGGAAGATTTGCATAAGCCAACATTGTTCTCGCAGCTTCAACTAGAGTTCTATTCTTCCTTTCAACAACACCATTTTGTTGAGGAGTTCTGACAGCAGAAAAATTGTGAGAAATCCCAGAACTTTCTAAAAAATTCTGAAGAGTCTCATTTCTGAACTCTGTTCCATTATCACTTCTGATTTTCTGAACTTGAAGTTGTAAGAGAACTTGAATCCTTTTGATAAAATTTATCAATGTAGTAGCAGCTTCTGACTTAGCTCTTAGGAACTCAACCCATGTGTATCTGGATAATTCATCAACAATCACAAGCATATATTTCTTTCCTCCCATAGATTGAACTGAAATTGGACCACAAAGATCAGTATGAATCATTTCTAATGGTGCTTTGCAAGATGAGTCCATTTTTAATTTGTGAGAACTCTTTTTCATCTTGCCCATTTCACAAGCTGAGCATAATGATTCTTTTTCAAATTTAAGCTTTGGTAAGCCTTTAACCAAATGTTTTGCAACAAGATTATTAAGATCTTTGAAATTCAGATGAGAACATCTTCTGTGCCAAAGCCAGCATTCATTTGTAGTTGATTTTGATAAAAGACAAACTGTATTTAATGTTTTCAATTTTGAAAAATTAACTACAAATAAGTCCATATGTCTTTTGGCCCAGAAGACTTTAACATCATTTTCAGTTAAAATCATGCAACCTGTTATTTGAAACTTAATTTGACAAAGACTGTCTAAAAACTGACTTATGCTGAAAAGATTATGTTGTAATCCTTCAACATAGAAAACCTTTTGGATAGTCAGATCCCCTTTAGTTAAATCCCCATAACCTTTGACTTGTCCTTTGCTGTTATTTCCAAAGTTTACAGCTCCTCCAGCCTTTTCTGTGAAGTTTGATAGAAAAGACTTCTGACCTGTCATGTGTCTTGAAGCTCCTGAATCTAAAAACCACACATGACAGCCCTGCAAAAGGATCAGTTAGGTTTAGGTACCCATTTTGGAATGGGTCCATCTTTGTTAGCTTTGTCATTGGATTTAACATTAGTACCTTTTACTCTCCACTCAAAATCTTTCTTCAAACACCACTTTCCTTGAACTTTTATGAAGTCAGAACATTTTCTGCTTACAAGCTTGTTTAAATTCTTTTTGAGAGTTGTAACTTTTGGTTTTGCTATATTTTCAACTTTCTTTTCTTTTATCTTTTCTTTCTTCTGAGTCTGAGGAACAGAAATTTTCTTCTTTTCTGTATTTTGAGAAACAGAAACTTTCTGAATATCTTTTCTTATGTATGAAACATAAGTTATTTTGACTTGACATTTATGAGAATATTGGAATGAATCATTTTTACATCTAACACAAACAAGATTTTTCTTTGCAAGTGACAATAAATCTGAAACATAGGTCATTTCATTTTTATTGATACTGTTCAGAGTACAATTGCCCTTATTACAAGAATTTCTAGCTTTGAGTTCAGAAGTAGATTTCATTCTAAGCTTCTCAAGATCCCTTTTCAGATCATTCAACTTTGCAAGATCATCTTTCCTTTTGCTTTCTTCTTTTTCTGAAAAAATCAAGTTCTTTTTGTTAGAAGAATTAGATGATTCACCTTTTTCATATGTACTTGATTCATTAAAGAATTTATCATTTTCTCTTGAAGCATTAATTTTAAAAAGATCATACTCAGTCTTCAGTTTTTCAAGCTCTGTTATTTTCTGAATAAAAATATTCTTTTCTTTCAAAGCTTCTTCAAGTTTAATATCCACCTCACAGAAATCATTTTCAAGTTCATCATAAGCTTTCCTTAAGTCCTCAAGTTCTTGACTCACAAGATTAAATCTCTTTTCAAGTTGCAAAAATTCATCTGATTTTGTTTCAGAAAATCCAGTTGAATCAGACTTCTGGCTACCTGAGTCAGAGTTCTGATTTACAGACTCAGATGTCTGATCTTTAGACTCAGAGTTCTGACTACAAAGTTCAGAATCCTGACTAGAAGTTTCAGACTTCTGATTGACTGTTTCAGAATTTTTACTTGTGTCAAATATGCTCTCAATGTCATGATATGAAAAACTTGGTTGTTTATTTTTGTAGCTGACATTTAAGGAATCATACTTGAATTTAGTATCATTGTATCTTGGCTTTTCATCTGTTGGTTTAGAAACTTCTTTCTTAACCTTTTCTTCTGAACCAACTGACTTTTCTGTTTTAGACTCAGAAATTTTCTCATCTGACTTTTTAGAGTTTGGTCTTTGCAAATTGTCAGAACTTGTTATAGAACTAGCAGGTCTTATGAAAACTTCAACAATTTCTGGGATTTTTGGCTTAGAAACTTGAAGTTTTTCATACAAGTTAATTGGAGCTCTTTTTAAAGTGACATTTTCTTCCAATCCCAATCCCGTCTTTGGGTTGTAAAATCTTGTATCTTTAACGTTGTTTAATAAAAGATTTAGTGTTTGCTGAGTCTGACCCCTTTTCAAATTCAGATCTTCTAATTCTTTAATTTTAGTGTATAAATTCTTTCTTTCTTCAAATAACATATCAAATTTTATTTGTAAATCACCTTTTTCATCCTTTATTTTTGAAAACTCAACTTTTAGTTCAGAAAGCCTTTTCATCAATTCAGAATTTTCATCTTTAACTTTCTGTTTCTCAGCCTCAGATTCTTCATATTGTTCTTTTATTACTTCTTTTTCAATTCTGAATTTGTTAACCAAATTTCTTTCTCCTTTTATCTGTTTTCTTAGATTAGCAAATTCAGTTTTCATTTCACCAATCTGTGTCATTAACTCTAATTCAAGTGAAGAATGTACCTCAGCAGATGACTCAGAATCAGCATCTTCAAAATCAGAATCATCCTCATTCCTCATTTTTGCCATATAGCTCTGCATCTGTGGAAAGTTGATGTGATCATCTTCATCAGAAGTATAGTACAACCAATTCTCCTGTTCAGCCAACAAAGCAATTTTATCATCTCTCTTCTTTGCAAGCTGAGCCTTCTTGGTGTAGTACTCATAGTCTTTCACAATTTTAACTCTGCAATCCTTAGCATAGTGGCCAGATTTTCCACATTTGAAACACAGATTCTTTTCTTTTCTTTCATCCTTCTCTTCATTGTTTTCTTCACTTCTCTCTACTCTCTTTTCAAACTTATTTTCTTCTCTGTCTTCTTTCTTCTTATAGTCTGAACTCCCAACTCTCTTATAATTTCCTTGAAATCTACCCTTCCCATACCTTTTATTGAAAGTATTTGTCAACAAAGCTAGTTTCTCAGCCATTATCTTGATATCTTCATCATCTTCTGATCCTTCTTCCTTGTCAGATTCTTCCAGATTAGGTATCTCTGATAGATATGCAGTCTTTTTGGGTGCTTTGATTGCTTTGGACTTTGATAAGAACGCTAACTGATCAGCAACATTTTTCTTCTCTTCCACAACTAACTTGACAGTGTCTTCATGTTGATTAAGAACACAGAATAGATCATTTAAGTCTTCTTCACACATATCCTTGTTCATTTGCAGACTTATGGCAAATGATGACCATTCTGAATTTAGACTGTTCAGAAATTTGTAATTTATTTCTGATTTTGTTTTCTTCAGTCCATTTCTTCTCAAGTCATTTAGAATGGTGCAAAATTTACTGTATGTCTGTGTCAAACTTTCTGACTCTTTTGCTTTGAACCTTTCATAAGCATTTATGCTTTGATTTAACTTTGCCTGAATAGATCTCACAGTTCCTAACATTTGCCTTTCCAATTCGTCCCACATTTCTTTAGCTGATGATCCACTGTCAATCCTGTTAAGAACCTCATTTGGGACAGCCAAAGTCATCAAAGTAATTGCTCTTTTGTCAATAGCATGCCTATTTTTCTGTTCAGCTGTGTATTGGGAATAACTCTTTTTCACCCTGGTCGCTGGAATTTCTGGAGTTGTCTCTGTAGCAGGGGTTGCAGCAACATCGATGTATACTTCAATTGGGCCTTCTCGAATAGAAATCATAAGGTTTTCATCAATGTTGTCTAGGAATTGGATCATTCGGATTTTCCATTGCTGATACTCTTCTGGTATAAGAACAGGCGGTTTGGTTTCAGATCCCATGGCTAGATATTCTTTAGAAGACATGATTGTAAGAAAATTCAACAGAAAAACAAATTCGAGTTTCTTGATCGAAATGTAACAGGTAATTCAAGAATTGACAAGAATTCAAGAACTAGCCCTAGCAGCGGAATCGAATTTTGAATGAATCAAGAAATCTTCAAGAAATTTATCAATTGATCTTCGCGATAACAATCTTGAACGAATTTGTTTGTTGATTGGCTCTGATACCAATTGAAAGAACAGGATCTAATCTCACAATCAATATAGAAAGCAGTAATTGAGAAGTTGTATGATCAAGCCCAATTGTATTCAATGATGAACAGAAATACAGATCTATGAGAGAGAGAATCTCAAAGATTACAGAGAATGAATACAAAGTTATACGGGAAAAATCAATCAGTTAGCAACATAGAGCTAACTACTATTTATACTGCAACGGACATCTTAAAGCTACAGTACAAATAAGAAAGACTAATAAGAACATAACACGTGTCCTAATTAGTTTATAAAATACTAAGTAAAGTATCTCGTCATAAGTTCTGAACAGGTAGTTCAGAACTTCTGAACATTCTTCTGATAAAGCTTCTCAGATCTTCTGACTCCTTAACTCAGACATCTGACTTCTCTTTCCAGACTTCTGATTTCTCTGATCAATACTTCTGAGCTTTCACAGTCAGACCTCTGACTTCTCTACTCAGAGCATCTGAGTCTTCTTATCAGATATTCAACACTTGGTTTATTGACAAAACTTCAGATCTAACAATTGTGTCTATAAAGGAGGTAACTGCCAGATTATACTACAAAATGTGGTATCCAGAGTTTGTTGTTCAGAGGCAGGATTGTAGAGATTACAGATTCTCTGAAGCTGATTTTTGTCACCTAACGATGGAAGATTTTGAGTTCATGTATCATCATTTCAGAGATCTTCAGATCAGAAGAGAAAACGTGACTCTTGCATTGAATGCCATCAAAAGGTTTTTGAGAAGAAACATCTTGTTCACACAGTGTCATGATTTACAAATGGCCGTTGAAAGTTATCAACCAAGAGTTAATTTGTTAAGGCCTAATCAAGATTTGCCTGGAATAATGAAGATGGCACTACTTGCTGTGATTGGAGAACCAGAGGTTGGTGTTGTGTTCAGAAGTGGTGCAAATAAGATATTCATTCGGTTTAATGAGTTGGAAAAGTATTATGACGGTATGCTCAAGATTGTAAGACTTCAGTTGATAGAAAAGCTCAAAAGACATGATGCTGAACGAAAAGTTACTTGGATGTCTTCAAAACCTAGAAGAGTTCTGTCAAGAGCCATTGAAAAGATAGATGAAAGATTGAATTTCAGGATGGCTATGTGAAGAATTGAAACGCATATTGGGTTTCGAAGAAGAAGAAGACCCTTTCTGCCTTGATAGCTAAGGGGGGGATTGTTATAGCATTATTGTAGCTATCATGAAAGTATTAATATCTTGTACTATTCTTCTTAGTAGAGGCATGGACATGTCATGGCCCTACTATATAAAGAAGACTCCTTTGTTATTTCCATAACACTGGTAGCATTTTGTCATTTGTACTCATTGATCAATATATGGATGACTTGTGCTCTCTAGATTCTCTCTCTATATTTGATTGCTAGATTCTGGGTTTATCATAAATGCACTTTGTGTCCACTGAATACCAGCTTGCAGACTTATTCACCAAGGCACTAGATGAGAAAAGATTCATTTTCTTGGTGGGTAAGTTGGGAATGATTAACATGAGTTGAACCCTCTGTAAGTAAGATTTGATCTTTTTGTAAATATGTATATATTTAAACTCTTCTATATGTAAATTCTTAATCATCAAAAGTTCTGTAACCAACAGAGCTTCTGTGGGATTGCTCAGAATATGACAATCTCCACATAACCTCTGATAACCTTGACCTATGTTCTGTGCACAACTTATCTCATTTGATCCAAGCATAGGTCAAGGGGGAGCAGAAGGAGACCTTGAACTGATCTACAGAGGTTGATCATTCAAGGGGGAGCAAAAGAAGAGATATGATCAACCATATCTACAGAAGTCAGGTATTTTTGCCGAACAAAGGAGAACCAAATGTAAGTAACTCGTACAAATCCTTTTTGAAAACAATTTTCTAGGACACAAATTTCAAAACACGTCCTGTAAACACTGTTTAAGACATTCCAAACAAGAAATGTGTTGATCCAAACCCTCAGTGATTTGATAATGACCCTCTCTTATATACTTAGTGAAAATTGTAAGTAAACAATATGTATCAGAGTTTCACTATCGCTGATAAGTACTAAGATCTTCCAGTACCGCTGATAGGAACTCTCGCTTTTAGATTAAACATTCAGCGAACACTGTTCACCATAAATGCTCTGAGTCTGTTCAGTCATTATGATGATCGCTGATAAGTTAGTTGTTTACTTATGATCCCTGAAGACAAGTTTCACGTCAACAAAGGTTCTACGCTGAAGTCGAATATCAAGTTCAAGAACCAGCGACAAGTCTCCTAATGAACTGATGCGGATCAGCGAAGACTCAGATTTGTCCACTCAACGTGAAGTATCAAGTACAAGACTTCAGCTATCGCTGAACTTTATCATCTGCTGAATAGTAAATGATAATCGCTGAATCAACGAAAGCTGATCATGAAGTCCTCCGTACAAAGTACTTTTGTCTTAACCACCCTTGCACGCCTCCGTACGAGATGTCAGAAAAGAACCTCCGAATATCTGAAATCGTACAACCACTCTGATACTACATTGTTCATCCGTACGGCTACTAAGGTTGTCAACCAAGGTCAATGACATGCAACCAACCAGCTGATGACACGTGTAAAGTATATACTGACTTGCATTAAATGCATGCAGTATATAAAGAGATGAACTCACTTCATTTGAAGTAACTTGCTAACTCTGGACAAGTTCATATCTCTTATCTCAAGATAGGTTATTGTTACGTGCGAAATGTGTGTTTTAATCGCAGTGGGTTGCAAACTGTCCACAGTGGGAAGTGCAAGTGTACACTGTCCACTATGATCGTCACAGCAAGTAATAGTTGGTAAAATACCAGAATCGAATCCACAGAGACTGGACAATCAAGACAATACGGTTCTCATGAGCTCCTTTTACAAGTTTCAACTAGAAAGGAAAATAATACTTTGGTTTGGTTTGGTAAAATAGCTACTTGAAACGATTTACTAAATGCTAAAAAGGAGGAATGTAGGTTGGATTTTCCCTAAATTTTATCTCAAATACTCGGTCCTTAGAGTGATCCTCGTATTCGTGGTGGACATTTTCGCTAGAAAAGCCCGGTTACAAAATACTCACACCGTTAGATAAAAATCCCATACTCTTAGTACTTGTTGTTTTGTCAATGGTAATCTCTAAATGGACCTTTTCAGGCCTCGATGGAATGTGTAGAGACAAATACTCTAAGTGTTTTTAATACACAAATTAGCTTGCCTACTACTCCAGTGGGCAGAGATTAGCTCACTGTGCCGACCTCACTTTCGTAAGTGTCAAAAGAATTCTTTCGAATCCCCTAGCATCATTCAAGCTCGTGTCACTGCGCTCTACTTATTTCTAAGTTAAGAACTAGACTTTAGATCCTTGCAAGTGATCAGCTTGTTCGCATCCTTGGGTAAATATCGAGAATGAAAGACCAAAACAACAAATATTCTAAGTATAAAGATTACTCAAGCATTTTTGATAAAATCCAGGTACTTCTCCTTCCTACATCCCAAAGGATGTTTAGCCTAACATTTCCGAAGTAAAGAAAACAAAAGATGAAGATTTGCACATAATAAAACTGAAAGTGACTTGAATTAACTGCTCACAGTGGGGAACGAGAAGTCGTCCCTGCACTGTGTAATACGAACTACAATTTAAACTAAGAAAGTAAATTACTGAAAATTAAAGCTAGTTACTGCAGTAAATAAAAGACTAAAGCTAATGTGGTAGTTGAGAGAATTTGAGACTAAAAGTATTCAAGGATGATAACCAAGCATGCATTTAATGGCACCCAAGTGCTCCTTTATATACTAGGAGAAGGAGTTGGGTATTACACAAAAGAGGTGGGTCTTCCAATGGGTAAAGACTGCTGAGTTGTGGCAGAATTCAGCTCCTTGTGCAATTCTTTTATCCAATGGTCCCTTCTCCAAGTCAATCTCCAAGTACAAAGAGGTGTACTTGATGCTATCTTCAATGAGAACTACCTTGTACTTCTCCAGCCATTTCTCTGCCATATGAACCTTCCTCCTCCAGAAAATTAGATCCCAACTAAAAGTTTCTTTTTGATTTCTTTTTGATCAGCTCGAAGAGTGGGGAACCGGAGTGGGCACTGTATACGTCACTGCGGATGAAAAATCGTGAAAACACCCAAAACTTCCCCAAATAATTTATTAAATACCATGGTTCACTCTTTTTGCTCGTTTTCGTAAATCATACCAAGAATGGGGGTTTTTAGAAGTGAAATGGCTAAAATTGACAAAATAAAGTGGAAAATAAATGGAAATAATAACTCTAAAAATAGAGTTATCACAACCTCAAACTTAAATCATTACTTGTCCCCAAGTAATAAAAAGAAAGAAATAAAATGAAACACAATGCATAAAAGGTCTTTGAGGGACTTACATATTTCTTGACTTGAATGGGCGTTGATCTCCTTCCTTCGATACTTCCTTCGGTTCCAAACTTGAAAATTTCACTTTTGTGTTTGACGAAACCTTTCCCTTGTTTACCTTTTGATCAATAGGGCTTTCTTGGGTTTGAAGGGTTTATGGCTTTGAATCTTTTCCCAAGGGTTTTGGCAAAAATTTCCAAACATGGACCGAAGATCTCGCTTTGAGATTTTTATTTCAAGAAGTGGGTGTTTAGTATTTTGCTATGATAAGAACGTACACTTTCAGGCTTTATTTGGGTATAATGAGTATGGCTATTTTTTTTGTGAGGGTGGGTATTCTGATGGTCCAGAATAGGCACACCATCGTTTTCTGGGAGTGAGCACTTTGATGGTCCAGAAAAGGCACACCATCAATTTTGTTAGTGCTACTCCGATTTTCTTCTGTTTTTGTATTTTTGTGTTTTCTCATTTTTTTTTTGGGAGGGGGGTACGGCTTACCCACCTCAAACTTGGACTTCACAGTGTCCTCACTGTGAGCAAACTGGAGGTCACTCTGGAAGTTCCCTACCTCAAACTTAAAATCTCACAGTGTCCCCACTGTGACATTGAAATAACGAACAAGGGTGGTGGTTTGGGGTAAAAAAAAAAAAGGGTCGTGTTTAGATGCGAAAAATGGCCTAAATCATTTCACGGGACAAGTTGAGATTCGTACTTACAAAAGGGACCTTTTTAAGTTGGAAGCCGAAAGTTGTACCTTGAAATGGAAACGAGGTCAAACAAGCATTCAAACAATCAATACGTTAGTACCCAAAAGTACCTACCTACCGGTAGGATTTTCATGCATCGATATTTAAAAAGTTAAAACAGCAAATAGTGTCAATGCCTAGCCATAGGCACAAAAAGATCAACCAAACAAAATAAAATTGTTTTTGGTGAGCAAAAGAGCGAAACCATTGTTTTAAAACAAACCATTCACGGGGTTTGGGTGGCTTGCGGTGACAGATCCGCATCATCCTCTTCAAACTCGTCATCACTGGCATTGGTTGGGCAAATATCCTCAGGAAAATCTGGGAGCTGAGCAGCTAGCATTGGGTTGGCCTCTTTCATCATCAGGCCCGTCACCTCATCTCGTTCTCTTGTATACATCCAAAATTTCTGCGTGGCCCGGTTCTGATATCGCTGCTCACTTTCCAGCAACTCGATCCTGTATGTGAGCTTCTTTAAAGCTGCCAAAATCTCTCCCATTTGGTTGCTTGATGATCCGGCCTCGGTTGAATGGAGTGGGGTACCCTTCTTCCCCACAGTGGGCACTTCAGTGCCCACTATGTGCTCGTCGGCTATTCGCACATTGGGCTGTACCTGGGCAGGCTCAACAGACGGGCCTCCTATCTCTCTTCTCATCTTCTTAATTGTCTGAATACTGATGTTTTTCGTGGAAATGATCCACTGGTCTTCTTCAGTTGTGGGCACTCCGGCATCTATTAGCAATAGTGTAATAAGGCAAGGAAGGGGTAGGATTACCTTGGTTCGTGTTCTGGCATGATGGATGGCACCATGCATTATGATTCCCAGATTGATCTTCTTTTTAGTGAGAACGCAGTAAAGCATGGCACACTTATGCATGGAGAGAGTCGTGTCGTGCGATGTTGGGGCCACCGAGGCCCTTAGGAATTGGAACCACACAGCAGCCTCAGTGGTGAGGCTGCCAGCATATAGACACCTTCTTTGGCCATCCTGATTCCATGGCCTTCCCTCAACTGCTATTTCTTTTAAAATCAATTCCTCATCAGCCGGAGTCATCTTTGCCAGGAACTGTCCGAAAGCACAAGGTTCCGGAGCTCCTCTACCTAACACTCGGTTTATATTGCCTGGAGTAAAGTCCACAACCTTTCCTCTGATCTTAACAAATGATTCTTTGGCTTGGGAGGCCTCAGCATAAAATTCTCGGACTAATGATGCATTAGCGCGGCGATTGGCAGTGGCAATGGTTGCCCAATCTTGCGCTACAAGTTTATCTTTGACAAAGGGATTTGCTTCTACAAAGTCGGGGTCGAAACCCCTCTCTAAATTCAACTTCCGAGTGCAAATACACTCAAAGTGGGTTCTAGCAGCTGGGGAAGTGAATTGCCTCGGTATCCCACTGGGGGCATGAGCAGTCCCCACAGTGGACAGATGTGGATTTTCAGAAAGGTTTTGTTCACTTCCCGTATTAGTATCACTAGAAGAAGAACTTAAAGAGGGTTCGATACCCTTACCTTTCCTCGACGCTTTTCTTTTCGGTTTTGCAGACGATGCCTTCTTGGATGCACCAGATCGTGTAACCATTCCCCTGTTCCTCTGGAGTGCTCTGGTTGGGGTTTCTTCACTGTGGGCAGTGGTGTGGACATCCTCCACACTATCAGCATTTTTGTTCTGGGGAATGTCTAATGTCTGAGTCTGTTCCTTAATCTTCTTCTGTCTTTCTTCTTCCTCACGAGCCAAACACTCCTCCTCTGCTTGTTTCTTTTTCTGCTCGAATATCCTTGCTTCTTCATCCTTCTTTCGTTCTTCCTCTTTCAATCGCTCCTCCTCCTCTCTAGCCAATCTTGCGGCTTCTTCCCTCCTCAATCTCTCTTCCTCCTCTCGTTTGATTCTTTCCTCTTCTTCCTTTCTGATTCTTTCTTCTTCCTCTCGACGCCTCCTCTCGACCTCTTCCTTTCTTTTTCTAATGGCTTCCATTTTCTGTTTGAACTCCTCTGCTAACCGTCTCTCTTCTTCTTCGGCTAGAAGTGTCTCGGTCTCGAAATGGGTGATACTGTTGTCTGAGACTTGCGATGATGAAGTAGCTTTTGGGCTTTCGTGCTTTGAAGAACCCTCGTCGGCTGCACCGGAGATGATCGGGTTTTCGCCGGAGACCGGTGGCGGTTCGTTCAGGTCATTGGTGACGGCTTCCGGTGGTTGTTCCTCGGCGGTCCTGCGGCGGACGGCCGCACGTGTGAGTGCATCGGGGTTGGTGTTCATTCTCTTGGTTCTTGCCATTTTTAGGGTTTTGGAAGGGTTTTGCTGGTGGGTTTTTCGTAGAGAGAGAAATGAAGAAGAGAAAGTTTGTTGGGTAAATTTTGGAAGCAAAGGAGGTTAAGGTGGTTTTTGGAAATGTTTTCTTTTCAAAATTGGGGGGAAACCGCCGGTTTTAGGAGAGAGGGAGAGGATTGACAATGATAGCTTTGCTTGGGAAATGATGAACTATGACACCATGGCCTAAAAGTAGACTTGATGGCAGCAAAAGGTGAAAGCTTGTCAGCATTGGGCCCCAAAAATAGTCCTTTCATTCGTCAGGTGGGGAGTGGGGAGCGCAGTGACCTGAGCCTTCCCCACTGCAAAGTACTTTCCTTGATTTTTCTTCAAAAGGTGGCACGTTCTTCTACACACATTAAAACAAACTACCATGCAGAATTAAAAAGACCAAAAATAATAAAAAGACAACAAATAAGTGAAATAAAATATTTACAAACGGTTGTGAATTTCTCTAACCATAGCGAGGCGGAGAGTGGGCAGGGATGTGGGCACTTTCATGCAAAAAATGCTTTACCCTTTGCCCATTGACTTTAAAGGTTTGACCCGATTGTGGGGATTTCAACTCCACTGTTCCGAAAGGACTCACCTTGACAATGGTGTATGGTCCCGTCCATCTTGATTTAAGTTTACCTGGAAAGAGTTTGAGACGGGAATTGAACAATAGTACCTGTTGTCCTTCCATGAACTCCCTATGTTTGATTCGACGATCGTGCCACATCTTGGTCTTTTCCTTGTACAACTTTGCATTCTCATAGGAGTGATATCGCAACTCCTCTAGCTCATGTATTTGCAGACTCCTTTTGATTCCCGCGGCATCCTCACTCATGTTAAGCTCTTTAAGGGCCCAGAATGCCTTGTGCTCTAATTCAATCGGTAAATGGCAAGCTTTGCCAAAAACTAATTTGAATGGAGACATTCCCAGAGGAGTTTTATAGGCTGTTCGATAGGCCCAAAGAGCATCATCGAGTTTGATTGACCAATCTTTACGGTGTGGCTTAACAACTTTTTCCAAAATTCCCTTGATCTCACGATTTGAAAGCTCGGCCAACCCATTGGTTTGTGGGTGGTATGCGGTGGCCACTCTATGATGAATATCATATTTAGCAAGAACCGAGGCCATGACTTTGTTTACAAAATGGGTGCCTTCGTCACTAATTAATGCTCGTGGTGTTCCGAAGCGAGTGAATATATTTTTGTGTAAGAACTTCACCACAGTGTTAGCATCATTGGAGTGACAAGCAATGGCTTCTACCCATTTTGAAACATAATCTACCGCAACCAAGATGTAAAAGTTATTGTTGGAATTTGGAAAAGGTCCCATAAAATCTATCCCCCATACATCAAAAAGTTCGACCTCTAGAATGTTGTTAAGAGGCATTTCATTTCTTTGCGATATATTCCCCGTACGTTGACATTGCTCACAATTTTTCGCGAATTCAAATGAGTCTTTAAAAACAGTGGGCCAAAAGAATCCACTTTGCAAAATTTTTGCTGCGGTACGGTTTCCACCGAAGTGGCCACCGTAGTGGGATGTGTGACAACCATGGAGTATTTAATGTTGTTCACTCTCATGGACACAACGCCTTAATATTTGGTCCGCCCCTATCTTGTACAAGAAGGGATCGTCCCAAACGTATTGTCGTGTGTCGTGTAAAAATTTCTTGAATGGTTGTCCACTCATCCCGTGGGGCTTAAGTCCACTTGCTAAAAAGTTTGCAATATCAGCATACCAAGGAGTTTCATTATGATGTTGCGCAGATAATAATTGTTCATCGGGAAAAGTTTCTTTTACCGGAGTGGGGTCAGGAGTGGGGTCAACAGTGGGGTCAACAGTGCCCACTGTCTTCTCGAGCCTGGACAGATGATCAGCAACCTGATTGCTTGTTCCTTTTCTGTCGACGATCTGGAGGTCAAATTCCTGCAGCAACAGCACCCATCTGATCAACCTCGGTTTAGAGTCAGCCTTGTTGATCAAATATTTGATGGCTGCGTGATCGGTGTGTACTATGACCTTTGCTCCAATTAAGTAAGACCTGAAACGATCAAAAGCAAAAACTACTGCAAGTAGTTCTTTTTCGGTTACAGTGTAGTTGATTTGAGCCTCGATCAAAGTCTTGCTTGCATAGTATATTGGATGAAAAATCTTATCTTTTCGTTGGCCTAGTACTGCACCTATAGCCCAATCGCTGGCGTCACACATGACTTCAAATGGGAGTGACCAGTCAGGAGTGGTCACTATGGGTGCAGTAACTAAGGCATTTTTGATTATTTCAAATGCGTTTCTACATTCTTTGGTAAAAACAAACTCTCTTTCATGTTGCAGCAGGTTACATAGGGGTTTAGTTATTTTGGAAAAATCTTTTATGAACCTCCTATAGAAACCTGCGTGACCTAAAAAACTGCGAATGCCTTTTACCGTTGTGGGCTCGGGAAGTTGGGAGATTACTTCTAGTTTTGCTTCATCAACTTCCAAACCCTTTTTCGACACAAGATGACCCAAAACGATGCCCTCTTCGACCATGAAATGACATTTTTCCCAATTTAGAATAAGGTCGTGGGTTTCACATCTCACCAAACTTTTTTCTAGATTCCTCAAACAGTTATCAAATGATGTGCCGATCACAGAAAAATCGTCCATAAAAACTTCTATGGTATCTTCTATCATATCAGTAAAAATGGCCATCATACAGCGTTGAAAAGTAGCGGGAGCATTACATAAACCAAAAGGCATTCTCCGGAATGCAAAAGTACCATATGGACAAGTAAAGGTGGTCTTTTCTTGGTCTTCGGGTGCGATATGGATTTGGTTATATCCGGAGTATCCATCTAGAAAACAATAAAATTCCTTTCCCGCTAATCTATCAAGCATTTGATCAATAAAAGGTAACGGGAAATGGTCTTTCTTTGTTGCTAGATTCAGTTGCCTATAGTCCATGCATATTCTCCATCCCGTAACAGTCCTAGTTGGAATGAGTTCGTTCTTTTCATTTCTGACCACTGTTGTTCCTCCCTTTTTAGGGACACATTGAACGGGGCTCACCCAACTACTACTGGCAATGGGATAGATAATACCGGCATCTAACCATTTCAAGACTTCTTTCTTAACTACCTCCTTCATGATGGGGTTCAACCTTCTTTGGGGTTGGACTTTCCCCGGGTGGTCACTCTCCAAGTTAATCTTATGTTGACATAAAGAGGGGCTAATCCCTCGAATGTCCGCTATGGTCCAACCAATTGCTCCCTTATGCTTTATCAACAAATCAATCAGAAGTTGTTCTTGTTTCTCACTAAGTTTGGAAGAGATAATGACGGGAAGTTTATTATCCTTAGCGAGATAAGCATACTTTAAATGGGAAGGCAATGGTTTAAGCTCTAACTCGGGAGGTTGTTCTATTGAAGGGGATTGAACATCTCTATCTTTGAAGTCCAGAGGTTCAAAAGCTGCAACCATTTTATTACACTCATCCTTAAAAGTGTCATTACTCTCTGATTCAGAGTGCTCACTGTCAATCCCCACTGTGGGAACTGTACTCCCCACTGTGGGCAAATTGCCAAAATTGTGGGTTTCATAAATCGAACTTAAGGCAAAATAATCTTCGGTGTCTATATATTTGAGAGATTTGAAAACATTAAAAGTTACCTCTTGGTCATTAACTCGCATCGTGAGTTCTCCTTTGTGCACATCGATCAAAGTACGTCCGGTTGCAAGAAACGGACGTCCTAAGATGATTGGGATTTCTTTATCGGCCTCATAATCTAAAACAAGAAAATCGGCGGGGAAGATAAATTTATCCACTTGGACCAAAACGTCTTCTATTTTTCCCTTGGGGTAGGCAATGGATCGGTCGGCTAGTTGTAATGTCACGGTTGTGGGTCTAGCCTCTCCAATCCCTAACTTGTTAAAAATGGACAAAGGCATCAAGTTGACACTAGCTCCTAAATCACAGAGTGCTTGGCCTACTTCTTGTCCTCCTATAATGCATGGAATGGTGAAACTACCCGGGTCTTTCAACTTAGGTGGAATCTTGCTTGTTAGGAGGGCACTACATTCTTCGGTCAAAGCCACAGTTTCAAATTCACCCAACTTCCTCTTTTTGTTCAAAATATCTTTTAAGAATTTAACATAGCTTGGCATCTGCTCGAGAGCTTCTACCAAGGGTATGTTAATGTGAAGTTGCTTAAAAATGTCTAAGAGTTTTTTAAACTGAACATCGACATTTTTAGGCTTCATTCTTTGAGGAAATGGAATGTTTCGTGGGTCAATCTGAGTTTGCTGTGGTATTGGCTTTGGAACAGTAGTCTTTGGGACAGGTCCAAAAGTGGGAAGGTCAGGGATGTCGGTCCCCACTGTGGGGATCACAGTGACTTGAGGAGTGCCCACTGTGGTGCTCACAGTGGGTTTTTGAGGCGAATCATCAGATTCAAAAATGATATTTTTCAGATCCTTTCCACTCCTTAAAGTTATGGACTTGACATGTTCTGGTCCTTTTCCTATCACTCTAGCTTGCTCGGTATCACTCGGTAACGTTCCTGGTGGTCTATTCTTAACTTCAACGGCTAGCTGTCCTACTTGGGTCTCTATATTCCTAATGGCTGCTTGGGTTTGATTCATAAAACCTTTGAGAATCGACTCGATCGATTGTTGAGCCTCAGCTGGTTGGTTGGATCGTGGTTGGTATGGTTGTGGGGACTGCCCACTGTGATGTGGGGATTGCCCACTGTGATGTTGCTGAAATCCCGGGGGATTGTATGGTCTTTGCTGGATGTGACTCGGTCCTTGGGGTTGGAGTCCTTGATTACCGGACCAAGAGAAATTCGGATGATTTCTCCAACCTGGATTATAAGTCTGCGAATAAGGGTTGTTCCTTTGGTTGGTCCCTATGACATTAACAGATTCGGGGTTTGCTGGACAATAGTCGAAAACATGCTCCTCTCCACAAAGGGAGCAGTTATCAGCGAGATGGGTTGCGGAATTGACTTGGCCTCGATTTTGATTTAAAACGATTTTTGTCAAGGCCACTAATTGTGCATTCATGGTTTTGAGTGCTTCGGAATCTATGGTGTTGGTTTTAAACATGGGTGCTCTCGGATTTGACCATTCGGTATTGTTGTTGGACACTTTTTCTAAGATTTGATATCCTTCGTTGTAAGTCATACTCGTAAATGTTCCACCGGCTGTTGCATCTAAGATGATTTTGGCTGCATTGGAAAGACCATTGTAAAAGGTCTCCAATTGGATGCAATGTGGGATGCCATGATGTGGGCACTTTCGAAGTAAATCTTTAAATCGTTCCCATGCATCCGAAACAGCCTCATCTTCCTCTTGCCTAAATAAAATTATATCATTTCGAAATCTAACATTCCTTGTTGGAGGAAAGTATTTTTGCAAAAATCTATCGGCAAGTTCTTGCCAAGTGGTTATCGAGTGAGGTGCATGTGCGTTCAGCCAAGATTTTGCTTTGTCCCTTAATGAAAAAGGGAAAAGCCTTAGTCTTAATGCCTCATCACTAACACCTTGCAATTGAAAGGAATCGGTCATTTCTAAAAAAGATTTTAAGTGCGAGTGCGGATCCTCAGATGGCGATCCTCCAAATTGACCCATGGCTTGGATCATTTGAAACATCACCGGTTTGAGTTCAAAATGCGTTGCAACAATATTGGGTCTCAAAATTCCGGAGCTTAAATCACCAACTCCGGAAGTAGCATAGTCCCGTATTTTTCGATCTTTGTTATCGGCAATCGTGATTGTGGTCTCCACTATAGGTGGCGGTACTGCAGCCATGTTCACAGTGGGGATCACAGGAGGTTGTCGATTTGTTTTCTTGCTTCTTCGTGTTTTTCGCAACGTTTTTTCTATTTCGAGATCTATTGGAACCAAATGTTCGAGTTGTCGCCGTGGCATACAATACGAACAGCTTAGAAAAACTAGTTACTCGGGCTCGAACAAAAACTAATGTCTTGAGATTTAAAATCACGCCAGTCCCCGGCAACGGCGCCAAAAACTTGTTACGTGCGAAATGTGTGTTTTAATCGCAGTGGGTTGCAAACTGTCCACAGTGGGAAGTGCAAGTGTACACTGTCCACTATGATCGTCACAGCAAGTAATAGTTGGTAAAATACCAGAATCGAATCCACAGAGACTGGACAATCAAGACAATACGGTTCTCATGAGCTCCTTTTACAAGTTTCAACTAGAAAGGAAAATAATACTTTGGTTTGGTTTGGTAAAATAGCTACTTGAAACGATTTACTAAATGCTAAAAAGGAGGAATGTAGGTTGGATTTTCCCTAAATTTTATCTCAAATACTCGGTCCTTAGAGTGATCCTCGTATTCGTGGTGGACATTTTCGCTAGAAAAGCCCGGTTACAAAATACTCACACCGTTAGATAAAAATCCCATACTCTTAGTACTTGTTGTTTTGTCAATGGTAATCTCTAAATGGACCTTTTCAGGCCTCGATGGAATGTGTAGAGACAAATACTCTAAGTGTTTTTAATACACAAATTAGCTTGCCTACTACTCCAGTGGGCAGAGATTAGCTCACTGTGCCGACCTCACTTTCGTAAGTGTCAAAAGAATTCTTTCGAATCCCCTAGCATCATTCAAGCTCGTGTCACTGCGCTCTACTTATTTCTAAGTTAAGAACTAGACTTTAGATCCTTGCAAGTGATCAGCTTGTTCGCATCCTTGGGTAAATATCGAGAATGAAAGACCAAAACAACAAATATTCTAAGTATAAAGATTACTCAAGCATTTTTGATAAAATCCAGGTACTTCTCCTTCCTACATCCCAAAGGATGTTTAGCCTAACATTTCCGAAGTAAAGAAAACAAAAGATGAAGATTTGCACATAATAAAACTGAAAGTGACTTGAATTAACTGCTCACAGTGGGGAACGAGAAGTCGTCCCTGCACTGTGTAATACGAACTACAATTTAAACTAAGAAAGTAAATTACTGAAAATTAAAGCTAGTTACTGCAGTAAATAAAAGACTAAAGCTAATGTGGTAGTTGAGAGAATTTGAGACTAAAAGTATTCAAGGATGATAACCAAGCATGCATTTAATGGCACCCAAGTGCTCCTTTATATACTAGGAGAAGGAGTTGGGTATTACACAAAAGAGGTGGGTCTTCCAATGGGTAAAGACTGCTGAGTTGTGGCAGAATTCAGCTCCTTGTGCAATTCTTTTATCCAATGGTCCCTTCTCCAAGTCAATCTCCAAGTACAAAGAGGTGTACTTGATGCTATCTTCAATGAGAACTACCTTGTACTTCTCCAGCCATTTCTCTGCCATATGAACCTTCCTCCTCCAGAAAATTAGATCCCAACTAAAAGTTTCTTTTTGATTTCTTTTTGATCAGCTCGAAGAGTGGGGAACCGGAGTGGGCACTGTATACGTCACTGCGGATGAAAAATCGTGAAAACACCCAAAACTTCCCCAAATAATTTATTAAAGACCATGGTTCACTCTTTTTGCTCGTTTTCGTAAATCATACCAAGAATGGGGGATTTTAGAAGTGAAATGGCTAAAATTGACAAAATAAAGTGGAAAATAAATGGAAATAATAACTCTAAAAATAGAGTTATCACAACCTCAAACTTAAATCATTACTTGTCCCCAAGTAATAAAAAGAAAGAAATAAAATGAAACACAATGCATAAAAGGTCTTTGAGGGACTTACATATTTCTTGACTTGAATGGACGTTGATCTCCTTCCTTCGATACTTCCTTCGGTTCCAAACTTGAAAATTTCACTTTTGTGTTTGACGAAACCTTTCCCTTGTTTACCTTTTGATCAATAGGGCTTTCTTGGGTTTGAAGGGTTTATGGCTTTGAATCTTTTCCCAAGGGTTTTGGCAAAAATTTCCAAACATGGACCGAAGATCTCGCTTTGAGATTTTTATTTCAAGAAGTGGGTGTTTAGTATTTTGCTATGATAAGAACGTACACTTTCAGGCTTTATTTGGGTATAATGAGTATGGCTATTTTTTTTGTGAGGGTGGGTATTCTGATGGTCCAGAATAGGCACACCATCGTTTTCTGGGAGTGAGCACTTTGATGGTCCAGAAAAGGCACACCATCAATTTTGTTAGTGCTACTCCGATTTTCTTCTGTTTTTGTATTTTTGTGTTTTCTCTTTTTTTTTTTTTTGGGAGGGGGGTACGGCTTACCCACCTCAAACTTGGACTTCACAGTGTCCTCACTGTGAGCAAACTGGAGGTCACTCTGGAAGTTCCCTACCTCAAACTTAAAATCTCACAGTGTCCCCACTGTGACATTGAAATAACGAACAAGGGTGGTGGTTTGGGGTAAAAAAAAAAAGGGTCGTGTTTAGATGCGAAAAATGGCCTAAATCATTTCACGGGACAAGTTGAGATTCGTACTTACAAAAGGGACCCTTTTAAGTTGGAAGCCGAAAGTTGTACCTTGAAATGGAAACGAGGTCAAACAAGCATTCAAACAATCAATACGTTAGTACCCAAAAGTACCTACCTACCGGTAGGATTTTCATGCATCGATATTTAAAAAGTTAAAACAGCAAATAGTGTCAATGCCTAGCCATAGGCACAAAAAGATCAACCAAACAAAATAAAATTGTTTTTGGTGAGCAAAAGAGCGAAACCATTGTTTTAAAACAAACCATTCACGGGGTTTGGGTGGCTTGCGGTGACAGATCCGCATCATCCTCTTCAAACTCGTCATCACTGGCATTGGTTGGGCAAATATCCTCAGGAAAATCTGGGAGCTGAGCAGCTAGCATTGGGTTGGCCTCTTTCATCATCAGGCCCGTCACCTCATCTCGTTCTCTTGTATACATCCAAAATTTCTGCGTGGCCCGGTTCTGATATCGCTGCTCACTTTCCAGCAACTCGATCCTGTATGTGAGCTTCTTTAAAGCTGCCAAAATCTCTCCCATTTGGTTGCTTGATGATCCGGCCTCGGTTGAATGGAGTGGGGTACCCTTCTTCCCCACAGTGGGCACTTCAGTGCCCACTATGTGCTCGTCGGCTATTCGCACATTGGGCTGTACCTGGGCAGGCTCAACAGACGGGCCTCCTATCTCTCTTCTCATCTTCTTAATTGTCTGAATACTGATGTTTTTCGTGGAAATGATCCACTGGTCTTCTTCAGCTGTGGGCACTCCGGCATCTATTAGCAATAGTGTAATAAGGCAAGGAAGGGGTAGGATTACCTTGGTTCGTGTTCTGGCCTGATGGATGGCACCATGCATTATGATTCCCAGATTGATCTTCTTTTTAGTGAGAACGCAGTAAAGCATGGCACACTTATGCATGGAGAGAGTCGTGTCGTGCGATGTTGGGGCCACCGAGGCCCTTAGGAATTGGAACCACACAGCAGCCTCAGTGGTGAGGCTGCCAGCATATAGACACCTTCTTTGGCCATCCTGATTCCATGGCCTTCCCTCAACTGCTATTTCTTTTAAAATCAATTCCTCATCAGCCGGAGTCATCTTTGCCAGGAACTGTCCGAAAGCACAAGGTTCCGGAGCTCCTCTACCTAACACTCGGTTTATATTGCCTGGAGTAAAGTCCACAACCTTTCCTCTGATCTTAACAAATGATTCTTTGGCTTGGGAGGCCTCAGCATAAAATTCTCGGACTAATGATGCATTAGCGCGGCGATTGGCAGTGGCAATGGTTGCCCAATCTTGCGCTACAAGTTTATCTTTGACAAAGGGATTTGCTTCTACAAAGTCGGGGTCGAAACCCCTCTCTAAATTCAACTTCCGAGTGCAAATACACTCAAAGTGGGTTCTAGCAGCTGGGGAAGTGAATTGCCTCGGTATCCCACTGGGGGCATGAGCAGTCCCCACAGTGGACAGATGTGGATTTTCAGAAAGGTTTTGTTCACTTCCCGTATTAGTATCACTAGAAGAAGAACTTAAAGAGGGTTCGATACCCTTACCTTTCCTCGACGCTTTTCTTTTCGGTTTTGCAGACGATGCCTTCTTGGATGCACCAGATCGTGTAACCATTCCCCTGTTCCTCTGGAGTGCTCTGGTTGGGGTTTCTTCACTGTGGGCAGTGGTGTGGACATCCTCCACACTATCAGCATTTTTGTTCTGGGGAATGTCTAATGTCTGAGTCTGTTCCTTAATCTTCTTCTGTCTTTCTTCTTCCTCACGAGCCAAACACTCCTCCTCTGCTTGTTTCTTTTTCTGCTCGAATATCCTTGCTTCTTCATCCTTCTTTCGTTCTTCCTCTTTCAATCGCTCCTCCTCCTCTCTAGCCAATCTTGCGGCTTCTTCCCTCCTCAATCTCTCTTCCTCCTCTCGTTTGATTCTTTCCTCTTCTTCCTTTCTGATTCTTTCTTCTTCCTCTCGACGCCTCCTCTCGACCTCTTCCTTTCTTTTTCTAATGGCTTCCATTTTCTGTTTGAACTCCTCTGCTAACCGTCTCTCTTCTTCTTCGGCTAGAAGTGTCTCGGTCTCGAAATGGGTGATACTGTTGTCTGAGACTTGCGATGATGAAGTAGCTTTTGGGCTTTCGTGCTTTGAAGAACCCTCGTCGGCTGCACCGGAGATGATCGGGTTTTCGCCGGAGACCGGTGGCGGTTCGTTCAGGTCATTGGTGACGGCTTCCGGTGGTTGTTCCTCGGCGGTCCTGCGGCGGACGGCCGCACGTGTGAGTGCATCGGGGTTGGTGTTCATTCTCTTGGTTCTTGCCATTTTTAGGGTTTTGGAAGGGTTTTGCTGGTGGGTTTTTCGTAGAGAGAGAAATGAAGAAGAGAAAGTTTGTTGGGTAAATTTTGGAAGCAAAGGAGGTTAAGGTGGTTTTTGGAAATGTTTTCTTTTCAAAATTGGGGGGAAACCGCCGGTTTTAGGAGAGAGGGAGAGGATTGACAATGATAGCTTTGCTTGGGAAATGATGAACTATGACACCATGGCCTAAAAGTAGACTTGATGGCAGCAAAAGGTGAAAGCTTGTCAGCATTGGGCCCCAAAAATAGTCCTTTCATTCGTCAGGTGGGGAGTGGGGAGCGCAGTGACCTGAGCCTTCCCCACTGCAAAGTACTTTCCTTGATTTTTCTTCAAAAGGTGGCACGTTCTTCTACACACATTAAAACAAACTACCATGCAGAATTAAAAAGACCAAAAATAATAAAAAGACAACAAATAAGTGAAATAAAATATTTACAAACGGTTGTGAATTTCTCTAACCATAGCGAGGCGGAGAGTGGGCAGGGATGTGGGCACTTTCATGCAAAAAATGCTTTACCCTTTGCCCATTGACTTTAAAGGTTTGACCCGATTGTGGGGATTTCAACTCCACTGTTCCGAAAGGACTCACCTTGACAATGGTGTATGGTCCCGTCCATCTTGATTTAAGTTTACCTGGAAAGAGTTTGAGACGGGAATTGAACAATAGTACCTGTTGTCCTTCCATGAACTCCCTATGTTTGATTCGACGATCGTGCCACATCTTGGTCTTTTCCTTGTACAACTTTGCATTCTCATAGGAGTGATATCGCAACTCCTCTAGCTCATGTATTTGCAGACTCCTTTTGATTCCCGCGGCATCCTCACTCATGTTAAGCTCTTTAAGGGCCCAGAATGCCTTGTGCTCTAATTCAATCGGTAAATGGCAAGCTTTGCCAAAAACTAATTTGAATGGAGACATTCCCAGAGGAGTTTTATAGGCTGTTCGATAGGCCCAAAGAGCATCATCGAGTTTGATTGACCAATCTTTACGGTGTGGCTTAACAACTTTTTCCAAAATTCCCTTGATCTCACGATTTGAAAGCTCGGCCAACCCATTGGTTTGTGGGTGGTATGCGGTGGCCACTCTATGATGAATATCATATTTAGCAAGAACCGAGGCCATGACTTTGTTTACAAAATGGGTGCCTTTGTCACTAATTAATGCTCGTGGTGTTCCGAAGCGAGTGAATATATTTTTGTGTAAGAACTTCACCACAGTGTTAGCATCATTGGAGTGACAAGCAATGGCTTCTACCCATTTTGAAACATAATCTACCGCAACCAAGATGTAAAAGTTATTGTTGGAATTTGGAAAAGGTCCCATAAAATCTATCCCCCATACATCAAAAAGTTCGACCTCTAGAATGTTGTTAAGAGGCATTTCATTTCTTTGCGATATATTCCCCGTACGTTGACATTGCTCACAATTTTTCGCGAATTCAAATGAGTCTTTAAAAACAGTGGGCCAAAAGAATCCACTTTGCAAAATTTTTGCTGCGGTACGGTTTCCACCGAAGTGGCCACCGTAGTGGGATGTGTGACAACCATGGAGTATTTGATGTTGTTCACTCTCATGGACACAACGCCTTAATATTTGGTCCGCCCCTATCTTGTACAAGAAGGGATCGTCCCAAACGTATTGTCGTGTGTCGTGTAAAAATTTCTTGAATGGTTGTCCACTCATCCCGTGGGGCTTAAGTCCACTTGCTAAAAAGTTTGCAATATCAGCATACCAAGGAGTTTCATTATGATGTTGCGCAGATAATAATTGTTCATCGGGAAAAGTTTCTTTTACCGGAGTGGGGTCAGGAGTGGGGTCAACAGTGGGGTCAACAGTGCCCACTGTCTTCTCGAGCCTGGACAGATGATCAGCAACCTGATTGCTTGTTCCTTTTCTGTCGACGATCTGGAGGTCAAATTCCTGCAGCAACAGCACCCATCTGATCAACCTCGGTTTAGAGTCAGCCTTGTTGATCAAATATTTGATGGCTGCGTGATCGGTGTGTACTATGACCTTTGCTCCAATTAAGTAAGACCTGAAACGATCAAAAGCAAAAACTACTGCAAGTAGTTCTTTTTCGGTTACAGTGTAGTTGATTTGAGCCTCGATCAAAGTCTTGCTTGCATAGTATATTGGATGAAAAATCTTATCTTTTCGTTGGCCTAGTACTGCACCTATAGCCCAATCGCTGGCGTCACACATGACTTCAAATGGGAGTGACCAGTCAGGAGTGGTCACTATGGGTGCAGTAACTAAGGCATTTTTGATTATTTCAAATGCGTTTCTACATTCTTTGGTAAAAACAAACTCTCTTTCATGTTGCAGCAGGTTACATAGGGGTTTAGTTATTTTGGAAAAATCTTTTATGAACCTCCTATAGAAACCTGCGTGACCTAAAAAACTGCGAATGCCTTTTACCGTTGTGGGCTCGAGAAGTTGGGAGATTACTTCTAGTTTTGCTTCATCAACTTCCAAACCCTTTTTCGACACAAGATGACCCAAAACGATGCCCTCTTCGACCATGAAATGACATTTTTCCCAATTTAGAATAAGGTCGTGGGTTTCACATCTCACCAAACTTTTTTCTAGATTCCTCAAACAGTTATCAAATGATGTGCCGATCACAGAAAAATCGTCCATAAAAACTTCTATGGTATCTTCTATCATATCAGTAAAAATGGCCATCATACAGCGTTGAAAAGTAGCGGGAGCATTACATAAACCAAAAGGCATTCTCCGGAATGCAAAAGTACCATATGGACAAGTAAAGGTGGTCTTTTCTTGGTCTTCGGGTGCGATATGGATTTGGTTATATCCGGAGTATCCATCTAGAAAACAATAAAATTCCTTTCCCGCTAATCTATCAAGCATTTGATCAATAAAAGGTAACGGGAAATGGTCTTTCTTTGTTGCTAGATTCAGTTGCCTATAGTCCATGCATATTCTCCATCCCGTAACAGTCCTAGTTGGAATGAGTTCGTTCTTTTCATTTCTGACCACTGTTGTTCCTCCCTTTTTAGGGACACATTGAACGGGGCTCACCCAACTACTACTGGCAATGGGATAGATAATACCGGCATCTAACCATTTCAAGACTTCTTTCTTAACTACCTCCTTCATGATGGGGTTCAACCTTCTTTGGGGTTGGACTTTCCCCGGGTGGTCACTCTCCAAGTTAATCTTATGTTGACATAAAGAGGGGCTAATCCCTCGAATGTCCGCTATGGTCCAACCAATTGCTCCCTTATGCTTTATCAACAAATCAATCAGAAGTTGTTCTTGTTTCTCACTAAGTTTGGAAGAGATAATGACGGGAAGTTTATTATCCTTAGCGAGATAAGCATACTTTAAATGGGAAGGCAATGGTTTAAGCTCTAACTCGGGAGGTTGTTCTATTGAAGGGGATTCAACATCTCTATCTTTGAAGTCCAGAGGTTCAAAAGCTGCAACCATTTTATTACACTCATCCTTAAAAGTGTCATTACTCTCTGATTCAGAGTGCTCACTGTCAATCCCCACTGTGGGAACTGTACTCCCCACTGTAGGCAAATTGCCAAAATTGTGGGTTTCATAAATCGAACTTAAGGCAAAACAATCTTCGGTGTCTATATATTTGAGAGATTTGAAAACATTAAAAGTTACCTCTTGGTCATTAACTCGCATCGTGAGTTCTCCTTTGTGCACATCGATCAAAGTACGTCCGGTTGCAAGAAACGGACGTCCTAAGATGATTGGGATTTCTTTATCGGCCTCGTAATCTAAAACAAGAAAATCGGCGGGGAAGATAAATTTATCCACTTGGACCAAAACGTCTTCTATTTTTCCCTTGGGGTAGGCAATGGATCGGTCGGCTAGTTGTAATGTCACGGTTGTGGGTCTAGCCTCTCCAATCCCTAACTTGTTAAAAATGGACAAAGGCATCAAGTTGACACTAGCTCCTAAATCACAGAGTGCTTGGCCTACTTCTTGTCCTCCTATAATGCATGGAATGGTGAAACTACCCGGGTCTTTCAACTTAGGTGGAATCTTGCTTGTTAGGAGGGCACTACATTCTTCGGTCAAAGCCACAGTTTCAAATTCACCCAACTTCCTCTTTTTGTTCAAAATATCTTTTAAGAATTTAACATAGCTTGGCATCTGCTCGAGAGCTTCTACCAAGGGTATGTTAATGTGAAGTTGCTTAAAAATGTCTAAGAATTTTTTAAACTGAACATCGACATTTTTAGGCTTCATTCTTTGAGGAAATGGAATGTTTCGTGAGTCAATCTGAGTTTGCTGTGGTATTGGCTTTGGAACAGTAGTCTTTGGGACAGGTCCAAAAGTGGGAAGGTCAGGGATGTCGGTCCCCACTGTGGGGATCACAGTGACTTGAGGAGTGCCCACTGTGGTGCTCACAGTGGGTTTTTGAGGCGAATCATCAGATTCAAAAATGATATTTTTCAGATCCTTTCCACTCCTTAAAGTTATGGACTTGACATGTTCTGGTCCTTTTCCTATCACTCTAGCTTGCTCGGTATCACTCGGTAACGTTCCTGGTGGTCTATTCTTAACTTCAACGGCTAGCTGTCCTACTTGGGTCTCTATATTCCTAATGGCTGCTTGGGTTTGATTCATAAAACCTTTGAGAATCGACTCGATCGATTGTTGAGCCTCAGCTGGTTGGTTGGATCGTGGTTGGTATGGTTGTGGGGACTGCCCACTGTGATGTGGGGATTGCCCACTGTGATGTTGCTGAAATCCCGGGGGATTGTATGGTCTTTGCTGGATGTGACTCGGTCCTTGGGGTTGGAGTCCTTGATTACCGGACCAAGAGAAATTCGGATGATTTCTCCAACCTGGATTATAAGTCTGCGAATAAGGGTTGTTCCTTTGGTTGGTCCCTATGACATTAACAGATTCGGGGTTTGCTGGACAATAGTCGAAAACATGCTCCTCTCCACAAAGGGAGCAGTTATCAGCGAGATGGGTTGCGGAATTGACTTGGCCTCGATTTTGATTTAAAACGATTTTTGTCAAGGCCACTAATTGTGCATTCATGGTTTTGAGTGCTTCGGAATCTATGGTGTTGGTTTTAAACATGGGTGCTCTCGGATTTGACCATTCGGTATTGTTGTTGGACACTTTTTCTAAGATTTGATATCCTTCGTTGTAAGTCATACTCGTAAATGTTCCACCGGCTGTTGCATCTAAGATGATTTTGGCTGCATTGGAAAGACCATTGTAAAAGGTCTCCAATTGGATGCAATGTGGGATGCCATGATGTGGGCACTTTCGAAGTAAATCTTTAAATCGTTCCCATGCATCCGAAACAGCCTCATCTTCCTCTTGCCTAAATAAAATTATATCATTTCGAAATCTAACATTCCTTGTTGGAGGAAAGTATTTTTGCAAAAATCTATCGGCAAGTTCTTGCCAAGTGGTTATCGAGTGAGGTGCATGTGCGTTCAGCCAAGATTTTGCTTTGTCCCTTAATGAAAAAGGGAAAAGCCTTAGTCTTAATGCCTCATCACTAACACCTTGCAATTGAAAGGAATCGGTCATTTCTAAAAAAGATTTTAAGTGCGAGTGCGGATCCTCAGATGGCGATCCTCCAAATTGACCCATGGCTTGGATCATTTGAAACATCACCGGTTTGAGTTCAAAATGCGTTGCAACAATATTGGGTCTCAAAATTCCGGAGCTTAAATCACCAACTCCGGAAGTAGCATAGTCCCGTATTTTTCGATCTTTGTTATCGGCAATCGTGATTGTGGTCTCCACTATAGGTGGCGGTACTGCAGCCATGTTCACAGTGGGGATCACAGGAGGTTGTCGATTTGTTTTCTTGCTTCTTCGTGTTTTTCGCAACGTTTTTTCTATTTCGAGATCTATTGGAACCAAATGTTCGAGTTGTCGCCGTGGCATACAATACGAACAGCTTAGAAAAACTAGTTACTCGGGCTCGAACAAAAACTAATGTCTTGAGATTTAAAATCACGCCAGTCCCCGGCAACGGCGCCAAAAACTTGTTACGTGCGAAATGTGTGTTTTAATCGCAGTGGGTTGCAAACTGTCCACAGTGGGAAGTGCAAGTGTACACTGTCCACTATGATCGTCACAGCAAGTAATAGTTGGTAAAATACCAGAATCGAATCCACAGAGACTGGACAATCAAGACAATACGGTTCTCATGAGCTCCTTTTACAAGTTTCAACTAGAAAGGAAAATAATACTTTGGTTTGGTTTGGTAAAATAGCTACTTGAAACGATTTACTAAATGCTAAAAAGGAGGAATGTAGGTTGGATTTTCCCTAAATTTTATCTCAAATACTCGGTCCTTAGAGTGATCCTCGTATTCGTGGTGGACATTTTCGCTAGAAAAGCCCGGTTACAAAATACTCACACCGTTAGATAAAAATCCCATACTCTTAGTACTTGTTGTTTTGTCAATGGTAATCTCTAAATGGACCTTTTCAGGCCTCGATGGAATGTGTAGAGACAAATACTCTAAGTGTTTTTAATACACAAATTAGCTTGCCTACTACTCCAGTGGGCAGAGATTAGCTCACTGTGCCGACCTCACTTTCGTAAGTGTCAAAAGAATTCTTTCGAATCCCCTAGCATCATTCAAGCTCGTGTCACTGCGCTCTACTTATTTCTAAGTTAAGAACTAGACTTTAGATCCTTGCAAGTGATCAGCTTGTTCGCATCCTTGGGTAAATATCGAGAATGAAAGACCAAAACAACAAATATTCTAAGTATAAAGATTACTCAAGCATTTTTGATAAAATCCAGGTACTTCTCCTTCCTACATCCCAAAGGATGTTTAGCCTAACATTTCCGAAGTAAAGAAAACAAAAGATGAAGATTTGCACATAATAAAACTGAAAGTGACTTGAATTAACTGCTCACAGTGGGGAACGAGAAGTCGTCCCTGCACTGTGTAATACGAACTACAATTTAAACTAAGAAAGTAAATTACTGAAAATTAAAGCTAGTTACTGCAGTAAATAAAAGACTAAAGCTAATGTGGTAGTTGAGAGAATTTGAGACTAAAAGTATTCAAGGATGATAACCAAGCATGCATTTAATGGCACCCAAGTGCTCCTTTATATACTAGGAGAAGGAGTTGGGTATTACACAAAAGAGGTGGGTCTTCCAATGGGTAAAGACTGCTGAGTTGTGGCAGAATTCAGCTCCTTGTGCAATTCTTTTATCCAATGGTCCCTTCTCCAAGTCAATCTCCAAGTACAAAGAGGTGTACTTGATGCTATCTTCAATGAGAACTACCTTGTACTTCTCCAGCCATTTCTCTGCCATATGAACCTTCCTCCTCCAGAAAATTAGATCCCAACTAAAAGTTTCTTTTTGATTTCTTTTTGATCAGCTCGAAGAGTGGGGAACCGGAGTGGGCACTGTATACGTCACTGCGGATGAAAAATCGTGAAAACACCCAAAACTTCCCCAAATAATTTATTAAAGACCATGGTTCACTCTTTTTGCTCGTTTTCGTAAATCATACCAAGAATGGGGGTTTTTAGAAGTGAAATGGCTAAAATTGACAAAATAAAGTGGAAAATAAATGGAAATAATAACTCTAAAAATAGAGTTATCACAACCTCAAACTTAAATCATTACTTGTCCCCAAGTAATAAAAAGAAAGAAATAAAATGAAACACAATGCATAAAAGGTCTTTGAGGGACTTACATATTTCTTGACTTGAATGGGCGTTGATCTCCTTCCTTCGATACTTCCTTCGGTTCCAAACTTGAAAATTTCACTTTTGTGTTTGACGAAACCTTTCCCTTGTTTACCTTTTGATCAATAGGGCTTTCTTGGGTTTGAAGGGTTTATGGCTTTGAATCTTTTCCCAAGGGTTTTGGCAAAAATTTCCAAACATGGACCGAAGATCTCGCTTTGAGATTTTTATTTCAAGAAGTGGGTGTTTAGTATTTTGCTATGATAAGAACGTACACTTTCAGGCTTTATTTGGGTATAATGAGTATGGCTATTTTTTTGTGAGGGTGGGTATTCTGATGGTCCAGAATAGGCACACCATCGTTTTCTGGGAGTGAGCACTTTGATGGTCCAGAAAAGGCACACCATCAATTTTGTTAGTGCTACTCCGATTTTCTTCTGTTTTTGTATTTTTGTGTTTTCTCTTTTTTTTTTTTTGGGAGGGGGGTACGGCTTACCCACCTCAAACTTGGACTTCACAGTGTCCTCACTGTGAGCAAACTGGAGGTCACTCTGGAAGTTCCCTACCTCAAACTTAAAATCTCACAGTGTCCCCACTGTGACATTGAAATAACGAACAAGGGTGGTGGTTTGGGGTAAAAAAAAAAGGGTCGTGTTTAGATGCGAAAAATGGCCTAAATCATTTCACGGGACAAGTTGAGATTCGTACTTACAAAAGGGACCTTTTTAAGTTGGAAGCCGAAAGTTGTACCTTGAAATGGAAACGAGGTCAAACAAGCATTCAAACAATCAATACGTTAGTACCCAAAAGTACCTACCTACCGGTAGGATTTTCATGCATCGATATTTAAAAAGTTAAAACAGCAAATAGTGTCAATGCCTAGCCATAGGCACAAAAAGATCAACCAAACAAAATAAAATTGTTTTTGGTGAGCAAAAGAGCGAAACCATTGTTTTAAAACAAACCATTCACGGGGTTTGGGTGGCTTGCGGTGACAGATCCGCATCATCCTCTTCAAACTCGTCATCACTGGCATTGGTTGGGCAAATATCCTCAGGAAAATCTGGGAGCTGAGCAGCTAGCATTGGGTTGGCCTCTTTCATCATCAGGCCCGTCACCTCATCTCGTTCTCTTGTATACATCCAAAATTTCTGCGTGGCCCGGTTCTGATATCGCTGCTCACTTTCCAGCAACTCGATCCTGTATGTGAGCTTCTTTAAAGCTGCCAAAATCTCTCCCATTTGGTTGCTTGATGATCCGGCCTCGGTTGAATGGAGTGGGGTACCCTTCTTCCCCACAGTGGGCACTTCAGTGCCCACTATGTGCTCGTCGGCTATTCGCACATTGGGCTGTACCTGGGCAGGCTCAACAGACGGGCCTCCTATCTCTCTTCTCATCTTCTTAATTGTCTGAATACTGATGTTTTTCGTGGAAATGATCCACTGGTCTTCTTCAGCTGTGGGCACTCCGGCATCTATTAGCAATAGTGTAATAAGGCAAGGAAGGGGTAGGATTACCTTGGTTCGTGTTCTGGCCTGATGGATGGCACCATGCATTATGATTCCCAGATTGATCTTCTTTTTAGTGAGAACGCAGTAAAGCATGGCACACTTATGCATGGAGAGAGTCGTGTCGTGCGATGTTGGGGCCACCGAGGCCCTTAGGAATTGGAACCACACAGCAGCCTCAGTGGTGAGGCTGCCAGCATATAGACACCTTCTTTGGCCATCCTGATTCCATAGCCTTCCCTCAACTGCTATTTCTTTTAAAATCAATTCCTCATCAGCCGGAGTCATCTTTGCCAGGAACTGTCCGAAAGCACAAGGTTCCGGAGCTCCTCTACCTAACACTCGGTTTATATTGCCTGGAGTAAAGTCCACAACCTTTCCTCTGATCTTAACAAATGATTCTTTGGCTTGGGAGGCCTCAGCATAAAATTCTCGGACTAATGATGCATTAGCGCGGCGATTGGCAGTGGCAATGGTTGCCCAATCTTGCGCTACAAGTTTATCTTTGACAAAGGGATTTGCTTCTACAAATTCGGGGTCGAAACCCCTCTCTAAATTCAACTTCCGAGTGCAAATACACTCAAAGTGGGTTCTAGCAGCTGGGGAAGTGAATTGCCTCGGTATCCCACTGGGGGCATGAGCAGTCCCCACAGTGGACAGATGTGGATTTTCAGAAAGGTTTTGTTCACTTCCCGTATTAGTATCACTAGAAGAAGAACTTAAAGAGGGTTCGATACCCTTACCTTTCCTCGACGCTTTTCTTTTCGGTTTTGCAGACGATGCCTTCTTGGATGCACCAGATCGTGTAACCATTCCCCTGTTCCTCTGGAGTGCTCTGGTTGGGGTTTCTTCACTGTGGGCAGTGGTGTGGACATCCTCCACACTATCAGCATTTTTGTTCTGGGGAATGTCTAATGTCTGAGTCTGTTCCTTAATCTTCTTCTGTCTTTCTTCTTCCTCACGAGCCAAACACTCCTCCTCTGCTTGTTTCTTTTTCTGCTCGAAAATCGATCTATTGACTAGAAGTTTATACGAAGCCATGAACGGCAAAACTGTGGTTGAAAACCAAAATCTTGATCTCGCTGAAAAGCTTAAAAACTGCCACCTTCAAATAGAAAAGCTTTCTAAAATTGAAAATGATTTTAAAGATCAAGTCTATTTAAATCAGCTAGTCAAAATCGAACGAGCAGAAGCTATCGCTGCATTAAAAGCTGAACAAGCTACTGTTGAAGGATGGTGTAATTCTTCAACAAAGATCACTGAGATAATTAAGGCTCAGATTCCTCTGAGTGATAAACGTGGTCTGGGTTATAAATATGATACTCCAAAACCAACCACTGAACGTTCAATGCTTAAATTTGGAACGTTCGTATCCTCAGTCGCTGACACTTCATCATCTCAGTGCTCCTCGTCCATTACACCAATCCCTGAGGAAACTCCTACCTCCTCAAAAGGTAAGGAGAAAATGGTTTATTCAAAACCTACCTCTGTCTCTAAAGACAAAGGTAAAGGAATTGTTATTTATCAAAATCCTCAGAAGGGTACCTTAGTACCAAAGCTGAATGCTTCTAAAGCCTCAGTGACCTACCCCTCTGGATCTAGAAAGCTGATCTCTGGATCTATTCAGCGATCTACTCCTAGACTCAGAGTGGATGTCCTTGGTAAGAAATCTGAAGAACTGAATGTTCGTCCCATTTCTAAAGCCAATAGTTTACTTGGTGCTGGCACTTCTAACTCAAAATTAAAAGCTCAGCATACAAGTGGTCCTAGAACTACTTTTAGTTATAGGAAATGTTATCACTGTGGACTTACCGATCATATTGCTAGTAAGTGCCCCACAACCACCAAAGCTGAAAAGATAGCTAAGGTGAAGATTGCCCCCAAGGCAAAGAAGACCAACCCTGGTGCAAATCAGGTGAAGGTGACTCCTACCACTGAGGTTAAGAAATTAACCAAAGTGAAGAAAGACAAAGCTGAATCTTCAAATGCTGCGAAGACCGCTGAACCTTCCATTCCAACTACTTCCACTGACAAACGTGTATACATGGTTAAGTGGGTACCCAAGCAAAACTAATCTTCCTTTGTAAATGCAGGTTAAGAATGGTATCTGGTATCTCGATAGCGGATGCTCTAGACACATGACTGGAAAGAAAAACCTGCTCGCTGAATACAAGGAAGAGAAGGGTCCCTCTGTGACTTTCGGTGGAAATGGAAAAGGACACACCCGAGGGTATGGTGTACTTTCAAATGGTACAACCTCCTTCAGAAGAGTCACATATGTTGAAGGGCTGAAGCATAATCTTCTGAGCATCAGTCAGCTTTGCGACATGGATAACAAAGTGATTTTTACTAAGGAATCCTGCTTTGTCTCTGACAAAAAGGAGAAGATAGCTCTCAGCGGTTATCGTTTGGAAAATGTTTATGTAATAAACATGGACTCAACAACCACTGAGAACTCCTGTTTCTTCTCAAAGGCATCTTCTGATGTCAACTGGCTATGGCACAATACCTGCAGTTGATCCAAATGTCTCAGATATTCCTTCTATTTCTCAGCAATCAGTGAATGAAGTGACAAATGCAAACATTCCTCTCTTAGCTGATAATCCAGAAGTAGGTGAAGCCTCATCTTCAGTTTCTCCAGTTCAGACTGAGTCAGCGACGTATGCTCTGGCTCAGCGATGGACTGTAAATCACCCAATCGATCAAATTCTTGGTGATCCCAACGCTGGTATTCAGACTCGTAGAAGTGCAGGTAATATTTGTTTATTTGTTAACTTTATTTCTCTAACTGAACCAAAGAAAATAGATGATGCCCTCAGAGATCCAAACTGGGCCAGCGCTATGCAAGAAGAGCTGACTGAATTCGAAAGAAACAAAGTTTGGAAACTCGTTCGTAGACCAACTGACAAAACGGTGATAGGCACTAAATGGGTCTATCGAAACAAGTTGGACGAACATGGTACTGTAACTCGCAACAAAGCTCGTCTTGTTGCTCAGGGATACAGACAAGAGGAAGGCATAGATTATGACGAAACTTTTGCTCCAGTAGCAAGACTCGAATCTATTCGTCTTTTCTTAGCATATGCTGTACACAAAAACTTCACTGTACATCAGATGGATGTTAAGTCAGCGTTTCTGAATGGAAAGCTGAATGAAGAAGTGTATGTGGAACAACCTCCAGGATTCTCAGATCCTAAGCGTCCAGGTTACGTTTATAAACTGGACAAGGCACTTTATGGCTTAAAGCAAGCTCCTCGTGAATGGTATGATACTCTCTCTACTTATCTCCATATTGAAAAATTTGAGAGAGGAAAGATTGACAAAACTTTATTTTTTAGAAAAGTGAAAGGTCATATCATTTTAGTTCAAATATATGTTGATGACATTATATTTGGTTCTACTAACCCTGAGCTTTGTACTCGTTTCGCTGATAGAATGAAAGATGAGTATAAAATGAGCATGATGGGTGAACTAACATATTTCCTTGGTCTTCAGATTAAGCAAACTGAAAAAGGAACTTTTATAAATCAGGGAAAATATGTTAAAGATATGCTGAAGAAATTCGACTTAACTGAAAGTTCAGCTATGAAAACCCCTATGGCACCACCGCTGACACTTGATAAGGACACAAAGGGTGTTCCTGTCAATGTCACGCTATACCGTGGGATGATCGGCTCACTATTGTATCTTACAGCTAGCCGACCCGATATTATGTTTGCAACATGTCTGTGCGTACGATATCAAGCTGAACCTAAGATATCTCATATGAAAGCTGTAAAGCGAATCTTTCGATATCTTAAGGGTACAGCGAATCTAGGCCTTTGGTATCCCAAAGACTCAGGATTCGATCTAACCGCCTATTCAGACAGTGATTTTGCAGGTTGCAAAATGGATAGGAAAAGCACCACATGAGGATGTCAGCTCCTGGGTGGAAAGCTGGTAAGTTGGACAAGTAAGAAGCAAAACTCAGTGTCCACTTCCATAGCTGAAGCTGAATATGTAGCCGCTGGAAGCTGTTGTTCTCAAGTCTTGTGGATGAGAAATCAGCTACTAGACTATGATCTTCAGCTCTCCAAAATTCCAATCTATTGCGACAGCACTAGTGCCACCGCTATAGCAAACAATCCAGTGCTACACTCAAAGACAAAACACATAGAAATCAGATATCATTTTATCAGAGATCATGTGATGAATGGTGATATAGAACTTCATTTTATCCCAACTGATTATCAGTTAGCTGATTTGTTTACCAAACCTCTTGATGAGACAAGATTCAACTTTCTCATCAGCGAGCTTGGAATGCTGAACTTTGAAGGGTAAAATCTTCAGCGGTTCACATTTGATCAGCGATACGTTTATACAATCTTGTATAGCCTTCGGGATAAAGACAAGATTCAATCATCTTCTCTCTGAATAAACTTGGTAAAACTAATATCCATGTATGTTTTCTCTCTCTGACAAATCGCATGTAAATGCAAGATTTCAAGATAAATTACATCGCTGAATATCTCTTCCTTAACAGCGATATTTTGAAAGTTGTTTAAACCTTCACTGATTATTTCTATTCAGTGCTTCATGTTTTTCAAAAGAGTCCCTGAGCTTTCAAAACCTCAGAGACATCCTAAAAGAATGTGAAAGGACAGTTGTGACGTCATTGCAACGGATAACACCAGGCACGATTTCTTTCTGACACACGTTTGCACGTTTCGTTCAAACTTCCAATCAAATGCAAACACGTGTCCGTGTCATGATGAAAACCTTTTCCCGCTCAAGGTTTTCTCTCTCTAAAACTCCCTATATAAACAACTCTTGGTTTATATTTGTCTTTTACGCGAACAATCGTTCTCCGCAAGAAAAGAATCCTCTGTTGCATTTGTGCTCTCAAAAACCTCAAGAACTGTTCATCATCTTCCTCATCAAAACATCAAGGTTAATATGTTCTTATCTTTTATCAAATGCGTATAACTTGTTTTCGATCTTCTCATTGTTTTAACAAGATCAAACAAAAGAACTTTGTAAAATAAAATCATTTCTTTCATGGTTTTATGAACACAACCATTTCATGGTTGTTCTTCAAGTTTTAAATCTAAATCTTAAACTTGTTCTTCATTCGTATCCAGTTTTCTTTTAGAAACTGGAATACAAGACTTTATGGGTTTTACATTTCATTTTAAAAATCAAGAAAAACCCTAATCTTCATTAAGACATTTATGTCTGAATGAAATGGACAAAATTCGAAAAATCTTAATGGAAATTCTTTCCATACTAAGACAATTCTTATTTGTTAACATCTTTGGTTGAACTGATAATACAGAGAAATGGCATCTTCAAAGATCAATGTCACCGCTGAGTCCATCTCCGCTGACTCTGAGGAAGTGGACATCGTCAAAGCCCCTCAGGTTAAGTTCGAGCTGGATCAACTAGATTGGACTAAGGCCAACAACCTCTCAGCTCTTCTCGAGTTTCCTCCTCGGAAGCAAGTATCACATCTGGACGATGCTGTGAGTTTTCTGAAGAACAGTCCCATCTACACAGCCCTGACCATAACACCTCCTGCCAGTCAGCGGCTCTTATCCCAGTTCTGGTACTCTGCCAGACACACTGAGCTACCCTCTACCAAAGATGCATCCAAAACCATCGACTGCATACTCAGCGATACTGAGTATGGCACCATCAAGATCACACCCGCCATAATCCGAAAAGCCCTGAACTTCCCAAATGCTACCAAAGAAAAACCCTTCGTTCCATTCCCTGACCATAAGAAGCACGCTGACAAAGAAGAAATCATTACTTTCCTTGACGCAATGGGTTATATCTGGGATATTGGAAGGGACAAGAAGCCTGAGAAGAAGCTGACGCTGATAAAGAAATCCAAGATGCCCAGCGAGATGAACTTCATCTTCGCACACCTGATCAGCTGCATGACAGCGAAGTCCGGCTCTTCTGATCAAGCCGCCCAACCTCAGCAGTCCATGGGATACGCACTGCTGAAAGGTCTAAACATTGACTGGGCCTCCATTATTTATGATGACCTGATTCAATGTGTCGATTCTGCCGCTGACAGACCAGCATGGGTTCCTTACCCACGATTCATCAGCGCCATCTTTCAATATGGCCTAAAGGACATCTATCCTGAAGAGGGTGATCTGAAACTTTCTCAGATTGGCCCTAAGGTTCTCGACTTCAAGCCTGTCGCAAATGAGGTACGTCTCTCTACTCTTCTCACTCTTCTAAATTCTCCGCTTTCTGTGGCTCCTTCAGCGACAATACCCATCGCTGATACCCCGGCCACACAATCCTCTCCTTCTAAGAAAAGGAAACCCTCTCACACCCAACTTGATTCCAAAAGGATCAAGAAAACCAAGGAGCAACCCCAGCAATTCCATGCTGAAGACTCCTCAGCTCATTCTGACGAGCTGAAGGAAAGTTCCGTGGTACGCTCTGCCACACCCGTGCAAGCCATCCCTCCAATCCAGACTTCAGCGTCTCTAAACGCTGAGGTTAGAAACTTGGAAACTACCCAACCTCCCTCAGTCTCTCAAAAGACTGATGAAGTGATTGTCAGCGATTCCAACGCTGAACTCAGTACCTGAATCCCAATCTTATCCTTCGCTCCTCCCTCCACTTCTATGGACACTCCTCCAGCTAACACTGGAGATGCCATCATTCCAGAAGCTACCGCTGACGCTTCTCAACAAATGATGAAGAAAGGACCTGCAGAGATCACCATTCCTCACCGAACTTTCGAAGAGGATATGGAACATTATTCAGGAACTTGCAACTTTGACGAGTTCATCAATCCTCCTGTAGGTACAAATCAACCCATATACACTGTAACTAAACCTGAAACTTCTGAGCTTTCCTTTGTTCACAAGTACTTATGTGTTACAGGTCCTAATTTGGGAGACATCAACGAGTCTCTGAAGTCTGTGGAAACAAAGCTGACCAGTCTCACCACCACACTCTCCAACAATTCTACAGTTGTAACAAACGCTGGAGAAAATTTGACAAAGCTGACAACGGTGGTGGAGAAGAAAGCTTCCACTGAAGACATCAAGGGACTTGATAAGACTCTCGCCGATTTTGCCAAGGTGCTCTCTGACATCTACACTGACTACACCAGCCTCAAAAGCTCAGTTTCGACCGTGTCCAGCGAAGTAACAACGCTGAAGACATCGGTTGGAAAACTCGAGGGTGATATGTCAGCGGTCAAGACTGACTTAGGCTCTGTAAAGACCGACGTTAGTTCTATGAAGACGATGATCGAGACGCTGGTCAACAAGGCAAATAATCCAGCTCCTGCTCCTGCCCCTGCACCTATTTTGGAATCTTTCACAGCGGCGGATCGCACAGAGCTGAAGAAAATCACGCCTGCTATTTCTGGCCTAGAAGACAGAATAGCAAAGCTTGAAGGTTGTGTGAAAATCTCTGGCCCAGAAGACAGAGATAACACCAATGCTGAGTCTACTCATTCCTCCCCCAATCATGAGAAAGAGGGGTAGAAGAGCGCTGAACATACCAGGAAGAAGAGCGCTGAAATTCTTGAGAAGAGCGCTGAAGATCTAAACAAAAGCGCTGAAGACCTTTCCCATGATGAATCTATCAGGGGAGAGAGGAATGAAGATCTAACCATTGGACCTCAGGGAGATGAAAACCCTGAGGGAACCGAGAAGCTCGCCTCTGTATCTGAGGGGGAGCAACTCGAAGAAGATGCTGAGGAATCCGAAGCAGAAGAAGATGAAGACATCGTCATCCCTGAAGATGAACCATCCTTCTCTCCAAGAAAGGATGATGATGATGATGATGATTTCTTTATCGTCAAACCTACCTCAAGGATCAAAGCTCTTAAAGGAATCTCAATAAAAGAACCTTCAGGGGAGAAGACAAAGACAAAGCCCTCAGCCTCTGGCGCTGAGAAAAGCAAAGGCAAAGGCCTCGCTGAAGATGAAAATCTGGCGATCTTGCTTGAAAAGCCGGTTTGTCAGGTACACTAAACTTTACTTATATTCCTTCCCTGAACATCTCAATACACAATCAGTTCTCTACTCAACAACCTCTCTACACATCCACAATCTTTTTCTATCTTTTCTACCCATGTTCTTCTACCCAGTTCTTATTAGTAAGATCGTTGCGTTTCAGCTAGTCAGTCCTCTCCCCTATTTGAGGATATCGCTGAAGGCTCTACAATTGCGACTTCACCAATAATTCCAGCTGCCGCTGAAGACATAATCCCAGTCTTGGATTTGATCTCTGAGACTGATGAACCAGAAGAACAACCTCTCTCGCACAGAAACAGACCTTCCTCAGCTCCTCAAAAGCTGAGTGAAGAGGATCAAAAGAGAAGAGAAGAAATGATAAAGCGATTCGAGGATCAGCGAATCATTCTAAGGCGTGATCAACTGCCTTCTGTTCCTCCAAAGTTCAGAATTTCAAAAGCTGAATACAAGGAACACCTCAGAGCTGAACGCCTCATCGCTGAAAGAAAGGAAGCAGAAGAAAAAGACAGAGAATACGCTATAAAGCTTACTCAACGATCAATCAAAGACCCCAAGCTGAAAAGAGTTCCCATTGATGTTCAACGTCAGCTCTGGGATAATGCTCAAGAAATCGTTAGAGAAAAGACAAAGGTCTCTGATACAACCTTGGAATGGGCTAATCAAATGCTGACCTATCGATCAAGACCATCCAAGATAATCAAAGCCAACATCACAGGAAAAATGTTCGTTGATGTTCCTGTTGTTGAAGTGGATATCTACAGAGATGAACAAACCAATCAAACCTTCTATGCTGCTTCATTAGAAAAGTTTGGTCTCTCTGAATGGTTAGAAACAAAATTAGCCATTCAGGGATCATGCTCAAAATTCAAAAGCCATGTTGAGATGATCTTAAACAAACAGATCGACTTGCTTTCATCTGCTGTGGATATCCCTCCTACTCTTCCTCAACCGAAGAAAGCCTCTGCTAAGAAGAAAGTTTCTGATTCAGGTCAAATCATTCGAAATGAAACAGGTATTGGTTTCTCTCGGGCTGAAGTTCTTGGCCGTGATGCTGATCTTTCAATGCTTGACACCTCCCTACCACCTGGAGAAACCTTCATCCCTGGCACAGTGGTAAGTGATCCATATGGTATATTCTTCTTAGACTATGATGGAAATCATCACTTTCAACGTGTCTCTGAGCTCCAAATCGCTCCCATCGAACAACTCAGATATCTTGTATACTGGTGTGAAGTCAGACGCGACATCAAAGCTAGACACCTGAAACCCTTGATTTTTGAAGCTGCTCTGAAGTTAAAGAATCAAGGAGTAAATGTCCCTGACTGGATGATCCCCACTGAAAAGACGACCCTTGATGAACTTCTCATTAAGGAAGAACCTTTTGAAAACTGATATAATCTCCTTTTTCTCTATTGTATCAGTTATCCTTCTGTACTTGTAAATTATTTCGCTTGTACTTGTAATCTTTCTGTTCTTCATTGTAACCTGATTCAATATTTTAAAGAAAGATTTCAGCGAACGTACTTTACTCCATCAGTACTGAAAAGATCCCAGAAAACAGTAAAAGGGACAAATATTTTATGAGTTCTTTTTATCCTTATGTTTTCATTAAATAGCAATTTTCTTTGTTGCTATGTCATAATCAAATAGGGGGAGATTGTTGATCCAAACCCTCAGTGATTTGATATTGACCCTCTCTTATATACTTAGTGAAAATTGTAAGTAAACAATATGTATCAGAGTTTCACTATCGCTGATAAGTACTAAGATCTTCCAGTACCGCTGATAGGAACTCTCTCTTTTAGATTAAACATTCAGCGAACACTGTTCACCATAAATGCTCTGAGTCTGTTCAGTCATTATGATGATCGCTGATAAGTTAGTTGTTTACTTATGATCCCTGAAGACAAGTTTCACGTCAACAAAGGTTCTACGCTGAAGTCGAAGATCAAGCTCAAGAACCAGCGACAAGTCTCCTAATGAACTGATGCGGATCAGCGAAGACTCAGATTTGTCCACTCAACGTGAAGTATCAAGTACAAGACTTCAGCTATCGCTGAATTTATCATCTGCTGAATAGTAAATGATAATCGCTGAATCAACGAAAGCTGATCATGAAGTCCTCCGTACAAAGTACTTTTGTCTTAACCACCCTTGCACGCCTCCGTACGAGATGTCAGAAAAGAACCTCCGAATATCTGAAATCGTACAACCACTCTGATACTACACTGTTCATCCGTATGGCTACTAAGGTTGTCAACCAAGGTCAATGACATGCAACCAACCAGCTGATGACACGTGTAAAGTATATACAGACTTGCATTAAATGCATGCAGTATATAAAGAGATGAACTCACTTCATTTGAAGTAACTTGCTAACTCTGGACAAGTTCATATCTCTTATCTCAAGATAGGTTATTATTAGTAATTTCCTTATCTTTCTTAGTGCAAGAAACCTTAGTGTTCCAACTTGTTTAGATTTAGGTTTATCCTTAATCTTGTTTCCGCAACAAGCTGTAAATTGTTAATGATTTATTAATAAACAATTTAGAAAAGTAAAATCTGTGTGTTTGTATTCAACCCCCCCTTCTACAAACTTGTATAGGCCTTTCGGGACCAACAAAATGATCAAAAAGATTTTCGAGCCTTCAGTTATAGGAAATTTAAGGTCATAGATCCTCTTTAAGACGGATCCTCTAGCACTGCAAATTTCATACGGAAACTCTGTCGATCAACCTTAAATGTCTTCTTTAAGGATTTGTACGTACAAATGCACACACAAAAGAGTCTTATGGGCAAAGAGCTCACTCCACAAAAGAGTCTCTGTCGCCTAAACTACACACTCTAAGAGTATGTCTCGAACAAAATCCATTTCCAAAATAGTTTTGCAGGACACAAATTTCCAAATATGTCCTAAAAACAGTGTTTAACACAATGAAAACCTTGGATGATCAAAACGTTCTCTAAATTTTTAGTTCTGAGAAATTTTCACTCTCAGAGCCTCTGCTGGCATCGACAGAGCCTCAAAGCCTCTATGAATGAAAATTTTGTACTAAAGATCTATCAATCCTCTCCAATTATCTTTCAAACGTTTTTGGAAAAGTTACAAGCATCAGAGGAGACAAAAAGACAAGTTTCAGATCACAGAGTTCACTCCACCACAGAGCCTCTGTTGACTCTTACACTTGACCTTTTATGGAAATTCTGTAACAGTATGGGTTATTTACTGCGAGTGACAGAACTCACAAAGAAGATATGCCCATGCGCCAAGCATTAATGGGCCGCACACGACGTCTAATCGTGTTCTGACACTTCTGACGTGGCATTCTCCCATTGGACGTGTATGGCACACGTTCTCCTAGAAAGTTTAACCAGCCGTATATACTCAATTACGGATCCCAAATTTTATTCACTTTCACATATTTACCCTTTCAGATTCCACCATTCTCTTCAGTATAAAACCTAACTTACCATTACCTCTAAACGTTTACGAACTTACTCTCATCATCTTCTCCGACAAACCTTGCAAAAACCTGCAACTTCCATTTTCTACTCTCTTTTTTCAAGATTAATCCAATGGCTTCCACCTCCAACGCTCCAGTGAACTCTCCATCTCATTCTGAGAACTCCCAAAACCAAGAAATCTCCAGAAACCTAGAACAAGATCACTCCGACGATAAAGCAAATTTTGCTCCGACTACCCATCTTCTAAACTTCATTGCCCATGAACACTTTGAACGTGTTCTTCCTTTGAAACCAAACAACTACTACCTGGTTCCCTCAAAAACCACTTTTGGGGAAGCACACGACATCCTTCTTCACACTCTGGAAAACCACTATCTTTACCCCCTGTTATCCAAAACTGTCAACAAAATCCCCGCCAGATACCTAAATCAATTCTGGATGTGCAGCAGATTTGACCCCGTAGATAGACAAATCAAGGGCTACATTTTGAAACCAGACAAATCCGAGCACCTTGAACTCAAGTTCAACAGAACCATGATCTCACTTGAGTTCAGTCTACCGACCAAAGGTCTTCTTGGCATAAAGCAATACGCAGAGGAACCTACAGACGAAGAGCTCTGCCGGTTTGTTGAAATGTTGGGGTATAACACAACCCTAAGAAAAAGAAATGATTTCAGAATAAATCGATTACCCCCTCTGTGGAATACTCTCTTCTCTATTCTTAACAGGTGCCTAACAGGGAAAGTGGGTAGTCCAGATCAGACCTCTCACCAAATTTTGGCTATCATGTATGGGGTATACTACGACCTACCTCTGGACTACGCCACCCTCATGATGCAGGAAGTGGTCAACACCATTGACCGCAAAATCTCCTCCATGAAGGTGAAAGGACGATTCATCAGATCATCCTGAGGGGGAGAATCAAAGAAAAAAACCAAGGGAGAAAGTTGCAAGCAGAGGTCTACCAGAACCACCTGTATCCGCAGAACCCCTGAACCAAGCCCCCCCAACAACTCAAACCCATGGAGGAAACCAGCAACAAACCACAGAGGCTATAACCACCTCTGTGGAAACCCCTCAAGAAACCCCAATCCAAACCCAAGTACCTGAAACCAACCAAGATCAACAACAGAAGACCACAGAGGCAACACCCACCTCTGTGGAAACAACCTCTGTATTCGGAGCAGATATCCCAACCCGTGAAGAATTCCAAATTCTAACATCCTCCGAAGAAGATCAACCATCCCAATCACCAAAACCAAAATCACCAGAAGAACTCCCCTCTCCAACATCAAAAACACCAGAGGCTGCAACAACAAAACCCCCATCTCACACACCCAAAAACCATAACCAAAAGCATTGCTCACAAAAGAAAACATCTGAGCAAAACCACAGAAGCCATACCAACAAAACCCACATCACCAACAAAGTCCTCAGAAACACAAGTGCCAAAACCTACAGAGGCAACCCCCAAAACTATAGAGGCACCCTCAGAAATCCAAAAGACAAATCCCACAGAGGCAACCCCATCTCTACAAGAAGATCTTCAGCCGAAGGCAAAAGACAAAGGCAAGAAGATAATGACAGAGGAACCCAAAAAGAAGAAGCCCAAGCATCAACCAGCAGAAAAATTGATGAAGAGCTCTTTCGATGCATATGTGACACCAAAGCCAGAACAAGAAGACTGGCTTTCGGTGTTACCCCTCTTTCAAATATACCTGTTCTAGATCTGAAGGCAAAAGTCACAGAGGATCGAGTGGCCAAAATCAAGAAGCGAATGGATGCTATTTGCAGACCCATGCCTCCACCCGGTGCACCTCCACAACAAATGGAAGAAGTGGTATACAGATATCTGTACAACAGGAGTGCCAGAGATATTCTGCCCACAACCATTCAAGATCCCCACTTCCATGCTGACCTCGAGAACACCTTCACAAAAACAACACCCAAGCCAAAACATCAAGTCTTCTCAGAGTCCAAAATCGACAAAGTCATATACTGTAAGTTCTCTCAAACCAGAAGCACACCTAAGGTTTCCTATAACATCTATAAGGTCAAAAGGGAGGACAGAAGCGTTACCTAATTCTCATATGCTGATCTAAGAAATCTAAGTCCCTACGACCTACCCGACCTTCTGCACTGGACCAAAGAAAACTACACATCATATGCAAATCGTAGGGCATACAGGGTGCTATGGAAAGCCATGAGAGAGAAACTTCTGCTATACAGCCTAGTCGACTTTCAATTAGGACGAGATCTCGGAGTGAGAAACTTGAATCTTCGACCACCAGAACACGACTGCCCATCCTCTGCCATACCAAACTCGATTATTACATCTCCAAGAGTTGGGCTAGTTTATCAAGATCCTGCTGGGAAGTCAAGATTGTTCGTAGAATTGGACTGTCAGAAGTATGCAACAACTACTTTGACAGAGTTCAGAGCAAGCCTTGTGGAGCATAAAGGAACAGAGCTCATGAACCAAGCTCTCGCAGATAGACTGATAGAGGTCATCGACCAAGTAATCAACTTCAGAAACCTCTGCATCAGTTTCTATAACGAGCTCAGAGAATTAGGATTCGATAACAGAAGTTTCAACGACTTCAAAGATGCCAAGGTCTGAGTCAGTCTACAAATCTCTGTAATTTTTCTTTTCAGAACAATGAAATGTAAATGCCTCTGGCATATTCTTATGTGAAAAGAAAATATTCTAGTACTTAGTCTAGAAAATCCTTGCACTTTTAAATTTTTTATTTTTCACTACTTAGGGGGAGATTGTTAGCTCCAATCTTTCTGTTAATAGAAGTATTGAAAAATAGGATAAGTATAGAAGTCGTCGACAGAGGCTCTGCCGAGTAGCCGAATAACTAAGAAGACAGAAGTCTTCGACAGAGGCTCCGCTGGGTTAGCCAAGAAGACCGAAGTAAAGAACCAACATAATACTCTTCTAAACGGACAATGCCACAGAGCTTCTGTCATACTTGACAGAGCCTCCGTGGTAAAAAGAAGATCTACGCAAAAGATCTAAACAAGGACAAACGTGCTTCTTATAATATCTGCCATTCGAAGGTTCTGAAGATCATTCTGACAAGGCGTGACCTGACAACTCCACGTGTCATACTCTGATAGGTTTCAGCCTAAAGTAGAATACGGAACATTTAATGCACATTGTATCAACAGTAACAGAATAGTGTATTAGTACATTCCAACAACTGTTCATCAACTGTATACTAGTACCTTCGGTCCTTATTATCTAAGATCTTGTCCCCTTTAGAAGTAGTATAAATAGAAGACTCATGTTGAGTTCTTCTATTAAGCTTAGCACAACACACACACCTTTAGAGCAGTTTCTTGTCAAACCTTTCGGTGTTCTTGGTGTTCTTATTATATCAAATACAGTGAATCATTGAGCTATTTATCTGTGTTATTTACACTTCATATATTTGATATTGTGTGTTATTCTACCTCATTATATCTGTTAGTTCGTTAAAACGCTTCTGCATTATATATTGTTTGAACTAATTAGATAGAATCTTCATTGTTAAGCAAAACAGGAACCAACATACTCTTTCTGTCATTCCTACATCCTCCATAGTCTGAATCTGTATATGCTACAAGATCAAAACCAGAGTTAAGAGGATACTAGAGACCAAAAAATTGAGTCCCTTTGAGATATTTAAAAATACGTTTGACAGCAGACAAATGGGATTCCTTAGGATTGGCTTGGAATCTAGCACAAAGACAGGTTGCAAACATTATATCAGGTCTGCTTGCAGTTAAGTACAAAAGTGACCCTATCATGCCTTTGTAGTTCTTGACATCCACAGATTGACCCTGAGGATCATGATCATGTTTAACTCCAGTGGCAATAGAAGTTTTCATGGGATTTGAGTTATTTAGCTTATACTTTTTCAAAATATCAGAGACATATTTTGATTGACTGATAAACGTGCCTCTGATGGATTGTTTTACTTGTAAACCAAGGAAGAAAGAAAGTTCTCTCGTCATGCTCATTTTAAACTCACTTTACATTAAATTTTTAAACCTGTCACAATACTCTTGCCTAGTAGACCCAAAGATAATGTCATCAACATATATCATTACCAGAAGAATATCATGTTTATATCTCCTAAATAATAAGGTAGTATACACAGTACCTTTTTAGAAATGGTTGATCAACAGAAAGTTTGACAGAGTTACATACCAGGCTCTGGGGCTTGTTTAAGGACATACAGAGCTTTGTCTAGCTTGTATATGTGGTCTGGAAACTCTGAGCTTTCAAATCCTGGAGGTTGCTAGACATATACTTCCTCTTGTATTTTGCCATTCAGAAAGGCAGCTTTTATATCCATTTGATAGACCTTGAAACCTTTATGAGCAGCATAGGCTAGGAAGATTTTGATTGCTTCTAGCCTAGCCACTGGTGCAAAGGTTTCATCATAATCAATGCCTTCTTCTTGACAGTATCCCTTTGCAACCAACCTTGCTTTGTTTCTGATGATAACACCATCCTCATCTTTCTTATTTCTGAAAACCCACTTGGTTCCAATAGCTGCTTTATCTTATGGAAGTGGAACCAAGGTCCAAACTTTGTTTCTTTCAAATTCAAGAAGCTCCTCTTGCATGCCTTCAATCCAGTTTGGGTTTTCCAGGGCTTCAGCAATTTTCTTTGGCTCAATCATGCTTAAGAAATTCACAAAGAAAGCTTCATTGATTGATGCAGATCTTGTCTTTACACCATCTTCAGCATCACCTATAATCTGGTGATGGGGGTGATCCTTTGTCCATCTGGTCAAGGGAGCATGGACAACAGGTGGAGTTTGTGCTTCTGATGGCTCTTGTTCAGGCTCTCTTTCATTTGAATGTTGTCCCTCATTTCTCTGAATTTGCCCTGTAGACAGAGAAGTAGACGGTGAAGTATTGGAGGGACCTGTTAGAGATGTACCTGTTAAATTTTGGTCGACAGAGTTCTGAGCTTGATTTCCTCTGGTGATGTTTTCAGAGGAATCTTCATCATCAAAGAAGTCGTTGAATATCAGATTTATATTCTCTTCTCTTTTCTTTGAAGAGTTGGGCTTCTCTTCAGTCTGTATCCCCTCTGGTGATTTGCTTTTAGAGGAACTTGATGATATTTCATCAAAGGATACATTGATACTTTCTTGAATGACATTTGTTCTTATATTGTAGACTCTGTAGGCTTTTGAGGTTAAAGAGTAACCAATGAAGATTCCCTCATCAGCCTTCTTGTCGAATTTTCTCAACTGATATCTGTCATTCAAGATGAAGCATCTGCAGCCAAAAACATGAAAGCATTTCACATTTGGCCTTCTGTTATTGATGAGTTCATAAGCAGTCTTTTTGAATCTTTTAACAATGACAACTCTGTTTTGGGTAAAACAGGCTGTTGAGACTGCTTCTGCCTAGAAGTCGATAGGAAGAACAGATCATGCCAACATAGTTTTGACGGCTTCTACCAGAGTTCTGTTCTTTCTCTCCACAACACCATTTTGTTGAGGAGTTCTGGCAGCCAAGAAGTTCTGGGAGATTCATTCCTCTGTTAGGTAGGAGTCAATTTTGGCATTCTTGAACTCTGTCCCATTGTCACTTCTCAACTTTTGGATTTTCAGACCTAACAAAACCTATATTCTTTTCAACAGATTAATCAGAATTTTTGGGACATCAGATTTTACTCTGATGAACTCAACCCAAGTATATCTAGAATATTCATCTATAAGAACAAGAATATACTTTCTGCCAGACAAACTCTGCACAGAGATTGGACTACAGAGATCCACATGAAGCATATGCAAAGGTCTAGGACAGTTGTGATCACTTTTTGTTCGGTGTGAAGCCCATTTTAGCTTACCCAATTCACAGGCAGAACAAATATGGTCTTTGTCAAATTTAAGAGAAGGCAGACCTTAAACTTATTTCAGTTTCACAAGCTTGTCAAGGTTTGAAAAGTTTAAGTGAGTAAATCTTTTATGCCAGAGCCATGCATCTTTCTTGTTCAAATAGACTAAACAGAGTTTTTATGTATTAGAACTTTGATTGGGATTAAAATTCATTTTGTAAAGATTGCCTTTTCTGTTGGCTCTAAGAAGTTAAACTAACAAAGAACAATATTTCTTCTTAAAATTGACATCAAAACCATGATCACACAGTTTACTTATGCTAAGCAGATTATGATTTAAACCTTCAACATAAGCAACTTTTGATACAAAAACACCTCCATTTGATAAAACACCATAACCTTTAATCTGTCCTTGTCCATCACCTCCAAAGGTTACTGCACCTCCCATTTTATCTTTGAATGAGGTCAGTAGCTCTTTGTTGCATGTCATGTGCCTGGAACACCCTGAGTCTAAGTACCAGATATGCACATGAGGCTTCTACAAGACAGATTAGTTCTTTTTAGGTACCCATTGCATAATGGGTCCTTTCTTGATAGGCTTGTTAGGCTTTCCATTATTTGATGGTGTGCCAGAGGAGTTTCTCTGCATGTTCTGAAGGTTAGTCTTAGGATTTTTCCTTTCTTGTGACTGATTCAGAATGCAGTGGGGACCATTCAAGTGGTTTTGAACTTGTAACAGAAGTTTAATGCAGTTACAGTTGATAGAACATGAAGATGATTGATGCATGTTGCTGTTTCTTTTCAACATCTGGGAGTTATATGCCTTGTTAGTGCTGAAATTACATGTTGTATCCAAGTAAAGGGACTAATATTGTAAGTATCTAGTCTAAGTATAAATAGCTTAGATTAGTTCTTTTAGACATAACTTTTGCACTTATTACTTCAAGGCATTCATCTTATTCTCTCTACTTGTGTAATTCATATCTTCAAGATTAATGAGAGATGAAATGATTGCAACTTGATTATGTTGTTGTTTACTTGTTTCTGGGATCACAAGTGGTATCAGAGCATGCAGATTCAGCAAATTTGAAGAAATTTTTGAAGAAAATGGGCATTTTTTAGTTATTTTCGGACTAGGATTGATTTGGTGATTTTAGGATGTTTTGATCGAGGATTTTAGTACAGATCTGTTCGAATTGAGTTTCTGGACAAATTCGTGCATGAAATCAAATCAAAATATCATGATTTTATTAGTTTTTAGTGATTTTTAGGCTTTTCGAGAAAAGTTACTGTTTTGGATAGTAAATGCCATTTCTAGTGTGTTCTTGGTAGTTTGATCTGAACAAAAAGTGTTCAGAAAGTGTTCACGAAGGTTTATGCAAAGTTTCAGATCAATTGGCTACGGTTTGAGTGATTTAGAGGACTTAGAAAAAATTTGGGGTTCGACATTCATAACTGTCGTACGATACAGACATTCATACATTCATAACGGTTGGACGGTACACATCTGCATATGTTCATAACCGCCGTACACAACAGGCATTCAATGTTGTCGTATGAAAGTTGATCGACAGTTACTGTTTAAATATTCTTGTCGTATAAGACTTGTACGATTACTACTGTTCATCAGGTTGAGTCGCACAAATCTTGTCTGTAACACCCTCAAATTTGGAACGAGCAACCAACTTTAAAATTCAATAAAATAACCAAAATAGATAAATCTTTTCTACAATTCCTTCATCGAAATACCTCGGATTTAAAACATCATAATTTCTACAGTTAATAACTTAAAACGGGCGTCACTTAACACAACACAAGTTGCTAGTCCAAACAAATGCGGAATACTTCACTAATCAAGTCACCTCTCATGCACTCTACTAGCATCGCCACTTCACAATGTAGCTATAGCTACCCCAACCTGAGCCTGTTGCACATGCCGACAAATAAAAAGGGTTAGGCTTACGTCTAGTGAGTTCAAGCATTTTATCATGACTATATAAAATCATAAATCGGAAATTAGTAGCTTTAGTCATGATTCAATAAATCTTTAATGAAAGTTTGCGACAAAGGTTATCATTTCCAAAGAGTTCCCAAATATGACATAAATGACTCATTTCCCAACGCACCCAAAATCCATGGGAATCCTCCCCAAAAGTGTAAAGCGTTTTCCAAAAATGAGTTACGAATCCCAACCCACTCAAATACGTTCGTAAATCTAGTTTTAGGCAAAACCTTCAAATACGGTTGAGAATACATACTCAACCCGTGAGACATGGAAACCATCCATTTACATATAATCTTTCATTGGAAACATAATACGAAGTAAAACTTACGCAAACGTAAAATGTATTAAAATCCAAATACCATAAAATAAAACTCCAGCAGTTAAAACATCCAATAAGAATGTAACATAAATCCGCCCATCAGTCATGGAAAACAATCCATATGCATGTAATATAACCTCAACAATGTGAATAGATAAAATACCCAAAATCAACACCCTTCGGTGACGGGGGAGACCCGATCTCATCGAGTGTGGCAAACACATAAATTAAACCACGATTAAATAAATGTAGGTAAGCTTCTTGGATGTGGAAAACAGATGACATCAACCATACTAGGTCTTTAGTCAATCCTTGGCATCAATCATACTAGATCTTTAGCCCATCTTAGACATCAACCATACTACGTCTTTAGTCCATCTCAGACATCAACCATACTAGGTCTTTAGTCCGTCTTTGGCATCAACCATACTAGGTCTTTAGCCCCTCTTAGACATCAACCATACTAGGTCTTTAGTCCAAGCCCTCAAGTTCAACCATACTAGGTCTTTACCTTGGAAAACCCACCATCCAAAACAAGCTTACTTAACTTAAAAATTCATACATGACCTCAAAAGAATAACTATTACATTCAAATCATGTAAACTCCAAATATGATGCAATTCATGCAACTCAAACCCCAAGCCCACGTCGAGCTTATAAAAAATCGGGCGAACGCCCTCGAGACTCAACCGAGTCCAAAACCGAGCCCTCTGCTCAAAAGATCTAATGATTATTTATCAATATCAATTCATGCAAATGAAATGCATCTAACTCACATCATGCAACACACGCTCCGAGGCATGATAATCTCACAACCCCTTCATTGCCACCTTCCCAATGAAGTCAAATCATATATGCATCTATATGTACACGTATATGCAACTCTTTTATTACTTAACAATGCATATAACTCACTAAGGTTCATTAGTCCCAAAGGTACTAAGAATAAATCATCAAACGGTCTTCACACATAACACCAACACTTAAACCGGCACGTATTCGAATAAAATGCAATTAAGCATATAACACATCCAAGACTCCATCTCGAGTCACTAAAACCGGCAAACACTCAAAAGACTCATTTGAGTATAAATCAAGCCTTTAAGGCCAAAATAAATGTTTGGTTAAATACGTGTCACTCACACGGTTACGTAAACCCAAATGCATCGTTACCCAAAATCTTTATCTTTTAATTCCTCAATAGGCCATCGGCCCCAAAATAAAGGTTTACAACTCTTAAAACATTCACATGGTCGGATTGACCAAAATCCCCAACTCACACGTTCACACTTTAAAATGTGCCACATCATAGTTATCACATAATCACAAAACACTAAAAGTGTATTTTGACCAAATAACCTTCACTTATGCAATAAATTAACAAAACCTCTTTCACTCGTGATTTATTCATCAATCACTTAAAATCCTCAAATGTGGGTGTTTTTATAAGATTTGTAAAGTTCAACACTTTGATTAAATCAAAACCCACTAATTAACTCAACAAGTGATAATTTCATATAAAGCACACAAATACTTTAAAAGAAATATTTTGGCATGTACAAAGTTTTCACAAAGCAACTTGAACTCACCTTGCTAGATTTAGGCTAAATCTAGATTTTTTCCCAAACGTAAGCTCCCTTGAAGAACTTGAATCCTCAAGCCCAAAACTTTCAAAAACTTAGATCCACAAGTTTCCAACCATAAATAATCATCCCCAAACACTTATATATGTTTCCTCTAACATAAAACATCCAAAAATCACCAAAACACCAAAACACCAAAACCCTAACTTCTTAGATGAAGAAAAGTGAGAAGTTTACCGCAACCACCACCAAATACTCTTCGATCATTCATCATACTTCAAAACTCTTTCTAGATCCTTGAAGAGCTATCAAAAACGAAACCGTAGCAACTTGAATCATCAAAATCGGAGTCGGGATGCAAAAGTTATGAAGGTTTGAAGTATGAGGCTAAAATTTGCGTCTTCCCGCGGTTTGTCCCGCGACTTTGAAGTCGCGTGGACAGCCGTGCGGCTCCCTGTTGGGTCGGTCGGTCAGATACTGTTTCGTCCGTAACTTATTCGTTATAGCTCCGTTTTCGCTCCGAAAAGAACCGTTGGACTCGTATTCGAATTCCCCATCCAACAAGACCATAAAATCTAGGATTTAACCCCAAAACTTGTTTTTCATGTTTTTCTTAAAGATCGGTTCCACACTGATTCGACATTGGACCTATCTGGAAATTACGGGTGTTACATTGTCCGATTACGACTCTTCACTGAATATAGTCGTACAAGACTTGTCCGAAAGTTACTGTTCATTGATACTTGTCGTATAAGTGTCATCCGACAGTTACTGTTCATTCGCCTTAGTCGTATACAGTTTGTCCGATTATCACTGTTCATTCAACCAAGTCGTACAAGAGCCATCCGACAACCACTATTCATTCAATCAAGTCGTATAAGAGTCATCCGACTACTACTGTTCACTGGAGCTTGTCGTACAACCCTTGTCCGACAACTCACCTGATTTGTCCGATTACCTAGCCTGTCCGATAACTTGATATTGTTCAAATTTGCTTATTTGTTTAAAGATCAATACAAGTAAACTTGACAAAATGCCGAAAAGTGACATTATGTTGTCTTTGGGAACAGAGTCACGCCCTCCCATTTTGGTCGAAAGTGAATATGAGCAATGGAAAGAAAGGTTTCAGGATTTCTTGGAAAGACAACAAAACGGAGCTAATCTACTAGATTCGTTAATGAATGGTCCAATGAAGCTTCCAACTCATTTTGTTAATGTTCCAGATACTGATGAAAGAAAAGAAGTAAATAAGCCTTTATCTGAATACACTATTGAAGAAAGAGCAAGGTATGATGCTGATAAGAAAGCAAGGTCATTTGTGATAATGGGAATTCCGAATGAGGTGTTCAACAAGATCGATAGTTTCAAAGACACCGCACACAAAATGTGGATGCAAATGGAAAGAATGTTGCAAGGCTCGCAAATTGGAAACCAAATGAAGACAACCTTGTGTATTAACCGGTATGAAGAGTTTAGAGGTAAAGAGGATGAGAGTTTAAGCAAAACATATGATAGATTCATCACATTACTGAATGAACTCAGTAAAAACAAAATAAACAAGCCGATAATAGACGTTAATGTCAAGACGCATGAAACAAAATACTAGACTTTCTGAGATGCAGTTACATGAACTGTTCGAGACTATTCATCAAAATGAAGACGAAATAATAAAGAAGAAAGAGAAGAGAAATAAGAAGAAGGTGAAAGCAGTTGTTCCTGAACCAATTGCTCTCAAATCAGATATACACACAGATAGTTACCTGACTGAGAATTCTAATGTATTTGAAACGGGCTATAATGGAAATGTTGATGATGATGTAGCTGAGTTAGAGCAAGCGATGATTCTACTCACAAGGCATATTCAGAAGAGGTTTTACAAACCACCTTCAATAAACAACAATATGAGGTATACTTCCGGTTCACGAAAGTTTGTGAACAACAACTTCGAGAGGAAAGCATTTGAAGAGAAACGGTTTGAAAATATTGAGAAGAGGGTGGAGAAGGCTGAAGGTAAAAAGCCATTTGTTGATAAGAAACCTGTTGAGACTCCGAAGTGTTATAATTGCGGCACGCCTGGTCACTACACCAAAGATTGTAGAAAGAAAGTGGTGAGAAATTCCGACTATTATAAGAACAAGATGTTGCTAGCCAAGCAAAAGGAAGAAGGAATAGCATTGCTTGTTGAAGAAAAATACTAGCTAGACCAAACTGATGATGAGGCAGAAAACGAGGAACAGGCGAACATGTGCCAAGCTGAATTTAATTCAGATGATGATGCGGATACTTCGGATCAGGTAAATTATTTTTCCTTACCTTCTTCAGATAATCATGACATAAATGCTTTGCTTAATGAATTAAATGAGACACGTAGTAAATTAGCTGATTCAGAAAATGAAAAGGCTAGTTTATTACGTCTAATAAATAAGATGATACCGGGTGTTCAAAGTTTAAGGGCCAATCTTCAAATAGAAAAGAAACAAAACGAAGCCCTAAATCAAATTGTTATTGATAAGGATCTTGAGAAAGAAAAGAAGTTTGCTGAATTTAAAAATCTCAAGGATCAACAAGAACAATTTGAGAAGGAAAGTATACTCTTTGATTCTTAGATATCTGATTTAACAAAGAAAATCAATGAGTTAAAAGAAAAGAATAATGAAAGTGTGGTTTCTTTGAATGTTTTTTCAAAACAAAATACTGAGTTTTTAAACAAGATCAAAGACTTGAATGAAAAGTATAGTGAGTTTGAACTTTCATTGCAAAATGTCTCCACTCAAAATACAGAGTTTTTGAATAAAATTGAAGTTTTGGAAAAGAAATTGTATTTGAGAGGTCATACTGATCAAATAATTCATTTGAATAAACCAAGACTTGTGAGTGATGTTAATAAATTTTGGGGGCTTGGTTATGAAAATCCAAAGAATTTGGTTAAAGCAATCAAAACTTTGCCAACATTATATATTTTAGATGCTTAAGATTTGCTAGATATTATCCTGCATATGAAATTTTTTGGGCAAATGATGAAGAAATCAAAAAGGAGGAAGTCACCAAAAGAAAAATTACAACGAAAATGAAACTTCCTTTTTGTTATACTAAGGAGACTTTAAAATATCTAAAGAATCCGCATGGAAAACTTTCGAACGACTATTTTGATATATATGTTACAAAACCAAATTGCGAAAAACCTATTGAAGCAAAAAGATATGTTCCACCTTTGGTTCTAGAAGGAAGAATCTGCGAACTAGAAAAATCTATTCTAGAACAAAGGATACAGTTTGAACTTGAAAAAGATTTTCTTTCAACTGCTTACTCAACTACCTTTAAGGAACTATCTTCAAGCTTCAAGACGGAATTGGAAAAGGAGAAAACTATTTATGAAAATTCCGTGATTAAAAAGTTTTCGGACTCTTCCAAAACTGCATTTGATGCAAAACAAAAAGTCGATCAAAGGTGTCTCCAACTTTCAAAGAAAGTGTCGGATTTTGAGAAACTTTTACTCTCTGAGCATAATCAGTTCGAAAGCGAGAAAGCAAACTTTATAAAAGAAAGTAATTTTTTCGAAGAAAAGATTTATGAACTTTCTCAAAATGTAAAGACATTGGAAAATGATTTACATCTTGAGCGTGAACAATTCTAGAACGAGAAAGTCAGTTTTGAAAGTGAAAGACAATCTTTTGAGGATAAATTAAATGCGCTTTCTCAAGAAATAAATGAACTGGAAAATGCTTTGGCGAAAGAGAGAAAAGAGTTTGCTTTTCGAACGTGGTGTACTCCTGAATATTCATCATTTTCTAAAAAGGATTTTGAAGCTCACAATATTGATTCAGATTCTGATTGTGATGATTTTCATTCTGATCAAGTCTCTAAAGAAAACTCAAAGTCTGTGGTAAATGATAAAGGAAAAGCTTGTGTGTTTGATTTCTCAAAGAAGCTTCCAAACCATACTGATTTTATCTTTACAAATGAAAAACTACCAAGTACTTTTTGCAAGGGAGAATCTTCAAAGTCAAAGAAAGAACATAATTCTGAAAAACCCCTTGTTAAAAAGAAGAAACACAAACAGTCAAAGAAAAACACTTCTCACAGTTCTAAAGATTCTAACTCTAAATTTTCTGGGTTTTCAGATAGTTTTGTGAATGTGAAGAACGAAAGGAAAGAATGGCAGGTAAAGCAAACACCGACTTCAACGACCAAACAAAATGATAAAAACAATAGTTTTTCTAAGAATAAACAATTTGGTACTAGTAATAAACGAGCTCTTGTAACACCTTACAAGCGTTATTCTAATGACCAATTGTTGGATTTTGCAAATGACAACTGTTTTTGTTCTATTTGTGGTCGAAATGGTATGTTTGCTATACCTGGTTCTTGTTGTTGGTACAACTCATATTCTGTTCCATTTGCTTTCACTCATAAATCTGCTTTCACAAAGAAAAAGAGATCACCAAATTCCAAAAAGGGATCTCAAGCAACTAACCAAAAAGGACCCATCTTTAAATTGGTACCTAAAACTGTTTAATATGGTTGATTGCAGAAGAGTAAGTTATGGTACTTAGATTCCGGATGTTCGAAACATATGACGGTTCAACGAGATATGTTATCAAACTTTGTTGAAAAAGATCTTGGTCGTGTAAGAGTTGGGAACAACCACTTTGCACCGATAAAAGGGTTTGGAGATATAGTCCAAGATAACCTTATAATCAAGAAGGTTAGTTATGTTGAAGGACTGGGACACAACTTATTCAGCATAGGACAGTTTTGTGACAATGATTTGGAAGTGAGTTTTAAAGCAACAAGATGATGTGTCAAGACTGATGAAGGGAAAGAACTTCTTGTCGACACACGAAAGTACAATATTTACACAATCAATTTGTCCTCACTTAAGACAGAAAATGATGTGTGTCTCCTATCAAAGGCTTCAGAACAACAAAGCTGGTAATGGCACAGGCGCTTATCACATCTGAATTTTCGGTATATTCAGAAACTCGTGTTAGGTGATCTAGTTCGGGGTCTTGCAGTTATGAAGTTCAATGTTGAGAATCTATTTGATGCTTGCTAGAAAGGTAAGATGAAGAGGGTTCATCATAAGCCAAAACCTGAACCTACAACAAAGAGCGTACGTGAGATAAATCATGTAGATTTGTGATGGCAATGAGGACGAAAAGTATTAGTGGTAGAAAATACGTATTGGTGATTGTTGATGACTATTCACGATACACATGGGTGAAGTTTCTTCGGTCAAAGGATGAAACTCCGGAAAATATGATCAACGTCATCAAGTCAGCTCAAAACAACATGCAACTATCTGTTAAAATCGTTCGTTTAGATAATGGCACAAATTGAAAAATAGAGTCTTGGGAGATTTCTATGAATCAAAAGGGATTCTTCAACAATTTTCTGCCACCAGAACTCCGGAACAGAATGGTGTTGTGGAACGACGTAACCGAACGTTAATCGAGTCTGCAAGAACGATGCTGGCTTATTCAGATCTACCATTATTCCTTTGGGTCGAGGCTGTCGCAACTGCATGTTACACTCAGGATCGTTCAGTCATTCATCGACGGTTTAGTAAGACTCCGTATGAGATAATGAAAAACCAAAAGCCAACCTTAAAGCATCTTAGAGTCTTTGGTTGCAAATGCTATGTATTGAACGACAAGGAGAATCAGAACAAGTTCAGTCCGAAAGCAGTTGAAGGAATCTTCGTCGGATACTCTTTCTCCGCGGCTTCATATCAAATATATCTGAAGCAGTACAGAACAGTCATTGAGAGTGTTAATGTCAAATTTGGTTAGCATAACGATTTAGCTTCTGATCGTAACAATTCAGAACCCGTGTTAACCAGAATCTTAGCTTCTGAACAATATAGTTCATAACATGTTCCAAAACCAAATCAGGATCAACCTTCAACTTCTAAATCTCAATTAACTGATGATCTTGATTATTTGTTTGATGATTTTTATGATGAATACTTTGGTACTAAGAAATCTTCTAATGTTCATTACAGGAATGAACCCGTATCTATAACAATTTCCGCTGTTGTTCCTACTTCTGATACAGATGCAAATCAATCAACAACGATTGATGCTTCATCTCCTGTTCAAGACACTCTTGTACCAAATGTGAATTCTACACCACAACCTATTCCTACAAATGTGGGAAGTTCAACACAAAACACAAGTTCTTTAGTGAATGTTACAACTACTCCTCAGCAACCATCTGAATCTTTTGGAGTACAAATTCCAACTACCGATATTCCTCCGGAAATTCCAAGTGCTGAAGTAGAAGTACCAGTAGCTGAACAAGAGACAAATGATTCTCTCGACGATGTTCTAACATCATACGTTCCACACCCGCACTCAACTAAGTGGACGAAGGCTCATCCTATTAGTCAAATAATAGGTGATCCTAATTCACCGGTTCAAACGCGGTCGTCAACCCTAATGGCTACGGCTAATGAGTGCTTGTTTGCGATCTTTTTTAGCAACATCGAACCACTATTGGTTTCGGAGGCTCTAAATGATCCAGATTGGGTGATTGCCATGCAAGAAGAACTCAACCAGTTTGAGGCGTTGAAAGTCTGGAGACTTGTTCCCCGTCCGGCGGATAAAAGTGTCATTGGTACCAAATGGGTATTCAAGAACAAAAATGATGATGACGGAATTATAGTGCGTAACAAAGCCAGACTAGTAGCGAAAGGATACCGTCAGCAAGAGGGAATAGACTACGACGAAACATATGCTCCGGTCGCGTGAATTGAAGCAATCATAATTTTTCTAGCATTCACGGCGTACAAAAACTTTACCATCTTTCAGATGGATGTGAAAACAGCCTTTCTGAATGGCGTTCTTAAAGAGGAGGTATATGCATCACAACTTGAAGGGTTCGTCGACAAGGAAAATCCAAACCACGTATACATCTTAGATAAAGCCTTGTATGGTCTGAAACAAGCCCCTCGCGCTTGGTATGAGGTTCTTTCCACTTTCCTACTTGAAAAAAGGCTTTTCAAAAGGTAAAATTGATACCACGCTATTCATAAAGCGTGAAGCAGGTGAAATTATTGTTGTACAAATATATGTAGATGACATTATATTTGGTTCGACTAACCCCAGTTTATGTACATGGTTTTCTGAGATAATGGTGATCAGGTTCCAAATGAGCATGATGGGAGAGATCAATTTCTTTCTCGGATTCCAAGTGAAACAGTTCTCAACTGGAATCTTCATAAATCAGTCCAAGTACATATTTGACATTTTGAAGAAATTCAAAATGGAAAATTTTACGTCAATCGGAACACCAATGGCACCCGGATCCAAGATAGGTCCCGATGAGAATGGTAAGAAAATAGATATTAGGGCTTATCGAGGTATGATAGGATCTCTTATGTACTTAGCTGCTAGTCGACCGGATATTATGTTTGCTACTTGTTTGTGCGCAAGATTTCAGGCAAATCCGAAGGAATCACATCTAGGAGCTATCAAGCGCATATTCCGTTACCTAAAAGGCACTACATACCTTGGCTTATGGTATCCAAAGGGCACGTGATACGAGTTAATGGCTTATTCCGACGCGGATCATGGTGGGAGTTTATTGGATCGGAAGAGCACAACGGGACACGTCCAATTTTTGGGAGATAAATTAGTAAGCTCAGCGTTGAAGAAACAAAATTGCATTTCTACTTCTACGGCGGAAGCTGAGTAAGTCGCCGCCGTGAGTTGTTGTTCGCAAGTAATCTGGATGAAGACTCAACTTATGGACTTCGGATGCAAATACGAGAAGATCCCAATCTATTGTGATAGCAAGTCCGCGATTGCCATATCCGTGAATCCGGTCCAACACACAAAAACAAAGCACATCGAAATACGGTATCATTTTATTAAGGATCATGTTGAAAAAGGTACAATTGAATTCTATTTTGTACCTACTGAAATTCAACTTGCTGATCTTTTTACAAAGGCTTTGGATGAGAAACGTTTCAAGTTTCTTATTCCAAAGTTAGGCATGTTGAACATGAAAGTTTGATTTTTCATAATTTTCATTCAATAGTTTGAAAATTCTTATTAGTCATTCAAGTTGTATAACTTGATTGAAGAATAATAATTTTCACCTTATTGAATTTTCATTATGATTCTTTCAAATTTTTATGTCTTTCAGTATTTTACAAAGTTTATTTCAACTTTATTCTTTCTTTACCGTATATATTTTATCTCTGTCATTTCACATGCTTTGTGTAGTTTGTTGTGTGTTTGCATGTTTCTAGGGGGAGACAAGAAAATAAATTGATCATTTGACGAGGGGGAGCGTACACACAAATATGCATTTGTGGTTAATCAAGGTTGGTGGAGGTTAATGAAGATAAGGTAAGTCTTCTAACCTAATGCTTCTTATGCAAACCCTACTTTATGAAAAATTATTTTTCAAATTATTATGCATCAATGTAGGGGGAGCAAAATATCTTGAAAACACAGCTTGAAAGAATCAGTTAAAAGGAGGACATCTTTTAAACTGGAAAAGTTAAATTTTGAAAAAGCTGAAAAAGTCAAATTTAGGATGAAGTCGTACAAGCTTTGTCCGACAACTTATCCTTGTCGTACAAGCTTTGTCCGACAACTTATCCTTGTCGTACAAGCTTTGTCTGACTACACATCCTAGTCGTATAAGTGTTGTTTGACTACTTTGATTAGTCGTACAAAGCTCCGACTCCCTAGATTAGTCGTACAAGTTTTGTCCGACTACCTATGTTAGTCGTACAAGCTTTGACCGACTATCTTGGCTAGTCGTACATGCTTTATATGACAAACACTGTTCATAACGCTTCATTATCCGACATTTTTGAATGCCTTATCGGATACGCTTCATCCGACTACGATGAACTAATCGTAAATCGTTCGAAACCTTTGGACCAATCGTTGCATGCCACGTGTCATTTGACCATAAGTTCTATAAATAGAACGTTTTTGAAAGTTGTTTTCTTTTTCCGACTTTCGAAACCCCCAAAATCCTCTATGTTGATTTTCTTGGATGGTGGATTATTTGTTGAGGTGATTAGTTCATCAGATTCGAAATCATCTTTGGTGAGTGTTTCTGATCTCTTTAATCTACTTTATCCATTACATTGATCGTATGTGGGATTTTAAAATTTGGTCATTTGAGGATATTTGAAACTGTTGGTATTCTTGATTAGAAATCAATCTTTGTGTTAGATTTGCTTCTGAAAACATGATAAGATAGGTTCTTTAGAGTGAATCGCACATAGGGTTTTTGATTTTACAAGCTTTCACTTCAACAATCATAGATCTGGGTTTGACACTTTCAAATAGTTCGAAGTGTTTATAGTAGTCGTACAATACTTGTGTTCTTAAACTCATAACTGTCGTACAAAGCTTTCATTCATAACCGTCGTACAACACTTGTCCGACAACTTATTGTGTCGGATAAGCTTTGTCCGACTAACTTGTCGTACGACTACGCTTGATGTTTTGTCCGATTACCACCCAGACTTAGGAAATTTTGAGAATGTGTATCTCAAACTTTGGTAACTTGCACTTCATATCCCTGTGATCTAATCAGTTCAAAAACAGATCATGGCACATGTTCAAGAGCACGATGATGGGAATTCTTCTGACGAGAACACTATAATTCCATCACACCGTTCATCACACCCATCGGTGAACGTGCGGAACTCGGATTATGAGCTTATTCTTCCGAAAAACAAATCAGAGATTAAGCCCAACAACTATACTTTTGACACCAATGTTCGCATGGATTATCATCTTGTGGTGGAGATACTCAAAGGTCATCCGCTTCGCACCGCTCTTGAGAAGACACAATTAGTTCCAGAGATCTATTTGCAACAAGCTTGGTATACAACTCATTTTGTACCTCAAACTAATGGAACCAACTACTTTACACTGAAAGTCGACCATTTTGATGCCAAGATAACTATAAAGCGACTGAGAACTATTCTTGATCTACCTTATTCTGCAAATTTTGAAGAAATTATCTCTGAAGATGACTTGTGTCGGGATATTATGCTCATGGGACACAATGATCCAAATAAAGGGGTTCTTACACGTGCTTCACTGTTCAAAATGAATTATCTACCACCTTTGTATTATACATTGTTCAGTATCATCAACCGGTGTATGACATCAAAGCATACGGGTACTGATTCGGCAAGTATTTCTGTTCTACGGATGTTCCATGCAGTTGTCTTTGATCGGAATATATACTTTGCAATCCTTATTTGAAATGAGCTAATTGAGGTCGTCATTGACAAGTCAAAACCATCGAAAGCCAGAACGTTTGTGTTGTTTCAGAGATTTCTTCAGATCATCATTCATTACATTATGGAAGCTAATCAACAAATACCAAGACGTGATGGAGCTGTACTTGGTCCACAACAATGGATGAGGTACATTCGTATTCCTAAAGACTTACAATTTCCAAATATCATGATTTTATCCGAAGCTGTACTCGCATACGCTGACCAGGAGTCAACATTCTTGAGTGAGTATAGAGAAGAGCATGCACTGATGGCCCGCCCAGAACCTGAGTGGCCTACCCAAAGTGCAAACCCATTAGGTGAGCGTTGTGAGGGTATAGCTATTAGTGAGCGAGTTCAGGATACTGGGTACCTGAACAGGTCAAGTTGAGTGGTAAAAATGATGTAAGGGGAACTGGTGTAGGGGGTGCTCCTGTCAGTCATCTCGTGAAAATGATGATGATATCGACACGGATGATATCTATGTTGATATTGATGATCCAGTGAATTTGCCGACACCTTCTGATGACGATGTTAATGATGAAAGAGATGATGATGGTAATGATGGTAATGATTCTGATGATGACAACGATGATGATCACCAAAATGATCAAATTGACTTTACTATTGAGAAAGTTGTTCGTAGTGCTACTAATTCCGAGCTACATTCTGATTCTCAAGGGAAAATAAGGAGTAATGAGGGAGCTTTAGTTGAAACAGAATTAAATGTGAGGTTAAGTGAGAAGGAAAGAAAAAAAGATGGTGAGAGTGTGACAGGATCAAAGAAAGTTTTAACTATTGATCCTACCCAAACCGTGTCAACCCGGGTAGCCACATCTACTGTCAGTGCGCGTCCATCGCCACGAGACATTGAAACAGACATAGTGGACCCAGCTATGCGTTGCACGACCCCACTCAGTCACTCATCAACTTCTCAACAAGTTGATGTTTCAATTTATCACATGGGAATAGCACAAACTCTATCGGTGACACACTCGGTGTCTGCTGGTATTGAAACAGGATGGGAACTACCCCGACCACCGCCTTCATTTGTTCACACATCAAGTCTAGAGCCTTTCGGATTTCCTCCTTCTTTTCCTAGGACACTAAGGTCATTTGTCACTTCATCAATGGAGACACAAACTATTGGCGTTCTTCGTGACCCAACCGGAACACCCCGATTGTTGCCGCCATTCGTTGGTGCTTCACGAGGACCGGGTGGAAGTCCTGTCAACGTTAACACCATGCCAGCGTTGAACACAGGCCATACAGACTCTTCGACTGTTATGCCAACCACACACCTAAGTGGTTTGGGTGTTAGCCCGTTACAAGATCAAAATATCAGGTCGTTGGTTGGTCCTCCTCCGCATAACTTCGTATCGATAAATCTCTTGGAATTGGCAGTTACTTCATTGAGCAACTCTTATAAACCTCATGCTGCTGAAATGAAAGAAATGGTTAGTAAGCTGTCTAAAGATGTGAGCAAAGCTGTGAAAGGCAAATCAGTAGCAGAATCATCATCAACTCCACCTGAATCTCAACCAGAATCTCAACCTAACCCGAAAGTATATCCTAACTTGCCTTTACATGAACTGAAATCTCAACTACTTACACGTTTGTTAGAACAAGGAGATACTAATACTCAAGAATAAGTAGACATACTTGGTCTACTTAGACGCCAAACCGAACAACAAGCCAGCGTACCATCTCAGAATGAATTCAAAGCACTACAACAATCCATATCCAACTTAACCGAAGCTATATCTTTCGGCTTCACAACCTTTTCAAACCAAATCAAAGTTGTGGAAGAGAAATGTGGTATTCAAGCCCAAACCACCAAACGTAGACATGATGATCAAGATCCCGATCATGCTCACCATGAGGGGGAGAGAAGTATAAGGCAGAAAGTGGGAGAAGTGAGTGGTTCGGGCACTCAAACGGAAAATGTGGAAAATGTGGAAACTACGGGTACGGGTACTGGTGTTGGTGAAACAGTATAAGAAAGTGATGTGATAGGAGTTCTGGATGATATCGTTCCTACGATTGAAAAGCCCGATGGAAGTGATAACAGAACAGCTGATGAAAAAATGGTTGATGATATGTTTCAGGATATCATTTATGTTGATTCCGAGGATGAACATGAGGCAACTGTGGTTAAGATTAAGAAGGAATTGGATGATGTATTTGATGGTATTCATGGTCAACCTGATTTTGATTCTGAAAAGGAAAATGTTGATGCTCAACCTGATACAGTGATAGAAGTTCCTGTGATACCTGATCTTCCTGAAGGTAAAATTAAAGATCCAGTCTCCGAAGCAGAAATGCAAAACCTTCTAATGTTGATAGATAGAGAAGCTATCAGTGAAAGAGGAGGTCACCGAATAAGAATTATTACTCTGTTCCTAGAAGACATCCGGAGTGACTTATTTGTGAAACAGATTCAGCCGATCGACGAGTTAAAGTTGTACTCGATTGAGAAGTTTTCACGCAAGTATCAGATTGAATACTTGTATATGATGAACGACAAAGATAAAGAGCTCGGATTTGTGAGAACGGATAATGAGATAGCGAGGATATAGAAGATAGAATCAGAGAAAATTCTGAACGTTTTCTATCCAAGATTCACGGTGTATAGAACAGACGGAAAGGAATGGTCATTCTGCGAGGCCGATTTCAAATTCTTAACTTGTGAGGATTTCTTTGCTTTATATGATATTCTTGCAAGACGTCCTAAAAAAGATGTTACTTGGTCTGAAGCTTATCAAGCAGTCAAAAGATTTATGAAGAACTTGATCAAGCTTGCTTACTTGACTGACTTTCAAATGGCGTTGGAAGGAAACCAGATCAGAGTCAATACCAGAAGGCCAAACAGGCGTCTGTCAGATATTCAGGGTATTCCTCTTTACATTGTGTTAGAAAAACCGGAGTTTGGGATTGTTTATCATAACGGGCAGAAAAAGAAGAAGTTCTTGAGGCTCATTGAAGTAAACAAGTATTGTGATGGTACTCTTAATATGATAAAGATTTGGCTGACTGAAAAGACAAGACTGGATGAGCAGAAAAAGGTGCCTCTGAAAGATAAGGAGAAAGTGTTGATCAACAAAGCGTTGAAAGCCATACAAGACAAACTGGATTATAGGAACTCACTAAGAAGGTTTGAGATCATATTTGGGATCAGAAAGAAGTACATCTCACCAGAGCTACTCAGAAGATAAACTCTGCATTTTCTTACTTGGATACAAAGGGGGAGAATGTTAGTGCTGAAATTACATGTTGTATCTAAGTAAAGGGACTAATATTGTAAATATCTAGTCTAAGTATAAATAGATTAGATTAGTTCTTTTAGACATAACTTTTGCACTTATTACCTCAAGGCATTCATCTTATTCTCTCTACTTGTGTAATTCATATCTTCAACATTAATGAGAGATGACATGATTGCAGCTTGATTCTGTTGTTGTTTACTTGTTTCTGGGATCACATGCCTTTTGAGATTGAAAAATTCTAGAATCAGATGTTTTTACAGACATTCTGTCCATATTTGCTTTCTTGAAACTGGCATTTTTCTCTTGAACAGATTCCTTGGACCAAAAAGAATTCCTTCTTTGATTTACTGCAGAATTAGGGATAGGTTGGTCATTAACTTTCCATTTACCCTTTTGTTCTGGAGTAAACCTTATAGGTTTGTATGCATAGAGACCAGAGGTATGGTTCACAAGAATACTTTTAGCTTTCTCTCTTCTCTTCTAACTCCTCAGAAGAAAGAATTCTGATACCCATGTTTTTAAAATCAGGACATGGTGGGATTCTGGATTGGGTTTTAGAAACAGATATGACATTATTCACAACTCCAGACCCAACAAATGCTTGTTTTGGTTTTTGCAAAATGGTTTTGGGAGCACAGAAAATCTGCTCATCCACCTTAGAATCAGCGTCTAGAAAGTCTCTGGGGGATGTGGTGGAATATCCCATCTTCCCAAGGTTCAAATCCAGGCGTACACAACAATTGTGGCCACTGAGGTTTAATCAGGGCTGATGTCTTACAGTCATAACTTGCCAAGGGATTAGTCTAGGCATAGCCTAGGACACCCTTCCCAAAAAAAAGTCTCTGGTGGCTCTAGCAGAGGTATGAGTATCAGTGGGTTTCATAGAAGCATTAACTCTTGAGGAGTCAGTGGGATTCAAAACTTTGATGGAACCGATATTAAACTTTCTTAGTTTAGGTTTCAAAGCATCAAGGATGGAGTTTTTTTCAAGAACTTTCAGTAAATATTCTTCAAAAGAAGTCCTCACACTTTCAGAGGATGGAGAAAAAACTAGAGCTTCTGGATTGAGTTCACTCTGATTTTTGATATCAGAGGGACCAACCACAGAGGCAATAGGCTTCTGCTTTTTAGAGGAACTAAAGTTGAAGATCTCCTTGGGATCAAGGATTTTGGCAGAGTTAGAAATAATGATTTCAGCATTTCCTTGATCACGAATAAACTTTAGAGATGGTTTTGTAACCGTTTCGTGATCATAGGAGTCATAGCTGATATTTCTGAACCGTAGCATTATTGTCCTTGACCCTTCTGAAGTTTTTGCTCTTTTAAAGACATCATTACCAGAGATTACACCGTCAGGCATCTAGACTTTCCCAACGCAGAAGGTAGAGGACAGAGATGTCTTCTTCCTTCTAGTGAAGGGATCAAGGTCACTAAAACCCAGACCTTGAGTGTCCTTTTGTGAGTTGATTTTAATATGCACATCTTGTGCATCCTGGTATTTTTGATCAAAAGTTCTTTTCTCTGTAGGGATTGATGTAACACTTCCCTTTCCTTTTGAAAGTTGTTTTTGAGAGCAACAGTGTTTAGCCTTTCGTACTTTGATTTCTTAACCTCTTCAGTTTTTTGCTTTAAAACCTCTTCAAACTGTTTGCATTTCTCAGAAAATGAGTCTTCCTTTTGTTTTTGTAAAAGTTCTAACTCAAATTTTTCTTTGGAAATATCTTCCTTCTCCATTTCTAAGAGATTCTTTTCTCTCTTGTAGAAGGACAGATCTTTCTGAGCTAGTTTTCTTAACTTTTTTTCTTCAGAAAGCTTTTGTTTTAATAGTTGAAATTCTTCAACAAGTAATGACACATTTATCTCCAGTTCAGAGTCAGATTTAGATTCAGAAAACGTGCATACCTTGGCACTGGGTTTATTGATCTCCCGCGCTCTGTGATTTGAGTCTGCTGCAGAGAATGCGCAAGACATTAAGAAATGTCTTTCTCTGTTGAGCTCTCTGGTATCTCCCCAGTCATCCATTCAGTTATCTCTTCTAAGCTTTCGTCATCAATAGCCACCCCACAAAAATTAGCCTGCTCTGGTTCGTCATCAGAGGACGAATCAAAGATCCAATTTTCCATCTCTGTTACATAACTTCTTTCTCTGAAGCTATATTTGTACTTGTTCTTGTAGTAGTCCTAGTCCTTTACCAGTCTACCCTTACAGTTTGCAGAGAAATGGCCAGGTTTGCCACATCGAAAACATCTTCTATCATTCTGGTTGATGGGCTGGGCAGCATCAGCTTGCTTTTGAGGGGCTGGTGGATTGTATCTCTGTTGTTGTCTCTGATCTGGTGCAACTCTGTTGTTGTTCTGATGGTGAGGTGCAACATATCCTCTCTTCTTTTCTTTCTCTTCTCTTTCATACCTTCCTCTCCTATCAAATACTTTCTTACCAAATCTCTTGTTAAACTGTTAAGTTATTAGGGCAAGAGATTGGGCAAAAGCATTGATGTCAGCATCATCATCTGATGAACTCTCCTCTTCTTCACTTTCTGCTATCATGCTTTTCTTTCACTTCTTCTTCACGGCTTTCTCCTTCTTCTTGTCTCTGCTAGCATTATCTCTGTTGGATTTCCCTTCTAAGGGTGTTTTTGAGTCAGTGATTAATGCTATTGGGCCTGCAATGGTGGATTTGCCTTTTTGCTTGACAACATCCTTCTCTTGTGCAGCTAAAGTGCCATACACATCAGTAAGAGACCATGCATCCAAATCTTGGTTAGCTTGTAGAGACATAGATAAATTTACCCACTCATCATTTAAATCTTGGGAGATTTTGGATTATGTTCTTGAGGTATACTAGCGACTCACTCAAGTACTTGTAGGCTTCAGCTGCTCTGGTGGCCTTCTTTGTGCCCTTCTGTCGGCAGACAAAGACTGAAGGATCTTCTACTACGGTTCCAGTTCTGTGATGGCCATAACCCTTAAGGTTTTCATTTGGTGGTGCAATCGCTAGTTTCTCCACTTCAAACTCTATGCCTAGCTGATAATCAATCTGTATTCTGAGATTGATGTGCTCTTGCATAGCGAATCTGTCTTCTGGTAGCGCAGTTCTGGACGACGTGTATCTTTCTGAGAAGTTCAAGCAGTATGCGTGAAGTAAGATCAGGTTGTATGGGTTCAGAAGGACGAGATCAATGTCATTGAAGATTTCATTTCTGCCTTCTGTTGATTCCACAGTATACTCATGGTATGTGACTCTGTCATATTCAAACTTCTTGTGCTTGATGTCCAAAATTCTGCGAATACCGAAGTTTATATTGATGGCTCTGTTCTGATTTGACTTGGTTTGGATGAACTTTCGCCTTGCATCAGAAATGGTGTTTATTCTGATTGGGTTAAGGTATGGGTTAATGGGTACGGCATTTACAGGGATGATGTCTCTGTCAGCATATAGAAATGAAAATACCGTTTCTAAGGCAGGTTTTTCGGTATGAAAGGTAGAGGTTTCTGGGTTCTGTTATGGTACCGTTGGGTTTGGGTCATCATGGGTTTCTACCATAAGAGTGTCGATGTGAGCAGATTTTTGAGTAGCTTGAGGTTGGGCTCGACTTGTTTGTCCTTCAGCAGAGGATGGGTATGTCCTCTCTGGTTCTTTTCTTGGAGAAGTAGGAGGGGTATCTAGGCAGATGATCGCTGGTGGTTCTTGTGTTGAATGTTCTGTTGGTTTGATGATTATGTTCTTGAACATGTAGTTAAATGCCACTTCAGTCATATTTGTCATGATTTCCTCTGTTATCCCCTTTTCTCCTTCTGTAGCCTCTGCCTCAGTTGCTTCTGTGATTTTCCCTTTACCCTTGGCTTCTTTCTCTTTTTCAACCTCTTTCTCTTTCTCTGCCTCTTTCTCCTTTTCTTTATCCTTCTCTTTTTCCTTCTCCTTCTCCCCCTTTTGTTGTTCTGAGGACTCACCGAATTGATCGTCTGATTGACCTTCTTGAGCATCTTCGAAATCATCATCATCGCCAGAATCGTCAATTCGAGCTTTTGGTGAGAGCGGAACAACAAATCTCAGATCAACTTTGTGTCTCTTGCTTGAAGGTTCATCTGTAGGTGCTTCTTCTGCAGGTCTTTTCGATGTAGAGGTAGCCTGTAAAATAATATTAGTAAAGTTTGAGGCTGCCTTTCTCATTACATCTTCTACCTCTGTTGCAGCACCTCTGATCTCTTCTACTTGAGCCTCAAAGTTGACCTTGTGAGTATCAAGAGACGATTTCACATGTTGTTCTGTCGCCTTAGCTTTCATTACAAATTTTGATGAGATCGTCATCATTCGGCTAAGAATTGATTTTCTGAAGTCTCTCATTTGGCCAACTGTCATAGGTAGGTAATTTGGATTAGGGCTGGAGATGTTGAGTGGAGTAGCAGATGAGGTGGTTGCTTCTTTTATGGATTCCTTAACAGAGTTGGTAATTGTTAGCCCTAAGTATCTGTTATGTAAAAGTATTGAAAATAGTTCACGTCAGAAGACCAACAGAGATCAGACAGAAGACTTGGAAGAAGTTCATCAAGAAGACCAACAGAGCTCAACAGAGCTCTGTCGGATCCAACAGAGCTCAACAGAGCTCTGTCGAAGACTTCCAACAGAAGAACAAGTACTTAATAGAAGACCAACAGAGCTCTTTCAACAGAGCTCTTTCAACAGAGCTCTGGTGAAGTGAAGACCTCTGTCAGCCTAAGTCTCATAGGAAATCCGAAGTGTTAGACACGTGTCCATACTTTTCACGTATGCCCTAAAGATTGGAGACACACTTTCCACGTGTCATTCCAGGATACAATAGTACACTGTCTATGCTTTTTCAGGGCTATATATAGTGAGGTAGTGGAACAAACAAAAGTAAGCTTAAGGAAGAATAGTTTTCCACAATTGTTTAAGCACACACTGCTACAATCCCAAGCACTACTTCCGTACGATATTGTTGTCCTGTGAGATTTCCGAACACACTTGAACATGTTCTTGGTGTGATTCATTATCAATATACGAGCATCTTTTATATCTGATCTTGTTATCATTTTTCTGTTCTATATTTGATTCTCACAGTTCATTTATCGTTTACACAATCACTCACTTTAACGGCTTTATTTAATATGCTTCCGCTGTCTATTTCTTTACCATTAACGTGATACAACGTGAATCTGGGAACCTACAATTGGTATCAGAGCTTCTTTGGTTTTCTTAAACCAAACGATCCAATCTACCAAGGTTGACTCACTGTTGTTGATTGTGTCTGTGTGCCTTTAAAAGCTTCATTATATACTCTGTTTTTACTGCTTCCTAGTCTAAACAAGCTTTCATAGCTCATATAACTGTGTTTAAAGCTTTCTAGTGTAGTTTAAACGTTTCTCTTAAAAGTTACTGTTCCATTGGCTACTGTTTAAACTCATCTTCTTGTTAAAACTCTTTTTGCAACAACTGTACTCTGTTTTTCTCAAAATGGCGAACAACGGTATAAATGCTATCTATACTGCTGGTTCTTTAACAAAACCTCCTACTCTTCTGAGAGATGAATATGCTCAGTGGAAGATCAGGATGGTTAACTTTTTCGATGGTATGGATAAAGACTTAATGCGATCTGTCACGGATGGACCATTCCAACCCATGGTTTTTGTTCCTCGTGTACCCGCAACAGGAACTACTGCTGAGATTCCAGCTCATTATGATATTAAAACCACAGGTTTTACTGATGAGGAAAATCTAAAAATGGAAAATGATCTTAAAGCAGTTAGACTACTGATAATGACCATTCCAAACGAAATATTTCAAGAACTAGATTCATGTGTTACTGCTAAGGAAATCTGGGATCAACTTCTTAACCAACTTGAGGGTGGTATCAAGACCCAAAAGAAAAGAAGGACCCAATGTATAAATGAATACAACGATTTCAAAGCACTTCCTGAGGAAACCTTACAACAAACCCACAACAGATTTAATGTGTTGATCAACAAATGCAAAAAATGTGGGGTTGTTAGGTCGAAGGAAGATAACAATGTTCTGTTTTTGAAAAGTTTGAATGATGAATGGTTAAATCTGTCCATGTCTTTACAAGCTTACCAGGACTTAGATGCATGGTCCCTAACAGATGTGTATGGCACTTTGGCCGCACAAGAGAAGGATGTTGTCAAACATAAAGGAAAATCCACCATTGCAGGTTCAATAGCCCTAGTTTCAGATTCTAAGAAAACCACAATAGAAAGGTCTAACAGAGAAAGTTCAAACAGAGAGAAAAAGAAAGAAAAGTCCGTTAAAAAGAAAGGAAATAAAAGTTTGGTTGCAGAAAGTGAAACAGAGGAAAGCTCATCAGAGGATGATGAGATTCAAGCTTTTGCTAAATCTCTTGCTCTAATAACTCAACAATTTAGCAAGAGATTTGGCAATAAGTTTGACAGAAGAGGTAGATTTGAGAGAGATGGAAAGGAAGACAGAAGAGGATATGCTGCACCAGAACAGAGTAACAACAGAGTTACTACAGAGCAGATACAACCACAAAACAGAAGTGAAAATCCACCAGCACAACAGAAGGCCGATGCTGCCCAACCCATCAATCAGAACGATGGACGCTGCTTCAGATGTGGCAAACCTGGCCACTTTTCAGTGAATTGTAGAGGCAAACTGGTAAAAGACCAGGACTATTACAAGAACAAATATAAGTACAACTACAGAGAGAGAAGTTATGTTGCTGAAATGGAGAACTGGGTTTCTGATTCATCTTCTGATGATGAACCAGAAAAAGCCAACTTCTGTGGAGTTGCTGTGAATGATGAAAGTCTTGAAGATATTGTTGACTGGATGACCGGAGAACCAGAGATAACGAAGGGAACAATAGAAGAAGAAGATCTAGCTCATGCTTTTGCTCTTACCACGACAGAGTCTGACGACAGAGCACTGGAGACCACCAGACCCAGTGCCAAGGTATGTTCATCTGAATCCAAGTCTGACTCAGAGTTAGAAATGCATGTTTCTATGCTGAATGAGGAATTTCAACTTCTGAAACAAAAACTTTCTGAAGAAAAGGAGCTGAGAAAGCTAGCTCAGAAGGATCTGCCCTTTTACAAGAGAGAGAAAACTCTCTTAGAACAAGAAAAAGAAGAAATCTTCAAAGAAAAATCTGAGCTAGAAATCTTGCAAAAAAGGAAAAGTGTCTGTTTTCAGATAAGATTAAAGAATATGAAAATGCTTTGAAAAGGAAGTCTGAAGAAATGAAAAAGTCTGAAACAGAGAGACTTAACTCTGTTGCTTTAACTGATTATTTTCAAAGAGAGAGGGAAGTTCTGCATCAATCCCTACAGAGAAAAGAAATTCAGATCAAAAAGTACCAGGATGCACAAGATGTGCACATCAAGATAAATTCACAGATGGATACGCAAGGTCTTGGTTTCTCTGACCTTGCTCCCTATGACGAAAGAAAGAAGACATCTTTGTCCTCTGCCTTTTGTGTTGGGAAATCCAAGAGGACGTGATATCTGGTAATGCTGTTTTTAAAAGAACCAAAATCTCAGATGCTTTCTCAAAACCAAGGCATCTTAACTTTAGGAACGTCAGCTATGACTCCTCTGATCATAAGAAGGCTTTAAAATCATCCTCAGAGTTTATTCTTGATCAAGGAAGAGCTAAAATCATACTTCCTAACTCTGTCAAGAACTTGGATACAAAAGAGATTTTTAACTTCAACTCATTCTTAGGACAGAAGTCTGTTACTTCTGTGACAGAGCCCTCTGTTGAAATACCACAGAGCAAGCTAAATCCAGAAGCCCCAGCCTTCTCTCCTACCTCTGAATCTATAAGAACATCTTTCGAAGAGGATTTGTTGAAAGTTATCGAAGAAAATGCTGTTTTAGATTCCTTAAAACCCAAGTTGAGAAGGTTCAGAACTGTTAAGCCAAACATCTCTGTTATACCTATCAAGCCTAATACCTCCAACAGAGCCACCAGAGACTTTCTAGCCTCTGACTGTGACTCTGACTCCGAAGTAGATGAACAGATCTTTTGTGGTCAAAAGAAAATCTTACACAAGTTAAAGCAGATACCGATGGGATCCATTAATCTAAAAGAGGATGTTTCTTTCTTTAACCATTCATCATTCAAACTTTTCAAAAACACTGAATCAACGAAAATTCGATTGAACAGTAGCTTCGAACCAAAAACACAAACACTGACAAAATCTCAAAAATTAAAGCCTCAAATCTTGAAATCAGCCTTTGAATCCCTATATAATTATGTTCCAAAACTGATGACGAATCTACTGAGCACAATCTTGTAGTAATTCGATCACAAACAAAGAATTTTTGAAAAAATCTCAAGAAAACGAGATTTCTTGAAAAAATTCAAGAAATCGATCAAATTTTCTTGATAATCTTCACAAAAATTTGTGTATGATCACAGAAACACTCTCTGAATCTAAGATCCTGCTCTGATACCAATTGTTAAACCCTAAAGATCAATCAAGATAGAGAAGATGTGAATTTGTCATCTCATTGATCAAGAACACTGTATACAGGATATGAGTTCAGCACTTTCTCTCTCTAAGATATGAATGTGAATTCAGATAATGTTTCTAAGAGTCCCCTATACTAACACACAACTAAACCTATTTATACTAAACACATTACAAGGACTTTGACTTTGACCTTTCTATATTTAAACCTTGAAGACATATTGCACTAACAAGAAACAATCAAGATTTATACCGGTAACTGAGTTTAACAACAAAGGTTTCAAGATTCTTGCTTCTAATGCAGTAGAAGTGGAGAAGAGAGAGAAAAACAAAAGTGTTTCTGTAAACCCAAATGTTCCTCTTGTATTCAAACCAGTAAAGTTCACACCAGAACAGAAGGGAAAATGGATAGCAAACAACAGATCTATTCCAAATTCTGGTGTAAATCAAAGAGGAAATTATGTCTGGTCAAAAGAGTCAAATCCAAAGAACTTCATGTCAACAGAGTCTGTTTCAAAGAAACAAAATCAGGACAGATTGTATGCAAAGACATCTGGTCCTAAAACCTTTCAAAATCAAGCACCATTCAAACAGCTTTCTAATAAAAACAATGTGCATCAGTCATGCTCCATAAACTGCAATTGCATTCAGCTGTTACTTAAATTGCAAAACGATCTGAATGGTCCTCACTGTATTCTGAATCAGTCATTTCAAAGGTAAAATCCCAAGACTATTCAGAATGCACAGAAGAAACCCATCTGGCATACCATCCCAAAATGGAAAGCCAGAAGGAAAGCCCATGAACCCCCACAAACCTAACAAGAAAGGACCCAAAATGCAATGGGTACCGAAAAGAAACTAATCTGTCGTGCAGAAACCCCATGTGCAGATCTGGTATTTAGATTCAGGATGCTCAAGGCACATGACGGGGAATAAGGAGCTGCTTACTTCTTTTAAGAACAAAAATGGAAGTGCAGTAACCTTTGGAGGAGATAATGGCGGACATATTAGAGGATACGGTACATTAGTCAATGGTGGTGTTTCAGTTTTTGAGGTTGCTTATATTGAAGGATTAAACCATAATCTTCTCAGTATAAGTCAACTCTGTGATCACGGGTTCGACGTCAATTTCAGGAAGAAGTATTGTTCATTGTTACTTTCAGAGTCTGGTCAAGAACTTTTAAGAGCCGACAGAAAAGGCAATCTTTATAAGATGAATTTTAAACCAAACCAAAACTCTACAATAGAGAAACTCTGTTTAGTGTCTTTGAAAAATGAAGATGCCTGGATCTGGCATAAAAGATTTGCCCATTTGAACTTTCAAAATCTTGATAAGCTCGTGAAACTAAAGTTAGTAAAAGGACTTCCTTCTCTGAAGTTTGACAAAGACCTTCTTTGTTCTGCTTGTGAGCTGGGTAAGATGAAAAGATCTTCACACAGAACAAAGAGTGATCATAGTTGTCCCAGACCTTTGCATATGCTTCATGTGGATCTCTGTGGTCCAATCTCTGTGCAAAGTCTGTCGGGCAAGAAGTATATTCTTGTTTTAATTGATAAATTTTCTCGATATACCTGGATTGAGTTCATCAGAGTAAAATCTGATGTCCTAGAGATTCTGATAAGTTTGTTGAAAAGGACACAGGTTCTGTTAGATCTTAAGGTACAGAAGTTGAGAAGTGATAATGGGACAGAATTCAAGAATGCCAAAATTGATGCCTACCTAACAGAGGAAGGTATTTCCCAAAACTTCTCAGCGGCAAGAACTCCACAACAAAATGGAGTTGTGGAGAGAAAGAACAGAACTCTGGTAGAAGCCGCCAGAACCATGTTAGCTGGCTCTGTCCTTCCAATGAACTTCTGGGCAGAAGCAGTCTCAACAACATGTTTTACCCAAAACAGAGCTGTAATAGTGAAAAGATTTAAGAAGACTCCTTATGAACTCGTCAACAACAGAAGACCAAATGTGAAATTCTTTCAAGTTTTTGGCTGCAAATGTTACGTTTTGAATGACAGAGATCAACTGGGAAAGTTTGATAAGAAAGCAGACGAAGGAATCTTTATTGGTTATTCCTTAACCTCTAAAGCCTACAGACTCTACAACTCCAGATGTCGGGTCATTCAAGAAAGTGTAAATGTGTCCTTTGATGAAAGTACATCAAGATTCTCTGATCGAAAATCAACAGAGGGGACACATACAGAGCAGAAGAAGACAAGTTCTTCAAAGACAAGGGAAGAAGATATAAATCTTATGTTCAACGACTTTTTCAAAGATGATGATTCCTCTGATAACGTCAACAGAGGAGATCAAGCTCAGAACTCAACAAAACAAAATCTGTCAGGTACAACTCTTACTGGCCCCTCAAATATTTCACCATCTACTTCTCTGTCTACAGGAGTGATTCAGAGAAATGAGGAACCACATCAGAGCGAGAGAGAACCTAAACAAGAGCCATCATCACCTCTGCTGACTAATATTGGCAGAAACTCCTTATTTGAAAGTCCATCTTCACAAAGCCCTGTTAATAACTCTTAGAGCAATGAGGCCACTCTTCATAGATGTGTGCCACAGAGCCCTGGTCCCAACCTACAGAGCTCTGACGCTGAAGTTCGTCTTTTCCCATCAGAATCACAAACCCCACCTATTGTCCATGTTCCCATGACGCGATGGACAAAGGATCACCCTCATCATCAAATTATTGGTGCTGCTGAAGATGGTGTGAAGACTAGATCGGCCACAATCAATGAAGCTTTCTTTGTAAACTTTTTAAGCATGATTGAGCCGAAGAAGGTTTCTGAAGCCCTAGAGGACCAAAATTGGATCGAAGTTATGCAATAAGAGCTTCTGGAATTCAAAAGAAGTAAAGTTTGGTCCTTGGTTCCACTCCCAAAAGGCAAAGCGGCCATTGGAACCAAGTGGGTGTTTAGAAACAAAAAGGATGAAGATGGGATAATCATCAGAAACAAAGCCCGTCTGGTTGCAAAGGGATACAGACAGGAAGAAGGCATTGATTATGACGAAACCTTTGCTCCTGTGGCTAGGCTAGAAGCCATCGGAATCTTTTTAGCCTATGCTGCTCATAAGGGTTTCAAGGTCTACCAAATGGACGTCAAGTCTGCCTTTCTGAATGGCAAACTACAAGAGGAAGTTTATGTCCAGCAACCACCTGGTTTTGAATGTTCTGAGTTTCCAGACCATGTCTATAAGTTAGACAAAGCTCTCTACGGCCTTAAGCACGCTCCCAGAGCCTGGTATGAAACTTTGTCCAAATTTTTGTTGATCAATCACTTCGAGAAAGGTATCGTCGATAAAACTCTATTCTTTAGGAGGTATAAGAATGATATACTTCTGGTACAAATATATGTTGATGATATTATTTTCGGGTCTACACGGCAAGAGTATTGTGATAAGTTTGAGAGTTTAATGAAAAGTGAATTTAAAATGAGGATGATGGGAGAACATTCGTTCTTCCTTGGTTTACAAGTTAAAAAATATGACAGAGGGACTTTTATAAGTCAGTCCAAGTACATCTCTGACATGTTGAAGAAATATAAGCTCAATGATTCAAAACCTATGAAAACTCCTATTGCCACTGGAGTTAAACTTGACTTAGATCTTAAGGGTGAACCAACAGATGTCAAGCACTACAGAGGCATGATAGGGTCACTTTTGTACTTAACTGCCAGCAGACCTGATATAATGTTTGCAACCTGTCTCTGTGCCAGATTTCAGGCTAATCCAACAGAAACTCATTTAACTGCTGTCAAACGTATTTTTAAATATCTGAAAGGGACTCAATTTTTGGGTCTCTGGTATCCTCTTAACTCTGGTTTCGAGCTTGTAGCATATACAGATTCAGACTATGGAGGATGCAAGAATGACAGAAAGAGTACTTCTGGTAGCTGCCAACAGCTTGGAGATAAGTTGGTGAGTTGGACATCCAAGAAACAGAACTGTGTCTCAACTTCTACAGCAGAAGCAGAATATGTTGCTGCTGCTAGCTGTTGCTTTCAAGTGACCTGGATGAAAACTCAACTCAAAGATTATGGTTTGGAGTATGGTAAAATTCCAATTCTATGTGACTCCAAGAGTGCCATTGCCATAACTGCAAATCCAGTTCAGCACTCAAAGACTAAGCACATCGACATAAGCTATCACTTCATAAAGGATCATGTTAGAAAAGGGACTATTGAAATGTACTTTGTTTCAACAGACTTCCAGCTTGCTGACTTGTTTACAAAAGCCCTTGATGAAAGGAGATTTAACTTCTTAATCAGCAAACTGGGTATGCTGAACTTGTCCTCCTAACTCTGTTCAAAATCAACAGAGGCTCTGATGTTCCTACCAGAGCTCTGTCAAATAGTTGGGTAGGCTAGTTCAACAGAACTTTGTTGTTCACCAGAATTCTGGCACGCATACTTTTTCATCTCTTTGAACATTCTGTTTGTATATAAAGTATTGTCTGTACAAAGTTTTTTTAAGCTCAATTTTCTAGGGGGGGGGGGGGGGGCTTAAAAAAAATTGCATGGTTTTAGGGGGAGCAAGTTAGAACTTAATTTTTCAAATCAAAATAGACTTTGCTTGATCATTGCTGTCAAATATTTTTAAAGGAAGGAAAATCTGTTCTGATGAAAACCTTTGATAATGTCAAGAACTTGCCAGAACTCTAACATCTCACCAGAGCTTCTGTTGCTTCTCATCAGAGCTCTGTTGTTTGTCTAAAGATCTGTCTATTCCTTTCCTTCCACATCAGAACAAAATTTTAAATGTTTTAAAGGTAAAGATGCAACATCTTGGGCTAATAAGAAATGAAGAGTTCACTCAACAGAGGCAACTTAACAAAGCTCCATCAGAGCTCTGTTAGTTTGTTCTGCCACGTCATTAGAACACGTCATCAGAGACGCGGGTCACTCTTTGAACGTCAACAACCTGTCACCCGCACATCTCTAACCGTGACGGTTTACTTGCACAAAAGTTGTCAGACATAAATCCACGTGGCAATCTCTGATTGAAAGATCAACCGTCAGCTGCTCACACGTTCTTACTGTAGCGGCCGTTCCACTATTCAAAACTCGAGTACCTACAGTACCTATGATCGTGATCCAGCCATTCCTTCTTCATATAAATACCCATTTCCTTTAAACCAATTCATCTCTTACGATTTCTGAGTATTCAAATTTTTGATCAATCTTTCCCTCCTTACTCAAACCTTCAAGAACCCTAACCTGCAACAATGGAACAACAACAACATTCTGCCGATTCAAGCAGAATAGGCCTTGTTGATCACATCAATATTGTTCCATACGAACTTGCAGAAAACAATCACCGATTAGATCCAAACCCTAGCCTTTACTTACCCCAATACCACATTCTTCTAGAGTTCTTCAGGAACTCTGAAATCTTCAAAGCCCTAACCGACTTTGACGATAATGTTCCTGAGCTATACATTCGTCAATGGTGGACTACCTGTCAGTTTATAGAAGAAAGAGATGGAATCATTGGCAATGTCGATACTGGAACAGAAGGTGGTTCAGGAACTATCAGAATAGGAGCTAAAACCCTGCGGAGAACCCTTGGAATGACGACGACAGAACAGCTTGAAATAGATGCCTATGAGAAGCCCCCAAATGCTGGTGTTCTTCTTGAGTTCATACGATTTCTAGGTTACAACAAATAGATCGTCAGAATCGGCGCTTTCAAAAGACAGAACCTACCGCCTTTCTGGAACTTCATGTTCTCCACCCTAAACCGAACCCTTACAGGAAAGTCTGGTAGTCAAGATCAAGCCACTACGGAAATCCTACAAATCATGTATGGATTATTCTTTCAAAGGAACCTCGACTACGCAAGCATTCTCTACGATGATCTTCTCACAGCCGTAAACCTCAAAACTACTGCTATCGCCAAAAGAGGTGAAGTTGGGAAACACAAACTCCTAAAGAACATCAAGTTTCCAAGATTCATCAGCTTAGTGATCAGAAGAGCATTTGATCGTGTGGAGTTGACCCAACAAGGAAATACCTTCAAGAACTGGGTAATGTCCAGATTCCATCCCACCACTTCAGGCGACTACCCCATCATTCGACGCGTTCCAGGTACTATGCTTTCTCTAATCTCACCAGACCACATCTCTATCCAAAACTATCAGAGTGCTGCTCAACCACAAGAACCTGTGGTGAGAACCCCATCATACTTAGGTCCTGAACCAGAGTTAGAGAGCATGAGTGAGGAAATAGCAGAAGAAGAAAGACCAGAGCGAAGAGTACCCGAAGAGGGGTCTTCCTCTAGAGTGATGGAGGAAGTACAGAACAGAGCATCCCCTATGGAGGATGTTCATGAGGAAGAAAGGGAAGTTACAGAGGAGATGGCAGAGAGTTCGCATCCCTCTAGTAACGGTGAGATACATGTGATAGAGAGTACACCCGAGCGTTCTTTATCCATAGAATCCGAGAGAGAGGAGAGTTTAGAAGAAGATGTTCAGTCTGTGAACACACATGTGCGTTTTTCCAGCCCAACTCCCAGTGCAAGCACACCATCTATCCATGAGGATCTAGCTCAAATGGATATTGAAACAGAGGTGCACACCTCGAACCCCAACCAGCCAATACCATCAGAGGCAACTTTTCATGCCTCTGGTATGCACGAAACCGGGGAATCCCTGTTTGGTAATGATGTCAATTCGCCCCATGACATCGATAGGACAATCACACACGATGATGCCTCTGTGGATCATCTTTCTATGGAGGAACAACTTAGGTCCTTGGGAAATTTTCGATTTACCCGTAGGGATTGTCTAACTCAGAGGCAATTTGACAGCCTAATTTCACAAGGATTAACTTATCTAGATCACAATGTTAACTCCCACGTCTACTTCAATCTCTCAGATTCTGAGGATAAGAGAGCTGAACAGACCAGAACACCTGTAGATGTTTCCCCTGAACAGGAACGTCAAGGATCGGGTGGAAGACCTACAAGAGCCAATCTCAACACAACTCTTAACGTAGGCACCTCTGAATTCGAGGTCAAATTGAATCCATTTGTTGGAAACAAGGATATCCCCATTGATACCATCACAAAAGCAGAGTTTACAGGCTTCTGTGATAGTATCAACAGCTCCTTGAACGAGTATAAACTTATCAATTCACAGAAGGAGGAGTTGATCCGATCGGAGAATGCTTCTCTCAGAGCAGAGCTACAGAAAATAACTTCTTTTACGGAGATAACTCAAAGAAATACCGAAGCCGAAAGACTCTGAATAGAAGTTGAACAACTCAGAGCAGAGGCAGAAAGAGCAAGAACAGAAGAAATTGCCAAGTTAACGTCAGAATTGGCAGAACAGAAAAGACTCAGAACAGATAAAGAAAGGGTCAGAACAGAGGAAAGAACAAAATTCTCAACAGAACTAGCCGCCCTGAAGACCCTTATAATAGAGAACCACACCGTTCAAAGGAACAGAACCTTGCATATTCCTTCCTTGCTTCTGTCAGACTCAAACATAAGAACCTTAACAGAGGTAATTAACAACTCTGTTAAGGTTGCCATAACAGAAGCCACAACCTCCTCAGCAACACCAATCAAAATATCTGGCCCCAACCCTAAATACTTACCCATGACAGTCGGCCAGATGGGTGAATTCAGTAAACGAGTCCTAAGCCGAATGATGACTGTGTCTTCGAAGTTCGTGATGAAAGCCCAAGCAACAGAAAAGCATATGCAAACATCACTTGATTCAAAAAATGTAAACTTTGTGAATCAAGTTGATGAAGTCCGCACGGTCGCAAAAGAACTTCAAGACGTCCTCCAACAAGCCGCAACAGAGTTCAAGAACATAATCTCCTGGAAAAGACCTGCAGAAGGAGCACCTGAAGGCGAACCCTCTGCTAAACGACCGAAGTTTGTTATTCCACCCTCACCAGATACAGGTGCTGCTCTCTCTGATGATGGAGACGATTCTGAAGGCCCGTCAGATGATCAGCTAGGTGAGTCGTCAGAACAACAAAAGGGGGAGAAGGAGAAAGAGGCTGAGAAAGAGGAGAAAGAGACTGAGAAAGAGGCTGAGAAAGAGGAGAAGGAAAAGGAAAAAGAACCTACAACAGAGGTAACAGAGGCAGGGGTAGCAGAGGTAACAGAGGTAACAGAGGCAGAGGGATCTGTCAAGGGAAAAGATAATGTAGTAGAGGTCGAGGTAACAGAGGCTGAAACAACAGAAGCAGGAGGTCAAGGGAACACAATTAAAGACTTACCAGAGATACCCATGGTGATTTTCGACTACATGTTCAAAGATAGGGTCATCAAGCCAACTGAACCCTCATCTCAACCACCAGAGATCATTATCTTGGACACTCCTCCTACTTCACCAAGAACAGAACCAGAGAGAACAAAACCATTCTCTGGTGAAGAAACAAGCCAAAGCCAACCTAAAGAGTCTGTTCAACACATCGACAGACTTATGACCGAAACCCATGAAGACCCAAATCCCATGCAAACCGAACAGAATCCCGAATCCTCAAACCAACACTCTGGCAAACCACCGCTAGAAGAGATATTTTCCTATCTGTATGGTGACCATGATACAATAACTATTAATGTTGTGCCAATCTACCCATACTATAACCCCTGCAGGATCAATACGATCTCTGATGTGCGACGCAAATTCATCGAAACAAAGTCTGGTCTGAACAAGAACATTAACTCTGACTTTGGAATACGCAGAATCGTAGACATCAAGCACAGGATCTTTCGGCACATCAGAACACAGATGAGCTATCATGAGTTCATTGTTGAATCAAACGACGCAAACGTTGAGAGCTTCAACGACAACGATCTCGTACTTCTGAACCCGTACGATCTGATTCAACTTCACGCCTACTGTTACAACTTCAGTGACATATATAAAGAGGCAAGAACTGCACTCCCTGAGGTACGCTTCGCTATGCAAGACCACATAAATCTAAGGATTCAGATTGACTTTCAGCTAGGCATAGAATTCGAAGTAGAAAGACTAGCGACTGCACCACCAAATGAGAGCCTTGAAGGCTATGAACACTACAGAACTGGAACAGTAGTTGGAGATCCTCCAGTGTTCATCTGCCAACAGAGGAAGATAAAGAAGGCCCTCAGAGCTGCTAAAATCCACAAGTACTCAACAGGGTCGCTGGAATACCTCAGAGATATCATTCAGAATCTCCCAAGAGAAAAATGTCCGGAAGAACAACAGAGAAACTTCATCACCCAGATCTATCTTATGATCAACTTCCGAGAACTCATCAAAAGATTTGACAGAATCTTAAGGGGAGATAATTTTGCTTAAATGTACTGGTCTTTTAATCTTTTTGTAACATTCTAAAAGATTAGTGCAAGGTTTCGACAGAGGTAAAAGTTCTCTGTTCTTTTGTTTAAATCTCTGTCAAATGTAAATTTGTATTTTCAATACTTAGGGGGAGATTGTTAGCCCCAAGTATCTGTTATGTAAAAGTAATTAAAATAGTTCAAGTCAGAAGACCAACAGAGATCAGACAGAAGACTTGGAAGAAGTTCATCAAGAAGACCAACAGAGCTCAACAGAGCTCTGTCGGATCCAACAGAGCTCAACAGAGCTCTATCGAAGACTTCCAACAGAAGACCAACAGAGCTCTAGTGAAGTGAAGACCTCTGTCAGCCTAAGTCTCGTAAGAAATCCGAAGTGTTAGACACGTGTCCATACTTTCCACGTATGCCCTAAAGATTGGAGACACACTTTCCACGTGTCATTCCAGGATACAATAGTACACTATCTATGCTTTTTCAGGGCTATATATAGTGAGGTAGTGGAACAAACAAAAGTAAGCTTAAGGAAGAATAGTTTTCCACAATTGTTTAAGCACACACTGCTACAATCCCAAGCACTACTTCCGTACGATATTGTTGTCCTGTGAGATTTCTGAACACACTTGAACATGTTCTTGGTGTGATTCATTATCAATATACGAGCAGCTTTTATATCTGATCTTGTTATCATTTTACTGTTCTATATTTGATTCTCACAGTTCATTTATCGTTTACACAATCACTCACTTTAATGGCTTTATTTAATATGCTTCTGCTGTCTATTTCTTTACCATTAACGTGATACAACGTGAATCTGGGAACCTACAGTAATTATCTCTGTCAAGGTTCTGACGTTAGATTCCGAAAGAATAACTGTGGGAATGGGAAGGGTTCTATTCATCTGCGCTGTGTGATTCTCTGTTATGAGTCGCTTTAACTCTGCAAGATCTGTCGAAGTCTTTGTAGTTTCCTCTGTTCTGACTGTTCTTAGCTCGACTATCTCTGTTGTCAGCTTTGCAATTTCTTCTCCTCTGACCCGTTCAGACTCTGTTCTGAGTGCTTCAGCCTCGGCATATTTTTGAGTTATCTCAACATGTTTGTTCGAGATGTTCAGCAGTTCTTCCTTGAGAGAATCATTTTCCTTGCGGATCAGCTCCTCCTTTTGTTCATTGATAAGTTTATACTCATTCAAGGAGTTGTTGATACTGTCACAGAAGCTTTCGAACTCTGCTGTTGTGACAATATCAACGGGTGTGTCCTTGGTTCCAACACATGGATCCAATTCTGCCTCGAGTTCAGAGGCGCCTCCGTCAAGAGTTGTGTTGATGTTGGCTCTTGGAGGACTTCCACCTGATCTTTGATGTTCCCTTTGAGGGGAAACAACTACAGGTGTTCTGACCAAAGTTTCCTCTTCCAGCTCAGGTTCTGAAGAAGGAAATCTGGTGTGATGAGAAGCATTTGGATCAAGCAATGTCTTCCCTTGTTCTACTATGGTCTCTCATTGTCCCTGAGTCGGACAGATGCTACGTGAGATTACAAAGATCTCTGGTATATTTTGTGACCTGTTTATATGAGCCACAGACGCATCATCGTATGGGGGTGACCTATTGATGTTCTGGGGCGATTGAACATCACTACCAAAGATAGCTTCCTCGGCTTTATGCGCATCGGAGGCATGAAGAGGTGCCTCTGATGGTATAGGCTGGTTGGGGTTCGAGGTGTGCACCTTTGTTTCAATAATCCTTTGGTCTTGATCACCAGGATTAGATTGTGTGGAAGCACTGGGATTTTGGTTAAGGATACCCTCAGATCTTCTCTGTTGAGCATCTTTTTCTATTCTCACATTTTCCTCGGCTCCTATGGCTGTAGAACTCTCAGGATTCTCTCTTATGTTTTCCTCTCGCTCACTACTATCAGAAGAGATTGTTTCTACCTCTGGTGTTTCCTGTACTTCCTCATGGACAGCCTCTCTAGGAGATGCTCTGTCCTCTACTTCCTCCCTTCTAGAGGAAGACCCCACTTCGGTTGCTCTTGCCTCTTGTCTGTTAACTTCCTCTCCTATCTCCTCACTCAAGCTCTCGAAGGAAGGCTCAGATCCTAAGTATGCTGGGGTTCTCACCTCAAGTTCTTGAGGTTGAGCAGCACTCTGATAGTTCTGGATAGAGATATGGTCAGGGGAGATAAGGGCAAGCATTGTACCTGGAATTCTTCTTATGAAGGGATATTCGCCTGAAGTTGTGGGGAGGAATTTGGACATCGTCCAAACAGGTGTGGAGCGACCCTGATGAGTTAGCTCCAGTCTGTCGAAGGCTCTTCTGATCACCAGACTGATGAAGCGTGGAAACTTGATCATTTTCAAGAACTTGTGGGATCCAACGACTCCTCCTCTTGCGATGGATGAGGTTTTTGTGTTAACAGCCGTGAGAAGATCGTTGTAGAGAATGCTGGCGTAGTCAAAGTTTCGATTGAAGAACAATCCAAACATGATTTGTAGGATTTCCGTTCTAGCTTCGTCTTGACTACCAGATTTGCTGGTAAGGGTTCTGTTTAAGGTGGAGAACATGAAATTCCACATAGTGGGTAGATTTTGTCGCTTGAACTCTCCTATTCTATTCAGATCCTTGTTGTTGTAAAGCCCGTGTCCCGGTATGGTTTTTAAAATCCTTAATGTATTTTTTTTAAAGCGAGTCTCTTTAACGGAAGTTGTCAAAGGGACCTCGAATGTTAGGTATGGCAAACCTTACTCTTTTTTTACAATGTTATGGAAACCTAGGGACCAAAAGTGTCAAAGTGTTAGTGTCTAGGGGTCAAAGGTGGCCAAAGGGAATTGTGGTGTATTGAACGGCCAAGGAAGGGGGACCGACCCCCCCTCCCCTTTTCTCTTCTCGTCAGTTTCCAAACGAAGCAGCAACAACCCTTTGGTTTGTTTGTGGTTTTTTTTGTTTGTTGATTCAATTGCCGAAGTAGGAAGGAGAGAAAGAGAGACCGTGAGATAGAGATGGCCGGAGAAGAAGAGAGAGAGGGGAGTCGCCGGAGGGTTGTTCCAGTCGCCGGAGATCGCCATCACTTCCACCAATCGCCGGAGAAGTCAAGGGAGGAGGAGCAAACATCGAAAGGTAAGTCGTTGGATTGTTCCGTATCGTTTTTTTTTCTCCTTGTTCGTTTTTCCGGCGAGGCAACCACCGCCGCCCGCCGCCCCTACGGCGGCCGTGGGTGGACGGCGGTGGCTGTGTAAGTGTGTATGTGTCGGTTTGGATTAGTAATCGAGAGTAAAAGGGAGGTGGTGCGAGAATAGGGTGGTATGTGCGTGCGGAGAACCGTCGCCGGAGAACCGCCGCCGCCGCCGCCGTGCCCCACTGCCGGAGGCGGCAGTGGGCAGGGCTAAACCCTAACGCCCCCACGGCGGAACCCTAACGCCACCGGAGTTGCAACCCTACACCGCCGAGCTTATCGTAAAAACCGTTTATCATTTTATGTAAAATTCTGGAATCTGCCTCGTTATTGTATGAACCATAACTTTCTGCTCGTAACTCCGATTGAGCCAAACTTGGTACCCACGGTTCCAGTACGGGGTGGGTCACGTTTTCCGTGTTTTAGCGGAAAACTGGTTCAGCCTCTAGCTAGGTGAAAAAGTGGTCGCAAATTGGTGTTTTGTCATTTTATGTGAAGGTCGATTTTCTGCCACTGTTTTGTTATGGCCGTAACTTTTTACTCGTAGCTCGGATTATTATGAAATTGGTGGCCGAAGTTCCCTAATCGAGTCAGGAAAGTTTTTCGTGTTTTGCCGAAAGTCTGTTTAGGCCTGTAGCTGGGCCGTATGGGGCTGTTTATACAGTCTGGTCCGAAAAACTTCCAGCTTTCTTGGAATGTCGGTTTGGGATGGGACTGGTGCCAAAAGTTTCGTTTCGGAGTCTATTAAGTTTCCTCTGTTTTGTGGAAAAACCAATTCGGACCATAGCTAGGGCGAAGTTGCCATGCTGTACTGAAAGGTCCGGGTGTTCGCTGTTCTGCGAAACATTTTTGTAAAATCTATAGTAAATTATAGAAAAGTCGTTAGGACGCGTGCGATACGTCCCTGAAATCGTAAGACTGAGAACTTCGTATTTATGAATTTTAATTTCTGTATTTATCAGTTTTAAGGGGGTAAAACAGGTCCCGAACAGACCCGTAACTTTTAAGAAAAAGCTGGAATATTTAGTCGTTTGAAAGCTAGTAAATGTGTTATGGGTCGGGACTTTCCGTTGACTTTTTATACGTATTTAGGTGGGAGAAAGTGAAGAAGATTGCCGTGTTGGTGTTGCGTTTCGTGAGCACGTTGCTTAGCCTTGAGGTGAGTTCTCTCACCGCGTAGTTAGGAATTTCATGTATGTCGTTATTTTGTGTTACGTGTGATTACGTGTATTTATGTGCTTACGTGAACTAGATGGGATGTGATAACTGGTTGTGATTTATTAGATTCGTATGTGGAATATATATATGCATGTGTACACCTCGGTGGGACTGAGGGGCTCGGTGGGACCGAGGGCTTGGTGGGACTAAGCTAGTACAACAATTTTTACTCGGTGGGACCGAGGGCTCGGTGGGACTGAGCTTGTATTAATTACTCGGTGGGACCGAGGGCTCGGTGGGACTGAGCTTGTATTAATGTATTTTGTGTACTCGGTGGGACCGAGGTTCGTGCTTATATAATAATCATTATGTGGTTTGATATTCGTGATGATGGTGATGTTGCCTACTTGCGAGTAGGGGCGATATGCGTGGGGTTGCTACCTACGTGCGTGATTGAATTCACTAAGCTTTTAGCTTACCCTTTCCCAATGTGTTGTTATTTCAGGTGCGGGCGGCAGTCGGGCGTGACAGTACACACATGGAGCGCGGAGTGTCAAATATTATTAAACTTTCACTTTTGAACCCTTGAATTTAGTTATGAAATTTTCCGCTGCATAAACTTTGTTGATGGTTAGAAGTAACGACGTTAATTTTATTTAAGACGTGAAAATTTAAATCATGGTTGTTTTATAATGAATTGTATGTTTTAAAAATTTTAAATTTCCTGGTAATTTTTGGGACGTTACAACTTGGTATCAGAGCACGGCTTGAGTGAATCAAACACATCTCGGTGTGCTTGGTCTCAAGTTGCGGCTAAGAGATCTTTAAATTCTTTTATCAAAATCTTTGTTTTAAATGAAAAGAGAAAACCCGTTTGGGAACGGTGATCGTGGGCGCGGTGTGTACAGTCAGCCGACGCCAGCTGGGAAGGTAAGGAACTTAGTGTACCTATTGCTTCCAGGTGTAGTGTACGCATGCTAGATTGCTTATGTGAACTGTATGGTACCGTATGCTGGTTTATCGCTTATAGGAACTCATGCTAGCTTTGATAGGTTGTTAAGCGAATGCACTCTAGGTTGTATGCAGTAGGAACTGAATAGCCTTAGAATATTAGATTTAATTCTATTGCGCAGCTCTTGTTTGATTCCAACCGTTCTAGGATAGAGTCTCTTATTCGAACGTCTATTTGGTTTTACACTGTATGCAACCGTGCATTCACGAGGCGACTCGTCAGGGTTAGTGGGGTTTCCGTGTTGGCAAGGGATAGTGGGTGATATGACCTTTCTAGAGAGTTAGGAAAAGTGTTTGTACGGGCTGGATTGGCTATATGTGTTTATTTGTGGTAATCGACTACTTGAATGTCTCGGGACAGGACTCGAAACGAGTAAGGATAGGTGTGAAGGGTAGTAGTAGAGCTCCTACTATCTGAAGCACAGGATCCATGCTTGAGTCGGGGAGAGTCACGAGGGAGCCAAGGAGTGGAGTATGAGCGTGGTAGGGTGAGTTATATATGCTTATAGATCTCTGAATTTTCTCTTTCTAGAATGGTCAATACAAGAAGAAACAACGCGGCGACGCCGCGAGCCGGGTCGGGGATTACTGAGGAGCGTATTAGGGAACTGATTGCTACTGAGGTTTCCCACACGATCGGGGAGGCGATCCCCGAGATCATCACTGCTATTCGAGAGGAGGTGGTGATCCTACTGGAGGAGCGTATTGCAGCTATTCCACTGCCTGCGGAGGGTCATCCCCGTAACCGAGAGTTCCAATACCGGGATCTCTCCGCCTGTTCCCCGCCAGAGTTTAAGGGAGATCTGGATCCGATTACCAGTATGCGATGGGTATCTGACATGGAGTTCGCATTTTTGACCAGTGGCTGCCCGGACAACCTAAAGGTCCGTTTTGCAGTAAATCTACTTCGTGACGGCGCGAAGGATTGGTGCGCCTCAGCATTGACGGCTGCCGAACGCACTACCTTGACCTGGAACGAGTTTGTCACTCGTTTCCGTGCAGAGTATGTACCGCCGGTAGAGATGGAGAGAATCGCTAAGGAATTCCTAGAACTCACCCAGACAACAGAGACGGTAAAAGAGATGAACAGGAAATTTACCGAGATGGCATTATTCTGTCCTCAGTATGCCGCCTCAGAAGAGATGAAGATGTCAAGGTATAAAGATATGCTACGCACGGAGATCCGAGAATTTGTTAGCACAGCACATTACACTTCATTATCCGCCATGATGGACGCCGCTCGGAGGAGGGAGCTTGAGCTGGAGACCCAAGCTAAGAAGCGGAAGGCGGCACAGCCAGTGACGCCCATCTCGGCGGTGCCGAAGCGTTCGAGGTTCACAGATACGCGCGCGGGTTCTGGGAGTGGCGGGTTTAAGCCCCGAGATACCGGAGTGAGGAGAGTTGAGGGGTGTTTTAAGTGTGGCCAACCCGGTCACCTCAGCCGGGATTGTAAGGTTCCGTTAGTGGTTTGCTTCAACTGTAATCAGACGGGCCATGTAAGGGCCAACTGTCCTAGAGCAGGGGTAGCTATTGGGGGTGGAGCACAGAGGGCGCCTGGGAATGCCCCATTACGCATCACTGATGGTCGAGCTGGTCAGCCGGGGGCGGGAGCGGCTCAAGGTAGAGTTCATCAGTTGACGGTGGATGAGGCGCAAGCGACGCCTAAAGTGGTTACAGGTATATCCCTTTTGCTTCTTTCTTCTTGTCTTTCCGTTCCATGTCATGTATTTATTTGTGGTTCAGTTATACGTTAGGAACGTTCCTAGTTAACTCGGTGCCTGCGGTTGTGATGGTTGATAGCGGGGCTACTCACTCTTTTGTGTCTCGCACTTTTAGCGAGGGTTTAGGCCGAGTTGTAGGACGATTGAGTCATCCCCTTGTTATCGAGGTGGCTGATGTTAGGACCTTGACGGTCACGGACGTGTTTCGCGGGTGTACCATAGAGATCTCAGGAGTGCGGTTTCCCATTGACCTGGTCCCGATTGCTATGCGGGAACTGTGTGTGATTGTGGGAATGGACTGGATGGGTAAGTTTGACGCGGAGATTGTTTGTCGTCACAAACAAGTGCGAGTTCGAACCCCAAGCGGGGGAGAAATGTTAGTTCAGAGAGATTCGTCTAGGCAGACTACGGCCATATGTTCGGCTGTGAGAGCTCGGAGGTACCTCCAGCATAGTGGACAGGGATACCTGGCTTATGTGATGGACACGCGAGTTGGGGAAGCGAAGGAGGCTGAATAAGCATACGGTAAAGGATCGTTATCCTTTGCCAAGGATTGACGATCTTCTCGACCAGTTGCAGGAACTTCTTGAAGAGGAGTTCATAAGTCCAAGTTCTCGATTCACCCGGGAGCTACAAAGATGTACAGAGAATTGTGTGGAGGTTACTGGTGGCTCGGCATGAAGCGGGATGTTGCTAGATGTGTGGAGGTATGTATGACCTGTCGGAAGGTCAAGGCAGAACATCAACGACCACATGGGAAATTGCAACCGTTGGAGGTCCCGGTTTGGAAATGGGAAGAGATTACCATGGACTTCATAACGAAACTCCCGAGGACTCCCCATGGGAAAGATGCCATTCGGGTGATTGTTGACCGTCTGACCAAGAGTGCACACTTCTTGGCCATCAGGGAGAGCTCCTCGGCGGAGAAGCTTGCGGAGGTGTTCGTGCGTGAGATCGTGGCCAGGCATGGGGTGCCAGTTTCGATTGTCTCCGATAGGGATACTCGTTTTACCTCTCGGTTTTGGGAGAAGTTCCAGTCGGAGATGGGTACACGATTGCACTTTAGCACGGCCTTTCATCCATAGACGGACGGACAGAGCGAGCGAACCATTCAGACCCTCGAGGATATGCTTCGAGCTTGTGTCATTGATTTTGGAGGTAGTTGGGATCAGTACTTACCCTTGGCGGAATTTTCCTACAACAACAGCTACCACTCTAGTATTGGCATGCCGCCATACGAGTTGTTGTACGGTAGGAAATGTAGGACGCCCGTTTGTTGGGGCGAGGTTGGGCATCGGGTGTTAGGGAGTACTGACATCGTGCTGAAGACGACCGAGACAATTCGGATGGTTCGGGATCGTTTGGTTACTGCACAGAGTCGGCAGAAGAACCTCGCGGAACAAGGTTGTTGGTTTGGTGGAGGTTCAATGGAGACTCCGAAAGGGTTCCGAGTGGACTTGGGAACCTGAAGCGGAGATGCGAGAGAACTATCCGGAGCTGTTTGCAGGAGTAGACTTCGGGGACGAAGTCTAATTCAAGCGGGGGAGAGTTGTAAAGCCCGTGTCCCGGTATGGTTTTTAAAATCCTTAATGTATTTTTTTTAAAGCGAGTCTCTTTAACGGAAGTTGTCAAAGGGACCTCGAATGTTAGGTATGGCAAACCTTACTCCTTTTTTACAATGTTATGGAAACCTAGGGACCAAAAGTGTCAAAGTGTTAGTGTCTAGGGGTCAAAGGTGGCCAAAGGGAATTGTGGTGTGTTGAACGGCCAAGGAAGGGGGACCGACCGCCCCCCCCCCCCCCCCCCCCCCTTTTCTCTTCTCGTCAGTTTCCAAACGAAGCAGCAACAACCCTTTGGTTTGTTTGTGGTTTTTTTTGTTTGTTGATTCAATTGCCGAAGTAGGAAGGAGAGAAAGAGAGACCGTGAGATAGAGAGGGCCGGAGAAGAAGAGAGAGAGGGGAGTCGCCGGAGGGTTGTTCCAGTCGCCGGAGATCGCCATCACTACCACCAATCGCCGGAGAAGTCAAGGGAGGAGGAGCAAACATCGAAAGGTAAGTCGTTGGATTGTTCCGTATCGTTTTTTTCTCCTTGTTCGTTTTTCCGGCGAGGCAACCACCGCCGCCCGCCGCCCCTACGGCGGCCGTGGGTGGACGGCGGTGGCTGTGTAAGTGTGTATGTGTCGGTTTGGATTAGTAATCGAGAGTAAAAGGGAGGTGGTGCGAGAATAGGGTGGTATGTGCGTGCGGAGAACCGTCGCCGGAGAACCGCCGCCGCCGCCGCCGTGCCCCATTGCCGGAGGCGGCAGTGGGCTGGGCTAAACCCTAACGCCCCCACGGCGGAACCCTAACGCCACCGGAGTTGCAACCCTACACCGCCGAGCTTATCGTAAAAACCGTTTATCATTTTATGTAAAATTCTGGAATCTGCCTCGTTATTGTATGAACCATAACTTTCTGCTCGTAACTCCGATTGAGCCAAACTTGGTACCCACGGTTCCAGTACGGGGTGGGTCACGTTTTCCGTGTTTTAGCGGAAAACTGGTTCAGCCTCTAGCTAGGTGAAAAAGTGGTCGCAAATTGGTGTTTTGTCATTTTATGTGAAGGTTGATTTTCTGCCACTGTTTTGTTATGGCCGTAACTTTTTACTCGTAGCTCGGATTGTTATGAAATTGGTGGCCGAAGTTCCCTAATCGAGTCAGGAAAGTTTTTCGTGTTTTGCCGAAAGTCTGTTTAGGCCTGTAGCTGGGCCGTATGGGGCTGTTTATACAGTCTGGTCCGAAAAACTTCCAGCTTTTTGTCCCTGTTTTGTTTTACGCATAACTTTTGCTTGGAATGTCGGTTTGGGATGGGACTGGTGCCAAAAGTTTCGTTTCGGAGTCTATTAAGTTTCCTCTGTTTTGTGGAAAAACCAATTCGGACCATAGCTAGGGCGAAGTTGCCATGCTGTACTGAAAGGTCCGGGTGTTCGCTGTTCTGCGAAACATTTTCGTAAAATCTATAGTAAATTATAGAAAAGTCGTTAGGACGCGTGCGATACGTCCCTGAAATCGTAAGACTGAGAACTTCGTATTTATGAATTTTAATTTCTGTATTTATCAGTTTTAAGGGGGTAAAACAGGTCCCGAACAGACCCGTAACTTTTAAGAAAAAGCTGGAATATTTAGTCGTTTGAAAGCTAGTAAACGTGTTATGGGTCGGGACTTTCCGTTGACTTTTTATACGTATTTAGGTGGGAGAAAGTGAAGAAGATTGCCGTGTTGGTGTTGCGTTTCGTGAGCACGTTGCTTAGCCTTGAGGTGAGTTCTCTCACCGCGTAGTTAGGAATTTCATGTATGTCGTTATTTTGTGTTACGTGTGATTACGTGTATTTATGTGCTTACGTGAACTAGATGGGATGTGATAACTGGTTGTGATTTATTAGATTCGTATGTGGAATATATATATGCATGTGTACACCTCGGTGGGACTGAGGGGCTCGGTGGGACCGAGGGCTTGGTGGGACTAAGCTAGTACAACAATTTTTACTCGGTGGGACCGAAGGCTCGGTGGGACCGAGGGCTCGGTAGGACTGAGCTTGTATTAATTACTCGGTGGGACCGAGGGCTCGGTGGGACTGAGCTTGTATTAATGTATTTTGTGTACTCGGTGGGACCGAGGTTCGTGCTTATATAATAATCATTATGTGGTTTGATATTCGTGATGATGGTGATGTTGCCTACTTGCGAGTAGGGGCGATATGCGTGGGGTTGCTACCTACGTGCGTGATTGAATTCACTAAGCGTTTAGCTTACCCTTTCCCAATGTGTTGTTATTTCAGGTGCGGGCGGCAGTCGGGCGTGACAGTACACACATGGAGCGCGGAGTGTCAAATATTATTAAACTTTCACTTTTGAACCCTTGAATTTAGTTATGAAATTTTCCGCTGCATAAACTTTGTTGATGGTTTGAAGTAACGACGTTAATTTTATTTAAGACGTGAATATTTAAATCATGGTTGTTTTATAATGAATTGTATGTTTTAAAAATTTTAAATTTCTTGGTAATTTTTGGGACGTTACAGTTGTAGCCCAAAAACTTCATGAAATCAAGAAAGACAGCTGTTTTTGGTGGTTTCTCATTGGCGTCTATTCCTAGCTGTCTCTTGGTTTTCATTCTGAAGATTCTTCTTAAGGTACTTGCTCTAATGTGGATTGTTCCAGCTCCTCCATTACTTGCGTTGACGCTCCCAACTATCCCGTCTTGTTCTTCGATATATTGGCGTGTGGTCCACCATTGTTGGACATAGATCGCAGGAAGATGGTCATCGAATTCTGTTAGGGATCTAAAGATATCAGAGTTTCTAAAGAACTCAATGAAGACATGATACAGGGGTAGATAGAGTCCTGGAGTTGGATCGAATCTGTAGCTGTTGTCAGCAAAGTCGTATGGAAGAACAATGATATCATCAGTGGGTTCTATTCGGCTAGAATCAGCAGAGTTTTGGGGTTCCGCCATTGTTGCAGGTTTGGGGTTTTCTTGAAGAACACTGAGGATTTGAATAAAAGAGGGAAAGGTGAAAGGTTTAGGAGGTATAGAAATGAAATGGATCAAGGTTATGGATATTTATAGTTAGAACTTGTGGTTGGGTAATCGTCGTAGATACTGTAGGCACTCGAGTGTCAGAAGGTGGAGTGGCCTGAATTGTGTATCGTGGGGACATCTAGTGGTTTAGCTTTCAATTAGAGAGTGCCACATGGATTTGTTCTGACCACTTTTGTGCAAGTAAACCGTCGCGGTTTGAGATGTGTGGGTGACAAGTGGTTGACGCTTAGAAATAACTCGCACCTCTGATGATGTTACTTCTGATGACGTGGCATAAACCGACAGAGCTTTGTTGGAGCTTTGCAAGTTTTGCCTCGGACGAGTGACCTCTTTTTTTCCTTTTCAAGTCTCCTTTGGTGTTTCACCTTTACCCAAAATCATTTAAAATTCTGTATCTGGTGAGGAAATGGCCAAAGAACGAGAACAAAGGCTCTGGTGAAATATTTCTGAGTTCTGGTGAAAAGCAACAGAGGCTCTGGTGAAATATCAGAGTTCTGGTAGGTTCTTGACGTTATCAAAGGATTTTCATCAGAACAGGTTTTCCCTCTTTCTTCAAAAAGATTTTTCTTTTCAGAACAGAAAGCGAAGTCATTTTGATTTTAAAAAAAATTGACTCGCTCCCCCTAAAACCATGCGCAAAACTTTATAAACTCCCCCTTGAAATATGAGCGAAAGAGAAGCTTTTTACAAAAAGATTTTTTACAAGAAAAGGTATATACAAACAGATTCACTAAGATTGTTAAAAAAAATGCTTGACAGAGTTCTGGTGAAAGACAGAGACTTTGTTGAACTATCTTTCCTAACTTTTTGACAGAGCTCTGTTGGAACATCAGAGGCTCTGTTGAGTTTGAACAGAGTTAGGAGGACATGTTCAGCATACCCAGTTTGCTGATTAAGAAGTTAAATCTCCTTTCATCAAGAGCTTTTGTAAACAAGTCAGCAAGCTGGAAGTCGGTTGAAACAAAGTACATTTCAATCGTCCCTTTTTCAACATGATCTTTTATGAAGTGGTGCCTTATATCGATATGCTTTGTCTTGGAGTGCTGAACTGGGTTAGCTGTGATTGCTATGGCACTCTTGGAGTCACACAGAATTGGAATTTTTCCATATTCTAGGCCATAGTCTTTGAGCTGGGTTTTCATCCATATCACTTGAGAGCAACAACTAGCAGCAGCAACATACTCTGCTTCTGCTGTAGAAGTTGATACGCAATTCTGTTTCTTGGATGTCCAACTCACCAATTTTTCACCAAGTAATTGGCAGCTACCAGACGTACTCTTTCTGTCATTCTTGCATCCTCCGTAATCTGAGTCGGTATATGCTACAAGCTCGAAACCAGAATTAAGAGGATACCAGAGACCCAAAAATTGAGTCCCTTTCAGATATTTAAATATGCGTTTGACAGCAGACAAATGAGATTTTTTAGGATTTGCTTGAAATCTGGCACAGAGACAAGTTGCAAACATTATATCAGGTCTGCTAGCAGTTAAGTACAGAAGTGACCCTATCATGCCTCTGTAGTTCCTGACATCTGTTGGTTCACCCTTAAGGTCAGAGTCAAGTTTAACTCCAGTGGCAATAGGTGTTTTCATTGGATTTGAATTGTTGAACTTGTATTTTTTCAAAATATCAGAGATGTATTTTGACTGACTTATAAAAGTCCCTCTGATGGACTGTTTTACTTGTAAACCAAGGAAGAATGAAAGTTCTCCCATCATGCTCATTTTGAATTCACTTTTCATCAAATCCTCAAACCTATCACAGTACTCTTGTTGTGTATACCCAAAAATAATGTCATCAACATATATTTGTACCAGAAGTATATCATTCCTATACCTTCTAAAGAATAGAGTTTTATCGACATTACCTGTCTCGAAGTGATTTGTCAACAGAAAATTGGACAATGTTTCATACCAGGCTTTGGGAGCTTGTTTAAGGCCATATAGAGCTTTGTCTAACTTGTAAACGTGGTCTAGAAACTCCGAACTTTCAAAACCAGGGGGTTGCTGGACATAAACTTCCTCTTGTAGTTTGCCATTCAGAAAGGCAGACTTTACATCCATCTGATAGACCTTGAATCCTTTGTGAGCAGCATAGGCTAAGAAGATTCTGATGGCTTCTAGTCTAGCTACAGGGGCAAAGGTTTCGTCATAGTCGATACCTTCTTCTTGGCAGTATCCTTTTGCAACCAGACGGCCTTTGTTTCTGATGATTATCCCATCTTCATCCTTTTTATTCCTAAACACCCACTTGGTTCTAATGGCAGCTTTGCCTTCAGGAAGTGGAACCAAGGACCAAACTTTGTTTCTTTCGAATTCCAGAAGCTCTTCTTGCATAGCTTCGATCCAGTTTGGGTCTTCAAGGGCTTCAGAAATTTTCTTTGGCTCAATCATGCTTAAAAATTTTACGAAGAAAGCTTCATTGATTGTGGTCGATCTTGTCTTCACACCATCTTCAGCAGCACCGATAATTTGATGATGGGGATGATCCTTTGTCCATCTTGTCATGGGAGCATGGACAATAGGAGGGGTTCGTGCTTCTGATGGGAAAAGGTAAACTTCAGCATCAGAGCTCTGTGGCTTGGCACCAGGGCTCTGGGGCACACAACTCTGGAGAGTGGCCTCATTGCTCCGTGAATTGCCAACAGGGCTCTGTGAAGGTGAGCTTTTGAATAGGGAATCTCTCCCAACATTGGTCAGCAAAGGTGATGATGGCTCATTTTCAGGTTCTCTTATATTTGATTGTGGTTCCTCATTTCTCTGAATTACACCTGTAGACAGAGAAGTAGATGGTGAAGTATTGGAGGGACCAGTAAGAGTTGTACCTGTCAGATTCTGTTCTGTTGAATTTTGAGCTTGATCGCCTCTGTTGATGTTGACAGAGGAGATATCATCATCGAAGAAATCATAGAACACAAGATTAATGTCTTCTTCCCTTGTCTTTGAAGAACTTGGCTTCTTCTGTTCTGTCTGTGTCCCCTCTGTTGATTTGCGATCAGAGGCACTTGATGTAATTTCATCAAAGGACACGTTAACGCACTCTTGAATGCCACGAGTTCTGGTGTTGTAGACTCTGTAGGCCTTAGAGGTTAAGGAATAACCAATAAAGATTCCTTCGTCCGCCTTTTTGTCGAATTTACCCAGCTGTTCTCTGTCGTTCAAGATGTAGCACTTGCAGCCAAAAACGTGAAAGAATTTTACGTTTGGCCTTCTGTTGTTGATGAGTTCATATGGAGTCTTTTTAAATCTTTTTACAATGACAGCTCTGTTTTGGGTGAAACATGCTGTTGAGACTGCCTCTGCCCAGAAGTTGATGGGAAGGACAGAGCCGGCCAACATGGTTCTGGCGGCTTCTACCAGAGTTATGTTCTTCCTTTCCACTACACCATTCTGTTGTGGAGTTCTGGCAGCTGAGAAGTTCTGGGAGATTCCTTCTTCTGAAAGATAGGCATCTATTCTTGTATTCTTGAATTCTGTTCCATTGTCACTTCTCAACTTTTGCACTTTTAATCCTAACAGAACATGTATCCTTCTCAACAAACTTATTAGAATTTCTGGGACATCAGATTTTACTCTGATGAACTCAATCCAAGTGTAACTAGAAAATTCATCAATAAGTACTAGAATATACTTCTTGCCTGACAGACTTTGCACAAAAATAGGACCACAGAGATCCACATGAAGCATATGCAGAGGTCTGGGACAACTATGATCACTCTTAGTTCTGTGTGAAGATCTTTTCATCTTTCCCAATTCACAGGCAGAACAGAGATGGTCTTTGTCAAAGTTCAGTGGAGGAAGTCCTTTTACTAGATTTAATTTCACGAGATTGTCAAGATTTGAAAAGTTCAAATGGGCAAATCTTTTATGCCAAAGCCAGGCATCTTCATTTTTTAAAGACACTAAACAGAGCTTCTCTGTTGTAGAGTTTTGGTTAGGATTGAAATTCATTTTATAAAGATTGCCTTTTCTGTCGGCTCTTAAGAGTTCTTGACCATACTCGGAAAGTAACAGAGAACAGTACTTCTTCCTAAAATTGACATCGAACCCATGATCACAGAGTTGACTTATGCTAAGCAGATTATGGTCTAATCCTTCAACATAAGCAACCTCAGAAACTGAAACACCACCATTGACTAATGTACCGTATCCTCTAATCTGTCCGCCATTATCTCCTCCAAAGGTTACTGCACTTCCATTTGTGTTCTTAAAAGAAGTAAGCAGCTCCTTATTCCCCGTCATGTGCCTTGAGCATCCTGAATCTAAATACCAGATCTGCACATGGGGTTTCTGCACGACAGATTAGTTTCTTTTCGGTACCCATTGCATTTTGGGTCCTTTCTTGTTAGGTTTGGGGGGGTTCATGGGCTTTCCTTCTGGCTTTCCATTTTGGGATGGTATGCCAGATGGGTTTCTTCTGTGCATTCTGAATAGTCTTGGGATTTTTTCTTTGAAATGACTGATTCAGAATACAGTGAGGACCATTCATATGGTTCTTTAACTGTAACAGAAGTTGAATATAATTGCATTTGATAGCACATGAATATTGATGCAAATTGTCGTTTTTATTCAAAGACTGTTGTTTAAAGGGAGCATGATTTTGAAAAACTCTGGGACCAGATGTCTTTACGTACATTCTGTCCTGTGATTTAAAATTGTTGTTTCTTGGAGCAAACTCTCTTGACACGAAACTGTTTCTCTTTGGATTTACAATAGGTGTAGGAGTAGGTTGGTCATTGACTTTCGATTTTCCTTTCTGCTATGTTGTAAATTTAACTTGATCATAAGCGTAAGGAACAGAGGTATAGTCCTCGTGAATAATCTTAGCTTTTCCTCTTTTCTTTACTTCTATCTCATTACAGAAAAGAATTCTGATACCCTTATTTTTCAAATTTGGCAAAGGTATAAATCTGTTCTGTTTCTTAAAGAATGAGACGTTTTTCAGAGAACCAGATTCAACAATTGCCTGTTTAGGTTTGTGCAAAGAAGTCTTAGGAGCACAGAAAATTTGCTCATCTACCTCAGAATCAGAGTCACTGTCAGAACACAGAAAGTCTCTGATGGCTCTGGTAGAGGTGTTAGACTCATTGGGTATCTTAGAGTTATCAGCTCTGGTGAATTTAAACTTTCTTATCTTTGGTTTTAAAGCATCACAAGCAGCATTTTCTTCAATAACTTTCAAAATATCCTCTTCAAAAGTTGTTCGTAAGGTTTCAGAGGATGGAGAGAAGACTGGGACTTCAGAGTTGAGTTCTCTCTGTATTGAAGTACACGAGGATTCTGTAATGGAAGTAACAGACTTCTCCTCATTGAAAGAATTGAAGTTAAAGATTTCTTTTGGATCAAGACTTTTGATGGAATCAGTAAGCTTTATTTCTGCTCTTCCCTGATCAAGAATAAACTTTTCAGATGGTTTTGTAACCTTTTCTTGATTCAAGGAGTCATAGCTGACATTCCTTAAGCTTAGTCTTTTTGCTTTTGTAAAATCTGATATTTTGGCTCTTTTGAAAACATCAGTTCCAGAGATCACATCCTCTTGCATTTTTCCAATAGAGAAGGCAAAGGGATAAGATGCCTTTAACCTTCTTTTGTAAGGAACAATGTCACTAAAACCTAGACCTTGCTTGTCTTCTTGAGAATTGATTTTGGTATACACATTCTGTGCATCCTGGTACTTTTTGATTAAAAGCTCCTTTTTCTGTAGGGATTGATGTAAAATTTCCCTTTCTCACTAAAAATAGCCTTTTAGAGCAACAGAGTTTAAACGTTCATTTTCAGATTTAGCAACTTCTTCAGCTTTTTGTTTCAAATTTTCTTCAAACTCTTTAACCCTTTTTGAAAACGTGCTTTCTTTCTTTTGTTGTAAGACTTCTAGCTCAGACTTTTCTTTGGATATTTCTTCCTTTTCCTGTTCCAAGAGAGTTTTCTCTCTCTTGTAGAAGGACAGATCCTTCTGAGCTAGTTTTCTTAACTCTTTTTCCTCAGAAAGCTTTTGTTTTAAGAGTTGAAACTCTTCAGTAAGTAATGACACATGCATCTCAAGTTCTGAGTCAGACTTGGATTCAGAGAAATGTACCTTGGCACTGGGTCTGGTTATCTCCAGCGCTCTGTTGTCTGGCTCTGTTACGGTCAGGGCAAATGCATGAGCCACATCTTCTTCTTCGGACTTTTCTATTTATCCTCCGGTCATCCAATCAACTTCCAAACTTCCATCATCCACAACAACAATGGCTTGCTCTGGTTCGTCATCAGAAGATGAATCAGAGATCCAGTTCTCCATCTCAGCAACATAGCTTCTTTCTCTGTAGTTGTACTTGTATTTATTCTTGTAATAATCTCGATCTTTTACAAGTTTTCCTATATAGTTAGCAGAGAAATGGCCAGGTTTGCCGCATCTAAAGCAGCGTCTATCATTCTGATTGATGCGTTGGGCAGCATCAGCCTTTTGTAGAGCAGGAGTATTGAACTTCTGTTGTTGTCTCTGTTCTGTCGGAGCTCAACTTTTGCACTTTTAATCCTAACAGAACATGTATCCTTCTCAACAAACTTATTAGAATTTCTGGGACATCAGATTTTACTCTGATGAACTCAATCCAAGTGTAACTAGAAAATTCATCAATAAGTACTAGAATATACTTCTTGCCTGACAGACTTTGCACAAAAATAGGACCACAGAGATCCACATGAAGCATATGCAGAGGTCTGGGACAACTATGATCACTCTTAGTTCTGTGTGAAGATCTTTTCATCTTTCCCAATTCACAGGCAGAACAGAGATGGTCTTTGTCAAAGTTCAGTGGAGGAAGTCCTTTTACTAGATTTAATTTCACGAGCTTGTCAAGATTTGAAAAGTTCAAATGGGCAAATCTTTTATGCCAAAGCCAGGCATCTTCATTTTTTAAAGACACTAAACAGAGCTTCTCTGTTGTAGAGTTTTGGTTAGGATTGAAATTCATTTTATAAAGATTGCCTTTTCTGTCGGCTCTTAAGAGTTCTTGACCATACTCGGAAAGTAACAGAGAACAGTACTTCTTCCTAAAATTGACATCGAACCCATGATCACAGAGTTGACTTATGCTAAGCAGATTATGGTCTAATCCTTCAACATAAGCAACCTCAGAAACTGAAACACCACCATTGACTAATGTACCGTATCCTCTAATCTGTCCGCCATTATCTCCTCCAAAGGTTACTGCACTTCCATTTGTGTTCTTAAAAGAAGTAAGCAGCTCCTTATTCCCCGTCATGTGCCTTGAGCATCCTGAATCTAAATACCAGATCTGCACATGGGGTTTCTGCACGACAGATTAGTTTCTTTTCGGTACCCATTGCATTTTGGGTCCTTTCTTGTTAGGTTTGGGGGGGGTTCATGGGCTTTCCTTCTGGCTTTCCATTTTGGGATGGTATCCCAGATGGGTTTCTTCTGTGCATTCTGAATAGTCTTGGGATTTTTTCTTTGAAATGACTGATTCAGAATACAGTGAGGACCATTCATATGGTTCTTTAATTGTAACAGAAGTTGAATATAATTGCATTTGATAGAACATGAATATTGATGCAAATTGTCGTTTTTATTCAAAGACTGTTGTTTAAAGGGAGCATGATTTTGAAAAACTCTGGGACCAGATGTCTTTACGTACATTCTGTCCTGTGATTTAAAATTGTTGTTTCTTGGAGCAAACTCTCTTGACACGAAACTGTTTCTCTTTGGATTTACAATAGGTGTAGGAGTAGGTTGGTCATTGACTTTCGATTTTCCTTTCTGCTATGTTGTAAATTTAACTTGATCATAAGCGTAAGGAACAGAGGTATAGTCCTCGTGAATAATCTTAGCTTTTCCTCTTTTCTTTACTTCTATCTCATTACAGGAAAGAATTCTGATACCCTTATTTTTCAAATTTGGCAAAGGTATAAATCTGTTCTGTTTCTTAAAGAATGAGACGTTTTTCAGAGAACCAGATTCAACAATTGCCTGTTTAGGTTTGTGCAAAGAAGTCTTAGGAGCACAGAAAATTTGCTCATCTACCTCAGAATCAGAGTCACTGTCAGAACACAGAAAGTCTCTGATGGCTCTGGTAGAGGTGTTAGACTCATTGGGTATCTTAGAGTTATCAGCTCTGGTGAATTTAAACTTTCTTATCTTTGGTTTTAAAGCATCACAAGCAGCATTTTCTTCAATAACTTTCAAAATATCCTCTTCAAAAGTTGTTCGTAAGGTTTCAGAGGATGGAGAGAAGACTGGGACTTCAGAGTTGAGTTCTCTCTGTATTGAAGTACACGAGGATTCTGTAATGGAAGTAACAGACTTCTCCTCATTGAAAGAATTGAAGTTAAAGATTTCTTTTGGATCAAGACTTTTGATGGAATCAGTAAGCTTTATTTCTGCTCTTCCCTGATCAAGAATAAACTTTTCAGATGGTTTTGTAACCTTTTCTTGATTCAAGGAGTCATAGCTGACATTCCTTAAGCTTAGTCTTTTTGCTTTTGTAAAATCTGATATTTTGGCTCTTTTGAAAACATCAGTTCCAGAGATCACATCCTCTTGCATTTTTCCAATAGAGAAGGCAAAGGGATAAGATGCCTTTAACCTTCTTTTGTAAGGAACAATGTCACTAAAACCTAGACCTTGCTTGTCTTCTTGAGAATTGATTTTGGTATACACATTCTGTGCATCCTGGTACTTTTTGATTAAAAGCTCCTTTTTCTGTAGGGATTGATGTAAAATTTCCCTTTCTCACTAAAAATAGCCTTTTAGAGCAACAGAGTTTAAACGTTCATTTTCAGATTTAGCAACTTCTTCAGCTTTTTGTTTCAAATTTTCTTCAAACTCTTTAACCCTTTTTGAAAACGTGCTTTCTTTCTTTTGTTGTAAGACTTCTAGCTCAGACTTTTCTTTGGATATTTCTTCCTTTTCCTGTTCCAAGAGAGTTTTCTCTCTCTTGTAGAAGGACAGATCCTTCTGAGCTAGTTTTCTTAACTCTTTTTCCTCAGAAAGCTTTTGTTTTAAGAGTTGAAACTCTTCAGTAAGTAATGACACATGCATCTCAAGTTCTGAGTCAGACTTGGATTCAGAGAAATGTACCTTGGCACTGGGTCTGGTTATCTCCAGCGCTCTGTTGTCTGGCTCTGTTACGGTCAGGGCAAATGCATGAGCCACATCTTCTTCTTCGGACTTTTCTATTTATCCTCCGGTCATCCAATCAACTTCCAAACTTCCATCATCCACAACAACAATGGCTTGCTCTGGTTCGTCATCAGAAGATGAATCAGAGATCCAGTTCTCCATCTCAGCAACATAGCTTCTTTCTCTGTAGTTGTACTTGTATTTATTCTTGTAATAATCTCGATCTTTTACAAGTTTTCCTATATAGTTAGCAGAGAAATGGCCAGGTTTGCCGCATCTAAAGCAGCGTCTATCATTCTGATTGATGGGTTGGGCAGCATCAGCCTTTTGTAGAGCAGGAGTATTGAACTTCTGTTGTTGTCTCTGTTCTGTCGGAGCTCAACTTTTGCACTTTTAATCCTAACAGAACATGTATCCTTCTCAACAAACTTATTAGAATTTCTGGGACATCAGATTTTACTCTGATGAACTCAATCCAAGTGTAACTAGAAAATTCATCAATAAGTACTAGAATATACTTCTTGCCTGACAGACTTTGCACAAAAATAGGACCACAGAGATCCACATGAAGCATATGCAGAGGTCTGGGACAACTATGATCACTCTTAGTTCTGTGTGAAGATCTTTTCATCTTTCCCAATTCACAGGCAGAACAGAGATGGTCTTTGTCAAAGTTCAGTGGAGGAAGTCCTTTTACTAGATTTAATTTCACGAGCTTGTCAAGATTTGAAAAGTTCAAATGGGCAAATCTTTTATGCCAAAGCCAGGCATCTTCATTTTTTAAAGACACTAAACAGAGCTTCTCTGTTGTAGAGTTTTGGTTAGGATTGAAATTCATTTTATAAAGATTGCCTTTTCTGTCGGCTCTTAAGAGTTCTTGACCATACTCGGAAAGTAACAGAGAACAGTACTTCTTCCTAAAATTGACATCGAACCCATGATCACAGAGTTGACTTATGCTAAGCAGATTATGGTCTAATCCTTCAACATAAGCAACCTCAGAAACTGAAACACCACCATTGACTAATGTACCGTATCCTCTAATCTGTCCGCCATTATCTCCTCCAAAGGTTACTGCACTTCCATTTGTGTTCTTAAAAGAAGTAAGCAGCTCCTTATTCCCCGTCATGTGCCTTGAGCATCCTGAATCTAAATACCAGATCTGCACATGGGGTTTCTGCACGACAGATTAGTTTCTTTTCGGTACCCATTGCATTTTGGGTCCTTTCTTGTTAGGTTTGGGGGGGGTTCATGGGCTTTCCTTCTGGCTTTCCATTTTGGGATGGTATCCCAGATGGGTTTCTTCTGTGCATTCTGAATAGTCTTGGGATTTTTTCTTTGAAATGACTGATTCAGAATACAGTGAGGACCATTCATATGGTTCTTTAATTGTAACAGAAGTTGAATATAATTGCATTTGATAGAACATGAATATTGATGCAAATTGTCGTTTTTTATTCAAAGACTGTTGTTTAAAGGGAGCATGATTTTGAAAAACTCTGGGACCAGATGTCTTTACGTACATTCTGTCCTGTGATTTAAAATTGTTGTTTCTTGGAGCAAACTCTCTTGACACGAAACTGTTTCTCTTTGGATTTACAATAGGTGTAGGAGTAGGTTGGTCATTGACTTTCGATTTTCCTTTCTGCTATGTTGTAAATTTAACTTGATCATAAGCGTAAGGAACAGAGGTATAGTCCTCGTGAATAATCTTAGCTTTTCCTCTTTTCTTTACTTCTATCTCATTACAGGAAAGAATTCTGATACCCTTATTTTTCAAATTTGGCAAAGGTATAAATCTGTTCTGTTTCTTAAAGAATGAGACGTTTTTCAGAGAACCAGATTCAACAATTGCCTGTTTAGGTTTGTGCAAAGAAGTCTTAGGAGCACAGAAAATTTGCTCATCTACCTCAGAATCAGAGTCACTGTCAGAACACAGAAAGTCTCTGATGGCTCTGGTAGAGGTGTTAGACTCATTGGGTATCTTAGAGTTATCAGCTCTGGTGAATTTAAACTTTCTTATCTTTGGTTTTAAAGCATCACAAGCAGCATTTTCTTCAATAACTTTCAAAATATCCTCTTCAAAAGTTGTTCGTAAGGTTTCAGAGGATGGAGAGAAGACTGGGACTTCAGAGTTGAGTTCTCTCTGTATTGAAGTACACGAGGATTCTGTAATGGAAGTAACAGACTTCTCCTCATTGAAAGAATTGAAGTTAAAGATTTCTTTTGGATCAAGACTTTTGATGGAATCAGTAAGCTTTATTTCTGCTCTTCCCTGATCAAGAATAAACTTTTCAGATGGTTTTGTAACCTTTTCTTGATTCAAGGAGTCATAGCTGACATTCCTTAAGCTTAGTCTTTTTGCTTTTGTAAAATCTGATATTTTGGCTCTTTTGAAAACATCAGTTCCAGAGATCACATCCTCTTGCATTTTTCCAATAGAGAAGGCAAAGGGATAAGATGCCTTTAACCTTCTTTTGTAAGGAACAATGTCACTAAAACCTAGACCTTGCTTGTCTTCTTGAGAATTGATTTTGGTATACACATTCTGTGCATCCTGGTACTTTTTGATTAAAAGCTCCTTTTTCTGTAGGGATTGATGTAAATTTTCCCTTTCTCACTAAAAATAGCCTTTTAGAGCAACAGAGTTTAAACGTTCATTTTCAGATTTAGCAACTTCTTCAGCTTTTTGTTTCAAAATTTCTTCAAACTCTTTAACCCTTTTTGAAAATGTGCTTTCTTTCTTTTGTTGTAAGACTTCTAGCTCAGACTTTTCTTTGGATATTTCTTCCTTTTCCTGTTCCAAGAGAGTTTTCTCTCTCTTGTAGAAGGACAGATCCTTCTGAGCTAGTTTTCTTAACTCTTTTTCCTCAGAAAGGTTTTGTTTTAAGAGTTGAAACTCTTCAGTAAGTAATGACACATGCATCTCAAGTTCTGAGTCAGACTTGGATTCAGAGAAATGTACCTTGGCACTGGGTCTGGTTGTCTCCAGCGCTCTGTTGTCTGGCTCTGTTACGGTCAGGGCAAATGCATGAGCCACATCTTCTTCTTCGGACTTTTCTATTTATCCTCCGGTCATCCAATCAACTTCCAAACTTCCATCATCCACAACAACAATGGCTTGCTCTGGTTCGTCATCAGAAGATGAATCAGAGATCCAGTTCTCCATCTCAGCAACATAGCTTCTTTCTCTGTAGTTGTACTTGTATTTATTCTTGTAATAATCTCGATCTTTTACAAGTTTTCCTTTATAGTTAGCAGAGAAATGGCCAGGTTTGCCGCATCTAAAGTAGCGTCTATCATTCTGATTGATGGGTTGGGCAGCATCAGCCTTTTGTAGAGCAGGAGTATTGAACTTCTGTTGTTGTCTCTGTTCTGTCGGAGCTCTGTTGTGATGGTTCTGTTGTGGGGGTGCAGCATAAGCTCTATTCTCATCTTTTTCATATCTACCTCTTCTGTCGAATGCTCTGTTGACAAATCTCTTGTTGAATTGTTGAGTGATTAATGCGAGAGATTTAGCAAACGCATTTATATCGTCATCTTCATCTGACGAGTTTTCTTCTGTATCACTTTCAGCTACCAAACTCTTACTCTTCTTCTTCTTTCCTCTACTGGAACTTTCTCTGTTGGTTTTTCCTTCTGTGGATTTCTTTGATTCAGAGGCTAACGCAATAGGTCCTGCAATGGTGGATTTGCCTTTTTGTTTGACAACATCCTTCTCTTGTGCGGCCAGAGTGCCATACACATCGGTAAGAGACCATGCATCTAGATCTTGGTTAGCTTGTAAAGACATGGACAGATTTAACCATTCATCATTCAGACTTTTCAGGAACAAAACATTGTTATCTTCCTTCGACCTAACAACCCCACACTTTTTACATTTGTTTATCAAAACATTGAATCTGTTGTAGGTTTGTTGTAAGGTTTCCTCAGGAAGTGCTTTGAAATCGTTGTATTCATTTATACATTGGGTCCTTCTGTTCTTTTGGGTTTTAATGCCACCCTCAAGCTGATTAGGAAGTTGATCCCAGATTTCTTTGGCAGTAACACATGAATCTAGTTCTTGAAATATTTCATTAGGAATGGCCATAATCAGAAGTCTAACTGCTTTTAGATCATTTTCCATTTTTAATGTCTCTTCATCAGTGAATCCGGTGGTTTTGGGTTCAAGGTGAGCAGTAATCTCAGCAGTAGTTTGTGTTGCGGGTACACGTGGAACCAAAACCATGGGTTTGAATGGTCTATCCATGACAGAACGCATTAAATCTCTGTCCATCCCCTCAAGGAAGTTAACCATCCTAATCTTCCATTGAGGATATTCATCTCTCAGAAGAGTAGGAGGCTTAGTCAGAGAACCAGCAGTATAAATAGCGTTGATATTGTTATTTGCCATTTTTCAGAAAAACAGGGTATAACAGTTTCAACTGGATTTGAAAGAGTATAAACTGAAAGTAAGTGAATAGTAACCAATGGAACAGTAATGAACAGTAGATAATATCTTTAATCTAGACTGGAAAGCTTAAAATAGTGGTGTATTAACTTTTAAACTTTAAACTGTAAAACAGAGTATACTAGGAAGCTTTGAAATGCACACACAATCAACAACAGTGAATCAACCTTGGTAGATTGGATGGTTTGATTTAAGAAAATCAAGCAAGCTCTGATACCAATTGTAGGTTCCCAGATTCACGTTGTATCACATTAATGGTAGTAATATAGACAGCGGAAGCATTTAAATATAAATCCATTAAGGTGAGTGATTGTGTAAATGATATTGTAATGGTGAGAATCAATTATAGAACAGGATAATGATAACAAGATCAAATAAGAAACGCTGCTCGTATATTGATAACAGATAACACCAAGAAGAAGATCAATGGTGTATCCTAAAATCTCACAGGGAACAATATCGTACGGAGGTAGTGCTCGGGATTGATGTAGTATGTGCTTAAACAATTGTGGAAAACTATTCTTCCCAAAGCTTACAATTGTTTGTTCCACTACCTCTCTATTTATAGCCCTGATAAAGTGAAGACAGTGTACTATCGTACCCTAGAATGACACGTGGAAAGTGTGTCTCCTAATTTTAGGGCATACGTGGAAAGTATGGACACTTGTCTAACGCTTGGGATTTCTTACGAGACTTAGGCATCACAGAGGTCTTCACTGCAACAGAGCTCATAGACCAGAGCTCTGTTGGTCTTCGGTTGTGAACAGTTCTTTTGTTGATCTTCTGAAAGAGCTCTGTTGAGCTCTGTTAGTTTCACCAGAACTCTGTTGAGTTCTGTTGATCTTCTTGAAGCTTTTTCTTCTAAGTCTTCTGCTGCATCTCTGATGGTCTTCTGACTTGATAATATTTTCAATACTTTTACATTACAGATACTTGGGGCTAACAGGTTTTGTTATAATGGGTATTCTGGTTCAATATGGTTGGATGATGATTTCTTGTGGTTAGATCTTAGTATTGATGGTTTGAAATTCATAAATCTGGGTTTTGGAAGTTTGGCTTGAGGATGCAAACTTCATCAAAGGAGCTTACGTTTGGAGAACTCTAGATTTAGCTAAATCTAGCAAAGTGAGTTCAAGTTACTTTGCGAAAACTTTGTACATGCCAAAAATAGTATTTTCCAAATATTTATGTGTTTTACTTGAAAATATATGTGGTTGAGTTATTTGAATGGTTTAACTCTTTTTGAAGTGTTTATCTTCATAAATGTGTAAAACACCCGTATTTGGGGCTTGTGGATATTTGGATGGTTAGAAACCATAATTTGTCTTTAAAAGAATAATTGCTCAAAATGAGGTTTATTTGGTGGTTTAATCATATATGTGTAAATGATTTTGTAAACCATTTGGGAGAATGCACTTTTAGTGTTATGGGTCATTTTGAGAACGTTAAGGGTGTGAGTCCTTTGGGAAAACCCTTTTTGTTTAACCCGTAATGAGTTTTGGGGTTAATGATGATTTTGTGGTATTGCTTGCTTAAACAATGTTTTAAACGCGTTTTATGCGATGGTGACCGACATTATGGGTCTAGCAAGCTTGGAGCACCTTGTGTGGTTTTCGACTTTGAGATAGTCATGGGACATTTGTCCGGTTTAAATGGCTCAATGTGGGGTCTTGTTATGGGTTGCTTTTATTGCACCATTTTGCATTTATTGCACGTTTGGATATTTACATGCTTGGGTGAGTGAGTCATTCCGGGATAGGCATGTTGTTGTAGACTGTGTTGCATTAGATCCATAGGCATGTTAGTCAGTCGTTGGTATTGGTCGATTGGGTATTTTGAGGTTGGACCTCGGTACCCATGTTTTATGACCTTAACTTCCAAGTAGGCAATAGGAGGATATAGTTTTGGGCACTTACCTTGGTGGTTGGTGTAGCGATCCACGCCTTCGGGATTTATACCTTGGAGGTAGTCCCGATGTGTCGGGCCTTAAGGCGTTACCTTGGAGGTAGACGCCAAGGTATATCCTCAATTACGGTGTAACTTGGGTTTCGTAGAGCAGAGTCGTGGAATAGGCCAGACGTATGTGGTAATTCCCAATTTCGTTGGGAGGACAGAGATAGGCATAACGTAACTTGTAATCTCTACTCCCAGTTGTGCGATGAACGTTGTATGGGTGGTATACTTATGTGTTACCTCCACCTTCAACAGATACGGGTGTCCCCCGTTTATGGTATTTGGATTTTAATACATTTTACATTGCATGAGTGTTGGTTCGTTTATGTTTTCAATGATGATTATATTTAAATGGATGGTTTCCATGTTTTATGGGTTGAGTATGTATTGTCAACCGTTCGTGAAGGTTTTGCCTAAACTAGATTTATTCAAGTATTTGGATGAGTCGGTTTCGTATCTCATTTTGGAAAACGCTTTACACTTTTCAGGAATGGTTCCCATGGATTTTGGGTGCCTTGGAAAATGAGTCATTTATGCCCGCTTGGGAAATCCTTTTGGAAATGATAATCTTTGTCGAAATCTTTCATTTAAAGATTTACCGAATCATGACTAAAACTGCTATCTTCTGATTTATGATTTTATATAGTCATGATAAAATGCTTGAACTCACTAGGCGTAAGCCTAACCTTTTTTATTTGCCAGCATGTGCAACACGCTCAGGTTGGGGGTAGCTCTAGCTACATTGGGAAGTGGAGAGTGCTAGTAAAGTGCACGAGAGGTGAATAGCTTAAGTTGTGTTTCTGCATTTACCCTTGGGGAGTAACACTTGTGTTTGGATTAATTGATGTCCGAAGTGGGTTTAGTCTTGGAAATGAGACTTGTGTTGTATGCATTGTTTAGAGATAGCCTTAGTTTGTAATTCTAGGTATTTTACCCATTATTTCGGATGTAATAATGAAAATTTTAATTAGTTGCTCTTTCCAAATTTGAGGGTGTTACAAGTTGGTATCAGAGTATAAGTTTGAGAGATTTAGGTGTTGATTTTGGAAACCTAGACTCAAACTAGTGTTTGTTTAAGTAAATGAGAGTGAAATTCACCTTAGGCACTTTAAGATAGGATGTTTCGAGGTTAATGGTGTTGTTAGAAACGAGAATCGCATCGCGAGTAACAAGGATAACCATGTACGGTGCGTTCATAGTGACACCTGGCCAGTGTCATGGTGAACCTACTAGTACATGAGCATACTTGAATTGCTTAAATGTGATGATCGTTGGGGTAGTGAAGGAGGTTCTAAGCTAGTAGTCGTTGGAATAGATGGACGATTCTAGTAGTAGTCACTTGGAGTGACGATAAGCATGATATTGCTTTAAGTAGACCGTTTCGGGTCGAGATTGATGGTTGGACTAGAACCATAGGTTTATTGAGCCGACTTTGATTTGAGGAAAAAAACCGTAAGGTTAATTGATGTGGTTCCCAACTTGCCTTAAGAGGATAAAGCATCCGGATGACAATAGTGGACCAGAGGTACTTGGAGGAGTATGAGTGAGACGTTGAGTGCCGACTAAATTATACACAAAGTTTATTTTGAAAATAAAATGCATCAACTATTTCTTGTGTTTCCAATCCTTGTATGGATTGTGTTATGAATTTTGAGAAATGTTTAGCACACACACAAGATTTCAGATCATGGTTTTGAATGTGCATGAAACCATTTTATGGCGGGAGTTTTAAACTCCGCCGGGATTTGTCTTGCTTTATTTCATTGTTGTTCAACATTCGTTTTGGGTGTAACGACAATCATATTTTTATGATGTTTAAGATGTTGGGCAGGTAACTACGGCTTGTGACTTTAACATTGGATCTCCTCCACATATGTTAGAGTTTGGACGGAAAGTTATTTTCCACTATGTCTATGTAAAGTTATTTTGGGAATTTGTTTAATATGAGTTTGTTAAACGGTGTCGTTTATATGGTATTACCATGGAAAGGGATTTTTGGGATTCTGGCATCTCGTTTATGATTTTGCTTATAGCAATTCGGCTTTGGAAGCATGATGTTTAGCGCCGTTTTATTGACTTGGAGTCATTGAGTTCGTGGAGGTTCATGGAGTTTTGTTTTACGACATGTTGAGTCGTGTGAGTACAATTTTATAATGTGCATACTCTAATTGCTTATGTGAAAAGTTACGAGTTATGTTGGGCAATTGGTCTCACTCGAGTTTTGTTGAGAAAAGTTAATTTTATGCCATAAGGCGACTAAAATGAGATGAGTTTGGAACTCTTGTGTCGCGTAACTTTTCTTTCAAAAGTTTGTGTTACTAAGTATTTCATTGCGAATAGTTTGGTGTATGGATTGATTTATACATGACTTAAGTGTTGCAGGAAAGAACATTTTGGTGACATTTCATAATAAATTGTCTGGTGCGCTTTTGGTCAATTAAAGGTTTATTATCATTTTTATGTAAAACGTGTTATATCGACTAAGGGGTATGCATAGCTTGGTAACCATTGTTTCTCGTCACTTTGTTGAAAGAATCGTGAGTAAAATTGTTTTATTAACTCATTCTATAAATGATGACCATTCGGTCAAAGGGTGTTTTGGTGTTGTGAAAATTAAGCATAAGTTTGCAATGTTTTATATTTTGAAGATATAAATGTGTGGGTCGTTGACATTTGGTCAATATTGAATTGTCGAATATTTTGGAAAAGAATTGAAAGCTTTTTGGGTTAGAGGAAATGTGTGTTTTGAGTATTTTTGACAAATACATTTTAGCAATGACGTTTTGACGTTTTATGTTCCAAGTAAGAAATTTTGAGGAAAGAGCTTCGTGATAGAGATTTTAGAAAAAATTGTTTGTATAAAACTATGGTGCGTGGAATTCTTATTTTTTGAACATTGATGTGCACCGTTGGTGCAATTTGAGATTGAAAAAAAGTTTGAACCCTTTTTGTATCTACAAATTATTAACACTTATTTCCTTATACGTCTTGGAAAAAACGCATTGTTGTGTGCAAGTTTGCCAAAAATGTTTCGTTCAAATGTCATTATAGGATCGGATGGGAAATTTGGAGAAATTGATTTAAAGAAGTTTTCTCTTTTGAAATTTGGTCGTGAACCACTTGATGCATGTTATTTCGTTTCAAGAAAATTTTTAATGGAAGTGTTACAAGCTTGCATGCCTACCCCAATTTGTGGTTTTATGATGTTTTAGTCGATATTTTCAAGTGATGGAAACGTATGAGTTTTGTTTAAAATATGAAATTTGCACAAGTCATTTGGTGTTGACTAAGGTGTATTTGTAAACCGTTTCATCGTTTCGTATAATAAACTGATGCGCGCAAAATTTAGTTGGTGAACCTTGTTCCATGCCATTTTATGGTTAAAAGGAAAATTTTGGACTCAAATGTCGTTGGACTTCTTTTGAAATACGTGCGTCCCTTTTGTTGCACCCTGTTGAGAGTCGAACAGTTACCTTACGTGCATGTCATGAGTCAATCCATACTAGAAGCGTGGCGGTTCATTTTAAAAGAAGTTGTTTATTACGCTTTTGCGTTTTGTGAATAAACAGAACTGTGATGAAATAATTTTCAACATAATTTTCATATGTGGGACGAGAGTGTCCATTTTGCATAACCACCGAATTGATAGTAGTAGTTTTATTGCGTACGAGTTATTTGAGATGAAAATCTTGGTGTTGAAAATATTCTGTGAATGGTTTTGATTAATTGGCATATTTATTGAATAACGCACTTGTAAACCTTGAACTCATTAGGACCTTGGAATTGGTAAGTAACCCAGTTAAGGGTAAGCGTGTGTAGCACTTTGGCGGTGGAAGGTTGGTTGTTCCACGCGTGGTAGTACTGTAGGCCGAATGACATCGGTTGAGTGGATGATGCACTTTGTAATTAAGAGAATTGATTCGCAGTAATTTATATTGGGGTTGGTGGTAACCTTTCTGGTTGGGGATCTTATTTTGGGGTCTTGGTCAACTTTCGTATGTGAGACCCTTTAGACACCGTATCGATAATTGATCTTGATGGGAATACTCGATGAGAGAAACTCGTGAGTAGAGTCTGTGGTGATTCGACTTGGTGGTATGTTAGGTGTCGACTTTTGGGCTTTAGGCCAAGCACCGTTAGTGTAATCGGGGATTTGTAGTACGATTTTAAATAAATGATGGTAATGGTTGTAGTATCCTTAAGATGCTCGATTGTGATAAGAGGTTTTAGTGAAATGACTTTCCATGTGTGGTACGAAAACCTGTCGATTGTATGATTGATGATTAGACACACCTTTGGGATTGTGTAATTGACGAGTCAATGAAGACCGTTGGTGTTGAATCGATGGAATCCGCAGAGAGCGAATGCTAATTCAGTAGTGGAATTATTTGAGGATTCTGAAGTTTTGGTTGATGTTGGTGGTGGTTAAACGTTGAGTTGGTCTAGAGAGAAAATCTGAGAACATGTGAATGTGGTATGATTGCGAAGTTCGAATATGTCATTAGAATGGTATGGATCACTTAAGGTTGGGAGGCAACTTAAGTGTGGTGGTCGGAGACCATTCTAGTAAATTAGGCCTTTAAGTGGATGTAAGTGTTTACGCGTAAGCGGGGAATTGTTGTGAGCATTACCGAGAAGCCGTCATGGGCAATTCTATGGGAAGTAAATTTGAACCGGGTTGAAACCGGGGGGGACTTGGAATGTGTTGGGGCGCAGTAGCCAATTGTTGTGTGAGAACTAGATTTCGAGGACGAAATCTCTTTAAGGTTGGGAGGATTGTAACACCCCGAAAATCCTAACTCCAATGGTAAAGGCACTTATCTGAAGTTAGTAAAGGACAAGGTTTCGCATTGGAATGTGGAACGCGTAACGCCAATTGGACCGCATGAGAAATCAGGCGAAAATGGGACTCGGTACCTGGACCGCGAGAGTGCCCGGCGATTATGACATGGTCACTCTCGCCAGGGCACAATCGCCCAATATGTAGCGAGGGGTGGGGAGAGACCAGCGAGTACGACACTCGCGATTGTGATATGGTCACTATCGCGGTGTCACTATCGCTCCATTTGTACCGAGAGTGATGGGGTAGCGGGCGACTATCGCCGTCGGGCTCCAGAGGGCTTTAAACCCACGACTCTCAGCCTTCTTTCATTTCTATTCCATCTCTCCCTCTCTAAACTCTCCCAAACCTAAACCCTTCACCCCAATGTCGATTTTGAGCTTTTGAACCCCAAGATTCGATGTTTTAAGTGGTTTCTTCATCTTCTTCCCCAAATCAAACACCCACCATGGATTGGAAACCTTAACCCTTCAATAGGAAACCCCCACTTCATCTTCTCCACTGATTCTAGGGTTTTTACCCAACCCTTTCCACTCCATTTGAAGATTAGGAGTTGTGGTGCATCTTGGAGGTTGTAGAGACGTTTTGCGTTGGTGGATTCAAGTATGGTTAAGGTAATCTCCTCTCCTCTTTGAATATGAAGTTAGGGTTTTGTTATAATGGGTATTTTGGTTCAATATGGTTGGATGAGGATTTCTTGTGGTTAGATCTTAGTATTGATGGTTGGAAATTCATAAATCTATGTTTTGGAAGTTTGGCTTGAGGATGCAAACTTCATCAAAGGAGCTTACGTTTGGAGAACTCTAGATTTACCTAAATCTAGCGAGGTGAGTTCAAGTTACTTTGCGAAAACTTTGTACATGCCAAAAATAGTATTTTCCAAATATTTATGTGTTTTACTTGAAAATATATATGGTTGAGTTATTTGAATGGTTTAACTCTTTTTGAAGTGTTTATCTTCATAAATGTGTAAAACACCCGTATTTGGGGCTTGTGGATATTTGGATGGTTAGAAACCATAATTTGTCTTTAAAAGAATAATTGCTCAAAATGAGGTTTATTTGGTGGTTTAATCATATATGTGTATATGATTTTGTAAACCATTTGGGAGAATGCACTTTTAGTGTTATGGGTCATTTTGAGAACGTTAAGGGTGTGAGTCCTTTGGGAAAACCCTTTTTGTTTAACCCGTAATGAGTTTTGGGGTTAATGATGATTTTGTGGTATTGCTTGCTTAAACAATGTTTTAAACGCGTTTTATGCGATGGTGACCGACATTATGGGTCTAGCAAGCTTGGAGCACCTTGTGTGGTTTTCGACTTTGAGATAGTCATGGGACATTTGTCCGGTTTAAATGGCTCAATGTGGGGTCTTGTTATGGGTTGATTTTATTGCACCATTTTGCATTTATTGCACGTTTGGATATTTACATGCTTGGGTGAGTGAGTCATTCCGGGATAGGAATGTTGTTGTAGACTGTGTTGCATTGGATCCATAGGCATGTTAGTCAGTCGTTGGTATTGGTCGATTGGGTATTTTGAGGTTGGACCTCGGTACCCATGTTTTATGACCTTAACTTCCAAGTAGGCACTAGGAGGATATAGTTTTCGGCACTTACCTTGGAGGTTGGTGTAGCAATCCACGCCTTCGGGATTTATACCTTGGAGGTAGTCCCGATGTGCCGGGCCTTGAGGCGTTATCTTGGAGGTAGACGTCAAGGTATATCCTCAATTACGGTGTAAATTGGGTTTTGTAGAGCAGAGTCGTGGAATAGCCCAGACGTATGTGGTAATTTCCAATTTCATTGGGAGGATAGATAGAGGCATAACGTAACTTGTAATCTCTACTCCCAGTTGTGCGATGAACGTTGTATGGGTGGTATACTTATGTGTTACCTCCACCTTCAACGGATACGGGTCTCCCCCGTTTATGGTATTTGGATTTTAATACATTTTACGTTGCGTGAGTGTTGCTTCGTTTATGTTATCAATGATGATTATATTTTAATGGATGGTTTCCATGTTTTATGGGTTGAGTATGTATTGTCAACCATTCGTGAAGGTTTTGCCTAAACTAGATTTATTCACGTATTTGGATGAGTCGGGTTTCGTATCTCATTTTGGAAAACGCTTTACACTTTTCGGGAATGGTTCCCATGGATTTTGGGTGCCTTGGAAAATGAGTCATTTATGCCCGCTTGGGAAATCCTTTTGGAAATGATAATCTTTGTCGAAATCTTTCATTTAAAGATTTACCGAATCATGACTAAAACTGCTATCTTCTGATTTATGATTTTATATATTCATGATAAAATGCTTGAACTCACTAGGCGTAAGCCTAACCTTTTTTATTTGTCGGCATGTGCAACAGGCTCAGGTTGGGGGTAGCTCTAGCTACATTGTGAAGTGGAGAGTGCTAGTAAAGTGCACGAGAGATGAATAGCTTAAGTTATGTTTCCGCATTTACCCTTGGGGAGTAACACTTGTGTTTGGATTAAGTGATGTCCGAAGTGTGTTTAGTCTTGGAAATGAGACTTGTGTTGTATGCATTGTTTGGAGATAACCTTAGTTTGTAATTCAAGGTATTTTACCCATTATTTCGGATGTAATAATGAAAATTTTAATTAGTTGCTCTTTCCAAATTTGACGGTGTTAGACATTGGGTCCTTCTATTCCCTTGGGTTTTTATACCACCTTCGAGTTGATTTAGAAGTTGATCCCAGATTTCTTTTGCGGTAACACAGGAGTCTAGTTCTTAAAAAATATCGTTTGGAATGGCCATTATCAGGAGTCTAACTGCCATGAGGTCATTTTCCATTTTCAGCTTTTCTTCCTCAGTAAAACCAGTGGTTTTAACTTTGAAGTGAGCAGGAACCTCAGCAGTTGTTTCTGTTGCGGGTAAACGAGGAACCAAAACCATAGGTTGGAATGGTCCATTTGTGACTAATCGCATAAGGTCTCTATCCATTCCATCGAAGAAGTTAACCATCCTAATCTTCCATTGAGGATATTCATCTCTCAGAAGAGTAGGCGGTTTGGTTAGAGAACCAATCGTATAGATAGCATTGATGTTGTTGTTTGCCATTTTCGCAGAAACAGAGTATGAGAGTTTTGAAAGATTTTAAAAGAGTTTTAAACAGAAAAGTAGATGAACAATAAACCAATGGAACAGTGAATAATGTAGAGATGATTTTCAAACTTACTGGAAAGCTTAATTACGTAACAAAGGAGTTTCAGGTTTTAAACACAGAAACAGAGTATACTATGAAGCATTAAACACAAACACAGTCAACAACAGTGAATCAACCTGGTTAGATTGGATCGATTTGATTTAATCAAATCAATCTGCTCTAATACCAATTGTAGGTTCCCAAATTCACTTTGTCTCATATGAACAGCAAGATCAAAGGTAGCGAAAGCATTATATAAAGCTATTTAAGTATAAGTGATCGTGTATAAATATGAAGCAATGAGAGAATAACAATAACAATATAGAACAGTAAAATAATAACACAATAGTTAAATAAGTTGCTCGTATATAGATATATATGAATAACACCAAGAACACTTTCTTGTATGTGTATTCTAAAATCTCTCACGTGACAAATCGTACAGTGGTAGTGGAATATAATGTGCAATATTTTCTCTCACAATTCTAGTAATAATTCTCACCTAAAGCTTACAATTGTGCGCTCCACTACCCTTCTATTTATACCCTGATAAAGTGAAAGACAGTGTACTATCTAACCCTGGAATGACACGTGGAAACTGTGTCTCCGTCCTTTTAGGGGTGACGTGGAAAGTACGGACACGTGTCTGACACTTAGAGATTTCTACGAGAGTTAAGCTTCACAGAGGTCTTCATTCACCCGAGCTCTTTTGCCAGAACTCTAAAGGTCTTCTGGCGTGAACAGTAGAAGAAGTCTGCTGCCAGAGTTCTATCGAACTCTGATGGTCTTCTGTTTGTTTTTCTTCTAAGTCTTCTGCTAGATCTCTGGTGGTCTTCTGACTTGTGATATTTTCAATACTTTTACATTGAGCATAGTTGGGGCTAACAAAAGGTAATAAATGAGATCTAACATTCTAAGAATAACAAGTTCACATGCGTAACTAGCAACGCAAACGCAATATTAACAAATATTATGTTGTTAGATTTTTCACGAACACACATGAGCGATGATTTGGTGGACGACGACGATTTCGTACACCGGGTTCTTCTGACAAAGTCTGGTAAGAATACGAAACTATCAAATCTACTACAGTTGTGTTAGTCTTTTGAGGCATTAACCAACGTTTTAATTGTTATCATACAACTGTGGTTGCCATAAAAACAGCAAGTCCATCAGTAAAAAGGGGGAATAAAAAGGAGGAGAAAAAGAAGAAAAAGGGAAAAAAGCCCCCAAAGGTGAATGGAATTAGAACTCGCACGTCACCGATAACATTATATCAGACGTGCATTCTTCTAAATGATGAACAAAAGTCGGAGGTTACAAAGATGGGGCTTGGATCGTTGCTGCAAATGACGGTTGTAACATTATATCGAGAAAAATTCATCGATTTGGCTCTGATACCAATTGTGAGTCCATGATCTTCAACAATTCAAGTATTATGTAACAAGATGAGGTAGAAGAGGACTAATTATTTATTAGAAAAGTAAATCTAATCTAGAGAGAACAATATAAGATTTGAGAGCTACATCTTGTATTATGAATTAATGAATACAAACTTACATGATAAGTCCTATTTATAGTCCCCTTCCCTTGTTACAACACTTAAGCCCAAGCCCATTTACATATCCAAGCCCATTAGGCCCAAAGCCTTTACTTTACAAAACTTTCTAATATTTAGGACAACTTTAGTGTCCTAACAGACGGTTGATGGGATCCCGTCAAAGCTTGGTTATTACGTGGTAGACAACTTGGATACAGATCGGATGGAACTGGAATTAGAGAGGGCAACAATCAGAATAAACGAGGGAACATTTAACAAAATTTTAGGGCTTGAGATGGGAGGAATCAACCTGGACACGCTGGAATAATTGCATTGTAGCGGGTATAGTTTAGTGGTAAAAGTGTGATTCGTTCTATTAACCCCCATAATAGTTAAGGGGTCTTTCGGTTTGATTCATATTCCGATCAAAAACTTTATTTTGTTAAAAGGATTAAATCCTTTACCTTTCAATGACACATTCAAGGAAAAATATAAATTTTCAGGATTTTTATCCAAAGGTCAATTCAAAATTGAAAACTTGGATTATGAAATTTCGAAACAAAATTTTTAAATTGGATCAATACTTCCAATTGAATGAGTATGAATAAAGAATCCATGGATGAAGATAGAAAAGTAGATTTCTAATTTCTAATCGTAACTAAATCTTCAATTTTTGTTTTGATTTGTAGCGAATAAATTGAAGCAAAATAGCTATTAAATAATGTCTTTAGTCTACTAGAGACATCGACATATTATTTTATTTTAGCTCGGCGGAAATAAAATCCTTTTCCTTAGGACCCTCTCAAATAAAAATAGAGAATGAAGTAACTAGAAAGATTGTTAGAATCGCCTTCTTCTAGAGGGATCATCTAGAAAGCGAGTCGTTTTGAATTGAATATATTCAAACAAAAAGCTGACATAGATGTTATGGGTATAATTTTTTTGTAAGTTGGTTCACATCTGAAATCTAACAATTTATCCACTTTACATAAAGGAGCATGGATGTGGACCCAAGAAGTTCTGATATAATAAAACGATGGGAGGCTACGTACACGAAAGATAAGCCGAGACCGGTGGATGTGTCAAACGCAATACTTGAATCGCCCGACGCAGGAGAGATGTTCAAGTTAAACTTTCTGGTACTTTTTGTGAATTCCATGGCAGAATGCAGCCCATCTGGAAACTGCCATAATCTTTTTTTTTAAGATTAGCAGCACTGATATGATACCGAATAAAAATTGGTGTCGTTACATCATAGAGTGTCTTCACTGTAGCAAAAGGAAATGGAAGAGGGACACATACGACAGCTTCTACTCGGGTCCACTGACATCACTACTACAAATATGACTTTTATACGCGCTTAATTATACGCGGTTTTTGTTGTTTTTACAAAAACCGTGTATAAAGGACAGATCTGGACTCTTTTTACACGGTTAAGGCTGAACCGTTGCTAAATCTAAGATTTTATACGCGGTTCTAAATTAATAACCGTGTGTAAAAGGTACTGGACAATTACAAACGGTTGCATCGAAATAACCGCGTACAAAGGTCACCTTTTATACGCGGTTGTGTATCAAAAAACCGCGTACAAAGAAGTTACTTTTATACGCGGTCGTATCTAAAAAACCGTTTGTAAAAGGTATAATTACACGCGGTTTTGAGCAAGAAACCGCGTACGAAACTAACACCTTTATACGCGGTTGTTTGTTAAAAACCGCGTACAAAGGTTTATTTTTACACACGGTTTTTGGTACACAACCGCGTGTAAAAGGAACCTTTTACACGCGATTTTAAACACACAACCGGGTATAAAAGGTGACCTTTGTACGCGGTTATTTTTACACAACCGCGTATAAAAGTTCTTACCTAGGGTTTCACTATAAATATAAGGTATGCGCCGTTTTTTGCACAATGCAGCACACTCTCGAAAAAAACATACTTTTTGGCGATTTTTGGCGTTTTTAGAGCGCCAAAAATAAAGAGCGCTAAACCCAAATTTCCAAAACCCATCCTAAACCCACGATTGGCGCATCTCCTCCTAATTTCTCTTTCGTTTTCAATTTCTTCTCTGGCTCTCTCTTTCGCTTTCTCCTCCGACGATCAATGACAACGAACGATGATGTCTCCATTGAAGAATATGCTTCCGGCGATGATATCTCCGATGAAGAAGTAGGGAATACATCTTCAATGGCAGGTATGATTCTTAAAACCCTAAGTCTCGATTTCTTGTACTCTTCGATGTGATGTCTTGATTTCTGTTTTGTGATTTACGTCCTCTTCTTGAATTTCATTATAAAAGTATTGCTTATCGGCCTCCCTGAACTTGTAAGAACTTGAAGTGGAAGAATTAAGGTGAGAAGTTTTTAAGAGATATAACAAAAAGGATAATAAACGTCGAGATCAAATACTAAAACAAAATGGCATGATAACCTGCCTGTCCACAAATGAAGAAAAATCTAAAAAATGGGTACACTACACATCACAAAATATGAAATAGGCAACAAAAAGTTAACTGTCATGAGCGCTTCCACATTCAAATTTATAAACATATTGATGAATTGAAGATACCTGTTGTAGAACATGAAGAACTGAAATATTTCAAAACCCTAATTCAGTTCTATACATTGGTCAGATTAGGCAAGATGTTGACGTCAATTGACATTTCAATATTATGCAATATCTGCTGATTTTATTAAGACGCATTCTGGTTTAAACGGGTTCAACAAGTAGTGACCGCTAATCTTGACCCTGTAACAATTATAGGGCATTTATATATTGCAGTTTCTTAGTGGTATTAATTAGTGGGGATTAATGGAGGAATCTAACAGCTAATTACATGGTTAATATTGTTTGTAAATGAAAGGATTATTTGTTTACTAGGCTGTACAAAGTTCAATGCACGATTTCTTTCTTTGTTTTGGATTCTCCATGTTGCTGCTTGTTTGATTGATTGGTTGGTCTGATTGATATATGCTCACTCCAATGTATATAGTCATGTTCAACATTCTTAGATTGTTTGTTATTCACAAAGTTAATGTGTAAAAACTCAAGAAAATAAAATCCATGCAGAAACCATACATATGGATATATATATATATATATATATATATATATATATATATACATATATATATACATATACATATACATATACATATACATATACATATACATATACATATACATATACATATACATATACATATACATATACATATACATATACATATATATATATATATATATATATATATATATGAGCTAATAATTAATGTTGTGTTTATTGGAAGAGGAAATTGTGCACATTAAGTGAATGTTCTTGTGTTATCATCTCTGGTACTCCAATTATATAGTGGTTTATTCAGAAACTATGAGTCATTCAAATCTTTTGACATTATGGTTTACAACTTTCTATATTGGCTGTTAATATTCTCATCAGCTATGCATATGTTGTTAATTTGGAAATGATGCACATTTGGTTCCTTTTTTTGTTTCAAGCTGCATATATGTGTATTGGGCTATTGGCAGGCTATATGTCCTTGCATTGTGTTTCCTAAACTAGATGGAGATGAAATATTCTTTACTTTCAAGAATTATCATTCATTTTCTGCAAGAAAAACTGCACAAGTCGGATTGATTGTGAATATTATACTAGATCGATATAGGATTGATTTGTGCTCCTTTGTTGCCTAAATCTATGCAGGATCGACCGCCCGCGATGCAAGAGTTATTTCAACGCCTAAATTCCAACAAAGAATGGCCGACGATTGGGGTTACGGTTCAGGTCGAGGCAGGGGTCTTTGGCTCTACGTCTATGCACATAGCGGTCCAGTATGATGACTTGAAGTTATTAATGACGAATGGGTGACTCGGCCAAAACATCATCGCTTGGTTTCTAGCGTAAGTCAATATTTATATATGTCTTATCAATTTGGGTATGTATATTCACAACATCTAATAATGTTATCATATTTTAACGTTTTCAGGCATTTACACACGATTATATCTACAAAATCAAGGAACAATTGTGCGTTTATAGTACCGGGAGCAATAAATGAAATTGAAATTTCATAGGGTGGTGATCTTGTCTCAAACACAATTTTGGCAACGATGGTGCACCATAAGGAAAATGAGTTCTTTTTGGCACCATACTCACAGGGGTAAGATAGATATTAATATCTTATTCTAATAATGATAATATACGTTTTACACTTTAAGTTGTATTGACATTACCATTTTTAGGCACCATTGGTCGCTACTAATCATTAGGCCTAGACGTAGCTTGGTTTATGTATTAGATTCGATGATGTCAAGCGGAAAGACAGCCGAAACTTACAAGATCAAAGGCCTAATTGACTCGTAAGTAATGTATCACTTTAATATACTATTGTTGTTTATTTATATAGTTAATCGACTAATAACACAAATGTGTTGTTATTTTTCATTTAGGGCTATTTCAGATTACCATCGTGCCATAGGGTCTTCTCAAGCCAACACTTCGGTTACATGGAGATTAAACAAGGTATAATTCATATATCGTAACAATTTATTTCGTACTTTAATTTGTTTAACCACTACTTTTTTTACACTTTAGTGTAATCAACAACAAGATGGCTGGGAGTGTGGTTACTATGTAGTGAAGCAAATCTTCCAATTTGTGATGCATGAACAATATGCTTTCAAGGTATGTGTTTTTTAAATTCCTTTCATTTTATCTATATATCCTACAAAACACTTTATTTTGTTTATAATAACACATACTTTCAAAACTTATGTTATACAAAATTTATATATAGGACACATGGACGACGACGACGATTCCTTTCTCAATTACACAAGTAGAAGAGATGGCTTGCATGATCGCAAGATCGTTTACTTTGAGGCGCATGAAAGATGGTAAAATGTGATAATAAATGGGGGGATTGTTTTAAGAATTATTAGACTTGATTACACGATAAAAGTATTAGAATGTTTTGTTACTCGGAGATGTTACATTTACGTTGACGTTGTTTAAAGTTTAATGGTTAATGGTTACTTTGAGATGCTACATTTACGTGTCTAGCTGATTTTTGTACTTATTTGGAATTGTGTTTGAAATGTTTCATTATTCCAATTGTATTTGTAAATGTAATTTATCGAATAATGCATGGTAACAAAATCGAGGAAAATATTAAAATTATAAATATAAATCATTATAGACGGTTCTAGTGAAAAAAAACCGTGTACAAATGTCTGCATTTTTTTTTAAAAAATTGCTACATTTATACGCAGTTTTGTAATGAAAACGTGAAAAATTATTACAATTGTAAACGGTTTTAGCAAAAAAATGTGTAAGATAGACACTTTTATAAACGGTTGCTAGGACTTCTTTAAACGGTCTCATCTAAAAACCGTGTAAGATTGTGACTTTTATACACGGTTAATATTCATTTCTAAACGGTTGTAAAACCGTGTATAAAAGTTGAGTTTTATACGCGGTTTTGAAGCCGCGTATAAAAGCCGATACTTTTACAAACACTGTCCATACACGCGGTTCCAAAATCGCGTATAAAGCCCAAAACAACCGTTTATAAAAGTCATATTTGTACTAGTGCATTCTTGACGGTACTAATTTTTTCAGTTCATAATAAATTAAGTAACTTGTAATGTCAAAATTGTAACACAGCTCCTCTATGTTCATCTGACGGTATGTGAATCCGTTGAAATTAATCGAGATGTACTTCCATTGCACACTTGGACTATGGATAAATTGCGTGATACAACGAAAGCGGGATTCGGGGATGGCGGATTACACAAGGCGAGATTAACAAGCATTGGTAATGGTATGAAGACGGTTTCTAGAAAATCAACACGTAATGATCAGTTGTAAGTTGGTGTAAAGGCTACTGCACAAGATGGAGCTACTCAAGTGGTTGACGATGATAATGTGACAACTAACAAGAATTCGGACCACGAGCATAGTACGGAAAACCAGGTAATTGAACATTATTTTTTAAACAATGTACACAATTTAACTCATCAGTTAAAAACAAAAAGGAATTTGTTGTAGACTAAGGCAAGTGGTCATATTTTTTTGTTACAAGATAATAATTACCTGTTAGGACAAAAAATGTCCTACATATTTGAAAGATATATAAATAATTATAGAGAGCTTAATTAGATTTATTATTCTTGTAAAAGCCTTAATTGTTAAATGGGCTTAGTTAATTGTGTTTAATGGGCTTAGGCCTTATTGTCTAAAGCCTAGGTATTTAAGGTTAGTGTTAGCCTTAGCCTTTGGTTAATCGATTCACATATTCATCGAGAGCTTAGTTGTTTAGAGAGAGATAGTTTGTTTTTCATTCAATCCTTTTGTAACTATCTTGATTATTGAATATGGGAGGGATGACAAGTTGAAATCATTATCTGTTCTTGTTGTTTCTCATTGAATCGTTGTTACCTGATCAATCTAGGACTAACATTACCATAAATTTAATTCTCAGTATAATACGAAATCAATTGGAGCGGAAGCGGTAGAGTCGGTTCAAATAGATGTTGAAGAAACTACTACAACAAAGAAGGTACCATTTTAATAACCACAAAAAACTTGCATTTAATATAATGACATCGTTTAATTTCATATGTTACCACATCCTGGATGATTGTAGGGAACTAATATAATGGGAACGGAAACGGAAGAGAATGATGAAGGGATGCTTGCGGATAAAGATACCGGGAAAAGGGTATCATATATATTGTAAAAATAATTCATGACTATAAATCGTAATACAGCCAACGTATAGAGTACTTAATTGTTGAATGTGATGATTGCATTTTCCTTGAATGTATAATCAACGAACTTTGGTTATTGCAGATTGGAGAGGAGTTGGTATCGGATGCGGGGAAAGGCGGAGGAGTTGAGGTTGCGAAACAAAACACGGAACACAAGGCAACGTGCAATACGATATTATAAATTAATATGTTCCATGTTTATTTACAATCTTCTAGTAACATAAATAATCGTATGTCACAAAACAAAACAAAATGATTGTAATATGAAGGATACGGTTGAGGCGTCTGAGGTGCAAGAGATGGAAATGGAAATGGCTTTTCATACAGTTAAAACAGTGGTTGATGACGTACGTCAATCAACATCTGTTGGGGTTGATGAAGACAAGGATACTGAACAAGATTGGGGGGTTGTTGATGACGGTGAAGATGGGGACAATTTTGAAGATGAGGAGGAACTCCGAAAGGTAAAACCAATAACTTTATAATGTGAAATATGCGAAACAATCTTGATGTATTTTAAGATTTAACAACTTTTATTACTAAATGCGATAGTGTGAAAATTGATTAAACGCGTGAACCATAAGTTTGATATAATTGAGGAAAAGGTTATTAAATATGTAATTAATCATGTGAATCAATAATTTAAAAGTGTATTTAATTGTATGTATCAATAGACATTCTGTTTTCATATTTAAAACTTTTGTTCATATCTTCAATCGTATGAAATCTGTTTTCATATCTTTGAAATTATAGTTTTCATAATTTCCACCGTAACATGTATCAAATTTGTTTTCATATGTTAAATATTTTAAGGTCCGTTTTCATATCTTTGAGTGTATGGTTTCCGTATCTTCTACCGTAATATGTATAAAGTATGTTTTCATATTTAAAATATTTTCATATTTTAAACAGTATAATGTATGTTTTAATTGCTTCATATTTAAAATGTTTTGATATTTTAAAAGGTATACGGTATGTTTTCATAGCTTTGTATGTATGGTTTGCATATTTTCTAACGTAGTATGTGATTTTGTTTACTGACTAAAGTGTTACACAAACAGGAATACATGGCTAAAATCGATGCACACTTCGACCAAATCCATTACATGAAGCATGACGTAGACAAGCTAATAAAGGAAGCAATGGAATTGTTCCCTGAAGATGTCAGCTTCGATAACTACCAGGAAACATTCGACACGCTTTTCAGGGAAGATGCCAAGACAGAAAATGATGATGATGATGAGCATGTCGTTAGAGAAGATGGGGAAAAGGACGAGAGCGGGAGAGACAAGGCTGCGGTTACCCCAACAAAGTTGGACTTTAACGTCGTTCTAACACCGGATTCACCAATCTGGTGTACACAAACATTCAATACAATCGACAGAGATATACTACAAAGGTCTGCATCGGCGGCGGCGAAGGGTGCAACTGGAGTTTCATTAGATGGAGGGACGACGAATAGTGGTTTGGGGGATACACAAATGATTCTGTACACCGAGAACATCAAAGGGAATGATCATGCGATTGATGATGTAGTGAATCGTAGGGCGAGCAACCAAGAGACCAGACTTGGCGATCAAATGAGGTCGCCATACGTCAACCGAAAGGTGGAAATAAAGATGGCGTTGACAAACGATGAAAAAAAAGTTCACGAGCTGTGTTTGGCTGCATATGGCGGACCGGAGTAAGAACATTTATTTTATTACTTTTTTAACTGTAACATACCATAATCGATTAGCGTGTACCTCACAATTGCGTACTTTGGTATATAATAATTGTGTTCACATACGAAATTTGAATGAATTTGTGTTGATAACATGTTTTATATCTTGAAATGTAGTGACATGTTGTACTCGTCGAGTACGGGTCAACAGATAGTACGTGCTGGTATGGAGTGCCTTGCTGGTAATGAACACATCTTCACGAACGTCATCGATGGGTGGGTGGACATACTAAACTATGAAGAGATATATAGAAACGTCTATTCGCCAAGACGATTCTTTTTCAAGACATCTGTACTGGTAACAAATTGAAAAAAATAATTAAGTATCGATAAGTATATTTCATATGTACAATTCTAACAAATTATGATTTCAGGTGGGAGGAGTGTTGTTGCCTCACATATATACATACAACAAACGATACGAGTAGTTCAAAAATCACATAGCAGATGCAGAGAAGCACAACGTTGAGAACGTGAACCTGAAAACCGCTGACCTGGTATGAAAAAAAACAATTTGGCTAACATTAATTGTTGTATAAAATTATCATAGGGTTTACTTTATCTATCTACTTATTTCATATTGAACAGATCTTTTTCCCCATCATGCAAGAAAGGCATTACTATTGCGTTGTGTTCAGCCTTAAGAGCAATCTTATAGAGATAATAGACAACAAGCAGGTGACACCTTATGGGAGCGGAATAAACAACAAGTGCGATAGCGATGTCAGTATATTGGTAAGTAAAAACATAAACAAATTAATAAATAAATTTTCGTTTAACATTGCAATAAACATTTACGATCAATTTTGTTACGTCCAGCAACTGATGATGGCAACTCACTTAAAGGATATATGTCACCCGGTCGAGAACGTGGTAGAGAGTTTCCCAAGGGTGAGACTTGTTTCTGGTTTGCAGATGAAAGTTAATTTCATAGATTGTGGGGTGTTCTTAATGAGACACGTGGAGTGTTATATGGGTGGAGGGAGTCGGGGTTTGATTACGCATCGGGACAAGGAAAGACCAACACGGGGAAACAACTATACGGGTTAAGGAATAAATACACAGCAAAAATACTTTTGAGCGACGGGAACACAAGGCGTGGATACGTGGAGTCGGAAATAGCACGATTCAACAATATGGACAAAGGGACTCACACACAAATTTTGGATCGTGCACACGCAACTCGGGCAGAGCGACTTGTAAAATTCTGATTATCTTGAAAAAATTTCTACTTTGAAACAATATATTTGGTTGGTTTATGTTTACTGGTACATAATGGTTACACTTTTAACTTAGGCTAATTTAAAATTAGTGATTTGATAATTGCAAACTTTTTTATCATCAGACGAATTATATTATATTATTTCGTAATCTAGATTGAAGTTTCATAACTTTATGGTATCAGTGTTTACTTGATTAGTAAGAATAGTGTTTTACGATTTCACTTACGTGTATTTTACATACCTAGACATGAAATTTGGAATTTCAACAAATAACAACTTATTGTTGGAAAAAATATGATTAGTATTTAAAGATTTGTGTTGTGTTAAGTGAAATGAAACAATATAAACAAATCTTGTGAAAATTAGTATGGGTAGATGTCAATTATATTAAAAAAACACTTATGAGTATTATACCAAATAGTATTATTGTTTCGTTGGTAGAAAGGATGATTGTATAAAATCTCTTTCCACGGATTGATTTCATATTATATAATCAATAGTTAGTATATTGATCTATAATATACTTCAAATAAATTTCATAACAATAAATAAAAACACATCTGCATTACGATAAACTACGATACGATACAAACTACGGAAGAGTTGCAAGTAAAATAACTAAAAACACAAAACTAACAAGTACTATCTCAAACATCAACACAACACAAACTACTACATGCATCAACCACGGACGTACATATCATGCGCGCTAAAGTAGTTTACTCCACGGGGGGGGGCCCTTGCAATCCCTCCTAAGAACATCATACGAAGCCCTAACAACCTTTATGTCGGTGTCGTACATCCAAACCATCTCTTGAAGCACCGCGTTTTGTGCCTCAAGGTCTTCAACTCTGTGGCATCGATCATCAAGATGATATTTAGCCCATTCCAAATGATCAATCCTGTCTTCATGTTTCTCATGCAGTCGCTTTAGCTCGGCCCTAAGAGCTCGGTTGTTTCGAATTAAAGCATCGATAAGCACATCTTGGTTTGAATGTGAAGCAATAGGGTTTACACCATTTTGGTAATGTTGATTGTTTTGTACCATGACTAGTAAGAAGGGGAATAGATATACTTCTTGCAGTTTATAAAGGAAATGGATACCTTAATATAGGTAAATAAACGGAAAGATGGATGAGTGAAGGATTTGGAAGTTGTCATTGGTATTTAAAAATGGTGGTTTTTGTCCTATTGGGACACCATCATGAACCCTACAAATACACCCACATTTGCCTACATGAAATGACAAAAGGCCATTGCATATCCCATAGAAAGGAATTTTTACCTTTGGCGTGCATACTTCTTTTCATAAATATGAGCAGCATGATGTGAAATATGATTAACCAAAAAAATGATAAAAAAATGATTACTTAAAAAAAACTAAAACACATTCACGAAAATATGTTAGAACCTTTTCTAAAAGAAAAATATACTTATAATAATATAATTGTTTGGCTTTTGGTGAAGTGTTGTGAAAGTCTATGTCTTGAAGCATGAATAACATTAAATACATGAAATACATGAACAACACAATATGAAATCAAATACCATGCATACACGGTTTACAGCTATCAAAACATTAAATAATAAACTCAAGCAAACAATCATTAATAAATTAAGTTCAAACAAATAAAAAATTGGTTTACAGCACCAAAAAAACTCAAAACCACCAAAACTAGTAGGAACCTGCAAAACGTATGAAAAAAAAACAACAAACCCTAACCATCGTTTTTCCCGTTGGACAATTACTTGAATAATGGTTCGCCAAATTGTTACACCTCCTACACAAACGTTTCTGCTTCTTACACTTCTTGGTCGCTTTCTCCAACGCACCTACCAACCGTTTTCCTGTACCTCATCCTTTGTTCCGTACACCTTAACCTCCTGAGGAACATCTACACCGTAACATTCCTTGAGCGCTTCGGCTCTATCCGCAGACGCATATGCCAATGCGCACAAATTAAAAGATGCCAATGAGCACAAAATCAAAAGATGCCAATGTGCACAAAATCAAAAGATGCCAATGAGCACACATCTCTTGAAACTTGGGGAAAATACAAAGTCGCGATAAACCTGTAAATTTGTGAAAATTCTGATTTTGGACAAATAGTGTGAGTAGAGGAGAGTATTCTGATATGTTTTAGAATTGCATATGCTTGTTGCTGATCATATTTCGCATGCTAGCACACCAAATAGATTTAATAAAGGAGTTGAAACTGAACATTTTTAACTTGATATGCAATGATGTCTGGTATTTGAATCCAAACACATGCATTTGATTTCATTTGATTGATAAATCTGTTAAATTTCATTAAGTTGAATTTCTTTTGTAAAGTTTTCAAATGATTAAATGTTAGTAGTTATAAAAGGTAGCTCAATGAATTTTATTTTCCTTGTATAAAATTTCAACTACTGTGCCTAAATGAAATATATGCATACTTTCAGGGGGAGAAAACAAATTGCTCCAGAATTCTTATTTTGAGGGGGAGCAAGGTTCTTCATTAAGGAGGAGATTGTTAGTGAGAATCAGAGACGCGACTGAAATTGAAGAAGGTTTTCGATGATCATGATGCACACTTTCATCGAAAAAGGGGGAGAAATGTTTAGTTCAATTTCATGTCAAAGCTTTCAAGTCAAAGATTCGATTTCATGACAGGGGGAGAAATGTTTAAAGAAGACTTCGCCTCAAGAAAGGAAAGGGGGAGATTTCTTCTTCAAGAGGTTAAGAGAAATCGATTGATCATCTTGTGATCTCTTTTTCTTAAACTTGTGTTATATGGTGAATATCCTTACTGAAGATTGAAGTTCTCAAGTCAAAGAAAGAAAAAAAGGGGGAGAATTCTTCAAGAGTTTAGGAAAAATCGATTGATCATCTTGGTTTCTCAAGAAGATCTCGTTTTCTTAGATTTGCGCTACATTGTATCAAAATGCCTTGTGTGAAGAAAAAAATTCTCCAGATCAAAGAAAGAAAATCTCCGTCAGTTCCCCATCTGAAGATTTTGTGACAATTTGACTTTGACAAGCCTGATAAAGACCGAAGATTTTGAGGATTCAAGAAGCCGAAGACTGCTGTTCTCAAATGTTTAAATCTTGAATCCAAGGGGGGATTGTTAGGACAAATATGTCTTCAAGATTTAATCTTGATTTATAGAGTCAAAGTCAATGTATTTAGTCATGTGTAGAAAGTCAAAGCTAGCTTATTTCCTTAATAAGTCTTAGGGTATATAAGGCTTTGTTTAGACTTTCTTTGTAAGCTTTTGGTCATAACTCATATCTTGTAAACACAGAGAGCCGACATAATAAGATCTACTTTCTCTCTCTACTCTCTCTCTCTAGAATTTCTCTCTAATCTTGATAGATCTTGGATTAACAGATTATATTATCAACCTGGAACTCAGACTTCATGTTCTCCAACATTTCCGTGAGCACGTTCAACTTGCTTTTATCATTTCTAATTCGACTAACCAACAACTCAAGCTTCGAATACAACCCGTTGATCAAACGCTCCTTCTCTACGTCCACCTCACCATACCGTGCACGGGCGGCCTGAACTTCAACAGGGACCAAAGACCGAGTCGATCGACGAGATATGAGAATATCGGGTTTTGAAACAAAATCATCGTTTAGAAGAATCTTGAACATGTGGCGACACGGGGTACCATTACGAGGAAATAAATTGCATTCGCATTCCATCATGTCTGTTGATGTGTTGTGTGAAACCTGTGAAACACAAAAAATAATGAATTATTACTTAAACAATTCGTATGAAATTGGTGTTCAGTCAAAAATGTAAGTCGACAACCGTGTAAAAAGTAAAATACAAAGAAACATACATGATACAAATACTTGGTAATAGCCTTCATATTTTTGTGTAAAACCCTGTACTTTCTGATATCTCCATCTTCTCCAAGAAACACGACACCGCAGTGATACGCGGCTTTCTTTATCTCTTTTGGAACTTCTTTAAAAACAGTACGTGTAAATATCTCCGATGCATGCCTCTCGATCACCAACGGCGTAGCACATCGAGGGAAAGCGTTTCTTGTGATGAACTCGAGGATGCGATGCTTGTTCCTCTGCTTTTCGAAAGCACCATCAAACGCATGTATAAATTTGACCAAGTCATTACGGTAATATGCATATATGCGGAAAAACGCGTGCGCACTCTCGGATCGGGATGTTGTCCTCATTAACCTAGACATGGGGACGTCCCTATAATACGCAGATATCCATGATTGCCTAATTCGGTACATCTCTCTTAGCCAATCGTTGCCATGCAATTCATAATCATCAATTATACTACATCACTCCATCTCAAATTCCTACGGACTCATATGACTATTCCATACCAATTTATTGAATCTTCTTTTGTAAGAAACATTGGCATCAAGATCAAAGGTTATCTACAATAAATTAAATATAATTACAACATTGCATGGCTATAACTATTATAGTATTAAAAAAATTACGCATGCATCAACATAATTATTTAATGATTTCAATAAAAAATAAAACCGACCTTGCCGGGCAGTTTTCTTCATAATGTTCCACATACACAAACGATGTTTTGATTCTGTGAACATAGCAGGAACTGCTTGTTTCATAGCCGCACATTGGTCCGTTATAACCAACGTAGGTTGCTTCTCATGTGCTTTAAAAAAGGCAGACAATACCCACTTGAAATTCTCAATGTTCTCGTGGCTTATCAATGCAGATCCAACGACAACTGACCTCTTATGGTTTTCGATAGCTATGAAAGGAACAAAATTCATAGCATGTTTGTGAAAAATAAAGAAATTAAACAATTAGTAAATTTAGCATGAAAATAAAGAAAAAAGGAACATAATATCATACATACCGATTCATACGATATGTAGCATCAAAAGATATAGTGTCACCAAACTCTTTATAATTTAGCCTAGAAATCTCGTCAGCCCAAAAAACAGCCTGCAACTCCCCATCACTAACCAATATATCAAAGAAGTAATCAGGAACAACTGTTCTACGTTTAGACAACAAATCAACCAACATTTGCGCGTCTTTCCTCCCCGCAAATGTGCCCATGGCAGTCCTCGCATTCTGATAGTCAACTTGAGTCGGACTAACATATTCGTACCCACCTTTAAGCGCAGCCTGAATATTATAAGACTTTGCCCCGCCAATACACGATGATGAACCATTATACACATTCCTAAAATCCGTATATTGCAACCGTCGTTTGGAGCGTGACATCCCCTTCTCCACGGAGTTGTATAGAGCATGGATGTGCCTTTCTTCGAACTTATAAACAACATATGTACCGGTTTCCTTCCTAAGGCGAAACTTAATACAAGCTCTACAATTAGTGCGTTTCACGTTGGAGTTCCTAGTCATGCTCTCGAAGTCTTTACTAACCGACATACCTTGCTTACTACAAAGTAGGTAACGTGTTTTCACTTGATCAAACTTATTCTTTTTCTTATTAGATTGACGAACATCAAAACCAGCTTCTTCGGCATATTTCATATATGCAATGTCGGCAAGATCAATAGACCTAAATTCATATCAAGTCCTATCTTTACAGTTTCATCGTCAAATGGTATCCAATATTTCGTACCACCACGTGAAACAAAAGTCTCATGCCGTACTACAACAAACAAATTAAAAATATATTTAAATAATAAAAATATTAAAAAAGGCATACTCATAACGGCAATCTACATTAAAAAAAACAAACAATACTGGTTTATCATGTTTTTTAATATAATAAAGGGTGAAGCGCAAGTTTCATAACAACATAGTCCCTCGTGTTTTCACATATGAAAAATGTGTTATATATGTGAACTTATAATTTCATAACAAATTGAATACACCAAATAAGAAAGGGAAATTAATTAAAATACCCTAAGTCAAACCAAGTGTTACTGAAATACCCCAAATCTCTCCCATATTACAAAAATACCCCAAACATCCGTGATAGAGCCCGCGATCGCGGGCTCCAGGCCACGTGTCACCAAAGTTTGCCCACTTTGCCCGCGTTGGTCCCTCAAGAATGCCCGCGGTCCAGCTTCCCCCCCTCAAGAATGCCCGCGTGTGCAGTTTTGGTCCCTGCCCGCGTTTGACTCTCGTTGACCCCCGCGATCGCGGGCTACACGTGTCCAAAGTTTGCCCACTTTGCCCGCGTTGGTCCCTCAAGAATGCCCGCGGTCCAGCTTTCCCCCCTCAAGAATGCCCGCGTGTGCAGTTTTGGTCCCTGCCCGCGTTTGACTTTCTTTGACCCCCCGCGATCGCGGGCAATAGTGCCACGTGTCGGCACAGGGTTAACCCTAAAGTCTGTTTGACGAACCAAACCCTAATGTTTTCTTCGGTCGCACTATATAAGGGGGGGACCAAAAAACGGCACTCTCATTTTTTTAATCAATCTCTCAAATTTTAATCAAACTCTCTCAATTTTCTCCCACTCTCTCAATTTTGTCGTGTGGAATACGCGTTCGGGTTTTGTGAAGATGTCTCGTATTACCTCTGTGGTATGTTTTCCTTATGTTTTTTGTTATTTTTTGTATGTTATTTTAAGTTAAGATATATGATTTGTAGGTTGTTATAGTGTTTATAACTTATGTTTGAATATGTTCTATGTTTAACATGATATGTATGGTTTTATGTTTGAATGTGATATTTGTATGTTATAATGTGTATGTTGTTATAGTGTGTTTTTTTATAAAAAAATTGTTAAGAGTGTTTTTTTATAAAAAAAATTGTTAAGAGTGTGTTATTATAAAAAAAATTGTTAAAAATGTGTTTTTTTTATAAAAACACACTCTTAACAATTTTTTTATAAAAACACACCCTTAACAATTTTTTATAAAAACAGTTTTTTTATAAAAAATTGTTAAGAGTGTGTTTATATAAAAAAATTGTTATAGTTTTATGGTTTTATGTTTGAATGTGATATTTGTATGTTATAATGTGTATGTTGTTATAGTGTTTTTTTTATAAAAACACACTCTTAACAATTTTTTTATAAAAACACACCCTTAACATTTTTTTATAAAAACAGTTTTTTTATAAAAAAATGTTAAGAGTGTGTTTTTATAAAAAATTGTTATAGTTTTATGGTTTTATGTTTGAATGTGATATTTGTATGTTATAATGTGTATGTTGTTATAGTGTGTTTTTTCATAAAAAAATTGTTAAGAGTGTTTTTTTATAAAAAAATTGTTAAGAGTGTGTTATTATAAAAAAATTGTTAAAAATGTGTTTTTTTTTTATAAAAACACACTCTTAACAATTTTTTTATAAAAAAACTGTTTTTATAAAAAATTGTTAAGGGTGTGTTTTTATAAAAAAATTGTTAAGAATGTGTTTTTTAAGAATGACAACTTAGGTCCCTACGGTTTTAAGAATGACAACTTAGGTCCCTAAACTTTTAAGAATGCCAATTAGGTCCTAAACTTTTAAGAATGACAACTAGGGTTCCTAAACCGCACTTTATCTATATATAACAATATGATACGTTGAAATAAAATAAACCGCACTTTATCAATATATAACGCTATTATACGTTGAAATAAAATACCACCGCACTTTATCTATATATAACAATATGATACGTTGAAATAAAATAAACCGCACTTTATCTATATATAACACTATTATAAGTTGAAATAAAATACCACCGCACTTTATCTATATATAACAATATGATACGTTGAAATAAAATAAACCGCATTTTATCTATATATAACACTATTATACGTTGAAATAAAATACCACCGCACTTTATCTATATATAACAATATGATACGTTGAAATAAAATAAACCGCACTTTATCTATATATAACACTATTATACGTTGAAATAAAATACCACCACACTTTATCTATATATAACACTATTATACATTGAAATAAAATACCACCGCACTTTATCTATATATAACAATATGATACGTTGAAATAAAATAAACCGCAACATCTATATAAAATAAAATAAACCGCAGCATCTATATATAACACTAACTATAACATCTGTGAATGACTATGTAGAAGGATTTCTTTAACATCGACTTGACGGTAAGGTGCAAAGTTTCCTACATCGAGGAATTAGGAGCGCTCTTTAGGGGATTAGGTGATCGCGCGGATACCCTTGAGACCATCTATAGAGGGACACCGTTCGGGCCATGGATGGATGTGTCTTACTCTGGTGGCGACCCTACGCTAGTACACATGTTTCTACAGTTGGAGGTCGAGGACGCCAACGCTGAGCCGGAGGAGATGCATTTTGATTTCTTCGGCTCTCAATTGCATTTTGGGCGTCGTGAGTTCTGTCTAATTACAGGACTACATTTTGGAGAGGTTCCCCCCTTCCTCCCTTAGAAGACTGCTCCTTCGTTCCTAGGGTTTGGAGCATTTCAGCATCTCGTTTGAAGCTGAAGGCAGCCCGGGAAATGATGAAAGAGGGCCTTAGTGCCCTAACCGACGACGATGTTGTCCGTGTATGCTTGGTGGTGATCGTGGATATGGGCTTCCTGGGCCGTGAGTATAGCCAGAATGCTTCTGAGACGGTCCTTAGGGCCGTCGAGGACCTTGAGCTGTTTAACAGCTTCCCGTGGGGTAGCCATATCTGGACACATTGCTACTCTATTCTGCACCGAGCCATAGCCAGACGCGTTGATCGACATGCAAAGATGAATCTTTGTGGTTTTACATACGCCTTCAAGGTTAGATATGTAGTATAACAATTGTTAATAATACATACAAACTGTTTGGCTTTTCTTTTTACGTACTTGCTCTTCTTGTCTAATTCCAGATATGGATCTTGGAGATGTTTCCCGCATCAATCCGATATTTCGTCAAGCGCGACGATCGAGTACTTAGGGGAACCCGTTGGGACAAGCGTGTTACCCTAAGTAGGTCGCTTTGGTTTCAGTTCTTCAATGCGTCTAGAAATGTAAGTTCTTTTACTATGATTACAATTTGCATACGTTAGTCCCGCTTATTAATTTCTTTTATGTTTTATCATATATTTAGCAGCCACTCTTGCCTTTCGATCGCCTTGTGCCTACTGTCGACGAGATGGGCACAAATTGGTACAGAGACAGCGTGGCCTTTATTGACGCAGAGGCGGAAAGGGCTTGACGTCCCCCTACTTCCGAAGATGAGGAAGACGACGACAGGCCCCCTTCCGGTGGATACCAGCCGCCCCCTTCCTCCTCCTACCAGCCGACCCGTTCCTCCTCCTACCAGCCGGCCCGTTCCTCCTCCTACCAGCCGCCCCATTCCTCCTCTTACAATCCATATGAGGCGAGGCCTTCCTACGAGCCACAACGTGGCTCTCATGAGCACCTGTGGGACTACGTCCACGGGCCGCTAGAGTCACGTGTACAGCTTCTGGAGGGATCCTACAGACAGTTTAGCGCTGTCAATGTTAGTGTTTAACTTAATTTGTTGGCCACGTTTATTTAGTTTGTATATTAATATTACGTTCTAAATTTGTTTTAGCTGTCGAGTACGACACCGATCCCCGCTCCGTTCGGACAAGGGGCACAGGCGACGTTTGCCACCACATCCTATCCGTCATTCCCTGAAAATGTAAGTGACATTGAGTAACCATTATAGTTATATGTTTGTTCCTAAGTTTGTAACTCTTATAATGATCAATGTCACGCAGGCCGGGATGTCGGGGGCCGGGATGTCGGAAACGCCGTTCGCCACCACATCCTATTCTACTATCCCGGAGAGTGTAAGTGACACTGAGTAACCATTATAGTTATATGTTTGTTCCTAATTTTGTAACTATTTAATGATCAATGTCACGCAGGCCGGGATGTCGGGGGCATACACCTCGCAGATGCCGCCGCCGTTCGCCACCACATCATATTCTACTATCCCGGAGAGTGTTAGTGACACTGAGTAACCATTATAGTTATATATCGATAATCCTAATTTTGTAACTATTTTAATGATCAATGTCACGCAGACCGGGATGTCGGGGGCATACACCTAGCAGATGTCGCCGCCGTTCGCACCACATCAATCACAAACATCTTTGGCGGTTCGGCCGATGACTATTACAGGCCGGAAATGCATACTGTAAGTTATTTTGGTAGTTTTGGTTTAATTGTGAACATTTCCTAAATTGTACTTAAAACATTGAGTAACGTAATTTTCAGACGGGGTCTCCTATTATCCAGGATCACTTCTCGGAGCACTTCTCGGAGCCTGACGATGACTCGATGGATGTTGTAGATCCACCACCACAGGTGACCCCGCTCCCTAAAAAGCGGTCGCATAAAATTTCACAATGGTTTCGTCACCCGTTTGGCCAACAAGGATCTACGACACCACCGCCCGCTAAAAAACAAGCAAAGAAAGCGGGGGGAAAGAAGGGAGGAAAGAAAAAGGGAAAGGTGCCTTCACCGGAGCCTCAACCGGCATCAGAAATATTGAGGATGTGCCGGACTGGTCGCCTCCCCAACTTGACATTCACCCCTTACGGGGGCTTAGAAATCAACCCCTCGTTTTTTGAAACATTGCTTGCGGATGACCCTGTGAACTCTGACTTAGACGATACGGTTAGTATGAAGTTAAATTATAGTCATATATAATCAAATATATTTATATTACATGTCTAACCATCTATTTTTTATGCATAGCACGTCGATTCTTGGGTTAGCCTGTTGCAAAAACATCGTGGCGTAGACACGAGGTGGACCATCATGCACACTATGTTCTTTCAGTGTATACTGATGGACCATCAAGGTCCCGCCTCCGTGATCGAAATATGCAATGGCTCGGAAGGGACCTCTTGGACTCTCCTCGATAGGGTATGCAAATCGTTTTACTGTTATTTTATTTAATAACATATATGACATATATTGTAATATTTCAGGTGTACATCCCCATATGCTTGCGTCCCAGACATTGGCTGCTTGGAGTGTTTGAACTAGACACTATGGTCATGACCCTATATGACAGCGAAAAGGACGGTCTCTGCAAACAACAATTGACAGAGCAGATGCAATCGTTTAAAACAAAACTATATACGTTCTTTTCATTGATCGGGGATCATAGACGTCGCGAAGTGTCAAGTATATTTCGCACAAAGATGGTCGGCCAAGTACCCCAGCAGACCGGGTTATATGCGGATTGCGGTGTATGGGTATGCCGTAATGTCCAAAAGTTGATAAATAACGAGGACATATGGGTACCCCCTAACGAAACCGACGGTGAGGCAATGAATTTCCGCCGACATATTGCGGAGTCATTTTATGCGCATTGTCTAATAGGGCCACGTTAGGTTGTTTATGTAACATTAAATAATTGTTATTTTTAGTATTAACTTATTTTGTTAAAGTATTGTGATTGACTTACTGTTTACTTCATTTGGTTTTTGCTAATTTCATCCATTTACTCAACTTTGAGTATCGATATCTCTTTCACACATACTCTATTTTGGACGCATTATATATCATTTCGAAGATCTCATATAGAAGAACATAAACCTACTAAAAGTTAGTTATATATAACACATATATATAAATTTAAATGCGTCCAAAGTTTAGTAAAACACATATTTCCAACACCTAGTAAGTAGGTTTATGAAACTTGCGATAATCCTAATACAGAGATTATTGGATGAACAAGCATTTATTTCTTGATTATTGGGGTATTGGTTCTTGTTGTCTGGAAGTGATTCATATGATGCAAAAATTGGTATCATGTAATGTAGAACAATATCTATATTATAGAAACTTGCATTTGATAGTACCATATAAATCTGATCTAAATTCTCATTAATTAGCTATGTTTGACTACTTAAAGACTAATTTTCTGCCTAATGAAAGACCTTTATTCAAGAGCAGACGAATATTGCAGTTACTTTTTCAGTGGAATCATGCAGACAACTTTTTCAGACGAAATCTATAAACACATTCAAATAATAATAATTTAAAACGATTTAATGAATTAGTTAATATATGATTATTATGTTAATGCGATAGGAGTGTAAAACAAAATTGAAAAAAAAAGATGTACCATAAATTAAATAATTAACTATAAGAGTATGAATTTTAAATATAAAAAATATTTTTTTTATGTAGTGTATAACTGTATATGATATATATTAAAATATATAAATCCAAAAAAATTCAAGATTGAGCTCATTTCGAACGTATCGAAGAGACGATTATAATGGTGTAATTTGTTAAAATTAAAACGTATTTTTTTAACGTATTTTAGTTAATAAACGATTATATGTGTTAAATGTAAAATTAAAATAATGAAAGTAAAAGGTATAAAGTAAATTTAGTAAATAAGTATAGGGGTTGAAAGTGTAACATTTCATTTTAAATTCGTAAAAATGGACGAAATGGGGTGAACAGTGCCAAAAATATCAAAATTTTCATAAATGGTCCCTGGAATTTTTCAAAAATGGTCCCTTGCAATTGAAAAGTCACAAAAATAACCCCATCGCGGGATTAGCCCGCGATCGCGGGATTCCATTTTTCAAAAATGGTCCCTGCAAGTTTAAAATAGTGTCATAAAGGTCCCTGGCCCGCGATCGCGGGCTCCCATCGCGGATTTTTAGGGTATTTTTGCAAAGTGGGAGAGATTTTGGGTATTTCAGTAACACTTGGTTTGACTTAGGGTATTTTAATTAATTTCCCAATAAGAAATAAATATAATACATATGAAAAACTAAGATTTTCATATAATAGCACTTAACAGTTTCATATTACAAAAAGAAGATGAAAATATCACGTCCTAATTTCATACCAAATTATACACCACGATATATACATATGAAAAAAACAGTGTTATATGTGTGAATTCATACTTTAGACACATACTATATTCATGAAAAATCAAGGTTAGAACAATGTTAAAATTTAAATACAGTATACTGAATAAAAACAAAACAAAAAAATTCATTTAGTGCCCGGTTGTTAAATAGTTTTACAAATTTGTTAAAATAATGGTGAAATTTCATATGAAACAATAGAACACATGGTTAAAAACATGAGAACAAACTTACGTTTTTTATTGGTTTAACGTCAATAGCATCATCAACAACCTGGAGTAAATCTTCCTCACATTCTTCGTCTGAAGCAAGCGTAATAACAAAGTCGGCAATATCGTCGTCCACCACCATGTGATCATGCACGGTTTGTTCTTCATGATTTTCTTCTTCGTTATTATATGACATGACTACGAAAAATTGTTAAACTACTATAAAGACCGATTTCTGAAGAATTTCTTGATCGACTATGGTTATGGATATTGGGATGTTCTTAAAAAACGGTTTGAGGAAGAAGATGATTATCTAAAAAACGGATGGTATAAAAAAAATCAATCACTTCCTAAAATAAAGGATTCATATCATTAATTATTAAGATACCGAAAATAAAAAAAGAGATACAAATGACAAATTTAACCTTAATGACAAATTAATCAATATTAACAATCAAGGGCTATGATTGGTTTACATAGTTTACACGTATTTAGTGGTTTACAATTTATTATCTCTCTCTCTTTATATATATATATATATATATATATATATATATATATAGAGAGAGAGAGAGAGAGAGGAATATATATATATATATATAGAGAGAGAGAGGAAGATTCAAACGAGGAGCGTACATATTTACGAGAAACGCGAGGAGCGCCTTCCATGTACTGGATCACATGTGATCCACTACTCCCGAAAAAATCGGGTAGTGGGCGACCTGGTTCGCGAGTCGCGTGGAAGTCACCCGGATCACATGTGATTTTAGGCGTGAATCACATGTGATCCACTACATGGGCGGAAGCCCCCCGATCAGGTGTGAATCACATGTATTTTGTACGTGAATCACATGTGATTCAGTACATGGGCGGTGCTCCTCGCGTTTTCTTAAATTGTTATGCTCTTCGTTTGAACCCGTCTCTCTCTCTCTCTCTCTCTCTCTCTATATATATATATATATATATATATATATATATTTGGTCGTAGTCCTTTTTATGTGCATCTTAAAATTTATGTTTGTTCATGTGTATGTGAATATGATGCTACCTGTATATATCTTTCTATAAACCCCTTTGTTTTAGTTTCATACGTGTATGTAAATATTTTATAGATACATACATATGTACATATATGCACACAAATATTGTAACAAAAATATAAATATATTTTAATGGTAGATATATGTTTTGATTGTAAATTATTTATATAGTTTATTAAAATTAGGTATTGTAATACCAAGACTTCCCCAATGTATTAATAGTAATTTAAAATTGTATAAAAATAATTTAAAAATGTATAATAATTAATTTATGGTGGTTACAAATAACTCTTTTTAACAGACAATTGGGTGCTTGGACGTAGTCAACAAATCTTACATATTTTTCTATTAACAGGTAGACCACCAAAATCCAAATGCCTAGGCACGAGGAAACTGAAGGTTAGCATATATGCATGAGTAGATAGATTGATATTTACTTGTTTATTTGAATGATTTATTGGGGGCAATTTGTTTCTGATTATATACTAGTTTATTTTGTAGTAGGCTTAGTGACTGTTGATGTTTCAAAATCTACTTTCATTATTGTCTTGACTGAAATGGAGTTATAGTGACTGTTTCTACTTGTTTTTCACCTTCTCTTTTCGCTTAATTTCCCTTGATTAACTGGGACAAAGTAAAGAGTTGTTTTACATAAGTAGTTTTAAATTTCTATTTACTTAAGTTTTATTATCAAGTTCAGTTTCATTTTCTTACAATAGGTTGGAAAGAGGTTTCAGTAATTCTTGGAAGTGACAAAGTCAAATCAGGGAAGCCATCTCCAGAACTGTAAGGGTGCGTTTGGTACGCACACAGGATAGAACAGGGCGGAACAAGACAAAACTGAACAGAACAGGACAGAACAGTTGTTCAGCATTTGGTAGACAGGACTGGACAGAACAGAACAGATAACATTAGATGAAATAAAACAAATAAAATTTAAAGAATGAGTGAAATATAAAATAGAACGTGTATTTGGTGTTTTAGGATAGAATTAGATTTTATTTTGAGGTTATATTGGTAAAACATAAGCATGTTCTACCTTGTTCCAGCTTGTTCCATGGGGTAGGGGTGGAACAGGTCTGTTCCACTTTGTTCCACTCTATTCATGTATATTCCACATAAAAATCCTGCCAAACATGGAACAGTGATCCCTATTCTGTTCTGTTATGTCATATCCAATGTACCAAACGCACCCTAAGTGCTTCGTATGATGATTCCTTGTACTTCTTAATGGTTGTGCCTCTACATAATTCCCAATAGAGTGTGTGCTTGTAGTTTGTGCTTTCCTCCTTCATAACTTGTTATCAAGCCATTACTTTTTTGGCCTATTTTTGGCCATTGAGGTTGTAACTAAATGGGTGACAATGATCAAATCACTTGAATAACATATTTCTCAGAGCAGCAAGTTTCAGCTCGCAAGTGATTTGGATGAACACCCAGCTCAACGACTACGAATATCATTACTGTGATCCCATAAATCAACAACAATTCAAGTATATTGAGAGAGATCGAGATATTGAAGTCATCCTCATATTAGATTTAAGCTTTGAATTACATGGAAGATGACACACTCTCTCTCTCACAAGTAAGCTCTCTACATTGTGCCACACTTACAAATGAGCTCTAATGTACATTATATAGTCAAGCCCAAGGCCCACTAAGTACAAAGTCCAAGCCCATTACAAACACAAGCCCTTTACAAAACTTTCACATAATTAGCACATTTTCAGTCCTAACAATTACTCGAAGATACTTATTTACTGTGACTCGAAGAGCGCCATCGCAAAATCAAGTAATCCAGTCCAGCATACCAAGACAAAATACATAGACGTTCGGTATCACTTCATAAAGGATCACGTAGAACGAGATATGATCGAACTCTATTTTGTAAATATTGAGCATCAGTTAGCAGACCTCTTTACAAAAGCCTTGGACCAAAAACGGTTTAATTTTCTAGTGTCCAAGCTTGGTCTGCTCAACCTGAAAGTTTAACCCTTATTTGAATCTGGTACAACTTCTATTTAGTAAATTAGGACTGTTATTTTCTCATCCAGTGGTTATACTCTAGATGATCAGGATTCACACTCCTTATTTACTACATCCTACTTGTACCGTACTCATACGGTTTTAAACTTATGTATTTTCAAAATTGATTTCTATCATTTCTTTTTCCTTCTCTCTTATTGACCTATATTTCTTTATTTTTCATTCATTTATGCGTTAATATCTATGCATTTATAGTGTGTTCATGTGTTCAGGGGGAGCAAAGCGCTTGACTATGAGCAAGTTAGTGTAAGCTCCTCAGTTAAGGGGGAGTTTCACACCTTTATTTCTTTTCAAAAGTTTTGTGTGAACACTCGCCTACTTGTGCAAGTTTTTCTCTTTAAAAATAGTTTTTATGCACAAGCTGAGGGGAAATGGTGGAGTAAAATGGGTTTTGCTGAGTGGTGCGAACCCTTAATGGTAAAATCTTTGATTTATCATGCACCAATTAAGGGGGAGTACTTGGTTTGAAAACCATAGTGTTAACAAGTTGCAAGAAGCTCTCAAAATTTCAAAGGATTGAAAAAAGTCTAAGTTTTTTCCAAGTATTTGTTTCATCCGGATTGGTCAAATCTCGGACAAAGTTTACCCAGATAACTCTTACCCGGATAAATCTTACCCGAGTTACTCATTTCCCAGACACGTAATACCCGATTACCCCCGACCCATTTATCCGAGAGATAAAATTTAGTTCAGTGATAACTGGAAGTCTTATCAGAGATACACCAATGCAAACTTTGAACATAGGTCACACAATTAATTTAAATGTTGTGATAACAGTTACTATTATGTTTATGTGTTAGTTGTTGTTTATCCAAACCCTCAGTGATTTGATAATGACTCTGAGAAACACTTAGTGAAAATTGTAAGTAGACAATATGTATTAATGTTTTGTAATCAACGAAAATATACTAAGTCTGTTTAGTATTGCTGATGAAAACATACGCTTTAAATTATGCATTCAGCGAACACTGTTCATCAGTGAGCCCTGAGCCTGTGCAGTCTCACTGATGATCGATGATAGTTATGTTATTTACTTATGATCCCTGAAGACAAGATTCACGTCAACTGTGTTCTACGTTGAAGTCGAAGATCAAGCCAAAGAACCAGCGACTAAGTCTACTAGTGACCTGATGCGGATATCAGCGAAGCCAAGACTTGTCCACTCAACGTGAAGTTTCAAGTAGAAGACTTCAGCGAACGCTGAACTTTATCATTCGCTGATAAAGAATCATTCAGCGAACACTGAACATGAAGCCTCCTCTACAAGCAACTTTTGTCTTATCCCCTTGTACGCCTCCGTACGATTTTGTCAGAACGAACATCCCTTTTGTCCAAAATCGTACAACCAACTCTGATTCTACACTGTTCATCATGCGGCCACTAGGTTGTCTACTGAATTTAAAACATGCAACCAACCAGAGGCTGCCACGTGTAAAGGTATACTGACATGCATTAAATGCATGCAGTATATAAAGGAAACTCCTCTTCATTTTTGAAGATCGACCATTTTCCTCTCTCGCTTAAATCTATGTGTGAAAGAATACTCTCCTTAGTATTCTTGTTTTCTTAATCTCTATTTCTAGTGCAAGAAATTCTTATTGTTCTCATAGTTTGTTTAGATTAGGTTTATTCCTTAATCTTATTCCGCAACAAACTGTAAATTGTTTGATTATATCAATAAAGAATTTAGAAAGATAAAAATTGTGTGTTTGTATTCAACCCCCCCCCCCCCCCCCTTATACAAACTTGTATAACCCCTTTGGGACCAACAACTGTTTATCCATCTTGGTTACTTAATAATTTTATCTGATATTTTTTACTCATTAGTTTCGTCTTTGAAGTTACATGATACTTAGGATTCTCCTAATCATCATGAGGGGGAGAAATGAAAATATTAAAGATTCGAAGACACAAATTATCATATTGAGGGGGAGTTTGCAAAAGTTGAAGGGGAGTAACTGTTATTTGATATGTTCAGAAAAACTTTCAAGTTGTTTACAAGTCATCGATTCTTTTATCCTTTATGAAGCAGTGTTTGCTACAGATTGTTAAGTTCTTTCCTTCTACGAGCATATTGTTTCTACAAGTTTTTAAGCTGAAAGCATATTCAACTCGCGATTAAAAGACTCTATTTTAAACTGAAGTTGCAGTGTGGATTGTCACATAACTCGCACATTACCTTTCTTGTGTGCTTATTTGATGTGTTGAAGTTTCTACATTTGAAAGTTTCTTTTAGTGCAATCATTCGAGGTTATTGTTCACTGAATCTGGTTACAAAGTTGAAATTATGAAGAATAAGAGTTTTATTCAAGGGGGAACTTTCTTCATAGATTCAAGAAGGAGAAAAGATCAAGACCTTGAGATATCAAGATCATATTTTCTTTTTTTTTAACATTAGGGAGAGATTGTTAGGACCATAAATGTCTTATTAAATAGAAAGTTTTATAAAGAAAATAATATAGGATTATTTATTTGATTGTAAAAGCCATATAATCATCAATATATATATATATAAAGAAAAATGTATGAGAGAGAGAGTTAATGAGAAATGTCCATTGAAGTTTTATAATTTTCTTAGAGTTTTGATTTTTTTTTAAACCAAAGATAGCATTAAATGGGTTAATCCTTTCATTTTCTTTACTAATTTTTATTATTTTATATATTCAATATTAATATTTTTATTAAAACAAAATATTATTTACATCACATTTTAAAAACAATATATATAATTATACCCTGTATTCGTATTAAATTTTTATTATTATTTAACATATATTTTTATTTGAATTTTTTTCCTCACATAACCAAAACTTATGTTAGCTCCAATCTTCATGTGTGAAGAAGTATTGAAAAATAGGCTAAGTGTAGACATCGACAGAGCCTCTGCCAAGACACCGATAGAAGATCCAAGTGAAGACTATTGAAGACATTCACAGAAGACAAGGCCACAGAGCCTCTGCCAAACGTGACAGAGCCTCTGTGGTATGAAGACTGAAGACTTAGAAGAATACTTGAAGCTCAAGACAAAGACGATCGTGCTTCTCACGTTCTCTGCTGTACGAAGATCCTGAAGATCATTCGTACAAGGTGTGCCCTGATAACTCCACGTGTCAAACTCTGATGGGTTTCAGCCTTTTCTGAATTGTGGCGCACTATGTTAACGCTGTACCAATAGCAGTCCCACGATCGTGTCTTGTACCTTTAGTCCTTATTGTCTAGAACTTGTCCCCTGATGAATAGTATAAATAGAAGGCTCATGTTGAGCTCTTAAATTAAGCTTTGCACAACACACACACACACACACACCTTAGAGCAGAATTCTCATTATACTTTCGGTGTTCTTGGTGTTCTTATTTAAATCAATACAAAGTGAATCTTTGAGATAATCTCGTGTTTACTTATACTTTGTTTACTTGATTTAGTGTGTTTTTCTACCATAGAATATCTTTTAGTTCATTAAAAACGCTTCCGCGCCATTACTTGTTTAAACTAATAGATATAATCATCATTGTTGAGTAAAATCGGGATCAACAATTGGTATCAGAGCCATCCTTGATTTTCTATATCAAGAGATCCTCTCTTACAATGATTTCTGGTAGAAACTTGGGTTGAGTTTAACTTGTTTTTCATTTATTTTAAACAGACTCTGTTTTTCTGCCGTTCTCGACAAGTTCGACTTTGGTAAACTACCAGAACCTGTTTCTTAGGTTAAAACTCTCCATTTTAGTGCATTGTTCAATGTTTTTACACTCATAAGCTCTTTTCTAAAAATCTTACTCATCATCTGAAAGTTTCAGTCTATACTCTGTTTTCTGGTATCTTCAAAACCATTTAAAATGACGAACACCAACAACTACTTTTCTGCCGGTTCCTTAACAAAACCACCCACTTTGCTCAGAGATGAGTACCCTCAGTGGAAGATACGAATGATTCACTTCTTCGAGGGCTCTGACAAAGAAGTTTTGAAATATGTTTACAATCCTCCCCTCGTTCCTATGATCACAGTACCACGTGTACATGCGACAGACGACACTCCAGAAATTCCTGAGCACGAGAAACCTAAGACAAAAGATAAATGGTCTACACCTGACTGGAAGCAATACGAACTTGCTCAGAAGGCCAAGAGACTTCTGATAATGGCCATCCCCAATGACCTCTTCTAATCCCTAGATGCGTGTGAATCTACATACGATCTATGGAAGGAATTGGAGAAATAATTGGAAGGAGGGGCTAAGACTCAGAAAAATCGCAGAGCCCAATGTATCAACAAATATTACTCTTTCAAAGCTCTGCCGACAGAGTCTCTGCAGACAACTTATGATAGGTTTAACTCTCTGATAAACCAGTGCAGGAAGTTTGGGATCCACAGAACCTCTAAAGAAAATAATGTCATGTTCCTAAAGAGCCTCAACGAAGAATGGCTCCAGCTGTCTATGTCCCTTCAAACTAATCCGGACTTAGACACCTGAAGTTTATCAGATCTTTATGGAACTTTGGCAGCCCAAGAATCCCAAATCGCCCAGGCAAAATCTCAAACTGCTGGGCCTCTGGCACTTGTTGGAAAGACTACAGAGGCAAAAGAGAAGCCTAAGAAGGATAAAGCTGTAGAGGAGAAGAAGGAAAAGAAGAAAAAAGTGGTAATGGTTGATAGTTCTGAGGAAGAATTGGTGTAAGAGGAGGAGGCAACAATGGCCTCGATAGCTAAATCTTTAGCTCTGTTGACGAAAGAGTTTGGAAGAGGAGGATACAGGAAGAAAGGTTATGAACGTGATGGAAGGGATGATAGAGGAGAGAAATACGAGTCTATAAACCAGGGAAGAGAAGGTTCGAACGACCAACAGAGGTCGAATGACAGGAATGACAGAGGTGGTGACCGACAGAGGTCGGATGACAGGGTTGGCAACACTCCACAGAACCAGGGATGTTTCAACTGTGGCAAGCCAGGCCCCTATGCTGCTGACTGCAGGAGCAAACCAAACAACCCTCAGAGGGATTCTGCTTTCTACAAAAAGAAAGCAGAATATTATGCTCAGAACTCGCTAATGGTGAATCAGGAGAACTGGCTGTCAGACGAATCATCTGATGAAGGCGACAAGAACGCCTTGTTCTGTGGAATGGCAGAGGTCAGCTCCTCAGAATCTGATAGTGAGGTATCCACTTCTGACTCTTCCTCTAATGCTACAGAAGATGATTTGCTCAAACTGACTGTTGAATACACTGAACTCAAAAAGACTTGCAAAAGTGTTCAGAAAAAGCTTGCTTTTTTTGAAAGAGAAGCCAGACTTCTCACTCAAGAAAAGGCAAAAAAAATTCAAGAAAAGGAAGAGATTGAAACAAATTGGAACAAACATCTAAATCCTTTTGTTGGTCCCGAAGGCCTATACAAGTTTATAGAAGGGGGGGGGTTGCAAACAAACACACAGATTTTACTTTTCTAAATTGTTTATTGATAAATCATTAACAATTTACAGCTTGTTGCGGAAACAAGATTAAGGATAAACCTAAATCTAAACAAGTTGGAACACTAAGGTTTCTTGCACTAAGAGAGATAAGGAAATTACTAATAATAACCTATCTGAGATAAGAGATTGAACTTGTCCAGAGTTAGCAAGTTACTTCAAATGAAGTGGGTTCATCTCTTTATATACTGCATGCATTTAATGCAAGTCAGTATACACTTTACACGTGTCATCAGCTGGTTGGTTGCATGTCATTGACCTTTGTTGACAACCTTAGTAGCCGCATGTATGAATAGTGTAGTGTCAGAGTTGTTGTACGAATTCAGATAATCGGAGGTTCTTTTCTGACATTTCGTACGGAGTCGTGCAAGGGTGGTTAAGACAAAAGTACTTTGTACGGAGGACTTCATGATCAGCTTTCGTTGATTCAGCGATCTATCATTTCGTATCAGTGAATGATAGAGTTCAGCGATAGCTAAAGTCTTGTACTTGATACTTCACGTTGATTTGACAAATCTGAGTCTTCGCTGATCCGCATCAGTTCATTAGGAGACTTGTCGCTGGTTCTTGAGCTTGATCTTCGACTTCAGCGTAGAACCTATGTTGGCGTGAAACTTGTCTTCAGGGATTATAAGTAAACAACTAACTTATCAGCGATCACCATAAGTGCTGAACAGACTCAGACAATTATGGTGAACAGTTTCGCTAAATATTTAATTTAACGAGCGAGAGTTCCTATCAGCGGTACTGGAAGATCTTAGTACTTATCAGCGATAGTGAAACTCTGATACATATTGTTTACTTACAATTTTCACTAAGTATTTGAGAGAGGGTCATTATCAAATCACTGAGGGTTTGGATCAACAATCTCCCCCTATTTGATTATGACATAGCAACAAAGAAAATTGCTATTTAATGAAAACATAAGGATAAAAAGAACTCATAAAATATTTGTCCCTTTTACTGTTTTCTGGGATCTTTTCAGTACTGATGGAGTAAAGTACATTCGCTGAAATTTTTCTTTAAACTTTGTAAAGATTACAGATGGAAGTGGAAAAATTACAAGTACAGCGAATAAAATTACAAGTACAGAAGTTGTAGACAGATAAGGATAGAAAGAATTACAAGGCGATCCTATCCGTCAAAAGGTTCTTCCTTAATGAGAAGTTCATCAAGGGTCTTTGATGTGGGGATCATCCAGTCAGGGACATCTTCTCCTTGATTCTTTTTCTTCAGAGCTGTTTCAAAAATCAAGGGCTTTAGGTGTCTAGCTTTGATGTCGCGTCTGACTTCACACCAGTGTACGAGATCTCTGAGTTGTTCGATGGGAGCGATGTCTAGCTCAGAGATACGTTGAAAGTGATGATTTCCATAGTAGTCTAAAAAGAATATACCATACGGATCACTTACAACTGTGCCAGGTATGAAAGTTTCTCCAGGAGGTAGGGAGGTGTCAAGCATTGAGATATCGGCATCAGGGCCAAGAACTTCAGCATAAGAGAAACCAATCCCCGTTTCATTTCGAATAGACGGACCTGAATCAGAAACTTTCTTTTTCTTATCAGAGAGAGGAAGAGGAGGAATATCCACAGCTGATGAAAGCAGGTCGATCTGATTGTTCAAGATCTTCTCGACATGGCTTTTGAACTTTGAACGTGATCCCTGAATGGCTAATTTTATTTCTAACCATTCAGAGAGACCAAACTTTTCTAAGGTTGCAGCATAGAAAGTTTGCTTGGTTTCATCATCTCTGTAGATATCCACTTCAACAACAGGAGTTTCAGCGTATAGTCTTCCTCTGATGTTTGCCTTGACGATTTTGGATGGTCTAGATCGATAAGTCAGCATTTGTTTAGCCCATTCCAAAGTCGTATCAGAGACTTTAGTCTTTTCTCTAACGATCTCTTGAGCATCATCCCATAGCTGACGTTGAACATCAATGGGAACTCGTTTCAGCTTGGGGTCTTTTATTGATCGTTGAGTAAGCTTGATGGCGTATTCTCTATCTTTTTCTTCAGCTTCCCTTCTTTCAGCGATGAGGCGTTCAGCTCTGAGATGTTCCTGATATTCAGCTTTGGAAATTCTGAACTTTGGAGGTACTGAAGGCAGTTGATCACGCTTTAGAATGATTCGCTGATCCTCGAATTGTTTTATTATCTCCTCTCTTTTCTTCTGTTCCTCTTCACTTAGCTTTTGAGGAGCTAAGGAAGGTCTGCTTTTGTGAGAGAGAGTCTGTTCTTCTGGTTCATCAGTCTCAGAGATCAAATCTAAGACTGGGATTATTTCATCAGCAGCAGCTGGCTTTATTGGTGAGGTCGCAGTTGTAGAACCTTCAGCGACATCCTCAAACAGGGGAGAGGACTAGCTGAAACACAGCGATCTTACAAATAAGAACTTGGGTAGAAAAACTTGGGTAGAAAGAGAAAGAGAAATATGTTCAGGTGAAGGCTAGGGTAGTCGAACTAATGGAGGAGGGATGGAGTGAGAGATGTTTAGTGTACCTGACAAACCGGCTTTTCAAGCAAGATCATCAGATTTTCATCTTCAGCGACGCTTTTGCCTTTGCCTTTCTCAGCTCCAGAAGCTGAGGGCTTTGTCTTTGTCCGCTCCCCTGTAGGTTCATTTATTGAGAATCCCTTAAGAGCTTTGATTCTTTGGGCAGGTTTGACGATAAAGAAATCATCGTCATCTTCGTCATCATCATCATCATTCTTTGGAGAGGAAGATGGTTCATCATCAGGGATGTCGACGGCTTCATCATCTTCTGCTTCGGATTCATCAGCTTCTTCTTCGAGTTGCTCCCCCTCAGATACAGAGGCGAGCTTCTCGGTTCCCTCAGGGTGTTCATCTCCCTGAGGTCCAGCGTTGATTTCTTCATTCTCCTCTCCCCTGATAGATTCATCATGGGAAAGGTTTTTAGCGTTCTTTTCTTCAGTGCTCTTCTCTTTGGGATGTTCAGCGCTCTTATCCCCCTCTTTTTCATGATGACTGGGGGAGGAATGGGTAGATTCAGCAGCATTGGTAGGTTCTCTGTCTTCTTGGCCAGAGAGACCTACACAAACTTCAATCTTTGCTATTCTGTCTTCAAGGCCAGAAATAGCAGGGTTGATCTTATTCAGTTCTTTGCGATCCGCCGCTGTGAAGTTTTCGGTTTCAGGGACAGGGGCAGGAGTATTCGCATTCTTCAGCAGTTGCTCGATCATCGTTTTCATCGAACCAACGTCGGTCTTTACAGAGCCTAAGTCAGTTGTCAGAGTTTGAACATTTGTCTTCACAGCAGATAAATCACCCTCTAGTGTTCCAACAGATGTCTTCAGCGTTGTGACCTCGCTGGACATTGATGAAACTGAGCTTTTGAGTAAGGTGTAGTCTGTGTAGATATCAGCGAGCACCTTAGCGAAGTCGCTGAGAGTCTTATCAACCTGCTTCAAGTCATCTGTGGAGGCTTTCTTCTCCACCACCGTTGTCAGCGTTGTCAAATTTTCTCCAGCAGTTGTTACAGCTGTAGAGTTGTTGGAGATTGTGGTGGTGAGACTTGTCAGCTTTGTTTCCACGGATTTCAGGGAATCGTTGATGTCTCCCAAATTAGGACCTGTAACAGATAAGTACTTGTGAACAAAGGAAAGCTCAGAAGTTTCAGGTTTAGTTACAGTGTGTATGGTTTTAGTTGTACCTGCAGGAGGATTGACGAACTCGTCAAAGTTGCAAGTTCCAGAAAAATGTTCCATATCTTCCTCAAATGTACGGTGAGGGATGGTGATCTCTGCACGTCCTGTCTTCATCATTTTTTGAGAAGCGTCAGCGGTGGCTTCTGGAATGATGGCATCTCCAGTGTTCTTTGGAGGAGAGTCCAAGTGAGTAGAGGGAGAAGCGAAGGATAAGAATTTGGTTCGGGTACTGAGATCAGCGTTGGATTCGCTGAAAATCACTTCATCAGTCTTTGGAGATACTGAAGGAGGTTGGGTAGATTCCAAGTTTCTAACCTCAGCGTTTAGAGACGCTGAAGCCTGGATTGAAGGGATGGCTTGAATGGGTGTGGCAGAGCGTACCACAGAACTTTCCTTCAGCTCGGCAGAATGAGCTGAGGAGTCTTCAGCAAGAGATTGCTGGGGCTGCTCCTTGGTTTTCTTGATCCTTTTGGAACCAAGTTGGGTTGAAGAGTGTTTCCTTTTCTTAGAAGGAGAGGATTGTGTGGCCGGGGTATCAGCGATGGGTATTGTCGCTGAAGGAGCCACAGAAGTCGAAGAATTTGGGTTGAGAATAGTGAGAAGGGTAGAAAGACGTACCTCATTTTCGACAGGTTTGAAGTCGAGCACCTTAGAGCCAACCTGAGAGAGTTTCAGGTCACCCTCTTTCGGGTAGCTGTCCTTCAGGCCATATTGAAAGATGGCGCTGATGAATCTTGGGTATGGAACCCATGCAGGTCTGTCAGCGGCAGAGTCTACTCTTTGCAGCAAGTCATCATAAATGATGGATGCCCAATCAATGTGTAGACCTTTCAGCAGAGCATATCCCATAGCTTGCTGAGGTTGAGCGGCTTGATCAGAGGAGCCGGTCTTCGCTGTCATGCAACTGATCAGATGGGCGAAGATGAAGTTCATCTCGCTTGGCATTTTTGATTTCTTTATCAGCGTCAGCTTTTTCTCGGGCTTCTTGTCCCTTCCAGTTTCCCAGATGTAACCCATTGCGTCGAGGAAAGCAATGATGGCGTCTTTGTCAGCTTGCTTCTTATGGTCAGGGAATGGAACAAAAGGTTTTTCTTTGGTAGCGCTGGGAAAGTTTAGAGCTTTGCGAATTATAGCGGGGGTTATCTTTATTGTGCCATACTCAGTATCGCTGAGTATGCAGTCGATGGTTTGGATGGATCTTTGGCAGAGGGTAGCTGAGAGTGTCTGGCAGAGTACCAGAACTGGGATAGCAGTAGCTGACTAGCAGGAGGTGAAATGGTCAGTGCCGTTGAAATACAGCTATTCTTAAGGAAATTCACAGCATCATCCAGATGTGTGACTTGCTTTCGAGGAGGAAACTCGAAAAGCGCAGAGAGGTTGTTTATCTTGGTCCAGTCAAGTTGATCCAGAGTAAACTTAACCTGTGGAGCCTTGGTGAATTCCACTTCCTCAGAGTCAGTGGAGGTATTCTCAGCGGTGGCATGAATCTTGGAAGTTGCCATTTCTCTGTATTATCAGTTCAACCAAAGATGTTAACAAATAAGAATTATCTTAATGTGGAAAGATTTTTCATTAAGATGGTTAGAATTTTTTCCATTTCATTCAGACAAAAATGTCTTAATGAAGATTAGGGTTTTTCTTGATTTTTGACATGAAATGTAAAACCCATTGAATCTTGTTATCCAGTTTCTTATGAAGAATTTGATTCTGGAAACGAATGAAGAACAAGTTTAAGACTTTTGCATTTAAACTTGAAGAACAACCATGAAATGGTTGTGTTCATAAAACCATGAAAGAAATGATTTCATTTTACGAAGTTCTTTTGTTTGATCTTGTTAAATCAATGAGAAGATCGGAAATAAGTTATAAGTTACACGCATTTGAAAAATAAGAACATATTAACCTTGATGTTTTGATGAAGAAGATGATGAACAGTTCTTGATGTTTTTGAGAGCACAAATGCAACAGTAATTCTTTTCTTGCGGAGGAAGATTTGATAGCGTAAAAGACAAATATAAACCAAGAGTTTGTTTATATAGAGAGTTTTAGAGAGAGAAAACCTTGAGCGGGAAAAGGTTTTCATCATGACACGGACACGTGTTTGCATTTGATTGGCGAGTAAACGAAACGTGCAAACGTGTGTCAGAAAGAAGAACGTGCCAGGGCATGTCTGTTGTAATGAAGTCACAACTGTCCTTTCATATTCTTGGTTGTCTCTGAGGTTTTGAAAAACTCAGAGATACTTTTAAAAACAACATGAAGCACTGAATAGAAATTATCAGTGAGGTTTTAAGAACTTTCAAAGTATCGCTGTTAAGGAAGAGATATTCAGCGATGCATTTTGTTTTGAAATCTTGCATTTTCATGCGTTTGTCAGAGAGAGAAAAACATACCTTGATATCAGCTAACCAAGTTTATTCAGAGAGAATATGATTTAATAGGTTATACGAATTGATTTTATCCTATCGCTGATCAATGTGAACCGCTGAAGATTTTACCCTTCAAAGTTCAGCATTCCAAGCTCGCTGATGAGAAAGTTGAATCTTGTCTCATCAAGAGGTTTGGTAAATAAATCAGCTAACTGATAATCAGTTGGGATAAAATGAAGTTCTATATCACCATTCATCACATGATCTCTGATAAAATGATATTTGATTTCTATGTGTTTCGTCTTTGAGTGTAGCACTGGATTATTTGCTATAGCGATGGCACTAGTGCTGTCGCAATAGATAGGATTTTTGGAGAGCTGAAGATCATAGTCTAGTAGCTGATTTCTCATCCACAAGACCTGAGAACAACAACTTCCAGCGGCTACATACTCAGCTTCAGCTGTGGAAGTGGACACTGAATTTTGCTTTTTACTTGTCCAACTTACCAGCTTTCCACCTAGGAGCTGACATCCTCCTGTGGTGCTTTTCCTATCCATTCTTCATCCTGCAAAATCACTATCTGAATAGGCGGTTAGATCGAATCCTGAATCTTTTGGATACCAAAGACCTAGATTCGCTGTACCCTTAAGATATCGAAAGATTCGCTTTACAGCTTTCATATGAGATATCTTAGGTTCAGCTTGATATCGTGCACACAAGCAAGTTGCAAACATAATATCGGGTACAGCGTGACATTGACAGGAACACCCTTAGTGTCCTTATCAAGTATCAGCGGTGGTGCCATAGGGGTTTTCATAGCTGAACTTTCAGTTAAGTCGAATTTCTTCAGCATATCTTTAACATACTTTCCCTGATTAATAAAAGTTCCTTTTTCAGTTTGCTTAATCTGAAGACCAAGGAAATATGTTAGTTCACCCATCATGCTCATTTTATACTCATCTTTCATTCTATCAGCGAAACGAGTACAAAGCTCAGGGTTAGTAGAACCAAATATAATGTCATCAACATATATTTGAACTAGAATGATATGACCTTTCACTTTCCTGAAAAATAGAGTTTTGTCAATTTTGCCTCGCTCAAATTTTTCAATATGGAGATAAGTAGAGAGGGTGTCATACCATGCACGAGGAGCTTGCTTTAAGCCATAAAGTGCCTTATCCAGCTTATAAACATAATCTGGACGCTTAGGATCTGAGAATCCTGGAGGTTGTTCCACATAAACTTCTTCATTCAGCTTTCCATTTAGAAACGATGACTTAACATCCACCTGATGTACTTTGAAGTTTTTGTGTGCAGCATATGCTAAGAATAGACGAATAGATTCAAGTCTTGCTACGGGAGCAAATGTTTCGTCATAATCTATGCCTTCCTCTTGTCTGTATCCCTGAGCAACAAGACGAGCCTTGTTGCAGGTTACAGTACCATGTTCGTCCAACTTGTTTCGATAGACCCATTTAGTGCATATCATTGTTTTGTCAGTTGGTCTTCGAACAAGTTTCCAAACTTTGTTTCTTTCGAATTCAGTCAGCTCTTCTTGCATGGCGCTGACCCAGTTTGGATCTTTGAGGGCATCATCTACTTTCTTTGGTTCAGTTAGTGAAATAAAATTTACAAATAAACAAATATTACCTGCACTTCGTCGAGTCTGAATTCCAGCGTTTGGATCACCAAGAATTTGATCAATTGGGTGACTTATAGTCCATCGCTGAGTCGGAACGTGAGACGCTGACTCAATTTGAACTGGAGGAGCTGAAGATGAAGCTTCAGCGACGTCGGGAGTATCAGCCAAGAGAGGAATGAATGCAGTTGTCATTATATTCACTGATTGTTGAGAAGTAGATGGAATGTCTGAGACATTTGGATCAACTGTAGGTATAGTGTTTATAGGAACAGCTGAGACCCATGATGTTTCAGCTTCACTATTTTGCATGTTTGGAATGATAGTGGGACTATCATCTTCTACTGGATGAGCATGAGGAGTAGGAATATCTTCTGAATCACCAAGATGAGAAAACATCCATTGATTCAGTTCTTCTGTATCAGCGTTCGGTTTAGAGTTCGCTGAACGGGATTCGTCAAACGTGACGTGAATTGTTTCTTCTACAGTTTGTCTTCTACGATTAAAGACTCTGAAGGCTTTGGAGACTGAGGAGTATCCAAGAAAGATTCCATCATCAGCCTTAGGATCAAACTTTCCAAGGGCATCTCTGTTGTTCAGTATGAAACACTGACATCCAAAGATGTGAAGAAAGCTGATTGAAGTCTTTCTCCCATGAAAAAGTTCATAGGCTGTCTTATTGAATCTTTTGACTATCAGCGACCTGTTTTGCGTAAAACAAGCAGTGTTGACAGCCTCTGCCCAAAACTGAGTAGGCAGGTGAGAATCGCTGAGCATTGAGCGTGCAGCTTCAATAATTGTTCTATTTCTTCTTTCAGCGACTCCATTTTGTTGCGGTGTTCTCACGGAAGAAAAGTTGTGAGAAATACCCTTACTCTCAAAGAAGGAATCAAGAGAACTGTTTTTGAATTCAGTCCCATGATCACTCCTTATTGAGCGAACAGTCAAATTGTTCAGGGTTTCCATCTTCCGAACAAAGGTGATGAGTTCTTCAGGGGTGTCACTCTTAGAACGGAGAAACATTACCCATGTATAACGAGAGAATTCATCAACTATGACCAGCGTATATTTCTTTCCAGCGATGGATTGTTTGTTAACAGGGCTAAACAAATCCATATGGAGTAGTTGTAGAGGAGATGACACTGAGGAAACTTGCTTTGATTTAAATCTAGCTTTGGCCTGCTTCCCTTTTTCACACGCTGAACATAAAGACTCTTTGGCGTATGAGTGTTGAGGTAGACCAGTGACTAACTCTTTTGAAGAAAGAGTATTCAGTGTCTTGAAATTCAGATGTGATAACCTCTTATGCCATAGCCAGTTGACATCAGAAGATGCCTTTTAGAAGAAACAGGAGTTCTCAGTGGTTGATGAGTCCATGTTTATTACATAAACATTTTCCAAACGATAACCGCTGAGAGCTATCTTCTCCTTTTTGTCAGTGACAAAGCAGGATTCCTTAGTGAAAATCACTTTGTTATCCATGTCGCAAAGCTGACTGATGCTTAGAAGATTATGCTTCAGCCCTTCAACATATGCGACTCTTCTGAATGGGGTTGTACCATTTGAAAGTACACCATACCCTCTGGTATGTCCTTTTCCATTTCCACCGAAAGTCACAGAGGGACCTTTCTCTTCCTTGTATTCAGCGAGCAGGCTTTTCTTTCCAGTCATGTGTCTAGAGCATCCGCTATCGAGATACCAGATACCCTTCTTAACCTGCAATACAAAGGAAGATTAGTTTTTCTTAGGTACTCACTTGACCATGTATACTTGTTTGTCAGTGGATGTATTTGGAATGGAAGATTCAGCAGTCTTCGCAGCATTTGAAGATTCAGCTTTGTCTTTCTTCACTTTGGTTAATTTCTTAACCTCAGTGGTAGAATTCACCTTGACGTGATTTGCACCAGGGTTGGTCTTCTTTGCCTTGGGGGCAATCTTCACCTTAGCTATCTTTTCAGCTTTGGTGGCTGTGGGGCACTTACTAGCAATATGATCAGTGAGTCCACAGTGATAACATTTCCTATAGCTAAAAGAAGTTCTAGGACCATTTGAATGCTGAGCTTTTAATTTTGAATTAGAAGTGCCAGCACCAAGTAAACTATTGGTTTTAGAAATGGGACGAACATTCAGTTCTTCAGATTTCTTACCAAGGACATCCACTCTGAGTCTATGAGCAGATCGCTGAATAGATCCAGAGATCATCTTCCTTGATCCAGAGGGATGGGCCACTGAAGCTTTAGAAGCATTCAGTTTTGGTACTAAGGTACCCTTCTGAGGATTCTGGTAAATAACAATTCCTTTACCTTTGTCTTTAAAGACAGAGGTAGGTTTTGAATAAACCATTTTCTCCTTGCCTTTTGAGGAGGTAGGAGTTTCCTCAGGGATTGGTGTAATGGACGAGTACTGAGAAGATGAAGTATCAGCGACAGAGGATACGAACATTCCAATTTTAAGCATTGAACGCTCAGTGGTTGGTTTTGAAGTTTCATATTTGTAACCCAAACCACGTTTATCACTCAGTGGAATCTGAGACTTTATTATCTCAATGATCTTTGTTGAAGAATTACACCATCCTTCAACAGTAGCTTTTTCAGCTTTTAATGCAGCGATAGCTTCTGCTCGTTCGATTTTGACTAGCTGATTTAAATACACTTGATCTTTAAAGTCTTCTTCAATTTTAGAAAGCTTTTCTATTTGAAGGTGGCAGTTTTTAAGCTTTTCCGCGAGATCAAGGTTCTGGTTTTCAACCACAGTTTTGCCGTTCATGGCTTCGTATAAACTTCTAGTCAAGAGATCGATCTTACGGAGACTATCAACTTCATCAATATTTGCAATATTGGTAAAGAAGGAAGGTGATACCTGAATAGCAGAGGTTGAAGTGGAGGGAATGTCTGAACTTTCTTCCTCTTCTTCAATCTTAGCCATAAGGCAGAGATTGGCTTCCTCATCTTCAGAGTCAGATGATGATTCTTCTTCTTCAGAAGCAGCCCAATCATAGTTGGCCATCAGGCCTTTGCCTTTCTTCTTAAAGCTTTTCAGCTTCGCATACTTTTCTTTCAGCTTTGAGTATTTGTCATCTTTATTCCTTGGAACAAAGGATTTCTTTGGGAAAGCTGAAGGTCTAGAAATCTTTTTAGATCTGCACTCGTTAGCAAAATGACTTGTCTTTTCGCAGTTGAAACAAGTAGCAGTAGCCTTATCAACAAAAGCTGATGATTTAGGCTTGTCAGTTATGGAAAGAGGATTGTTCTTTCTAAACATCTTCTTTTTGGCAAATCTCCTGAACTTTTTAGTTAGGAGAGCCAAAGATTCATCATCATATGAAGAATCAGAATCTGATGACCTTTCAGAGTTGCTTTCTAACTCAGTGATAGTGACCGAGGGTCGCTGAGTAGAAGGTTCCTCTGAGATTAAAGCAACAGGGGTGCTTTTGGAATCTTTTACAAGATTCTTCTTAAGATGACTCGATTGCTCATGATTCAGCAACGTGCCATATAAGGTAGCAAGGGTCATTGATTTTAGATCCTTTGACAGCTTGAGACACATGGAATAATTGTCCCAACTTTCAGGTAAACATTCTAGAAACTTTGTCAGCACTTCAAAGTTAGAATATTCATTACCAACAGTTTTCAGATCTATAATTAAACAATTAAAACGTTGGTGAACTTCAGAGAGAGTTTCATTCTTACCAGAAATGAAGCTTTCGTATTGTCTTACCAGGTTGATCTTTCGTGAGTCCTGGACTTCAGACGTTCCTTCATACTGAACACATATTGTGTCCCACATGGCTTTTGATGTTTTCAGATTCATGACGGAATGGTAGACTTCGTCAGGAAGAGCCATGGAAAGTATGGATCTGGCTTTTGTATCTATAGCCACTTTCTTCTTATCTTCATCGGTCCACTGAAAGATTTCTTTAGGGACCAGCCTTTCAGGAATAGCAGGTCTATTCTCAGCGGCTGGAGCTGCAGCATCTATTCTTACAGGGATAAATGGACCATTCTCAAGATAGTAGGGCATAGTAAGGTCTACACCTTCTAAGAAGAGTATCATCCTATTTTTCCATAAGTTGAAGTTATCTCTGGAAAATCTAGGGGGTTTTGCAAGAGAACCATTGTCTATATAATTTGTGTTTGTGTTGGTGGCCATTTTCAGATAATAGCAAGGAAGAGAAATATCTTAGATTAGATCTTGTTTATGAGATTAAACAAATCTGCTCTGATACCACTTGTTGGTCCCGAAGGCCTATACAAGTTTGTAGAAGGGGGGGGGGGGGGGGTTGAATACAAACACACAGATTTTACTTTTCTAAATTGTTTATTGATAAATCATTAACAATTTACAGCTTGTTGCGGAAACAAGATTAAGGATAAACCTAAATCTAAACAAGTTGGAACACTAAGGTTTCTTGCACTAAGAGAGATAAGGAAATTACTAATAATAACCTATCTGGGATAAGAGATTGAACTTGTCCAGAGTTAGCAAGTTACTTCAAATGAAGTGGGTTCATCTCTTTATATACTGCATGCATTTAATGCAAGTCAGTATATACTTTACACGTGTCATCAGCTGGTTGGTTGCATGTCATTGACCTTTGTTGACAACCTTAGTAGCCGCATGTATGAATAGTGTAGTGTCAGAGTTGTTGTATGAATTCAGATAATCGGAGGTTCTTTTCTGACATTTCGTACGGAGTCGTGCAAGGGTGGTTAAGATAAAAGTACTTCATGATCAGCTTTCGTTGATTCAGCGATCTATCATTTCGTATCAGTGAATGATAGAGTTCAGCGATAGCTAAAGTCTTGTACTTGATACTTCACGTTGATTGGACAAATCTGAGTCTTCGCTGATCCGCATCAGTTCATTAGGAGACTTGTCGCTGGTTCTTGAGATTGATCTTCGACTTCAGCGTAGAACCTATGTTGACGTGAAACTTGTCTTCAGGGATTATAAGTAAACAACTAACTTATCAGCGATCACCATAAGTGCTGAACAGACTCAGACAATTATGGTGAACAGTTTCGCTGAATATTTAATTTAACGAGCGAGAGTTCCTATCAGCGGTACTGGAAGATCTTAGTACTTATCAGCGATAGTGAAACTCTGATACATATTGTTTACTTACAATTTTCACTAAGTATTTGAGAGAGGGTCATTATCAAATCACTGAGGGTTTGGATCAACACCTTTGAAAGAAAAGATTACAGAACTCAACTCGGCCTTAAAAGCTAAATCTAAAGAACTTATGGATGTTGAGAGCGACAGAATGAATATTCTTGCTCTTAAACACTATTTTCAAAAGGAAAGAGAAGTCCTTCATCAAGACCTACTCAGAAGAGATCTTTAAATGAAAAAATATCAAGATGCACATATGGTATATGAAAAGATAAATACACAAATAGGAATACGGGGAATTGGCTTCTGTGATATAGATCCATACACTGGAACCAAAAGAGACAAGTCTTTGTCGTCTCTGTGTATTTAGCAAAAGGCGAAAGGTCTCTGGGGAACCTCACAAGAGGAAACCTCTGAAAATGATAAATGTGTGGTATGAGAACACATATTCTTCACCTTCAATCTCTGTCAAAAGAGAATCCAAACCCAAGAAATATCTGAAAACTCAAGGTAAAGAAGGTTGCCCCTAAGGCAAAGAAGACCAATCCCGGTGCAAACCAGGTTAAGGTGAAAACAACCACTGAAGTTAAGAAATTAACCAAAGTGAAGACTAGTCCTGAAGCTGAATCTTCAAATGCTGCGAAGATTGCTGAACCTACCACTTCCTCTACCACCGCTGACAAATGTGGACCTATAGTAAAATGGGTGCCTAAATCAAACTAATCTTCCTTTGTTTGCAGGTCCTGAAGGGTATCTGATATCTTGATAGCGGATGCTCTAGACATGTGACTGGCAAAAAGAACCTGCTCTCTGAATACAAGGAAGAGAAAGGTCCCTCAGTGACCTTTGGTGGAAATGGAAAAGGCTATACCCGAGGGTTTGATGTACTTTCTAATGGTACAACTACCTTCAGAAGATTTGCATATGTTGAAGGATTGAAGCACAATCTTCTGAGCATCAGTCAGCTATGTGAGAAGGACTACAAAGTGTGTTTCACTAAGGAATCCAGCTTTGTCACTGACAAAAAGGAGAAGGTCGCTCTCAGCGGATACCGTTTGAAAATGTTTATGTTATAAACATGGACTCGACAAACACTGAGAATTCTTGTTTCTTCTTGAAAGCCTCATCTGATGTCAACTGGCTATGGCATAAGAGGCTCTCTCATTTAAATTTCAAGACACTGAACACTCTTTCTTCAAAAGTGTTGGTCACTGGTCTTCCTCAACATTCATATGCTAAGGAATCTTTATGTTCAGCGTGTGAGAAAGGGAAACAAACTAAAGGAAGCTTCAAGTTTAAGAAAGTTTCCTCAGTGTCATCTCCTCTTCAACTACTTCACATGGATTTGTTTGGCCCTGTCAACAAACAATCCATCGTTGGAAAGAAATATACAGTGGTCATTGTTGATGAATTCTCTCGCTACACCTGGGTTATGTTTATTCGTTATAAGAGTGACACCCCTGAAGAACTCATCACTTTCGTCAGGAAAATGGAAGTCCTGAACAATATGACTGTTCGCTCAATAAGGAGTGATCATGGGACTGAATTCAAAAACAGTTCCCTTGAAAACTTCTTTGAAAGCAAGGGTATTTCTCAAAACTTCTCTTTAGTGAGAACACCACAACAAAATGGAGTCGCTGAAGGAAGAAATTGAACGATCATCGAAGCCACACGTTCAATGCTCAGTGATTCTCATCTACCTACTCAGTTCTGGGCAGAAGCTGTCAACACTGCTTGTTTTACTCAAAACAGGTCTTTGATTGTCAAAAGACACAAGAAAATAGCCTACGAACGTTTCCATGGGAGAAAGCCTTCAATTAGCTTTCTTCACATCTTTGGATGTCAGTGTTTCATATTGAACAACAGAGATTCCCTTGGAAAGCTTGATCCCAAGGCTGATGATGTACTTTTTCTTGGATATTCTTCTATCTCTAAAGCATTCAGAGTCTTCAATCAAAGAAGACAAACTGTAGAAGAAACAATCCACGTCACTTTTGACGAATCCCGTTCAGCAAACTCAAGACCCTCTGTTGATACTGAAGAACTGAATCAATGAATGTTTTCTCATCTTGGTGATTCAGAAGCTGCTCCTATCCCTCAAGTTAATACTCCTACCGCTGATAATGATCCTACTATCATCCCAAGCATGTAGACAAGTGAAGCTAAATCTTCATGGGTTTCAGCTGTTCCTCTCACCACTATGCTTGCTTCTGAACCATCTACCTCAAATATACCATCTACTTCTCAACAATCAGTGAATGAAAAGTTATCTAAACATCTTCCTCTCTTGCCTGAAATACCTGAAGTTGCTGAAACCTCTTCTTCAACTCCTCCAGAAGTTCAAATTGAGTCAGCAAATCATGCTCCGGGTCAGCGATGGACTATAAATCACCCCATTGATCAGATTCTTGGTGATCCAAACGCTAGTATTCAGACTCGAAGAAGTGCTGGTAACATTTGTTTATTTGTTAACTTTATTTCTCTAATTAAACCAAAGAAAACAGATGATGCCCTTAGAGATCCAAACTGGGTCAGCGCTATGCAAGAAGAGCTAACAGAATTTGAAAGAAACAAAGTTTGGAATCTCGTTCCAAGACCATCTGACAAGTCAGTGATAGACACAAAGTTTCTATAGAAACAAGTTTGATGAACATGGAACTGTAACCCGCAACAAGGCTCGTCTTGTTGCTCAGGGATACAGACAAGTGGAAGGCATAGACTACGACGAAACATTTTCCCTAGTGGCAAGACTCGAACCTATTCATCTATTCTTAGCATACGTTGTTCACAATGACTTTAAGGTATATTAAATGGATGTGAAATCAGCATTCCTGAATGGAAGGCTAAATGAAGAAGTCTACGTAGAACAACCTCCAGGATTCACGGATCCTAAGCATCCAGGTTATGTATATAAGCTGGATAAGGCACTCTAAGGCTTAAAGCAAGCTCCTCGTGCATGGTATGACACTCTCTCTACTTATCTCCATATTGGAAAATTTGAGCGAGGTAAAATCGATAAAACTCTATTTTTCAGGAAAGTAAAAGGCCATATCATTCTTGTTCAAATATATATCAATGATATTATATTTGGTTCTACTAACCCTGACTTATGTACTCGTTTCGCTAAAAGAATGAAAGATGAATATAAAATGAGTATGATGGGTGAACTGACATATTTCCTTTGTCTTCAAATCAAGCAGAATGAAAAAGGAACTTTTATTCACCAAGGCAAGTATGTTAAAGATATACTGAAAAAGTTTGATTTAACACAAAGCTAAACTATGAAAACCCCAATGGCACCGCCGCTGACACTTAACAAAGATCCCTCAAGGATGTCTGTTAATGTCACAGTGTACCGTGGGATGATCGGCTCTCTTCTGTATCTTACAGCTAGTCGTCCTGATATTATGTATGCAACTAGTTTATGTGTACGATATCAATCTAAACCTAAGGAATCTCATTTGATCGTTGTAAAGCGTATTTTTCGATACCTTAAGGGTACTCCTAACCTAGGTCTTTGGTATCCTAAAGAGTAAAGACTAAGGGTTTGATCTAATCGCCTATTCAGATAGTGATTTTGCAGGATGCAAATTGGATAGGAAAAACACCACAGGAGGCTGTCAGCTCCTGTGTGGAAAGCTGGTGAGTTGGACAAGTAAAAAGCAAAACTCAGTGTCCACCTCAACCGTTGAAGCTGAGTACGTAGCCGCTGGAAGCCGTTGTTCTCAAGTCTTATGGATGATAAATCAACTGTTGGACTATGATCTTCAGCTCTCCAAAATTCCAATCTATTGCGACAGCAGTAGTGCCATTGCCATAACAAACAATCCAGTGCTACACTCAAACACCAAACACATCGAGATCAGGTATCATTTTATCATAGATCATTTTATGAATAGTGATATAGAACTTCATTTTATTCCACTGATTTTCAGTTAGCTGATCTTTTCACCAAACCTCTTGATGGGACAAGATTCAACTTTCTCATCAGCGAGCTTGGAATGCTAAACCTAGAAGAGTAAAATCCTCAGTGGTTAGCATTAGATCAGTGATAAAAATGAACTCTTATACCCCTATTAAACATCTAATCTCTGAACAAAATTGATTCGCTGATATCAAGGTACGTTCTATCTCTTAAACGCTGAAGTTCGCTTCAGCATGCAGAATTTCAAAATAAATTACATCGCTGAATATCTCTTCCTTTCAGTGATTCTTTTGAAACTCTTTATATACTGCATGCATTTAATGCAAGTCAGTATATACTTTACACGTGTCATCGGCTGGTTGGTTGCATGTCATTGACCTTTGTTGACAACCTTAGTAGACGCATGTATGAATAGTGTAGTGTCAGAGTTGTTGTATGAATTCAGATAATCGGAGGTTCTTTTCTGACATTTCGTACGGAGTCGTGCAAGGGTGGTTAAGATAAAAGTACTTTGTACGGAGGACTTCATGATCAGCTTTCGTTGATTCAGCGATCTATCATTTCGTATCAGTGAATGATAGAGTTCAGCGATAGCTAAAGTCTTGTACTTGATACTTCACGTTGATTGGACAAATCTGAGTCTTCGCTGATCCGCATCAGTTCATTAGGAGACTTGTCGCTGGTTCTTGAGCTTGATCTTCGACTTCAGCGTAGAACCTATGTTGACGTGAAACTTGTCTTCAGGGATTATAAGTAAACAACTAACTTATCAGCGATCACCATAAGTGCTGAACAGACTCATACAATTATGGTGAACAGTTTCGCTGAATATTTAATTTAACGAGCGAGAGTTCCTATCAGCGGTACTGGAAGATCTTAGTACTTATCAGCGATAGTGAAACTCTGATACATATTGTTTACTTACAATTTTCACTAAGTATTTGAGAGAGGGTCATTATCAAATCACTGAGGGTTTGGATCAACACCTTTGAAAGAAAAGATTACAGAACTCAACTCGGCCTTAAAAGCTAAATCTAAAGAACTTATGGATGTTGAGAGCGACAAAATGAATATTCTTGCTCTTAAACACTATTTTCAAAAGGAAAGAGAAGTCCTTCATCAAGACCTACTCAGAAGAGATCTTTTAATGAAAAAATATCAAGATGCACATATGGTATATGAAAAGATAAATACACAAATAGGAATACGGGGAATTGGCTTCTTGAATATAGATCCATACACTGGAACCAAAAGAGACAAGTCTTTGTCGTCTCTGTGTATTTAGCAAAAGGCGAAAGGTCTCTGGGGAACCTCACAAGAGGAAACCTCTGAAGATGATAAATGTGTGGTATGAGAACACATATTCTTCACCTTCAATCTCTGTCAAAAGAGAATCCAAACCCAAGAAATATCTGAAAACTCAAGGTAAAGAAGGTTTCCCCTAAGGCAAAGAAGACCAATCCCGGTGCAAACCAGGTTAAGGTGAAAACAACCACTGAAGTTAAGAAATTAACCAAAGTGAAGACTAGTACTGAAGCTGAATATTCAAATGCTGCGAAGATTGCTGAACCTACCACTTCCTCTACCACCGCTAACAAATGTGGACCTATAGTAAAATGGGTGCCTAAATCAAACTAGTCTTCCTTTGTTTGCAGGTCCTGAAGGGTATCTGGTATCTTGATAGCGGATGCTCTAGACATGTGACTGGCAAAAAGAACCTGCTCTCTGAATACAAGGAAGAGAAAGGTCCCTCAGTGACCTTTGGTGTAAATGGAAAAGGCTATACCCGAGGGTTTGATGTACTTTCTAATGGTACAACTACCTTCAGAAGATTTGCATATGTTGAAGGATTGAAGCACAATCTTCTGAGCATCAGTCAGCTATGTGAGAAGGACTACAAAGTGTGTTTCACTAAGGAATCCTGCTTTGTCACTGACAAAAAGGAGAAGGTCGCTCTCAGCGGATACCGTTTGAAAATGTTTATGTTATAAACATGGACTCGACAAACACTGAGAATTCTTGTTTCTTCTTGAAAGCCTCATCTGATGTCAACTGGCTATGGCATAAGAGGCTCTCTCATTTAAATTTCAAGACACTGAACACTCTTTCTTCAAAAGTGTTGGTCACTGGTCTTCCTCAACATTCATATGCTAAGGAATCTTTATGTTCAGCGTGTGAGAAAGGGAAACAAACTAAAGGAAGCTTCAAGTTTAAGAAAGTTTCCTCAGTGTCATCTCCTCTTCAACTACTTCACATGGATTTGTTTGGCCCTGTCAACAAACAATCCATCGTTGGAAAGAAATATACAGTGGTCATTGTTGATGAATTCTCTCGCTACACCTGGGTTATGTTTATTCGTTCTAAGAGTGACACCCCTGAAGAACTCATCACTTTCCTCAGGAAAATGGAAGTCCTGAACAATATGACTGTTCGCTCAATAAGGAGTGATCATGGGACTGAATTCAAAAACAGTTCCCTTGAAAACTTCTTTGAAAGCAAGGGTATTTCTCACAACTTCTCTTTAGTGAGAACACCACAACAAAATGGAGTCGCTGAAAGAAGAAATTGAACGATCATCGAAGCCACACGTTCAATGCTCAGTGATTCTCATCTACCTACTCAGTTCTGGGCAGAAGCTGTCAACACTGCTTGTTTTACTCAAAACAGGTCTTTGATTGTCAAAAGACACAAGAAAACAGCCTACGAACGTTTCCATGGGAGAAAGCCTTCAATTAGCTTTCTTCACATCTTTGGATGTCAGTGTTTCATATTGAACAACAGAGATGCCCTTGGAAAGCTTGATCCCAAGGCTGATGTTGTAATTTTTCTTGGATATTCTTCTATCTCTAAAGCATTCAGAGTCTTCAATCGAAGAAGACAAACTGTAGAAGAAACAATCCACGTCACTTTTGACGAATCCCGTTCAGCAAACTCAAGACCCTCTGTTGATACTGAAGAACTGAATCAATGAATGTTTTCTCATCTTGGTGATTCAGAAGCTGCTCCTATCCCTCAAGTTAATACTCCTACCGCTGATAATGATCCTACTATCATCCCAAGCATGTAGACAAGTGAAGCTAAATCTTCATGGGTTTCAGCTGTTCCTCTCACCACTATGCTTGCTTCTGAACCATCTACCTCAAATATACCATCTACTTCTCAACAATCAGTGAATGAAAAGTTATCTAAACATCTTCCTCTCTTGCCTGAAATACCTGAAGTTGCTGAAACCTCTTCTTCAACTCCTCCAGAAGTTCAAATTGAGTCAGCAAATCATGCTCCGGGTCAGCGATGGACTATAAATCACCCCATTGATCAGATTCTTGGTGATCCAAACGCTAGTATTCAGACTCGAAGAAGTGCTGGTAACATTTGTTTATTTGTTAACTTTATTTCTCTGATTAAACCAAAGAAAACAGATGATGCCCTTAGAGATCCAAACTGGGTCAGCGCTATGCAAGAAGAGCTGACAGAATTTGAAAGAAACAAAGTTTGGAATCTCGTTCCAAGACCATCTGACAAGTCAGTGATAGGCACAAAGTTTCTATAGAAACAAGTTTGATGAACATGGAACTGTAACCCGCAACAAGGCTCGTCTTGTTGCTCAGGGATACAGACAAGTGGAAGGCATAGACTACGACGAAACATTTTCCCTAGTGGCAAGACTCGAACCTATTCATCTATTCTTAGCATACGTTGTTCACAAAGACTTTAAGGTATATTAAATGGATGTGAAATCAGCATTCCTGAATGGAAGGCTAAATGAAGAAGTCTACGTAGAACAACCTCCAGGATTCACGGATCCTAAGCATCCAGGTTATGTATATAAGCTGGATAAGGCACTCTAAGGCTTAAAGCAAGCTCCTCGTGCATGGTATGACACTCTCTCTACTTATCTCCATATTGGAAAATTTGAGCGAGGTAAAATCGATAAAACTCTATTTTTCAGGAAAGTAAAAGGCCATATCATTCTTGTTCAAATATATATCAATGATATTATATTTGGTTCTACTAACCCTGACTTATGTACTCGTTTCGCTAAAAGAATGAAAGATGAATATAAAATGAGTATGATGGGTGAACTGACATATTTCCTTTGTCTTCAAATCAAGCAGAATGAAAAAGGAACTTTTATTCACCAAGGCAAGTATGTTAAAGATATACTGAAAAAGTTTGATTTAACACAAAGCTCAACTATGAAAACCCCAATGGCACCGCCGCTGACACTTAACAAAGATCCCTCAAGGAAGCCTGTTAATGTCACAGTGTACCGTGGGATGATCGTCTCTCTTCTGTATCTTACAGCTAGTCGTCCTGATATTATGTATGCAACTAGTTTATGTGCACGATATCAATCTAAACCTAAGGAATCTCATTTGATCGTTGTAAAGCGTATTTTTCGATACCTTAAAGGTACTCCTAACCTAGGTCTTTGGTATCCCAAAGACTAAGGGTTTGATCTAATCGCCTATTCAGATAGTGATTTTGCAGGATGCAAATTGGATAGGAAAAACACCACAGGAGGCTGTCAGCTCCTGGGTGGAAAGCTGGTGAGTTGGACAAGTAAAAAGCAAAACTCAGTATCCACCTCAACCGTTGAAGCTGAGTACGTAGCCGCTGGAAGCCGTTGTTCTCAAGTCTTATGGATGATAAATCAACTGTTGGACTATGATCTTCAGCTCTCCAAAATTCCAATCTATTGCGACAGCAGTAGTGCCATTGCCATAACAAACAATCCAGTGCTACACTCAAACACCAAACACATCGAGATCAGGTATCATTTTATCAGAGATCATTTGATGAATAGTGATATAGAACTTCATTTTATTCCACTGATTTTCAGTTAGCTGATCTTTTCACCAAACCTCTTGATGGGACAAGATTCAACTTTCTCATCAGCGAGCTTGGAATGCTGAACCTAGAAGAGTAAAATCCTCAGTGGTTAGCATTAGATTAGTGATAAAAATGAACTCTTATACCCCTATTAAACATCTAATCTCTGAACAAAATTGATTCGTTGATATCAAGGTACGTTCTATCTCTTAAACGCTGAAGTTCGCTTCAGCATGCAGAATTTCAAAATAAATTACATCGCTGAATATCTCTTCCTTTCAGTGATTCTTTTGAAACTCTAAATATCTCACTGATATTTCTAATCAGTGCTTCTCTATTTTTAAAATGTCCCTGAGCTTTTTTAAAACCCTCAGAGACACCTTAAAATATCAAAGGACGTTTGTGACGTCTTCCTTTGGATAAACCATGGCACGCCTTTTCATCTGACACGTTCGCCCGTTTCGTTTCCTTGTCTAATAAGATTCAAGGGACGTGTCACGTGTCATCATGAAAAACTTTTCCCGCTCTTAGTTTTTCTCTCTCTACTCTCACTATATAAACCCTTTGAGTTTATATTTTTACCTTTTACACATACGAACTCTCTTAAAGCAAAAAGAATTCACATATTCCTTTGCATTCGGATTTTTCAAGAACTTGTGTTAACCATCCTCTCTATTCACGAAACAGTTTACATTTCTCTTCTTTAATCCATCTTAAACAACATTTTTGATCTTATTTTTGCTTTTACAAGATAAAATAGTGTACGTTTCTAAAGTTTTAAATCATCTTCTTCATGGTTTTAATAAACACAACTTGCTTTCAAGCTGTTCTTGTGAGTTTAAACAAAAAATCTTAAACTTACACTTTTCATACGTTTTTCCATAATCCTTTCCATAAAATGAAACTGGAAAACAAGAACTTTCACTAGTTTTGTACTTCTTTTCAAAACTGGAAAACCCTAGTTTTCCATTTTCTTCTCTAAATGGAAACTGAAAAAACCCTAAAAACCCTTATTTTGGAAATATTTTCCATCTTAAGTCTTTGCCTCATCTTTTTGTTATTTTGTTCTAATCTCTGAACAGAAATGGCTTCCAACACTACATCTACGGGAACTTCTAACAAGGCTGAACTTTCCAAGGCCCCAATGATGAAACTCTCACTAGACCAGATCACGTTGCACTCGAACAATCCCTATGCTTTGCTGGAATTCCCTCCACGGAAAATGGTCACTCATCTAAACGATGCCGTGAACTTCATAAAAATCTTGTCCTCTGGCGACAGCTCTGACTATCAGGCCTCCTACTCACAAAAACCTCTTGGCTCAGTTCTGGTATACGGCTCATCGTACCCAAATCTCCTCCACCAAAAACCCAAACAAGAAGATTGATGTCATCGCCTTCGAGACTGATCTAGGCGAAGCAAAGATCACTCCTGGGGTTATCAGGTCAGCTCTCAACCTCCCTGGCAGTTCTAAAGAAACCAAGTTCGTCCCATTCCCTGACACCAACTCTCAAGAAGGAAAGGCTGCAATTATCTCCTTCTTGGACGCAATGAAGTATAACTGGAACACAGGGCGCGGCAACTAACCAGAGAAGAAAATAACCACCGTGCGGAAGAGTAAGATGCCCAGCGAGATCAACTTCTTCTTTGCTCATCTCATAAGTTGTATGTCAGCAAAAAACCGGGTCTACTGATCAGGGCTCGAAGACCTAATCTGCCATGGGTTACATATTGATTAAGGGTCTGCACATAGACTGGGCTCGTCTAATTTTTGAAGACCTGATGGAACGCGTCGAATCCCCAAATAGGCCAGCGAATGTTCCATACCCGCGTTTCTTATCAGTCCTTTTCATGCATGGCCTGAAGGACAAGTACCCTACTGAGGGAGACCTGAAGTTGTCCTAGGTCGGCCCTAAGGTAAGGTACTGGACTAAAAACCGATCGCCAATGAGGCACGTCTCTCCACCCTCCTACCTCTTCTTCGCTCCTCTACTTCTTCTACTTCTGCGGCTACCTCCTCGATAGCGGTCGTCCCAACCGCTGGTACCCAGGCCATAACCACCACTCCATCTCGAAAGAGAAAACATTCTGCATCCCCACTTAGCATACATAAGACCATGAAGATCTCCAAGGAGCAACCAAAGCCTTCCCAGGCTGAAGACTTCGCGTCTGTCTCTCTACAGTTGACGCTGGATGGTTTCGTGGCACGCTCCGCCACATCCGCTGTACCAACCTCTTCAATACCCACTTCAGTGCCTCAAGACACTGAAGTTACCATGGATCAGGACCCCCCACTCTCAGTGCCTCCAAGTACTGAAGAGATTTTTCTCAGCGGATCCAACGCTGAATCTGCTATCCACACCTTCTTCACAACTCTTGCTTCTCCCTCCTTTTTCTTTTGTCACTTCTCCTCTATTACCCTCTTCTCAACAGTTTATCCAACTCGAGGATACTGCAGCGGCTGAACTGCAAAAGATGCTTCAGGAAAATCTAGGACCTGCGGGCTCTCAGCGTCAACCGAACATGGAAGACGATATAAAGCATTTAACTGGACATCGTGATTTCCACACTTTCTCCAACGTATACACAACACCTATCTCTCTCATCCCCAATCTTATGAGTTTTCCTTTGCTCACAAATTTTCATCTTTTTCAGATCCTAATTTAGGCACCATTAGCCACTCCCTCTCGAAGATCTCTAATAAGGTGGAATCTCTCACCAACACCATCATCTCGAACTCCACAGTGGTTACAAACACTGGGGAGACTTTAAAGAAGTTGGTTGAGGTTGTAGCTAACAAAGCCTCCATTGATGATATGTCTAAAGTTGAAGGCAGCTTGTCTTCTGTTGGTGAGGCTCTCACAACCAACTCCTCCACACTCAGCACTCTCAATAACACCAACACTGACCACTCCTCCAACTTCGAAGCCCTGTCCAGCGAAGTCACAATGATTAAGACAGAGGTTTCTAATCTTAAGGGAGAGGTGGGTTCTTTGAAGACTGCAATGGACGATCTCGGTCATAAGGTTGGCTCCTCCACTGATCTACTACAACAGATTCTTGATCATCTCAATGCTCCCACTGTCCCTCTATCCAACTTTTCTCAGGATGACTGGGAAAAGATGGGGCTGGCAGCGGACTTCATCGTCCAAGGCACCCTTGCTATTTCTGGGCTGGAAGACAGAATGGCAGTGGTGGAAACACAACTTGGGATCCCTGGTCAATAAGACAGGGACCCTAAGACCACTGATGATGTTGTTACTTCCCCCATCCAACTTATAGAAGAGGGGGAGAAGACTCAAGAATACCTTCCCCATGTTTCTGAGGGGGAGGAAAATGCTGAAAAACCTCAGGGGGTTGAAAACCCTGAGGGAACCGAATTCTCCGTACACGCAAATGTTGAGGGGGAGAATGTCGAAGAACATGTTGATTCACCAGTGCATGTTGATTCTTCAGAAGATGAAGAAAAAGGTGAGAAAGAAGAAGAAGAAGTCGATGAAGACCTGGATCTTCAGGATGACGAACCTTCATCATCATCCAAAAATGATGATGATGACGATGATAATGATAATGATTTCGATGGCTTCGTCTTCCAGCCCAAACCCAAGAGGACCCCAGCTCTGAAAGGGGTCGTTATCACTGAACAAGGGGAGGGAACCAAAACCAAACCTCCAGCGAATACGGCCGATCAAGGAAAGAACAAAGGCCTCGCTGAAGACAACCTGGCTATTATCCTCAAGAAGCCAGTTTGTCAGGTATGTTATATTCTATTCCCTTACTCTGCATCCTTCCTCTACCCCTTCTCAATAACTATCCTACTCTCACTCAAACCTATAAACACTTAACCCATCATTTCTCTATCTCTTCTTCAAAATGATCTTACCTCTGTGATCGTTTTGTTTCAACTAGTCCTCTCCCCTGCTTGAGGGTCAATCTGAAGCTCCCCGCAGCAATCCAGAAATAATCCCAGCCACAAGAGCTGAAGAACAAATAATCCCGGTCCTAAACTTCGATGGGACTGATGACATTTTTGAAGAAGAAGAAGAAGAACTGCTCTCCCATCCTAACAGACCTTCCTTGGCTCTTAAAAAGACAAGTGAAAATGAAACGTCAGCGAGAGCAGCGACGATCAAAAAACTGGAAGATCAGCGGATTTTCCCTCCTCACCTAAACATTTTATCGAATAGGGAAATCGCTGAGTCTTTCAAGACTGAAAAACTCCTGGCTGACCGAAAGAAGGCTGAAGAAAAAGATAAAGAATATGCCTTACAACTCGTTCAACGTTCAGTCAAGGATCCTGCCCTAAAGAAGGTTCCTGTCTCTGTTCAGCGAAAGCTCCGGAACGATGCCAAGAAGATTAGAGAAGAGAAGAACCAGGTCTCTGATTCCACTGTAAAATGGTGCAAGGAGAAATGTCACTTTCGACATCATGCCTCCAGGATCAAACCGGTCAACATCAGAGGAAAAACGTACAGTGATGTTCCTGTCATTGACATTCAGATTATCAGGCAGAATGGTCAAAAGGCAACCATCTATACTTCGTGGCTTGATCAGTTTGGTTTTTCTGAATGGTTGGAGATGCGGATAGCCATTCAGTGGTCGCATTCAAGTTACAAATCCTTTGTCGAGAAAGCTCTGGCTAAGAAGATCGACTTGGTAACATCAGCCATTGATATCCCTCCTCCTCCAATTCAAAATAGAAGGCCTACTGCAAAGAAAAAGAAGAAACCCTCAGCTTCAGGCCCTCCTATACGAAATGAAACCGGCATCGAGTTCACACGTGAAGCTATCCTTGGTCCTGACCCTGATCTATCAGCGCTTGATGTCTCCTTACCCCCTGGTGAAGACTTTATTACTGGAAAAGTTGTCAGCAATCCATATGGCATTTTCTTGGTTGACTGCACTGGACGCAAATGCTTTCAACGCATCTCTGAGCTATCCATCACTCCTATCGAACAGCTCAGAGATCTCATCTACTAGTGCGGATACAGAGAAGACCTGCCCGGACACTTCATGAAACCCTTGATCTTCAAATAAGCCAAGACAAGAAGGGAACACGGAGTGAAAGTCCCTGATTGGATGGTCCATGCAACAAACACTCTTGATGAACTTCTTGCCAAGAATGAACCTGAATAGCTGATATGATTCCTTTGTAATTCTTCTATCTTTTATCAGCTTGTAACTTTTTGTACTTATAATTATTATTCGATGTACTTATATTTTTTCCACTTCCCTCTGTAATCTATTCGAAGTTAATGAAAAATTTCAGTGAATGTACTTTACTCCATCAGTACTTAAAAAGATCCCTGTAAATAGTAAATGGGACAAATATTTTATGAGTCCTTTTTATCCTTATGTTTTCTTACTTAGCAATTTTCCTTTATTGCTATGTCATCATCAAATAGGGGGAGATTGTTGATCCAAACCTTCAGTGATTTGATAATGACTCTGAGAAACACTTAGTGAAAATTGTAAGTAGACAATATGTATTAATGTTTTGTCATCAAAGAAAATATACTAAGTCTGTTTAGTATCGCTGATGAAAACATACGCTTTAAATTATGCATTCAGCGAACACTGTTCATCATTGAGCCCTGAGCTTGTTCAGTCTCACTGATGATCGCTGATAGTTATCTTGTTTACTTATGATCCCTGAAGACAAGATTTATGTCAACTATGTTCTACGCTGAAGTCGAAGATCAAGCCAAAGAACCAGCGACTAAGTCTACTAGTGACCTGATGTGGATATCAGCGAAGCTAAGACTTGTCCACTCAACGTGAAGTTTCAAGTAGAAGACTTCAGCGAACACTGAACTTTATCATTCACTGATAAAGAATCATTCAGCGAACGCTGATCATGAAGTGTCCTCTACAACCAACTTTGATTCTACATTGTTCATCATGGGGCCACTAGGTTGTCTACTGAAGTCAAAACATGCAACCAACCAAAGGCTGCCACGTGTAAAGGTATACTGACATGCATTAAATGCATGCAGTATATAAAGGAAACTCCTCTTCATTTTTGAAGATCGACCATTTTCCTCTCTCGCTTAAATCTATGTGTGAAAGAATACTCTCCTTAGTATTCTTGTTTTCTTAATCTCTATTTCTAGTGCAAGAAATTCTTATTGTTCTCATAGTTTGTTTAGATTAGGTTTATTCCTTAATCTTATTCCGCAACAAACTGTAAATTGTTTGATTATATCAATAAACAATTTAGAAAGATAAAAATTGTGTGTTTGTATTCAACCCCCCCCCCCCCCCCTTATACAAACTTGTATAACCCCTTTGGGACCAACAGTTATTTATCCATCTTGGTTACTTAATAATTTTATCTGATATTTTGTTACTCATTAGTTTCGTCTTTGAAGTTACATGATGCTTAGGATTCTCCTAATCACCGTGAGGGGGAGAAATGAAAATATTAAAGATTCGAAGACACAAATTATCATATTGAGGGGGAGTTTGCAAAAGTTGAAGGGGAGTAACTGTTATTTGATATGTTCAGAAAAACTTTCAAGATGTTTACAAGTCATCGATTCTTTTATCCTTTATGAAGCAGTGTTTGCTACAGATTGTTAAGTTCTTTCCTTCTACGAGCATATTGTTTCTACAAGTTTTTAAGCTGAAAGCATATTCAACTCGCGATTAAAAGACTCTATTTTAAACTGAAGTTGCAGTGTGGATTGTCATATAACTCGCACATTACCTTTCTTGTGTGCTTATTTGATGTGTTGAAGTTTCTACATTTGAAAGTTTCTTTTAGTGCAATCATTCGAGGTTATTGTTCACTGAATCTGGTTACAAAGTTGAAATTTTGAAGAATAAGAGTTTTATTCAAGGGGGAACTTTCTTCATAGATTCAAGAAGGAGAAAAGATCAAGACCTTGAGATATCAAGATCATATTTTATTTTTTTAACTTTAGGGAGAGATTGTTAGGACCATAAATGTCTTATTAAATAGAAAGTTTTATAAAGAAAATAATATAGGATTATTTATTTGATTGTAAAAGCCATATAATCATCAATATATATATATAAAGGAAAATGTATGAGAGATAGAGTTAATGAGAAATCTCCATTGAAGTTTTATAATTTTCTTAGAGTTTTGATTTTTTTTAAATCAAAGATAGCATTAAATGGGTTAATCCTTTCATTTTCTTTACTAATTTTTATTATTTTATATATTCAATATTAATATTTTTATCAAAACAAAATATTATTTACATCACATTTTAACAACAATATATATAATTATACCTTGTATTCGTATTAAATTTTTATTATTATTTAACATATATTTTTATTTGAATTTTTTTCCTCACATAACCAAAACTTATGTTAGCTCCAATCTTCATGTGTGAAGAAGTATTGAAAAATAGGCTAAGTGTAGACATCGACAAAACCTCTGCCAAGACACCGATAGAAGATCCAAGTGAAGACTATTGAAGACATTCACAGAAGACAAGGCCACAGAGCCTCTGCCAAACGTGACAGAGCCTCTGTGGTATGAAGACTGAAGACTTAGAAGAATACTTGAAGCTCAAGACAAAGACGATCGTGCTTCTCACGTTCTCTGCTGTACGAAGATCCTGAAGATCATTCGTACAAGGCGTGCCCTGATAACTCCACGTGTCAAACTCTGATGGGTTTCAGCCTTTTCTGAATTGCGGCGCACTATGTTAACGTTGTACCAATAGCAGTCCCACGATCGTGTCTTGTACCTTTAGTCCTTATTGTCTAGAACTTGTCCCCTGATGAATAGTATAAATAGAAGGCTCATGTTGAGCTCTTCAATTAAGCTTTGCACAACACACACACACACCTTAGAGCAGAATTCTCATTATACTTTCGGTGTTCTTGGTGTTCTTATTTAAATCAATACAAAGTGAATCTTTGAGATAATCTCGTGTTTACTTATACTTTGTTTACTTGATTTAGTGTGTTTTTCTACCATAGAATATCTTTTAGTTCATTAAAAACGCTTCCGCGCCATTACTTGTTTAAACTAATAGATATAATCATCATTGTTGAGTAAAATCGGGATCAACAATTGGTATTAGAGCCATCCTTGATTTTCTATATCAAGAGATCCTCTCTTACAATGATTTCTGGTAGAAACTTGGTTTGAGTTTAACTTGTTTTTCATTTATTTTAAACAGACTCTGTTTTTCTGCCGTTCTCGACAAGTTCGACTTTGGTAAACTACCAGAACCTGTTTCTTAGGTTAAAACTCTCCATTTTAGTGCATTGTTCAAGGTTTTTACACTCATAAGCTCTTTTCTAAAAATCTGACTCATCATCTGAAAGTTTCAGTCTATACTCTGTTTTCTGGTATCTTCAAAACCATTTAAAATGACGAACACCAACAACTACTTTTCTGCCGGTTCCTTAACAAAATCACCCACTTTGCTCAGAGATGAGTACCCTCAGTGGAACATACGAATGATTCATTTCTTCGAGGGCTCTGACAAAGAAGTTTTGAAATATGTTTACAATCCTCCCCTTGTTCCTATGATCACAGTACCACGTGTACCTGCGACAGACGACACTCCAGAAATTCCTGAGCACGAGAAACCTAAGACAAAAGATAAGTGGTCTACACCTGACTGGAAGCAATACGAACTTGCTCAGAAGGCCAAGAGACTTCTGATAATGGCCATCCCCAATGACCTCTTCTAATCCCTAGATGCGTGTGAATCTACATACGATCTATGGAAGGAATTGGAGAAACAATTGGAAGGAGGGGCTAAGACTCAGAAAAATCGCAGAGCCCAATGTATCAACGAATATTACTCTTTCAAAGCTCTGCCGACAGAGTCTCTGCAGACAACTTATGACAGGTTTAACTCTCTGATTGTTGATCCAAACCCTCAGTGATTTGATAATGACCCTCTCTTCTATACTTAGTGAAAATTGTAAGTAAACAATATGTATCAGAGTTTCACTATCGCTGATAAGTACTAAGATCTTCCAGTACCACTGATAGGAACTCTCGCCCTTTAAGTTAAACATTCAGCGAAACTGTTCACCATAAATGCTCTGAGTCTGTTCAGTCATTATGATGATCGCTGATAAGTTAGTTGTTTACTTATGATCCCTGAAGACAAGTTTCACGTCAACAAAGGTTCTACGCTGAAGTCGAAGATCAAGCTCAAGAACCAGCGACAAGTCTCCTAATGAACTGATGCGGATCAGCGAAGACTCAGATTTGTCCACTCAACGTGAAGTATCAAGTACAAGACTTCAGTTATCGCTGAACTCTATCATTCGCTGATATGAAATGATAGATCGCTGAATCAACGAAAGCTGATCATGAAGTCCTCCGTACAAAGTACTTTTGTCTTAACCACCTTTGCACGACTCCGTACGAAATGTCAGAAAAGAACCTCCGAATATCTGAAATCGTACAACCACTCTGATACTACACTGTTCATCCATGCGGCTACTAAGGTTGTCAACAAAGGTCAATGACATGCAACCAACCAGCTGATGACACGTGTAAAGTATATACTGACTTGCATTAAATGCATGCAGTATATAAAGAGATGAACTCACTTCATTTTGAAGTAACTTGCTAACTCTGGACAAGTTCAATCTCTTATCTCAAGATAGGTTATTATTAGTAATTTCCTTATCTCTCTTAGTGCAAGAAACCTTAGTGTTCCAACTTGTTTAGATTTAGGTTTATCCTTAATCTTGTTTCCGCCACAAGCTGTAAATTGTTAATGGTTTATCAATAAACAATTTAGAAAAGTAAAATCTGTGTGTTTGTATTCAACCCCCCCCCCCCCCCCTTCTACAAACTTGTATAGGCCTTCGGGACCAACAAGTGGTATCAGAGCGGATTTGTTTAATCTCATAAACAAAATCTAATCTAAGATATTTCTCTTCCTTGCTATTATCTGAAAATGGCCACCAACACAAACACAAATTATATAGACAATGGTTCTCTTGCTAAACCCCCTAGATTTTCCAAAGATAACTTCAAGTTATGGAAAAATAGGATGACACTCTTCTTAGAAGGTGTAGACCCTACTATGCCTTACTATCTAGAAAATGGTCCATTCATCCCTGTAAGAATTGATGATGCTGTTCCAGCCGCTGAGAATAGACCTGCTATTCCAGAAAGGCTGGTACCTAAGGAAATCTTTCAATGGACTGACGAAGATAAGAAGAAAGTGGCTATAGATACAAAAGCCAGATCCATACTTTCCATGGCTCTTCCTGACGAAGTCTACCATTCCGTCATGAATCTGAAAACATCAAAGGCCATGTGGGACACAATATGTGTTCAGTATGAAGGAACGTCTGAAGTCCAGGATTCAAGAAAGATCAACCTGGTAAGACAATACGAAAGCTTCATTTCATGTAAGAATGAATCTCTCTCTGAAGTTCACCAACGTTTTAATTGTTTAATTATAGATCTGAAAACTGTTGGTAAGGAATATTCTAACTTTGAAATGCTGACAAAGTTTCTAGAATGTTTACCTGAAAGCTGGGACAATTATTCTATGTGTCTCAAGCTGTCAAAGGATCTAAAATCAATGACCCTTGCTACCTTATATGGCACGTTGATGAATCATGAGCAATCGAGCCATCTTAAGAAGAATCTTGTTAAAGATTCCAAAAGCACCCATGTTGCTTTAATCTCAGAGGAACCTTCTACTCAGCGACCCTCGGTCACTATCACTGAGTTAGAGAGTAACTCTGAAAGGTCATCAGATTCTGATTTTTCAGATAATGATGAATCTTTGGCTCTCCTAACTAAGAAGTTCAGGAGATTTGCCAAAAAGAAAATGTTTAGAAAGAACAAACCTCTTTCCATAACTGACAAGCCTAGATCATCGGCGTTTGTTGATAAGGCTACTGCTACTTGTTTTAACTGCGAAAAGACAGGACATTTCGCTAACGAGTGCATGTCAAAGAAAGTTTCTAGACTCTCAGCTTTTACAAAGAAACCCTTTGTTCCAAGAAATAAAGATGACAAATATTCAAAGCTGAAAGAAAAATATGCTAAGCTGAAAAGCTTTAAGAAGAAGAATAAAGGCCTGATGGCTGACTATGAATGGGCTGCTTCTGATGAAGAAGCATCATCGTCTGACTCTGAAGATGATGAAGCAAATCTATGTCTTATGGCCAAGATTGAAGAAGAGGAAGAAAGTTCAGACATTCCCTCCACTCCAACATCTGCTATTCAGGTATCACCTTCTTTCTTTACCAATATTGCAAATATTGATGAAGCTGATAGTCTCCGTAAGATCGATCTCTTGACTAGAAGTTTATACGAAGCCATGAACGGCAAAACTGTGGTTGAAAACCAAAATCTTGATCTCGCTGAAAAGCTTAAAAACTGCCACCTTCAAATAGAAAAGCTTTCTAAAATTGAAGAAGATTTTAAAGATCAAGTATATTTAAATCAGCTAGTCAAAATCGAACGAGCAGAAGCTATCGCTGCATTAAAGGCTGAAAAAGCTACTGTTGAAGGATGGTGTAATTCCTCAACAAAGATCACTGAGATAATAAAGTCTCAGATTCCCCTGAGTGATAAACGTGGTTTGGGTTACAAATATGAAACTCCAAAACCAACCACTGAGCGTTCAATGCTTAAATTTGGAACGTTCGTATCCTCAGTCGCTGATACTTCATCTTCTCAGTGCTCCTCGTCCGTTACACCAATCCCTGAGGAAACTCCTACCTCCTCAAAAGGCAAGGAGAAAATGGTTTATTCAAAACCTACCTCTGTCTTTAAAGACAAAGGTAAAGGAATTGTTATTTACCAGAATCCTCAGAAGGGTACCTTAGTACCAAAACTGAATGCTTCTAAAGCTTCAGTGGCTCATCCCTCTGGATCAAGGAAGCAGATATCTGGATTTATTCAGCGATCTACTCCTAGACTCAGATTGGATGTCCTTGGTAAGAAATCTGAAGAACTGAACGTTCGTCCCATTTCCAAAGCCAATAGTTTACTTGGTGCTCGCACTTCTAATTTTAAATTAAAAGCTCAGCATTCAAATGGTCCTAGAACTACTTTTAGTTAAAGGAAATGTTATCACTGTGGACTTACCGATCATATTGCTAGTAAGTGCCCCACAGCCACCAAAGTTGAAAAGATAGCTAAGGTGAAGATTGCCCCCAAGGCAAAGAAGACCAACCCTGGTGCAAATCAGGTCAAGGTGAATTCTACCACTGAGGTTAAGAAATTAACCAAAGTGAAGAAAGACAAAGCTGAATCTTCAAATGCTGCGAAGACTGCTGAACCTTCCATTCCAACTACTTCCACTGACAAACGTGTATACATGGTTAAGTGGGTACCCAAGAAAAACTAATCTTCCTTTGTATTGCAGGTTAAGAAGGGTATCTGGTATCTTGATAGTGGATGCTCTAGACACATGACTGGAAAGAAAAGCCTGCTCGCTGAATACAAAGAAGAGAAGGGTCCCTCTGTGACTTTCGGTGGAAATGGAAAAGGACATACCCAAGGGTATGGTGTACTTTCAAATGGTACAACCTCCTTCAGAAGAGTCGCATATGTTGAAGGGCTGAAGCATAATCTTCTAAGCATCAGTCAACTTTGCGACATGGATAACAAAGTAATCTTTACTAAGGAATCCTGCTTTGTCTCTGATAAAAAGGAGAAGATAGCTCTCAGCGGTTATCGTTTGGAAAATGTTTATGTAATAAACATGGACTCAACAACCACTGAGAACTCCTGTTTCTTCTTAAAGGCCTCATCTGATGTCAACTCGCTATGGCATAAGAGGCTATCTCATCTAAATTTCAAGACGATCTTCACAGAACCTCTGGTGAGTCTAACCTACGTTCTATGCATTACTTATCTCATCTGATCCAAGCATAGGTCAAGGGGGAGCAGAAGGAGACCTTGAATTAATTCACAGAAGTTGTTAATTCAAGGGGGAGCCAAAGAGGAGTCAGGTCAATCATATCCACAGAAGTCAGATAGTTTGCCGAGTAAAGATAAGTCAAAAGGAGAATGTCTCGCACAAAAGCTTTTTCCAAAACAGTTTTTCAGGACACCAACTTTCAAATATGTCCTAAAAACAGTGCTTAAGATAGTGAAAACTTTGGATGATCAAAAAAATTTATGAATCTTTAGTTACAAGAAATTTCCACTCGTAGAGCCTCTGCTGGCTTCAACAGAGCCTCAAAACCTCTGTGGATGAAATTTTTTAGGCTAAAGATCCATTGATCCTCTCCAATGTCTTTTTCAAACATATTTGGTAAAGGTGCAAGCAAAGAGGAGATAAAAAGTAAGTTTCAGACCACAGAGCTCATTCCACCATAGAGCTTCTGTCGATTCTGACACTTGGCTCTTTATGGAAATTCTGTAACACGCGGGTTATTTCTGCGACTGACAGACGTCTGCAAAAAGAAACGCCCACGGGCCAAGCATTAATGGGCCACGCACAACGTCTAATCGTGTTCTGACACTTCTGACGTGGCAACTTTTCATCGGACGTGCGTGCCACACGATCCTTCTGAAAAGTTTCCCAGACTGTAGAACTCGAGTGCGGACCCCAAATGTTTATTGAATTCACTTTTACAGTAGAATTCTATCCGTTTTCTACCCCACTATATAACCCCGTTTACCTCATACCTCATTCTTTTACGAATTTACTACTCCTTTCTTCTCCGGCGAACTTTGCAAAAACCTGCAACTTCTCCATTTTACCACATTCTTCAAGAAAACATCAATGACTTCCACTTCAAACACTCCGGTGAACTCTCCAGCCCACTCAGAGTACTCACAGAACCCGAAACATGGCCGGAAATATAGACCAAGATAACTCAGGCGAATCAGTGGCCTTTACTCCGACAAATCACCTTCAAAACTTCCTTCAACATGAACACTTTGATCGTGTTCTTCCTCTAAAACCCAATAACAACTACCTTGTTCCCTCCAGAACTGCATTTGGAGAGGAACATGCTATTCTTCTATATATTCTGGAAAACCACTACCTCTTTCCACTGCTAACCAAGAATGTTACGAGAATCCCAGCCAGATGTCTCTACCAATTCTGGCAGAGCTGTCATTTTGACCCAGAGACTAGGCAAATCAAGGGATACATATCCAATCCTAACCAGTCTGAATATCTGGAAATCAAGTTCAACAGAACCATGTTCTCCCTTGAATTTAGCCTACCAACCAGGGGACTTCTAGGGATAAAGAAGTATGCAGAGGAACCATAAGATTCAGACCTCTGCAGATTCGCAGAAATGTTGGGCTACAACACCCAATTAAAGAAAATGAATGACTTCAGAAGAAGTAGGTTTCCCCCTCTGTGGAATACACTCTTTTCCATCCTTAACAGATGCCTAACTGGCAAAACAGACAGCCCTGACCAGACATCCCACCAAATCATGGTCATAATGTTTGGGGTGTATTATGACTTGCCATTGGACTATGGCACCCTTATGCTGTAGGAGATCATAAACACAATCGATCACAGGATCTCCTCGCAGAGGGCAAAAGGACCCACAACCAAAGATCTTCCCCTTTGCAATATCAGAGGATTCTTGGGGTACCTCTGCTCCTCATCGAAAAATGGCCAATGGAGGGTCCAATCGTTAAAACCTACCCCATGACAAAGAACACCCCAACAGAGCACGTGGATGGATATAACTTCTGCAGACCTCTATCAGCAACTCTTCTCTCATATGCAAGTGATGAGGGACTTAGACTAGCGTACATACGCGATCATAGGACTCCAGAACCGAGTCCTGTGACACACCCGCGTTTAGGAGCCCCCTTAGGAACTAAGATAGTTGAAAGAATGAGTGAGGAAGAGTAGGCAGAGGCCTTCGCAAAACACCAGCAAATACAAGACCAATTCCTTCTTAAAAGAAGCCAACTAGAAACCTTTGTTTCTAAGAGAAAATCCTCTGCCACACCCCCCCAAGAAGAAGAAGTCCCCCAAATCAAAGAAGACAACCGAAGGTACTTCTACAAGCATCCAGCAAACCCCACAATCACCATCACATGCCACAGTGGTCGAATACTATGCACCTCCCCCTCCAAAAGAAAAGAAGAAAAGAAAACACAAGTCTTCTGAGGAGGGTACCCCCAACCCAAAAAGAAAGAAGCACAGGAAGAAATCCAAGAAGCCTCACACTCCTCTGCAAACCATCGCAGAAGGAGTTGAAATAGAAGAAGAAATGGCAGAAGAAACCCATGAACAACCTCTGCAATCCCCAATTCCTATCAACTATGCAGATCAGGGTGACTTCTATGCCTTCCTCTAACGCCCTGACATTGCTGACTCTCTAGATACTTCTGGATGGAATGCAGATGCCCTCTCCAATCAGTCAACAAAAGAACCAGACTTCAGAATCTCTGAAATTGATTCTGACTTGGGTGAAGATGACCAAACCCCTAAGGACATTCATGTTGCGACACCAGAAGTACTACAGAACCCCTTCCTCCATCACGGATATGATGTGCTACGAAAGAGTCCAGAGGAAGAGGTAGCCACAGAGGATATGGTAGACTCTGAGATTGGGGTCGTTGACAGAACCTCAGAAGGTATCCAGGCACAAATACCAGGACCTCTGCATCCACTTGTCCAAAGCCTAGTTGGATCTTATACGTGCTACGATTCCTTACTACCTAGGGTAGAAACCCCTGTGGTTGAATGTGTAACAGAGGGTGAAGCCCGAAAAAGCCCAGAGGAAATGATTGACTTCGCGGAAATAGAGGCTAGTAGAGAGACCCTTAGGTTAGGATGCTTAACAGAAGAAGAGGCAAGAAAATATGTCGTAGATGGAAGAGGCACACAACCCCAACCAACTCCCAGTGCAATCCACAAGTATCAAGGGATGAGTTCCAAACCCTTGTCACCTCTGTGGACAACACATTGAAAGGGTTGAAAAGCTCTTTTGATTCTTTTGCAGATACTACATCCAGGGCCTTAACTGATCTAAACACCAAAATGGACAACTTGTCCACAGAGGTGAAAATGCCTTAGCCCAGATGAATACAACTGCATTAACCTCTGCTACCACTACTGCCGCCGAAATCGAGAATGCCACAACCTCTGCCTTCCAAAGCTCTGTCAAAGACCTACTTGAAAAGCTGAAGAAAGAGCAATCCCCAACCTCTCCGGGCCTTACACCAGAAGATCTGAAGAAGGCCCTCGAGAATGTCCTGGAACAAACAACAAGAGAAACTCTAGCCATGAATCCCTCCGACTACATGACTAGAGCTCAGATCACAGAACTTGGACAAGGGGTACTCGACCAGGTCACAGAGTTCATTAGAGCCTTCACTCCTGCAAACGCCAACTATGTCAAAGATTTCCGAGCAAGCGTGGGCAAAATGCGCTTCAACACAGAGGCAGAGGTCCATAACCTTCTTGGCATCTGCGATGACTTATGTGCAAAAATGATAGCCACAGGTGCCACTCCACCAAAGAAGCCAGAAGCATCGTGCAGGGCAGAGGGTACCAAAGACAAGGGTCGGGATGACTGTGATGATTCATCAGATCATCCTGAGGGGTAGAAAGGGACACAAGACAAAGATGCAAGCAAAGGTTTACCTGTACCACCACCAATATCAGCAAAACCTATATCCCAAGCACCCCCAACTAAAACCCAAGGAAGAACCCAACAGAAAACCACAGAGGCAACAACCATATCTGTGGAAACAACCCCTGAAGAAACCCCAATTCAAACCCAAGTACCTGAAACCACTGAAGATCAACAACAGAAGACCACAGAGGCAACACCCACCTCTATGAAAACAACCCATATAACCATCGAAGACTTGCCATCTCCAACCCCCAAACAAACCGAACAAGTTCAAATCCTTACATCTTCCGAAGAAGACCAACCAACACCAACAACACCTAAACCAACAGAAGACAAACAACATTCCCCAACACCAAAAACACCAGAAGAATCCAACTTACAATCTCCCACACCAGAAGCTGAAAAGCCAAAATCTCCATCTCCCAAACCCAAAGCACCAGAAGAACCCAAAACCAAAACCAGAACCAAGACTTTAGCTCCCAAAAGAAAATATTTGAGCAAGTCTACCAACCAAACCCCCATCACCAATCAAGACCTCAGAATGACAAGTGCCAAAACCAACAGAGGCAACCCCTACAAAACCTGCAGAAGCACCCCCACCTAAGCCCTCAGAAACAGTAAAGACAAAAGCTACAGAGGCAACCCAATCTCAACAAGCACAAAAGCCTATGACCAAGGACAAGGGAAAGTCCATCAAGACAGAAGAACCGAAGAAGAAAAAGCCAAAGCATCAACCTGCAGAGAAACTGATGAAGAGCGCTTTTGATGCTTTTGTTACTCCTAAGCCCGAAGAAGAAGACTGGGCTTTTGGACTCACTCCTCTGTCAACCAATCTTACAATGGATCCAAAGGCGAAACTTACAGAAGATCGAGTGGCCAAACTAAAAAGCGACTTGGATGCTCTGCGAAAACCTATGCCACCACCTCCTGTTCAGCAAAGAAAAATGGAAGAGGTGGTACACAAATACCTATACAACAGAGCAGTCAATGATCCTCTGCCACCAATTAGGCTTCACCCTGACCTTGTCAGAGAGCTTCGAGATCAATATAGACAAGGTCATCTACTGCAAACTGTCCCATACCTACGGAGGAGAGGTTCACTACAACCTCTACAGAGTCAAGAGGGTAGACAGATCAGAAACCACTTTCTCATATGCAGATCTAAGAAACCAAAACTTCTATGATCTACCTGATCTTCTGCAATGGTCAAGACAGAACTACGACCGCAGACTCGAAGTCCAAGGAGCTTACCGAGAAATCAGGGTGGCCATGCGCGAAAGACTGCTGATGTACAGCATGACTGACTTCCAACTGGGACTCGACCTTGGGGTAAGAGGTTTGAGAATCCCACCACCAGAAGATGACTGCCCACCTTCTGCCAGACCAAATTCCATCATTACTTTTCCAAGAATTGGGTACGTCTATCAAAATCCCACTGGAAAGTCAAAGCTGTTCCTAGAGGTTGATTGTCAGAAATATGCTACACAGACTCTTATCGAATTCAGAAGCAACCTCATGGAGCACAGAGGAACGGAGTTGATGGATGCAGCACTCGCCGACAAATTGATAGATGTCATTGACTCCGTCATCAACTTCAGAAACCTCTGCATCAGAATCTACTATGAGCTAAAAGATGGAGGACTCGGAGGACACAAAGTCGATGACTTCCCACAGGCCAGAATCGGACGTCCGTAACTCACCTCTGCTTACTTTTCATATCAGGCACTGTAATCACATGTAAATGTCTCTGGCATATCTTTATATGAAAGTAAATCTTCAACAGAGGCCAATTACCTCTTGTCGTGTACTTAGCCTAGAAAACCATGCACTTTTCAATTTTTTATTTTTCAATACTTAGGGGTAGATTGTTAGCTCCAATCTTCATGCTTAATCAAGTATTGAAAAATAGGCTAAGTGTAGACATCGACAGAGCCTCTGCCAAGACACCGATAGAAGATCCAAGTGAAGACTATTGAAGACATTCACAAAAGACAAGGCCACAGAGCCTCTGCCAAACGTGACAGAGCCTCTGTGGTATGAAGACTGAAGACTTAGAAGAATACTTGAAGATCAAGACAAAGACGATCGTGCTTCTCACGTTCTCTGCTGTACGAAGATCCTGAAGATCATTCGTACAAGGCGTGCCCTGATAACTCCACGTGTCAAACTCTGATGGGTTTCAGCCATTGCAGAATTGCGGCGCACTATGTTAACGTTGTACCAATAGCAGTCCCATGATCGTGTCTTGTACCTTTAGTCCTTATTGTCTAGAACTTGTCCCCTGATGAATAGTATAAACAGAAAGCTCATGTTGAGCTTTTCAATTAAGCTTTGCACAACACACACACACCTTAGAGCAGAATTCTCATTATACTTTCGGTGTTCTTGGTGTTCTTATTTAAATCAATACAAAGTGAATCTTTGAGATAATCTCGTGTTTACTTATACTTTGTTTACTTGATTTAGTGTGTTTTTCTACAATAGAATATCTTTTAGTTCATTAAAAACGCTTCTGCACCATTACTTGTTTAAACTAATAGATATAATCATCATTGTTGAGTAAAATCGGGATCAACAACTTAGATGGAATGCAACAATGGTTATAAATGAAAACTTATTTTAATGGAATATATTTTTGTTATTTAAATTTTTTATTTTTTGTAGTAAGCTAACAATGCTTATAAATAAAATTTTAGCGATTGCGTATTTTTTTTTTCTTATTAATCTAACATATATTTTTATTTGAATTTATTTTCTTTTTTACATAACCAAAACTTAAATGAAATGCAACAATTGTTATTAATGATAACTTATTTTAATGGAATATAATTTTTGTTATTTAATTTTATTATTTTTAGTAGTAAGCTAACAATGCTTATAAATAAAAACTTATTTTAAAAGTGTATCTTCTTAGCGATTGAGTATTTTTTGTTTCTTTTTTATTAATCTAACATATATTTTTATTTGAATTTTTTTTACATAACCAAAACTTTAATGAAATGCAACAATGGTTATAAATGAAAACTTATTTTTATTTTTTTATTTTTTTATTTTTTTATTTTTTTATTTTTTTGTAGTAAGCTAACAATGCTTATAAATGAAAACTTATTTTAAAAATGTATATTTTTTAGCGATTGAGTTTTTTTTCTTATTATTCTAACAATCAATCATCAATATATATCAATATATAAAGCAAAGTTAAAACTTTAAATCAATGAGAAGCCGTCGTATATTTTTTGTAGTAAACTAACAATGCGTATAAATAAAAACTTATTTTAAAAGTGTATCTTCTTAGCGATTGAGTATTTTTTTTCCTTTTTATTAATCTAACATATATTTTTATTTGAATTTTTTTTAACATAACCAAAACTTTAATGAAATGCAACAATGGTTATAAATGAAAACTTATTTTAATGGAATATACTTTTTATTATTTAATTTTATTATTTAATTTTATTATTTTTTGTAGTAAGCTAACAATGCTTATAAATGAAAACTTATTTTAAAAGTGTATATTTTTTAGCGATTGAGTATTTTTTTCTTATTATTCTAACAATCAATCATCAATATATATATCAATATATAAAGCAAAGTTAAAACTTTAAATCAATGAGAAGCCGCCAATAACCTTTATCTAAATATTTATCGTACTTATATTCATATACACTGTTAGTATACATCGTGCAACGCACGTTGCAGTTACCTAGTGTCATATGGGCTTATTTGTGTTGATAGGCTTGGGCTTTAGGCTTCAAGGCCTTGGTATTTAAAGTTAGTTTTATTTGTCAATAGGTTAAGAATCTTAGATTTCAAGAGTGCGTCTAATAGAGAGATTAGAGAGAGTTTTCCATTCAATCATTTCTACCTCTCTAATCATTCAATACAAAGTTATTTGTTCGATTCATTGTTATCTGATTAAACTGAGATTCACAATACGGTCCAAAACTCATCTTGCGGGGATATGGGAGTCCCGCTTTTTCAAGGATTTAGCGGAACACAAAGGTAAGATATGTTCCAAGTTAGTAAGCTCATACTAGGATCAATGGCCACAGCTCGTCGACTTATACTTTAGATGTGGGGGAGGGAACCCGATGATCCTAGTCATGCTCATTCACTAGGATTATATTTACGGTCCATGCATGGCTAGTATCTGGTCCCACATAACCGTACCAAGTTGCCTTCCTAGGACCCAATGTCTCAACTAATTACAAACGGGAGTTATCCCAACAGTAAGCCGACTTCTATACCTATGGATCCATCAGTAATAGTCTAAGGTTTGTCACAATTACATTTATGAAAAAACTATAATGACACATATAGTTCATCCATATCCAACATTTCCACAAAATGCTCTATCTTGTATAACAACATTATAAGAAGTCAATTTTCCACGTAAAAGTCTATAGAGTGACCATACACATTCTTAATAACACATGTTCCCAAAAATATGTTCTCAAAGATTTATAAGGTCTAAGAGAACCTTAGGTTCATGTGGAACAATCAAATCATTTTGTATTAGTGTCTCATTTTTGCCAAAAGTTATCCGACCATAACATTTCACAAATATGCTCGTAGAGGGTTTTCCCCAAATATTCATTCATAAATATCAAGGTTCTAATTGGCATGAGGCGTGGCGTGGCGATAAGGCCACGCCTCAATCCTTAGGAGCCATGGCGAATCCATGGCATTTTCAAGGCGTGACTAATGGCGTCAAATTTCTAATTCGTATAGAACATTATAAATAAAAACATATGTTTTTTAGTGTTACTCAATTAGCCAATAATAGTAAGCTAGTTAAATTTAGCTATTATTAAAAAACTTGCAAATAAGACAAAAAAAACGTAAAGAAAAATCAAATATCAAATTACGAAAATTGCGCATTAGGTAATGACGTGCCACGAGTTTAACGTGGCATGAGACACAAACTTTGGTTCCATGGCCCACCATGGCGGTTGTGCGGCGCGTTTTTTAGAATAGTGATAAATATGCATATAAACTCTCCTTTTATAACCCATATAGTAAAACATGTTGTTAGAGCATTATTGTATTCAAGATTTAATGTAAAGTCAATGTACTGTATTAGTTCATAATGCCTTTATACCTTGTATGTTATGGGTATAAATAGGCTTGTCTAGTTCAATAGTTAGATAACAATCTAGAACACTTTCATGCTTAATGTCATTTGTAACTCATTGATCAATATATGGATGACATTTGCTCTCTAGATTCTCTCTCTATATTTGATTGCTAGATCTGGGTTTATCAATTGGTATCAGAGCCAAATCGACGAATTTTTCATCGATACGATCATCGGATCTCATCAATTCAAGTGTTTTTAGCCCTATTTTGCTCAGATTTCGGATCCTTACGCTGTTTGTTCGAGAAAAAAATGTCGAACTCACTTTTTGGATCAAAACACTATCAAATCGATCGAATTACTATTTTTGATCAACTAGAAATCTGTTCATCTTCATTTTTCGAATCTGTCTGTGCAAGAATCACTAAAATTGGTCCAGAATTGAAGAAGTTATGATGATTTTAGTGATTTCTGGATGCTGTTGCTTGGTTTCGGATCATTCATCATGGTTTCGGATCATTCATGATGGTTTCGAATCTTGTGAAGTCAGAAATATTGCTGAATTTGGTCATCTTAGTTCTGAGTTTCGGAATGTGCTTACACCTAAAAATTCAACAATGTAGATAGTTTCACATCTCTCTATTCCTATCTTAAATGGTTTTGGATTCCATTTATTCAGATTTGGCATGGTTTCGCATCCTTCATGATACGAATTCTCATGGTTTCGGACCCTACTTGATTCGAATTCCTTGATTTCGCACTCTACTTGATTCGAATTCCTTGATTTCGCACTCTACATGATTCGAATTCCCATGATTTCGAACCCTTATTGATTCGAATCCCATGATTTCGAACCCTTCTTGGTCTGAATTCCCATGGTTTCGCACCCTTATTGATTCGAAATCCATGGTTTCGCACCCCACATGATACGGAATCCATGGTTTCGCACCCAACATGATACGGAATCCATGGTTTCATACCCAACATGATACAAAATCCATGGTTTCGCACCCAACATGATACGGAATCCATGGTTTCGCACCCAACTACATCCGAATCCATATGGTTTCGCATCCTCTTGCATCCGAATTGATGGTTTCGAATCTGCCTACATTCGAATTCTGATAGTTTCGGATCCAATAAATTTATGTGAAATTTTGATGGTTACGGTTAGCGGAACCCCCGTGCTAAGTTTCAGGAGGGGGACATTGTTCATGGAGTTTAGCATAACGCGTGTGTGACATCATTCTGATATTCAGTTTGCCACATACATTTAGCAACTGTCAAAGTTTAAAAGGGCTCTAGTCTTTCAAGATTTTCAGAAGTTGATTGTTGGAGTTCAGTCTTTGATTGGATTGGAAGAGACGCTTGAGTATTTGCAATCATTATTCTGAAGTTTTGTTGACGATGCTAGACCGTTGAGGGCTCTTAATCATTCTTCTGACCTGATCAATCAGAATTGTGAATGCTTGCAATCATTGTTCTGGTGCTTTGGTTGTGATTCAGACTTTTGAGTGCTTATAATCATCCAGCTATTTCTTGAAGATTGAAGTTATGGATTCTCTTCATTCAGTGGTTTGAAGTATCTTGAAGATGATCATTTCTCTACAGTTGCTGAACAATGTTATTTGCTTGGGTCGTCTCATCCCTACCGAGTAGCGCGTGTTTTTATTGTTCCTCCTTCGAGCAAATTCGGACCAAGCTCTTAAGCTGAATTCTTACTCAACTCATGGTCCAATGACGTATTCTATGTTTTACACTAAATGCATACCCTTTGAAGATAATTTTAGTGCATTTAGTTGGGACTATGGAGTTCATTGGATCTGATATTTCAAAGTTGAAAATATAATTAATAAGAGCAACATTTAAGGGGGAGCCGAGCCTACATTTGAAGGAAGCACCGCTAAAGTTTTTTCTAGAAAATCAAGGGGGAGATGAGCTAAGGATTTAAAGATGATTTGCTTTCCAAAACTTTAGGGGGAGAATGTTAGGACACTGAAGTTGTGCTTTATATTAGAAAGTTTTGTAAAGCAATAGCTGTGTTAAAGGGCTTGTGCTTAAGCAGTGTAACAAGAGATGTAGACTATAAATAGGACATGTAATGTAGTTTGTAATAACAAGTTTCATAATTCAAGATGTAGCTCTCTAATCATATTGTGTTCTCTCTAGTTTAGATTTACTTTTCTAATAAAGCTTATACATCTTCTTGTTACTAGTTCTTGAATTGTATGAAGATCATGACCTAACACCTGTAACACTCCGTTTTTCCGAGTAAGTAGAACTATACTTCCAACCGTGGAACTTTAGCGACTACATACGTTTTCCGTCATCAAAGGCTTAAATTATTATATGTATATATAAATGTGAGCATGTATGTATATATGTATATATATTTTTAGTTGATGTAAACCTTTCTTTTCCTTGCATGCCACCCCACATCCATGCAGTTCCATATCGTGACCATTAGTGAACCAAAGAGGATTGTTTTAGCTAGAAATCGTTTTTGGACAGAACCTGGGGTGCCATGCGCGACATTGACCAGCGAAAATGACCAGGGCATTGTCGCCCTGGCATTGTCGCGAACTGCAGGTGGGTTGCCGAATTCGAACAGAAACAGGTACATGGGGAGCGACTATGACCCGCGAGAATGAAAAGGTCATAGTCGCAGGTGGCATAGTCGCGATCGGGGGTCGGGGGTGCAGCTGAGCCGAGTTTAAAGCTAGGTTTTTTGAGGTTATTTTCTCTTATTTCGGCTACCACTCGTTTTCTCTCTATCCTCTGACGAATTCTCATCCCCCTTCACCCTTCTCCTCACTTAAAACTTTGAGTTCCATGGGTGTTAATGGTAGCTGCTAGTTGCTGGTTTGCCTACATATTGTAGAGCTCTAAACCTTCATCTCAAGCCTTCAAAAGAAGATCATCCATCTATTAAAGTTAGGGTTTTCTACTTCTAGGGTTTTTCCTAAAAACCTTTAGGTGAGTCATCTTATCATCTATTTCATATTTTAAGTTACGATTCACATTTATAGCAAGCACTAACTCTAGAATCCTTGTTTGAAGAAAACTAGGGTTCTTCAAGATTTGGGGTTTTCACTTCACAAAATCTAGTTGGTGAGTTTTTCTCCCATACATGTCTTATTTAACTTCTTGTTAATTTTATGTATGAAAGAATTGCAATGATGGTGGATTTGAGACCTTAAACTAAGGTTACCTTACTTATTTGCTTGAAAATGTGTAAATATGAATGTATATATATATATATATATAAATGTAAATATATATATATATATATATATATATATATATATAAACATATTTATATAAATTGGCAATATACATGTATGAATATGCTTATAGATACTATAAGTAATTGGGTAGACTTCATGATCCGTAAATTAGTCTTAATGAAAGAAGAGTGTATAGCCTTTATGTGTATGTATGGACATGACATTTCGTTCACAATATTATGTGGGAACAATTATCGTACTTTAAATGTAGTAACGAAACTGTATGCATACGTGATCATGATTTGGAATTGTCATAGTCTAATTCCTTGTTCACAAGGATATAGACCTTTATGGAATATGTGTATGTATTGGGTAAGCCATTGGTGGCTACTAGCGAGTATGCAATAAAGGACAGGGGTTCTTGAGGTGTAACTCGTCTAGGGTGGATATGCAATATCGTCCCCGTAAGTCCTTGAGGTGTGTAACTCTGCGGGGTATACAATCAAGGCAATTTATTTATGCTTTGAAGTTGTGATGTCTATATGGCATGGGAACTAAGACCGGGACTTGAGTTGTAATCCATCAACATCGCGGTGACTCCATTCACGTGTTCTTGTCACCAAGATGGGTACGGGTCTCCCCCATTGGGAAGCTTGGTCTCTTTTATTTCATGACAAGTGTGGATCACAATAACTTGTGGATATTGGTAATGTGGAAAATTATGTGGAGACGGTATCGTTACATTTGGCATTGTTATAATTCCTCATTATTACTTGAATATTTAAATCATAGACTCTTGGTCTAACACTTTAGTGTATGTTGTGGATTACAGGTTCCACTTAGCGGCGTCTAGTTCGTTGCGTTGCCGACCATGCTTAGGAGCTTGGGAAGGTCGGGCTTTTTGGGGATCGAGAAGAGAGACATTTTTGGAGACATAGTGACACCCGGATTAATCTAGTTATTTATAGCCTAGATTAATAGGTTGTTGTGTGTTATGTCTTAATACTCTGTTAAATGTACATTGTCCAAACTACCCCATTACTTTAAGGGTTTAGTTGGGTTATATTTTAAGGTTTAAATTTACCCATCTTCCAGAATTTTCTCTATACTAAATGTTTAAATTGTAGGGTGTTACAAAATCCTTCAATATACATAAAAATTATAGAAACCCTAAAATCTCTAAAACTCATGTTAGGTCAAAACTCTTCAAACAAGGAAATGTAACTTAGGAGAAGATTATAAGTTTAAAATGTAAGGTTTTGGCATGTATAAAGTTTAAAATGTAGAATGAACTCACAATATTATGTTTTTGGTTAAAACCTAGAAATCACCCAAAATCTTAGGAAGTGGTAGAGAACTCTTGAGATCTTGACCGACACTTGAAGTTATCCACTCCAAGACACTTTGAATGTTTGAGGAAATAAAATATTTGCCTTGAATGCTCCTATGGTCGACTTCAATGAGGAGGGAGTGAATGAGAGAGGGAGTGATGGTGGTAGATGAGTGGGAAAAGGGGGAAAACCGACTAGGTTAAGTGCAGTGGTCCGACGCGGCTTGGCCACAGGTTTGGGCGCGCCAAAGTTTGTCCGCGTCCTGGACGTGCCACACATTCTAGTGTCTCGGACACGTCTCATGCGGGCTAAGCCGCACGCAAGTCTCCTGGGGTTCTGTTGTTTTCCTCACCTCGACCAGCTTTTGCACACGACACCACAATGTCCGTCATGGCTTGGCCGCGGGTTTAGTAGCATGGGGGTCGCCCGATGCCTCCGGTGGTTCAACTTAACTCTAACTTCAAGAAAATAAAGTTGAAGGTTTCTATCCTCTCGTAAATATATAGCTTAAGCTAAAATATTACGGGTGTTACATCTTCCATTCCGCATTGCATGTTACCTTAACTTTAAACCGGAAAATCCCTTATCTTTTTGCTTACATGGCTTAAATGAGGTGATGTAGATGACACGTAATTCTAATTACACATACATACATGATACATGAATAAATAAATAAACCTTTTTAAATTTTTAATAGTTTTTTCATTTTCACTCTTGATGGTTCATATGCTGCTCACAATATAATTTTTCTCTCTAATTAAAAAACCCTTTCAAAAATTCTCACATTTATAAAAATGTATGGAAATTTTATATTCTAGAGTGGCATATTTTCTAAATAAGTATGATATATTTTATTTAAGATAAAAAAATTGTAAGTAAAAATGTTATACTTCTTATTATTCTTGTCCTAAAAAAGTATGTTTTATAAATTTTTCTTTAAAATGTTGGCATAACATCTTGTTTTAAATTTGTTTTTTTATTTATATTGTTATATTAATGAATGATTTATAATTTTTTAATTAATTTGATATATTTTCAAAATAATGTGTGAAATAAAAAAAAATTAAAGCAATTATGATGTATTACTTTAAAGATAAATAGTTTGCTTGTAAACAAATGTAACACATCTTATGTTCTTTGTTACAGTAATATTTATTTTAATACCTTTTCAAACAATTTAGGGAAATAAGTTATGATCTACATGTCTTACTACTAAACAAATGACTATTACACACTGAAAAATTTGTCAAAAATTTGTCAGCAGTGGATTTATACCGGAAACGTCTATCGGTAATAATCCTTTGTTTAATAGTGTCTTCTTAATATTGATGAGTAACATATACTTTTAATTAATTTAATATATTTATTAAATAATATGTAAAGTTTAATTTTTGAAAGTAAAATGTTGTAATAAGAAATTACACGTGAACAATATGTTATCCATGGACATTATACATGAACAGTTGTATGACATGAAAACTTGGTAACTTGTGACATGTCATTTTAGTTCAAATAAAAAAATTACACATTCATAAAATGGGTAAATTTTCAATGTACAATGTGTTAACAGAAAATAATTAAATTGAAAATACAATGCTATGATAAAGTTTTTGTCAAATTAGATTAATATTTTGTACATTTAACACCAAAAACATTTTGAGGACCCTATTCTTGTTAGACCCAGAACAAGTGCTCGGTTTCGACCTTGCCTATATAATGGCCCTTGATGTGCAATTTGGGACACTACACTTTATAACGTTTCTTTATGCCTTTGTACTTTTGACCTATTCATATATAAATTTAAAATAATTAAAAAATTAATGTTATGTAAGTTAACCAACCTTTAACACGAACATAAAAACTAATAGAAAGACCAATTCGAATCAAACAATATCATTAAGGTTTTTTTTAACTACTCTTCAAAACCCTAAAATTATTTGAGGTGTACAAAAAATAATGATCCAAACACCCTACTATCATTTATGTTTATGTTTAAAAACATAAACAATTATAAAAAACAATATCATTTATGTTTATGTTTAAAAACATAAACAATTATAATAATAATAATAGAATATGAAGCATGTTTTTTTTTTGAAAGAAAGAATATGAAGCATGTTGGTTGATATGTCTAGTGTTTACCCTACTATCCTATGTTATTTCCCTTTTTCCATCCTATAATGTTCACTTCCCACCCGACAACCAAAAATCTTATTTGCCAATATACTTTGAATCTACAGCACCCCCATAATATAACAATAAAAAAGCTGGTCATGTACAGAAATAAGTGAGTAATGGGTGGTTTGTTCTTTTATTTAATAAAATACCTTAGAAATACAATATTTTAATGCGAATAGTAGATACAAGATTACTTATATGATTTGGTCATTTTCGGTAATTGTTTAAAAACTAAAAAACAAACACCACTTAAACCAATTTTACCGTTCTCAAATCCCACGGCATTCAAACCCCACACAAACACCGAGGCCAACAGCTTGATAGGTGATATGGAAAACGGATAACGATGGAGCGACGGAGAGTGACGAGGGGGAGAGATACCGTTTTTTGCGAGGGTTTGAATGACTTAGGGTTTTGGGAACTGTAAAACCGATTTAGAATTTTTTTTTACATTAAAATTATCCTAGTTAGATACATGCAACTTTTTTTGGTAAAATGATGCACGTAAGCAATTTTAAAACTTCGATGATTTATTTATTTAAAAATATGTTCAAGAACTTAATATTTCAAAATAAAAAAGTTTAATGGTTTTTTCATTCAAAAAAATAAATAAGAAAGTTTAATGATTTTTTTCTTAAAAAAATAGTTTAAAATGAGATAGTTGGTTAGAGTTTTTTGAACTTTTCCCATAATTAAAGTGTACTTTTTTTAAATTATATTTTATGTTCAAATTAGTCAAAAAATTATATCTAAATGTTTTTGGCAAATCAAAACATAAAAACATATAAACCAAATTCGAATTAGTTTTGGTGAAAAATATTTGATTTGGTTTGGTTTATTATTTTGATTGTTACATCATTTTTCTTAAACAAATTGAGAAATTAAACCAAACTAGAAGGAAAATGTTTGGTTTTTATTTGATACAAATCATACAACTTAAGAGTATTAATTTAATTCATGAACAAAAGGAAAATAAAAATGGAAGTGAATCATTTTCAAAAGTGCCAAAGAAACAAAATGATTGTCGGAAAGAGACAAAGAAAGAATGAACAAGACATTGGATGCTTTATTGGACCGGTTTGATAAACCGGCGGCCGACCAACACCTTACACGTTTTCCAAAAAATAAAAACCCATCTTGTCTATTAAGGTTTTTTTTTTGAATAGAATCTTGTCTATTAAGGTTGTCAACACATTTTAAGGTAATTATTATCCATGACCAAAAACATGTTGGTATACTTTTTTGTTTTTCATTTTTAAATCTTGAATAATTTCAATTTATATTATGTTTGATTAATTTTTTTAGTGTAAAAGTGGTTGCATAGCCTGTAATTTTCACATGATAATTCTGTATTAATAGTTGTTATATATGACTTTAAGTTATTTTTATTGGAATTTAACCTTATATACACATATGACTTTTAACTTTTTCTTTGTTTGTATTTTGTCTTACCCTTACTAAATCATGAAACAATACTAACAATAACAAACAAATCTTCAAAATTTAAACATATACAACAAGATTAAATTTGGAGAGCTATGTTGTTTTTGAAGGTTAAAACAAATTTATGGTCACAAATTTTGCATTTGAGTTCCATTGCATTTTCATTCTTCAAATAGTCTTCGATTTTTGGCTTCATGTTGGTGATGCGGAGGAACACAACCTAGCTTTTCAACAACAACATCTTCAGAATATTGTTTTCATCAAGTCCGTTTCTAAATTGTTCTTCCTACAGGGTTCTTTCGAGTCGATCAAACTATCATATCACCTGGAATTCCTATCACTAGGCTGACATCTCGATGCCTCTAATGTTCTTGTTGTTGGTTTTCATCAGATCTAGCTATAAGGGTCTTGCTCCAACTTTATTTTACTACCGTTTCAATGTTTTTTCATCAACATTTCGTCAATTCACATTAGACCAACATCTCACACAATCGAGATTATACAACATCTCACACAATCGAGATTATATTTAAGTGGCAATGGATGTCGTAGTTGCAGGAGATGGTGATGCATGTGTTGGAGATATGCCCATTGACACAACAAAATAGTAATGATACTAAAGATACATGGGCCTATTTGGTCGTACAAAAAGGCTGGTATTGTTAAAGCAAGAAATAAATTTATAGTGTTTAACAAGTAATTAATTAAAAGTGGTTTTAATTAATATGGAATTACTAGAGGGACTAACTAGTAATTAGTGCAATGTCCTCGGATACCTTCCAAAAACTAGTAATTAGTCCATACTTGTGTTATTATATAATATCTAATAGTTTAGATAATTATTAGACTAATTTAGTATTATTTAAATGCATGCTAATCCCTTAGGAGGCTAACCCTAATCACAAAAATACACTCTCCATCTCCTCTATTATTGTTCACGACGCAAAAACCATCACATAGGGGACTTTGGACGATTTCTACACCAGACACACAAAAGGGATTCAAGTGTGTGTTTCGTGATTGCATAGAGAAGAAAGGAGGCGTTTTCTTGCTACCCACAGACTATATTTTGGGTGTGCTCTTGATAGAGAGTTTCCTACTATTGGATTCTTCATCGTCATTATAAAGATCTTTCTAATCCTTCTCTTGTTTTATGTTACTTGAATTTTATTATAACCTGATCTATGGAAGATTGTGTGTGGTTTTGCTTCCGCTATGTTTGATTTAAAACTTTATAATACATACAGTCCAATAGTAGTATCAGAGCCACAATTACAATATATAAGTACTTATAAATCTTTTTTTAAACTAGAATTTGTTTTTGGTGTGTTTTTATACATTCAAATGGGAAAGTTTAATGTATGAAACACACACAAAGAAAAATTATAAGGTTTTTTCTATGTGTTCTGAATGTTTATTTGGAAGTTTAGGGTTTCTAACCCTAAATTTCGAAATTAGTTTTTTTAAACAATAGATTTCCAAAGTTTTGAAGATTAGGGTTCAAAAGTCTCAATTTGAAGTTTTCAAAACATGAAGTTTTCAATTCTGGACGTTTAGGGTTTAAAACATTAAATTAGATTTTTTATGAAAACAAAAGTTTATATTTTGGATGTTTAGGGTTTTAAACCCTAAATTAATTTTACAAAACTTAAAAGTTTTTTATTTGGGAAGTCTAATATTTTAAACCTTAAAAATCAAGGTTTTGAAAAATTAAAGTTTTCTTTTTCGAAAAGGTTATTCCTTTTGAAATTTAGTGTTTAAAATAATATTTTCGAATTCTAGGGTTTTGAGAAATATATGCTTTGGTAATTTTCAAAAAAAGATTGTGAAAAACGATTTCTTATTTCACCTGTTGAAATTATTTTGAGTGTGTTTTCCCAAACCTTTGATTCACTTGGCGTGGTCCTACTTGGGGCGGATGTCTTGTGTCTTAATATGGTTGATTTATAATCTGGACTCATGATCCACGACAAACCTGTCACGAGAAAGGATTAATGTGGAAGGGATTAAACATGTCGAACGACATAACGGATGTCATTGAATCCCACAAGGATCTAAGAATTTCATATAGAGATGAAATTGGTAAAATGGCTACCTATCTAAATAACTTCTATTTACGATTCACGGCAAACCCATCGTAAGTGAGAGTGAAATATGGATCTTAGCCTTGTTAAAATTAAATTTGCATTGAATTGGGTAATAATATTTTAACGATGATCATTCAAATCAAATCACTAAAAAATGTTTTTTTCTTTTGATAGATGTCAAACAACGCGAATTCGTCAATTTCAAACTTTTGTTTGAAAGGTCTCCTCGAAAAGGACAAGCCTATGGGCTTGAACTATATGGATTGGCTTCGAAACCCGAGAATAGTTCTCAGGATGGAAAATAAGCAGAGGGCCATAGAGGAACCAATCCCTGAGGCACACGCTGCCAGAGCATCTCTGGTGCTTCCGGATGAGTATGAAAAACGTCTGACCTAATCAAACGAGGTCGCTTGCCTAATGTTGGCGACCATGGTAATAGAAATCCAAAGGGTATTGAAAGCCTAGGGGCATTTGACATGAACAACCAGCAGGCTAGGGAAGAACAGTATGACAATGTTAAGGCTCTGGTAGACTGCAAAATAGCCCCGGGAAGAAGCGCCAGTGTACATGTTCTAAAAATGAAATCGTACCTTGATCAACTTGAGCGTCTAAGTTTTCCCATAGGTTAGAAGCTTTCTACGGATTTCATTTTAAGCTCGCTAATTAGTTCATATGAAATTTTCGTTATGAACTATAATATGAACAACTTGGAGAAAACCACCATGAAGCTCCATGGCATGCTTAAGACTGCAGAGTCTAACATGAACAAGTCCAAGTCCGCTGCCCCGGCACTAATAATCAGGGAGGGAGGTATAAAGAAGAAAAAGGTTGCCCCTGCAAAAGGCAAAGGGAAGGGAAAGACTATTCAGCCCAACCGCAAACCTAAGACGAAAGGCAAAGAGAAATCCCAATAAGATACTCCTCAGTCAAAGACTCTTGAGGATGTTGTATGCTTTCAGTTCAAAGAGGTAGGACATTGGAGGCTTAATTGTCCTAAATATCTGAAGGAGCTTAGGCAGCTCAAAGCTAATGGATCGGGAACTTCGGGTATTTATATGATTAAACTCTGTAGTACTTTTGCTTATAATTCCTAGGTATTGGACACATGATGTGGTACTCATATATTTACTGATGTACAAGGACTAAAAAGAGGTAGGAAGCTGAGACATGGGGAGTTGGACCTGATCCTGGGAAACACGCAGATTGATGTTGTTGACACGGTAGGAAATTACGAGCTTCCTTTTTCGTCTGGATTATATATGATTTTATTTGATTATTGCTGCTCGGCCGATATGGCCAGAAACATCATTATATTTTATGCTTCATAGAAATACGGTTTTGACTTGGGGTTTAATAATGGATCTATCCATGTTAATAAAGATGAAATGCTTTATTTAAGGATAACCCATGTCATGGTATTTATGAGACCAGTATAAGTGTAAGAGACAATAGAAGTTCAATCTATAATGTTTAATCGACTCAATACAATCATGGGTTGGATAAGTCGTATATATGGCACTGTCATCTTGGTCATATTAGCAAGAAACGAATCACCAAACTCCAAGCGGATGGGATATTGGAATCATTCGATCAAACATCGAATGATGAATGTGAGTCTTGTCTTCTAGGAAAGATGACGAATACAAAAACATGTGAACGGGGCAAGGATCTATTGAACACAGTACATACTGATGTATGTGGGCCGTTCAGATCAGTCACTAGACATATGGAGAGATACTTTGTTACCTTCACTAATGACTTCACTATGTATGGATATGTTTATCTGATTAAACATAAATTTGAAACTGTTAGTCCCAGATGGCTAATTAGAATAAGAACTGGTATTATAGAAAGAGGGGGGTTGAATACAATACACAAATTTTCACTTAATTAATTCTTTTATTGATTAATAAAATCAAGAATTACACATAGAACACCTAGATTGTTGCAGAAAGAACAGATGAAATCTATTCTAACAATCTTCACAAAGTAAAACTGAAAACTACACAACTTCTAAAACACAATGATTGAAAGCTATTTAGTTCAATGGATGAGAAGAGTAGAATGTCTTGAGTACAGATAAATCTTCTAGAGTTAGTGTCTGCATGGAAAAGTCTTCATCTTTAAATAGTACCATGAGCATTTAAAGCATGGGACACTTGTCACTTTGTCATTTGAAGGTCAGGTTTGACTCTCAAAAGTTGAAGTCTCTTTTCCTATTTTTCATGGTGCAAAGAAGCTTTGATGGTGACAATATCTAAGAATGGGAAAAAGAACAGATGAACCTTTTTCCTCCATACCAGATATTACCACTTTGATGAAAATCTTCTTAGCAAAGAGACAAGGGAGGATACTCCTATTTTGAGGATCCCACCGATTTGTCATGGAGAAAATCGGTGAGATAGCAAATATTATCTCTTTTGATGAAAATCTTCTTAGCAAGGAGATAAGGGAGGATTCTCCTATTTTGAGGATCTCACCGATTTGTCATGGAGAAAATGTTAGGACCATAAATGTCCTACATATTAGAAAGATATATAAATAATTTATTAGAGCTTAATTAGAGTTTAATTAATTCATTGTAAAAGCCTTTAATTATAAAAGGGCTTAGATTAGGTTATTTGGGCTTAATTGTCTAATGGACTTAGGCCTTTGTTGGTTAAAGGCCTAGGTATATAAGGTGTTGTTAACCTTAGTTTAAGGGCTAAGCGATTCATTCATACATTCATTGAGAGCTAAACTGTTTAGAGAGAGATAGTTAGGATTTTCATTCAAACCTTTGTAACTATCTTGATTATTGAATGTGAGAGGGATGACAAGTTGAAATCATTATCTGTTATTGTTATTCCTCATTGAATCGTTGTTACCTGTTAAATCTGGGTCTATCAATTGGTATCAGAGCCTAATCGGTGATTTGAAGATACGAAAGGATACGAACGAAAGCAAGAAAAGGCAAGAATTTTCGCAGAAAATTTTCTGGAAAATCACAGCCGGCCGTTTCGCCTATTACCGGAGATTGAACCGTCGGATCGTCGTGATATTTGGACGGCAGCTTCTCGACAGTTGTTTTCACATTTTGACCGGTTGGATTAATCGTTTGAGGTCCAGACGTTTCCCATATTATTTTCGACATACAGCAGAGTTTTGAAGAAAAGTGCAGAAAATTTTCTGGAAAATCACAGCTAGCCGTTTCGCCTATTCCCGGAGATTGAACCGTCGGATCGTCACAATTTTTGGACAGCAGCTTCAGGACACATTGTTTCACATTCTGTCCCGTTGGATTGGTTGTTCGAAGTCCAGAAAGCTCCCCGAATATTTCCGAAATACAGCAGTTTTTATTGATCAAAATCGCTCTTCAATCGGGTTAGAAAAGCTTTTCGTTGATTTGTTAATTCGTTTGTTTGATCTCGATTGTTTACTCGCGATCATCTACTGTTTATCTGCACTTATTTCGATTCTCAAAAGCTATTAATTTTGCATGTTAAAAATCAAAGCTTGAGTTTTGGTGTTCTTGAAGTTTTGTGGTGATTTTTTTTGGAAAATAGGATATATTTTGCATAGACATCGATTTGGGTGTGTTTGTTCCTGTGTTTTTGGTCAAAATCTAACCCTACAGGAGTGGAATCAAGCAACCCTATCGAATTTTGATCCGAATTTCTCGATCAGCAGCAGTGTCCGGACGTTTCCTAATCTTTCCGGGTAAGTTTACTAATTTTTCATCACTATCCGGCAAATCATCCGGATTGTTCCTGGTCCCCGGGTGAATTTAATCGGACACAAGAAAACAAATTATTTTTTTATTATTATCCGGAAAACACTGTTCATCCGGAAAACACTGTTCATCCGGAAAACACTGTTCATCCGGAAAGTACTGTTCATCAAGAAACCAAATTTTTTTATTATCCGGAAAGAAAAACAACTCATACATCCTGATTTCTCACCTTCACCCGGTAAGTTCACTTAATTTTATTTTGTCCGGTAAACCAACTTTGTCCGGAAAGTACATTTCATCCGGTAAGCCATTTTACCCGGACACCATCCGGTATTCTCGATCACCCGGTAAGTTCATTTCTTTTATTTTATCCGGTAATCCATATTCACCCGGAAACCCAATTCGTCCGGTATGTTCCCTTTTATCCGGTAAGTGAGTGGTGTTTTTGGTAAGTTTGGTTGGTAAGTTCTCGTCGGTACCCGAGTTACCGCACGCCTCGTGATTAAAAGTTTTAACGAAAGTTGCAATTTTTTTTCTTAACGATCGATTTGCAATTCTTTTTTCTTTGAGACGTCTGAGAACTTTTTGGGACAATTTGATTTTATTCGCGACGCTTATTATTCTTGTGACTTATTTTCGTCGTTCTTAACTTGGTGTGTTTTTCTCGCAGGTTCCACTCTCGAAGAGTAATTTCGTTCGTTCAAATTCGATAATAATCAGATCTTAAATTTTTGCAAACGAATTTATTTTTAGATTTGTTTTTCAGATTTAATTTTTGATTTTTCTTCCGCAAGTTTTTATTCTTCAAAATAACACCGATCAACGATCATTTTTTCAGGTAACAATGTCGCATTGCTTTAATCCTGCGTGTAACGACTATAAACAAGATTATATGAAAAGAATGTCAAGCTAGCACATGAATTTAGAGACAAGATCATCAAAGAACGGAAGGAACAGAAACTGCAAATATCTGAAAGTGCTGATAAGCTGGCTAAAGCAGAAGAAAAGGCAACGTTATTAGAGTCAGAAAACACTGAGCTGAAAAGGAAGCTGACTGATTTGCCATCCCGAGATGATATCAAGAAGACTGAGAAAGAGCAAGCGAGTATATATGAAAAGAATATCAAGCAGAAAGATGATTTGATCAGCAAGTACGTCAAAGAACTGAAGGAGCTCAAATCTCAAATCTGGAATAGTTCTGAGAAGCTTGCTGAAGAAGAAGAGAAAGGTAAACTCCTAAACTGTGAAAACCTTGAGCTTAAAAGTAAACTATCTGTTTTAGAAAAGGTTTTTGAAAAGGAGAAAGAAAGTTTTGAAAAAGAAAAACAAGTGCTTTTACAAAAGCAATCTGGTTTTTCCACCAAATCTCTTGAAGAGAAGAAAAGTCTTGAGCTTAGATGTTTAAAACTTTCAACACAAATCTCCGATTTTGAAAAAGTATTAATTTTAGAAAGAGAAAAGTTTGAAACTGAACGCAAATCTTTTTCTAAAAAGAATGGAGAACTTTCTTTAAAAATAACTGATTTGGAGAAAGAATTAGACATTCTAAGCAAAGAGACTGAAAAGAGGAAAGTTGAAGGCTTTAGGGCTAAATGTTTGAAAGATGATTTTGCAAAAGAGAGAAAGATCTTTCAGACTAAAATTTCTAAACTTACACAGAGATTATCTGGATTAGCAACCGAGATTTTGAAGGAACAAATGGTTAAATCTAATTTTCAAAAGAAATTTGATCTTATTCTCAAAGAACGAAATGATTTATCCGTTAAGGTCAAGAAACTTGAAGAAAGCAATTTCAAAGGTGTTCAACCTTCTTATGCTTCAAGTTCAATTTCTTCAAATCGTTCTTCAAAGAATTTTGTCAAATCAAATGATTTTTTAAAAGATCAGATTAGACCTTCCAATCTTTTCTATAATTCTCGTGTTGACAAATCAGATAATCAAATTTTCAAGAAAGTAAAAATGGAGTGGAGAGTTAAAGGATCCGCTCCTTCTCCAAAGCCATTTGTCCCTGTTAAGATTGAAAAGAACAACACAGCTTTCCACGCTAAACCTTTTGTGAAAACTGATCGAGTTTACTCTGTTAACAAACTGATCAGCTTATCTACACAGAAGCTGTGTTGCTCTTATTGTGGATCAAATGACTTTGTGAAGAAAGACCATGCAAAGTATTGGTATGGTACTTATAGTATCCCAGATCCTCATAGGGAATCTAACCGTCAAGGATCCATCAATGGATGGATACCAAAATCCTATTAATCTGTTTTGCAGGAATGTCATGTGCGGTTTTAATTCCTAGTATTCATTTCACATGACTGAATTCGAAGGTTATGCCAATTTTGAGGGGGAGTACTAACTTATGTAAGGTATGTGCACTCTAACTGAATTCAAAAACCGTGGTAATTCATTCTGGATAACTTACTTGTGTTTGTTATTCTCCAATGTTAAATTCCATGACTGCCACGTGTCAATTTTTTCTTGACTTAGTTATTTCCATGTCTCTCATATTCGTTGATTTTTCGATGGAAATACACTCGTTTTGAATTCCACTTTGTGTTCACAGTTCATCATTTCATATTAATGATTCATTCTTATCTGACATAATAATTGTGACTTGTTCTTCACAATTAAACTTTCTAATCATTGGTTGATTTTTGAACATACTGTGCTTACTGAGTCAATCCGTTTTGCGCTTGATCTTGTTTTCTTGAAATTCCATATTTCAAATGTTTTTCGTTGACTTCTGATTACCTCAGATCAGAACTCGGACTTAAATGAGTGACTTCTAAACACTTCAGTTTAGAACTCGTACTTCAACTGTTTTACTAAACTGATTTACTCGATGCATGAAAGGAGTGATAGGTCTTACATTGTTTCTATGGTCAAGCCAGAACCGGAAGGACCTACCCAAGAGACACATCCTTATAGAATACAGTGAGGGGTCTAGATGATAGATGAGTTTGGAGAGAAAAGAATATGGTGAGGCTGTGACAGGACTTAAAAGAATTAATTGGTCCTTACCAAACCGAGTCAGGTATCCGGGTAACCACACAATCTATTCATTCTCGCTCCTTGGAGATGAATATTGAAACAGACATGGACCCAGTGTCGATAACTCGTGTCACCCCACCCAGCCACTCAAGTATCTCACAAAAGATGCTTGTTTCATATATTCACGGAGATTTAGCACATAATCTATCTATTCCTCACTCGGAGGTCTTAGATATTGAAAAAGGAAGACATCAGCTCCGGTCTCCGAACTTCATATTCTATTCACTGTGTCTATTGATTTTAACTTGCGTCCCAGGTTAAATCAATTTTTGAGCCTAATTGATATAACTTAATTTTTTTACACATGCACGAGTCTTTGTGATTCCAATTGCATATCTTCGTGATATTGCCAGAACAGTTTGAGAAGTTAATTTCTTATATTTTCTTCAGTGATAACTGGAAGTCTTATCAGAGATTCCCCATTGCCAACTCTGAACATAGGCCACACAATTTTTAAATTGTTGTGATAACAGTTACTAATGTGTTTCTGTGTTAGCTTTTTACCCCATTCTGGTTACTTATCGTTTTATCTGCATTTTTTTGCTACTCGCTACTATTGTCTTTGATCATACATGATGCTCCGGATTCTCCTACTCATCATGAGGGGGAGAAAGGGTACAGATTCAAAGACACCGGATTATCAAGTTGAGGGGGAGTTAGCAAAAGCCGAGGGGGAGTAAAGAAGTCCCCATGCAAAAGCCGAGGGGGAGTAACTGTTGTTTGATCAGTTCCGAGATTTTATCAAAGCGAAGACTTCAAAGTGCTTACAAGTGATCAACTCTTCCCATCCGTATCAAGTGGTGTTCAATTCACTATTTCCTCCATCGAGCATACTGGTTCTACAAGTTCTTAAAGTTGAAGATTTGAAGACTAAGAGCTTTATTCAAGGGGGAGCGGTAAAAGACATGAAGACAAACAACGCCAAAGTGTTTCAATGTTTCAAAAGGAAGAGAAGATCAAGACTTGAAGATTTCACGAACGATTTTTATTTATATATCTTTAGGGGGAGACTGTTAGGACCATAAATGTCCTACATATTAGAAAGATATATAAATAATTTATTAGAGCTTAATTAGAGTTTAATTAATTCATTGTAAAAGCCTTTAATTATAAAAGGGCTTAGATTAGGTTATTTGGGCTTAATTGTCTAATGGACTTAGGCCTTTGTTGGTTAAAGGCCTAGGTATATAAGGTGTTGTTAACCTTAGTTTAAGGGCTAAGCGATTCATTCATACATTCATTGAGAGCTAAACTGTTTAGAGAGAGATAGTTAGGATTTTCATTCAAACCTTTGTAACTATCTTGATTATTGAATGTGAGAGGGATGACAAGTTGAAATCATTATCTGTTATTGTTATTCCTCATTGAATCGTTGTTACCTGTTAAATCTGGGTCTATCAGAAAATCGGTGAGATAGCTTAGTTTGGGTTGAGAAGTCCATCTTCAATCCGCATTGGTAGATTTACTTCTTCTTGATTTCGGCTGATCTTTAACTTCACTGAACTTTGAAAACATGGCTAAGCTATTACAAAGAACCTAAAATTTCTCTAAGTATAAAGGATGTAAAGAGATCAGGAGGTCATCTTCAATTCTTTGATGACCCAACAATCTCCCCCTATTTGAGGATGACATCCATACTTAAAAAACATGAGGAAGACAATGAATAAATCATGTTGACCCTATTTTACTCTTTTGAGTTCTTTTTCACATAGTCCTTTTTTTGTATATCATATATTTACAAATGAATGAAAGGAATGAAAGAATAAAGAATAAACAATATGAATGAAATAGAATGTACTTCCGTCATAGAAGAAACTGATCTACCCGATCCCAAATTGGTAACAATCTTTTAGGGAGGTTTAAGATTGAGTGAATTAGCCTCAGGATGCCTCTGTCCATATCTTGCAGCTTCTTTCTTTCTCTTAGCATCTTCAGCTTCCTATTCGACAGTCATCACCCATTTTCCTTTGTTTGCCTCACCCTTAGTTACACCGGTCGGACTGATCTGCTCCCCCTGGGTTGGTTCACCGGTTCCCTTATCTTTGACCAAAATTTGAGTTGGACGCTGAATATGAGTACTGAGGGTTGGTGTTTTTCGAGTAGGACGCTGGTAATGCCCCCCCTCAGATGGTTTCTCCCCCTCAGCGGCCGACGTAGAAGAAACACCATGAAAAATGGGAAATATCGGCAACAATTTTTTTTATGAACCCACCGATTTTTTAAGCATACCCATCGAAATTTAGCAAAGTTTGGCAAGAAATTCGGTAGGAAAATCGGTTTTTTTAACCCACCGGTTTTTTAAGCATGCCCACCGAAATTTAACAAAGTTTGCAATAAATTCGGTAGGAAATTGGTAGTTTTTTTTTGTGAACCCCGATTTTGAAGGGATACCCACCGAAATTTAGCAAATTTAGGCCAGAAAATCGGTAGAAATTTCGGAGGAAATTTCGAAGGATTTTTTTAAGACCCACTTGGTTCCAATGATTGTTTTCTTGGACGGACAAGGAACAGTCTCCATAATTTATTTATTTTAAATGGAGAGAGTTCTTCTCGCATTGCATTGACCCAACATGGATCAACTAAGGATTCTTCAATTTTTTTTTGGTTTTATGATAGACAAAAAATTCACATAGAAGGTTCCATTTGGTGGATAGAGGTAGTGTTGAAGAAAGAGAAGGTTGTGGTTGAGTGGCAAAAGGGAAATCTTTAGGAGTGGAAGAGGTGGATGAGGAAAGAATAGTTGGTGGATGTGAAGTTGAGGTACTTGGGAAAGTATTTTCTTGAGGGTTTGGAGTTGGAGAATTTCGGTTGGTTGAAGGAGTGGTTTCTTGATCAAGAGATGGGTTTGATGAGTAGTGTAAATGTCACGTCTTAACTGACATGAGACATGGGTGAGTGGGTTTTGTAGTTTGGGTTGATCTTATGGTTACATGAGTTGAAGATTAGATCGTCATGGGATTTAGGAGGAGGAATGGTGGTGACTTTGGGGTTTGGAACCTTTTACTTGTGTGGATGAGGAAGCCATTGTAGAGAGAATTGGTGAAGAAAAATAGTTGCATGTGTATAATTGAAAGTGAAGTGAGAGAGAAACGTGGGTGAGGGATTTATATATGTTTGTGAGGGTGAGAGGTAAGGTGAAAAGGTGAGAGGGTTAGAGTGTATAGGTAAGAAGGGTAGTAGTAAGGATTGACAGAAGGTGAGGTATTTATATATGTTTCTGAGGGTGAGAGGGTTTGAACTAACAGGTAATGGGGAAGACGAAAAGATAAGAGAGAGAAGAGATAATAAAACGATTCTAACCGTTAGGTGAGGAGGAAATCGGAGGAGGGCACAGATCGGTAACAAGAATCGAGAATGGCGTTGGTGAGGTCGATATGGGATCGCCAGTGCTGAGTTGGTGTGGCCGATATGGTGTCGGCTGGATTGGCTACGGGTATTAAAAAAATATGAAGGTATAGTGTTGGATGGGTATAGGGAAGTGAGAAAAGTTAATGGGGAAGAGGAAAAGATAAGAGAGAGAAGAGATAATAAAAAGATTCTAACCGTTGGGTGAGGAGGAAATCGGAGGAGGGCACGGATCAGCAACAAGAATCGAGAATGGCGTTGGTGAGGCCGAGATGGGATCGGCAACGCTGAGTTGGTGCGGCCGATATGGTGTCGGCTGGGTTGGGTACGTCAGCAAGAAGAAACAGCCGACAAGGGCTGTTTGGTTTAAGTGGCTTCGGCAGAAAAGAAAGAAGATCGGCTGTGGCGTGGTCTTCGGCAAAGAGAGGAGTCAGTCGAAGGTGTTGGGGTTCGACAGCCTTGGAAATCGGCAGCAGCAACAGCGATCGGCGACAAGAGGCTTGGTCGGCAGTCAAGAAATCGGCAGCTGTAGTAGCAGCTGAAAAGGGTCTTCGGTCAGATTGGTAGCGACAACCGATGGGTTGATCTCCTGATCGGTGGGAATTGGTTATGGCCGATGAAGCCTTTGGCTGAGGCTTTGATCGGCGGTGGTGAGGGGTCTTCGGCCGATGAAGCTGATCGACGGAGGCTTTTGAGGGTTTATCGCCAATGAGGTTCCATTCGATTAAGGCTGTTGATGTTCGGCGAGAGATGGAGCAAGTCGGCAGCTGCTGTTCGGTGCGAGGGGTTCGGCGAGAAAGCCGAAAGTGGGGTGAGAGAGTGAATCGGTGGTGCCGATTAAGGAAAAAGAGGACAAATGGAATTGTTTTGAGATGTGAGATTGAAAGAGATAAGTGGACGACAGTTTATAGAGGAATAAAGGAAAGGTTGGTTTAGATTAGATGGTAGGTTGTGTTTGTTTGGGTGGAATATGGTTTTGTTGAGATTTCCTTTTTCACATGATGTACATAGCTTACAAGAGAATAACCACTGTCTAGATAACAGATATGTTGGTGCCCGTAGACCTGCAGTCACACACAAATTAGCTCCTTGGTACCTATTTGGAGATGGGTCCTTTTGGGTTAGAAAAATGAGAAATTGGTATCAATCAGGTCAATTCTTTCTTTTGGACAGTCTTTGGCAAAATGAAAAATATCACCACAGATATAGCATTTTCTATAAATAAAAGCCTTTTTAGAACCTTGATATTTTTCCTTACTTTTGCCTTTTATATTTATTTTCAAAGATTTTGAAGAAATAACAAAGATTTGGGGTGCAGAACCTAAGATTCCTTTTTCAGAATTTAGAAGGAAAATAATCTTCTCTTTTGGGTTGGACATTTTGATGTTCACAAATTGTGGAACAAAATCGGTAGAGGAAGCCACAAAAGTATTTTTGGAAAGATCTGAGGATTTTCTTTTTAAGAACATATCACCAGCCAAAGACTTGCCTTTTTCAGATGCAGAAAAATTTTGGTTGGAAAGATTTCTTTTGAGATATTTAGAAGGCATGGGTTCAGAGGAAGATGCTTCATCTAAAGTCAAGATTTTCAGATGGTCATGAATAGGTTTGGGAGAGTCATTAGAATCTTGAGCTTCTTCATTTGTAAAGGAAATGGGATCTTTGGCCTTTACAAACATACCAAATTTTAGAGCTTCAGATAAATCAATAGAATTGATGGACACTGACTCAATTGAACTAGATTCGGAGGTTTCATAAAAAGTTGGTGAAACACAGGAGGTGGGAGCATGAGCTTTTGAAGATTGATCAATTTCCGTTTTTCCAAAGCCTAAACCAATTTTGTCATCACAAGAGATCTGATCTTGAAAAATATTTTCTAGTTTTTTGGAGGAACTGGTCCATTTTCTCACAATTTCTTGCTTCTTTTGAAAACGTTTAAATATTTTGTGTTTCTCCTTAGCAAGAGTGAATTTTATGGTTTTCAAATCTTCAAGCTCAGCCTTGATTTTATAAAAATATTTGAGCTGAGTGAGACATATTTGAAGTTGAGAGGAAAGATATTTTATCTGAGCATTTGCCTTTTTCTTACCAGCTTTAGCATCATAGAAATCAATGGTTAGAAAATCAAATGCTTCAATCTTTTCAGCATCAGAAAGAGATAGAAATGGATGTACATGTGATAAGGAGGAGAAGCACTTAGCTGATACAAGAGCAGTTGAGGGTGTGTGATCTTCTGGATCATCCATGTCATTTATCTTGGCCATGAAGCACACATTTGAAGTGTCCTTCTCGCTTTTAGATGTGGGTTCATCTGCCAAATCATGAGTTTCAGCAGGCAGAACCTTTCCTTATTCTAGACAAGTCTTTTGTTTCTTTCCTTTTGTTTCTTGTATTTTTCTTTGTATCTTTCAGCCCGGTCAGAATTTACAGAAGAGAGAGGTTGGCCGCATTTTCGGGAATGGGAGAGATTGATAGAATCATATTTGGATCTTCCCAATTTTGAGGAAATTCGACCTGAGGAAAAAGTTCTGGGTCTTTCAAAGTGTTTACTTCTGCACTCAGAGGCAAGATGACCCCTATTACCACCGTTAAAACATTCCTTGTTAGTTTTGTCCGAAGAGGAGTGTTTGGAGAGAGAAGAGGAGGATTTTCGACTAAACTTAGATTTTCCAGAAGAGAAGAAAGATTTGGATTTAGACTACCCATCCAACATGGCCATTTCATCTGATAATTTGTCAACTGAAGTTTCCTCACATTCATCCTCAGCATCACTAAGATATGCCTCCGAATGGTCATTGGGATCTTCTTGACTATTATGGTCAGAGTCAGATGGGTAGGTGATTCTTGGAGTACACATAGTTCTTTTGGAAGAGTCACTTAAGAGAGCTAGAAAAGAGCTCTTTATATCTGTGATGACAGACTTCCTTTCAGCTTAGTCTGCTCATAGTTGAAGAGAGTTCCATATAGAGCAGTGAGAGGCATATGATCAAGATCCTTGGTTGTCTTTATACAAGTACAAATATTTTCCAAAAAATCAGGAAGACAGTCTGTAAACTTGCACAGGATTTCCTCAGTGTCATACACTCTACCTAACAACTTTAAGTCATTATGTTAGGACCAAAAATGTCCTAAATTGTGAATGTTTTGTAAATGCCTTATTTTTGTATATGGGCTTGAGCTTAGCACTTAGTGGGCCTTGGCTTGACTATATAATGTGTTAGGAGGCTCATTTGTAAGTGCGGCACAATGTAGAGCGCTTACTTGTGTGAGAGAGAGAGAGAGTTCCATCCTCTATGTATTCAAAGCTTAAATCTAATATGAGGATGACTTCAATATCTCGATCTCTCTCAATATACTTGAATTGTCGATTGATTATGGGATCACAAGTGGTAATAAGGCCTTTACAAAACATTCACAATTTAGGACATTTTTGGTCCTAACATTCTCCCCCTAAAGTTTTGTAAAGCAAAATCATATCAATCTTCAAAAGCTTTAGCTCCTCTCCCCCTAGATTTTCTTGGAAACACTTTAGCGATGCTTTTTCTTCGAATGAAGTCTAGGCTCTATAGAAACCAGGATTCAATCTTACAATCAAATATGAACGATCAAACAGTAAAATGATAGAGATTTGGATCAACGCACTTGTATTCAATTAAGAACAGATTACAGATCTAGAGAGAATCTCTCAAAGATTACAAAAGCTGAATACAAAGATATGCGGGAAAGTTATGCGAAAGATTAGTTAGCTTACATTTGCTAATTCCTATATATACTGTAAAGAAAAGCTAAAGCTACAGTACATATACATCAAAGACTAATAGAACAGTTACACGTGTCCTAATTAGTAACAGAATATAACTGAAAGTATCCAAGACATAAGTTCTAAATAACATATTCAGAACTTCTGAACATTCTTCTGATTAAGCACTTCAGAACTTCCTTTAAGCACTTCTGATATTTTCTTCATCATTCTCAGAAGTTCTGAGTCTCCTACTCAGAACTCTGACCCTTCAGTTCAGACTTTCATACTTGTAATCTTTTCAAGACTTCTCAGATCAGAACTTATGAGTCTTCTAACTCAGAACTCTGAGTCTTCTATTCAGATCCAACACTTGTAACTTTTGACAAAACCTCAGATCTAACAATCTCCCCCTTTTTGTCAAATAGTCCTGTACTTTTCATCATCATATTCTTTTAGTGCTGGAACAATCTTCAAAACCAGTACATTTCTCAGAGTAAGCCTTATGTTAATCTTTTCTATGATCTCTTGAATCTCTTCAACTTGTTTCCCTTTTTGTAACTTTTTCTCCAGACTGTGTTTGATGAACCTTAAAGTTCCTGAACAATATTTTGCCACTTCTTCTGATCTGAAGAAAATCTTTTCATTCCTGTCATTTCTTAAGAAGACTCCCAACTCTGGATATCTTGTAACATTTCCACTTTTCAGAAGATTCAGATTTTCATGCTCATTATTTGGCTTTGAGAGATATACACATGGCCTTTGTAAATACAGTGCAATTTGAAAATCTGTATATGCATGCCATCTAAGAATATAAAACATAGCCTCTCTCACTGCAGCCAATGCTCCTCTCTCCTTTTTCAGTTTACTGCAGTCTTTATTTGACAAAAAGACTATACAATCTGTACAAATCTGTTACTGAGATTTTTTCAAAATCTGCTTCAGTAAAATAGTAGTCTTTTCCATCTTCTCTTAAGACTTCAAATGAGTAATATTCATGTTTCATGAACTTCTTCTCTTTCAATTCTCTAATCCCTGTGATTAAGAAATTTGAATATACTGATTCTTTTGGTTTTCCTAAGCGCTTTGACATTTCACCACGAAGACATTGATGTATCTCTGTTCTGTCATGATAAACACTTAGAAAGTTTACTTCTCTTGGTTGAAAGAAATAAGGAAGAGCATACTCCAGAAAGTAACCATTAACATCAACAGGTATTTCTTCTTCATTAGCCTCAGACTTTTCTGGTTGATCAGCATCTTTCATTTGAACATCTTGTGAAGTCACATATTGAATATCTTCTTCCACTTCTACTGAGTAACCTCCATTTACCTCATACTCAGCAGGAAAAACAAAATCTATGTGTAACAACTTCTTTGGATTTACTTCTGAAAGTAACCATTCATTGCAATTTATGATTTTGTTTCTGAGTTCAAGTCTTTTAGTGACACATCTGATATATTTTTCTTTCACAGATACTCTGACATTCTCAACATAAGCTTGCATCTTCATTACCGTCTTCTTCAGAGTAGCATCACTATACTTTACTAGATCATTCAATCTGAATAGAATGACTTGGTTGAATTCTGAATGAATGAATCTTTCATTTCCAACTTCTTCACTCACAAATCCATCAAAGTTGCTTATTATTTCAAGAGTTTTGATTGGACTTGTCAAGTTATATTTCTCTATTCTTGACTCAATTGCCAACAGAAAATCATACAAATACAGATTTCTGACATATATTCCCAGAACTCTTCTGCATTCAAGTTCTATCCAAGCATCTTTAGTACCAGCAAATAATTTCACCAAGAAAATTTGATCTTCCAAGAAGAATCTGTGAAAATCAAAACTTGTCATGTTCACCTTTAAGTTTCCTTCTTTCAATACATTCAGATTAACATATCTCAGACCATCAAATTCTTCACTTAGAAAGTCTAACACCTTCACAATTCTTTTCTGAACATGTAGATTTTCATCAGTCTTTCTTAACCTGTTTGAAGCTTCCACATATGTCATCTGAATCCTCTCATCCAAGAATCCATGAATAAAATTTTCAATGACAACAAACTTATCATCTTTGCAGTAGACAGATTCGTAATTGTCTTCAGGGAAAATACTAACATACAAGTTTCTTGCCAATGGTGTATCTTCTCTTTCAACAATAAAGTCAAATAAAGGTTCTTCAAGAATGGGTAAATCAATTCTGGGAATCACAATTGGCCTTCTGTAAGTGTAGAAAGGCATAAAGAAGTCTTCAACTTTCACAAGATCTTCTTATGATATATCTTCAAAGAAATATTCTCCAATGTCTTTTACAAACTGCTTTGTGTATCTTACAGAGTGATCTTCTTCTCCCAACAAGTCAACTGGCCTCACCAATCTGATAACTCTTTGAACATTCTGAATGTTAAGAGCTCTGACCAACTCACTATGCATTCTCCTTATCAAAATATCATGCAGTCTTCTCTCTTCAAGTTCAGAATTAAGAAGTTCCCTTCTGGTATAAGGAACTATCTCTAAACAAGTGTTAATCTCAGAACTTTCAATCAATCTTTCTTCAGAGATATATGCCATAGTTATTTCATACCATTCTTCAGAAGAATCTGTCATTTCTTCTATAACAGTATTTTGATCTGATATAACCTTATCTGATCCAAAAATATCCATCTTTTCAGTCTCATCGTTCTGATTAGTATCTGCCATAAGAATTTCAGTTTCATCAGAATTAATCTCCATCTCTGTATTCAACACCAATTCCTCTGTTTTACTTGAGTTTTCACTTCCCATCTTTTCCATTTCCATCTCTTCCTCAGTATCTGAACTACTAGCCTGAACCTCAACCAACTTCTCAGCTTCTGTTGATTTTTCCACTTCTGCTGATTCATCAACTACTTGAATATTTTCTGAATTTTGAACCTCTGCAACTGCTAACTGCATATCAGAAATCTCAAAATCTGCTAAGTCAATATCAGCTGACTTTTCAACATTTTCTAACTCATCAGTGTTTTGTTCATCAACCTCAGAATTATGCCTTTGCCTTTTCTCCCCCTTTTGATGATCATGAGGATCATTATCATCAAACTTCCTTTTTAAATTCTGAGTTGATTCTTCTTCAGATTCAGCTACAGACATAGGCATGATGGCTAATGGCTTTGAAACACTAGCCAATGTTGAACTGAAAGCTTGTAACAATGAAGATTTCATATCATTCATATTCCTTACTAACTCCTTTTGAAATTCTGACATACTATCCTTGATCTCCTTTTTGTGAGATTTAAAGGACACTTTCATTCCATCCACCTTTTGTTCAACAGATTTTGCTTTCCCTTCCAACAAAATCTTGAGCTCCTTCACCTCATTTTTTAAGGAGTCAACAGTACTCTCCAATTTTTCAACTTTCTCCCCCAACAATTGATTTTGTTTCTGAATCTTTTCAAATTCAGAAGGTTCTAACAGTGAACCTGGATCAACAAATGGTCCAGTTTTCAAGTGTTCAGATAACTCTTGGCCTGTAGGTGCCACAAAGACACCATGTACCACAGAGGCACTGTGTAATGAAGCTTTTGAGATGTTCACTTCACCAGGACTTCCATCCAATCCTTGACAACCAATATTAGGAGTGTCTATGGATGTTGTTACCGGAATACGAAATTTCTGTGATGTGCTTGTGTTGAAAAAAAATTCAGGCTCAAATTGAATTTTACTATGTAATTTAGACTCTATGTGTTGAATGAAATCTTGGGATTTATCACCTCCCTCCAAATGAGTTTAGGATGGTTCCCCTGTTTGAATTAAAACAGTAGTATGTTGAAATACTCCTGAGTGGTTAGGGATGGGTTGTTCAAGTTCCACTACTGGGTCCATGGTGTTTTCTTCAATGTTAGTCACGAAGAGTTGTGAACCAACAGTAGATGTGGCTACCCGGATTAATTCAGCTGGATCAGAACCATCTCTTTCTGTTTGAGATTCTGTTAACAATCTCTCATCTTCACCACACTCTATCTGTTTTTCAACTCCCATACTAACCAATCTCTCTGAATTTTCCCTCTCTATTCCCTCAGAATGTTCTCCCCCTTGAACATTCTCCCCTTCTCTATTTTGATTTGACCCCTCACCTCTCATCTCAGGTTGTTCCTCATGGGTAGGGTCTTGAGGTTGTTCAAGTCCCATTGAGGTGCAATAAGCTTTTAATATCTCATTGTCCCTTGGAATATACTGCCTAAGAGACCTTGGAAGAGGTATTTGATTTGGAAAATTCTGATTTTTAGAACTAGAAATCATCTTACCCATATAAAAAATTGGACCATGCTCCTCACTTGTTCTTCTTGGAATATTTCTGTTTTCTCTCATAGCATACCAAATCACAATCTGCCAATACCTTTGATAAGGTATATATGTAAGTGAAGTATCCATCATCTTCTTTTCTATGGCCTTCTGATTCTTCTCAAAGGTGTTCTTCATATCTTCCCAAAGAATTGCAATATAATCATAATCTCTGTTTTTCACCAACCCATGAAATATTTGCAGAATTTGCCTTGAGCCTTGATCAAGAGAACTATTCTTCCCAGATAAACATTTATTCACAATGTTGAACAAACAAGCCTAAATTGGTGGTAATTTGTTTCTTCTAAACAAACTTAGGGTCCTCAACTCTTCATTATACCCCAATCTCATAAATTCAGCAATTAATTCTTCTGTCAATGGAGAATCTTAAAAATCTAATCTTCCTTCTAAATCATCTTTATCTGGTAAATTCAGCATATCTCTTAAAATTTGTATAGTCAAAGTCAAAGAAACTCCCCCAACTTCAAATACAAATTTATTTCCCTCTAGCCTTAGATGCTTCCACCATTGTTGTATATACTGAACAGGAACCGATTTCTTCTTTGTAAACCACTTTTTGTATGGACGATACTTCAATAACTCCATGATTATCTTATGTTCTTCTTTAAATCTGCTTTCATCAAACAATAACACACAATTGTTTTCCAATAGACTCAAATACTCTCTCTCAGGAACAATCTTTCACCATGATTAGGTCTTCCTGACATGATTGACCTAACTGCACTTTGTTCGTGTTGAATGTTCTCATTTTCCTCATCTGCGTTTCCCTCTGATTCATCCATATGTTCATCCCCTGCTTCTCCTCCAACATTACCTTGTACAATGTTATCTCCTATTACCCCTTCATCTACGGCTCTATTTTCAGGTCTTTGAACTTCATCATCATCTGATTCTGATTCAAACAATGATTTTGATGAATGTAATGAAATGGCTCTATTTCTCCTTGAAACAGGCATGATCGTAATGTGGAATTTTGAAAGAAAACAAGATCAATGAACTCAGGAATTGTGCGTTTCTCACTTTTCACTCTTGGATTTCAAATAAAATTTGAAAGAGGGATTTTAAGGTGTATTTAAAATCCGCGAAGCTGAAAGGATTTAATCGGTGAAAAGGCGCTTTTTGTCAAAGTTATAACAGATTCAAACATTGTGAAATGCCACAAAGGATATTAAAATGAAAAGACGTGGCATTTTCAATTGAATAAGAAGCTGACACGTGTTACTTGATAGAAATTAACACAAGTTAAAAGTTCTGAGTAACACGCTCAGAGTTCTGAGAAAGCATACTCAGAAGTTCTGAGAAAGCATACTCAGAAGTTCTGAGTATACAGTTCAGAGAAAATCCCTTGGAAACAAAATTCATTTAAAAAACAACTTCTGACTTAATATAAAACATTTAATCATCCAGAAGCAGTTTGAACAGATGGAAAATTATTTTATCATCAATATTCTGTTCTTTTAATGATGATTTGTGATTTCTGAAAAATCATTTAAAATCTAATCATCTGATTTTGAAAACTTTTGAAACATTCAGAAGTAGTTTTGAACAAGTATATAAATATTTTATCATTGAAAGCTTGTTCTCCTTAGAATGATTAGTGATAAGAGAAGAATACAAACCTTTTAATCATCTTGGAATGATTTCTGAAGAATATCAATGCTCCCCCTTGACTTTAGCATATACTCAAACACATATTAGACATAAAGGTAGAAAAAAAAAATTCAGAAAAAAATAATCTACAAAATTGAAATACTTGTATTTCTCAGAAATGAATTTTTGAAAGATAGTCAGAAGTTCTGAATAACCTAATCAAAATTTAAAAAGATTTTAATTGGATTTCTGAAGTATTGACTCAGAAGATTTGAACTCAAGACTCATAAGTTCTGAACTTAAGAGTCAGAGTTCTGAATAAGAGACTCAGAGTTCTGAGTACACTACTCAGAGAATCTTACTTAGAAAAACTTTATCATTTCTGAAAAATAGCAAATGTAATCAATTTGTCAGATTAAGCATTCCTATTTTACATATAAGAAAAGTAAACCTTTTGTGATCAAGAGGCTTTGTGAACAAGTCAGCCAATTGATACTTTGTATGCACAAAGTGCATCTCTATAGTTCCCTTTTCAACATAGTCTTTAATAAAAGGATACCTTACATCAATATGCTTGGTCTTTAAGTGCTGAACAGGATTCTGAGTTATTGCAATGGCACTTTGTGAATCACAATATATGGGAATTTTGTTGAGTTGATATCCATAGTCCATGAGTTGTGTTCTCATCCACAAAGTTTGAGAGCAGCAGGCAGCAGCAACAACGTACTCTGCTTCAGCAGTGGATGTGGATACACAGTTTTGCTTCTTTGAAGCCCAACTCACAATCTTATCTCCCAAAAAGTGACAAGCACCAGATGTACTTTTCCTGTCCAACCTGCTTCCTGCATGATCAGCATCATTAAAACCAGTTAATTTGAAATCAGTCTCTTTTGGATACCAAAGGCCCAAATCTGGTGAACCTTTCAGATATCTTAAGATCCTCTTAACAGCTAGCAAATGAGATTTTTTTGGATTTGATTGAAATCTAGCACAAAAACAAGTAGCAAACATAATATCTGGTCTACTACCAGTTAGGTAAAGAAGAGATCCTATCATGCCTCTATAAATCTTGTTAACTGCTGGAACTCCATTGAGATCAGCATCTAACTTGATATTTGTTGCCATTGGTGTTCTCATAGAAGCACAATCATACATCTTAAACTTCTTTAAGATATCTTTAACATATTTTCCTTGATTTATAAAAATACCAGTTGGTAATTGTTTGTAATAACTAGGTATTGTATTTAATTGTTTAAATTATATTATTATAGTTTAAAATGGATTTAGGATAGTTTATGAAGTTTATAAGTCTATATTGTAGTATTATATTTGGGATTAGAAGTTTGGGGTAAGTTGTAATGATTAGTTGGAAATTAAGGGATATGTTTTTGTCAATTAGGATAAGATTAGGGTTGATTGGTGAAAATTGGTAACACATGTCATCACCAAATGTCTCAAGTCATCTTAATATGATATCAGTATCACTTTAGACATAAACTCAATTAAGAAAAGTGTGTGTGTGTGTGTTTCTTTGTTTACGGCAGAAAGAGAGAAGAGAGACTAGAGAGTGATTTTTGGAAAAGAGTAAAGAAGAAGAAGGATTTCTGCAGCTTGGGTATGATTCTAATCAAGAAGAACTAAGGTATTAATACTTACAATCTTCTCTTCTATGTTTCTTATTTTGTTATGAGTTTTTGAAGTGGGTTGTGGTATATTAAGTAAGATAGGATAATTTGGGTTTGAATCATGAATCATTGAATGAGTTTCACTAGATTAATGGTACTTTGATGATTGGTAATTGTGGGGAAAGGTCTAGGACATCCATAATTTCATTTTGAAGGCTTAAAAATCGTTTTGGGATGAATTGGGTTTGAGAAAGGGCCATTTTCGGCTGAAATGGAAGTGCAGGTTATCCGCGCTAGTTTGGTGCTAGTTAACTAGCGCGGGAAGTAGCGCCGTTCTCTGGTCCAGTGCCCCGCGCCCCTTTTGGCGCGAGTTATCTAGCGCGGGAAGTGGCGTCGGACACTGTTTCGCGTTTTCGGGTTTTGTTTCGCGTGCGGTTTGAGGATATGTTTATGGTATCACCTAAGGGTTGTTTTTGGGGCTTATTAGGAATAGATTTGGGACATAATTAGATGGTTTAACATCATTCTTATGGCGTCAATTCAGGTGTTCGGGTTGAGCTAAAGTGTGTCCCGGAACGTGTATCGTTGTGCTAAGGTTAAGGTGAGTTTTACTTCGAAAATATTTTTACTAGAATACATATGTATGTGGAATGGATATGTGATCAATGTGTGAACAGTATGTGTTTATAATATAGTAAGATATTATATTCATAAGTGCATTACACTAGACAAGTGTACATTAGCCGGGTTCCGGTGTGCGGACCGGTGGGTAGCCGGGTTCCGGTGTGCGGACCGGTGAGTAGCCGGGTTCCGGTGTGCGGACCGATAACGTTGATTATTTATTAGTTGGCTTGCTACCAATTAATATGGCCAGTTGTGGAGGAATAAGGTGGGACGAGATGTACAAGTCTTGAATGGTATTGATATACGTGTAGTATATGGATGTAGGTCTAACCCTCATTTCTGTTTTAAAAATATGTATTCCAGGTGGTGGATCGGGTAAGAGCAAGTAAATAGGACTCTTGATGGATAGCTTTTGTTAAGATGTTGGTTATGAAGTTATGGATGAATTTTGTACTTATGACTTTGTTATTAGTCAACATGTAATTTAAATTGAAAAAAACTTTGTACTGATTTACTTATTATGTTTTGCAAGACTATGGGACCGAATGTGAAATACGATGTATCTTTTGATGACATTTTATAATATAAAATGTATGTTATTTGTATATATGGAAATCGGGTTGTTACAGATGGTATCAGAGCCCTAGTTTAAGAGATTTAGGTATTGGTACTTGTACCTAGATCTAAACTGCATGTGAAGTAGGATGTCCCCATTATTTTAGAACCTGGGGATGCTAAGTATAAAAAGGTAGAAGGAACATCGTGTAAGGTAATTTCAGATTACACCTGGCCAGTGTAATTACGATCTTACAGGTACATGTTTGAACTGGAATACCTTGTTATCTGGGGTATGTGTTTATGTGTATATTAACATTGTTTGAATCTGCAGAATGACAAGTGGCACTAGACAAAAGAATCAAAGGGGAGGAAGGAATTCGGGTGGAGAGAACCCACCAGTAGGAATAGGGGGAAGAGGAGGAGATCGTGGTGGAGGCAGAACCGGAGGTAGAATCGGGGGCCGAACTGGGGGTAGAACACAACCACAAGGTACAGAGTTTGTTACACGGGATGACCTGACCGCTGAAATGGGAAGATTACAGGCTAGCATACAAGCCATGTTTGAACGAAGTCATCATAATGAAGCTTATACACCAGATCCGGAACCAGAAGTCGATATGCCAATCACCTCTGCTGTCTTACCGGTAACGAAAAAGTGTGATTACAAAATGTTTCTTAGTTGCAAGCCCCCTACGTACTCAGGAGATCGGGATCCAGTAAAAGCGATGAGATGGCTGAAAGAAATAGAAGCTATCTTCAAGATGAGTAAATGTGCTGAAGAGGATAGAGTACTTTATGGAACTGCAATGTTAAAGGGCGATGCTTTATATTGGTGGGAGGCTCATATTGAATCGGGAGGATCGGACATATATTCTACTTTTTCTTGGGAAGAATTCGTTTTAGCTTTCACAAAACAATTCGGTCCACAAGCAGCCGTCAGACAATTGGAGGAAGAATTTATGAGCCTACAACAAGGGAATTTGTCAGTTAGGGACTATACTGCTCGTTTCTTAGAAAAATCTCGTTTTGCGGGATATTACGTTGATACGGAGAAACTGAAGATGGATAGATTTATATATGGGCTAAATTCAGAAGTCAGAAGATTAGTGACTGCAACAAGGCCAGATACCTTCACAGCTGCAGTGGACGCTGCTGAAAATGTAGAACGAGACAACAGAAGGGATGCCGGTGATAAGAGTGCGGGGAAAAGGAAATGGGAAGAGCCACCACATGATTCGAAGAAGTCTAGATTTCAGAGATTCGATAATCGTCTACCTTTCCGACCAATGGAAAGACCTTGTCCGAAGTGCCACCGTATCCGTCAAGGAAACTGTCAGATTGAATCGCGGGTTTGTTATAGGTGTGGGAAGACCGGGCATGTTATTAAAGATTGTCGATTAACGCGGTTTTGTTTCTTGTGTAATTCCCCGGATCACCTTCATTCAGATTGCCCGCGAGGTAGAATACAACAGGGGGCACATCAGGTAAACCAGCAATTGCTAGACCAGTAGTTCCAAGAATACAACCGCCGAGAACAAGGGGTCGTACATTTCAAATGACAGCTAAAGAGGCGGAGGAGACTCCGGATGTGGTTACAGGTGCATTTTTCATAAACTCTACACGTGCTAAAGTGTTGTTTGACTCCGGTGCAAACCGATCTTTTGTGTCTCCTTCATTTGCTGCTCACTTGCATTTAGAGCCTAAAATGTTAGAATATGCCTTACTGGTAGACACTGCAAATGATAACCAAGTGTCAGTTAAAGAAGTTTTGATTGCTGTGTGATAAATATAGAGGGGTGTGGAGTACCGATACAACTATTTCCTATAGCCTTGATCAAGTTTGATGTGGTAGTGGGGATGGATTGGTTAGCTGAGAATCAGGCTAACATAGTTTGTGATAAGAAAATAATCAATGTCGTTTTACCTGATAAGAGGTCAGTAGTGATTTATGGTGATCGTAAGAATCATCAGTCTAGCCTAATATCTATGATAAAAGCCCGTGAATGTGTCAACAAGGGTTGCCCGAGTTACTTAGCCTATGTGATAGACAGTAGGCCTGAAAAGATTAAGTTGGAAGATATTCCTATTGTTAGTGAATTTCCAGAAGTTTTCCCTGAAGACTTGAATAGTCTTCCTCCTGTTAGACAAGTAGAATTTGGTATAGACTTAGTTCCTGGAGCCACTCCTATTGCTCGAGCACCTTATCGACTAGCACCTCCAGAGATGAAAGAGATGATGGCACAACTACAGGATCTATCCGATAAGGGCTTCATCAGACCCAGCTCTTCGCCGTGGGGTGCACCAGTGTTATTCGTGAAAAAGAAGGACGGTTCAATGAGAATGTGTATTGAATACCGGGAGTTGAATAAGCGCACGATCAAGAACAAGTATCCACTTCCAAGAATTGATGATCTCTTCGATCAATTAGTTGGAGCTTGTTATTTCTCCAAGATTGATCTCAGATCTGGCTACCATCAGTTGAAGGTTAAAGAAGAAGACGTTCTAAAGACTGCTTTTCGTACAAGGTACGGCCACTACGAATTCTTGGTGATGCCATTCGGACTGACGAACGCTCCAGCCGCTTTTATGGATCTAATGAATCGGGTATGTAAGCCTTATCTCGATAAACTTGTCATTGTATTTATCGATGATATACTTATCTATTCCCGATCCAAAAAGGATCACGCACAACACCTTCGCTTGATTCTGGAGTTGTTGAAGAAAGAAAAGTTGTATGCTAAATTCTCGAAGTGTGAATTCTGGCTTCGAGAAGTTCAGTTTCTGGGGCATGTAATTTCTGAGAAAGGTATACAAGTTGATCCAACAAAAGTGGAAGCAATTGAAAGGTGGGAACCGCCGAAGACGCCAACGGAAGTACGCAGTTTTCTGGGCATAGCCGGGTATTACCGAAAGTTTATAAAAGACTTCTCTCGTATCGCGGCACCTTTGACTAAACTGACTCGGAAGAATCTAAAGTTTGAATGGAAAGTAGAACAGGATGAAGCATTCAGAATATTGAAAGAGAAACTCTGCAGCGCGCCAATTTTAGCATTGCCAGAAGTTTCTGATGATTTTGTTGTCTAAAGCGATGCTTCCAAACTAGGATTAGGATGTGTACTTATGCAACGTGGAAAGGTGATTGCTTATGCTTCTCGTCAATTAAAGGACCATGAAAGACAGTATCCTACACATGATATGGAGCTTGCAACAGTTGTCTTCGCGTTGAAAATTTGGAGACATTATCTTTACGGTTCTAAGTGCCAAATATTTACCGATCATAAGAGTCTCCAACATCTTTTCGATCAGAAGGAATTGAATATGAGGCAAATAAGATGGCTGGAATTGGTGAATGATTACGACTGTGAAATCCTTTATCATCCGGGAAAGGCGAACGTGGTAGCAGATGCACTGAGTCGTCAGGAAAGAAGTGGAACAATAAGAGCTATTTCACTACGGGCTGAACTGCTACCGAACATCTTTGACGATTTGCAAAAGTGTCAAATAGAAGCGTTTCAAGAAGAACATTTGAAGTCAGAACGGTTAGTGGGGATATCAGCATTGCTTGTGAAAGATGATCGTGGGTTGTGGTGTCTGGGAAACAGAATTTGGGTTCCTCGTTTGGGTGGATTACGTAACCGTGTACTACAAGAAGCTCATCAACCTCGTTTCTCTATTCATCCAACCACGAATAAGATGTATAGAGATCTGAAACAATTCTATTGGTGGCCGGGGATAAAAAGAAGCATTGCTCAGTATGTGGAAAGTTGTGATACTTGTAAGAAAGTAAAGACTGAACATCAAAGGCCGTTTGGTCAGTTACAACGTCTGGAAATACCAATGTGGAAGTGGGATCAAATTACTACTGATTTTATTACAAAGCTACCAAGGACTCCGAAGGGATTTGATTCTATTTGGGTGATTGTTGATAGATTGACGAAGTCTGCTCATTTCTTGCCGATAAAAGAAACTGATTCAATGGAACGCTTAGCCAAATTGTACATTGATGAAATAGTAACTCGACATGGAGTTCCAATCTCGATTATTTCTGATCGAGATAGTCGTTTTACTTCAAGGTTTTAGAGAAACTTTCAAAAAGAAATGGGAACACAGATAAAGTTAAGCACGACATATCATCCTCAAACGGACGGTCAAAGTGAAAGAACAATCCAGACTTTAGAAGATATGCTCCGGGCTTGTATTATTGACTTTGGGGGATCATGGGATAAACATCTACCGCTGATCGAATTTGCGTACAACAACAATTATCATTCCAGCATACAAGCGGCACCGTTTGAAGTTCTGTATGGTAGAAAATGTCGAACACCTTTATGTTGGAACGAAGTGGGGGAGAAACAGTTAGCGGGGCCAGATATAGTACAGTTAACAGCAGATAAGATTACTCAGATTCGGGACAGATTGAAAATGGCTCAAGACAGACAGAAAAACTATGCTGACCGACGTCGGAAACCGTTAGAATTTCAAATTGGAGATTTTGTCATGTTGAAAGTATCGCCATGGAAAGGAGTTATACGTTTTGGGAAACAAGGAAAACTTAGTCCGCGGTACATTGGACCGTTTGCAATAACGGAAAGAATTGGTGAAGTAGCTTACAGGTTAGATCTTCCGTCAGAGTTAAGCAGGGTTCACAACGCGTTTCATGTATCGAATCTTCGAAAGTGTTTGGTTGCACCAGATCAGGCCGTCTCTCTACCAGATATACAAGTGGATGAAAAGCTGAATTATGTAGAAGAACCGAAAGCCATTTTAGACAGCAAAGTTAAAATCTTACGTAGTGGGAAGGAGATAAGACAGGTGAAAGTTCCGTGGAGACACCACAGAGGTCAGGATGCTACATGGGAATCAGAGTCGGATATGAGAACCAAATACCCTCATCTTTTCACTTAACTGAATTCCGGGACGGAATTCTTTTAAGGGGGAGATGTTGTAATAACCAGGTATTGTATTTAATTGTTTAAATTATATTATTATAGTTTAAAATGGATTTAGGATAGTTTATGAAGTTTATAAGTCTATATTGTAGTATTATATTTGGGATTAGAAGTTTGGGGTAAGTTGTAATGATTAGTTGGAAATTAAGGGATATGTTTTTGTCAATTAGGATAAGATTAGGGTTGATTGGTGAAAATTGGTAACACATGTCATCACCAAATGTCTCTAGTCATCTTAATATGATATCAGTATCACTTTAGACATAAACTCAATTAAGAAAAGTGTGTCTGTGTGTTTCTTTGTTTACGACAGAAAGAGAGAAGAGAGACTAGAGAGTGATTTTTGGAAAAGAGTAAAGAAGAAGAAGCATTTCTGCAGCTTGGGTAGGATTCTAATCCAGAAGAACTAAGGTATTAATACTTACAATCTTCTCTTCTATGTTTCTTATTTTGTTATGAGTTTTTGAAGTGGGTTGTGGTAAATTAAGTAAGATAGGATAATTTGGGTTTGAATCATGAATCATTGAATGAGTTTCACTAGATTAATGGTACTTTGATGATTGGTAATTGTGGGGAAAGGTCTAGGACATCCATAATTTCATTTTGAAGGCTTAAAAATCGTTTTGGGATGAATTGGGTTTGAGAAAGGGCCATTTTCGGTTGAAATGGAAGTGCAGGTTATCCGCGCTTGTTTGGTGCTAGTTGACTAGCGCGGGAAGTAGCGCCGTTCTCTGGTCCAGTGTCCCGCGCCCCTTTTGGGGCGAGTTATCTAGCGCGGGAAGTGGCGCCGGGCACTGTTTCGCGTTTTGTTTCGCGTGCGGTTTAAGGATATGTTTGTGGTATCACCTAAGGGTTGTTTTGGGGGCTTATTAGGAATAGATTTGGGACATAATTAGATGGTTTAACACCATTCTTATGGCGCCAATTCAGGTGTTCGGGTTGAGCTAAAGTGTGTCCCGGAACGTGTATCGTTGTGCTAAGGTTAAGGTGAGTTTTACTTCGAAAATATTTTTACTAGAATACATATGTATGTGGAATGGATATGTGATCAATGTGTGAACATTATGTGTTTATAAAATAGTAAGATATTATATTCATATGTGCATTACACTACACAAGTGTACATTAGCCGGGTTCCGGTGTGCGGACCGGTGAGTAGCCGGGTTCCGGTGTGCGGACCGGTAACGTTGATTATTTATTAGTTGGCTTGCTACCAATTAATATGGCCAGTTGTGGAGGAATAAGGTGGGACGAGATGTACGAGTCTTGAATGTTATTGATATACGTGTAGTATATGGATGTATATGAAAAGTCTTATATAAATGGTTTTGATACAAAGGTTTACTAAACTGACAGGGATTTTCTCACTGGACCATTAGGTCTAACCCTCATTTCTGTTTTAAAAATATGTATTCCAGGTGGTGGATCGGGTAAGAGCAAGTAAATAGGACTCTTGATGGATAGCTTTTGTGAAGATGTTGGTTATGAAGTTATGGATGAATTTTGTACTTATGACTTTGTTATTAGTCAACATGTAATTTAAATTGAAAAAAAATTTGTACTGATTTACTTATTATGTTTTGCAAGACTATGGGACCGAATGTGAAATACGATGTATCTTTTGATGACATTTTATAATATAAAATGTATGTTATTTGTATATATGGAAATCGGGTTGTTACATTGTTTTACTTGAAGACCAAGGAAAAAGTTCAATTCTTCCATCATGCTCATTTCAAATTCTGATTCCATGACTTTTGAGAATTCAGTACATAACTCTGCACTTGTAGAACCAAATATTATGTCATCTACATATATTTGAATCAGAATTAAATCATCACCCTTTTTTTTTAAGAACAAAGTAGTGTCAATCTTACCTTTATTGAAACCAGATTTTAATAAGTGTTGAATAAGAGTGTCATACCAGGCTCTTGGTGCTTGTTTTAGACCATATAATGCCTTATCTAAAACATAAACATGATCCGGAAATTCAGGATCAATAAAACCTTCTTGTTGATAGACATATACCTCTTTATTAAGTATTCCATTTAGAAAAGCTGATTTGACATCCATTTGATATACTTTGAAGTTCTTATGTGCAGCATAGGCCAAGAATATTCTGATTGCTTCTATTCTTGCCACAGGTGCAAATGTCTCATCATAGTCTACTCCTTCTTGTTGAGAATATCTTTTTGCAACCAATCTTGCCTTGTTTCTGACTACAACACCTGACTCATCTTTCTTGTTTCTGAATACCCATTTAGTTCCAATAACAGATTTTCCTTCAGGTTTTGGAACTAGTCTCCAGACTTTATTTCTTTCAAACTGTAGCAATTCATGTTGCATTGCTAAAATCCAATATGGATCCTCTAAGGCTACATTTGCTTTCTTAGGTTCAATCACACTTAAAAATCCTGAAAACATTGCTTCATTTGCTGTTGCTGATCTGGTCTTAACTCCTACTGATGGATCTCCCATCACTTGATGAATAGGATGGTCTTTAGTCCATTTGTTTGAACTAGGAAGCACATCAATTTCTAAAAAATTGTTGTTTGTATCATTCTCATCAATGATTGCTTGTAATTCTGAACTGTCCCCTTGTTCTGATACTCGTTGAGGTGAAACATCCAAGGTTGGATTCTGAGTAGTAGAGTCAGAATTCTGAATGACGTGTTCAGAGTTCTGAGACACTTGTTCAGAAATCTGAGTAACTTGGTCAGAATTCTGATTGGCTTGTCCAGAATTCTGAGTACTAGGATCAGAAGTTTCATTACTTGTATTGATCAAAGTTGGACATTCCTCAGATGGACCTGTATCAGAAATTACAGTTGTTTGAACCACTTCTGAAGTTCCCTTTTTCATTTCTTGAACCATTTTTGGATTTTCAAAATCTGCATAAGATTCAGAAGTGTAACGTCCCAAAAATTACAAGGAATTTAAAATTTTTAAAGTAACATTTCATTAATAAAAACTCATTTAATAATTCAATCATCTCGTTTGCAAACTCATAATTAATATTCTTACGAACAATAAACAGCAGAATAAATGTCTAAAATTAAAATCATAAAAGTAATCAACTCTTCCCACGCGCCAGTGTGTACTCGTCACGCCTTGGAGCCACTCGCACCTGAAACCACAATTTTATTGGGAAAGGGTAAGCACGAAGCTTAGTGAATTCAGACACCATAAATAACACAGTTACTTCCACACCACCTCTAAACAGATAATTGCACATAAACAACATACAAGTCTACGAACAAATCATAAACATGCATACCTACACCATCCCACCCAAAGGCATAAGCTGGTCCACCCGACCACACAATAACCGTGCAAGCATTACCCGGCTCCCCCGGGTTCCTACGCCACCCGCGTATATAAACCTCGGCCCCGCCGAGTCACTACGCCACCCGCGTATATAAACCTCGGCCCCACCGAACTCCTACGCCACCCGCGTAGTCATAACAATAAAGGTCCGACTAGACGCCCCACTATTTAGTCCCGCATCACAAACAATTAAAACTACCACACACGTACAAATCGTAATGTAAAAAGTAACCGACATTAGTTATAGTGAGAGAACTCACCTCGTAAGCGCGCCTAGCTCACAAACAATAATTCAAGCTTCACAAATCCAAGATCACTTCCCAACACCTAGACAATCGTTACAATGTATTAACACGAGACCCGAACCCTAAAACACGACGCACCCTTAAATCGTCACTAAAACGACTTTTCGGTCTAACCAAACAGGTCTGTTCGGGACCTGTTCCGACCTCCATAAACCCAGAAAATTCTCAATTAAATTACATAACCAGAAAGTGCTCAGAGTTAGGGTTCCAAGGACATATTATACACCTCCTATCGATTTTTCTACAATTTATAACGAATTATTTACGAATGGAACATAAAACTGACGAAATCCCGACCTGCTGTAAAAACAGCAGTTTTACGCCTAGATAGAAGCCGAACCAAACTTTCGCTAAAACACGAAAAACGTGCCCGACACCGAATGTGAACCGTGGGCACCGGATTCGTCTCAATCCGAGTTACGACGAGAAAGTTACGCGCGAAAGAAAACTGTACAGAAACTAAATATTACATAAAATGATAAAACGGTTTCCGCACCAACCCACTAACGGTATGAGGGTTCCGTCGCCAGGTGGTTTCGAGGTCTGGTCGCGGCCACCACCCACTGCCCTTTCCGGCAGCGGTGGTCGCCGGAGGCGGCGGCGGCCGGCGGCGATTCTTTTCTCAAACTAACGATTAACGACGAGAGAAACAACAAACGGGAAAATGGTTCTTACCTCGCGACGACAACGACGGTGCAACTGCAGAATTACTCCGGCCACTTCTCCTTCTCGCCGATGCACTCTCTCTCTTCCTCGGTTTCTCTCTCTCCCTCTCTCTCCCTCGATTTCTCTCTCTCTCTCTCTCTCTCTCTTTTTCTCTTCTCGGCCGAGCACAACAAGAAAAAAGAAGAAGGGCCGTAGGGTTTGATTTTTTTGTTTTCTCTTCTTGATCACGGCAACGACACAAACAAAGAAAAAAAAGGGTTTCTTTGATTTCTTTCTTTTGGTATCCTCCTCACGCCACCAACACAAACAATTCCAAAAAGGGTTCGGTCATTGGGTAGCATGGGCCGAACCCATGCATGCTTTTGGCCCTTGACACTTCTAGTCCCTCTACTTAAACCTTCTCGCAACTAACCCAAAATTTCCGACATTTTTAACGATTAGGTCTGATTCGTCTAACCCCGTTAACGGAAACCACATTAAATCAAACTTAAAAGAAAAGAATTTAATAAAAGAAATTACATACCGGGACACGGGCTTTACAACTCTCCCCCACTTGGATTAGACTTCGTCCTCGAAGTCTAGACCGGCGAATAACTCGGAATAGTCTCGCGCATCTCCTTCAAGGACACTGAAATTATGATCGGAAGAACACTCCAACAACTGGATTCATTCCTAGTTAAACGACTCCGGTTGCCTCCCAATCTTAGATGTTCCATACATCCCGATTCAACTTTCAAGCTCTAACCATTCTAAAGGTGCTCACCAATATACCCTACAGGATACTCAGATTCGATCATACTTACCAATAACTGTCGATTAACTTCCACGAGTTCTAAAAGGCCCCCAAAACTTACCTTACACGCATCATCAAACCAGTAAATTTATAATCGCCCACGAAGGTCATTCCACCACAACCATTCATCACAAGTAGGCATCTCAGGGTTACTACTACCATCACCATAATTATTGTAAAAATCGGCTACAAATTTCCGATTACACTAAAGGTGTTTGGCCTCAAGCCCAAAAGTGGACACCTAAACATACTACTTACTTCAAAAAGGTTACTGCGCATTTATTCTCTTAATTACAAAGGGCATCATTCCCTTAACCGACACTATTCGGCCTACATTACTAACACGCGTGGAATACCCAACCTTCCACCGTCTACTTATCCTCCACACTCGCTCTACGAAGCCTAGTTACACCGTATCAAGATACACCTTAACGTCTACCTCCCAGGTACGTCTCAAGGTCCGACACATCGGAACTACCTCTCAGGTAAGTGCCCAAGACTATATCCTCCCAGTGCCTACTGGAAAGTCAAGGTCATAACACATGAATACCGGGGTCCCACCCTGAAATACTCAACCGATCATTACCAACGACTGACTGACATGACCAAGGATCCAATGCAAACAGTCTACCAACAACATGTCTATCCCGGAATGACTCACTCACCCAAACATGTAAATATTCAACGTGCAATAAATGCAAAACTGTGCAACAAAACAACCCATCAACAAGACTCCACATCGAGCCATTAAAACCGTGCAATTGACCCATGACAATCTCAAAGTCAAAACCGAGCAAAATGCTCCACGCTTGCTAGACCCATAAGTCGGTAAAAAACGCGTTTAAATAAAGTTTAAGCAAGCAATACTCTAAAATCAACATTAGTCCCAAACTCAACACGGGTTAAACAAAAGAGTTTTCCAAAAGGACTCACACCCTTAAAATTCTCAAAATGACACATAACACTTATAAGCGCACTCCCCAAATGGTTTACAAAATCATTTACAAAATATTTTCAACGTCAAGAGTTTTCATTTCAAAAAGACCGTAAGCAATAAAACTACTATTACCAGGTCGGTAGTTACGCAAAAATGGACACGCTCGTCCCACAAATGAAAATCATGTCGAAAATCATTTCATTGCAGCTTAGTTTACTCACAAAACGTAAAGCGAAATAAATAATTTCTTTGAAAATGAACCGTCACGGTTCTAGCATGAATTGATTCATGACATGTATTTAAAGTAACCGTCCGACCTTACACCGGGTGCGACAAAAGTGTGCACATAATTTCGAAATCAGTTCCACGACATTTGACCCCAAAATTCCTTTTTTTCAACATAAAATGTCGTGGCACAGGGTTCACTAACAAATCTTACGCGCGTCGGCTAGTCATACCAAACGATGAAACGGTTTACAAATATATTTTTGTTAAAACACAACTGTCTCGTGTAAGTTTCAAACTTAAAGATAAAAACCAATCCGTTTCCATCATTTGAAAATATCGACTAAAATCTCATAAAATCTCAAAAAGGTGGGGTTCTTTAAATTGATTTCCAAGATTTCCCCAAATGGTCACATAAACAAATAAGATATGCACCTCGTGAAATTAAACCCACACGACTCAACATGCCGTAAAACAGAACTTATTTTAACCAACTCACTCAAATAGCTTTATACAGACATCGTGGAATGTAACTTTCCGTCTCAACTCTAACATATGTGGAGGAGTTCCAATGTTAAAGTCACAAGCCGTAGTCACTTGCCCAACATTTTAAACACCACAAAACACGGATATCATCTTACCCGAAAGAACCGTTGGAAAAATAACGAAATGAGACAAATTCTAACAAAGTTTGCACTCCCGTGATAAAACGATTTCATACACTTTCAAAACCATATTTCAAAATCTTGTGTGTGTGCTGAACATTTCCCAAAATTCCAAAACACCATCCATAAAATGATTTGAAACACAAGAATTTGTTAATGCAGTCTATTTCAAAATCAAACTTTGTGCATGACTCAGTCGGCATTCTACGCCTCGACTCCTACTCCTCCAAATCTCTCCGATCCACTAACGTCATCCGGACATTTAAACCTCTTAGGCAAGTTGGGAATTTACGTCAAATAATCCCTACGATTTTTCCACAAATCAAAGTCGGCTCTATAAGCCTATAATTCTAGCACAATCGTCCATCTTGGCCCGAAACAAACATCATCCTTATCGTCACTCCAAGTGATTAATACTAGAATCGTCCTTTTATTCCAACGACTACTAATTTATAACCTTCGTCACTACCCCAACGATCATCCCATCAAAGCAAAACAAGTACACACTTGTACTAGGAGGTTTACTATAGTCGTTCCTCCTTGTGATAGCTATTCAGGGTAGATATTACAACGGGTTATTAGCACATAATAACTCGCACTAACAACGCTCACGCTCAACTCCTTGGATTCCTCGTGACTTTCTCCGACTCGAGCATTGATCCTGTGTTTCCGATAGTAGGAGCTCTACTACTACCTTCCACACCTATCATCACTCGTTCCGAGTTCCATCCGATGGGTCCAAGTAGTTTCTCGCCGATAACTACACACATATGCCCGCACCTGCATATGTACACACTCTTCCTAGCTCCCTAGGAATAATCATAATACCCCACTACCCTTGCTAGGGCGGAACCCCCACTAACCCTGACAAGTCGCCTCGTAACGCACAGTCGTATACGGTGGAAACCAGATAGACATTCGAATATAAGATTCTATCCTACAACGGTTGGACTCAAACAAGAGCTGCGCAATAGAACTAAATCCAACATTCTAAGGCTATTCGGTTCCTACCGCATACAACCTATAGTGCATCCGCTTAACAACCTATCAAAGTTAGCATAAGTTCCTAATAGCAAGTAACAACCATACAATACAGTGTATTAAGCACCAAGCAATCTAGCATACATACTCCAATGTTCTAGAAAGCAATTTTTGCATACGTACTCATATGTAAACGCTATTCCCAGCTCACTAGGAATTTCATCTCATCCCACTACCCTTGCTACAACGGAATCCCTGTTAGCCATACGAGTTGCCTCGCGAATACCCAGTCGCATGCAACGTGAATCAAATAGACATTCGAATACAAGATTCTATCCTAGAACGGTTGGACTCAAACAAGAGCTGCGCAATAGAACTAAATCAAATATTCTAAGGCTATATGATTCTTACTGCATACAACCTATAGGGCCTTCACTTAATAACCTACTATAACTAGCATTGATTCCTACTAGCAAGCAGTCAACATACAGCATAGTGTCAACAATAGGCAATCTAGCATGCATACCCTATGCCTAGAAAGCAATACAACACTAAGCAATGTACCTTTCCCCCTTGGCTCCGGCTGACTGTACACACTGCGCCCTCGATCACCGTTCCTCAAACGGAATTTCCTTCTTTTTATTTCCCAAAAAAAACTTTAAAGAAAATTTTATAGCCGCAAACTTGAGATCAAACACACCTAAATGCGTTTGATTCACTCAAGCCGTACTCTGATACCAAGTTGTAACGTCCCAAAAATTACAAGGAATTTAAAATTTTTAAAGTAACATTTCATTAATAAAAACTCATTTAATAATTCAATCATCTCGTTTGCAAACTCATAAATAATATTCTTACGAACAATAAACAGCGGAATAAATGTCTAAAATTAAAATCATAAAAGTAATCAACTCTTCCCACGCGCCAGTGTGTACTCGTCAAGCCTTGGAGCCACTCGCACCTGAAACCACAATTTTATTGGGAAAGGATAAGCACGAAGCTTAGTGAATTCAGACACCATAAATAACACAGTTACTTCTACACCACCTCTAAACATATAATTGCACATAAACAGCATACAAGTCTACGAACAAATCATAAACATGCATACCTACACCATCCCACCCAAAGGCATAAGCTGGTCCACCCAACCACACAATAACCGTTCAAGCATTACCCGGCTCCCCCGGGTTCCTACGCCACCCGCGTATATAAACCTCGGCCCCGCCGAGTCACTACGCCACCCGCGTATATAAACCTCGGCCCCGCCGACTCACTACGCCACCCGCGTATATAAACCTCGGCCCCACCGAACTCCTACGCCACCCGCGTAGTCATAACAATAAAGGTCCGACTAGACGCCCCACTATTTAGTCCCGCATCACAAACAATTAAAACTACCACACACGTACAAATCGTAATGTAAAAAGTAACCGACATTAGTTATAGTGAGAGAACTCACCTCGTAAGCGCGCCTAGCTCACAAACAATAATTCAAGCTTCACAAATCCAAGATCACTTCCCAACACCTAGACAATCGTTACAATGTATTAACACGAGACCCGGACCCTAAAACACGACGCACCCTTAAATCGTCACTAAAACGACTTTTCGGTCTAACCAAACAGGTCTGTTCGGGACCTGTTCCGACCTCCATAAACCCAGAAAATTCTCAATTAAATTACATAACCAGAACGTGCTCAGAGTTAGGGTTCCAAGGACATATTATACACCTCCTAACGATTTTTCTACAATTTATAACGAATTATTTACGAATGGAACATAAAACTCACGAAATCCCGACCTGCTGTAAAAACAGCAGTTTTACGCCTAGATAGAGGCCGAACCAAACTTTCGCTAAAACACGAAAAACGTGCCCGACACCGAATGTGAACCGTGGGCACCGGATTCGTCTCAATCCGAGTTACGACGAGAAAGTTACGCGCGAAAGAAAACTGGACAGAAACTAAATATTACATAAAATGATAAAACGGTTTCCGCACCAACCCACTAACGGTATGAGGGTTCCGCCGCCAGGTGGTTTCGAGGTCTGGTCGCGGCCACCACCCACTGCCCTTTCCGGCAGCGGTGGTCGCCGGAGGCGGCGGCGGCCGGCGGCGATTCTTTTCTCAAACTAACGATTAACGACGAGAGAAACAACAAACGGGAAAACGGTTCTTACCTCGCGACGACAACGACGGTGCAACTGCAGAATTACTCCGGCCACTTCTCCTTCTCGCCGATGTACTCTCTCTCTTCCTCGGTTTCTCTCTCTCCCTCTCTCTCCCTCGATTTCTCTCTCTCTCTCTCTCTTTTTCTCTTCTCGGCCGAGCACAACAAGAAAAAAGAAGAAGGGCCGTAGGGTTTGATTTCTTTTGTTTTCTCTTCTTGATCACGGCAACGACACAAACAAAGAAAAAAAAAGGGTTTCTTTGATTTCTTTCTTTTGGTATCTTCCTCACGCCACCAACACAAACAATTCCAAAAAGGGTTCGGTCATTGGGTAGGATGGGCCGAACCCATGCATGCTTTTGGCCCTTGGCCCTTTCCGGCAGCGGTGGTCGCCGGAGGCGGCGGCGGCCGGCGGCGATTCTTTTCTAAAACTAACGATTAACGACGAGAGAAACAACAAACGGGAAAACGGTTCTTACCTCGCCACGACAACGACGGTGCAACTGCAGAATTACTCCGGCCACTTCTCCTTCTCGCCGATGTACTCTCTCTCTTCCTCAGTTTCTCTCTCTCCCTCTCTCTCCCTCGATTTCTCTCTCTCTCTCTCTCTCTTTTTCTCTTCTCGGCCGAGCACAACAAGAAAAAAGAAGAAGGGCCGTAGGGTTTGATTTCTTTTGTTTTCTCTTCTTGATCACGGCAACGACACAAACAAAGAAAAAAAAAGGGTTTCTTTGATTTCTTTCTTTTGGTATCTTCCTCACGCCACCAACACAAACAATTCCAAAAAGGGTTCGGTCATTGGGTAGCATGGGCCGAACCCATGCATGCTTTTGGCCCTTGACACTTCTAGTCCCTCTACTTAAACCTTCTCGCAACTAACCCAAAATTTCCGACATTTTTAACGATTAGGTCTGATTCGTCTAACCCCGTTAACGGAAACCACATTAAATCAAACTTAAAAGAAAAGAATTTAATAAAAGAAATTACATACCGGGACACGGGCTTTACAAGAAGTTATTTCCAGAAATGCATCCTTAAACAATATATTGAGTTCTGAACAGTTAGGATTAGAAGCTGTTTCAGAAGTCATTTTTGTCTTATTCTGTCCGAGTTCTGAACTGTTTTGTTCAGAAGTCTTCATTCTTGACTTATCAAAGGTGACATTGATGCTTTTCATAATTCTCTTGGTTCTTCTATTGTAGATTTTGAATGCTTTGGAAGTAAGTGAATACCCAACAAAGTATCCTTCATCTGCCTTTTTATCAAATTTTCCAAGATTTTCTCTGTCTTTGAGAACATAGCATCTGCAACCAAAAACATGAAATAATTTAATCAGTGGTTTTCTCTTGTTAATCAGTTCATAAGCAGTTTTATCTAATCTTTTATTGATTAAAGTTCTGTTCTGTGTAAAACAAGCAGTGGCTATTGCTTCAGCCCATAGGAAGGTTGGAAGATTTGAATATGCCAACATGGTTCTTGCAGCTTCAACTAAAGTTCTGATCTTCCTTTCAACAACACCATTTTGCTGAGGAGTTTTAACAGCAGAAAAGTTATGAGAAATTCCAAGACTTTGTAAAAAGTTCTGAAAAATCTCATTTCTGAACTCTGTTCCATTGTCACTCCTGATTTTCTGAACTGGAAGTTGCAAAAGGACTTGAATTCTTTTGATGAAGTTAATCAATGTTTCAGCAGCTTCTGACTTAGCTCTTAAGAATTCAACCCATGTGTATCTTGAATATTCATCCACAATAACTAGCATATACTTCTTTCCTCCCATAGATTGAACTGAAATAGGACCACAAAGATCTGTATGTAGCATTTCTAATTGTGATTTGCAGGATGAGTCCATTTTTATCTTATGAGAACTTTTCTTCATCTTGCCCATTTCACATGCTGAACATAATGATTCCTTTTCAAACTTGATCTTTGGTAATCCTTTGACTAGATGTTTGCCAACCAGATTATTCAGATCCTTGAAATTTAAGTGAGAACATCTTCTGTGCCAAAACCAACATTCATTTGCTATTGCATTTGATAATAGACAAATAGGGGTTAAAGCTTGAATTTTTGAAAAGTTAACCACAAATAAGTCCATATGTCTTTTGGCCCAAAAAACTTTTATGTCATTCTCAGTTAAAATCATGCAACCTGTAATGTTGAACTTAATCTGACAGAAACTATCCAAAAACCGACTTATGCTGAACAAATTATGCTGTAATCCTTCAACATAGAAAACCTTCTGAATGGTTAGATCTCCTTTTGTTAAATCTCCAAAACCTCTGACTTGTCCTTTGCTGTTATTACCAAAATTTACTGCTCCTCCAGTCTTTTCTGTGAAGTTTGTCAGAGAAGACTTATGACCTGTCATGTGTCTTGAAGCTCGAGAGTCTAAAAACCACACATGACAGCCCTGCAAAAACAATCAGTTAGATTTAGGTACCCATTCTAGAATGGGTCCAACTTTGTTAGCTTTGGTATCTGATTTAACAAAAGTTCCTTTGACTTTCCATTCAAAATCTTCTTTTAAGCACCACTTTCCTTTTACTTTTATGAAGTCAGAACATTTTATGTTCACAAAATTGTTTCTTTTCTTTTTGAAAACTTTTGGTTGAGACTGAGAAACATTTTCAGTCTTCTTTTCTTTAATTTTAAAGATATTTTCTTTCTTCTTTTCTTTTGAATTAGATTGATAAATGTTTTCAATCTTCTTTCCTTTTATCTGAGTTTGAGGAATCAAAACAGTTTTCTTTTCTGAATTCTGATATGGTTTGTTTATATAAGAAACATATGTTATTAAAATTGAACTTTTCTGAGATGATTGAAATGAATGACTACCACATTGAACACATATGAGATTCTTTCTTGCAAGAGACAATAGATCTGAAACATAAGTCTTTTCACTTTTATTGCAAGATTTCAGATTACAATTGCATTTCATACAAGAACTATTGACTCTAGGTTCAGAAGTAGTATTTAATCCAATCTCCTCAGAAACTCTTTTCAGATCATCTTTCCTTTTGCTTTCCTCTTTTTCTGAAACATTGAATTTCACAGAATTAGCAGATGATTTGGATGATTCACCATTTTCAAATGTACTTGATTCATCAAAGAATTTCTTATCTTCTTTTAAGGCATTAATCTTGAAAAGATCATATTCAGCCTTTAACTTCTCAAGCTCTGTTATTTTCTAGACATAAGTGTTGTTTTCTTTTAAAACTTTGTCCAGTTTAAAATCTACATCACAATAATCATTTTCAAGATCATCAAAAGTTTTTCTTAAGTCCTCAAATTCTTGACTAACAAGTTTAAATCTCTTTTCAAGTTCTGAAAAGCTTTCTGATGTGAATTGAGAATTATCAGTTGAATCAGAACTTTGACTAACAGTTTCAGAATTCTGACCTTCAGACTCAGAGTTATGACTTGTGGAGTCAGAATTATGACTAGAAGACTCAGACTTCTGACTGACTGTTTCAGAAACCTTACTTGCATCAAATATACTTTCAATGTCAGAATATGAAAAACTTGGTTGTTTATTTTTGTAACTGGCATTCAAAGAATCATATTTGAATTTAGCATCATTATATTTTGGTTTCTCTTCTGTTGGTTTAGAAATCTCTTTCTTAACCTTGTATTCTGAAGCTTCTGACTTCTCAGTTTTTGGTTCAGGAATTGTTTCCTTTGCTTTTATAGGACTTGATTTTTGTAAAGTATCTGAACTTGTTATAGAACTAGCAGGTCTTATAAAAACTTCAACAATTTCTGGGATTTTTGGTTTAGGAACCTGTAGTTTATCAAAATCATAAAGATTTGTTGGAGCTCTTTTCAAAACAACATTTTCTTCCAAACCTAATCCCATTTTAGGATTATAAAATCTTGTATCTTTAACATTGCTAGTGAGAAGATTCAAGGTTTGTTGAGTTTGACCTCTTTTCAAATTAAGATCTTCCCACTCTTTGATTTTTGTGTACAACTTCTTTCTTTCCTCAAGTGACATATCATATTTAATTTGTAAATCAACCTTTTCATCTTTTATTTCTGAAAATTGAGTTTTTAATTCATAAATCTTCTTTAAAAGATCAGAATTCTCATTTTTGACTTTTTGTTTCTCAACTTCAGATTCTTCAAACTGTTCTTTAATTATCTCTTTTTCTGTTCTGAACTTGTTAACCAGAATTCTTTCACCTTTTATTTATTTTCTGAGTTTAACAAATTCAGAATTCATATTGCCAATTTGAGTCATTAAATCAATTTCAAGTGCAGAATGTACCTCAGCAGAAGATTCAGAATCAGCATCTTCATAATCAGAATCATCCTCATTCTTCATCTTGGCCATATAACTTTGCATTTGAGAAAAGTGAATGCAATCCTCTTCATCTGAAGTATAATACAGCCAGTTCTAAGCCAGTTGAGCCTTCTTTGTGTAGTATTCATAATCTTTTACTACTTTCACTCTGCAATCTCTGGCAAAGTGACCAGGTTTTCCACACTTAAAACACAAATCCTTCTCTTTTCTTTCTTCCTTCTCTTCTTTCTTCTCAAACTTACTTTCTTCTCTATCTTCTTTCTTCTTATATTTCTCTTCTGAACTCCCCTGTTCCCTTCTGTACTTACCCTAAAACTTATTCTTTCCATATCTTTTGTTGAACGTGTTAGTCAACAAGGCCAATTTTTCTGCAATCAACTTGATATCAGCATCTTCCTCTGATCCTTCCTCTTCATTAGATTCTTCTTCTAACTTTGGTATTTCAGACAAAAATACTGATTTCTTTGCAGTTTTGATCACTTTAGATTTTCTTTCTAAAAGTAAGGCTGGTTGATCAGAAACACTTTTCTTCTCCTCCACTACTTGCTTAACCGAATCCTCATGTTGATTTAGAACACATAATAGATCATTTAAATATTCCTCACACATGTCTTTATTCATTTGAAGACTAATTGCAAAAGATAACCATTCTGAATTCAGAGAATTCAGAAATTTGTAATTAATCTCAGACTTTGTCTTTTTCAACCCATTCCTCCTGAGGTCATTCAAAATAGTACAAAACTTTTCATAAGTTTGATTTAAACTTTCACACTCTCTTGCTTTGAATCTTTCATAAGCATTGATGCATTGGTTTAACTTTGCTTGAATTGATTTTGCAGTGCCAAGCATTTGCTTTTCAAGTTCATCCCACATTTCTTTTGCTGATTTTCCACTATCAATTCTATTAAAAACCTCAATGGGAACTGCCAAAGTCAACAGCGTAACAGCTCTTTTGTCAATTGCATGTCTGGTTTTCTGTGCTTCTGAGTACTGTGATTTTTTTTTTAATTAAATTAAACCAGAAAATTGGCCCAAAATTCGGCATTTTTAAAATCAAAGAAAATCATATGAGTGAAAATAAAGAACTAAAAACACTCATTCTTCATGAAATAGCATTTTTAGTTTCTGGCAGATTACATGCATGAACTTCATCCGACCATATCTTGTAAAATAATTAACTAAATGATATGATTCTTCTTCTGCAGCTTTGCTTATTGAGTTATGTTTCAAACCCAAGTAGTTTTATGTAAAAACTCGGAGATTTGACCCTTCATCTACCCATATCAAATAAAGAGTGCAAAGACAATCTAACAGAGAAAAATCTCTACTTAAATCACTCATAACTCTCTTATTATTCCACTAAAATTCTTTATTTTTCTTCTGGAAATTATTTTAATGAGTTATAGTTCAAAAAAAAGTGGATTGACAAAAAAATATTAAGATTTGAGGTCTCAACCATTCAAACCAAGATAAGTGTGCAAGAAACCAGAATCTGGCATGGTAAAGTCTCTATCTTAAAACAGTCATAACTCCCTTAATATATAACCAAAAATGATGAAATGTTTCTGGAAGATACATCTGTGAGTTAAGTTTAAAACCCAATTTGAATCACTGAAAAATGTTGAGATTTGACCCTCCAAATGGACGTGACAAAAAGAATGTGCAGGCTGTCTTGGTGACCGTGACACTTAAACTTAATCATAATGATTAAAATACCTAACCACCTCTAAAACTGGTGATACTTATGTCAAAAGTTCCCTAAGACATTAAATTTAAGTATATAAAAATTTGATTAAATAAATAATTCGAGAAAACATTTAATTATGACTATAAGTGGACTTATATTTCTGCCATCAGAAAAGTAAAAACCCTAATTCATGAAAAAGAGATTTTTAGGAATATTAAAAGATAAAAAGCATATAAATTGTAGATTTTGTCAAGACCCCAAATAAGAAAAATATATACATGTATATGAATGTATGAATGATACCCTAATAAGTAAGAGATTTATAAGAATTTGAACTTGGAATAAAACACAAGGTAAATAAGGAATTATAAAACATGGTACAATGGATTAAATACTATATATAACCTATAAATTTTATTATGTAACAATAAAATTCTATAAACGTTTTAAAACCAATAATTTACTTGTAATCATCAACGCAAAATAATACTTAAACTTAATAACTAACACTAAGGCATTTTATAAGATATGATGAGCTAAGAAATGATTTAGCCCTAAGAGTTAGACCCGAAACTGATAATGTGTTTCACTTCCATAGGAAGGACCTAGAACCGGGCATTTGGGCAACCGTGCGGCAACTCATGGAAATCTTTGCTGAACATCGTGAGTTTTCACAGCCCCTTTTTACTCTTTTGTTACAATTTGGGGTGAAAAGCATGATATTGAATTTCAAATTGATTGAATTATGCTATGAAATGTTGAACCTTAAATTTAATTGTTTGTGCACTAAGGTATGTATACTTTTTGATGTGCTTGAGTTTTAAATGAAGAAGTCCCCACTTGTTATACACTACTTATTAACTCATTATGAGCCAATGGTATTTGTGGGTAGCGTTATTTGGATTGACAACCCCACTTTAAGCTGGCGAGCTAGAAGTGCACTTTACCAGTAACAACAATGGTCTTACCCATGTGGAATCATTTCACCGCTGAGGTAGGACGTGCATAATATAAGGGGCGTTGGTTTGTCGGAAGGTTTGGTAGTGGCTCAATGCTATGACATCATTGCATACATTATACCTTGTGCAAATACTCGAACAACTGGTTACTTAAACTTAGTGTGAACAAACGTTTCACAATAACAATTTCTGCATACAAATTTATTTTTAGTGCATATGAAAACCTGTGAACTCACCAACTCTTTGTAGTTGACCCTTTTCTTTTATCATACTTTTCAGGTACTAATAAGTAAGTGAAGGCATGTAGGGTGCATATTGTGTGATGACATCAACACCAAGAACCTTAAAACTTCTTTTGTTAATTTTTGTAACCGCCATAATTCTTTTGGAACAAGTTGGTTAAGATGTTGTATTGCATTAACTTGTACTACTTTATTAAATGTTGTGGTTGGTGTTGTCTGTTACATTTTGAATGAAACCCTACGCTGTTATACCTCGTGTTTCCGCTTTAGCGGGTTGTGACAGATTTGGTATCAGAGCCTAAGGTTATAGAGAATGCCGGTTTTCTTATGAAAACCACAAACTATAACCCAACAGTTTAAAAAAAAATTCAAAACGGTTTTCGAAATGATTTTTAAAATCTGAAGCATATTACTAATATAACTAAGTTGAGTGTCACATTATTATACCTCAATTAAACAAAGCCTGATCACCTATGTTAAATTTAGGTATGTATAATGGGAGACTTGGATTAAATATATTGGAAGTATGCTTAAAAATAAATTTTCTACTTAAACATGGAAAGCATGATTTTGTGTGTGCATGCATAAACATTGCATATCTTAGGCACTTACCATAGCACATTTAATAACTAAGTCTGTTATTATCACAGTTCACTATGTTGTCCACGTCCACTCCCACTGAGCACTCTGCCGACGCCTCTGGCTATGTTACTAGTCGACCTAGGAGCTTTGTATCACTAGAGTTTATGACAAAAATTAACTTGAAACCCCAAAAGTTGAAAGAGGTCTACGTTATTGAATTTGCCAATGGGCAGGAAGTTAAGGTCAGAGATGTAATTACGAATTGTACTTTAAACTTATCTAATAAGAGCTTTAGTATAGACCTTATTCCGATTGAGCTAAGAAGCTTTGACATAGTCGTGGGCATTGATTGGCTATCCAAAAACCGGGTAGACATATGCTGTTCCGAAAAGATCATCCGAATTCCGCTGCCAGAGGGTGAAACACTCGTCGTGCGTGGAGAGAAGTCTGGAAAGAACTTTAAGTTAGTGACGTGTATGAAGATGCGGAAGTACTTGAAAAAGGAATGCATTGCGTTTTTGGCTCACGTTATAGTTAAGGAAATGAAAGAGAAACGCATTCAGGATTTTCCTGTAGTTCGGGATTTTCCCGAGGTATTCCCGGATGAGCTACCAGGATTACCCCCGTCAAGACAAGTCGAATTCCACATCGACTTAGTTCCTGGAGCTGCACCTGTGGCTAAATCACCGTACCGTTTGGCCCCATCGGAAATGCAGGAATTGTCAGGACAACTCCAGGAGCTGCTCGACAAAGGACTTATAAGACCTAGCTCTTCACCATGGGGAGCCCCAGTTCTTTTCGTTAAAAATAAAGATGGATCCTTGCGGATGTGCATCGATTATAGAGAGCTCAATAAGTTAACCATCAAGAACCGATACCCTCTTCCCCGAATTGACGTCCTGTTCGACCAACTCCAAGGAGCTACTTCCTTTTCAAAAATTGTCCTTCGATCTGGATATCATCAACTGAGGGTCCGTGAAGAGGATGTTCCCAAGACGGCGTTTAAGACTCGTTACGGCCATTACGAGTTCCTGGTTATGCCTTTCGGGCTAACCAACGTACCAGCTGTCTTCATGGACTTAATGAACAGGGTCTGTAGACCGTACTTGGACGAGTTCGTGATCGTGTTCATAGATGATATACTAATTTATTTGCAAAGCAAGGAGGATCATGAGCGACATCTAAAGTTGATACTAGAACTGCTCAGAGACCAGAAATTGTATGCAAAGTTCTCCAAATGCGAATTTTGGATTCGTGAGGTACATTTTCTTGGCCACGTGATTAATGAGAAGGGAATTCATGTAGATCCGGCAAAAATTGAGGCCATCAAGAAGTGGGAAGCCCCGAAGACCCCGACAGAAATTTGTCAATTTCTCGGTTTAGCAGGCTATTATCGGCGATTCATTGCGAATTTCTCAAAAATTGCGCAACCACTAACGACATTAACCTAAAAGGATAAGAAGTTTATTTTGGGAGAGAAACAAGAAGAAGCATTCCAAACTCTTAAGCATAGGTTATGTAATGCACCAATTCTGGCATTGCCAGAAGGCGCGGAGAATTTCGTAGTTTACTGCGATGCATCACACCAAGGTTTGGGGTGTGTGTTGATGCAGAAGGACAAGGTCATTGCATATGCTTCGAGGCAACTTAAGGTTCATGAGAAGAACTATACTACTCATGATCTAGAGTTAGGAGTCGTAGTGTTCGCACTTAAGATTTGGAGACATTATCTTTACGGCACGAAATGCACCGTCTACACCGATCATAAAAGCCTTCAATATATCCTTGACCAGAAAATGCTTAATAAGAGGCAAAGAAGATGGGTTGAACTGCTTAGCGACTATGATTGTGAAATAAAGTACCACCCAGGCAAGGCTAATGTGGTAGCCGACGCATTAAGCAGGAAGGAAAGGGTGAAACCATCAAGGGTGCGAGCAATGGGCATGTTCGTTCAGACGAGTCTAAAGACACAAATTCTTGAAGCTCAGGAAGAAGCGTTGAAAGCAGAGAACTTGAAGGACGAGGCCTTACATCAATGGGAACTTAAATTTAAAACGAGGTCAGATGGGGTACGTTACTTTGAAGACAAAATTTGGATACCAAAGGTTAATAACCTACGATCAACAATTCTGGATGAAGCCCATAAATCAAGATATTCGATTCATCCAGGAGCTGATAAGATGTACAAAGATCTAAAGGAATACTACTGGTGGCCGGGTATGAAGAGAGACATCGCTTTGTACGTAAACGAGTGCTTAAATTGTGCAACAGTTAAGGCCGAACATCAGAAACCATCTGGTCTATTACAACAACCCAAGATTCCCCAATGGAAATGGGAACAAATAGCTATGGATTTCGTAACTAAGCTACCCAGGACTAGGAAAGGGCACGACGCAATCTGGGTTATAGTGGATCGACTTACAAAATCTACGCATTTTCTTCCTATTCGGGAAGACTACAAGATGGAAAAGCTTGCACAAATTAACATCAATGAAATCGTTATGCGTCATGGAGTGCCTATTTCCATCATCTCGGACAGAGATAGTCGTTTTACGTCACGGTTTTGGCGATCACTCCAGAAAGCGTTGGGTACGCGTTTGGACTTGAGCATTTCCTACCATCCTCAAACGGACGGTCAGTCAGAAAGAACTATACAGACGCTAGAGGATATGCTGCGTGCATGTGTGATAGATTTTGGTGGAAGTTTGGATACTCACCTACCATTAGTGGAGTTCTCCTACAACAACAGCTATCATACCAGCATTCAGTGTGCACCGTATGAAGCCTTATATGGACGCAAGTGTAGATCCCCACTTAGTTGGTTGGAAATTGGTGACAGACAGTTGACTAGGCCCGAAATCATTCAAGAGACTACTGACAAGATCTCAATTATCAAGGATAGACTTAAAGCCGCAAGAGATCATCAGAAGAGTTATGCAGATAACCGCAGGAAGCCATTAGAATTCCAAGTGGGTGATAAAGTGCTTCTAAAGGTATCGCCTTGGAAAGGATTAGTACGCTTTGGGAAAAGAGGCAAGCTGAGTCCGAGATATATTGGCCCGTTTGAAATAGTTGAAAGGATTGGGCCAGTAGCGTATAAACTCAATTTACCGCAAGAGCTAAGTGCCATCCACAATACGTTCCATGTGTCAAACCTTAAGAAATGCCTAACTGATGAATCATTGGTTCTACTCCTAGAAGACATTCAGATCAACGATCGGTTACACTTCATAGAGGAACCGATTGAAATCCTTGACCAAGAAGTCAAACGAACAAGGCGTAGTAAGATCCCGATCTTAAAAGTTCGTTGGAACTCGAGGCATGGGCCTGAGTACACATGGGAACGAGAAGATTACATGAAACGTAAGTACCCTCACCTATTTGCAAAGGATCAAACGGGGAATGGCAATCATCGAATTTCGGGACGAAATTCGACTAACAAGGGGAGACTGTGACACCCGTCAAACCAAAACACTCAGGTTAGCAACTGAATAGCATAATACATGTCTTAACAAGTAGAAATAACTCATTTTGACTTAATTATGATGGCTAATGTTTAGTTTCCTAAGAATTCCGACAGTACGCTTAGAAAATCCTGTTACCGCACGCAACTGCTTAAGCTGTCTTATAAAATGCCGATTGGAACAGTTAACATTTAATTATAACAATATTAATAATAAGAGGAGTAAATATATAGTTTATATATACCCAAATCTAAATTTTAAAACTTTAAATAACCAAACCAAAAATTAAGTAGATAAATGAGGTTTTAGCTACTTTAAATCAAGCTCTTTATAAAATTCATAATATATATACTTATAGAATATTAATTAACACTTAATAAAAAAAATTAATTAAATTAAACCAGAAAATTGGCCCAAAATTTGGCCCCCTTTCATTTGGCCCAACTCACATCAATTAAAACTTTCTTTTCTCAAGAAAACTCCTCATTTTCCCACTTCTCTCTCTCTCTACATTCAAACCTTGAACATTCTCTCTTCCCTCTCTATCTCCTGCCGAATTTAACCCAAAAACAACACAAAAAGTTCAGTTCTTGAAGATCTTTGAAGGTAAACAACAACTCTAGAGTGGGTAAACTCATCTCCCTTGTGTTCTTCTTCACTTTCTTCCTTCTTCTTGTATTTTTTCCTTCTTTTTCTTACTTAATCTTCATGACTCTTAAGTTCTAGAAAATAGGACCTTCATGGACCTTTTAATGGTAGATTAATTACCATTGACATATTAAATGTCAAGCAAATGGTGATAATCCATAATCCATACAACTAGAACTCAAGAAAATGAAGTTTTGACTACATGCATGTGGATTTTGCTATAATATGAGATGTGTGAGTTCATGCATGGGTTCATACAAGTTAAAGGATGATTTTGACCTAAAAATCTATGATAAAGTAATGGTAAATAATTTTTCAAATCAAAGAAAATCATATGAGTGAAAATAAAGAACTAAAAACACTCATTCTTCATGAAATAGCATTTTTAGTTTCTAGCAGATTACATGCATGAACTTCATCCGACCATATCTTGTAAAATAATTAACTAAATGATATGATTCTTCTTCTGGAGCTTTGTTTATTGAGTTATGTTTCAAACCCAAGTAGTTTTATGTAAAAACTCGGAGATTTGACCCTTCATCTACCCATATCAAATAAAGAGTGCAAAGACAATCTAACAGAGAAAAATATCTATTTAAATCACTCATAACTCTCTTATTATTCCACTAAAATTCTTGATTTTTCTTCTGGAAATTATTCTAATGAGTTATGGTTCAAACAAAAGTGGATTGACAAAAAAATATTAATATTTGAGGTCTCAACCATTCAAACCAAGATAAGTGTGCAAGAAACCAGAATCTGGCATGGTAAAGTCTCTATCTTAAAACAGTCATAACTGCCTTAATATATAACCAAAAATGATGACATTTTCCTGGAAGATACATCTGTGAGTTAAGTTTAAAACCCAATTTGAATCACTGAAAAATGTTGAGATTTGACCCTCCAAATGGACGTGACAAAAAGAATGTGCAGGCTGTCTTGGTGACCGTGACACTTAAACTTAATCATAATGATTAAAATACCTAACCATCTCTAAAACTGGTGATACTTATGTCAAAAGTTCCCTAAGACATTAAATTTAAGTATATAAAAATTTGATTAAATAAAGAATTCGAGAAAACATTTAATTATGACTATAAGTGGACTTATATTTCTGCCATCAGAAAAGTAAAAACCCTAATTCAAGAAAAAGAGATTTTTAGGAATATTAAAAGATAAAAAGCATATAAATTGTAGATTTTGTCAAGACCCCAAATAAGAAAAATATATACATGTATATGAATGTATGAATGATACCCTAATAAGTAAGAGATTTATAAGAATTTGAACTTGGAATAAAACACAAGGTAAATAAGGAATTATAAAACATGGTACAATGGATTAAATACTATATATAACCTATAAATTTTATTATGTAACAATAAAATTCTATAAACGTTTTAAAACCAATAATTTACTTGTAATCATCAACGCAAAATAATACTTAAACTTAATAACTAACACTAAGGCATTTTATAAGATATGATGAGCTAAGAAATGATTTAGCCCTAAGAGTTAGACCCGAAACTGATAATGTGTTTCACTTCCATAGGAAGGACCTAGAACCGGGCATTTGGGCAACCGTGCGGCAACTCTTGGAAATCTTTGCTGAACATCGTGAGTTTTCACAGCCCCTTTTTACTCTTTTGTTACAATTTGGGGTGAAAAGCATGATATTGAATTTCAAATTGATTGAATTATGCTATGAAATGTTGAACCTTAAATTTAATTGTTTGTGCACTAAGGTATGTATACTTTTTGATGTGCTTGAGTTTTAAATGAAGAAGTCCCCACTTGTTATACACTACTTATTAACTCATTATGAGCCAATGGTATTTGTGGGTAGCGTTATTTGGATTGACAACCCCACTTTAAGCTGGCGAGCTAGAAGTGCACTTTACCAGTAACAACAATGGTCTTACCCATGTGGAATTATTTCACCGCGGAGGTAGGACGTGAATAATATAAGGGGCGTTGGTTTGTCGGAAGGTTTGGTAGTGGCTCAATGCTATGACATCATTGCATACATTATACCTTGTGCAAATACTCGAACAACTGGTTACTTAAACTTCATGTGAACAAACGTTTCACAATAACAATTTCTGCATACAAATTTATTTTTAGTGCATATGAAAACCTGTGAACTCACAAACTCTTTGTAGTTGACCCTTTTCTTTTATCATGCTTTTCAGGTACTAATAAGTAAGTGAAGGCATGTAGGGTGCATATTGTGTGATGACATCAACACCAAGAACCTTAAAACTTCTTTTGTTAATTTTTGTAACCGCCATAATTCTTTTGGAACAAATTGGTTAAGATGTTGTATTGCATTAACTTGTACTACTTTATTAAATGTTGTGGTTGGTGTTGTCTGTTACATTTTGAATGAAACCCTACGCTGTTATACCTCGTGTTTCCGCTTTAGCGGGGTGTGACAACAACTCCCTTACAAACACCTATTTATACCCCTTGACTATCTCACTAAAGTATGTTGACTTTTACTCTTTAAAGTCTTTACTTTGACTTTATCTATTACATTTGACTTCTTACAAATACACAATTATACATTAAATCTTGAATACATTTTATGCACTAACACTTATTTTCTAGTGAAATTAGATTATTAGGTTGTTATTTCCAATTACTTTGAATTACAAATCTGTAATTAACAAGTGTTTATTATTTCCCCTTTTTTAGGAGGCTCGTGCTTTGGCAATTTTATATACCATTTTTTCGTTTATGGAAATTTTTGTTATCCCAATTTTTAGGGTGTTACAAGTCTGTTGGAGAAGCTCCAAGCAGAGAACCGTAGTAGATTCGACAACGGTGGTTGAGTACATTGCATTCAACGAGGCTGCAAAGGAGGTCGTGTGGATGAAGAAGTTCATCGGGGATCTTGGTGTAGTTCCTAGCATTCGTGATCCTGTAGAGATCTTCTATGACAACGATGGTGCATTTATCCTAGCTAAAGAACCCAAATCACATAAGCGCACACGAAATATACTTAGGAAGTTTCACTACGTTCGATAGGTTGACGAGGACAGAGACATCATCCTAAGTAGAGTTGGCACAAATGAAAACTTGGTTGATCCATTCACCAAGCCTTTGTCGCAGATCCAGCATGATGATCATACTAGGTCTATATGCGTTAGATATGCTAGCAATTTGACTTGACTGTATTCATATTGGTTGATTTGAGATCTCGGAACTTATAAACTTATTTTATGATGTATCGATGTTATGATTGAGATCCTAATATATGCTTGGAGCAATTACTATCATTCGGTGTACTATTAATGTTCACACTTTGCAAGGGAGTAGTGAATTAAAACAAATGTGGTCTATTAGTTGATTATCGATAAGAGATGGATATAGTATAGAGATCAAGAATTGGAACGACCCGCACTAAGATATTGCTTCATGGTTCATGTCACGAGGAATTCTAAGATGGTAATATCTACTATCCATAAGTAGAGATACATGAGATTCTTGACACAATGTATGTTATCGCTTGATGTTTTTCCCACGTTATCCATAACAGGCGGCTATAAAGAGAACCGTTAGGTGTAGTGTGATTACTGGGTAAGAGATCTATGTAGCCAATACTATTTGTTCCTTTTATCTTGTAATAAAATCGATATCCATGGGCCCCTCGATGATTTGGTGCTGACGCTGAATGTATGCATACTCAGACTACATTGATGTTGGATCAATCTTACAGTCCGTCTTTGGGTCACCACAAATATTTATTGAGAAACATAATGGTGAACGATCTGCAGAATGACCGTCTTTGATGTCTCATGTTCTCACGAATATCTGTAACAAAGGAATATTTGATCACTTAACTATAGGACTGCTTAACGCAAAAATTGAATCTTGGATGACGTATCTCATGTTGACATAAGGGGCAATGGTGTATTGATAGATATTGATCTTTGTCGATATTACTATTCAGTTGTTGTGACATGTGCAAGTAAGAGTCTGTTGGAGATATGCCCATTAACACAACAAAATAGTACTGATGCCAAAGATGCATAGGCCTATTGGGTCGCTCACAAAGTCTAGTCTTGTAAAAGCAACAAAGAATTTTAGAAGGTTTAACAAGTAATTAATTATAAGTGGTTTTAATTGGTATGGAATTACTAGAGGACTAACTAGTTATTAGTCAATACTTGTTATTAGATAATATCAAAAAGTCTAGATAACTATTAGACTAATTTAGATATTATTTAAATGCATGTTAATCCCTAAGGAGGGTAACCCTGATCACAAAAGTACTCTTCCCTCTCATGTATTATGGTCTACGGCGCAAAAACGCTGACATAGGGACTTTGGCCGATTTCTACACTGGGAGCACAAAAGGGATTCAAGTGTGTTTCATGATTACATAGACAATAAATGTGTAATAACCCATTCCATTTTGAAATAATAGGAAAATTTGGTGGTAAAAGTGAGAAAAGAGAGGAGTTTGGGGTGTAAAGTGTGAAAGGGGAAGAGTTGGGTGTCCTTTGGAAAAAGGGTATAAATATGAGTAAAAACCCTAATAACCCTAAATTTTATGAAATCAGTGTGTGCGGCTAGAAAGGGGGGCGATTGGTGGGTGCAAGTTCATCAAAGAGTAAAAGCAATTCGGATTTCTCCAAGTTGTGTGTGTGTTCATCATCATCTTCCTCAAGGTAACCCTCAATCCTTTTCCTTTGCAATCTATCATAGGGTCTTGAGTGGTGGAGTCTGAGTTTTGTGGTTATCAATTTGAAAGAAAAGAATTGGAGACTGTGTATGTGTGCTCCCTATCCCTTTTAGTGTAAAATCGGAAGGTTTAACTATCAAATTGGTCGGTATCGGTATCCTCTCAATGGTAATGGTTTAATACCAAGTTTTTCTTTCAAAATGGGGTGAATGTTAGCGTTCGTAAGATAGCCTAAGACCAGAAGCCATACCGGAACCGTATGGAACCGAAAGCCATACCGGAACCGTGGGGAACCGGAAGCATACCGGAAACCTGGTTGGATTCCAGGAGATTTGTTCGAATCCGGATTAGTGGTATCAGAACCCGGAACCGAGTCCGGAACCGAGTCCTGATATGTTGGTTTGGGATTTTCTTTAGCCGTAGGCTTCTGAGTGCGTAGAGAGTCTTATCGACTCTTTTGATTTAATGCGATTGTAGGTGCGAATAGAGGGTAGTGGTTCGGGACATCGGATCAGGTGAGTTTTTCTAAACCCAAATCTTATACAAGTGTGATGATTTATACATGTATTCAATTGCATGCATATCAACTGTTTTTAATTACAAAGTGATGGGTGTGTGTGATGAAATGAACAATTTAAATATGGATAGACATGCTATGGCTATGGTGTGAAATGGGGGTGTGTCCCAAAATATTTATATATATATGATTTTGTTTCATATATGGGCGGTGTGTGCCCTATTACGCTGTCACGGTGTGTGTTACTATAGCGTGTGTCATTAGCATGTGTCATTGTGTGCATATCATGATAAGTGTGACTTGTTATGAATTCGTATAAATTCCCTTGTTGCGTGAGCTGGAGCTTGCATCTAGAAAGATTAGAAGACTTTCCCTTTACTGTCTAGTTAGGTTTCTCAGCTGTAAGTAGGGTATTTACGCTAACCCAAGATTATAAATTTTAGATGCGTGACTTTTGTGGGGCTGTTTTTGGCACTTATATTTCATAGTAGAGGTTTGGTATATTTGTTCGGTGTGGGTTGTTAAAGTTGGTATCAGAGCGCTAGTTTAAGGGATTTAGGTGACCGGATGGGCCTAAACTTCAATTGTGGAGTAGGAAGACACAACTGAGATATAGGAAGCCTTTAAGGAAGACTTTGATCATCGAGAATTCAGGACGATGGTTGTGAGGACTCTCATGTAAGGAAAATTCAAATCACAGCTGGCCAATGTCATTGTGAATTTACAGGTGCATGGGTGTGCTTGATTACTGTTGTTCAATTGATCGATGGAAGGGTGTAGTGTGTAGAGAGTGGTGGTAGTGTGTAGAGTTTTAACCATGCCATGATGGCAATGGTTTAGTGTGTTGTGCGAGATAGTTCATGGTGTGAATGATGGCACCATCTAGAAGGAGTATTTTTTTTTGAAAGGCAGCAGTTTATTACCAAACCAAGAACAAAACCAACATACAAAGCGTACGACCCAGTTACAAGAAGCTAATGATAAAAAGCCTCCCTATGTACCGAAGCCATGGCTTGATAGGGGCAAACCAGGGGCTCGCAACCTCCATCGGCAGCTTAATGTTGCACCATTAAGCCCCAATACAGTAGCTTAGTGTTGCACCTCACTCAGCAGCTTATTGTTTCACCAATTAAGCCACAACATAGCAGCTCATTGTTGCACTGGTAAGCCACACCTCAGCAGCTTATTGTTGCACCCATTAAGCCACTACACAGCAGCTTATTGCTGCACCATTAAGCCCCAACATATCAGCTTAGTGTTTCACCTCACCCAGCAGCTTATTGCTGCACCAATTAAGCCACAACATAGCAACTGGTAAGCCACAACTCAGCAGCTTATTGCTGCCCAGATTAAGCCACAACACATCAGATTGTTGTTGCACCGATTAAGCCACGACACCACCAATTCGGGCAGTCTTTGCCTAACAACGGTTGTAGGGCAGCAACATAGAAGATGAGCCACTCCACAGAAAGTTCCGTACTGCACGACACAGACTGCACGACGTGATCAGTAGCAATCACACTGTGATGCCAGGACCGTTTTTGCCTAACCACCTCGAACCTCACCTCGATCCAGCTGTTTACCGCACCTGCAGCTACCGGAATGATTCACACGCAACCTGCAGGGTCGACCAACCACTTGGACCATTCTAGTTTCATGTTGTGACTCCTCTTACCGATCCACTCGAAGCACGTACGCTATAGTTCCAAGAATTTGTCAACCAGTTTCTTTTATCGTTTTTGAAAATGATTTGGTTCCTATGCATCCAGATCAAGTACGCCAAGCACCACACCGTTTCAGTCCATACTTTGAATCGCGTTCCATTGTTAGTTTCATTTTGGACAAGTACCAATACATCTTGTAGCGTAGAAATACTTTCCTCTTTCACGTTCCACCATCTCATTACCATTTGCCAAAGCTTTGTTACCTCCTCGCACTTTACCAATGCGTGACTCACCGACTCCACCACTAACCCGCACCTTGGACACAACACCGAGTCTAAGTCTATCCGCAACTTATCTAAGACTTCCCTACACGGTATCCTACCTAGTCTTGCCTTCCAAAAGAATATACACACTTTCTTTGGAACCCTCTTCGACCACGATGTTTCTTCAAATTGCTCCCCTCCGACCACCACACTCTCAACTATAATTTGCTTTAGTCCGTGCACCGAGAATGAGTCCCCAACACCCCCCACCCACTTGGCATGATCCCTTACATCTACTTTCGGGCTCTAATCTTGGAGCAACTCCCTCAACTCCTCCAACTCCCCCGCTTCCCTCCCCCTCGGGTCTCTCCTCCAACTCCACTCCCACACCCACGACCCGTTGACCCAACCCCCCTTCTCGGCTATTGATCCCTTCTTGTTAGTGTCAAGGAGTATAGCCTCTTGAATTTGTCTCCCAACACCTCATTCCCTAACCATCTATCTCTCCAAAAGATTGTCTCATTCCCTCTCCCGACTTCTATTCCAAATTATGCACCAAGGTCCACACCCACTTTCTCCAATTCCTTTCCCACTCTAATAATGTTCCCCCAAACCAACCGACCTCCTCTAACCAACATGTTATCACTTCCTATCCCCCCCTCTCTCCCGTATAAACTTTTAATCACGTTTACCCAAAGAGCTTCCTTTTCCGTAACAAACCTCCACCACCACTTCCCCAACAACCCCCAATTGGATGATTGGAGACTCCCCACATCTATCCCGCCCCTTTTGAGATTCCTTACCACCCTCTCCCATTTTACCCACGCGACCTCTCTTTTATCGTTTGTCCCATTCCCCCCACCCCAAAAAAATCGTCTTCTCATACTCTCGATCTCACAAATCACACCTCTCGGAACACGAAAAAGTGAGAAATAATATAAAGGGAGACTACCTAATACCGATCTTACCAAAGTTAATCGCCCGCCGATCGAGATCAATTTCGCCTTCCACGTTGCCAATTTGTTCTCCATCTTTTTTATTACTTACTTCCAACTCTCTAGTTTGTTCATGGCCTGTCCTACCGGTACTCCAAGGTATGTGAAAGGTAACTCACCATAACTACAACCCATGCTTGATGCCCACGACTGTGCTTCTTCGCTTCCAATACCCACCCCGTACAATTTGCTCTTCCCAATATTTATTTTTAGACCCGACGCCGCTTGGAAGCAATGGAGAATTTTCAAGAGATTTTTTATATTGATGACGCTCCAGTTGCCGAAGAAGATTACATCATCGGCATATTGGAGATGCATCAAGGAGACACCTTCTTTGCCAATCACGATTTCTTCGAACAATCCTTTTTCTTTTGCCTCCGCCATTATCACGTTTAAACCCTCCGCCACCACTAGGAACAAAAATGGGGCCGTTGGATCTCCTTGTCTGAGGCCCTTTTCCATTTTGAACTCTCTTGTCGGTGACCCATTGACAAGAACCGACACCGACGCGGACTCCAAACATGCTTTGATCCACTTGCACCATCTTTCACCGAAACCCATCGATCCCAACATATCAAGCAAAAAGCTCCACTCCACGGTATCATACGCTTTTTCGAAATCCACCTTGAGTACCAATCCTCTCTTCTTTGATTTTTTATGAACTCCACCGCCTCGTTAGCAATCAAGACTCTATCTAGGATGTACCTTCCTTTGATGAACGCCGCTTGAGTTTCACCGATTATTTTCCCCATCACCTTCTTCATTCGCTCCGCCATTACTTTCGCTACTATTTTATAGAAGACTCCTATCAGACTAATCGGCCGGTAGTCATTGAGGCTCGTTGGGTTTGTATTCTTCGGGATTAATGTTAAAAACGAAGCATTGCACCCGTTACTAATTTCCGCCCTATTCCGAAAGTCTTCTATTGCTTTCATGAGATCGGTTTTTAAAATCGACCAGAATTTCTTCACGAACGTAAAGGTCATCCCATCCGGACCGGGTGATTTGTTGCTTCCGCACAATTTAACGGCTTCCACACCTCGTCTTTCGTGAATGGTCATTCCAAACTTTTCGCGTCAACCGGAGATAACTTTGTAATTTTATCACTCACCACCTTCGGCCCTCTCCCTTTGTTCGATTTGAACTTGTTCTTGAAAAATTCCCACACATATTTTTTGATTTTTACCGGATCTTCCGTCCATTCAGCGTTTATGTTCATTCCTTGGATTCCATTTTTTCTTTCTCTGCTCCTTATGGTCGCATGGAAAAACTTCGAATTCTCGTCGCCCTCCTCCAGCCATTTAACCTTTGATCTTTGTCTTGCCATTTCAAGTTGTTTCCTTTCCGCCTCTAGCCACTTCTTTCGTGCCTGTTTTGCGTGAATTGTGGGTGGCCGTGTGAGGTATAATTTCTTGGGTTCCTAAGGGAAGAGTAATTGATTGGAGGTGAGCTCCTAGTTTCTGATGATTCTTCATTCTAGGAGTTTTAGATGTCGATGAATTGGGATCTCGAGAGTTTCAACTCAAGAATCGGGTAGTAGATGTGTGTTTTCTTACTCTTTAGTCAGTGAAAGAGTGGCAAGGGTGGTTGAGAAATGATAGACGTGTTGGTTGGTAAAATGAGGTGAGGATAGGATGAAAAGGGGTTAGTGTTGGTTAACCTATTTGGGGTCGAAGTGAAGCCACATATTTTGCAAATCAGTAGTCAAGTGGTAACTGTGAAGTTGTGGCATACGAGTATGTGGGGGGGGGGGGGGGTACCAAAGGTTGTTGCAAGTGTGAGAAAACCTGATGGTTGGTCGGCGGTAGAGCGCCGGTGTTGAACTATTGTGAATGTCAACGGTTGACCTTGCTTGAGTGAATAGCCTTCAATGTAAAGTGAGTCATGCATTGTATTTTTCAAACAAGTCAAATGAGTTCTTCATGTCAAATATATGTGTGTGTACGCGTGTATGTGTGTGTCTTGTAAGTTGTTGAAAATGAGTTGGCACGTGCAAGCGTGTGTTTGGAGGAAAAGACGCTTTTACTTACGTTGTGTGATAAATTTTGAACTTGGCAAAATAGGGATTTGTTACACCTCTTTTACGAGTGAGTTAACCTTTGTTAAAACATTTGATCGCATGGTTTTATAAGCAGAGTCAGTAAGGAAACGTGTTGTCATATTAGCGGGTGTGAGAGTCGACCGACTCTCCCAGTATGGATGACTTTGCCGTATTTAAAAAAACAAATTTTACAAAAAGTGTTTTAGTGAATGCACTTTCGATTGAGGGACAAGGTGGTGAGATATCTTGAGTTGCGTGTGAGCGACCCTTGAGATAGATGTATGTGTAGCTATTTTATGGCGGTGTCGTGTCGTGCATGTCTAACCTCATTTCACGGCATACTTTCAAATGTGCAAAACGATTTAAATCATTGTGGTCATGCATGAAGGCTATGCACTCGCTAGGTAGTGAGAAATATCGTATTTAAGGGTGAAGTAAAGTTTAGAGAGTGGAAATGTGTGGCTGAGTCGTCGATGGTCGATTCGTAACCTTGGTGTTTCCTTTTAGGGAGGGCGGCGTTTATCTGCAGTCTCAGTCTTTGAATTTGGAGATGCTTGTATTATGGTAGTCCTTGCTAGTGTGTGGTATTTTTGGAGTAAGCATGATACTTCGAAGGGTAGCGTTGTAGCATATTGATGAAGGGTATTAGCGTGGAGCCGGAGCATGAGGTGGCCTAGTATTTAGGCTATTTTGTCGGGCGTTGATGTTGAAGTCAACGTCAATTGTCGAGATCGTTGTCGGGAGATTTGAAATAGGGAAAGGTAACCCTGGTGTGATTATTTTGTCGGGTGTATACGCGGAGATAAGGGGTCGGTTGGGGAAAGGTGTGTATCTGTCAAGAGGTTGGACCGCCTTATGTGAGTGTTCTGAAAGTGGAAAATTGAGAGTTGAATAGATGTTTTTTTCTATGTGATTGATGCGTCGATTATGAATGAAGTAGTCAGCCCAACTCAGGTGGGACACGTGGATTATGTGGTTTGCGAGGGAGCGTCTTATCGTTTGAGTTTAGTTGGGCATGCCTCGTGTGGATTTCGAAGACCCGGATTGGGATGAAGACTCAATCGAGTGAAGTAGACGGTCATAAATTGTGGTTCATCTAGGTTGGAGAAAGCAAGGCCTAATATGCGTACGAGCGATCGTCATAATTGTACCTCTAGTGTGTGGTGGTTGTGTGGATAAGTTAGTGGTAATGAGTTGTTGTGGGGTTACGTGGTGGACTGGTGTTGATATGGGATGAGCGTAAGTGGGAACCTTGCTCGGGAATTGCTAGTAAGGTATTCAGATGTGGCACATTTTGTGTGTTGAGATGCATAGATGTTTGATTGACATGTAGTATTGTAATATGAGAATAAAAGAATAGGGTGGTAGTCGGCGGGTAGCTAAGAAGAAAACTGTGTGCTCGTTGGTTGCGTCGAGTTGATGAGTGAGTTTGCCTTGTGTCATTAAAATATGTGTGAAGATGTTGGATTGGTTAGCTTATGATATTTGGTGGTAGATACAAAATCTTTGGAAATGTTGGACTAATCCTTGTATGCTAAGGAAATTCAGAGGAGTAGATTGATCTCGTTCGGAGAAACGAGAAGTGTGTGGTGGCTTCGAGCATTGGGTGTTATTTCGGAATGACTTGGTTGAATTTCTCATATGAGATGTGGTGAAACTGTTGGCTAGGCATAGTAACCGTTGAAATTGTGTGTTTGGAGTGGTCAATGTTGGACGCGAAATGTTCCATACTAACCTAAGGAAATGGGGTTGGTATGTTGAAATAAGTGAGTAAATTAGAGGTAGAAAGTGTGGTAAGTGTCATGGAAAATTGGGAAGTAATGTTTTCAAAATGTCGTTGTCGGGTACATGAACTCCTAGTGGGAGTATGAGATAGAGGAATTTCTTGTGTGTGACTGGTTTAAGGGTTGAAGAAAGCTAGTTTGTATGGTCGGTCAAAAGTGTGCACCATCTGATGAACCGTTCTTTGGAAACATGTTTTACCTCTTGAGAAGGGAGTCGAAAGTAGTGTTTGTAATGAAGGATCACTGGGTTAGACTTGGTGGTGGCGTGGGAAATATTCTATTTGAGTTTGTCGTTCGGTGTTAAGCTAATGAAAATGGCTTTGCGTGAGCGTGGACACTCCTTTCTGTTGAGTGGGTGAAACCTGAATTGCTTATCTTTGATGAATCGTGAGTCAAGGAAATTCAGGCAAGAAAATGTTATCTGCGCTAGACGTATATTGTGTTGGGAAGGTGATTGTAGAATTGTGTTCCATCTGTGGAAGAGGATCATAACTGTGAGATAAGGTGATACTCGAGATTGATCTTGTGTTAAGTAGGTGAATTGAATGTTCGTTGTTCTAATAAGGGATTCATGTTGTTGTGGCGTTAACCTGTGTAAATTTAGTTTTGTCACGGAAGTGAAGCTGTGAGTGAAAATCTTATTTCGTTTCAAACCGTGCGTTTAGGTGTGTGGACGGTATTGTGTACAGTTGGCCTAAGGCATCATAGTTATGGTACGCGTGTTACCTGGGGTAAGAGTTGTAGTTAACTGAAAGTGTGAAGAGTGGTTGGCGTACGCTCTGTATTTTAAGGGTCATGCTAAGCGGAAGCAAGAGATTCCTTAGAGAAGCAAAGAGGTTGGCATGTGCAGATATTTGTGAATATTCCAAAGATAAAGATGTATCGCTAGAAAGAGATGTTAGGTGAGACCAGTGGTCGCGGTTGACCACCTATAAGTCAACCAGATTCGCGAGAAGTTAAGGATAACTCTAGACCGCCAAAGGATATATGCGAACAAAGGGAGGAAAACTGATTGAATTTCTAGTGGGTGACGATGTGATGCTTAAAGTTTCACCGTGGAAAGATGTTGTGCGCCTTGGAAAGAAAGGGGAGCTTAGGCCTAGGTGTGTCGGGTCGTTTGTCATCACCGAGCGTGTGGGTGAGGTGGCGTATAAGTTGGAAATGCCTAAGGAACTCCACGGAGTTCATTCGACATTTCACATGTCGAATATAAGGAAGTGATTGGTCGATGAAAGTATGGTCGTACCGTTGAAAGATATTCGTGTAGACGAGAGGTTAAGGTATGTTGCGGAGCCGTTGGCGAACGTGGATCGTAAGTTCAGAAAGTGGAAAACTAAAGAGATTTCTCTTGTGAAAGTTCAGTGGTATTTCCGTAGGGGGAGGGGCAAGAAACAATTTGGAAAGTTAGAATCAGACATGAGGCCCCGATACCCCCACCTGTTCGAAGATGAAATTCCGAGGACGAAATTCTTTTGAGGGGTGGATGTTGTAATAACCCATTCCATTTTGAAATAATAGGAGAAATTTGGTGGTAAAAGTGAGAAAAGAGAGGAGTTTGGGTATAAAGTGTGAAAGGGGAAGAGTTGGGTGTCCTTTGGAAAAAGGGTATAAATATGAGTAAAAACCCTAATAACCCTAAATTTTATGAAATCACTGTGTGCAGCTAGAAAGGGGGCGATTGGTGGGTGCAAGTTCATCAAAGAGTAAAAGCAATTGGGATTTCTCCAAGTTGAGTGTGTGTTCATCATCATCTTCCTCAAGGTAACCCTCAATCCTTCTCCTTTGCAATCTATTATAGGGTCTTGAGTGGTGGAGTCTGAGTTTTGTGGTTATCAATTTGAAAGAAAAGAATTGGAGACTGTGTATGTGTGCTCCCTATCCCTTTTAGTGTAAAATCGGAAGGATTAACTATCAAATTGGTCGGTATCGGTATCCTCTCAATGTTAATGGTTTAACACCAAGTTTTGGTTTCGAAATGGGGTGAATGTTAGCGTTCGTAATATAGTCTGAGACCAGAAGCCATACCAGAACCGTATGGAACCAGAAGCCATACCGGAACCGTATGGAACCGAAAGCCATGCCGGAACCGTAGGGAACCGAAAGCCATACCGGAACCGTAGAGAACCGGAAGCATACTGAAAACCCGGTTGGATTCCGGGAGATTTGTCCAAATTCGGATTAGTGGTATCAGAACCCGGAACCGAGTCCTGATATGTTGGTTTGGCATTTTCTTTAGCCGTAGGCTTCTAAGTGCGTAGAGAGTCTTATCGGCTCTTTTGATTTAATGCGATTGTAGGTGCAAATAGAGGGTAGCGGTTCGGGACATCGGATCAGGTGAGTTTTTCTAAACCCAAAACTTATACAAGTGTGATGATTTATACATGTATTCAATTACATGCATATCAACTGTTTTAATTACAAAGTGAAGGGTGTGTGTGACGAAATGAACAATTTAAATGTGGATAGACATGCTATGGCTATGGTGTGAAATGGGGGTGTGTCCCATAATATTTATATATATATGAATTTGTTTCATATATGGGCGGTATGTGCCCTATTACGCTGTCACGGTGTGTGTGACTATAGCGTGTGTCATTGTGTGCATATCATGATAAGTGTGACTTGTTATGAATTCGTATAAATTCCCTTGTTGCTACGTTGTAAATTTTGTTAATTATGGTCTGGCCTTGTGTTTGGAGGGAACTCGCTAGACCTTATGGTCTAACCCTCTGTAACAACCCAGTCTAAATAAAGCATACATAGCATTTAAATTTAAAGAATTACATTACTGGGTCCCAAAAGTTTCATTACATCTGTCTCAAAACTTAGGTTGGCGGAAACAACCTATACACAACTGAGAACATACTAGTTTCTATCAGTGTCAATGGAACTGTCTCTATCTACATATGTACTCTATCCTGCTCTTGCTCACTTACCTGAGCCTCCTACTATCTGCTTACCTGAAAATGTTTAGTTTGGAAAATGCGAGGGTTAGACCATGAGGTCTAGTGAGCTCCCTCGTGACAGTTCTCAAAATCATTTAAAAACAGTTTATAACTTTCAAATATCTTTGCATAAAACTTTCACATATCTTTACATAAAACTTTCACATAACTTTACATAAAACTTTCACGGATAAATCCGCTCCCGTAAATGGCACCCTGAAGTCACTCAAGAGTGACAACGAGTCAGTCTCACGCTGCCTTACTGGGTACACCCTCCCATGGCATAAACGGAACCTCCCCCCGGCATGAGCACTGGTGGAACCTCCCCCCGGCATGAGCACTGGCGGAACCTCCCCCCGACTTAGCCAATTTACGTCTACCACAATGTATGCATACATCTCACATAACTTTCAACAAGTAAAAACATGTAATAATAACATGGCATTTCAACTCGTTCACTTTCTTTGGAAAACACGTATAAAACCAGGTATTTTAGTTAGAAAAACTCACGTGGCGCTTTAACAAGTTCTCCTCGCGAAAACTTCAGATTTTACGTGGAACACTTATGTTGATAAAAGTATAAAAACAATGAGTCTCATGCTAACTTTATCTCGAATAACGTTCTACTTAACTTGGCTCACAACGAACTCTGGAACCTGGACCCAAAATAAAAATCCGCTTCCTTAACGGAATACCGGATCCAAGGCCCAAAAGAATTAGTTCCGAATCCATAATAAACTTCCGGATCGTTACTGTTCATGTCCCAACTACTTAAATTCCGGATCCCCTAAGAAAACAATCCCGGATATTTTCCAAAAATGATACCGGGTTACATATTGGATTACATAATATTTAAGCCAAAATTCAGGATTATCGGCCCAAAGGAATTAAATGAATTCCGGAACTGAAAATAACCCCGGGTCCACTTTAATTTAAACAAATTCCGGATCTGAACTTCAAACCCAATTCTGGTTCTATTTTAATTCTTACAGATTCCGGATCCTTATAAACAGTACTAGATCACATTTTATTTTAGCCCAAATTCAACAGCTTAATACTGAATCACCTTTTCTTTTATTCCTGATCGTTTGGGAATGAGGCCCAACACAGCAGTTCCGGGTCCTTTGTTTTTAAGCCCAAGTCACAAACTCCAGATCCTTATAAAAGCATTCCGGATCCTCTTTTTATTAGTCCAATACCGGATCCATCATCTTGGATTAATTCCGCTTCTTTTATTTATTAAAGCCACAAAACTGATTTCGGATCTCATGCCAAGGCCCAACTCCGGGACTAAATGATTAAAATACCGGATATTATGTCAAGGCCCAACTCCGGAACTAAATGATTAATACCGGAACACACGCCCAAATTCCGGTTCTTAATATTTTAAATTCCGGATCCTAACATTTTAAACTCTGTAACCTCGCAGTAAGCTATGGCGATACGATACTGATTAACATTAGTATTTCAAATCAATCCAATTTAAATCGATTAATGAGTCCAATCCCAAGCACAATGGTTATTCTAACTCTATTAATCCACTTAATCTTATTTCTGCACAACTTACAACCGTTTGATTCTTGAATACACTAAACCCATTTAAACTAATAATCCATTTATTCTGACCTTCTCAACATAAGCAAGAATAGGGATTAAAAGATGAGATTACGTAAACGAATCAATGTAGGATTAGGTTCAATCTCTCACTCTTTCTTCCAATTGCAGATGGAAGATGTCTCATTCTCCAATTTGCACTTGCCAAGAATTCTTTCGTTCTCTACTTTCTCTCTAACCCGCCATACCCACACACACTCACACACAAATAATTTGCTTTCTAGGATTTTGAGCTCAATATGAGAGCTTTTATACCCTCTTAACAAAATTACAAACTAGCCCCTAGACTTTAAAACTATGCAACTTCCTTCACAACAACTAATTCTGATCAAATAAAGATATCGGTTATTACAACACTCCCCCTCAAAAGAATTCCGTCCCCGGAATTCCATTATCGAAGAGATGAGGGTACTTGGACCTTACCATCCACGATTTCTACTGGTTCCTCTACGTAAGTCAACTTCTCCTCACGCTGATATCCTCTAAAGGAACAACCACATCTGTTTCTGCCAAACACTTCTTTAAGTTCGAGACATAAAACGTTGGATGAACTCACTTTAATTCGTCCGGCAAGCATGACTTGTATGCCACTGCTCTAACTTGCTCTAAAATAATGAAAGTCAACTCCATATCGTCAGTATTTCTTGCAAGGTCGTGATCATCTCACCTTCCAACATTTGCTCTCCAAACTAGAGACGTGCATCGCACTAAGAATTCTTCTAAAATCTCATCGGGCACCACAAGGTCCTACACTACTTACTCAACTTCCATAACTTCAACGGTTCCCAAAAACGTAGTCCACTTCACTTTTCTCCCAAACCGTTCTGTTGTGAAACATAACCGATTGCTATGCCGAGCCATCTCGCACCATATACTTGTAACCTCTCCGATCACTATACTCGCTTAAAAACTACCTGATAAATCCAAGGCCAGTCGCACCCCAATTGCTCACTTCCGTCCACAAACCGGGACTCACGGTTTTAAAACACGTCTAATTAAGGTCTCTCATACATCTTTACTTCCTTAAAAGCATAGACTTGGCGGAATTCCCCGCCACAAAACGAGAATCTTTTACTAGGAAACAATCACTCGCTCGACAACTTGGGACGAGGCCAACCTCGTGCATCCCAACAAACTCACCTCCAAGAGCTCCTTCATTGGATTTCATGCAATTCTAGATTACTTCTCCCAACCGACATTTGTCTATGCAGATATTACCTCCTTTTCTCGAAACACATAGTTCATCGACCAATTCATACACCGTTTCATCACTCCACACTTATACGTAGTTAAAAGCAGGAAACCTCCAAAATCCCTCATTGAAGTGTTCACATATCCGAATTGAACTTATCCTGAAGACACATCAATTTCTCATTGCTTGCCACAAGCGTCCCGTCATATAACATAACTTCGGTTATCCTCACTCAACTAGGAGGAGTAATCATGGTCACACCATACTATTCTCAATAGCTTAGCACTGGACGACCAGTTCGTTTGAACATTTCTCACAACATCACCAACTCAACTCATTCAACTGCCTTTTCCACTTCTTTCACGCACAAAGACATACACAAATCCCCTTCCTCTATACTCTTTCCAGGAGTTCGCACACTTACTGATGTCAATCTACACACACTACTCCACCTTCTTGGTGTTACTGCCAAGCTTGCAGCTTCTAACCTGCTCACTTAGTCCGACATACTATCTTCACATCCCCACGTTAGCGTGGAGCACCGCCCACTAAACATTACTTGCCCCTCTCTTCCGATCTTTCCACATGCTGATAACACGTTCTCATTATTATACATAACCAAACGGTTGCACCTAAAATTCTAACCTAAGGTATCCAACCAAGTTATCTCGAAATGACACCGGTGTTCGAAGTCACTACACGCTCCTTGATTTCCAACTGCTACCTTCTCGAAAAACTCCTTCACAAATAAGAAACAATTCACATTCTTTAATGATTTCGCATCTACTACCCCACATTTTGAATAACCCATACAACATCTTCTTTAAACTTCTAATGATCCCAAAATATACCTACTTAACGACTCATACAACCAAAAACACTTGGTTTCTTAATTGGGTAACCACCCACTACCGCTTCGTCATTCAATCCTGATAACAGCCATATCACAACGCCAACTTACAAACCACGTGTCCCAACAACTTGATTAACAAATTGTACGTCTCATCCGAAATCCCCAAAAGGTTTTCCATCTGATGGTTCCTCTTTCTAACATCACATTACTACAACACTGGCTGACAAATTTATTTTGGCAATTGCTGCCACTACTCATCCGTACATTCTCCACCCATAACGTCACACTGCAGACCAGATCTCTCATGGTCATTTGTACACAACATCAAACTTTCCTTCATATTCATTCGCATATATAACCAAGTCTATCTCATTACTTTGTCTTTCCCTAACCATTACATAGACAGGGCACATTCCCTCACAGATCGATATAATCTACACACTCACTTCGTTTGTGCTAAATACCTCATCCTTTTACGAACCGCCCAATCCTCGTAAGTAAAACGCTTATCTACAACAGCAGTCTTTCATCACCTTAACACCCATACAAGTTGGTCCACCACCATGCATGTACCTATCTTTCCTAGATGACTTCTTGCGTCTGCACACTAGAGCGATTTTCTCAACTTTCAACCTTCCGATTCAAATCTTCGGCCTCGAACACCTTACACAGCTGCCGACTTCAACATCAACAGTCGACCTATTGATGCTTCCCTAACCTTTTCGTCAACAAGGTTCCTTATTGAACCTAGTCCTTCCAACATATCATAATCAACTTCATATTCCGTCGGCCTCATTTCAAAACTTACTCGTGCAACGTCAATATTACAAGATCACCTTAAAACTCTTATTCGACGTTGAGGATATTTCATTTCTATCTCACCACACTACTCATAACGAGTTGCTAATACCAACACCTTGATGACTACTAGTCCTTCTTCCGAACACGACTGTCCCTCGGCAACTGTATTTCCAGTCATCGAACAAGGGTACAGACCCTCATACAACCGACACTAAAGTCCACTTCCGTCTCTTCCACTGTTCACCTCTCTTCTTGAACACAAATACCAAAGCCACAACATTCTCTCCTGGTTTGTCCAACACCTCTCCGCTCTTAGGATCCTTCCTTATCTTAAAATGTAATACTCTATGACCTAGTGAGTTCATAGCCTTCATGCATGACAACGCGGTAAATAAATCATTTCACACATTTTATCATTTTAAAGAAACAACACTTGGAAATAACATGGGTACACATGACCCCAACATTCTCGTGACTCCAAAGCCCTGCACAACGATCTCGAGAATCGTTCGCACATAACCTTTTAGTAAAACTCCATCTTATTCAACCAAAACGACGTTGTTATGACATAGTCTATTGAATGAAATCTTCTTATACGGCAAATTTTTTGAAAGAACTACCAGCATGAACTAAACCAGTCGACTCCCACACTCGTTTATGAGATATCGACATGTGAATACTCATTTTGGTTTAAAAAAAGCTTTGCAGGCAAACATTTTCTTGACTTTTTGCAACAATTTAACTTATCATGAAAAGAGTGGGATATTTTGCAAATTGCTAAGCTCAAAATTTCATTGTGCGACGTAAATGGAATTGCCTTTTTCTTTAAACATACACTTGCACACACTATCTCATTTCCGATCAAATTAGATATTTACACATTTACTTAAATCACGAAAATCTCATGTAACACATGTAAGGACGCAATGCATGAAACTCTACTTGCAATTGAAGGCTACTCACTCTAACAAGGTCAACCGTTGCACTCACGCAACTTATCATTTTCTCTCTATCTTCGACCAGTGGTCACCCTCTCGGCCTTGCAACAACTTGTTGTACATGCATTCCATGGCCAACTTACTCAACCATTTCATACTATTTTCATCTTGATCAATTATCTCACATTCTATCTCTACACGTTTTCAATCCGCTACTGAAAGGCTCGACTAAAGAGTCAGGACTCTAATCTTCCACTCGCTCTTGAATTGACGCTTTTAAGATCTCGAAACTGTCCTTCCTTACCATCCCAACTGATCTACTCCACGATTTCTAGAACTGGGACTCACCAGAACCAGGAGTCTTACTCAAAAGCAATCACTCATCCTCTTCGAACCCACGAAGATCTACCTCTAGACGACTCATAATATCCCAAACAACATTTCTTCTCTACGATGTATACATACATCACTTCATAAACTATCTCTCACGATACTTCCCCAACAATGGGTCTCAATCTACCCCTCAGGGATCTTGCTGACATTCTAGATTACTGGAACACGACATATAAACTAGCTTAAGACTACAACTTCGGAATAATAAGGCAGATTAAGCACATACATGTACATGTAAGTTCGCAATTACACTAGGCAGGTGAAATCCCAAACTTACCTTACATGATTGTCCTCAGTACCCTATTAGTCCTATCTCTACAATAGTGCCTTCCTAACGCATTTTCTGATACTCAGTTGTGATTTCTACTCCCAACGTTTAAGTTTAGGCCCGTCCGGTCACCTAAATCCCTTAAACTATGGCTCTGATACCAATTGTAACAACCCAGTCTAAATAAAGCATACATAGCATTTAAATTTAAAAAATTACAATACTGGGTCCCAAAAAATTCATTACATCTGTCTCAAAACTTAGGTTGTGTTAGGGTCATTTATTGTTGAATTAAAGTTCAAGGGTCTGTATTGTAATTCTTTATTTTGAGCTTAGTTAGTGAACAGGCCGTGGGCTTTTAACCAGGGGCCCATCATATAAATAGTTTTCTAAGCCTCTGTTTTAGGCTAAGTTGTTCATTGCTTTCCTAAACTCATATTGTAATTCTCTCTGATTGAAAGCAGTATATGGATGACCAGTTGAAATCATAAACTCTCTGTTATTATCTATTGATTTCATTGTTCGTTGCACGGATCTGAAACTCAAAATTGGTATCAGAGCAGACGGACAGAATTGATTCAAAGTATTCATATTGATTTCTGGTAAGTTTTCTATTTTACTCGTCTATGTTCTTAATTGAATATCAAAATTTTGATTCTGGTAAAATTGATCGATTTCGTTTATTGGGTTTTGTTAGTATCATTGATATTAGTGATTCTGCAAATTTTCATAGTCTAATTCGATCGTTTGAGTGGTTTTTAAGCAAATCAAAGTTCAAAAGTTTTGGGTGTGTTCTTGAGAAAATTTGAATTTGTAACCATCAAAACGTGTTGTTTTTGCTTCAAAATCGATTTGGGTAGTGTTATTTTTGTGTTTGGTAGTGTTTCTAACCTTTCAGGAACATTTTTGAGCAACCCTAGTTGTTTCCCAATCGATTTCCACAATCGAGTCGCAGTTCCCGGACAAACCAGCCGTTCTTTCCGGACAACTCCCAAGTTTCCGGACGTTTGTGTTAATCCTTTCCGGGTACGTCCATTCTTTCAAGGTAAGTATTACAAACTCAAATCTTTCTGGGTACTTTGTTCCGGAAACCCAAAGTTTCCGGTAAAGCATTTTATTCGGATAACTCAAGGTATCCGGTAATCAATTCCATCCGGAATCTCATCCTACCCGGTAAGTATTCTATTCGGAAACTTCTTTTACCTGGTAAGTATTGTGTTTATTTTTTCTATTCGGACACTTTTTCCATCCGGTAACCTTTGTTATCCGGAAACCTAAGGCTGTCCGGATTCTTCCTCTTATCCTGATACTTTTGTGATTCTGAACTGTTTTCACTTAATCTGATCCGGAAACTTCCAGATCAGACTTCTTATCCGGATTCCTATCCGGTAAGTTCATTTCAGTAGAAATCTTACCTGTTCCTAGTTCAAATCTGTCATAGAACCTGCGTTAGGATACCACTCATAGTGCCTTGCGTTAGGTTTACACTTTGAATCAATCAATTCGTCTGACGATCACTCCAGTGCAACCAAAGATGTCTTCACGTGACGCTCTTGCAATCGGTACCGACACCAAACCACCTTGCCTCTATCAAGGTGAGTACAGCCAGTGGCGCGATAGGTTTAAAATCTTCATCGAGTCGAAGGACAACTTCGAGTACATTCAGCGAGCGTTAGAAAATGGGCCTATTCCAGAACCCATGAAGGATATACCTGCAACTGCAAATACTTTAGCTCGACGTGAGAAAAAAGACGTTATCTGACATGACGGAAGAAGAAAGAGGCATGATTGAAGGAGAAAAGCATGCAAAGAGATATCTTGTTCAAGCCCTCCCCAATGCGATCTATACGGCAATCGACAGCTACAAAGACACAGCTAAGGGTATGTGGGATCAAGTGGAGAAGATGATGCGAGGAAGTGAAGTCGGGAATCAGCTGAAGATTAATAGTTCAATAACGAAGTTTGACAGTTTCAAACAGCGCACCGGTGAATCCCTATCTCAAACTTATGAACGATTTTGTTCCCTTTTTAACGAGCTCCACAAGAACAAGTTTACTCGTTCCAACACTGAAAATGATACGAAGTTCCTTAACAATCTTCTGCCTGAGTGGAAAGTGTTTGCATCACATGTCAAGCACAACCACTTAATGGAGAAGGTCGGTATTCATGAGCTGTACGAGATGCTTCTTCAAGACGAAGATGAAGTGATGGAAATTCTGAAAGAGAAGAAAGATGCAACCAAGCAAGCTTCTGATCCTATTGCACTTATGTCCTCCAAGCAAAGGAAATCTTCGGGCCGTCACTCCAAACGTGCTCAAAAGCAAAGCTCTTCCGAATCTGAAGAAGAGGAAGACAGTGATTCTAATGATGAAGTATCTGACTTCAAGAAAGCGATAGCTCTGCTCACTAAATCCTTCCAACAATAGAAGTTCTATAAGAAGCCTTCGTCCAATATCTAGCGCTACTCCACCTCCTACAACAAACGCCATGATCATCAGGACAAGTATGAGGGAAAGAAGAAAGCTGATGAGCAAGATAAGTCAGAGAAGAAGAAGAAGACGGAGAAAGTAGAAAGTAAGAAGAAAGATGAACCAGTGACCTGTTACAACTGTGGAAAGCTTGGTCACTTCGCTAAAGATTGTAAGAAGCTTGTGGTAAAGAATTCTCATTACTACAAGGCTAAGCTCGCCCTGATTGAGCAGACGGAAGCTGGAGAAGCTCTACTTGTGGAAAACGACTACTGGTTGGGTCGTTCTGATGATGAAAGCGATTCTGATGGTGCTAATGCTTTCATGAGATATCACTCTCCAGCCGATGAAGAAAAGGCAACGTCAAGTCAGGTATGTGACTCTATCCAACAAGATTTCATGAATCAAATGAAATCTCTTACCGAACAGGAAGATTCCTTTAAGGCCACCTCTAAAGAAAAACAGCTTGAGATTAGATCTTTAACCGAAAAGCTAGATGTTCAAAAGAGAATAACTGAAAAATATAAGTCTGAAAATGCTAATCTAAAAGACAAATGCAAAAATCTCTCATTAGCACCTAAGGAATTAAGGGCCAAGTTATCTGAACTTCAGTCTCAGTTTGATCAGTGTCTGAATGAAAAAGCAGAAATTGTTTATCAATGTTCTGCTCTTCAAATTCAGCACAAGGAGTTTGTTAATAAAATCACCGATCTTGAAACAAAACTCCACAAAAGAAGTCAAGCCGATCAAACCATCTTTATGAATAAACCCAAAGAGTTCACGTACTTTAACAAAGAATAGGGAATCAGATATGATAACCCACACTATTTGAAAAGGGGTATCTACAAAACACCTACTTTGTATGATTTTGGCTATTTTGGGCTAGATAAAAAATATCCGGAATATGCTATTCAATGGACTGGTCCTCTTGAACCTGAAAAGGAAGAGGAAACTGAGGAATATAAGCACGCACACACGTCACACATGCAACTTCCTTTTTATTATGAGCCTTTAAATTATTCTTATCAAAAGAACAAGAAGTATCTCTCGAATGACTACTTCGACTGCTACAAGGTTGCAAAGCCCAAGGATTCCTCCAAAAAGGATGAGGTCCAAGCAACCGCAACCAAGCCTGAGACGGACGAGTTCAAGCCCTATGTTCCCCCTCTCATCTTGGAAGCAAAGATAGTCGAGTTGAAGGAGTCACTCAAGAAAGAAAGGTCAGTTTTTTAAAAGGAGAAGCAAGCGCTTATCCAAGAACTTGAGAATTGTTGGTTCCCGTTTTGCTTTAAACACGATTATCAGATCTATTAGTTCAAGTTAATGTTTGATGCGGAAGCGTATTTGAAGAACTAACAGATAAGTTTGATAGATTTAGACCAAAATATAAATAAACAGTGAACATAATATTATATCTTAAAGTTTACTAAATATATAAAATAAGAACAGGTTTAAGAACTGTGGGTAAGAAAAGCTTCAAAACAGATATGACTTTTAAGGTGAATAAGCTTTTGTGTTCTTTTGATGTTTGATTTATATGTGATAAGGAAGAACTCAACATGAGTCTTCCTTATATACTACTCTAAAGGGGACCATAAAGCATATGCTACTATTCAGACGGTACTGATGAATAGTTGAACGGATGTCGTGAACAATTGCAAGTGTGGCATGAACAGTCAGACGTGATGTATTGCATTTAATGCAGCAGACGTCTATTATGTACTAAGCCCTATTGAATCCAATCAAAGTTTGACACGTCGACGTTGGACAGGGCATGCTACCATGCAAGTTGATGAACAGGTCCTGTAACGGTAGCAAGATATTGTAAATATCTTCAAGTCTTATTGTGAGGACCACAGAGGCTCTGTAATGAGTTACAGATGTTCTGCTGTCTGGTCCTCTGTGGAGCAGTCTTCCCCGGATTCTGAGTTATTGATCTTCTTTGCGCGTATGACAGAGCTTCTGTAGTGCGCCTCTTTAGCTTCTGTAGATTCTTGATCTTGATCTCTCGGTAAGTCTGGTAGAGCCTCTGTAAGAGGCTTTCTTCACTTAGCCTATTTTTCACTACTTATAAATACTTCTTTGATTAGGAAAATTGAAGCTAACAATCTCCCCCTAAGTAGTGAAAAATAAAAAATTGAACTTGAGTTTAGTTAGGCTAAGTTAGATAAGACAGAGGTTAAACAATACCTCGAAAGTTCTTTCATTTAGAAATATGCCAGAGGCATTTTACATTTGAGTACAATGAAAGATAAACTTTGACTTGGTTTGCAGAGATTGGAGGTCTGATAATCAGATTTTGGCATCTTTGAAATCGTTGTAGCTTCTGTTGTCTCTTCCGACTCTTCTGATCTCTTTGTAGAAACTGATGCAGAGTTCTCTTAGGCGGATTGTGGCATCAATCTCTCTGATGAAAGTATCTGCAGCATCTCTATCCATTTTCTCTGTACCTCTGTATTTTACAAGGCTTGTTCTGAACTTGTTCAGAGTACTAGTTGCGTACTTCTGACAGTCCATGCACACAAACAGTTTAACTTCGCCTTGTGGGTTTTGAAATACTAACCCAAACCGTGGTTCTGTGATGATTGAGTTAGGTACGGCGTCCGGTGGGCAACGATCCACTGGTGGTCGTAAATCCAGATGTTTGAGACCAAGATCCTTTCCCAGCTGGAAATCTATCATGCTGTAGAGCAGAAGCTTTTCCCTCATCGCTTTTCTCAACACTTGATAGGCTCTGGTGTTTGGCTCTGTGTTGTAGTTGTCTTTTGTCCATTGCAGAAGGTCAGGTAGATCATAAGGATTGATATTTCTTAGGTCAGCATCAGCGAAGGTGGTTTCTGAATTGTTCTCTCTTCTGACTTTGTAAAGATTGTACCTGACCCTTGGATAGGTTCTTGTAAATGAGAACCTGCAGAAGATTAGCTTTTTGATCTTGTGGATTGAGAAGACATCTGCTTTGGTTCTTGGCTTTGTCCTTGTGAAGATGTTCTCAAATTCTTCTCTGATCCTTGGATCTGTCACATGATCTGTAGGATGATTGGTCTGAAAGGATGGTTTATAGAGGTAATTGTATACCACTTCTTCCATCTCTTCATGTGTTGGACTAGGTTGTGGTATTTGTCTTCTGAGACTCTCCATCTTTTGAACAACTTCTGCAGTTCTACCAGTTAGAAGAATGTCTGACAGAGGCTTCAATCCATATGCCCAGTCCTCTTCTTCAGGCTCTTCATCAATTTCTCTGTAGGCTTGGGCAATTATTTCTTTTTCTTGGGCTCTTCTGTCAGTATTACTTTGCCCTTATCTTTGGCTTTTGGAGGTGCAGAACCTGTTTCTTCTGTAGGTTTGGAGGTTGGTGCTTCTGTTGGCTTGATGGGGGTTGCCTCTGTAGGTTTTGACACTTGTTTTTTAGAGGACTTTTGTGGCGTTGGTTCTGTTGGCTTTCTTTGCTCTGTAACCTCTGTAGGAGGTTCTTTGGTGACTTCTTCTGTAAGCTCGGTTTCTGTGGTTTGAGGTATGTCGAATCTTCTTGCCATTTTGAAAGCTAGTGTGAACCTGTGCCTTTCTTCTTCTCTCTGTGACATTCGATCAGTCATTGTATTGTGCATCTTTTTCAGAATATCAGAAGCAGAGGTCGTTGCTCTTTTTGGTTTGGTGGCAATTGACTTTCTTCTTGGTATGGTTGGGGGTTTTTCTGTTGATTTTGTTGAAGGACTTTCTTCCAAAATGATTACCACAGGGGTGGTTGTTGCCTCTGTGGGTTGCTGATCAGCTTCTGGAATATTTGTTTCTTCAGGACTTGATTCCACAGAGATGGGTGTTGTCTCTGTGGGCTGTTGAGTTTGTTGTTGATCTTGGGTTTGTTCTGGAGGAGCTTGACTGATTGGTTCTGCTGCGATTGGTGGAGTTTGTATTCCTCTGCTCGTAGCTTTCTCCCTTGTATTCTCCCCCTCAGGATTATCTGATGGACCAGGATGGTCATCATCAGAATCATCCTGACTCTTATCAGAACTACCCTCTGCTCTGTAAGAAGCTTTGGTTTTCTTCGGTAATTCTGCTCCTGCTGCTATCAACTTTTCACATACGTCATCACAGAGGCCAAGTAGAGTCGCAAGCTTTGCCTCTGTTTTAAAACGCATTATGCCAACACTTCTTCTGAAATCCTTGACAAAGTTGGCATTTGCTGTTGTGAAGGAGACAATGAATTCTGTGACCTGGTTTATGACGTTCTGTCCTAGCTCTGTTAGCTGTGCTCTGGTCATGTAGTCTTTTGGCTGCATCATTGTCGTGTTGCGCATTGCCTCTGCTTGTACTTGTTTTAGGGCATTCTGTAGATCTGCAGGAGTAATGCCCTCTGCTCTGTTGAATTGCGTTTCATTTGTTCAAGGAAGTTTTTGACAGAGTCCTTGAACGCAGAAGTTGCAGTTGTTCCGAATTCTTGAGCGGCAGAAGTGGTTGTTGCTTTGGCAGTAGTTTCGGCAGAAGACTTCATCGCTGAGATGGCAGATTTCACCTCTGTGGACAGATTGTCCATTTTGGTGTTTAGTTTCACGATAGCCGTCGATGTTGTCTCTGCAAAAGATTTGAAAGAGCTTTGCAACTCTTTCATTGTTTGGTTCACATAGGTGACAAGGGTTTGGAACTCATCCCTTGATACTTGTGTTCCTTGTGTAACCTCTGGAGGAACACATTCGTCTCCAGAGTGAGTCCCTGTTCCTGGGACACCTTCGTTCACCCTTGTTTGTACGATGGGGGTGGAAGGATTTCCATCTGATCTTTGAGCAGAAGCATCTAGTGCTTCATACTCTACAGAAGTTCTGTGAATGACATTGTCTAGATCCACTTCAGAGGTGGGTACTAGATTATCCTTCTGCTGACTCGGAGACTTGTCTAGAGTCTCTTCGTCGTTGTGCTCACTACTTCTCTCTAAAAGAAGTGTTGGCCCTAGTTGTGTGTGTCTGGCAGAGGAAACGAATTCCTCTATAGGGTGTTTTGTTGTGATCTGGGGCGATTGATCACGAACTATAGGTGAGTCTCTCTGAGGAGACTCCCTAGGAATGGATTCCCCGGTTTCTGTGGGCGCAGAAGTCGAAAGAGTGACTTCTGGCTGGTTGGGTTGGGTTTGGATCGAGATGTGCTGCTCTATTTCAATAACTCCTTCTGCAGCTAGACCTGCGGAGTTAGATATGTGGGTTGCACTTGGAGGGGGTGAGGGATTTGTGCCTTCTTCAACTTCGGCATCTTTTTCTTTTCCCTTTTCTTTTTCTCCCATTTTCTCTATGATTTCCTTAACCTTTTCTTTATTCCACTCTGTTGCGTTCTTTTGATTCCGTTCTTTGATAGCTTCTTCTGACATGTCTATTTCCTCTATTTCTTCTTATGTATCTGTGCTTGGACTCTTTCTGTGGACGTCCAATCCTTGTTGAATGAAGGGGTTCTGTAGGATAATAGGTGTGTTAGCTGGTTGATCTTTGGGTGTTGTGTCATCTTCTTGCAGATGTGTGTCAATGCCAGAAATGGAGAAATATTGTTCTTCTGGGAAGTGGTGGTCGAGAGGTTGTGCCGTCCACCCTGCTGTATTTAGGGTGTTGGCAATGTCAGGGTTCTGTAGGAAGTCGTTCAGGTCTCCTTGGTGAGCAAATCTATCTGTAGATTGATAGGGTGATTGATATTCTTCTGTTGCCATCCCTTCTTCTGCATCTTCTTCTGCAGTTCTTTCTTCTGCGATTTCTTCTTCTTCTACAATGGTAACCAACTTTTTAAGTGATTTACCATGCTTCTTTTTGGTTTTCCTCCTCTTGGGTTTTGGTGCCCTTCCTCTGTGATTTTCGATTTTCTTTTCTTCCTCTGTTTTGGGGAAGATGGAGGAACAGAGGAGCCAATTTATGTGGCATGAGGAGGTGAAGGTTGATCTTTTGCAGCGCTTGTAGAGGTGCCTTCTGCAGTTTTTCTCTTCTTTGCTTTTGGAGTAGATGCAGAGGTTTTTGAAGAGGACTTCTTTCCCATGAGCTCTGCACGTTTGGCTATGAAGCTAAGTTGAATAGCCATGTGTTTTGCTAATTTGTTATCTTTTTCCTCTTGAGTGGAAAGAGGTTCTGCAATCATTGTTCCTAGGGGGACACCTAAACACGGGGGTGTCATAGGACTCGGTTTAGGAGTTCTATGATCGCGTATATACTCTTTCTTAAGGGTTTTATTCGAGGAATACCGCAGAAGTTTCTTTGACAGAGGTCTGCAGTGTGAGTAACCATCTACATGATTAGTGGGGGTATTTTTGCTCATTGGGAACTGTTTGGGAATTGGCCCTACCATTGGCCATTTCTGTATCAGCAACAGAGGTTCGAACAAGACTCCCAGTATTCGTTGGAATTGCAGAGGTGGAAGAAACTTAGGATCATTTTCTTTGACACTTCTGGTGTTGTTCTTTCTGTCGATGGTGTTGATGATCTCTTGCATCATTATGGTCGCGTAATCCAATGGTAGATCATAGTAAACCCCATACATGATGGTTAATATCTGATGTGAGATCTGGTCAATACTGCCTATCTTCCCTGTCAGGCATCTGTTAAGAATAGAGAACAAAGTGTTCCACATAGGTGGTAATCTTCCTCTGCGGAAGTCGTTTCTCTTCCGTAGTTGTGTGTTGTACCCAAGCATTTCTACGAAGCGACAGAGCTCGTCGTCTGTTGGTTGCTCTGCATATTTCTTCAAACCAAGAAGACCCCTTGTGGGTAGGTTGAACTCAAGTGAGAACATTGTTCTATTGAACTTGATTTCAAGATTTTCAGATTTGTCTGGTCTTGAAATGTACCCTTTGATAATAGAATCGTCTTTATCAAATCGGCAGCTTTGCCAAAACTGGTTCAGATATCTGACTGGTATTTTGTTTGGGGTTCTTGAGAGTAGAGGGAAGAGGATGTGATTTTCCATTATGTTCAGAAGAATGGCATGGGCTTCGCCGAAAGCAGTGGGTGAGGGGACCAAATAGCAGTTGTTGGATTTGATTGGTAGTACCTTTTCGAAGTGATCCTTTGCTATGAAGTTTTGCAGATGTGTTGTCGGAGCAAAGTCTGCTGAGTTACCGGAATCTTCTAGTTCAATGTTTTGGGCAGGGTTGGGGTTTTCTGAATGTTCAGAATGAGCCGGTGAATGTTCTGGCGAGGTCGCCGGAGATTGTGCAGGGGAGATAGCTTGAGAAGATGAAGCCATTTGGTACTGAGAATAAGAAACTTGCAGGTTTTTGCAGGGTGTTGCCGGAGAAGAATGAGAGTTTGTAAAAGGTTTATGAGAGGGTAAGCTTGGTTTTTATATGAGGGTAAAACGGTAGAATTCGAAAGAGTAAAATATATGGCAATGGATTAAAATTTGGAATTCGTACTCAAGTTAGAACGGCGGGTTCAACTTTCCACAGAAAACGTTTCATGTACGCCCAATGAAAATAGGACACGTAGGCCATGTCAGAGGATGACAGGACGTCGTGCGCGCCCCATTAATGCTAGGCGCGTGGGGTTATTCTTAGCCACATGTAATTCACTCTCAGTAAAAGTAACCGTTATTACTACAGAGATGCCCAAGTAACATATTGACAGAGCTTCTGTAGTTTACAGAGGCTCTGTGATCTTGAAAATCTTTGATGTTTATCCCTTTTTTCATATATCTCATTGTTATCATGACTTCTGTGGGGTTCTTCTTTAACCAAAACGTTTGTAAAGATATTGGAGAGGATCAAATAGGATTTTTAGTCAAGAAATTTGCTCGCAGAGGTTTTGTGGCTCTGTTGGAACTTGCAGAAGTTCTGTGAGGGCCAGCAGAAGCTCTATGAGGGAAAAAATCTCATAACAAAAATTTTATTAAATTTTCTGATCATCCAATTTTTGATTTGGTTTAAGAGATGTTTTTCGGACATATTTGAAAGTTTGTGTCCGAGAAAACTGTTATGAAAGAACGGTTTGTTCGAGAAGGTCATGGTTTGTGTTTTCGGTTTCCGAGATAACATTCCAAAAGATCGACAGAGGGTTAATTTGCGATTACAGAGCATATTTCTTGCAGAACCTCTGTTGAGCTCAGCAGAAGCTCTATGACCTTAAATTTCTCCTAATTCGAATTTTGTGTAACTTTTTGAGCTTTTGATTTTTGAAATGTTATTCACAGTATATTTAGGACATATTTGACAATTCTTGTCCTAGAAAACTGTTTTATAATACCTTTTGTGCGAGAGACATACCTTTTGGTTCTTCTTTTCTCGGCAGTGATGTCTGACTTCTGTCGATATGGAGTCATCGACATTCTTCTTTGGCTTTCCCTTGAAAGTTTTATCTCTTTAGATCATTTCAGGGTCCCCTTTTGCTCCCCCTTGATCTAATCACCTCTGTAGATCAAGTAATTTCCTTTTGCTCCCCCTTGACCTATGCTTGGATCAAAGAATGATAAGTTTTGCATAGAACATAGGTCATGTTTTCCAGAGGTTCTGTAGGAGTCGTCAGAGGTTCTGAGTTGACTTACAGAAGCTCTGTGATTTTAAGAACTATTTAAGATTGAGAACTTACATACAGAAATAAATTAATTTAAAGCAAAAATAAAGGAAATTTGTACATATTTACAGAATATAAAGCTATACTTACAGAGGATTGTCACACCATGTTTATCATTCCTAACTTACCCACCAAGAAGTTGAATCTTTTCTCATCTAGTGCTTTGGTGAATAAGTCAGCGAGTTGATATTCTGTTGGTACGAAATGCATTTCAATTGTACCGTATTCAACATGATGTTTCAAGAAATGGTACCTTATATCGATATGCTTGGTTTTTGAGTGTTGCACAGGATTGGCAAAGATAGCAATGGCACTTTTGGAATCACAGAAGATGGGTATTTTGAATAGGATGTGGCCGTAGTCTTTTAGCTGAGTTTTCATCCATAGAACCTGAGAACAACAGCTAGCAGCAGCAACGTATTCAGCTTCTGCAGTGGATGTTGAGACACAATTCTGCTTCTTGGAGGTCCAACTGACTAGTTTACCACCTAGGAATTGGCAACTCCCAGAGGTACTCTTTCTGTCGAGCATGCATCCTCCATAGTCTGAATCTGTATACGCTTTAAGACTGAAACCAGAGTTCTGTGGATACCAGAGACCGAGATTTTTGGTCCCCTTTAGGTATCTAAAGATTCTCTTCACAGCATCATAATGTGATTTCTTAGGATTAGCTTGATAACGTGCACAAAGACATGTGACATGCATGATGTCAGGTCTGCTCGCTGTTAAGTATAACATAGATCCAATCATGCCTCTGTAGAGAGTGCATTCTACAGAGATACCATTTGGATCTAAGAATAACTTATTTCCAGTGGCCATTGGAGTTTTCATTGCAAAGGTATCAGAGAGGTTATATTTTGACAGAATGTCAGAGACATATTTGGCTTGATTTATAAAAATTCCCTCTGAAGTTTGTTTGACTTGAAGTCCGAGGAAGAATGTTAATTCTCCCATCATACTCATTTCAAACTCACTCTGCATGAGTTTTTCAAAACTTTTACACTCTTCTGAATTAGTAGACCCGAAAATTATGTCATCCACATAGATTTGTACAAGCATTATCTCACCTTTTTTATGTTTATAGAATAAGGTAGTATCTGTTGTACCTTTGTTGTAGCCATTGACTAGAAGAAAGGTAGAAAGTCGTTCGTACCATGCTCTTGGAGCCTGTTTCAGTCCGTATAGAGCCTTTTCAAGGTAGTATACATGCCTTGGAAACTTTGAGCTTTCAAACCCTGGTGGCTGATTTACGTAAACCTCTTCTTGGATTTCACCGTTGAGAAAAGCTGATTTTACGTCCATCTAATAGACTTTAAAACCTCTGTGGGCTGCGAAGGCTAAGAATATTCTCATTGCTTCGAGCCGTGCGACAGGGGCAAAAGTCTCATCGTAGTCTATGCCTTCTTCTTGTCTATAACCCTTGGCTACCAATCGTGCTTTGTTTCTGATGACCACTCCATCTTCATCCTTCTTGTTTCTATAGACCCACTTAGTCCCAATGGCCTGTTTCCCTCGTGGCAGAGGTACTAAAGTCCATACTTTGTTACGCTCAAACTGCAGAAGTTCTTCTTTCATGGCGTCTACCCAGTTTGGGTCATCTAGGGCTTCAGAAATCTTCTTTGGTTCTATCACATCGATAAAGTTAGTAAAGAAACAAAAATTAGCAGTGGCAGACCTGGTTTTTACTGAGTCAGAAGGTTCTCCGATTATTTGGCTTGGAGGATGGCTTTTTGTCCACTAAGTTGTGCGTGGAAGATGATCATCAATGTCATCGAACCTTTCTTCAGAGGCTTCTTGTGTTTCTTCTTGTGTAGCCTATGTCGTTCTTTGTGCCTTGGTAGTTGATTCTACCGTTTGTGGAATGATTGGTATGAGTGGTGGTGGAGTTTGTTCCTCTGAGGACGTATAGTCTTGGTCCTCGATTTCCTCTGTAATTGGTTCTTCTGTGGATTATGGTGTTTGTTTTTCAGCAGCTTCTGTGGTCGTTTTTCTTGATGTTTCATCTTCTGCATTTTCTTCTTCGGCATTTGCTTCTATAGTATTTATAGAAGAAGATGAAGCATTATTTGGACCAGTTAGAGTCATACCTGTAGGATTTTGTCCGACAGAGGATGGTTCTTCAGAAACTCTGATGGTTCCAACAGAAGGATCAATGTCATTTTGGAACATCTCTAAAAATAGAAGATCCAAATCTTCTTTTGTTCTTGAGATGCCAGAGGATTTCCCTTTAATTCCGAGTTCTGAACTGATTTGCTCATAAGTAATTTGGAATGAATCATCAAAAGAAACATTAATGCTTTCTACAATCTTGCGAGACTTTGTAAGGAAGGTTCTGTAGGCTTTGGAAGTGGCAGAGTATCCAATGAATTTGCCTTCATCAGCTTTTACTTCAAACTTTCCTCTCGAATCTCTGTCGTTTAAAACAAAGCATTTGCATCCGAATACATGGAAAAACTTGATGTTTGGCCCCCTTTTGTGAAGCAATTCGTAAGGCGTCTTGAGGTGTCTTTTCACAATGGTTGAACGATTCTGTGTATAACACGCAGTAGAAATTGCTTCTGCCCAAAAGTTCATTGATAATCCGCATGCTGATAGCATAGTTATTGCGGCCTCCACAAGTGTTCGGTTCTTTCTTTCGACTACACCGTTCTGTTGTGGAGTGCGAGCGGCAGAGAAGTTCTGTGATATTCCTTCTGTAGAAAGATAGGCTTCAATGACACAGTTTTTAAATTCTGTGCCATTGTCACTTCTTAACTTATGTATTCTGCAGTCATAAAGAACTTGGATTCTTTTCATTAGATTTATCAATATAATTGGAACATCTGATTTCTTTCTAATAAATTCAACCCATGTGAAACGTGAATACTCATCAATTAGGACAAGTATGTATTTCTTGCCACCTAGGCTCTGTATAGCAATGGGACCGCAGAGGTCGACATGAAGCATGTACAGAGGCCTAGTGCAAGACACGTCTGTTTTGCCTTTGTGGGAAGCCCTTCTGTGTTTTCCCATTTCACAGGCCGAACACAAGTGATCCTTATTGAATTTAACAATTGGCAGACCTTTAACTAGATCGAGTTTTACTAGTTTATCCAAGGTGTGAAAGTTTAAGTGACAGAACCTGTTGTGCCATAACCAAGCTTCTTCACTTTTGCAGGCTACTAGGCAAACTTTGTCCTTGGATTTTGAAGTAAAGTTCATTAGATATAGATCACCTCTTCTTTCAGCTCGCAGAAGTTCCATTCCTGTGTTTTCACTTTGTAGAGAGCAGAAAGTTCTTTTGAATAACACATCGAATCCTGTATCACAGAGTTGACTTACACTTAGTAGGTTGTGTTTGAGGCCATTCACATATGCAACTTTGTATACAGAGACATTTTCTTTCTGTATGACTCCATAGCCTTTGATGTGTCCCTTCTTGTTGTCTCCAAAAGTTACAGATCCACCATCGTGTGTTTCTTTGTATGTGGATAGTAATCTTCTGTCGCCAGTCATGTGCCTTGAGCATCCGGAGTCAAGATACCAAATTGGCACATGTTGCTTTTGTAAGACAATCACAGAGACTTAGGTACCCATATCCATATGGGTCCAATATTGTTAGAATTTTTCAAGTTTGCCTTAGCATTCTTGAAATACATTTTATCCTTTGTAGAAAGATCAGATTGTTTCTCTCTAGGTTTTGACTTTGGAGTTTTAGTGGAGAGTAAGCAATCTGGACTTGAGAAGTGTTTATTCACTTTGAACATAAGATCAAAACAATGACAGTATTGAATATGAGACGTGATTCGTTTGAACTTTTCATTGAATTCATTGAACTGAGCCACAAAGGCATTACACTCTTTCTTTACATTAGATTTCCTATTACAAGAAGATCTATGAATACTAGAATGTTGTTTGCAAAAGTCTTGTTTAGTTCCTGCCTTCTGTGACTCTCTTCTGTGGTGAACATCTTTCTTCATTGTCACAGAGGAAAAGTATTTGTTAGCTTCAGGCCATTTTCCCTTTTGTTGCCAAGTGGGATTCTCTTTAATTTTCCTTAAAGGTTTTGAAAATTTTGAACTTTTAGGATCTAAAGAGGTCTTCTTTAATATATCAAGTTCAGCAGAGGTTTTGACTTTTAAATACATGTTCAGAAAATCTGGGCAGATAGGTATCTCTGTGATTTTCTCTTTTGGAGAAATAGTTCTGTTAAGAACTTCAGAGGAGATTTTAACATCCTCTGTGTCATAGTGAACTATCCCTGATTTAGAATCAGTCTCTGAGTCGTCAGAGGTTTTATCGTCCAAATATACAGAGGTTGAGTCATCTCTTTCGACAGAGGCTGGATTTTCTGAGCAAGTATCGTACGAGCTTTCTTCCTCTGTAGAATGACTTTCATAGATGGCAGAGGTATCTGATGAGATCTTTTCAGCGAGAATTTGATCTATAGAAGATGTACTGAGATTTTCTAAAACATTTGATTTCAAAACTTCCAAAATTTCTTTTTCAATAGATTTTTCAAGTTTTTCTTCTGAAAAGATGGGTTTAAACTCAGGAGCTTCTGCTGATAATTTCTTTTCATCGTTTATCATGCAGACAAAAGCGACCTGTGTTTGAGTCTCTGGTTTACAAAACTTAAAGATACCAATCTGATCTTGTGTTTTCAGATATTTCTTTGGTTTGATTCCTCTATTGACAGAGGTTGAAGATGATGAATCTGGGTTTTCAAACCATACATTGATCATCTTTGTATGTTTCCTCAAGTGAGGTTCTGCAGAGATTTTAACCCTTTTACTTACAGAAAGTAAGTTTGGAAAGTTTGGTTTGTTAGTTTTTCCCAAAACAAATAGAGAAGACAGAGGTTTTAGTTGTTTATTTTCAACTCCTAAGGTAATATCACTGTACCCTATACCTCGTCTTGCTATTTGAGAGTTTACCTTTTCATACACCTTCTGTGCATCTTTATAGTTTTTAAGTAAAACTTCTCTTCTTAAAAGATCTTGCCAAAGTACCTCTCTTTCTTTTTGAAAGTATTCTTTGAGAGCTCTTATGTCTGTTGTTTCACTTTTTGAAACTGAAAGTTCTTTTGTTTTGATTTTTAAAGCATATGTTAGATCAGAAATTTGCCTTTTTAAAGGATCTACATTTTTGCTCCAATATTTTTAGATTTTTTCTTTTTCTTCAAAGATTTTGGCTTTTTCTTGAGTGAGAAGCCTTACTTCTCTCTCATTAAAGGTTAGCCTTTTCTGAATGCTTTTATTTACTTCTTTCAGTTCAATGTTAAGTTTAAATAAATCATCATCTACAGTATTAATACTTGAGGTAGAGTTTGAAATGGATACCTCAGTGTCAGTGCCGGAGTCAACTTCTGCCATGCCACAGAACAGGGCATTGGTGGGGAATTCATCGTCAGAGGTAGAGTCTGACTCGAAGTCCTCCTTGTTTGCCTCAGAATGCCCTCTATTCGCCATTAGGGATTTTTGCGCATAATACTCAGCCTTTTTTTGTAAAAAGCTGAGTCCTTCTGTGGGCGATTTTGTCTACTTCTGCATTCTTTTGCGAAATGACCTGGCTTGCCGCAGTTGAAACAACCTTGGGAGGTGTTTCCAGTTCGATCTTCGGACTTCTGTTGGTCTCCACCTTTCTCTGTTCGGCATTCGTTTGCGTAATGACCAGGCTTACTACATTTGTAGCATTCTTGTGTGTGGCCTACCTTGTCATCTGATCTCTGTCGGTCATTTCCTCTGTAGCTTCTGTCGCTCAACCTCTGTTGGTCATCATTTCTGTAGTCTGACCTCTGTTGGTTACTTGATTCTTCTCTTCTTCCATCATCTCTTCTACCAGAATTCCTTTGGTTATTTCTAAACTCTCTTGTCAATAGAGCCATTGATTTAGCTAATGATGCAAGAGTTATTTCTTCCTCTATCAGCTCGTCTTCTTCGCTATCAATCATTACCATCTTCTTTTTCTCCTCTGTAGATCTCTCATTTCTTGGTCTGTCCGTAGCCTCTGTTGATTTACTAACCAATGCGTATGGTACAATGGTTAGTGTTTTAGCTTGAGCTATTTGAGGCTCTTGTGCGGCTAGTGTTCCATAGAGATCAGAGAGTGTCCAGGAATCTAGATCTTGATTTGTTTGTAAAGACATAGACAACTGAAGCCACTCATCGTTCAGGCTCTTTAGAAACATGACGTTATTTTCTTCCGTGGTTCTGTGAATACCAGACTTTCTGCATTTGTTTATGAGAGAGTTGAACCGATCGTATGTTGTTTGCAGAGATTCTGTTGCAGAGGCTCTGAAGGCATGATACTCGTTTATGTATTGTGCTCTTCGGTTCTTCTGTGTTTTAGCACCCCCTTCCAGTTGTCTTTCTAATTCTTTCCAAAGATCGTGCGCTGTTTCGCATGCATCTAAAGATTGAAATATTTCGTTGGGGATAGCCATGATTAATATTCTTTTCGTTTTCTGTGCAACTTCATCTTATGCCTTATCTTCATCTGACCAGTCTACTTTTGGCTTAGGTTTTTTATGTTCAGGGATTTCAAGAGATTCATCAGTAGCTGGTACACGTGGCATAGTTATCATAGGAATCGGAGGAAGATTATAAAGATATTGTTTGAGATTTTTTTCAGTACCCTCAAAACAATGAACCATTCTTATTTTCCATTGAGGATACTCATCTCTAAGAAGAGTAGGAGGTTTAGTTAATGAGCCAGCAGTAAAAAGGTTATTGGTATTTGTCATTTTGAGAAAAGGATAATCTGATGGAGGATTTATGAGTATGAAGATCTGAAAGTTTTTCTGGGTACAACTAATATCCAGAAATATGGTGATGAAGAGAGAAAATAATCTATCAGATAAAAGTTGTAAAACGAGGATCACTTGATATTGAAAATCAATTTTTGCTCTGATACCAATTGTTGGTTCCCGTTTTGCTTTAAACACGATTATCAGATCTATTAGTTCAAGTTAATGTTTGATGCGGAAGCGTATTTGAAGAACTAACAGATAAGTTTGATAGATTTAGACCAAAATATAAATAAACAGTGAACAGAATATTATATCTTAAAGTTTACTGAATATATAAAATAAGAACAGGTTTAAGAACTATGAGTAAGAAAAGCTTCAAAACAGATATGACTTTTAAGGTGAATAAGCTTTTGTGTTCTTGTGATGTTTGATTTATATGTGATAAGGAAGAACTCAACATGAGTCTTCCTTATATACTACTCTAAAGGGGACCATAAAGCATATGCTACTATTCAGACGGTACTGATGAATAGTTGAACGGATGTCGTGAACAGTTGCAAGTGTGGCATGAACAGTCAGACGTGCTGTATTGCATTTAATGCAGCAGGCGTCTATTATGTACTAGCCCTATTGAATCCAATCAGAGTTTGACACGTCGACGTTGTACAGGGCATGCTACCATGCAAGTTGATGAACAGGTCCTGTAACAGTAGCAAGATATTGTAAATATCTTCAAGTCTTATTGTGAGGACCACAGAGGCTCTGTAATGAGTTACAGAGGTTCTGCGGTCTGTTCCTCTGTGGAGCATTCTTCCCAGGATTCCGAGTTATTGATCTTCTTTGCGCGTATGACAGAGCTTCTGTAGCGCGCCTCTTTAGCTTCTGTAGATTCTTGATCTTGATCTCTCGGTAAGTCCGGCAGAGCCTCTGTAAGAGGCTTTCTTCACTTAGCCTATTTTTCACTACTTCTAAATACTTCTTTGATTAGGAAGATTGAAGCTAACAAGAATGTTAATTCGGTCAAAACCGAATCTGTATCGGATGAAGGACAGGAAATCCTTCAGGGAGAAATCACCAAACTCACATCAAAACTGGTTGCCTTGGCAACAGATATGATGCAAGAGTATACGAGAAATGGTCAGCTCCAAGAGCAAATTGACCAACTCCAATCTGAAAAGCAGATTTCACCCGAACTTTCCTCAAGTTCATCTGATACGTCTTCGTGCAAAGCATTTATAGGCAAGATTTCTACTTCATAAGACGGTAAAGATTCTCAAGACGAGAGTGTTTTAAGGAACTTGAACTCTGATTTTTTCCTAGCTTCCGCACCAAATTCCCCAAAGCACACTGACACTAAGTGTTCTTCGCCTTCCTTGACCAATCCAAGTCCTGAAATTCCGGAGATCGATTTTTCTGAATACATGAACTCCGAAGGCTATTCTGATGGAGAGTTTGAGTCGTTCCCCTTCGACAAACCTCTTCCGAGTCATACTGATTTTCTATCACCAGTGGTGAATCAACCGGTCAACTTTGAAAAGGGTGCATGTTCAAACACGAAGACCCCAGCTGTGATTAAGATTTCCAAAACTAAACCTGTTTCTCAAAACCAATCACAGTCGAGGCAAAAGATCGAGTGATTGCCTATCAAAAATTTTGTTCCTTCAAAGGTCACTGATCTGTCCCTGTTGCTACAGATAAAATTGGTCGCGCAAAACAAGAAAAAACCAAGTGGCTAAACAAGGAACCTGTCAAGGTTGCTGCATCAAAGTCTTTCCCTACTGCTTTTAATTCTAGGATAAACAAAGACAATTATGCTTGGAATCATTGGAATCTTTTTGAAGTTTCTTTTCCGATTAAACTTAATTCAGTTGATCAATTGATTCAGTTATCGTGTGATTGTTTATGTTGTTCTAGTTGTGGTTGGAATGATTTTGATGAAATTAACATAAATGATTGGTTTGGGTCGTATCACATGTATAATTCGACACTCAAATGCAAACCCCGTAATAACAAAAGAAAATACTATAAACAACGGGGTTCCCAATCAGAGGTTAAACCACAGCGGGAGACCAAACCCATTCCTAAATGGGTTGTTCCTACTGGGGTTAAACCGGCACCCAAGAGGCAACATGCTACAAAACTTGTTCCTCCAAAAGGTGTAAATTCTACACCTAAGAGGCAATCTGTGCCAAAACCAGTTTCCACAAACGGTGTACAACCTACACCCAAGGGGAAATCTGTATCAAAGCAAGTTCCTCCGAGAGGTGCCAAACCTAACCCTCCAGGACCCATGCAAATATGGGTACCTAAAATCTGTTAAACCTATTTTTGCAGCACGGTCATGTATGGTACTTAGATTCTGGATGCTCCAAGCACATGACCGGAAGGAGGGAGCTTCTCACGAACTACAAAGAAGAATATGGTGGTGACGTGAGATTTGGCAACAACGACAAGGCGCCGATCGTGGGCTACGGCGACATTGTCCAAGACAAGATCACAATCAAGAAGGTATCACACGTCGCGGGATTAGGACACAATCTGTTCAGCATCGGGCAATTCTGCGACAAAGATCTCGAGGTCCGGTTCAAAGCTAAAAGGTGTAGAATCCTCAATGACGACGGAGAGGAGCTACTGGTTGGGAAACGCAAGACCAACCTCTACACAATTGACCTCGCAGCCCTGAAACCCGATAACCCCGTCTGCCTCATGTCAAAGGCTAATTCTGAACAAGCGTGGATTTGGCATCGAAGACTATCGCACCTGAACTTCAAAAGTATCAACAAACTGGTGCTGGGCGGACACGTGAAAAACATGCCCGATCTTCAATTCGTGAAGGATCGTCTCTGCGGGGCATGTGAAATGGGAAAGATGAAGCGCGTGCCACATCAGCCGAAGGCAGCTCCAAGCATGTCCCGGTCCCTCGAACTTATCCATATGGATTTGTGTGGACCGATGCGTGTTCAAAGCATTAACAAGAGCAAATACGTTCTAGTGATGGTGGATGATTACTCGCGCTACACTTGGGTGAAGTTTCTACGCTCCAAGGACGAAACTCCGGAGCTGATCATCAACCACCTGAAGACCGTCCAACTGAACAAACAACAACAAGTTCAGACAATAAGGACCGACAACGGGACGAAGTTTAAGAATCAAATGGTGGACGACTATCTGACTTCAGTCGGCATTTCGCACACCTTCTCGGCCGCACACACTCCTCAGCAAAACGGAGTGGTGGAACGACGCAACCGTACTCTTGTCGAAGCAGCTCGCACCATGCTTTCCCAATCCAATCTACCGCTATTTCTGTGGGCCAAAGCGGTGTCTACGGCTTGTTACACGCAAAACCGCTCAATCATCAACAAGCGGTTCAACAAGACACCGTACGAGATCATGAACAACAGTGTTTCGAACATCAAGTATTTTCATGCGTTCAGATGCACGTGCTACGTACTGAACGATAAAGACGATCTCGGCAAATTCAGCCCAAAGGCGGATAAATGAGTCTTCATCGGATACTCCATGCAGGCTAAGGCGTATCGCGTTTACAATAAACGGACTAAAACCGTTATTGAAAGTGTAAACGTGACATTCGACGAAGCCGCAGATTTGGCTTCAGAACAAATTGGTTCAGAACCCGGTTTAACTGGCGTGCTAGCTTCCGGACCTCCAAGTTCGGGATCTGCACAAGCGACAGTAAATCCAAATCATTCATCTTCATTGAATGCTGATTCTTCTGATTTAGATTTATTGTTTAAGTATTTTTATGTTGACATATTTAACGCTTCTACTCCTGTCTCAGCACAACCTCGACTTGAAGCTGCTCGTAATGAGGATTCGGCGAATCTATTTGGTCCGCCGCCTTCTATAAGCACGTCGTCCATCACTGTGGAGACAGCTCAACCGTCATCATCCACCTCATCTGATACTACTGTCCCCCTGGAGGAACCAATCACTAACATGGAGATCGCTCCTAATGATTCGTCATCTGCTACAACCGATGACCAACCTCTGAACTCCTCAGAACCAGAAGTTGTTCAACCCTCGGCGAATCCTCCCCCATCTCCTTCAAGAAACCAGCCTGCTACACTTGAAGCAGTTCAAGACCTACCTTCTAGTGATTATGTGGATTCGAACGCGTCTCACTCTACTCAACAGCTGCTTCCGCACACCACCAAATGGACTAAAGCTCATCCTCTACATAAAATCATCGGTGATCCCTCCACTCTTGTTCAAACGCGAGGCGCTTCCGCCAACTTTTGTCTCTTCTCCGGCTTCTTAAGTAAGATCGAGCCGACGAACGTACGTGAAGCACTTGAAGATCCGGACTGGATCATCGCCATGCAAGAAGAGCTCAATGAATTCGAGGCTCTAAAGGTATGTTGACTGGTCCCACGTCCATCTCACAAGACGGTGATCGGCACTAAGTGGATCTTAAAAAATAAGAAGGACGAAGATGGCATCGGCGTACGCAACAAGGCGCGTCTTGTGGCCAAGGGGTATCGTCAGCAAGAAGGGATCGATTATGATGAGACCTATGCTCCGGTGGCAAGAATCGAGGCCATACGTATGTTCCTTGCATACGCCGCGCACAAGAACTTCACGGTCCTCCAAATGGATGTGAAGACCGCAATCCTCTATGGCGATATCAAGGAAGAAGTGTACGTCTCTCAACCGGAAGGATTCGTGGACGATTCGAAGCCTGATCATGTCTACGTTCTAGACAAGGCACTTTACGGTCTAAAGCAAGCTCCACGAGCCTGGTACAACACTCTGTCCGAGTTTTTGATAAAGTCCAAATTCACACGAGGTAAAATCGACTCTACTTTGTTTATAAAAAACGAAAAGGGTCACATAGTTCTAGTTCAAGTGTATGTAGATGACATAATATTCGGATCTACTAATCCCTAATATGCTAAGAACTTTGCAAATCTAATGGGTGAATTTTTTAAAATGAGCATGCTTTGTGAGATGAATTTCTTCCTTGGTCTTCAAGTTAAACAACTGTCGACCGGGATATTCATAAACCAGGCTAAGTACATCCGGGATATTCTTAAGAAATACCAGATGGAACAGTCCTCACCCATGAAAACCCCCATGGCACCTGGCCCAAAGCTTCACGCCGATCTTAACGGAACGGATATGAACACTAAACTGTATCGGGGAATGATCGGTTCTTTGATGTATCTAACCGCCAGTAGACCGGGTATCATGTTTTCAACTTTTCTATGCGCCCGATTTCAATCAAAACCAAAAGAGTCTCACTTAACTGCTGTAAAACGTATTTTTCGTTATTTATGTGGTACTGCTGATCTTGGCTTGTGGTACCCAAAACAGACAGGTTTTGAGCTATCCGCTTATTCTGATGCGGACCACGCGGGCAGCATGATGGATCGGAAGAGCACGTCGGGGCATGTGCAGTTTTTGGGAGATAGTCTGGTAAGTTGGGCGTCCAAGAAGCAGCAATGTGTTTCTATGTCAACTGCCGAGGCGGAGTACGTGGCCGCCGCGAGCTGCTGTTCTCAAGTAATCTGGATGCGGACACAACTAAAAGACTACGACTTCACCTATGTCAAGGTGCCCATATACTGCGACTCGAAGAGCGCAATTGCCATATCCAGCAACCCGGTCCAACACACTAAGACCAAGCACATCGACGTTCGGTATCACTTCATTAAGGATCACGTTGGAAGAGGTATAGTCGAACTCTACTTTGTAAGTACTGAGCATCAGTTAGCAGACCTTTTTACAAAACCCTTGGACAAAAAACGTTTTAATACTCTTATGTCCAAGTTAGGTATGCTAAATCTGAAGACTTAATCCGATTATGTGCCCGTTACAAGTTCTATACACCTACGAGCAACTGTCTACTCATCATCCGGTGTTTACACTCCTGATGATTGAGCATACACTTTCTCGCACTTGTATTCTACTTGTTTCAGTTACACAGTTAGATTAAGTCTCTGTATTTATAAGGTAGATTTCGTTTGTCTCCTTTCTTTCTTCGTGTGTTTCCTTTTATCTTGCATACTGTCGTCTAATCGTATATGTCTATATCTGTGCTTTCACGATGTGTCCATGTGTTCAGGGGGAGCACAAAGCGGTATCAGGTATGTTTCGTCACTTGTTGAGGGGGAGCGTCACACACAGTTTTTCTTAAAAATATTGAAAAGTTTTTTTTGTGTGTGTGGATACTCCCGTGTGTTTTTCAAATAATGTTCATCAATTGAGGGGGAGCGACACAGATTTTTCTTTAAAATGCCAAAAAGTTTTTTATGTGTCGGACTCTCCATTGCACTATCCGAGGGGGAGCAAGACTTTTCCCATTCTCAGTTTGAGGGGGAGCGAGAGAACTTTCTGTCAAAATCCTAAGGGTTCATTTTTTTGGAAAATGCATTTCGTTTGAAAAGTCAGAGAGTCCGGATAAGTCTCCGGATACCCATTTATCAGGATATCTTTCCAGACCAGATGGGTATCCGGGTAGACCCATCCGGATTCATTGTCCATACATACAACATCCGGGTTCTATTGTTTCACATATCCGGAAAATTCAAACAAAACCCCTAAACCCTCTCGTCTCTTCTCTCTCACTTGGACTCACTCAAATCTCTCGACTCTCGCCAGTACTTTGTTCACCAATCAGGTATGATTCTCCATTTTCACTCTTGATCATTATTAGATACGATTCATGCACTCAACTGCACATCTCGTCCATCGATTTACTCGATTGAACAAAGTCTGAAACCCACTTTGAGTCCAATCGACTTCGGGTTCTTTCGAGGTGATTTTGGTAGATTTAGACCATTCTGTGTACTCATATGCGTTAATCGACACAACATAAATGCTTTCGCACAGGTTTGTGTCTCTATTTTGGTCGATTAGTGTATTTCGAGTTTCGTCCGGGATTATTCATATTGTCCAGAAACCATCATAATTAATATGTTTTGTCCGGAAAGCGTTATCCCTGTAGATATTTTGTCCGGTTTCATTCTTCATCCGGAAACCTAGTTGTCCAGAAACTTCAGGGTTTCCGGTAAGTTCAACTACTGGTTTGTTGAGTTATCCGGACTCCTCTTTAACCAGAAACCATTATCATTCGGAAACCTATTTGTCCGGGTTGTCCATATTATCCGGAAACGTTCATGTCCTCCGGATTCCTTTGGTATCCGAATACCATTTGTCCGGAAAGTATGCTTTTACCGGAAAGATGTGCATGCCACCACTTTGTCCGGATACCTTGTGTTGTCCGGATAGTTCTGTCATTCCATTTTTTTATCCGGACATCTCTGTTTTAGTCAATTTAGTACCTAGTCTCTTACTGCCAGTCCTCGATCTGTCTCAGATTGAGCCTCTTATAGCAAAGGTACGCGCTGATAGTTGTTCATCCGCCTCGGTTTCTAACTGTGTTTCTTTTACAGATATTACATGGCGGATCAGGAACAGAATCCACAAAACCCCGGCGAGCAAATTCCTCAAGAGGAATTTATAGATGAAGAAGCTGATAACGCCTTGGTCGAACCTGACCATGGCACCGAGATAGAACCAAACAACCATCACCTGGACCCGGCTCAGTTCCGTCCACAACCACAACATCGAGTACTCGTGGATATTCTTATGCGCCACCCTCTCCATGAGGCCCTAACTGTTACAGCCGACGTCCCACTACTGTACGTTCTTGAAGTCTGGCTCACTGGACGAGTCAACACAGCGGCCAATTCACAATCAATCATGGCTTAGATTGATAACCAACAGTTCACGCTCACACCTGACACCTTCCGTCGACTACTTTCACTTCCTGAAGCCAATGCCGGCGGCCACCAAGGCTATAACCCCGCGCTCAATGACACGACTATGTGCGCTTAAGTCCGCGCTCTTGGCTACAATCACGCCCTCGACCGACCGTCCACGTTCAACTGAAAGTATCTGGCCCCTATATGGTACACTCTGTTTACGATTCTGAACAGATGCCTTTCTTCGAGATGGAAGGGCATCGACCAGTGTACGGGCGACTTCCTACGCCTATTTCATGCCGTGTGCTACAACCGCCACGTCGACGCTGCAATGATTATTTGGCGGGAGTTAGTTGTCGTTATCCGTCAAATTGGAGGAACTAAGCAAAAGAAATTCCTCCCCTACCCTCGTTTCCTTTCACTGGCTGTGCGGCAACATATGGACGCCAATCCAGCCATACCGCGACGCCTAAACCATCCGGTATGTCCTCATCACCACTTGCATTATACGGTGATTCGTAACCCGTCCAACGCCATAGCCATGCTCATACCTGAAGCCCTTCTGGCTTGTTTGGGAAAAAAAATAACGTCGCTCTACCGCGACCAGAACAGGTAAGACGCATGTCCTAAGCTATATCTTGTATTAAGATAAGGTCTCAACAAGAACCCATAAAACATCCGTCGTCTCCCGTAAAAGGTAAGTCGAGAGTTCCTCGCTACACTCGACCATAGCATCGCCCGTCCCGTACGACCGTCGCATAGAACCATGCGACTTCGACCAAACAAACGTTAACCATGACTGTTACGTTTGTTAAGTGTTTAATGCAGGAGTCAAAGTCATTAAGGAGCAATGGATATAACCGACGCAACCATCAACGATCGATAGCCATAACGGACGAAGATCATCATGGATAATCACTCCGACAACCGTTACAGACCGTTGCAGTCGTTATAGATGTTAAATGAAGCTAATTAATGACGCAAAGACTATAAATACCAAGCTAAGTCTTCACATCAAGGATCATCAGTTAATATCCGATACACATCAGCAATCATCAGCGAACTCAAGAACACTCGAAGAAAAGCTCAAGTCATCGTTCTCGACGCACGCCAACAGCTTTCGACCAACAGTTGTTTACACTTTGCATTCACACAACAAACACCTGTTTTTACGTTCAAACACTTGTACTTTACATTTCAAAGAATTTTCTTCATTTGTATTGTAATCTCTCTACGATCGACACCAGTATCCAAGGACATCACCCCTGATTGGCGACCATAGTGCAGCGACGACACCTCCTATCGTCCGCAGGTTTTTTCCTCGATTGAGGTTTTTCTTGCGTCATCAAATCCCTTGTTTCTTTATTTTTATCCTCGTCGCATGTCTCGTCGAAAGATTCTTTCTTTAGTTGTTTAAGTCCACATCGACCTTAAGTTGTCCCTTTGGTGCGATTTTTGGCATTAACAGTTTGGCGCCATCCGTGGGACTACATCTAGAGAAAATCCTCGACGAACGTGCATTCTACTAATAGTTTCTTGGAGTTTCTTCTATTTTCTGTTGCAGGAAAATGGCAGCCCCTGGATATCCGTAGCAAGCCGTCGCTCAGATGTATCAGGAGTTCGAGGTTGCCAGGAATCAACTCAATGCAATGGCAGAGCAGAATCGCAGAGCAGCTGAAGAGATCGTGCGGCTAAGGAATCCTTTTGGACCCCAGAATGGTCCTAGACCATTCATCCAGAATCCAGGTCCGGGACCAGGCCCGTCCGCGCAGAATCAGCATCCAGGTCCATTCATGCAGAATCAGCAGCCGGGTCCGTTCATTCCGAATCCCCAGTCTGGGCAGATTCCCCCTCAACACATCCGACCACCACCCTTGAACAATGGATCCCAACCATCGCAAGGTGGCGCCCAGCCATTTCAGAATGGATCCCAGCCGTTTTCCCAGCCGTTCCAAAGTGGTTCGCAACCTTTCCAGCAAGGATCGCAACCTTTCCAGCAAGGATCGCAATCTTTCCAGCAGAGATCACAGCCATTTCAGCAGGGACAACAATCGTTTCAAAATGGACCGCAGCAATTCCACTATGGGTCACAGCCATATTTTGTCCCGTTCAACGGGGACACCAATGGTTCGTCGCATGGTAATTGCACTAGTCCAGGGACCAATCCCTCGACAGGGGCAAATCCTGATCTTAACGATCCCGTCGCCCAGCGTTTGAAGATGTTGGAAGACCAAAATGAGCGCGTCCTGTCCTTGCTCGCCAAGTTGCCTGGGGCAGCCGTGCCTGTCGATGTCGAGCCTCGCTCGGGGTATCAGGCGTCGCCCTTCATCGACGAGATCGCCACCGTCGAGGTCCCAAAGAAGTATAACATTCCTGCCTTCACTCCCAAGTATTCGGGTGTGACCGATCCAACCGAGCATGTCGCGCAGTATAAGCAGCTCATGTGGACAATCTCAATTCCACACATGTACCAGGAAGTATGCATGTGCAAGAGTTTCGGGGCGACTCTCACTGGTCCAGCTCTCCAGTGGTTGATCAATCTCAAACCCAAATCTGTCGGGTCTTTCGCCGAATTGGTCAACCAATTCTCCCGGCAATTCGCCAGCAGTCGTAAGATGGAAAAGCAGACTAGTGATCTGTACTATGTCTTGCAGAAGACCAATGAGTCTATTCGAAGTTATTTCAATAGATTCAATGCCGAAATGATCAGTATCCGCAATTGTGACATCAAAACTGCGATCGAAGCTTATAAGCGTGGTCTAGACGATAGTTCAGGTCTATATATCGATCTGACCAAGTATCCCCCAGAGACTTTCGAAGACGTCCGAGCTCGAACCTTAGCATATATGAGGGTCGAGGATGATGCCGCCTTTCGTCGCAAGCATACTCACGACAAGAAGTCGTTAGGCGTCAAAAAGCCAGAGTTCAAGACAAAGGTTGTTTCCAGAATAGAGCCCACACGCCAAATTTCAAATGTTCGTTTCAAGACGAAAGCAGAAGCCAAGACCACGACTAAGTTCACTCAGTACCCCAAGATATCCTCTTACGAATTCAAAGGGACTGCTAAGGACCTAGTCGAAGCTCTGAAAAGTTCCCAAGCGACCATTCGATGGCCAAAGAAGTCCGACCTGGACGATGCTAAGAAATACAAATCAAAGTGGTGTGACTTCCATGCCGATCACGGTCATGCGACATACGACTGTATCACATTTAAGAAGGAATTAGCGTATCATTTCCCGAAAGGAAATCTCAAAGATATCATCGACGATGTCGCTGTTCCAGCTAATAGCCATCGACCGTCGACCCCCGAGCACGCGAAAGTCGTCAATTGCATCACCGGTGGTTCAGACGTATGTGGTCTGACGTACTCCGCAGCCAAGCGTCATGCCAGTCAGGCGCCCAACGATCGGCCTATTCCTCGCTCGTCTAGACCCAAAGGAGATTTGGAGCTAGAAGCCATGAAGTTTGTGTTCGACCACGTCAACCTGGGCGACTCGTATCAGAAGCATCACGACGGGTTGATCATTCAGCTCACAGTCGGTAACTGTCTAACGCGTCGAGTCTTGATCGACGGGGGAAGCTCAGCAAACGTCATTTTTCTCAACACCATCAAAGCCATGGGAATCGATCGCTCGGAAATCACCCGACGTTCGACGACCTTGGTCGGTTTCAACGGAGAAGCGACGAGCACCTTCGGAGAGATAATCTTGCCCGTCTACGCCGGAGGAGTCAACAAGCAGACCAAGTTCAGTGTCATCGATTGTGCGTAGGCCTATAACATCATCTTAGGACGACCATGGATCCATGATATGAAATCCGTTCCCTCGACGTATCATCAAATGTTGAAATTCCCTACGCCATGGGGAAACCAGGAGATTAAGAGTGAGCCAAAAGTCGCTCGTGAGTGCTACAAGTCTACCTTGAAGCCGCGGAAATAAACCAAAGTCACAACATCAGGATCTCGACAGGTTCGCTCCTATATCCCTAAATTAATATCTTTTTCACAGAGATAAGTCTACTATGGTGCCCGGTCGCACGACTACGCAGGACAATATTTCTCCGTGTCATTCTGTCATTTAAAACCTATCTTTTCCTCCCAAAAAGAATAAGGTAATAAATGACAGGGGGCAAATAGAGAGAGTCTGAGATGGTACGTTCTCTAACTCTTTTTCATACTATTTTTTCTCGCAAAACATTTACTGACTTAAGCATCGGAGGGTCGTTGGCTAGCCAACGACCAACCCCCGACATCGTTTTATCGCAGAATCGCACGACAGATTATCGCAGAATTGCACGGCAGTAATCATTAAGTCTACTAGATGACTTTAAATTCGCAGAATCGCACGACATAAACAATCAGGATTTTCTTCCTCGATCATCCCTTCACAAGGGCATACGATTCAAGTTCATCGTACGATCCAGCCGTACAATCGCAAAGCCTGAATAGCTTACATCTAATTTTCTTAGCTTTTATACCCTGAATGGATGCTTTAATCGCGTGTTTTTATTTGTTTTACGTTCTTATTATCGTATTACAATGAGCGCCTTAGTCGCATGATTTCATATGTGTCTTATGATCGACTTTATAATCAAATGTGATTCGAATAAAGAATAAGCAAAAGATACATTCATTAAGTAAACCATTATATACATACTCGATCCCTGATTGGTCGAATGGCAAAACAAACAAGGAAAGGAAAATTCTAGACGGCAGGGGGAACATCGGTCGTATCCCTGCTCGAAGTCCCGACCCGAGGACCTTCATCTGCCACTCCTCCCGCACGAATCTCCTGCAGTTCATATTGAGCATCGAAGAGCTGGATGGCTAGCTCGTCAGCACGCGCCAAGGCAAACCTCTCCCTATCTAAAGCCGCCTTCTCTCTCCCCAACGCCGCCTCCTCCCTTTTCAAAGCAGACGCCACCAACTCCTCGGCTTTCGACATCTCGGCGTACAATGCCAAAGACGATTGGAACGTCTAAAAATACACGAAAAAGTGTTAGACAACGAACGACATCGAACGTTGAAACAAGTCATGAAAGATTGACACTTACTGAGAACGCCAGACTGGCAACCTGAGATCCTATCTCTCCGGCCGGAACCCCGTGAAAACGCTCCCTGAAAGATGGAAGCAAACACCTCTCCAAGTGAGGAAACAATGTCGTCCCGTCTAGGACACCATCCGCCATAAAGTCTGACGGCAATGAAAAATTAACCGTCGCGACTTCGGCCGACGACCCCTCGCCCCTGGCGGCAGATGATGGGGTTAACATCTTGAACACCGGTCTCGTCATTGTCGCCGGAAGCGCCGAACTTGCCGGTGTCGCGTCCATCACGCCAGGACGGCTGGATGACGCCTTCGCCTTTTTAGGCAGAACAACTCCCGGTGAGTTATCAACCCTAGACGACGGTTCCCTCAGGACTGTCCTCCGGGTTCTCTTTTCGCTCGACCCAGCTGTCGAAACATTTTCACCCCGAAGGGCACGCATAACCTGCTCCCCTCTCGCCCTAGAGACCGATTTCCTCTTGGTCGGCACTGATCAGGAAATACATGAAGCGTCAGGCGGATAGAGTAAATAAAGTAAAATAAAAACTATGGTACGTTTACCAGTCGCTTCTTCCCTTTCATCCTCCTCTCTTCAGAATCTCCCATCGCGTCCTCGTCCTCGGCCGTCGGTTGCCACGTGACGAAAGATCGATAATCAGTACTATAACTCAGGAATCTGTCGACCTTGGCTCGAGAACCTTCGTTCGGGTGCAAGGCATCGTACTGAATCTCTGAAGACGACAAAAAGCAATGAGTAAATAGAAAGCGGAAGAACCAAACAGTGTTATATATCAAAAAAGCATACCTCCCATGTTCCAGTCAGGACGAATCCATTTGCTATTGATGTCAAGCGAGTCAGTACGCACAAATACATACCTCGATTTCCACCCACGATCATTTACGCCAGTTCCCAAAACCAGGGTGCGGTCACCCTTAAACTTGGAATACGGACTGTAACGCCAATTCTTGTCTCTCTTAACATGATAAGCCAGCCAGAAATCATTCAGGGACATAGGTGGATCCCATTTTGCAGACAATCGCTCGATAACCAGAAAAACCCACCAAAGTTGGGGCATCAACTGCCCTGGTGACAGACCAAAGTATCGCATGAAATTCTTAGATAAAACCGAATACGTCCACTCAAACCCTATTTTGAAGGGATACTCGTATATCACGAAGCATCCTTCGGGACAATTCTCAGGACGTATATCCCCTGGAATGGTTAACTCTACTTCCGCAAGGATCTTCGCTAAACGCCTAAAGGCATCTAAATCCTCCTGACTCACGATAGAACTCTCTGGTTCAATCGACATTGTTTATCAAACGAAGGAGACGATCGATAAAAACCAAAGCGGAAGAGCACTGCGTTATATAAACACTCTAAACCTCGAACAATCTCTACTAGGCCGAAGATTTACAACGATTCGAGTAAGTTCGGACGAAGAATGGAAAGGAATCAAGGCGAAATCTCTTCCTAAATAAACACTTCGAAGTATAGCAAGAAAAGATCCGTCGTGATCTTTATTTATACAAACAATCGCATCAAATCGAATCCCTGGATGACCGCCGCGTGCTCTCATCCCTTCGTATGACCGCAGGGATCGTCGACACCTGTCATCGACAGCTGGTAAGCACAATCGTGTATCATCGTGACGTCGCGACCTCGTTCCCTTTTTAACTTCTCGTTCAGTTAGAAACGGACCAGTCTAGTTCCAAGGCGATTGAGATAATTTCTAACTTTTGTCTTGTTTCCTATGCGTCTGATTAATTTGACATTCAATTTTCAAATTTTGGGGACAAACTGTTTGGGCAAAAAATCACGTCGCTCGACCGCGACCAGAACAGGTAAGACGCATGTCCTAAGCTATATCTTGTATTAAGATAAGGTCTCAACAAGAACCCAGAAAACATTTGTCGTCTCCCGTAAAAGGTAAGTCGAGAGTTCCTCGCGACACTCGACCATAGCATCGCCCGTCCCGTACGACCGTCGCATAGAACCATGCAACCTCGACCAAACTAACGTTAACCATGACTGTTACGTTTGTGAAGTGTTTAATGCAGGAGTCAAAGCCATTAAGGAGCAATGGATATAACCGACGTAACCATCAACGATCGATAGCCGTAACAGACGAAGATCATCATGGATAATCACTCCGACAACCGTTACAGACCGTTGCAGCCGTTATAGCTGTTAAATGAAGATAATTAATGACGCAAAGACTATAAATACCAAGCTAAGTCTTCACATCAAGGATCATCAGTTAACATCCGATACACATCAGCAATCATCAGCAAACTCAAGAACACTCGAAGAAAAGCTCAAGTCATCGTTCTCGACGCACGGCAACAGCTTTCGACCAACAGTTGTTTACACTTTGCATTCACACGACAAACACATGTTTTTACGTTCAAACACTTGTACTTTACATTTCAAAGCATTTTCTTCATTTGTATTGTAATCTCTGTACGATCGACACCAGTATCCAAGGACATCACCCCTGATTGGCGACCATAGTGCAGCGACGACACCTCCTGTCGTCCGCAGGTTTTTTCCTCGATTGAGGATTTTCCTGCGTCATCAAATCCCTTGTTTCTTTATTTTTTTCCTCGTCGCATGTCTTGTCGAAAGATTCTTTCTTTAGTTGTTTAAGTCCACATCGACCTTAAGTTGTCCCTTTGGTGCGATTTTTGGCATTAACATGGCTTACGTGGATCCAGCTGCACCGAGTGTGGTAGCTTATAGGCAAGAGTTAGGGAATCCTATGGTCCAGCCAGCGGCGGAGGGACCTGCCCAGGGAATTAGACCCGAGCGACGTGAGCGTCCTAGGACGAGAGGAGGAAGGGCCCGGGAAGCAGAGGCTCCCGGGCGGGGTGTGATGAGAATTCATGGGAGGGGAACTGGAGTGAGCAGTGCATTGGATTCGCGTCCCAGTTCTAGCCACCAAGTTGAAGATGTGGAATCTGACTCCACATATTCCGATACTGACCGTGCCATGTGTTGGTTCTCGTTTTGTTTAAACAAGATTATCAGATCTATTAGTTCAAGTTTGAGTTTGATGCGGAAGCGTATTTGAAGAACTAACAGATATGTTTGATAGATTTAGAACACAATATAAATAGACAGTGAACAGGAAATAATATCTCAAAGTTTACTGAATATATATATTAAGAACAGATTCAAGAACAGTGAGTAAGCAAAGCTTTAAAACAGATATGACTCTCAAAGTGTTTAAGCGGTGTTCTTGTGATGTTTTTCTCTCTTGATTTCTTGTTTCGATTGTTCGATCGATAGGAAGAACTCAACATGAGTCTTCCTTATATACTACTCTAAGGGGACCATAAAGCATAAGCTACTATTCATAATGGATGGTATGAATAGTTGGACGGATGGCATGAACAGTTTGGACGTGCTGTATTACATTTAATGCAGCAGACGTCTATTATGTACTAAGCCCTATTGAATCCAGTCAGAGTTTGACACGTTGCAGTTGGACAGGGCATGCTATCATGCAAGTTGATGAACAGGTCCAGGAACAGTAGCAAGATATTATAAATATCTTTGAAGTCTTTGAAGAGGACCACAGAGGCTCTGTAAAGTATTACAGAGGTTCTGTGGTCTGGTCCTTTGTAGAGCAGTCTTCCCCGGATTCCGAGTCTTTGGTCTTCTTTGCGCGTATGACAGGGCTTCTGTAGGACGCCTCTTTAGCTTCTTTAGCTTCTCGACCTTGATCTCTCGGTAAGTTCGGCAGAGCCTCTGTAAGAGGCTTTCTTCACTTAGCCTATTTTTCACTACTTCTAATTACTTCTATGATTAGGAAGATTGAAGCTAACACCATGCGCGCCTCCCTAATACCTCACGGTATCGGACCAAACCCGGATTTTACCGAAGGCATCCCACTTGACTCACCTACCACTTCTTCTCAACCTGCTAGGAGACCCGAGGGAGTATTAGGTGATGAATTAGATCATGTGAGAAGGAGGGAACTGCGTTCGAAAGCGAACCAGGAAAGATTGAGCCGTAAAGATAAAGAGGCTCCTAAGCGAACCCAACCGAGTGATATCCGGGTAGCAACATCTGTAATCCCGTCTCATACGTTGGGACGGGGTATTGAAGATGCCTCCGTGGACCCAGCGGAGCAATTGCACCACCCCCTTATCCACTCATCCGTCTCTCAAAAGACGGATGTTTCAGTTTCTCACGGGTATCAAGCACAACTTCCACTGGTCTCTCATTCGGAGAGTACTGGCGTTGAACTAAGAGACCAGCAGCCCCCGGTCTTGACTTCATTTCGTGCACCATTGAGTCTAGAGCCATTTGAAATTGAACATTCTTCGGCTAGGACACATGATGAGGAACACCAAATCGAGATTCTTCGTGACTCGATCAGAACTTCCGTAGTGTCTCCGCCTGGCGGAACACGAGGATCGGAAGGAAATCCTACCACAGCTACCAAATTGCCAACTGTGAACGTAGGTGGCTCTGCCTCTCAGGTAGATGCCTCAACGGGCAATCTAAGTGATCTTGGAGTTAAATTTCCCGACTTTGTGTCACAAGGGTCCCTGGACAGCACCCTCAAGGTTGTCCGTGAGGCAATGGAGCAGCACCTAACCGCCGAGCTCGACAAAATCAAGAGCTTAATCAAAGGTAAAGAAAAGATCGTTGACGCTGAAACCACACCTACACCTCCACCGGCCCCTGCTCAGCCGACATATTCGGTGGATACCCTAAAGACGATGCTTCTAGCCCAACTGCTCCAACAATCCGAAACCGACGCCTCAACCAAAGCAGACCTGATATCCGTTCTGAAATCCCAGGTCACTGCTCCTTCTTCCTCCATTACCACTCGCTTGGATACCATTGACTCGACTCTTAAGGACTTCAACCAAGCGCTCACAACGCTCTCCGAGAGAGTCCATTCACTCGAAGATACCTGCAAGAGTCAAGCAGGCGGTCTAAAGCGCAAGCACGATAACCAGGATGATCTTGATCACCGTGAGGGGGAGAAAAGACAAAGACTAACCGAGACCGCCCTGATCCTCACTGAAACGACTATTGTGGTTCAACAGGAACCCTCAACTACGGCAACAACATCAGAAGCACCTGAAGCCGAGTTACCTGAAGCCGAGATGGTAATTGACATGGATATCTCGGATGATGAAGACCCGACGGTTGAAAAGCCTGAGGGAACAGAACAGGAACTGGTTACTTTTGACACATCAGTTGAGTCTACAATCAACCTGATAGATCCAGACTGCGAGACCAACCCGGAAACCGAAGATGCATGGTATGAAAAAGCCGCCAGTGCCGCAAAATTCTAGGTTAATTTGGTCTTCCCTACTGATGAAGATGATAACGTAGACTATGACCAGTTTCTGCTCCAGAATTTATATGGTACCCCCGTTCACTCTGCTCAACCCGCTGAAACTTCAACAAGACCCGAGACCACAACTGCAGATATTCTGACATCTCCTCAGCAACCGATAGCTTCTGATCTCCCACCTCCTCATCAGCAACAAATCTGTTGGGAGAAGATCACGATATTTATTCCTCACCTGGAGGAATCCCTGAAGAAGTTGTTCGTTCTCAAGCTACGCCCAATCGAGCCGACCTTCTGTCTTGGTATTTACAGTTCTAACCCTGAATACCAACGTCGGTACGTAAGTGCAATGAAGCTGTGTCTACCAGTTAGCCAAGTACGAACCAAGCATCAGATCACAGAAGTGCTCAACATCGAGTCAGGCCGAATTATGAAAGTTGTTTATCCTGTATTCACCGTCAGATGCGAAGATGGGAATGAATGGAGATTTTCTGAAGCCGACTTCCAGCACCTCCGACCGTTCGACTTCTACACTATTCTGAAAGACCTTCGTTCAAGAACTATCCGACCGCTTCCAATTACAAAGGCGTTCGAAGCTGTTTGTCGATTCCTGGTCCGTACTATTATGATGTCATATCTCACGGACTTCCAAATGGCAATCGAGAACAGGGCAAAGAAGGTATATCTGATAAAGCCGAATCTGCAAGCTCCTGAATTGAAGATGTATCCCGAGAACGCTCTGCTTCTAGAACCTGAATTTGGGATTGTCTACTTCAACGAACAGAAAGAGAAAAGATTTATGCGTTTCAGTCAGGTAGACAGATTCTGCGACGGCACGCTCTTCAAAATTCAAGATGCTCTTTGAAAGATCATATCTCATGAGTCTGAAACTCGAAGGCTTTCGTATGTTCCCAATCCTGAAGAAACAACTGCTCCGAAAGCCTTGGAAATGGTTGAAGAACGCATCGACTATCGTCGTGCTATCAGAATGTTCGAGATACACTTCGCGCTACGAAAAAGATATGTTGCAAACTGGCGCCAACTCGAACTTCATTTCAAAGGGGGAGATTGCTAGGGTCATTTGTTGTTGAATTAAAGTTCAAGGGTCTGTATTGTAATTATTTATTTTGAGCTTAGTTAGTGAACGGGTCGTGGGCTTGTTAACCACGGGCCCGTCATATAAATAGTTTTCTAAGCCTCTGTTTTAGGCTAAGTTGTTCATTCCTTTCCTAAATTCATATTGTAATTCTCTCTGATTGAAAGCAGTATATGGATGACCAATTGAAATCATAAACTATCTGTTATTATCTATTGATTTCATTATTCGTTGCACGGATCTGAGACTCACAGGTTGGCGGAAACAACCTATACACAACTGAGAACATACTAGTTTCTATAAGTGTCAATGGCACTGTCTCTATATGCATCTGTACTCTATCCTGCTCTTGCTCACTTACCTGAGCCTCCTACTATCTGCTTACCTGAAAAGGTTTAGTTTGGAAAATGCGAGGGTTAGACCATGAGGTCTAGTGAGCTCCCTCCTGACAGTTCTCAAAATCATTTAAAAACAGTTTATAACTTTCAAATATGTTTGCATAAAACTTTCACATATCTTTACATAAAACTTTCACATAACTTTACATAAAACTTTCACGGATAAATCCGCTCCCGTAAATGGCACCCTGAAGTCACTCAAGAGTGACAACGAGTCAGTCTCACGCTGCCTTACTGGGTACACCCTCCCATGGCATAAACGGAGCCTCCCCTCGGCATGAGCACTGGCGGAACCTCCCCCCGACTTAGTCAATTTACGTCTACCACAATGTATGCATACATCTCACATAACTTTCAACAAGTAAAAACATGTTATAATAACATGGCATTTCAACTCGTTCACTTTCTTTGGAAAACACGTATAAACCCACGTATTTTAGTTAGAAAAACTCACCTGGCGCTTTAACAAGTTCTCCTCGCGAAAACTTCAGATTTTACGTGGAACACTTATGTTGATAAAAGTATAAAAACAATGAGTCTCATGCTAACTTTATCTCGAATAACTTTCTACTTAACTTGGCTCACAACGAACTCTGGAACCTGGACCCAAAATAAAAATCCGCTTCCTTAACTGAATACCGGATCCAAGGCCCAAAAGAATTAGTTCTGAATCCATAATACACTCCCGGATCGTTACTGTTCATGTCCCAACTACTTAATTTCCAGATCCCCTAAGAAAACAATACCGGATCTTTTCCAAAAATGATACTGGGTTACATATTGGATTACATAATATTTAAGCCCAAAATTGTAAAGCCCGTGTCCCGGTGCGTTTATTAATTAATTTTAATAATTTAAAATGTTTACCTTTAATTGTTTTTGGTTAATGGTTTGGTGTCAAAAAGGACCAAAATGTTAGCATTCGTGTCTTTTTAGTGTAGATTGTGAGATAAGGTGTAGTTGAGGGGCTAGAGTGCAATTTTTGGAACTTAGTGCATGGGTCTCGGCCCATGGCCGAACTCCATTCTCGTTTTTTTCTTTCCTTGATAGCCAAGCAAACCAAAACAATTCCATAACCCTATTCGTCCCTTTTCCTTGTGTTGTGCTGCCGTGAGAAAGCGACGAGAGAGAGAGTGATCGCGAGAAAGAGAGAGACGAGAAGAAAGAACACAGCGGCAGCCGTCGCCGCCGCTGCTGCTGTCGCCGGAGGGCGCCACCGCCCTCGTTTCGTCGGAGATCGAGAGAGAGAAGTGTGGTTGTGGTGGTGAGACGTCGTCGTAGGTAAGTGTTTTTCCCCCTTTTTGTTGTTTCTTTGATGTCGCCGTGAAACCACCACCGGCGGTGGCCGCCGCCGCCGCCGACCACCACTGCCGGAGGTGGCAGTGGGTGGTGCGTGGGGTGTCCAGCCCTAGTTGCAACCCGAACCGTTAAGCCGAACGCGAACCGTTTTATAAAGTTATCTTTTACGAAAATTCTAAGCGTGCTGTCCAGTTTTCGTTTGATCATAACTTTTCCGTTGTAACTCCGTTTGAGCCGAAACTGGTGCCCACGGTTCGAGTTCGGGGTCGGGCACGTTTTCCGTGTTTTAGCGGAAAACTGGTTCGGTCTCTAACTGGGCGAAAAAGTGGTCGCAAGTTCGGTGTTTCGTCATTTCATGTGAAAATTTCTAGAATCTGCCTTGATCTTGCGAAAACCATAACTTTCTGCTCGTAACTCGGTTTGGGGTGAAACCGGTGTCAAAAGTTCCCTTTTTGAGTCTAGAAACTTTTCTGTGTTTTGTGCAAGACCCAGTTCGGGACGTAGCATGGGTCAAATTGTCGTTTTATACTGAAAGGTGCTGAATTTCGCTGTTCTGAAAACTGTTTTTGTAAAATCCGTAGTAAATTGTAGAAAAATCGTTAGGAGGCGTATAATATGTCCTTGAAACCTTAACTCAGAGTACCTTCTGGTCATGAAATAATATTGGGAATTTTCTGGGTTTAAAGGGGTCGAATCAGGCCCCGAACAGACCTGTTTGGCGAGAGCGGAAAATGGTTTTTAGTGACGGTTTAAGCGTGTGTCGTGTCATAGGGTCCGGGTCTTGTATTGACACGTTTTAACATGCGTTAGGTGCTGGGAAGTGACCGTAATTGTGAAGCTTGAATTGTATTGTTAAGCTAGGCGCGCATTCGAGGTGAGTTCTCTCACTATAACTAATGTCGGTTATTTTTACATTACGTTGTGTATATATGTGGTAGTTCTATTTGCTTTTGATGCGGGGTTAAATAGTGGGGTGTCTAGTCGGACCTTTATTGTTGTGACTACGCGGGTGGTGTAGGGGTTCGGCGGGGCCGGGGATCACATACGCGGGTGGCGTAGTAATTCGGTGGGACCGAAGGTTGTATACGCGGGTGGCGTATGAACCCGGGGGTGCCGGGTTGCGTTTGCACGATTGTCGTGTGGTCGGTGGGACCGACGTATGCCTGTTAGGTGGGTTGGTGTGAGTGTGCACGTTTATGATTTGTTCGTAGACTTGTATGTTGTTTATGTGCAATTATCTGTTTATGGTGGTGTGGAAATAATTGTGTTACTTATGGTGTTTGAATTCACTAAGCTTCGTGCTTACCCTTTCCCAATAGGTTGTGGTTTCAGGTACGGGCGGCTCCAAGGCGTGACGAGTACACACTGGCGCGCGAGAAGAGCTGGTTGTTTTTATGGTTTTAATAATTAAACGTTTATTCCGCTGGTTTTATTTTATAAAGATATTAATTATGTGTTTGCAAACGAAATGTTGGGATCAATTAATGAGTTGTTATAAATGAATTGTTTATTTAAAAATTTAAATTTGCTTGTAATTTTTGGGACGTTACAACTTGGTATCAGAGCACGGCTTGAGTGAATCAAACGCATTTCGGTGTGTTTGATCTCAAGTTTGCGGCTATAAAAATTTTCTTTAAAGTTTTTGGGAAGTAAAAAGAAGGAAAAACCCGTTTGAGAAACGGTGATCGATGGCGCAGTGTGTACAGTCAGCCGGAGCCAGGGGAAAAGGTACAGTACTTAGTGTTTTATTGCTTTCTAGATCATAGAGTATGCATGCTAGATTGCCTGTTATGGACACTATGCTGTATGTTGAACTACTTGCTATTAGGAATTTATGCTAATTATGATAGGTTACTAAGTGGATGCCCTCTAGGTTGTATGCAGTAAGAGATTTATAGCCTTAGAATATTCGATTTAGTTCTATTGCGCAGCTCTTGTTTGAGTCCAACCGTTCTAGGATAGAGTCTTGTATTCGACTGTCTATTTGTTTCGCACTGCATATAATCGGGTATTCGCGAGGTCACCCATTATAATTAGTAGGGATTCGGTAGTAGCAAGGGTAGTGGGATAAGAGGAAGTTCCTAGAGAGCTGGGAAGGGTGTTTATGTATGAGTACGCGTGCTAGATTGCTTTCTAGAACATAGGAGCATGTATGCTAAATTGCTTGGTGCTTATTACACTGTATTGCATGTCTGCTGCTTGCTATTAGGGATTTGGCAGTAGCAAGGGTAGTGGTTTGGATGGAATTCCTAGGGAGCTAGGAAGAGTGTGTACATATGCCGGTGCGGGCATATGTGTATAGTTTCGGCGAGAAACTACTTGGACCCCTTGGGATGGAACTCGGAACGGGCGATGATAGGTGTGGATGGTAGTAGTAGAGCTCCTACTACCGGAAGCACATGATCAATGCTCGAGTCGGGGAAGTCACGAGGAATCCAAGGAGTTGAGCGTGAGTGTTGTTAGTATGAGTTATTATGTGCTAATAACGCGTTGTATTGTCTACCCAGAATAGCCATCACAAGGAGGAACAACTATAGTAAACCTACTAGTACAGGTGTGTACTCGAAGTGTTTTGAGGTGATGATCGTTGGGGGTAGTGATGAAAGTCCTAAACTAGTAGTCGTGGGAATAGAAAGACGATTCTAATATTAGTCACTTGGAGTGACGATAAGGATGATATTTGTTGTAAGCAGATCATTTCGGGCCAAGATGGAAGATTGTGCTAGAGTCATAGGCTCATAGAGCCGACTTTGATTTGAGGAAAACCTGTAAGATGATTTGATGTGATTTCCCAACTTGCCTTAAGAGGTTTAAATGTCTGGATGACAATAGTAGACCGGAGAGTTTCGGAGTAGTAGGGGTCGAGACGTTGAATGCCGAATGAGTCATGCACGAGGTTATTTTGAAAATAAGATTGCATTAACAAATTCTTGTGTTTCAAATCTTGGTATGGACGGTGTTTTGGAATTTTGGGAACTGCTCAGCACACGCACAAGATTTTGAAATATGGTTTTGAAAGTGTATGAAATCGTTTTATCACGGGAGTGCAAACATTGTTAGAATTTGTCTCATTTTCGTTATTTTTCCAACGGTTCTTTCGGGTACGATGTTATCCGTGTTTTGTGGTGGTTAAGATGTTGGGTAAGTGACTATGGATTGAGACTCTAACATTGGAACTCCTCCACATGTGTTAGAGTTGAGACGAAAAGTTACATTCCACGATGTCTGTATAAAGGCTATTTTGGTGATTTGTTTAAAATGAGTTTGGAATTCCAGTGTCGCTTAACTTTTCGTTCGAGAGTTTGTATTACTAAGTGTTTTATTGCAAATAGTTCAGTGTGGGGATTGATTCATGCGTGACATAAGTGATGCATGGAGGAATTTTGGTAACATTTCATAAGGAGTTGTTTAGTGCGCTTTTTAGTCAGCTAAAGGTTTTATTGACATTTCCATGAAAATGCGATTTATCGACTTAGGGGTATGCATACTGGGGTAACCTTTGTTCTCGACATTTTGATGAACAAGTCGTGCATGAAAATGTTTTAGTTCCTTTTTGTCGAAATGAAAGACCATTTGATCCAAGGAGTGTTTTAATGTTGTGAACATCATGCATACGATTACAATGTGTTATATTTTGGAAATATAAATGCGTAGATTTTTGACATTCGGTTAATTTAGAATTACCGATCATTTTTTTTTGGGAAATTAAAAACTTTTGCTTTGGAGGAAACGGGTATTTTGAGCATTTTCGATAAATACATTTTTTAAACTATAATGTTTTGACGTTATAAGTCCCAAGTACGAAACTTGAGGAAGTGTTACAAGCTTGCATGCCTGCCCCCAGTTTGAGATTTTATGAGGTTTTAGTCGATATTTCCAATTAATAGAGCGGACTGGTTTCTGTCTTCAAGTTTGAAACTTACACGAGACAGTTGTGTTTTAACAAAAATATATTTGTAAACCGTGTCATCGTTTTGTGTGACTAGCTGACGCGCGAAAAATTTGTGGCGAACCCTGTGCCACGTCATTTTATGATCAAAAAGAAGAATTTTTGAATCAAATGTCGTCAAACTTATTTTGAATTATGTGCACACCTTTGTCGCACCCTGTTTAAGGTCAAGCGGTTACTTTAAGTGCACGTCATGAGTCAATCCATACTGGAATCGAGGCGGTTCATTTTAAAGAAATTATTTATTACGCTTTGCTTTTGTGTGAGTAAACCGAACTGCAATGGAACGATTTTCAACATGATTTTCCTATGTGGGACGACCGTGTCCAGTTTTGCGTAACTATCGATCTGGTAATAGTAGTTTTATTACATACGATCTTTTTGAGATGAAAATCCTGATGTTGAAAATATTTTGTAAATGATTTTGTAAACCATTTGGGGAAATGTGCTTTTAAGTGTCATGTGTCATTTCGAGAATTTTTAGAGTGTGAGTCCTTTTGGAAAACTTTTTTGTTTAACCCGTGTTGAGTCTGAGACTAAGGTTGATTTCAGACTATTGCTTGCTTAAACTTTGTTTAAACGCATTTTCCGACCTATGGGTCTAGCAAGCGTGGAGCATTTTGCTCGGTTTTGACTTGGAGTTAGTCATGGGCCAATTGCCCGGTTTTAATGGCTCGAAGTGGAGTCTAGTTGATGAGTTGTTTTTGTCGCACCGTTTGGCATTCTTTGCACGTTGAGTGTTTACATGTTTGGGTGAGTGAGTCAATCCGGAATAGGCATGTTGTTGGTAGGCTGTTTGCTTTGGATCCTTAGACACGTTAGTCAGTCGTTGGTAATGGTCGGTTGGGTATCTCGGGGTGGGACCCCGGTATTCATGTGTTTTAACCTAGACTTTCTAGTAGGTACTAGGAGGATATAGTTGTGGGCACTTACATGGGAGGTAGTTCCGGTGTACTGGGTCTTGAGGCGTTACCTAGGAGGTAGACGTCAAGGTGTATCCTCGATACGGTGTGACTTGGCTTCGTAGAGAAAGTGTGGATGATACGTCGACGGTGGAAGGTAAGTATTCCACGCGCGTTAGTACTGTAGGCCGAATAGTATCGTTTAAGGGATTGATGCCCTTTGTTATTAAGAGAATAAATGCGCATCAACCATTTCGAGGTAGGTGGTATATTTAGGTGTCGACTTTTGGGCTTGAGGCCAAACACCTTTAGTATAGTCGGAGAGTTGTAGCCGATGTTAAGATAATCATGGTGATGGTAGTAGTAACCCTGAAATGATCACTTATGATGAATGGTTATGGTGGAATGACCTACGTGTGTGTTAGTCGACTTGATTGTAGGGGATATCTATTTGTGTTAGTGTCTAGGATAATACCACGCTTATGTGATTTATTGTAATCGGTTGGACCGATGTTCGGCGGGTGGCCGATGTTTGTTATTGTAATCGGTTGGACCGATGTTCGGCGGGTGGCCGATGTTTGTTATTGTAATCGGTTGGACCGATGTTCGGGGGGTGGCCGATGATTGTTACGGTAATCGGTTGGACCGATGATCGGCGGGTGGCCGATGTTTGTTATTGTAATCGGTTGGACCGATGTTCGGCGGGTGGCCGATGTTTGTTATTGTAATCGGTTGGACCGATGTTCGGCGGGTGGCCGATGATTGTTACGGTAATCGGTTGGACCGATGTTCGGCGGGTGGCCGATGTTTGTTATTGTAATCGGTTGGACCGATGTTCGGCGGGTGGCCGATGTTTGTTATTGTAATCGGTTGGACCGATGTTCGGCGGGTGGCCGATGTTTGTTATTGTAATCGGTGGGACCGATGTTCGGCGGGGGGCCGATGTTTGTTATTGTAATCGGTTGGACCGATGTTCGGCAAGGGGTCGATGTTTTGTTAAATATAAGTTATTGAAAATCTTTGGAGCCTATTAGAATTCGTAGAAGTTAATCGTCAATTAATGATAGGAGGGATCGTAATCGAGTATCCTGTAGGGTATACTGGTGAGCAGCTTTAGAGTGGTTAGAGCTTGAGATTTGACTCGGGATGTATGGAATATCTAAGGTTGGGGGACAACCGTAGTCGCTTGGCTAGGAATGATATCAATTGTCGGGGTGTTCTGCCGATCATAATCCCAGTGTCTTAGAAAGAGTACGTTAGTAAGAATAGTATTCGAGAAGTTAAGAAGAGGTTTCAAGTGGACTTAGGAACCTGAGGTTGAGATGAGGGAGAGCTATCCAGAGCTATTCACGGGCATAGACTTCGAGGACGAAGTCTAATTCAAGCGGGGGGAGAGTTGTAAAGCCCGTGTCCCGGTGCGTTTATTAATTAATTTTAATAATTTAAAATGTTTACCTTTAATTATTTTTGGTTAATGGTTTGGTGTCAAAAAGGACCAAAATGTTAGCATTCGTGTCTTTTTAGTGTAGATTGTGAGATAAGGTGTAGTTGAGGGGCTAGAGTGCAATTTTTGGAACTTAGTGCATGGGTCTCGGCCCATGGCCGAACTCCATTCTCGTTTTTTTTCTTTCCTTGATAGCCAAGCAAACCAAAACAATTCCATAACCCTATTCGTCCCTTTTCCTTGTGTTGTGCTGCCGTGAGAAAGCGACGAGAGAGAGAGTGATCGCGAGAAAGAGAGAGACGAGAAGAAAGAACACAGCGGCAGCCGTCGCCGCCGCTGCTGCTGTCGCCGGAGGGCGCCACCGCCCTCGTTTCGTCGGAGATCGAGAGAGAGAAGTGTGGTTGTGGTGGTGAGACGTCGTCGTAGGTAAGTGTTTTTCCCCCTTTTTGTTGTTTCTTTGATGTCGCCGTGAAACCACCACCGGCGGTGGCGGCCGCCGCCGCCGACCACCACTGCCGGAGGTGGCAGTGGGTGGTGCGTGGGGTGTCCAGCCCTAGTTGCAACCCGAACCGTTAAGCCGAACGCGAACCGTTTTATAAAGTTATCTTTTACGCAAATTCTAAGCGTGATGTCCAGTTTTCGTTTGATCATAACTTTTCCGTTGTAACTCCGTTTGAGCCGAAACTGGCGCCCACGGTTCGATTTCGGGGTCGGGCACGTTTTCTGTGTTTTAGCGGAAAACTGGTTCGGTCTCTAACTGGGCGAAAAAGTGGTCGCAAGTTCGGTGTTTCGTCATTTCATGTGAAAATTTCTAGAATCTGCCTTGATCTTGCGAAAACCATAACATTCTGCTCGTAACTCGGTTTTGGGTGAAACCGGTGTCAAAAGTTCCCTTTTTGAGTCTAGAAACTTTTCTGTGTTTTGTGCAAGACCCAGTTCGGGACGTAGCATGGGTCAAATTGTCGTTTTATACTGAAAGGTGCTGAATTTTGCTGTTCTGGAAACTGTTTTTGTAAAATCCGTAGTAAATTGTAGAAAAATCGTTAGGAGGCGTATAATATGTCCTTGAAACCTTAACTCAGAGTACCTTCTGGTCATGAAATAATATTGGGAATTTTCTGGGTTTAAAGGGGTTGAATCAGGCCCCGAACAGACCTGTTTGGCGAGAGCGGAAAATGGTTTTTAGTGACGGTTTAAGCGTGTGTCGTGTCATAGGGTCCGGGTCTTGTATTGACACGTTTTAACATGCGTTAGGTGCTGGGAAGTGACCGTAATTGTGAAGCTTGAATTGTATTGTTAAGCTAGGCGCGCATTCGAGGTGAGTTCTCTCACTATAACTAATGTCGGTTATTTTTACATTACGTTGTGTATATATGTGGTAGTTCTATTAGCTTTTGATGCGGGGTTAAATAGTGGGGTGTCTAGTCGGACCTTTATTGTTGTGACTACGCGGGTGGTGTAGGAGTTCGGCGGGGCCGAGGATCACATACGCGGGTGGCGTAGTAATTCGGTGGGACCGAAGGTTGTATACGCGGGTGGCGTATGAACCCGGGGGTGCCGGGTTGCGTTTGCACGATTGTCGTGTGGTCGGTGGGACCGACGTATGCCTATTAGGTGGGTTGGTGTGAGTGTGCACGTTTATGATTTGTTCGTAGACTTGTATGCTGTTTATGTGCAATTATCTGTTTATGGTGGTGTCGAAATAACTGTGTTACTTATGGTGTTTGAATTCACTAAGCTTCGTGCTTACCCTTTCCCAATAGGTTGTGGTTTCAGGTACGGGCGGCTCCAAGGCGTGACGAGTACACACTGGCGCGCGAGAAGAGCTGGTTGTTTTTATGGTTTTAATAATTAAACGTTTATTCTGCCGGTTTTATTTTATAAAGATATTAATTATGTGTTTGCAAACGAAATGTTGGGATCAATTAATGAGTTGTTATAAATGAATTGTTTATTTAAAAATTTAAATTTGCTTGTAATTTTTGGGACGTTACAAAAATTCAGGATTATCGGCCCAAAGAATTAAATGAATTCCGGATCTGAAAATAACTCTGGGTCCACTTTAATTTAAACAAATTCCGGATCTGAACTTCAAACCCAATTCCGGTTCTATTTTAATTCTTACATATTCCAGATCCTTATAAACAGTACTGGATCACATTTCATTTTAGCCCAAATTCAACAGCTTAATACTGGATCACCTTTTTCTTTTATTACGAATCGTTTGTGAATGAGGCCCAACACAGCAGTTCCGGGTCCTTTATTTTTAAGCTCAAGTCACAAACTCCGGATCCTTATAAAAGCATTCTGGATCCTCTTTTTATTAGTCCAATACCGGATCCATCATCTTGGATTAATTCCACTTCTTTTATTTATTAAAGCCACAAAACTGATTTTGGATCTCATGCCAAGGCCCAACTCTGGGACTAAATGATTAAAATACCGGATCTTATGTCAAGGCCCAACTCCGGAACTAAATGATTAATACCGAAACACAGGCCCAAATTCTGGTTCTTAATATTTTAAATTCTGGATCCTAACATTTTAAACTCCGGAACCTCGCAGTAAGCTATGGCGATACGATACTGATTAACATTAGTATTGCAAATCAATCCATTTTAAATCGATTAATGTGTCCAATCCCAAGCACAATGGTTATTCTAACTCTATTAATCCACTTAATCTTATTTCTGCACAACTTACATCCGATTGATTCTTGAATACACTAAACCCATTTAAACTAATAATCCGTTTATTCTGACCTTCTCAACATAAGCAAGAATAGGGATTAAAAGATGAGATTACCTGAACGAATCAATGTAGGATTAGGTTCAATCTCTCACTCCTTCTTCTAATTGCAGATGGAAGATGTCTCATTCTCCAATTTGCACTTGCCAAGAATTCTTTCGTTCTCTGCTTTCTCTCTAAGCCGCCATACCCACACACACTCACATACAAATAATTTGCTTTCTAGGGTTTTGAGCTCAATATGAGAGCTTTTATACCCTCTTAACAAAATTACAAACCAACCCCTAGACTTTAAAACTATGCAACTTCCTACACAAATACTTATTCTGATCAAATAAAGATCTCGGTTATTACACCCTCGCTTTCAAAACTAAAAACCTTTTTCAGGTAAGCAGGTAGTTGAGGGCTCGAGCAAAGGCAAGGGAAAGATGTGAGCTGGAGCTTGCGTCTAGAAGGATTAGAAGACTTTCCCTTTACTGTCTAGTTAGGTTTCTTAGCTGTAATTAGGGTTATTTCCGCTAACCCAAGATTATAAATTTTAGACACTAGTACAAAAATGGGTTTTTGCCACGGTTTTGAAAATTGGAGTTAGTCACGGTTGGGTTTAGAACCGTGGCTAAAAAGTCTTAATTGAGTTTGAGTATTGGGTTAGCCACGACTTAACTCAAAAACCGTGACCATTACAAAAAATGTTTAAACATAATGCCATGGTTTAGATAAAACCGTGACTAAATGGTTCTTTAAGGTCACGGTTTTTTGTCCGTGACAAGTAACGACTAAAAACCGTGGCCATAGACAGACATATAGCCATGGTTTTTGTCTAAACCATGGTTTTATATTGTAACGGTTATTATCCGTGGCCATAGACTGACATATGGCCACATGAAACCAATTTTCCATGACTAAAAGAAATGTATATATAGCCACAAAAATATGTAAAACGTGGCCAAAAGCCACGGTTGTTTATAGCAACGGGTTTTATTATTTTGTGTGGTCAAAAGGTAACCAGTAGTCACGGTTATAAATATTAAACGTAACTATATGTGATGATTTCGCCAAAGTTAATATGAAATGTGTGTAACTATATGTCTTGAATTGATCACTGTTTTATTATTTTGTGTGACGAAAATGTAACTTATAGCCACGATTTGCTATTATTTTGTGACCAAAGTTACGGGTAACTTGTAGCCATAATTCCACATATTAAGCCTAACTATATGCCGTGAATTAGCCACGATTTGCTATTATTTTGTGTGACCAAAAGGTAACCTACAGCCACGTTTCTAAAAATAAAGCGTAACTATATGTCATGAATTTGGCTATGGTTTTTAATATTTTTTGTGGCCAAAGGGTAACTGGTAGCCATAATTCCACATAACAAGCGTAATTTTATGCCGTGAATTAGCCACGACTTTCTATTATTTTGTGTGACCAAAAGGTAACCTATACCCACGTTTCTAAAACTAAAGCGTAACTATATGTCATGAGTATTGGGTTAGCCACGATTTAACTCAATAACCGTGACCATTACGAAAAATGTTTAAACATAATGCCATGGTTTAAATAAAACCGTAACTAAATGGTTCTTTAATGTCACAATTTTTTTTCCGTGACAAGTAACGACTAAAAACCGTGGCCATAGACAGACATATAGCCATGATTTTTGTCTAAACCATGGTTTTATATTGTAACGGTTATTATCCGTGGCCATAGACTGACATATGGCCACATGAAACCAATTTTCCGTGACCAAAATAAATGTATATATGTTGGTCCCGAAGGCCTATACAAGTTTGTAGAAGGGGGGGGTTGAATACAAACACACAGATTTTACTTTTCTAAATTGTTTATTGATAAATCATTAACAATTTACAGCTTGTTGCGGAGACAAGATTAAGGATAAACCTAAATCTAAACAAGTTGGAACACTAAGGTTTCTTGCACTAAGAAAGATAAGGAAATTACTAATAATAACCTATCTTGAGATAAGAGATATGAACTTGTCCAGAGTTAGCAAGTTCCTTCAAAAGAAGTGAGTTCATCTCTTTATATACTGCATGCATTTAATGCAAGTCAGTATATACTTTACACGTGTCATCAGCTGGTTGGTTGCATGTCATTGACCTTGGTTGACAACCTTAGTAGCCGTATGGATGAATAATGTAGTATCAGAGTGGTTGTACGATTTCAGATATTCGGAGGTTCTTTTCTGACAATTCGTACGGAGTCGTGCAAGGGTGGTTGAGACAAAAGTACTTTGTACGGAGGACTTCATGATCAGCTTTCGTTGATTCAGCGATTATCATTTACTATTCAGCAGATGATAAAGTTCAGCGATAGCTGAAGTCTTGTACTTGATACTTCACGTTGAGTGGACAAATCTGAGTCTTCGCTGATCCGCATCAGTTCATTAGGAGACTTGTCGCTGGTTCTTGAGCTTGATCTTCGACTTCAGCGTAGAACCTTTGTTGACGTGAAACTTGTCTTCAGGGATCATAAGTAAACAACTAACTTATCAGCGATCATCATAATGACTGAACAGACTCAGAGCATTAATGATGAACAGTGTTCGCTGAATGTTTAACTTAAAAGAGCGAGAGTTCCTATCAGCGGTACTGTAAGATCTTAGTACTTATCAGCGATAGTGAAACTCTGATACATATTGTTTACTTACAATTTTCACTAAGTATATAAGAGAGGGTCATTGTCAAATCACTGAGGGTTTGGATCAACAATCTCCCCCTATTTGATTATGACATAGCAACAAAGAAAATTGCTATTTAATGAAAACATAAGGATAAAAAGAACTCATAAAATATTTGTCCCTTTTACTGTTTTCTGGGATCTTTTCAGTACTGATGGAGTAAAGTACGTTCGCTGAAATCTTTCTTTAAAATATTGAATCAGGTTACAATGAAGAACAGAAAGATTATAAGTACAAGGGAAATAATTTACAAGTACAGAAGGATAACTGATACAATAGAGAAAAAGGAGATTATATCAGTTTTCAAAAGGTTCTTCCTTAATGAGAAGTTCATCAAGGGTCGTCTTTTCAGTGGGGATCATCCAGTCAGGAACCGTTACGCCTTGTTTTCTTTTGTTCAGCGCTTCTTTAAAGATCAAGGGTTTTAGGTGTCGTGCCTGAATGTCTTTTCTGAAGTCACACCAGTAGATGAGATCTCTGAGCTGTTCGATTGGAGTGATTGGAAGCTCAGCGATCCGTTGAAAACATTTACGTCCGTCGTAGTCGAGAAAGAATATTCCATAAGGATTACTGATGACTTTACCAGGGACGAAAAGTTCACATGGCGGCAAAGAAATGTCAAGGGCAGATAGATCAGGGTCAGGACCAAGCACTTCAGCGCGAGAGAAACCAATTCCAGATTCATTTCGTATGACAGGACCTGAGTTTGAATCTTGACGTTTCTTCTTTGGAGAGGCCCTTTTTCTTTTCAGCTTAAGATCAGGAAGAGGAGGAATGTCTACACAAGAAGATATCAAGTCGATCTGTCTGTTTATCAGCTTTTCGAAATGATCCTTGTACTTAGATTGTGACGAATGGATAGCTAACCTCATCTCCAGCCATTCAGAGAGACCATACCTTTTTACACTATCAGCGCGAAAGGCTTCAGATTGGCCATCTTCTCCGAAAAGTTTGATGTCAACAATAGGTACTCCGATAGATGTTCTTCCAGAGTGGATTTTCTCTTTACACCAGATCAGGGTGGTCTGAGAAACTTCAGTTTTCTTTTCCACGATCTTCTGGGCTTCTTCCCAAAGCTTTCGTTGGATTTGAATGGGAACACGTTTCAGCTTGGGGTCTTTGACAGATTCTTGAGTAAGCTTGATGGCGTATTCTCTGTCTTTCTCTTCAGCTTCCTTTCTTTCAGCGATGAGGCGTTCAGCTCTGAGGTGTTCCTTGTATTCAGCTTTTGAAATTTTGAACTTAGGAGGAACTGAAGGCAGTTGATCACGCCTTAGAATGATTCGCTGATCCTCGAATCGCTTTATTATTTCCTCTTTTCTCTTTTGATCCTCTTCACTCAGCTTTTGAGGAGCTGAGGAAGGTCTGTTTCTGTGCGAGAGAGGTTGTTCTTCTGGTTCATCAGTCTCAGAGATCAAATCTAGGACTGGGATTATTTCATCAGCAGCAGCTGGCTTTATTTGTGAAGTCGCAGTAGTAGAACCTTCAGCGACATCCTCAAACAGGGGAGATGACTAGCTGAAACACAGCGATCTTACAAATAAGAACATGGGTAGAAGAACTTGGGTAGAAAGAGAAAGATAAATATGTTCAGGTGTAGGCTAGGGAAGTAGAACTTATAGTGTGGAGGAGGGATGGAGTAAGAGATGTTTAGTGTACCTGACAAACCGGCTTTTCAAGCAAGATCATCAGATTGTCATCTTCAGCGACGCTTTTGCCTTTGCCTTTCTCAGCGCCAGAGGCTGAGGGCTTTGTCTTTGTCCGCTCCCCTGTTGGTTCATTTATTGAAATTCCCTTAAGAGCTTTGATCCTTGGGGCAGGTTTGACGATAAAGAAATCATCGTCATCTTCGTCATCATCATCATCATTCTTCTTTGGAGAAGAAGATGGTTCATCATCAGGGATGTCGATGGCTTCATCATATTCTGCTTCGGATTCTTCAGCGTCTTCTTCGAGTTGCTCCCCTTCAGATACAGAGGCGAGCTTCTCGGTTCCCTCAGGGTTTTCATTTCCCTGAGGTCCAGCGATAAGATCTTCATTCATCTCTCCCCTGATAGATTCATCATGGGAAAGGTCTTCAGCGCTCTTTTCAAGATCCTCAGCGCTCTTCTCAGCGGTATGTTCCGCGCTCTTCTCCCCCTCTTTCTCATGATTGGGGGAGGAATGGGTAGACTCAGCATTTGTATTTTCTCTGTCTTCTTGGCCAGAGATTTTAATACAACTTTCAATCGCTGCTAATCTGTCTTCAAGGCCAGATATAGCAGGATTGATCTTTTCCAGCTCTTTGCGATCCGCCGCTGTGAAAGTTTCCAAAGCAGGGGCAGGGGCAGGTTCAGGAGCAGGAGTTCTCGCCTTGTTGAGCAGCTCTTCAATCATTGTTTTCATCGAACCAACGTCGGTCTTTACAGAGCCTAAGTCAGTCGTCAGAGTTTGAACATTTGTCTTCATAGCAGACATATCACCCTCTAGTGCTCCAACTGATGTCTTCAGCGTTGTTACCTCGCCAGACATGGAGGAAACTGATTGTTTGAGTGAGGTGTAGTCTGTGTAGATATCAGCGAGCACCTTAGCAAAGTCACTGAGAGTCGTATCAACTTGCTTCAAGTCATCTGTGGAAGCTTTCTTCTCCACCACCGTAGTCAGCTTTGTCAAATTCTCTCCAGCGTTTGTTACAGCTGTAGAGTTGTTGGGGAGTGTGGTGGTGAGACCGGCTAGCTTTGTTTCCACGGACTTCAGAGACTCGTTGATGTCTCCCAAATTAGGACCTGTAACACATAAGTACTTGTGAACAAAGGAAAGCTCAGAAGTTTCAGGTTTAGTTACAGTGTATATGGGTTGATTTGTACCTGCAGGAGGATTGACAAAATCGTCAAAGTTGCGGATTCCTGAAAAATGTTCCATATCTTCCTCAAAAGTTCGGTGAGGTATGGTGATCTCTGCAGATCCTGTCTTCATCATTCGTTGAGAAGCGTCAGCGGTGGCTTCTGGAATGATGGCATCTCCAGTGTTCTTTGGAGGAGTGTCCAAGGGAGTGGGGGGAGAAGCGAAGGATAAGAAAGGGGTTCGGGTACTGAGTTCAGCGTTGGAATCGCTGAGAATCACTTCATCAGTCTTTTGAGAGACTGAGGGAGGTTGGGTAGGTTCCAAGTTTCTAACCTCAGCGTTTGGAGACGCTGAAGTCTGGATTGGAGGGATGGCTTGAACGGGTGTGGCAGAGCGTACCACGGAACTTTCCTTCAGCTCGTCAGAATGAGCTGAGGAGTCTTCAGCATGGAATTGCTGGGGTTGCTCCTTGGTTTTCTTGATCCTTTTGGAATCAAGTTGGGTGTGAGAGGGTTTCCTTTTCTTAGAAGGAGAGGATTGTGTGGCCGGGGTATCAGCGATGGGTATTGTCACTGAAGGAGCCACAGAAGTCGAAGAATTGGGGTTAAGAAGAGAGAGAAGGGTAGAGAGACGTACCTCATTATTGACAGGTTTGAAATCGAGCACCTTAGGGCCAACCTGAGAAAGTTTCAGGTCACCCTCTTGAGGATAGCTGTCCTTCAGGCCATATTGAAATATGGCGCTGATGAAACGGGGGTAGGGAACCCATGCAGGTCTGTCAGCAGCAGAATCTACTTTTTGCACTAGGTCATCATAAATGATAGATGCCCAGTCAATATGTAGACCTTTCAGCAGTGCGTATCCCATAGCCTGCTGAGGTTGAGCGGCTTGATCAGAGGAGCCGGTCTTCGCTGTCATGCAGCTGATCAGGTGTGCGAAGATGAAATTCATCTCGCTAGGCATTTTGGACTTCTTTATCGGCGTCAGCTTCTTCTCGGGCTTCTTGTCCCTTCCAGTTTCCCAGATGTAACCCATTGCGTCGAGGAAAGCAATGATTGCTTCTCTGTCAGCATGCTTCTTATGGTCAGGGAATGGAACAAATGGTTTTTCTTTGGTAGCATTGGGGAAGTTCAGGGCTTTTCGTATGATAGCGGGGGTTATCTTAATTGTACCATACTCAGTATCGCTGAGTATGCAATCGATGGTTTTGGATGCATCTTTGGCGGAGGGTAGCTGAGTGTGTCTGGCAGAGTACCAGAACTGGGATAGTAGTAGCTGACTTGAGGGAGGTGTGATGGTCAGGGCTGTTGAAATGTAGCAGTTTTTCAGGAAATTCATAGCATCATCCAGATGTGTGACTTGCTTTCGAGGAGGAAACTCGAGAAGCGTAGAGAGGTTGTTGACCTTAGTCCAATCTAGTTGATCCAACTTGAACTTAACCTGAGGGGCTTTGATGATGTCCACTTCCTCAGAGTCGGCGGAGATGGACTCAGCGGTAACATTGATCTTTGAAGATGCCATTTCTCTGTATTATCAGTTCAACCAAAGATGTTAACAAATAAGAATTGTCTTAGTATGGAAAGAATTTCCATTAAGATTGTTCGAATTTTGTCCATTTCATTCAGACATAAATGTCTTAATGAAGATTAGGGTTTTTCATGATTTTGAAACGAAATGTAAAACCCATAAATTCTTGTACTCCAGTTTCAAAAAAAAACTGGATACGAATGAAGAACAAGTTTAAGATATAGATTTAAAACTTGAAGAACAACCATGAAATGGTTGTGTTCATAAAACCATGAAAAGGATTGTCTTAAAACTTGAAGAACAACCATGAAATGGTTGTTTAAGATATAGATTTAAAGTTGCCATTTCTCTGTATCAGTTCAACCAAAGATATTAACAAATAAGAATTGTCTTAATATGGAAAGGATTTCCATTAAGATGTTTCGAATTTTGTCCATTTCATTCAGACAGAATGTCTTAATGAAGATTAGGGTTTTTCTTGATTTTGAAAAACTAATTTTACACCCATAAGTTCTTGTATTCCAGTTAAAAAAAAACTGGATACGAATGAAGAACAAGTTTAAGATTTAGATTTAAAACTTGAACAACAACCATGAAATGGTTGTGTTCATAAAACCATGAAAGAAAATGATTTTATTTTTAAGTTCTTTTGTTTGATCTTGTTTAAAACAATGATAAGATCAGAAACAAGTTATCTGCATTTGAAAAATAAGAACATATTAACCTTGATGTTTTGATGAAGAAGATGATGAACAGTTCTTTGAAGATTTGAGAGCACAAATGCAACAGTAATTCTTTTCTTGCGGAGGAAGATTTTTCGCGTAAAAGACAAATATAAACCAAGAGTTGTTTATATAGGGAGTTTTAGAGAGAGAAAACCTTGAGCGGGAAAAGGTTTTCATCATGACACGGACACGTGTTTGCATTTGATTGGAAGTTTGAGCGAAACGTGCAAACGTGTGTCAGAAAGAAATCGTGCCTGGTGTTATCCGTTGCAATGACGTCACAACTGTCCTTTCACATTCTTTTAGGATGTCTCTGAGGTTTTGAAAAACTCAGGGACTCTTTTGAAAAACATGAAGCACTGAATAGAAGATATCAGTGAAGGTTTTAAGAACTTTCAAAATATCGCTGTTAAGGAAGAGATATTCAGCGATGCATTTGTTTTTGAAATCTTGCATTTTCATGCGTTTGTCAGGGAGAGAAAACATACCTGGATATCAGTTTAACCAAGTTTAATTCAGAGAGAAGATGATTGAATAGGTTATACGAGTTGATTTTATCCTTTCGCTGATTAATGTGAACCGCTGAAGATTTTACCCTTCAAAGTTCAGCATTCCAAGCTCGCTGATGAGAAAGTTGAATCTTGTCTCATCAAGAGGTTTGGTAAATAAATCAGCTAACTGATAATCAGTTGGGATAAAATGAAGTTCTATATCACCATTCATCACATGATCTCTGATAAAATGATATCTGATTTCTATGTGTTTTGTCTTTTAGTGTAGCACTGGATTGTTTGCTATAGCGATGGCACTTGTGCTGTCGCAATAGATTGGAATTTTGGAGAGCTGAAGATCATAGTCTAGTAGCTGATTTCTCATCCACAAGACTTGAGAACAACAGCTTCCAGCGGCTACATATTCAGCTTCAGCTGTGGAAGTGGACACTGAGTTTTGCTTCTTACTTGTCCAACTTACCAGCTTTCCACCCAGGAGCTGACATCCTCCTGTGGTGCTTTTCCTATCCATTTTGCAACCTGCAAAATCACTGTCTGAATAGGCGGTTAGATCGAATCCTGAGTCTTTGGGATACCAAAGGCCTAGATTCGCTGTACCCTTAAGATATCGAAAGATTCGCTTTACAGCTTTCATATGAGATATCTTAGGTTCAGCTTGATATCGTGCACACAAGCATGTTGCAAACATAATATCGGGTCGGCTAGCTGTAAGATACAATAGTGAGTCGATCATCCCACGGTACAGCGTGACATTGACAGGAACACCTTTTGTGTCCTTATCAAGTGTCAGCGGAGGTGCCATAGGGGTTTTCATAGCTGAACTTTCAGTTAAGTCGAATTTCTTCAGCATATCTTTAACATATTTTCCCTGATTAATGAAAGTTCCTTTTTCAGTTTGCTTAATCTGAAGACCAAGTAAATATGTTAGTTCACCCATCATGCTCATTTTATACTCATCTTTCATTCTATCAGCGAAACGAGTACAAAGCTCAGGGTTAGTAGAACCAAATATAATGTCATCAACATATATTTGAACTAAAATGATATGACCTTTCACTTTTCTAAAAAATAGAGTTTTGTCAATCTTACCTCTCTCAAATTGTTCAATATGGAGATAAGTAGAGAGAGTATCATACCATGCACGAGGAGCTTGCTTTAAGCCATAAAGTGCCTTGTCCAGTTTATAAACATAACCTGGACGCTTAGGATCTGAGAATCCTGGAGGTTGTTCCACATACACTTCTTCATTCAGCTTTCCATTCAGAAACGCTGACTTAACATCCATCTGATGTACAGTGAAGTTTTTGTGTACAGCATATGCTAAGAAAAGACGAATAGATTCGAGTCTTGCTACTGGAGCAAAAGTTTCGTCATAATCTATGCCTTCCTCTTGTCTGTATCCCTGAGCAACAAGACAAGCTTTGTTGCGAGTTACAGTACCATGTTCGTCCAACTTGTTTCGATAGACCCATTTAGTGCCTATCACCGTTTTGTCAGTTGGTCTACGAACGAGTTTCCAAACTTTGTTTCTTTCGAATTCAGTCAGCTCTTCTTGCATAGCGCTGACCCAGTTTGGATCTCTGAGGGCATCATCTATTTTCTTTGGTTCAGTTAGAGAAATAAAGTTAACAAATAAACAAATATTACCTGCACTTCTACGAGTCTGAATACCAGCGTTGGGATCACCAAGAATTTGATCGATTGGGTGATTTACAGTCCATCGCTGAGCCGGGGCATACGTCGCTGATTCAGTCTGAACTGGAGAAACTGAAGATGAGGCTTCAGCTACTTCTGGATTATCAGCTAAGAGAGGAATGTTTGCATTTGTCACTTCATTCACTGATTGCTGAGAAATAGACGGAATTTCTGAGACATTTGGATCAACTGCAGGTATAGTGTTTATAGGCACAGCTGAGACCCAAGATGTTTCAGCTTCACTATTCTGCATATCTGGAATGATAGGAGGACCATCATTTTCTACGGTGTGAGCATGAGGAGTGGGAACTTCTTCTGAATCACCAAGATGAGAAAACATCCATTGATTCAGTTCTTCAGTATCAGCGGACGGTTTAGAGTTCGCTGAACGGGATTCGTCAAACGTGACGTGAATAGTTTCTTCTACAGTTTGTCTTCTACGGTTGAAGACTCTGAAGGCTTTGGAGACTGAGGAGTATCCAAGAAAGATTCCATCATCAGCCTTAGGATCAAACTTTCCAAGGGCATCTCTGTTGTTCAGTATGAAACACTGACATCCAAAGATGTGAAGAAAGCTGATTGAAGGCTTTCACCCATGAAGGAGTTCATAGGCTGTCTTTTTGAATCTTTTAACTATCAGCGACCTATTTTGCGTAAAGCAAGCAGTGTTGACAGCTTATGCCCAAAACTGAGTAGGCAGGTGAGAATCGCTGAGCATTGAACGTGCAACTTCAATAATTGTTCTATTTCTTTTTTCAGCGACTCCATTTTGTTGCGGTGTTCTCACTGAAGAAAAGTTGTGAGAAATACCCTTACTCTCAAGGAAGGAATCAAGAGAACTGTTTTTGAATTCAGTTCCATGATCACTCCTTATTGAGCGAACAGTCATATTGTTCAGAGTTTCCATCTTCCGAACAAAGGTGATGAGTTCTTCAGGGGTATCACTCTTAGAACGGAGAAACATTACCCATGTGTAACGAGAGAATTCATCAACTATGACCAGCGTATATTTCTTTCCAGCGATGGATTGTTTGTTAACAGGGCCAAACAAATCCATATGGAGTAGTTGTAGAGGAGATGACACTGATGAGACTTGCTTTGACTTGAAGCTTGCCTTGGTCTGATTCCCTTTTTCACACGCTGAACATAAAGACTCTTTGGCGTATGAATGCTGAGGTAGACCAGTGACTAACTCTTTGGAGGAAAGAGTATTCAGTGTCTTGAAATTTAGATGCGAGAGCCTCTTGCGCCATAGCCAGTTAACATCAGAAGATGCCTTTGAGAAGAAACAGGAGTTCTCAGTGGTTGTTGAGTCCATGTTTATTACATAAACATTTTCCAAACGATAACCGCTGAGAGCTATCTTCTCCTTTTTGTCAGAGACAAAGCAGGATTCCTTAGTGAAAATCACTTTGTTATCCATGTCGCAAAGCTGACTGATGCTCAGAAGATTATGCTTCAGCCCTTCAACATATGCGACTCTTCTGAAGGAGGTTGTACCATTTGAAAGTACACCATACCCTCGGGTGTGTCCTTTTCCATTTCCACCGAAAGTCACAGAGGGACCCTTCTCTTCCTTGTATTCAGCGAGCAGGTTTTTCTTTCCAGTCATATGTCTAGAGCATCCGCTATCGAGATACCAGATACTCTTCTTAACCTGCATTTACAAAGGAAGATTAGTTTTGCTTGGGTACCCACTTAACCATGTATACACGTTTGTCAGTGGAGCTAGTTGGAATAGAAGGTTCAGTCGTCTTCGCAGCATTTGAAGATTCAGCTTTGTCTTTCTTCACTTTGGTTAATTTCTTAACTTCAGTGGTAGTAGTCACCTTGACCTGATTTGCATTGGTGTTGGTCTTCTTTGCCTTGGGGGCAATCTTCACCTTAGCTATTTTTTCGGCTTTGGTGGCTGTGGGGCACTTACTAGCAATATGATCGGTAAGTCCACAGTGATAACATTTCCTATAACTAAAAATAGTTCTAGGACCACTTGTATGCTGAGCTTTTAATTTCGAATTAGAAGTGCCAGCACCAAGTAAACTATAGGCTTTAGAAATGGGACGAACATTCAGTTCTTCAGATTTCTTACCAAGGACATCCACTCTGAGTCTAGGAGTAGATCGTTGAATAGATCCAGAGATCAGCTTTCTAGATCCAGAGGGGATGGTCACTGAGGCTTTAGAAGCATTCAGCTTTGGTACTAAGGTACCCTTCTGAGGATTTTGATAAATAACAATTCCTTTACCTTTGTCTTTAGAGACAGAGGTAGGTTTTGAATAAACCATTTTCTCCTTACCTTTTGAGGAGGTAGGAGTTTCCTTAGGGATTGGTGTAATGGACGAGTAGCACTGAGATGATGAAGTGTCAGCGACTGAGGATACGAACGTTCCAAATTTAAGCATTGAACGTTCAGTGGTTGGTTTTGGAGTATCATATTTATAACCCAGACCACGTTTATCACTCAGAGGAATCTGAGCCTTAATTATCTCAGTGATCTTTGTTGAAGAATTACACCATCCTTCAACAGTAGCTTGTTCAGCTTTTAATGCAGCGATAGCTTCTGCTCGTTCGATTTTGACTAGCTGATTTAAATAGACTTGATCTTTAAAATCATCTTCAATTTTAGAAAGCTTTTCTATTTGAAGGTGGCAGTTTTTAAGCTTTTCAGCGAGATCAAGATTTTGGTTTTCAACCACAGTTTTGCCGTTCATGGCTTCGTATAAACTTCTAGTCAAGAGATCGATCTTACGGAGACTATCAGCTTCATCAATATTTGCAATATTGGTAAAGAAAGAAGGTGATACCTGAATGGCAGATGTTGAAGTGGAGGGAATGTCTGAACTTTCTTCCTCTTCTTCAATATTGGCCATGAGACATTGATTTGCTTCATCATCTTCAGAGTCAGATGATGATGCTTCTTCATCAGAAGCAGCCCAATCATAGTCAGCCATCAGGCCTTTTCCTTTCTTCTTAAAACTTTTCAGCTTTGCATACTTCTCCTTCAGCTTTGAGTATTTGTCATCTTTATTCCTTGGAACAAAGTTTTTCTTTGAGAAAGCTGAAGGTCTCATGACTTTCTTTGACCTGCACTCATTAGCGAAATGACCTGTCTTTTCGCAGTTGAAACAAGTAGCAGTAGCCTTATCAACAAAAGCTGATGATTTAGGCTTGTCAGTTATGGAAAGAGGTTTGTTCTTTCTAAACATTTTCTTCTTGGCGAATCTCCTGAACTTTTTAGTTAGGAGAGCCAAGGATTCATCATCATCTGAAGAATCAGAGTCTGATGACCTTTCAGAGTTACTTTCTAACTCAGTGATAGTGACCGAGGGTCGCTGAGTAGAAGGTTCTTCTGAGATTAAAGCAACAGGAGTGCTTTTGGAATCTTTTACAAGATTCTTCTTAAGATGGCTAGATTGCTCATGATTCAGCAATGTACCATATAAGGTTGAAAGGGTCATTAATTTAAGATCCTTTGACAGCTTGAGACACATGGAATAATTGTCCCAGCTTTTAGGTAAACATTCTAGAAACTTTGTCAGCACTTCAAAGTTAGAATATTCCTTACCAATAGTTTTTAGATCTATAATTAAGCAATTAAAACGTTGGTGAACTTCAGAGAGAGTTTAATTCTTACCAGAAATGAAGCTTTCGTATTGTCTTACCAGGTTGATCTTTCTTGAGTCCTGGACTTCAGACGTTCCTTCATACTGAACACATATTGTGTCCCACATGGCTTTTGATGACTTCAGGTTCATGACGGAATGGTAGACTTCGTCAGGAAGGGCCATGGATAGTATGGATCTGGCTTTTGTATCTATAGCCACTTTCTTCTTATCTTCATCGGTCCACATGTGTATTTCCTTTGGAATCAGCCTTTCTGGAATAGCAGCTCTAGTTGCAGTGGCTGGAACTAAAGGATCAATTGTTACAGGGATGTGTGGGCCGTTTTCAAGATAGTAAGTCATAGTAGGGTCTACACCTTCTAAAAAGAGTGTCATCCTATTTTTCCACAAGTTGAAGTTGTCTCTGGAAAATCTAGGGGGTTTTGCAAGAGAACCATTGTCTATATAATGTGTGTTTGTGTTGGCCATTTTCAGATAATAGCAAGGAAGAGAAATATCTTAGATTAGATCTTGTTTATGAGATTAAACAAATCTGCTCTGATACCACTTGTTGGTCCCGAAGGCCTATACAAGTTTGTAGAAGGGGGGTTGAATACAAACACACAGATTTTACTTTTCTAAATTGTTTATTGATAAATCATTAACAATTTACAGCTTGTTGCGGAGACAAGATTAAGGATAAACCTAAATCTAAACAAGTTGGAACACTAAGGTTTCTTGCACTAAGAAAGATAAGGAAATTACTAATAATAACCTATCTTGAGATAAGAGATATGAACTTGTCCAGAGTTAGCAAGTTCCTTCAAAAGAAGTGAGTTCATCTCTTTATATACTGCATGCATTTAATGCAAGTCAGTATATACTTTACACGTGTCATCAGCTGGTTGGTTGCATGTCATTGACCTTGGTTGACAACCTTAGTAGCCGTATGGATGAATAGTGTAGTATCAGAGTGGTTGTACGATTTCAGATATTCGGAGGTTCTTTTCTGACAATTCGTACGGAGTCGTGCAAGGGTGGTTGAGATAAAAGTACTTTGTACAGAGGACTTCATGATCAGCTTTCGTTGATTCAGCGATTATCATTTACTATTCAGCAGATGATAAAGTTCAGCGATAGCTGAAGTCTTGTACTTGATACTTCACGTTGAGTGGACAAATCTGAGTCTTCGTTGATCCGCATCAGTTCATTAGGAGACTTGTCGCTGGTTCTTGAGCTTGATCTTCGACTTCAGCGTAGAACCTTTGTTGACGTGAAACTTGTCTTCAGGGATCATAAGTAAACAACTAACTTATCAGCGATCATCATAATGACTTAACAGACTCAGAGCATTAATGATGAACAGTGTTCGCTGAATGTTTAACTTAAAAGAGCGAGAGTTCCTATCAGCGGTACTGTATGATCTTAGTACTTATCAGCGATAGTGAAACTCTGATACATATTGTTTACTTACAATTTTCATTAAGTATATAAGATAGGGTCATTATCAAATCACTGAGGGTTTGGAACAACAATATATAGCCACAAAAATATGTAAAACGTGGCCAAAAGCCACGGTTGTTTATAGCCACGATTTTTATTATTTTGTGTGTTCAAAAGGTAACCAGTAGTCACGGTTATAAATATTAAACGTAACTATATGTGATGATTTCGCCACAGTTATTTTGTGTGACGATTGTCAAGGGCCTTTGATTTCTTTTCATATTATATTATATATATTTAGTATATATTGTACAAAAGACACAAATTGACACAAATATCATTCTTGTCTAGTTTGTAAGTGCCTTTGTCTCTACCCAAGAGGCATGGGTTCGAGTCCCTCTCTCTACACTAATTATTTTTTCATTTAAAATGACATTGGAATCTCCTTCTATTGTATGTGGCCTTGGAGGCTTTTTTTAGATTTATATTATTTCCATTTTTTTATTATTCCCCCGTCCCACTGCAATCTTCATCCCTTCCATCAATTGATTCAATTCTTCCAATATATTTATTTCTTTCAATTCTTCAATTCCACTTTTTGCCACGGTTTTAGAAATACAGGTTAGCCACGGTTGGGTTTAGAACGGTTTTAGAAATACATGATTAACGTTTCTGGCGGATTTTCGGCGGTACATGTAGGTTCGCCGGAAATCAGCCGGAACTAGAATATTTCTTTATTATTCTTATTTTTATTCTTATATAATTATTAATATTATATTATTATTATTATTATTATTATATATTTTTTATTATATAATTATTATTATTATTATATAATAATAATTATTATTATTATTATATAATAATTACTATTATTATTATTATACAATCGATTAAAGCCCAAAACGGTCCATTAAATGCCAAAATGATTCATTAAAGTCTAAAACGGTCCATTGAAGCCCATTACGGTTCATTAAAGCCCAAAACGGTCCCATTAAAGTCCAAATTGATTCTTTAAACCCAAATCGGTCTATTAAAGCCCATAACGGTTCATTAAAGTCCAAAATGGTTCATTAAAGCCCAAAATGGTTCATTGAAACCCAATACAGTCCATTGAAGCCCAATACGGTCCATTGAAGCTCAAAGCGGTTAACTGTAGCCCAAAACGGTTCATTAAAGCCAAAAACGATACATTAAAGCCCATAACGGTTCATTAAATCCCAAAATTGTTCATTAAAGCCCAATACAACCCATTGAAGCCCAAAGTCGCCCATTAAATCCTAAAACGATACATTGAAGCCCAAAATGGTTCATTAAAGCCCAATACAGTCCATTGAAGCCCATTACGATCTATTAAAGTCCAAAACCATACATTAAAGCCCAATACAGTCCATTGAAGCCGATTACGATCCATTAAAGTCCAAAATGATACATTGAAGCCCATAACGGTTATTAAAGCCCAATACAGTCCATTGAAGCCCATTGCGATCCATTTAAGGTCAAAACGATACATTAAAGCCCATAACGGTTTATTAAAGCCCACTACAGTCCATTGAAGCCCATTACGGTCCATTAAAGCCCAAAGCGGTTAACTATAGCTCAAAACGGTTCATTAAAGCCCAATACAATCCATTGAAGCCCATTACGGTTCATTAAAGTCCAAAATGGTTCATTAAAGCCCAAAATGGTTCATTGAAGCCCAATATAGCCCATTGAAGCCTAATACAGTCCATTGAAGCTCAAAGTGGTTAACTGTAGCCCAAAACGGTTCATTAAAGCCCAAAATGATACATTGAAGCCCATAACCGTTCAATAAAGCTCAATACAGCCCATTGAAGCCCATTACGGTCCATTAGAGCCCAAAGCGGTTAACTATAGCCCAAAACGGTTCATTAAAGTCCAAAACAGTCCATTAAGCCCATAACGGTTCATTAAATCCCAAAATCGTTCATTAAAGCCCAATACAGTCCATTGAAGCCCATTACAGTTCATTAAATCCCAAAGCCGTCCATTAAAGCCCAAAACGATACATTGAAGCCCAAAACGGTTCATTAAAGCTTAATACAGTCAATTGAAGCCCATTACGATCCATTAAAGTCCAAAACAATACATTAAAGCCCAATACAGTCCATTGAAGCCCATTACGATCCATTAAAGTCCAAAACAATACATTAAAGCCCAAAACGGTTCATTAAAGCCCAATACAGTCCATTGAAGCCCATTACGATCCATTAAAGTCCAAGTCGTAAAAGGTCTTGTTGGGCAATAATGATTATTTCTTAATAAGCTTTAGTTGGTCTTACTGGCCTTATTGAACTCAATACACACCACATGCATATATGCAGTACATATCTGCATACTAAGTAAGTCATCATTGGTGTGATTGGGCCTTAATAAGTCATAAAGGGTCTTATTCGATTATAATGGTTTTTAATCAGTTTTATTGGATTCTATTGGGCCTTAAACGGTTTTATTGAGGTTTAATCAGTTCTATAGGCTTTAATAGATCTACCGGATTTATATCAGCTTTATTGGCTTTTAAAACGTTTTATTGAATTTTAATAGATTTATTAACTATCAAAAAACTTGAGTTTCCTTCTAAAAAATTTCTTTTTCCCCTATTTTTCCCCTCCTTCTTGCTTAGACACTTTCCCTCCCATTTTCCCCCCTAAACTCATCGCCTCCCCCCAAGTTCCTCTCATTATCTCTCCCAAAATCTTTAATCTCCCTCTCAAATCGGATGAAACCCTAAACTCTTCCACCGCCGTCCACCGCGAGACTTAGGCTGAGCCACGACAGAGATGAGTCCTAACCCTAACCTGCGGCCATAGTTTTCAGGATCGGATGAGCCACGACAGAGATGAGCCACGATTTTTAGGTTGAGCCACGGTGAAAGTTTTTGGAAGATTTGATGTTAGAAATGGAACTAGAAGCTCAAGATAAGGTATGTTCATGGTTTATTTCTTTAGTTTTGGGACAAATGAGTTAAACCCTAAGTTATCTATGAATCATCTATATCTATACTACCTTAATATTGGTTTTGACCAAATGTCTTAAGGACAAGTCACATTGCATAAGGTACAACTATTTTAAGCATAAAATCTAAAAAACTCTTAATTACAACTTTATATATCTATATCTATATCTATACTACCTTAATATTGGTTTTGACCAAATGTCTTAAGGACAAGTCACATTGCATAAGGTACAACTATTTTAAGCATAAAATCTAAAAAAACTCTTAATTACAACTTTATATACACAATGTACAAGTGGCTATTGCTTCATTTTAAAGACCTTTCAGCACGACCAACTGTGGTACGTGAAGAGTTAACTTTCTCTTTCTCTACCCATACTTTTTCCTTCCTCATGTATGAACGATTCAAAATTGAACTCCCGCTTTTCTTCTCTAGACAACACACCCGTTCGTTCTTCTCCCTAAAAATCACTCACCAATATTCAAATTCAAAATTATTTCACGCTTCACTTCATCATTCAGTTTCCATCATCTCGGTCTCTCCTCCTCCCCAAGACCGATTCACAGTCCAATATTCAGGTACGGGTTGCATTCTCTTAGATAACCCTAGAATTTCCCCCGTTGATCTGAAAATATGAAATTTTGGTTTAAATCCAGGTAAAGTTTTAAATCTGTTTATGAGTTATTGCACCGAACCTGTGTCTCGAATTCTCTAATGGATTTCTCATCTCCATGTTTGCTCCATTCTCCATCTCTACACGTCAAGGTACTCTCTAATTTCTAAATTCTCACCGAGTCTTTTTAACCAAGTTTGATCTTATTACTTCCATCTTTACTCGATTTTCTCATTTCTAGGTCTTCTCTGAAACTCAAGGTACGCTCCAATTAGGGCTTATAATAGATTTTTCAATTTGGTCTGTTGAAAGTGTTTGACAATATATTTCAATTGGGATTCAAACAAGTTTTTTCTTCTTTTGTGTTTTACGATATATTCTAAACTCTTTGTCAATATATCTCAGTGAAGAAGGGTTGCAACAGATTTTTTTCAGTGTTTTTCTTTTTATGTTTTCCCCTGCTCATATATCTTAATGTTTTTATGTTTCTTAATGGTGTTTTATGCAGCGATATGTTTTTATGTTTCTCCAGTGATCCAGTAACTGTACAAATAGATTTCTAATGCCATCAATCTGCCTCTTGTGGTTTGTGATCAGGTTCAAAAGTTGACACTTTAAGTATTATTATTATTCAGAGTAATTATTGGAGGATACCTCAATTTGTTCTTTGTAGAATTACCTAATTCATTCATGTGTTGGGAGCTTGTCTTTCTTGCAAATGTACGGATTATGGGGGCTTAAGTTTATATTGTATAATTGTTATGACTTGAAAATGAGTTAAAAGTTCATATTGTATAATTGTTATGCAAATAAACATACTTTGCCAAGAATTTAAAGTAACAACCTTTTTTAAATAAATAAATTGAAGAAATGCTTTTGAGCAAGTGAGAGGAAGAGTCGGCTAATTGGTTATGGACCGGTTAATAAAAGCCCGACCGTATTGGTTATAAGTGAAAGCCTCTTTTTAGTCCTAAATCTTGAAGTTTGGAGTATGTGCTTTTTTGTTTCAATTCATTTGAGAATCGCTTTTGGCAGGTTGGATAAGATCTTAGTCGCCTTAGGGGGCGTTTAGAAGATGCTTACACTGGTAAGCGCTTACCAAGTCATATTAGCTTACCGGATGAATATGGCAAGGGCCAAGAATTTTACCCGGTAAGAGTGGAAGTAAGGACCGAGAGTCTTACCCGGTAAGTGAGTGCGACGACTCTTACCATGGTTAGCGTTTACCGGCTAAATTGTAGCATACGATGCTATTTTGATGGACTAAAATCTTACCAGGAAGTAGGTGATAGTGGTGAATTTTACCGGTAAGCACTTACCCGGGTAAGTGATTAGGTAAACGGGCTTTAGTCGTATATAGAGTACGTACACATGTAAGGCCACTATTGGTTTACATGCATGGTTTCAATGGCTACCACTAATGACTTTTAGTTCAACGAATGGTTTTCTATGCATCAACGCTTGCTTGCTCACAGGTACCGCAGCTTTTGCTTTTGCTTTTTTAGTTATTTATTGTTTTACCGGGTAAGACTCTCGGTTCTTGTCTTCGCTCTTACCGGGTAAGATTCTTGGTTCTTGCCATATGCATTCGGTAAGTTAGTGTGGCTTGGTAAGGGCTTACCCGGGTAAGTATTTGGTAACTGGTCCCTTGTAGTCTAAATTTGGTAACTCTGCCTTTATATCAACCCTCTTTTGATATCTACCATGATTCTATTAAGGTTTCTGGGAGTTCTAACTGTTGGTATAAGCAGTTTCTGTTGGAACCACCTTAAAAGTGACCGTCACTGATCGTTTATCATTCCTGATATGATAATTGACAATAACTGAAATCCCTATGTCTGGTAAATATATGATGGGCGTATTTACTATTATTGACATACTATAGGGTTTCCCATTAGGTGATTGGAACTATGGGTTATTATATGGCACATAATAAACACCAAGGGTTAAAAGTGTAAATACTCTTATTATATATAGAGTACCCTAATCATACATTTAACCCTAATCATTTTACTGCTAATTAACAATCAGCCGTGTGCCTCCCCTGAGATCGTCTCTCTCGATCGATCATCATCCCATCATAATACGATCACCTCGTTCTGGGAACCCGACAATCAATGGCAAATATGTTTAATGCTTTCACTGGATCCTCAGGATCATCGGGTATGTTTTCTTGTCATCTTATTATCTATCAAATACAAATCATGATTATTCCAACATGTGGTATCAGAGCCCCAGGTTCAAAATTGATTCATGATTTGTATTAGTTTTGATGGCTTTAATTTATCGGTTTACTTTGTGTTTATGTATGCCGCCGCAAACATCAAAACTGCATTGAATTGCAATTTTATCATCTGCGATTATAATGCTATTTTTCCATCGTATTAAACCCTAATTATGCCATGTTAATTGATCAATGTTATTTATCCCGAATTGATCAATGTATAGAATTTTTTTTTCGGTTGAACCTTACTTTTCGCTACTGTACATAGCGAAAACCTTACTTTTCGGTATTGTACATAGCGAAAACCTTACTTTTCGCTTCTGTACATAGCGAAAACCTTACTTTTCGCTACTGTACATAGCGAAAACCTTACTTTTCGCTACTGTACATAGCGAAAACCTTACTTTTCGGTATTGTACATAGCGAAAACCTTTTCTTTTCGATACTGTACATACTGAATTCCTCAATTTTTTTTTCGGTATGGATCATTCCTATTACTGCCATACCGAAAACCTTGCACTAATATTTATGGTCTCATCATTTGTGCCCAAAGGTCAAATATGATTCTCATAATGCATTTTTTTTCCTTTTGCATAATGAACACTGAGTATACTAATTCTGCCCAAAGGTGATTTAATATACCTGTGTGTCAAAAGGACTTTCTACATGCATAATTCACACGATGCTCTATTTTGTGCCCAAAGGTCAAAAGATAAGCATTGCGTTGCATAACCCTAACGCTCATGTTTACTTAGATATTAGTTATTTCTGCCCAAAGGTGATGTAACATCTAAGTAGAGCCTTACTTTGACTTATTGTTTTGGTGTTTACAATAGGTATACTCATCACTAGCTTCATCACTAAAATGGTCATAGTTTCATTACTCTGAGGAATATTACTGTTAGGCCTGCTTACTTTAACATTACTTTGATTCCATTACTTTAAGAAACATTACTTTGTCCGCCTTTTATAGCTAACTACGTCACTATGATAGTCTTCTATAACTTATATCCTCCTCCTTTCCTAATCAGTACCTAACTTTGGCATTGAGCCACTTACTGGTGCGAACTTTGCGTCATGGAAGGATCAATTACTTCTTACTCTGGGGATGGTTGACCTTGATCATGCCATTCGCCATGATGAACCCACTGCTATTACTGCTGCGTCCACTGCAGCTCAGAAAGCGGATTTTGAAAAGTGGGAAAGGGCAAATCGCTTGTCCCTAATGATGGTCAAGAACTCCATTAACCTCAGTATCCGAGGAGCTATCCCTGACTCTAATAAAGTCAAAACTTACCTCAAATCTATTGAGGATCACTTCAAGGGATCGTCTAAGGCTCATGCAAGTAGCTTAATGCTACAGATGCTCACTCTGAAATATGAAGGAAATAGCAGTGTCCGTGAACACATTATGAAAATGATTGATATGGCTCATAAGCTTAAGAGTCTTGAGATGGAAGTCTCTGATAATTTCCTTGTGCATTTCATAATGACCTCTTTGCCTGCTCGGTTCGACACCTTCAAAGTTAACTATAATGCTATGAAGGATAAATGGTCGATAAGTGAACTGATTGCAATGTGTGTGCAAGAGGAGGATCGCCTAAAGCTGGTACAACCTGAAGCTGTTCACCTGACAACCACTACTAATTCTAAGAAAAGGAAGGGTAATCACGGTAATCAGACTGGAAATAAAGTCCAAAAGGATAATAATCATGGTGCCGTTGCCTCTGGCTCTAAATCCTTGTCTAACAAACCTAGCTGCAAATTCTGTCGTGCCAAAGGGCACGGACAGAAAGATTGCCCTAGGTTCAAGGAATGGCTAGCTAAGAAAGGTAACATTCTTTATGTAATATTTGATTCCTTTACTACTGATGTCCCTATTAATACATGGTGGGGTGACTCTGGTTCTATGGTCCATGTGACAAACTCAATGCAGGGATTCCTTACAATCCAGAAGCTACCAAAGGGCCAAAGAAAACTTAGAGTTGGAAGCGGTGATCTCTTAAATGTCGAAGCCATGGGAACTTTAAATTTACATATGAGTACCGGAAAGTGTATTAGACTAGTGGATACCTTATATGTACCGAGAATTACTCGGAACCTTGTATCCATATCTAGACTAGACCTTGAAGGTTATGTAATAATTCATGGTTGCGGCAAGATTGCCATTACTCATAATAATGAATTGCTTGGTCGAGGTTTCTTGGATGGATTGCTGTATAGATTAGAACTAGATCATAATTTCTCACAATCTTTGCTGTCTCTTAATATTGATGACGTAAGTAAAACAACAAAATCACCTAAACAAATAGAGAATTCCTCCATGTTGTGGCATAAACGTCTTGGCCACATCTCACGAGATAGAATGACTCGACTCGTAAAGGATGGAATCTTACATTCTCTTGATTTTAGTGATTTTGAAACATGTATTAAGTGCCTCAAAGGCAAAATGGCGAAAGGGAATAAGAAAGGAGCTACTAGAAGTTCCAACTTGTTGGAAATAATTCACACTGATATTAGTGGTCCTTATCCCGCATCAATCACAGGACATACATCATTTATTACATTCATTGACGATTATTCGCGTTATATGCACCTATATCTGATTAAGGAAAAATCTGAATCCTTACAAACTTTTATTGATTTTAAAACTTTGGTTGAAAACCAACTTGATCATAAAATAAAAGTTGTGAGATCAGATAGAGGAGGTGAGTATTATGGTAGACATACTGATATTGGTCAAGCTCCTGGTCCTTTCTATAATTTTTGCAAGGAACATGGCATAATTAACCAATACACCATGCCTGGTTCTCCTCAACAAAATGGTGTTGCTGAAAGGAGAAACAGAACCTTAATGGACATGGTGAGAAGTATGCTTGCTAACACTAACTTACCTACTTTCCTATGGACTGAGGCATTAAAAACAGCCGTTCATATACTCAATAGGGTTCCATCAAAATCTGTCCCTAAAACTCCTTATGAAATCTGGACAGGTAGGAAACCGAGTCTAAAATATATGAAAGTATGGGGCTGTCCTGCCGAAGCAAAAGTCTATAACCCTAACTTAAAGAAACTGGATCCTAAAACCCTTACATGTTTCTTTATCGGTTATCCTGATAACTCAAAAGGTTATCGGTTTTACTGTCCTTCCCACACTACGAGCATCATTGACACGCAGCATGCCACATTTCTTGAGAACTCAAAGATCAGTGGGAGCACGACAAATCATGACTCAGATTTGCAAGAAGTACAAGAAGCGGGGGGAAACCATTCTTCCGGTATACTTATTCCTCCGATAATTCCTCTTGTACCCACCGCTGCTCCTAATATCACTGATCCTGCTCCTCCTAACCAAAATACCGAGGGAACATCATCATCGCTTCCGAACGCTGAACCTAATATCACTGATTCCACTCCTTCTGTTACTGAACCGGAAAATCAACTCAGTAGATCATCTAGGGCACGCAGGGCCACAAATTTTGATGATTTCGTAACCTTTTTATCTGAAGTTGAGGACATTGGAAAGCTTACTGATCCTACCTCTTATCGAGAAGCCATTAATAGTGATCAGGCCACTCAGTGGAATGAAGCCATGTTTGAAGAGCTTAATTCCATGCAACACAATGATGTTTGGGACTTGGTTGAACTTCCTGAAGGATCCAAAACTATCGGTTGTAAATGGGTTTCAAAACCAAATTAGACCCGAAAGGAAACATCGAACGCTATAAGGCCAGACTGGTTGCAAAAGGCTTTACTCAAAAGGAAGGAATCGATTATCAAGAGACCTTCTCTCCTGTCTCTCGTAAAGATTCTTTAAGGATTGTTATGGCACTTGTAGCTCATTATGATTTAGAGTTACATCAGATGGATGTCAAGACCGCATTCTTAAATGGAGACTTGCAAGAAGACGTATACATGCGACAACCTGAAGGATTCATTCCAGAAGGTAAAGAGCATATGGTTTGCAAGTTGAAGAAATCCATTTATGGGTTGAAGCAGGCATCACGACAATGGTACCTCAAGTTCCATAAAATGGTAAAAGGGCAAGGTTTTCTAAAGAATCAAGTGGATCAATGCACCTATCTCAAGATCAGTGGGAGTAACTTTATAATCCTTGTCTTGTACGTAGATGACATCCTACTAGCAAGTAACAACTTGGATATGCTGCATGAGTCGAAGCGGATGCTTTCGCAAAATTTCGACATGAAAGATCTCGGTGATGCCTCTTATGTCATTGGTATCGAAATACATCGAGATAGGCATAATGGTGTTTTGGGTCTTTCTCAAAAGGCATATATTGAGCGTATCTTAAAACGCTATAACATGCAGCACTGTACACCCACTGTAGCTCCAGTAGTTAAAGGGGACGTGTTTGGTTCTTTCCAAGCTCCGAGCACTGAGATTGAAAAGGAAGAAATGAAGATGATACCTTATTCGTCTGTAGTAGGGAGCATTATGTATGCTCAGGTCTGTACTCGTCCGGATATCGCTTATATCGCTGGTATGCTGGGACGTTACTTATCTAATCCCGGAATAGCACACTGGAAAGCGGCTAAAAAGGTTCTACGATATCTGCAAGGGACCAAAGACTACAAATTAACTTATAGAAGAAGTGACAACTTAGAAGTAGTAGGATATTCTGATTCCGATTTTGCTAAATGCAAGGAAGATAAGAAATCTACTTCTGGGTACATATTTATGTTAGCTGGTGGACCTATCTCATGGCGGAGTCACAAACAGAAGCTGACTACAACGTCCACCATGATGGCTGAATACGTTGCCGTTTATAATGCCAGTTGTCATGGGATGTTGTTAAGGAACCTGGTCAGTGGACTCAAAATCGTCAACTCCATTTCTAGACCATTGAAGCTTTACTGTGATAACTCAGCTGCCGTAACTTTCTCGAACAGTAACAGTTCAACTGGCGCTGGGCTGTATCTTGATACAAAGTATCTGTTTGTGCGCGAACGGGTTGAGGAAAATGTCCTTTGTATCGAGTACATAAGTACAAAGAATATGCTAGCGGATCCGATGACCAAAGGTCTTCCTCCTAATGTCTTCGTAGGACACGTGTCGAAGATGGGGCTTACAAAAGACTTAATTTAATAGCATATTGTACTTATTGGTCATTACTATTATCTTAATAAAATTTTCCTCTATATTCAGATTTTGTTTGTCTATTAGTTACGCTTTGAGCTCATAATGGTGTATGGACATTATTATAACGAAATCTGTCTTAGTCAATTGATCATTGCTTATTCAGTTTTAAATTTGAGTCATAGTTTGACTAGTGGGGGTCCTGGGTTGATATTCTTCTCTACGGCTGTACTTATTAGCTATGATTTCAGTTTAAAACAAAATGAGTATCATCCCGGCCGGACTTATTGGTGCTCATAGATAAAAGATCGCTTGGTCAAGTGGGAGAATGTTGGAACCACCTTAAAAGTGACTGTCACTGATCGTTTATCATTCCTGATATGATAATTGACAATAACTGAAATCCCTATGTCTGGTAAATATATGATGGGCGTATTTACTATTATTGACATACTATAGGGTTTCCCATTAGGTGATTGGAACTATGGGGAATTATATGGCACATAATAAACACCAAGGGTTAAAAGTGTAAATACTCTTATTATATATAGAGTACCCTAATCATACATTTAACCCTAATCATTTTACTGCTAATTAACAATCAGCCGTGTGCCTCCCCTGAGATCGTCTCTCTCGATCGATCATCATCCCATCATAATACGATCACCTCGTTCTGGGAACCCGACAATCAATGGCAAATATGTTTAATGCTTTCACTGGATCCTCAGGATCATCGGGTATGTTTTCTTGTCATCTTATTATCTATGAAATACAAATCATGATTATTCCAACAGTTTCAACAAAAACTTTGGATTTCTTTTAAAATTGGAATGCTTATGAAGAGAATATTGATTTTGTTCAGTTTTCTGGTCCTCATAGTCATGGAATGGGAATATCATCTTAACATTGTCTGCTTGTTATATGTGAAGCTTTAATAAAATGTTTTTCTATGTTTTGATGCTTTATGAATCGAGTTTAAAAGCATGTATCAAATGGAAGTAGTTATTTATCCTTTTTGTTTAATCTGAATCATAGGCAATGTAATCTGGTGTTGACATGATTGAAATATGAAAATAATGGTTTTTGTTTTTCCGATAATATTATCTTGGGGATCGTTTACCGGGTAAGTACACAACGAGTAACATGTCTCAAATCATTTCTATGTTTTACAGGGTTGGACTTGGGGAAAGCATGTATGTTATAGAAGTTTACATCCTTTGACCTGTCAAATATCTTATTTATATGGTTAGGGGACGTTTACCAAACGCTTACCGAATAAGTGCTTAACGGGTGTCTAGATAAACATGAGTACAAACCATAACATGTAAGAAATGAATGGAATTATTTTAACTTTTAACATAACATGAGGAATCAAGAGGTATTTTTCAGAGGGTGTGATACTGTCCGGTGTCCACCAACCACTAAAGGCATGACACTACCCAATATTAGAGGAAAAGGTAAGTCTTCAGTCTTGATCATCTTGAAATGAATCATAAGTCAAGCCCATTAGTTATTAATATATATAACCCATTAGTTATGATGGTGTTGGAAGAAAAGTTTGGCATATCGATATATAAGCGAAAGCGGAGCCGAGAACATTTTGAACTGTTGAAGATGCGGCTGATTTGATAGAGAAAGTGAAGACAAAAGGTTAACCTGATTATGAAATTTACGAAAAAATTGATGGGTTTATTTGTTTTCTGATGATTTTTGTTTGTTTTTAAGTCGTTTTAGTCGATATATTAATAAATGCAAATCAGTTTTTCATGTTTTTGAAGAACACGGAAGCTTTAAGAACATAGCTTTCACGGGTTTGATGATAATTATCTGATTCAAGTGGTAATTATCTGGTTGCTTTATTTTTGCATGATAGACTCCTATTTCTAAGATATTTTATGTTATGTTTGACTATTGTTTAAAGTTCTTTTGAATGAGTGTTTATATTCGGTATTCTCTCTTGCATTTATTCAAGATTTACATCCTGCCGCATTGCGCGGGTACACAACTAGTAGGTTGAAGATTGAAGAATTGAGGTGGAAATTCTTCAAGTTTGGTGTTGTGAGAAAGACATATTAACTGTGGTAAGTTCAAAAATTCGTATAAAATCAACCGTATGTCCAAATGAAGTGTTATTTATACCGATGAAAATCTCTGTGAGTGTAGAACAATTTTGTAGTTTACATCGAAGTCTAGTTCAGATTCTAAGTATATCGAAATTGTTGATTTTACAGACCTGTTCTGCAGATACTCGAAATTTCGTACTGTTTGTATAAATTCTGTAGAAAATAGAGTAGAGCTCCAAATTAAGTGAATCCAGTTGCTATGAAATCCTAAGAGGTATATGCACAACTTTCATTTTTATAAGAAAAATTGTTTCTGCCTCTAAATATGATAAAAAGGCTTAAACTTTTGGTATAAAGAAGCTGTTAGCTACTGTTTGGAAGTATAAAAATTGGATTTTGCAAATGTTGTTTAGAGTCCTAAGAATTGTTTGAAGTGTTAATTAAGTGTCATAAGGGTATTTTAAGTATGTTTGAAGGTTCGTAGGCTCTTTTGAAGTATAAAGGCTTGTAGGAACCTGAAGTTGATGAGAACTAACAACGGACAACGGCGACCAAGGGCTGTGGCCCGATGCTGCAGCAACAGTGAACAAAAAGGTCTATGAGCACAACTTGGGGGCTGTACCAGTAACAGTCATGCAGCAGCCTTCGGGATGACTTCTGTCAAGTTTGAGTACATCTAAAAATGAGTCGGTAGCTTATAAAAATAGTTCAGGTTGACTGTAAAATATTTAAACTCATAAACATAGACATTTGAACAGTTTTAAAACGGAAAAACAAACAGCGGGACAGCAGCAAGAAACAGTTAAACACATCAGCTTAATGATCTGTCTGCTGCTGATCTGCTCACAATCTGTCTGAATTGCAAAGCTGTCTTTTTATGCTTTTGACAGTTTCCTCTAAATTCCGTGCTTCTATTAATCTGCTTCTGTTTCTTCAATAACCAGCTGACAGCACAGGGTTTGATCTGAGTTGCTTCTTGATGTCTGTTTGCAGATCTCAAATACTGCACAAGTTTATATTTTTTTCTTTTTGTGTTTCTATTTTTTCTTTAACATCGATTATCTGCTCTCTAACATTGCTTGGTGTTTAAGCCCTTGATTGTTTTTGTGTTGTACAAGGTTAGTGCAGGGGTTGTTTTGGGTCGAAGATAGAAGACAAGGGCTTGTTAGATGGTCAAAGAAAGTTATATCTACCATAAATACTTACTTACTTATCTAACTCCAGTTGCCAGGTATCATCAGTTGAACTGAAACTTGCATGCATTCCTTCATAATGTTCCTTCCTTCCATCTCTTTAAATTTATTTATTTATTTATTTTTGGGTTTGGATGTTGGTAATTAAAAGTATACAAGACAAGATCATGTGTATGTAAATTGTAGATCTTAAGAATACATTACTATCTTCATTCCATTTGTAATGATAATATATATTGTATTCATCGCTTCTTTCTTCCTCAGTACATAATGTTGAAATTTGCAGTTATAACTTAATTTGAGATTCTGAAATTGGAATGCAACCGAGCATATAATATTATTATATTATGTATTATTAATTCCATACCTTTTATCACATGTGATATACGCGAAATCTGATGAACTAATAAAATCACATGTGATACACGCGACTTTAGCTGCGACCTGAGGTCGCTAGGCCAAGTTGCCCGCACACCTTTGTTGGTCGTTAATGTAAAATCACATTCGATTTTGCGTATGATTCGGCCGTTTTCAATTCAAGGGTAACTATATACACACACACACCAGTTATATGTAAATATTACACTAAAAACCTAATATTTTATGTAAATTTTGTGATTTTTTTTGAAAATATATTAAGAACACAACATCAGAAATGGTGAAGAAAAGCAGCAACAAGCCATCATCAACCAAAAGACCGAGGAATGAAAACCCACCATTGCCTGCTTTTAAGGTACAAGTATTTTCTTTTCATCTTTATGAATCTTGAATACAATTACAGTTTTGAATTTTTTTGTGTTAATTATTTGGATTGATCAGGTGAGAAAAGAGAAGATGGGGGACAAAATCACTAGGTTGAGGTCGTGGATAGAATCATGGCAGAGGTGACAATGGCAGGGGTGATGGTGGTGGTGGCGACAGGGCGGTGGTGGTGGTGGCGGCGACAGGTTCAATGGTCGAGGTCGGGGAAGGATGGGCTAAGAAGATGAGCATTTGTGTTTAAGTTTTGAGATTGTATTATGCTCTAGGTTTACAAATTTATGCATTTCCGACTTCTGATATTTTTGTAAAGAGTTTATTGCCACAGTTTTAGTTATTTTGTGTGACCAAAAGACAACAATTAGCCACGGTTATTATAATTCAATGTAACTGTACATCATGAATCAGCCACGCTTGCTATGAAATTTGTGTGACTATAACTACTTTATTGTCATGGTTTGGTTATTTCATGTGACAAAATGGTAACCAATGGCCACGATATTAACAATTCACTGTAACCGTATGTCATGAAATGGTCACAGTTAATGTAACATTTGTGTGGCTATAAGTAGTTTATGGTCACGGTTTTAGTTTACTCATGTAACATTTGTGTGGCTATAAGTAGTTTATGGCCACATTTTAGTTATATGGAGTGACCGAAAGGCAGCCAATAGCCACGGTTCTACAATTTAAAAAACCATATATATATATATATATATATATATATATATATATATATATATATATATATTATCAAGAATTGGCTACGGTGGATATAAAATGTGTGGCTGTAACTAGTTTATTGTCACAGTTTTAGTTATTTTGTGTTATCAAAAGACAACAATTAGCCACGGTTATTATAATTCAATGTAACCGTACATCATGAATCGGCCACGCTTGCTATGAAATTTGTATGACTATAACTACTTTATTGTCATGGTTTGGTTATTTCATGTGACAAAATGGTAACCAATGGCCACGGTATTAACAATTCACTGTAACCGTATGTCATGAAATGGCCACAGTTAATGTAACATTTGTGTGGCTATAAGTAGTTTATGGTCACGGTTTTAGTTTACTCACGTGACCATTTTAGTTTACTCGTGTAACATTTGTGTGGCTATAAGTAGTTTATGGCCACATTTTAGTTATTTGGTGTGACCGAAAGGCAGCCAATAGCCACGGTTCTATAATTTCAAAAACCATATATATATATATATATATATATATATATATTATCAAGAATTGGCTACGGTAGATATAAAATGTGTGGCTGTAAATAGTTTATTGCCACAGTTTTAGTTATTTTGTGTGACCAAAAGACAACAATTATCCACGGTTATTATAATTCAGTGTAACCGTACATCATGAATCGGCCACACTTACTATGAAATTTGTGTGACTATAACTACTTTATTGTCATGGTTTGGTTATTTCATGTGACAAAATGGTAACCAATGGCCACGTATTAACAATTCACTGTAACCGTATGTCATGAAATGACCACAGTTAATGGAACATTTGTGTGGCTATAAGTAGTTTATGGTCACGGTTTTAGTTTACTCATGTGACCAAAAGGTCTCTAATAGCCACGCTTAATATGAGTTTGTGTGACGATAAGTAGTTTATAGCCACAGTTATAGGAAAAATGCCCCAATACCATAAAATTTTGGATACGTTTATGGCCACGGTTTTTAGGCTATGGCTACAGTTTTTCATGTGATATGGTGACGCATTTTAAACGTGGCCATAAGGGTATCAAAAGTCACGGCAGAATAGGCTACGGTTTTATCAATTCAAAAAACCGTGGCTAAAGGCCTACGGCCACGGTTTTTAACCGTGGCCATTGTGAGTTTTTGTACTAGTGAGATGCGTGACTTTTGTGGGGCCGTTTTTGGCACTTATATTTCATAGTAGAGGTTTGGTATATTTGTTCGGTGTGGGTTGTTATATTTGTTCGGTGACCGGATGAGCCTAAACTTAAACTGTGGAGTAGGAAGACACAACTGAGGTATAGGAAGCCTTTAGGGAAGACTTTGATCATCGAGAATTCAGGATGATGGTAGTGAGGACTCTCATATAAGGAAAATTCAAATCACATCTGGCCAATGTCATTGTGAATTTACAGGTGCATGGGTGTGCTTGATTAATGTTGTTCAGTTGATCGATGGAAGGGGATAGTGTGTAGAGAGAGTGGTGGTAGCGTGTAGAGTTTTAACCTTGGGTGTGGAATATAATGATTCTCAAAAATTAATTGGCTCTTTTGTTTCAATTTTACAATTGGTATAACTCCTAATAACACACGTCCAATTCATCACGATAAATTCTTTCGACACTCTCACATAAAAATGTCACATGCAGTAAATAGAAAATGTATTTACTTTTAATATTTGTTAATTTTTACTATTTATTGTTATTGCTTTAGTCATAAAAAGGAGCAAAACTCAAATATAAATTTGACACGTGAGGGATAAAATGATGGCGTTGAAAACTCAAACATGTCTATGTGTGTTTTCTCTTTGAAAATGTGTTTGTTCTATTTTGGTAAATCAAATAATTACATGACACATTTTTTCAAACTTAAACAACTTTAATTAACATTAATCAACATCAAATACTACTTTATTTGAGTTGTCTAATTGAAGACTCTCTCTCTCTCTCTCTCTCTCTCTCTCTATATATATATATATATATATATATATATATATATAAAACAGGTTCAAAGAAAATCCTCAAAAAAACAGAAAACTGAATAACATCCTGGTAGCCTTTATCTGGACGGTCTATACTTGTGCATACAAGTAATTTGTAACATGCACAAGTGCATAATGCACTTGTGCATAAAAACCTATAAAACAACATTATTTACCTGTATGCCCAAATGCATACCGCCCAGATAAATGGACACCAGGGTGTTCTTCAGTTTTCCATTTTTTAATTAGGTTTTCCTCTGAACCTCCCTTTATACATATAGGGACAAGTTCAAACGAGAACTTAAATATTTTTAGAAAAAAAGAGAAACGTGATATCATATGCAATACACAAGCTTAATCATATATGATTAAACATACGTTAAATTGACAATATATCGACGTTTAAACACATATGGTTAAACACACCCAAAGGGTGTGTAATCACATATGTTATTGAGACTTCTCGCCTTCTCGCATTCTTATTTCTCTCTCTCTCTCTCTCTCTCTCTCTATATATATATATATATATATATATAGGGGTGGGTTCAAATAAAAACTCAAATTCAATTGTAAACGTGAGGACAAACCACAGCCGTTGATTAATAATCCGGTGAAGTGATTAGTGGCAAAAAAACGCGGTGGCAATTTTGTAAATAAGTTGAAAACTCTGTCCATGGCTTAATGAATATTTAACGCGCATGGGTAAAATTGGAAAAAAAATTATTCAGTCTGAATAAAAGGTAATTATTCAGACTGAATAAAGGTAATTATTTTCGTCAGATTAGAATCAGCGTCTCCTTTGTTGACTTTTTATTTTCTTTTTTAATTAAAAAACTTTTACCTCCTTAAATTTTAAAATAAATTATCTCAAAAATTACTAACATTTTAATCAAACAAATTACATCAAAAAAACGAGAATTTCGTGCTCTTCGATATGACATCCATCATGATATAGTTTTTTTTCGTTTTAACCGTTTTTACGTGAAATCGTGTATATGTGTTATATTCAGAGTGAATAATACAACATTCGGGATGAATAATATCTACATTTATTCGGACTGAGTATATAGAATTATTCAGACTGAATAATTTACCTTTATTCAGTCTGAATAATTATATTCGTTTGAATATCTACATTTATCCAGTCTGAATAATTCTATATATTCAGACTGAATAAAGATAGATATTCAAAACGAATAAATGTTTAAGTTTTGTTATTTTTTCATATCTACATTTATTCAGTCTGAATAATTCTATATATTCAGACTGAATAAAGGTAGATATTCAAAACGAATAAATGTTTAAATTTTGTTCTTTTTCATATCTACCTTTATTCAGTCTGAATAATTAGATATTCAGTCTGAATAAATGTAGATATTATTCATCTAGAATGTTATATTATTCATTCTGAATATAACACATGTACACGATTTCACGTAAAAAACGGTTAAAATGAAAAAAAAACTATATCAAGACATGAATAAGTTTTATTCTTTTTTAATATCTACCTTTATTCAGTCTGAATAATTCCATATATTCAGTCTGAATAATTCTATATACTCAGTCCGAATAAATGTAGATATTATTCATCTCGAATGTTGTATTATTCACTCTGAATATAACACATATACACGATTTCACGTAAAAAACGGTTAAAACGAAAAAAAACTATATCATGATGGATGTCATATCGAAGAGCACGAAATTCTCGTGTTTTTGATGTAATTTGTTTGATTAAAATGTTAGTAATTTTTTAGATAATTTATTTTAAAATTTAAGGGGGTAAAATTTTTTTAATTAAAAAAGAAAATAAAAAGTCAACAAAGGAGGCGTTGATTCTAATCTTGACGAAAATACCCCTAAAGCTGAATTTTAGGAATGGCTTAAATATGGCTGCGATCAATGGACGAGATTTGTCCTCACGTTTACAATTGAAATTGAGTTTTCATTTGAACTTTCCTCTATATATATATATAGGGGCTTAATCAAATAAGAACTATTTAGTTTGTGGTAACTGTAAGAACCAATATTAGCCACTCATTTAAAATAATCAATATAAATTTTAAATAAATATAAAAGGGTATTTTACTAAAAAAATTGAATATCTAATTAATATATAAACTCTCCTCTCACTTCTCACCTCTCACCTCTCACCTCTCACCTACATAAACCCTAAAATATTTCTTTTCTTTCTTTATGTGCAGCCAAAAACCAAATTTATAAACTTACTCTCTCTCTCTATCTCTCTCTCTCTCGGAACCACCCGCCGGCGACTTTTGTTCTGCAGGCGAACCACCATCCGACCATCCGGCGACCTGCATCCCTCTGCTCTCCTTCTCGTCTTCTTGATCGAGACAAACAACAACACCCACCATCGATTCTCCTACCCTCACCCTCTCGGTTTTCTTGACCTGCAACCACCCCCACAGTGCATCTCCACCGCCGGCAGCCACCATTCCGGCAACTGCAGACCGATTCCCTCTTCTTTCTCTCCTAATCGAGTCCCTCAGACCCTCTCTCTTTCTTCCTTTTCTTGGTGTCGATTGCAGATCTGCATTCATCCTCTCCATCTCTATCCCCCATCTCCTCCCCTCTCCATCTCTCTCGATTGCTCACACAAACCTGTACCAAAGAAAATTTTGGATATCGAAGGTTTGTATCGTTTTTTTCTGGGTCACAGTGGCATCGGATTTGGTATCACAATGGTATCACATTTGGTGTTGTATGTATTTCGGGTATCACACTAAGGATAGATGTTTGTATCTTGTATGTATTTTGGGTATCACGTCTGGTATAACAGTAGAGTATCACAATGTATTTTCTTATTTTACGAAGTGTATCACAAAATATCATGTGGTATTGCTTTACTAAGTGTATCAAATTATGTTTTTTCTTTAGTTTCGTTATGTTGTTAAGGGTATCACAGTATATGGGTATCACATTGGTATCGCAGATGTTCTTGGAGTATTACCAAAGTAATGAATGTGATGCTGAATTGGATGACAATGGGTATCACAGTGGTATCACAAAGTTATTGTATGTATTTTCGGTATCACGATTGGCCGGAGAGAGGAGAGAGGAGAGAGGAGATTTTAAAATACCTAAAATGCCCTTTTATTTAAATTTCAAACAAAATTTCCAAAATTAACAATTTCCTAATTTATAGCTTAATATGTGGTTCACGCTGGTTCTTACAGTTACCACAAAATAACTAGTTCTTCCTTCAATGGCCCCCTATATATATATAGGTTGTTTCATTTGCAAACTATCAAAATTATATAAACCGTACAAACCATCGATTTCATTGGTTAAGTTAATGATACTGGTTCATAAAGTTGTTTAATTTGAAGAAATTATTTCATATAATTCTTTTTCTTGATTAATCATTTCATAAATATTTGTTTTTATGTATAAATGAAATGGTTTAATGAGACTAAGAAAATACATGAAAGAATTTCACAATAATGAGTAAAATACATGAAACTACATAAAAAAACACAAATATATATATGAAACAAGTTCATTAAGAAAAAAATTATATGAAACAATTTGATCAAATTAAACAACTTAATGAACCAACTTAAACCAATTAAACTACAAGAAATAATGTATATAGCGACGACTTGGAACCGTCGCTATAGGTACAAAATCAGGTTTTCCCTCCACACTCGAAGAGTTAAAAATCTTTATTTTTGGCCTACAGCGACAAAATGTTGATGTTGTAGGGAGCTACAACTACGAACGTATAGTGACAAAATCTATAGCTACGACGTCGTCGCAAATAGATCAATAGCAATGAGATTTGGAGCATTAGCAACGACTTTTGTCGTCGCAATAGAGTCGATTTGTTGTAATATATATAATTTTTAGTTTAATCAATTATCTTTAAATTTAGGGGTCGTTTATTAAACGCTTATCCGGTAAGTGTTTATCGGCCCATATTAGCTTGTCGGATGAACATGACAATAATTGAGAATCCTACACGATAAAAACGATGATAATGACTGAGAGTGTTACCAGGTAAATGAAAGTGACAACTTTTACCTGGTAAGCACTTATTACCAGCTAAAAATAATATATACGATATCATTTTAATTTATAAAAACCTTACCCGATAAATATTAATAAAGTATTAAATATTAGCAATAAATACCTATCGAATAAATATACTAGTCATGAAAACCATGCATCCAATTTATTAAAATCTGTTGTAACGCATTTTTTTTTGAAACAACAAACAGGAATTTATTAAGGCTAGCAAGAAGCTAGCACAAGAGGAGCAAAAACATTATAGGGTCGTGATACAATCGTAGGGGTGGAATCTCCAGGTGAGAGGGCTTTTAACACTCCCTTTAAACCTACTCAAAATCCAAAGGAAAGATTTCTCCACAATCAGATCAAGGAGGGAATCTTTACGGGGAGGAGGATTATCAAAAACATGTATGTTTCTAAAACACCAAAGAGTGTAACAGGTAATGAAAAAGACCCCTTCTATAACTCTCTTAACCCGGCTGTCCGTACCGACTGAGTTGATGTCGTTGATCATTGAGGACATCGACTTGCTTTCGGAGAAGGAGACCGACCACCAACACTCAATAAATCTCCATACTTCCAACGCTACACTGCCCTCAAAAAGAATGTGAGTGGAGGATTCGATTCCATCGTCGCAAACTGGACATAGAGTAGAATCTAGGTCGATTTTCATCTTGGTAAGGTTGTCTCGAGGTATTCTATCGAGCATTACTCTCCACATAAATATATTGACTTTCGGGGGGATCAGGTGATTCCAAGGTGTTTCCTTATCTCCGACGCCCAGGTGCTGCTTCTCGATAGAACGTCTCAACGAACCAACGGAGAAGGAACCGTTTGGGATTAAGGTCCAACTCCAGGTGTCTGGTTTATCGGTTATACGAAACTCTTTGATGTCGTCTTTGAGTTGATTAAACTCCACTGCTTCTATGCCGTCCCGGATAGGTCTGCGCCAGTTCCAAGTGTATCCATCCTTTAACCTGTGTGCCACATTTACGTGTTTGTCGTTCTCGAGAGCAAAAAGTCTTGGGAATCGGGTAGCAAGGGAAGAGGGACCATTCCATCGATCAGTCCAAAAAGCCGTCTTTAACCCGTTTCCAACATGTTTAATGCACATTTCATCAAAGTTTATGTTCCATTTTCTTAGAGAATGGACCGCCTCTATAATGTTTCCCCATGGACTGGTTCTGTAGAAGTATCCATGTTCCGAGCTTAAGCCCCCCTCTTTACCGTAAATGGACTTTATCACTTTCGTCCAAATTGAGTCGCAATCTACTCTAAATCTCCAAACCCACTTAACAAGAAGGGAGATGTTCGAGGCGTTGATGCTTCCGTCTTCTGTTGTAACGCATGACCCTCCAAATTTTTGAAAACCGGTTATAAGAATTATATAGTCACGTAAACGTTTTACATTTTTCTTGGTTTATGTTAATCACCATAACCAATATCCTGAAAAAAATACGATGATCTTCATCGTCCATTTTTAAAATCCAACAATAAAATAATTAAGAATTCAAGTTAGAATATATTGCTATTCAATTTAAATTTAAATGTTCATAATAAATTAATATATCCAAATTGAAAAATTATCAGCGATCGATGATTGTATAAAATCATGTTGATACATATAATATATATAGGGAAAGGTTCAATAGAGAAGTGCAAATATTTAAAGAAATAGAGAAGTAAAAAAACACGGGATCGTTCATATATAAACAGTCATATATGAACGTTCATATATGAACGTTCATATGAACGTTCATATATGACTGTTATATGAACGTTCATTTATGAACGTAACGTTCATATAACGTTCATATATGAACAGTCATATATGAACGTTCATAAATGAACGTTCATAAAACAGTCATAAATGAACGTTCATATAACAGTCATATCTGAACGTTCATATATGACTGTTTATATATGAACGTTCATATATGAACGGTCCCGTGTTTTTTTACTTCTTTATTTCTCTAAATATTTGCATTTCTCTATTGAATCTAAGGCTATATATATATATATATGTTTAAAAAATATATATATACTTTAGATCAATGAAATCAGTAGTCAACAAATATTGTCTAAATCCTCAATTAAAATAACTACAACTTTGAATTTTATAACATATGAAAAATATCAAAAACTATTGTTTCTTGCTTGGTCAGCTTTATGAGCTTAATTTCTGGTTTATTCATTCGAGTAAATGTGTTTTCTTTTTTAATTATTAAAAAACAGTTGAAAATAACTCAAGTATATAAACTACCATATTTAACCATTTTATTTTGAGATATGTCTTCATTCAATTCAATTCGTTTATAAATATATACCATGTTATAACATATAATGTGACACCCCAAAATAGGGTCAACAAAAACTTCCATAAAACGGAAGAGTGATATATAATTCCATTGCACGAGCTCACAAAAGAGGGGGATTACACATGCCGGTTTACAAACAAAGTGTAATATCTACAACTAATTGACAACCGACTAATCTAATCTCTACTATAGAAATAAGATTTACAAAAAGTGTCATCGTTAGGCTAACTTTGATCTTCTATCTTTAGCATCTCAAATGTATCCCCACGCTCACATATCCCCAACTATGCCTTCTTAGGGATGGCACCACTAGAACCTGTGACACACACATCAGACACAGAACAAGTGTTAGGCATGGAATGCCTAGTGAGTTAAACATATAGTAAAACATGCAGTTATGTCATATAAGAGATATTAATTTGGTCATTCACAAATCGGACTCTATGGGAAGACCCCAAACATCAACTCAAGTTACATCATATTTGAAGATATACCTTAGCGTCTACCTCCAAGGTAACGCCTCAAGGCCCGGCACATCGGGACTACCTATATGGTATTAATCCCGAAAGCGTGGATCGATACACAAACCTCCAAGGTAAGTGCCCAAGATTATATCTTCCTAATGCCTACTTAGAGACTCCTCCAATTTGTGAATACCAACAAACAACTACTCCAAGCAGTTCATAAATCCAATCATTAACTTCATCAAAAGACAGTCCAACTATCTAATTAAGCACATGATTTCTACATACAAGAAATCCTCCACTTATCCACATACATATAAGTGATATCATGAGTTCATCATTTAGCATGGCAACACATACTAAATTAGCATATTAAGTCACTTCTATTATAATCATAATTTCTTCATTAAGACATAGCTTAATCCATTAAGCTCCAAACCCTAATATTTAGGTTTGACCAATTTCACATGATCACCATCATAAAAGATACAATTCCAAATAGAATAAAATACCACATCACCTTTATCTTACCATTGAGCCCCTTAAATTTCCTCTTTAGAGAAATAAGAGCTTATTGGCTCAAAGTATACTTCAAGGCAAACTTGTTAGAAATAAATGAAATGATAGAGTAAATTATGTAACAAGTATACCTTTAAATCAAAGTTACTCACCTTAAAGCTCCAAATATGGAAACCCTAGAAATGGAAACCCTTGCTCTTGTCCACATCTAGCTAGTATCACTTGTAGTTGAGATTGATTACCTAATACCCACCATAAATGTTCATCAACACTTCCCAACAACTAACAATTTATGAAAGGGAGTAATAATAACGAAACCCTACCTTTTTGGAAGAAGAAATCGGCTGCCAAAATGTTCTAAGTTCGTGAAATAAGCTAGAAACCCGTAACTCTCCTTTTTATACCAAAACAGGTCGGCGGCGATTGTGACATGGCGATAGTGACACTGTCACTATCGCCGGGGCACTCTCGCTCAACTCCCCCAAACTCTCGGTACCAAACCCGCGATTGTGACCATGCGATAGTGACACTGTCACTATCGCCTAAGGCATACTCGCCTGAAACCCAAATACCTACAAGATCGAACTTGCGGTACAAAATCGGCGATTGTGACACCCGCGATAGTGACATGGGCACTCTCGCCGGTCACTATCGCCTAAAGGGTACCAAGTCTCATTTGATCCCCTTTTCAGCCCTTGAAAAAGATTCTAACGAGGTACGATCTATGCTATATCAATAAAATACTTGAAGATGCAAAACAATTACATAACTACTCATAACGAAAATCGGGGTGTTACAATTCTCCCCAACTTGAACAAAATTTCGTCCTCGAAATTTAAGATTGTACGGATATCGACGTCTTATGTCCTCTTCCGGTTCCCATTGCACTATTAACAAAGACATCTCTTTACCACTTCGTAACCTCTTAACTGACCTTTCGAAGATTGCCTCTGGTTCTTCCACACCACAATTCTTCTTTTTCCATTCTTACTTTAGTAAAAGAGATCACATCGTATCAACATGAAATATTTTGTACATCTTTTCCCTTTTAAGTCTTACATACTTAATCACAATTAAAAGTCCAGGAAAAACCAGAATTCATCTTTTCATATTTTCTGAACCTTACCTCTTTCGTTAGTATCCACTCCCCAACTTGGATTTACAAACCTCCTTAGAGTAATGGTTCATCATCAAATCTTTACCCGACTATTTCTTGGTCTACCATACCGACATTAATCGCAAATCGATCTCCGGGTCTCAAAAGAATTTTACCATCTACTACTTGAAAACCTACACTCGCCTTAAATTGAGCATACTCACTACTATTGAATACTTCAATAATTACGACAGACCTTTGTTACATCCACGACTCACACGTTTCTTTAGTACAAAGGGTTACCATTTCCTCCCACCACTATCGCATTATGCGACCATAATACAAACAAATACTAAAGTGTTGTACAACAAGGGTGAAAATTCTATTGAACCTGTAGTTTAAATACATTCTTAGGTCCGATCTTTTTATCATTACTTCCCACGCTAGTATGGAGTGTTATTCTCCAAACATTACTTGTCTCTTTCTCTCAACTTTTCCACACACTGATAACATTTTCTCATTACTATACATACAACACAGTTGTACCAAAATTCTACTCAAGACAATCAACTAAGAAATCTTGAAACGTCATACCGTGCCAAGGTACTACACATTCTTTAACCTGCAACTAATACTTCCTCGGACAATCTTTCACATATAAGAAGCAACTCTCATTCCTCAAGGATTTTACATCTATTTCACCACAATTTGACTAACACCCTCCTCATCTTTATTAAACTTCCTATGATTCAAAATCATAAACTTACTTAGCAATTCACACAACTATCATCTCTTTGGATAAAAATCCACTACCTTTCCGCCACCTTATTTCGACATTAGCCATATTACTACGCCATCTCGCAACCACATACCCCAAAAACTTTATTGATAGCTAGTACTCGTTATCTGGAATCCCCGAAAAGACTTTCATTTGAAGTTTCTTCCTTCTAGCCTCACATTACACATTAGTTGATACCTTTAAATCGGAAATTTATCCCACTACTCGTCCGTACATTCTACAACTATAACATTTCACAGCAGACTAGGTCTCTCATGATTATTCATACATAAATCAACTTACCTTCATGTTCTTCCGCATATTTAACTGAGTCTATTTTGTTACGTTATCTCTCCCCAACTTCAGTTGGACCACAACTCACGATTTTCTAATTAACTCATACCTACTCGTTACTTTCTAATTCTTGGTGATTCCAAACCTTTACATAAACCGGGCATACTCTTTCACAGATCACACAATCTATGTACTCCTTTCGTTCGTCTCAATTACTTCAGTCCTTACTAATCATCCACTTTGTAAATAAGGCACTTATTTAAAACCACAGTGTTTCAATATTCTAACATCTTTACAAGGTGGTCCTTTAACTTTTAATCTTCTGATTCCAGGCTTAATACTCATACATGACCTCAGAAAATAATTGTATTTATATCATGTAAACTTCAATCATAATACAATTTATATAATTCCAACCCCAAGCCTACGTCGGGCTTATTTAAACCAGGCGAATACTCCCAATACTCAACCGAGTCCAAAACCAAGCCTTCCGCTCAAGGATCCAAAGATTATTTATCAACATCTACTCATGCAATTAAATACATCTAACTCACATCATGCAACGCACGCTCCGAGGCGTGATAATCTTACAATCCCTTCATTGCTACTTTTCCAATGAAGTCAATCCATATATGTATCTATAGGTACACGTGTATACAACCTCTTTTATACCCAACAATAGATATTTACCTTACTAGAGTTCATTAGTACCCTAGGTACTAGGAATACATGATCACTATAACTTCTGATTTAATCTTAGAATATTTTTCTTTCTATCTCACCACACTACTCATAGCGAGTTACTAATTTCATCACCTTAATGACTACTAATCCTTCCTCCGGACGCAACCGTCCCTTGGCAATTATATTTCTAATTATCAAATAAGGGTACAGATCTTCTTACAATCGACACTAAAGTTTACTTTCGATCCCCTCACTATTCACCTCTCCTTTTGAACGCAAATACTAAGACTATAAACATTCTCCCATGATTTATCTCACACCTCTCCACTCTTGGAGTTCTTTCTTAGTTTAATATGTAATACTCTACGATCTAGTGAGTTCATAGCCTTCATGCATGGCAACGTGATAAATAAATCCTTTCACATATTTTCTCATCTTAACGGACGATGCTTGAAACAACTTGGGCACATATGACCCTAACATCCTCATAACTTTAGTGTACTGCACAGCGATCTTGAGAACCCTTTGCATACAACTTTACTCGTAATAGAAGGCTGCTTACTCGAACAATGTCAATCGTTTTACTCACCCCACTTATCATCAACACTCTACTTCCGACTAGTGGTCGTCCTATTGACCTTGTAACACTTGCTATCCATGCGTTCCACGACCCACTTACTCAATCATTTCATATTATTTTCTTTTTAATCAATCACCTTTCATTCTATCTCTACACATCTCCATCCACCTATTTAAGGTTGCCTCAGCGGCTTTCATGAGTCCTACCAGTTCCAGGTTGTCTTCCCAACCTCCAATCATTTACTGATCTTATCTCCAAAGAATTGAAGAACCTTGGTGGCATACTCACCATCGTTCTATTTTAACACAAAGAGATAGCCATAAAGTGGTTATACTAGTATAAACATGCAAAACGTACTTTACCGATCATTAGTCACTGTGACAATTTAGAAACAAGTATGCTCGTGTAACTCATGTTCATAATAACAGTAGCTAATTGAAATTGTGAACATACTTTACATGAGAATTCTCGTTGCTATTGCTACAGTACTAAATTCATGTATTTCCGTCGACTCTAAGACTATCCCGTCTTAGTACTTCTACCCAAATCTCGCAAGTCATACTTAATTCATCACAACTTAAGTCTAAGTATCTCCTTAGCATACTTAGTTCACTTAAACTAATGCTCTGATACCAACTTGTGACACCCCAAAATAGGGTCAACAAAAACTTCCATAAAACGGAAGAGTGATATATAATGCCATTGCACGAGCTCACAAAAGAGGGGGATTACACATGCCGGTTTACAAACAAAGTGTAATATCTACAACTAATTGACAACCGACTAATCTAATCTCTACTATAGAAATAAGATTTACAAAAAGTGTCATCGTTAGGCTAACTTTGATCTTCTATCTTTAGCATCTCAAATGTATCCCCACGCTCACATATCCCCAACTATGCCTTCTTAGGGATGGCACCACTAGAACCTGTGACACACACATCAGACACAGAACAAGTGTTAGGCATGGAATGCCTAGTGAGTTAAACATATAGTAAAACATGCAGTTATGTCATATAAGAGATATTAATTTGGTCATTCACAAATCGGACTCTATGGGAAGACCCCAAACATCAACTCAAGTTACATCATATTTGAAGATATACCTTAGCGTCTACCTCCAAGGTAACGCCTCAAGGCCCGGCACATCGGGACTACCTATATGGTATTAATCCCGAAAGCGTGGATCGATACACAAACCTCCAAGGTAAGTGCCCAAGATTATATCTTCCTAATGCCTACTTAGAGACTCCTCCAATTTGTGAATACCAACAAACAACTACTCCAAGCAGTTCATAAATCCAATCGTTAACTTCATCAAAAGACAGTCCAACTATCTAATTAAGCACATGATTTCTACATACAAGAAATCCTCCACTTATCCACATACATATAAGTGATATCATGAGTTCATCATTTAGCATGGCAACACATACTAAATTAGCATATTAAGTCACTTCTATTATAATCATAATTTCTTCATTAAGACATAGCTTAATCCATTAAGCTCCAAACCCTAATATTTAGGTTTGACCAATTTCACATGATCACCATCATAAAAGATACAATTCCAAATAGAATAAAATACCACATCACCTTTATCTTACCATTGAGCCCCTTAAATTTCCTCTTTAGAGAAATAAGAGCTTATTGGCTCAAAGTATACTTCAAGGCAAACTTGTTAGAAATAAATGAAATGATAGAGTAAATTATGTAACAAGTATACCTTTAAATCAAAGTTACTCACCTTAAAGCTCCAAATATGGAAACCCTAGAAATGGAAACCCTTGCTCTTGTCCACATCTAGCTAGTATCACTTGTAGTTGAGATTGATTACCTAATACCCACCATAAATGTTCATCAACACTTCCCAACAACTAACAATTTATGAAAGGGAGTAATAATAACGAAACCCTACCTTTTTGGAAGAAGAAATCGGCTGCCAAAATGTTCTAAGTTCGTGAAATAAGCTAGAAACCCGTAACTCTCCTTTTTATACCAAAACAGGTCGGCGGCGATTGTGACATGGCGATAGTGACACTGTCACTATCGCCGGGGCACTCTCGCTCAACTCCCCCAAACTCTCGGTACCAAACCCGCGATTGTGACCATGCGATAGTGACACTGTCACTATCGCCTAAGGCATACTCGCCTGAAACCCAAATGCCTGCAAGATCGAACTTGCGGTACAAAATCGGCGATTGTGACACCCGCGATAGTGACATGGGCACTCTCGCCGGTCACTATCGCCTAAAGGGTACCAAGTCTCATTTGATCCCCTTTTCAGCCCTTGAAAAAGATTCTAACGAGGTACGATCTATGCTATATCAATAAAATACTTGAAGATGCAAAACAATTACATAACTACTCATAACGAAAATCGGGGTGTTACATATAACAATTGAAACAATATCATACCAAAGGGCGCATTTGTCCTCATAAGAGGTCAGGGGTTCAAACCTCACCAAATATAAGGAGGGTATGTGGGTTTAACTGTTACATTTGCCGTATATGAATATTATATATTTTAAAAAAAAAGATTGTTGAAAATAATAATAAAAAAAAAGTTCACTTGAAATATTAAAAAAAAAGTATAATAAATTGAAGGAAATAAAATAAAATGATATCAAAAGATATATAGGTGAAGAAAAGGACGTGATATGATTATGGGGGGTTGGTCCTCCAAACCAAAGCACAAGTATCCCATTTTCCCGACTTTTTTTCTTTGCCTTCAATGTTATCCACCTTCCAACTTCATCTCTCCTACCATTGATTTTTTCCTTTTTTCTCCCTATATTTATCATTCAACTTATATATTGTACGTTTTTACTTGTTTGTCTTCAATATATTATAAATTATTTATTTAATATTTTTCAACTAAAATTTTAAGTTTATAAAATACTTTTTGTTATTATTATTATTATTGTTGGAGATAAGTCACATTGTTAACTTATATTATTAGTTCAGATGGGTGTAAATTGTCCGGACATCCACTGTTATAAAAGAATAAAAAAGTTACAATATCAGTCTTGATACATAATTTAATAATTTTTATGACTATTAATCAAATATGTAAAACAATCATCAGGAAAACAAAATTAAAGAAAAAAAACTTGTGGGCTAAAATGATCATTGTTATAAAGATATTTTGTGTAATAATTGTGAACGAGTAACTAAAGTTTTACTACAAAATGAAGCATTGTAATTTAATTAAAAGAAAGTGTACATTTTTTTCAATACCAAAATATAAATGCGTAATTCATAAAATAATACAATTTACAAAGCTTGAGGTACAAGTTCTTGTCTTCCCATACCTTTTGTCACACTACTTTTAAGTTCTATAAATACTTGAAAACTTCCAAGAAAAAGAAACCACACAAAACACATATAGTACACGCACTCAACCTTTGTGATCATGGAGCTTGAGCTAAGTCTTTCACCTCCATTTCAAAAAACTCCACCCATCATCAACAAAAGCTTCCATGGTGGTGATGATGATCGATGTTCTTCGACTGTAACAACATTTCCTCGAGTTTCATTGAATCACGACGAAGATGATGAAAACAACAAGAGATTCTTCAGTGGCGAATACCGACAGTAAGTGTGTTTCTTTGATATAAAACTTGTTTATCAAAATGATATATCTAGCTAAACTTTCCTTTTGAATAACTGTTCCTAGTATAAGTTACATACAAAACGTTACTTATATAACACATACAAAGTTTAAATCTTTCAACCACTATATATATATATATGGTAATTACCATCCGGTAAACCAAATTGAATACCATAAATACCGACGTTAACATAATTTCTTTTCCAATATGTATGGTTCCCCAAATGTTTTGTATAAGTGTTTTCTTTCACGGTGCAAAGAAGCGAATTATCAAAAGTGTATCAATGATTCAATGAATAAACTAAATTTACTCGTTATATTATTCAAGAGTAGTATATTTGAAAGATATGATCTACACAACAAAAAATAATAATAAATAAATACATAGGAACAACCAAATTTACATTGTCATGTATATATGTTTTTCTAAATGCCCTTTTGTATAAGTTGTATTTTTCTAAATGCCTTTTTGTATAAGTTGGGCTAGAATTTTCAAAGAACAACATTAAAGATGTTGAGTTAATTTGGATATGTTTATTGGTAATTAATATTTGTTGATTTTTTCTCATCATTTAGAAAATGCTTTTAGGAATTTTGTTCGTCTTACAATGGTTTATTTTTGTACTAAAATACGTATTTGCTTATTGTTATTGTTATAAATTATTGATTTATTCAGAAAAATTACCCACATTTTGCATTATAATGTAATGATATTTTGTTTATTTTAGATCACTACACACCATCGATAAGTTTTTTTTTTTTTTTCAATTATATATCTCATCTATAAAATGCTGTAATTGCTATATATAAATAAAAAAAAGTAAAGGCATGCAAAGCATTTTTAATCATACTCTCTGATCACCTTTCCTTAACTTAAGCTGGCAACAATCACTTCCCACCGCACGAGAATCAGAAACTTGCCATGCAACAAACTAGTTAATAACTCTCTTTAAACTAAATGTTTGTGAATATCTTCTTATCTTAAAAATCCTATGTCCAAATAAGAGATACTGAAAATATGTACCGTAAACTAACATAATGTACATGAGCCATAACCAGCATATATTTAGGGCTACGGTTTCCACTTCCAAAAACTCCTACTTTTTACCACAACATTCACTTAATACTATGGATCCAAAGTTTTTAACTACTTGATTGGTTATTAATTAATAATAACTAGTTTTTCAGCAGCGAATAACTAATTTAACAGCCAACAACGTACTAGTTTGTTAAGCATAACTTTAGTAGTTTTTTTTATAAATATCTTGGAAATTAAATTAACAAGAATGATTTTGATTTTGTGGGTGTAGGGATATGGACGGTGATGTAGAAGGTTTAATTGGGTGGCCACCATTGCATTCATTGAGGAAAAGATTTATGGAAGAAAACCATTTTGAAGGTGAAGGGTTTAATGGGAGGGTGGATGAAGAAGGTGGGAATATTAATGTGATGAATAACAACTACAATGAGTTGTTATTTGTGAAGGTGAAGATGGATGGAGTTGGGATTGCAAGAAAAATTGATTTGAATGCTTTTCATTCTTATCAAATGCTTACCACCACATTGATCCACATGTTTGACAAGTGTAAGTGTCCCCATGCATCTTCTTTTAAAAGTATATATGTATTAATTAATAATTTGTACATTAATGCAAAAGTACAATAAACTGCTAACTTTTATTCAACTACTCTTTTAACTTTCATGCATTAATAAGTTGTACAATATAAATTAATGTATTATAAATTCATAACCGTGATACTTGGGATATGTGTTGAATATGTTTGTCTGTAGGGCATATATAAGTTGATATTTCTGAGGTAAACGTTCGACGAATGTAAGTGGTCCATATGTCTTTTCAAATCAACTAATCTTTTTTAGTTTTGATGCATTATTAATTTGTATAATACATACAAACTTGTATGTTCTACTTATACGTATGAAAGGCATATATATATATATATATATATATATATATATAGGTCAGATTTTTGTTGAAATTGTTGAACATTGATGTGATCCACATGTTTGACAAGTTTGAGTGGTCCCGTGTCTTTTAATTAGATTCAACTACTTGTTAAAAAAAATTAATTCATTAATTAGTTGTATAATACAAATATATAATTAGTTAAAAAAAATTAATTCATTAATTAACTGATAAATATTTTTTGTTCTTTTTTTTTATTTTTGGGAAAGGTGTCCTAGGCTATGCCTAGACTAATCCTTTGACAAATTATATATGACTGTAAGACATCAGCTCTGATTGAACCTCAGTGACCATAATTGTTGTGCACGTCTGGATTAGAATTAACTCTGGGCAGATGAGATATTTCACCACATCCCCCATGGCCTTAACCAATACGCCACAACCCTTGTGGTTAACTAACTGATAAATATTATTAGCACACATGTAATAGAGTATGTAGACTTGTGAGATTTAAATAAAATTGTCCATGACAATATTTTGATTGTTGATTTAACTAAATGGATTATTACTTGATAAATAAGAACTTTATATTTTATTTGTAAAGTAAAAAAAATTGAGCGTGGATTGATTTTGTTTAAAATATTATGTATGGATTAGATGTAGAAAATGATGAAGATGGTTCAAATTACAAGCTCATGTACCAACACAAAGATGGACATTGGCTTCTTGCAGGAGACATTCCATGGGAGTATGTAATCTTTTCTTCCTATTTTACCTTTTTTGCATATCTTTTTGTGAAACTTCTTCATCAAATATATCATCAAACTTATTATTTAATAATACGATATAATAAGTTAAATATAAGAAAAAGGGTTTTGTATTCATTTTCCACTTTCGTTTAGTTGATTTATCTTTTATTGTGTCAAAATTTCATGTCGCACACATCATCAAGTAGTAATTAAGTTTGATGATATATATATATATATATTAGGTCAGTTTAAATGAACCCCTTCCTACGAATTTCCCTCTCATGAATGTTAAAATCAAACTGCAGCTTTTAGAACAACAATTGGTATCACTAGCGTTCTTAACAAACCTTGAGTTTCCCATTAGATGAAAATTTTAGAAAACTTATGGCTTCATAATAGAACAAAACTACAATTACTCAAATCAGTTTGATATAATTGTGTTTCTATGAATATTATCGTTACAAAGTCAAACATTGAAATTTTAGGCCAGAGATAAAACAAGAAATTCGAAGTTGTTGAGGTATTTTGAGTGGCAGCAGGCAGCATATCATGGACAACTTTATATGTAGTCATTCGGTTGGCATGGTTTCCTAATTTAAAGTATATGTTAATTTGGGTCACTCTCAGTTAGCATTATCGAACGCCTTTCGCTATGTTTTGAATGTAATTTGTCTTTGCAGGATGTTCATTCAAACAGTACAACGTATACAAATGGTAAGAAACTAATGGTTGCAGATCATCTGTGAACGTAAAGACGAATCATCCTCAATTAAACATGTTTGTATTTGCTGGTCTTATAATCTAAGTTGAAGGTCTGATTAGCATATAAGCAACTTCCGAAGTGTATGTCATATTTTTCATGTTGAATCGGTCAAATTTAATACGACGTTACGAGTATTAATGCAAGGGTTGTAATATAATATGTCAATATTGTACTTGATTGTTCTTACATCAGATATTTATTTTAGGTTTAGAGGATGTAATTACCTTTTTCTATAAACAAATATTATTATAAACATTGATATACTTTATTAATAAAATTAGTGATTTATACGCACTTGTTATATTACTTAAAAACAGAGAATAAAAAATATATTATTAAATAAGTATTGATTTATAATCATTGTTAGGTTACTAAAAAAATATAAACATTGGAAATAAAATAATTTAAAAGTTTTGATTTATTATCATTGTTAACTTACTAATAAAAACAAAAACTAAATAAATAAAAATATATTTTTGCTTATTTACATTTTTTTGTATAAGCTAACAATACTTATAAACCAAAACTTATTTAATATTGTATATTTGTATATTTTTATTTTTCTTAGTAAGTTAACAATGTTCAATCAAAACTTTTAAATTGTTTTATTTTCAATGCTTATATTCTTTAAAATTATAATCACTATTTGATAAAGATGATCATTTTCTCCTTAACTCACTCTCTCACATTCTCCTTTATATATATATATATATATATATATATATATATATATATATATATATATTGATTGTTGGCTTAATAAAAAAATAAGTATTGATTTATAATGATTGTTATTTATCTTAATAAAATAAATTCATATAATATTTCACGCATTTAACCTTATAAAGTAAAATAAATAAATAAATAAACTCATTAATAATAATAAAATAATCATCGTTATCAAATAGTGATTATAATTTTAAAAATTATGTGAACGTTGATTTTATTAAATTATGGGTTGATTAAATAAATAAATACTTTAACTTAAAATCAATAATAAAATATAGAAAATGAAAAGGTGAAGACATTCAATGCTACATTTCTATTTAAAAAAATTCAAAAATCTTACAAAATTTTAAAGTCTCAATGGTGGCATCTCCTTAACTCAATCTCTCACATTCTCCTTTATATCTCTCTCTCAATTCTAAAATGCTGAACTTGAATTCATGTCCTGTCATTAAATTCTTCCTGATTTATTAGAACTAAAAGAATTCTATTTAAGCATCTCATTGCTTTAGTTGAAAGATTCCATTTGAATTGGAATCTGGTCATTCACTATGACCTGCTAAGCATCCATGGCTGAATTAAAGCACCCAACTCATAATTGGCGAATTCTGTAACATCCTGAATTTTCGTTAATAGTATTTTAATGAGAATTGGGATTTATTTCTATTTTGACTAACCTTGAATTATATGGAAGCTTTATAATTCAATAGGGTTAAAATACAAGGGATTTAAAGTTGGATGTTACTTGTGGGAATATTGGAAATTGAGGGGGGGGGGGGGGGGGGGGTTGGGTCACTTTTGGAAGTTTTATAACTCATATAAGGGATAAAATGTAAGTAATGAAAGTTTTGTGTTACTTTTGGAAAGATTAGAACTTGGAGGTGTGAATTGTAAATCTTGAAAGTGTATTTGGATAAGATGACGAGATAAGTAAATATCCCAGTCTTGTGTTCTTTTGAGTCGGTCATTAGGCAGAGAGAAAGAAGAAAAGAAGTTCAGTTCTTCATTTGGTAAGAATTTTTACCCAAGTTTCTGATAAATCTTGTTGCTGATTTATGGTGGTAAATCGATTTTGTGTGCTGAATTGATTTCCAGAACTGATAGCCGCAGATTGGAATCAGTTTAGGGCAGAGAAGAGGATCTTTGCAATTAAGGTGAGTTCATTCGATTCTTTGTACAAATCAGTGTTTTTAAGTTATAGTAACCTTGGTATATTTGTATGAACTGACTGAGGATTGATTAGAATGAGTAGATTGAACGGATTTCATGTTTTAAATCAATATGTAGACTGGCCTGAAACGAACAGTAAGTAAATGATAAAGTCCCGGTACTTGAAAGCCCCGGGAGTCGAAAGTCCCGGTGTAGCTTCGGTGTGGTCCCGGTAGTTGGAAATCCCGGTAGAGGGAAGTCCCGGTAGTTAGAAATCCCGGTAGTTGGAAGTCCCGGTAGAGGGAAGTCCCGGTAGTTGGAAGTCCCGGTAGTTGGAAGTCCCGGTAGAGGCAAGTCCCGGTACAGGCGAGTCTCGGTACAGCATATCGGGAGTTGAGTAAAGAAACCGGTACATCTATATGGTATCAAAATTTGATATGGCTCAAGGATCTGATAAGTTAAGTATATAGAGGCCTTGTATTTTATGTATCTTTCCGGATGTAATGAAATGTGCATTTATGTAAATCGTGGGAATATGCGATTTAAGAATTGTGATGGGAATTATATAGCTTGAACATACATACCCTTGAAGAGTAGTATGTTAGGTTTATAGACTGCGCTAGTGTGATACTAGGCAGGAATGTGTTAATTATGATTTGCTCATACTGAATGATATGAGGAATCTGTACGGTATATATATGTGATTTGCTCATACATAATGATATGAGGAATCTACGAGGTATAAATATAATTTGCTTATACGGTTGCTATGAGGAATTTATATTGAGTAAATACCTGTATGAGTACAATTAGGTGATATGGATCCATATGCACTAAAGTTTGGTAATCACATGGAATAGGCGTGTGGTATTACTCGTTTAATCGTTATTCCAGTGTGTGTGGGAAATCATGGAATATGCGTGTGGTATTAATCGTTATTCCTGATTTCTAAGGAAGAGAGCGAGATTACATAAGTGCTTGTAATCTCTGCTTCCTTACCGATAAATGGGCGTGTGTAATCGCGATTTATTGGTTGAGAGCATTAATCTAGAATCCGTAAGGATTCGTAGTGTGGCTCTAGGGCATGATATGATGACGGAATTATTGTCAGTCATATTCATGAAATGTGGAAATGGGCAAGTGTGCATTGCAATTTCTGGAATGTGGAAATGGGCAAGTGTACATTGCAATTTCTGGAATAGATGTGTACGGAAATGGGCATGTGTATATTGCGATTTCTGGAATAAGAGCATTACTCTAGAATCAGTGAAGATTCGTAGTGTGGCTCTGAGACATGATATGATGATGGAATGTGCGTCAGTCATATTCATGGAACTGGGTAAAAATCGTGTTAACAGAATAAAGTTATACGTATGGTAAGAAAAGGGGAATCAGGTTTGTTATAAATTGTTTACATTGATTTTACAAATGTTATCTTGGAAACGAAAGTTCTCACTAGGCGTTGGCCTAATCGTTTCAAATGATGTTTTCTTACCAGGTACCAGCTCGGGAAGGTAAAGGGTTGTGGGACGAGCGTTTTGATATAGCAAAGGTGGATGAATTTAACAAAGAAGAGATTTGGATGGATTGATAGATAACTTGATTAATCTGGTTGTAGTGACATAATTAGATTGATAGGTTATTTGAAGGATCTTGTAATGTGAATATACTCTTGATGGTTAATCCACTGCCTGTTTTTATAAGTTGAAGTATTTATTGTCATAACCTGTTATAACTTGAGGTTTAAATTGGCTAAGATTTTGGGGTGTTACAATATGGTATCAGAGCACTAGTTTAAGCGAATTAAGTATGCTGATAAGATACTTAGACTTAAGCTGAGATGGAGTAGGTTATGATATGTGAGATATGGGTAGAAGTGTTAAGACGGGATAGTTTTAGAGTCAACGGAAATACGTGAAATTAGTACTGTGACAATGGTAACGAGGATTCTCCTGTATGATATGTTCACAATTCCAATTAGCTACTGTTATTATGAATATATATTTTCACGAGCATGCTTATATCTGAATTATTACAGTGACTAACGATCGATAAGGTACGTTTTGTATGTGTGTACGTGCATAACCATTTCTTATGGTTATCCCTTTATGTTATAGTAGAACGATGGTGAATACGCCACCAAGGTCCTTTGAAGGACAGATCAGTATTGATTGGAGGTTGGAAGGATAACCTGGAATTGGCGGGACTCATGAAAGTCCGCCAAGGCAACCTTTAGTAGGTGGATTGATATGTGTGGAGATAGAGTATGAGATGATTGATCAAGATGGAAATGGTATGACATGGTGGAGTATGTGGATCGTGGAATTCCAGTATAGCAAATGTTATAAGGCCGAGAGGGCGACCACTGGTCGGAAGTAGAATGTCAATGATAAGTTACGTAAGTAAAACGATTGACCTCGTTTGAGTAAGTAGCCTTCAATTGCGAGGAAAGTTTTATGCCTGGTGTGTTTAGTGTGTGTTACATGAGTTTTCATGATTTCAAACCAAATGCATAAATAACAGTTTTAGTCAAGGTTGAATTAGCATGTGCGAAAGTGTATTTAAAGAAAAGGCAATCCCATTTACGTCGCACAACGAAATTTTTGAAGTTTTTACAAAGTATTTCTTACTTTACATGAAAAGTTGAATTGTAGCAAGAAAGCGTTGGTCAGCAAAACGTTTAATAACTAACAGGAGTATGGACCTATTAAACATCATATAAATAAGTGAGAGAACCGACTAGTTTATTTCGTGTCGGTCAAACTTTTTCGAACTGTTGTCGTACGAAGAGATTTTCATTTAGTATATTAACGTCGTAACAACACTGTTTTGGTTGAGAAGGATTGAGTTTTTGGAAATTTAATATGTAAACGATTCTCGAGATCGTTGTGCAGTACTTTGGGGTATGTGTGCCCAAGTTGTTCCCAGTAGGGTTATTTAAAATGAGAAAATGTGCGAAATGATTTGTCATGCATAAAGGCTATGAACTCGCTAGGTCGTAGAGTATTACGTTATAAGCTAAGAAAGAACTCCAAGAGTGGAGAGGTGTTGGATAAACCTTGGGAGAAAGTTTGTAGTTTGGGTAATTGTGTTCAAATGAGAGATGAACAGTGTGAGAGTCGAAAGTGGACTTTAGTGTCGGTTGTATGAGAGTCTGTACCCTTGTTCGCTGACTAGGAATACAGTTTCCGAGGGACGGTTGTGTCCGAAGGAAGAATTAGGTTCAGTTAGGGACCTTAAGGTTAAGGAAGTGTCGACATGTCAAATATTGACTTTGAAGTCGATAGTTGTGTAAGGTGTATGAGACCTTTCGTCTGTCATTGGGTGCGGTCTGGGTGCATCCCGCGTATGCCTGTGCGGACAGGAACAAAAACCGTGAGCGGTACCGGTATGCTGTTATGCAGAGGGTATGCGCAAAGCAATTTTTATCGTGTACGACATAGTTAAGGATTTTGAGTGATTGACGAATAAATCACTAATGAAAGAAGTTTTGATTTATTGTTGCACAAGCGAAAGATATGTAGTCAAAGCACGCTTTTAATGTTTATTGTGGATGTGAAATATTTATGATGTATTACGTTCTAAAAAAATGTGAACATGTGGGTTGGAGGATTTTGGTAAATCCGACCATGTAAAGTTTTAAGAGTGGTAAACCTTTGTTTTGGGGCCGATGGCCAATTAAGGGATTAAAAAGGGTAAAGATTTTGGGTAACAATGTATTTTGGTTTACGTAATCGTGTGAGTGACACATGTTTAACCAAACGTTTATTTTAGCCTTAAAGGCTTGATTTATATTCAAATGAGTCTTTTGAATGTTTGTCAGTTTTAGTGACTCGAGATGGAGTCTTGGATGTGTTATATGCTTAACTGCTTTCTATTTGAATAAGTGTCGGTCTTAGGTGTAAAGACTGTTTGATAAATTTCGTGTTCTTAATACCTTTGGAACTAATGAACCTTGGCGAAATATATACATTGTGGAGTATAAAAGAGTTGCATATACGTGTACATATATATATATATACCTGTATAATTGACTTCGTTGGGAAAGTAGCAATGAAGGGGTCGTAGGATTATCATGCCTCGGAGCGTATGTTGCATAATGATCATTAGATCCTTTGAGTAGATGGCTCGGTTTTGAACTCAGTTGAGTCTTAAGAGCATTGACCCGTTTTGATAAGCTCGACGTAGGCTTGGGGTTGAAATTGCATGAATGATATTGTAATTGAAGTTTACTTGACGCGAATGCATTGGTTATCCTTTTGGGGTCATATTTGAATGTTAAGTTCAAGTTAATTAGAAAATCGTGAGTGGTAGTTCAACTAAAGTTGGGGAGGAGATATTTAGTGAAATAAACTCGGTTTTTTGGGCGAGAAAACAGGAATTTAAATGTTTTGTGTATGAGTCTATGAGAGACCTGGTATGTGGTTAATGTTATGGGTGGAGATTGTACGAACGAGTAGTGGCATGAATTGCCAAGATAGATATGTCAACTAGTATGTAATATGAAGTCAGAAAGAGGGAGTATCCGAATGGAAGTTTTCGGGGATTCCGGATGGAAAGTACTATTTGTCAATAAAGTTGATGGAGCATGTGGCTTGTAAGTTGGTGTGGTATAGTGAAGGCAAAATCGTTAAGGAATATAAGTTGCTCCTTATGTGTGAAAGAATTGTACGAGAAAAGATTAGTTGAAGATCTAAGAATGGGTAGTAACTTCGAACGGTAATGTAGTTTCAAGATAACTTGGTTAAATATTTTTAGTTAGAAATCTTAGTGAAACTGTTTGGTTATGGTTCGTAATGAGAAAATACTATCGATATGTGGAAAGTTGGGAGAAAGAGACAAGTAATACTTGAAAGATAGTATTCCACGCTAACGTGGGGAAGCAATGATAGAAAGATTGGACTTAAGAATGTAGTCTTACTACAAGTTCATTAGAGTTATCACCTTTGATATACAACCCTTTAGTGCTTGGTTGAGACGTGTCTGTGTGGTGCGATAGTGATGTGAGAAGGTGATAGCATTTTGTGTCGAAGAAACGTATAAGTCATGGATGCAATGATGGATTGCCGTAGTTTTTGAAGCATAATTGATGAGAAAAGTTGTTATGTGAAGGAGCGGGAATCGTTTTTAGAAAAACCTTTTGATAAATTACAATCTAAGAAGGTGAATATAGGTATAATGGTATTATATCTTTGAGTTGTTAGTGTGACTTTAAAGTCGGAAGAAAGTATGTGAGATAGGTACCCTTCTTTGTTTACCTGATTTCGATTTCGGGGACGAAATCATTTTCAAGTTGGGGAGTATTGTAACATCCTGAATTTTCGTTAATAGTATTTTAATGAGAATTGGGATTTATTTGTATTTTGACTAACCTTGAATTATATGGAAGCTTTATAATTCAATAGGGTTAAAATACAAGGGATTTAAAGTTGGATGTTACTTGTGAGAATATTGGAAATTGAGGGGGGTGTTGGATCACTTTTGGAAGTTTTATAACTCATATAAGGGATAAAATGTAAGTAATGAAAGTTTGGTGTTACTTTTGGAAAGATTAGAACTTGGAGGTGTGAATTGTAAATCTTGAAAGTGTATTTGAATAAGATGATGAGATAAGTAAATATCTCAGTCTTGTGTTCTTTTGAGTCGGTCATTAGGCAGAGAGAAAGAAGAAAATAAGTTCAGTTCTTCATTTGGTAAGAATTTTTACCCAAGTTTATGATAAATCTTGTTGCTGATTTATGGTGGTAAATCGATTTTGTGTGCTGAATTGATTTCCAGAATTGATAGCAGCAGATTGGAATCAGTTTAGGGTAGAAGAGAGGATCTTTGCAATTAAGGTGAGTTCATTCGATTCTTTGTACAATCAGTGTTTTTAAGTTATAGTAACCTTGGTATATTTGTATGAACTGACTGAGGATTGATTAGAATGAGTAGATTGAACGGAATTCATGTCTTAAATCGATATGTAGACTTGGCTGAAACGAACAGTAAGTAAATGATAAAGTCCCGGTACTTGAATGTCCCGGTACTTGAAAGCCCCGGGAGTCGAAAGTCCCGGTGTAGCTTCGGTGTGGTCCCGGTAGTTGGAAATCCCGATAGAGGGAAGTCCCGGTAGTTGTTAGTCCCGGTAGTTGGAAGTCCCGGTAGTTGGAAGTCCCGGTAGAGGCAAGTCCCGGTACAGGTGAGTCCCGGTACATCATATCGGGAGTTGAGTAAAGAAACCGGTACATCTATATGGTATCAAAATTTGATATGGCTCAAGGATCTGATAAGTTAAGTATCTAGAGGCCTTGTATTTTATGTATCTTTCCGGATGTAATGAAATGTGCATTTATGTAAATCGTGGGATTATGCGATTTAGGAATTGTGATGGGAATTATATAGCTTGAACATACATACCCTTGAAGAGTAGTATGTTAGGTTTATAGACTGCGCTAGTGTGATACTAGGCAGGAATGTGTTAATTATGATTTGCTCATACTGAATGATATGAGGAATCTGTACGGTATATATATGTGATTTGCTCATACTGAATGATATGAGGAATCTACGAGGTATAAATATAATTCGCTTATACGGTTGCTAGGAGGAATTTATATTGAGTAAATACCTGTATGAGTACAATTAGGTGATATGGATCCATAGGCACTAAAGTTTGGTAATCACATGGAATATGCGTGTGGTATTACTCGTTTAATCGTTATTCCAGTGTGTGTGGGAAATCATGGAATAGGCGTGTGGTATTAATCGTTATTCCTGATTTCTAAGGAAGAGAGTGAGATTGACATAAGTGCTTGTGATCTCTGCTTCCTTACCGATAAATGGGCGTGTGTAATCGCGATTTATTGGTTGAGAGCATTAATCTATAATCCGTAAGGATTCGTAGTGTGGCTCTACGGCATGATATGATGACGGAATTATTGTCAGTCATATTCATGAAATGTGGAAATGGGCAAGTGTGCATTGCAATTTCTGGAATAGATGTGTACGGAAATGGGCATGTGTATATTGCGATTTCTGGAATAAGAGCATTACTCTAGAATCAGTGAAGATTCGTAGTGTGGCTCTGAGACATGATATGATGATGGAATGTGTGTCAGTCATATTCATGGAACTGGGTAAAAATCGTGTTAACAGAATAGAGTTATACGTATGGTAAGAAAAGGGGAATCAGGTTTGTTATAACTTGTTTACATTGATTTTACAAATGTTATCTTGGAAACGAATGTTCTCACTAGGCGTTGGCCTAATCGTTTCAAATGATGTTTTCTTACCAAGTACCAGCTCGGGAAGGTAAAGGGTTGTGGGACGAGCGTTTTGATATAGCAAAGGTGGATGAATTTAACAAAGAAGAGATTTGGATGGATTGATAGATAACTTGATTAATCTGGTTGTAGTGACATAATTAGATTGATAGGTTATTTGAAGGATCTTGTAATGTGAATATACTCTTGATGGTTAATCCACTGCCTGTTTTTATAAGTTGAAGTATTTATTGTCATAACCTGTTATAACTTGAGGTTTAAATTGACTAAGATTTTGGGGTGTTACAAATTCGTAGGTTCAATTCCTACTGGATGCACGCCAATGAGACCCTCCAATAAGTCTATTGGAATTAGCTCTGTATCAATGAAATCGCATCATCCATACATAACGAATTGATGTGGTATATTCATATCATACTATATGAACTGTAAGAATTAGTAGTCTTATTGAGATTCGAACTCATAGGGAATTAAATCGATTTATGGATAGAATCAGGTATGCAGTATTTACAGACAAAACTATTCGGTTATTGGGGAAAATCAATATACTTCTAATGTCGAATCAGGATCAACTAGGACAGAAATAAAGCATTGGGTCGAACTCTTCTTTGGTGTCAAGGTAATTGCGATGAATAGTCATCGATTTCGGGGAAAGGCTAGAAGAATGGGACCCATTATGGGACAGACAATGCATTACAGACGTATGATCATTACGCTTCAACCGGGTTATTCTATTCCACCTCTTAGAAAGAAAAGAACTCAAATCAAAATACTTAATAGCATGGCGATACATTTATACAAAACTTCTACCCTGAGCACACGCAATGGAACCATAGACAGTCAAGTGAAATACAATCCACGAAATAATTTGATCTATGGCACCGCGCTCGCGCGGTGGCCAAAAAGTTCTATAAGCACCACAGATTTATAATATGAAATTAATAAGTTTATTTCAATCATTTTCAAAAAGTAGTCATTTTCTAATAAACACTTGAATCATTATGAGATTTGAGTCTTTATCAAATCGTGAAATGTTGTGTTTTGTTTATCCCACATTGGTGAGAAGATGATGAAATGGAATTGATGTGGTTACTTAATAGGAGGTAAGACCTTTTGTGGAAACTCATAGGGTTGACTTATTTTGGTCGACTCTTTATACTAATAGGGTTGGCTAATTTTGGTTGATCAAGGGTTCAGATCCACTTCTCACGCTTCTCACCGTTAACTCAACTTCCCACACGATCATTCGCCTATGTGTGTGTGTGTATATATATATACAGAGGCCCTTTCTTTTGTAAATCATCATTTTCGCGTAAACCGTCGATATCATAAGTTTTTTGATGATTTTTTTATGAAATTGTTTATTTTGATGAAATTGATCCAATCATTCATTTCTTGATAGAATTGTTTCATATATTTGTACTTTCATGTGTTTTTTTTCATTCATGAAACTGTTTCATATACTTTCGTTTTCACATAAAAAACACAAATATATAAAATAATTTAATCAAGAAAAGAATGATATGAAACAATTTAATCAAAATAAACAACTTCATAAAAAAATTCATCAAAAACGTATGAAATCAACGGTTTACACGAAAATAATAGTTTATAAAAGAATGTCCCTATATATATATATATATATATAGAGAGAGAGAGAGAGAGAGAGAGAGAGAGAGAGTTCTTTTGTTAACCAAGTAAATAGTATATCTTATTAATTGTAATGCGATATATAATATATATTCAATATGAAGAAGTTTGTAACTAAAATTAACTCTTTAATCCAAAATGGATTAAAATAAATCATAAATCATAAATCATGTAAAAAAAAGTTGGCATCCTTCTCCTTTTATAATCAACTTCGTGTTCCAACATTTCATCTTTCTTTCAATGTGGAAAAACCAAAGTTAACCACAATTCAATATTTTAGAATTCTCAATCCACGTTATGCCATGTCATATTTCTTGGTTTTTGCTTTTATATATATAAAGATTTGATGCAATATATAATATATATTCAACATGAAGAAATTTGTAACTAAAATTAACTCTTTAATCCAAAAGGGATTAAAATAAATCATAAGTAATATAAAAAAGTTGACATCCTTCTTTATTTATAATCAACTTCATGTTCCAACATTTCATCTTTCTCTCAATGTAGGATAGCCAAAGTTAACCACAATTCAATATTTTAGAATTATCAATCTACATTGTGTCATGTCATATTTCTTGGTTTTTGCTTTTATATATATAAAGATATTCAACATGAAGAAATTTGTAACTAAAATTAACTCTTTAATCCAAAAGGAATTAAAATAAATCATAAGTAATGTAAAAAAGTTGACATCCTTCTTTATTTATACTCAACTTCATGTTCCAACATTTCATCTTTCTTTCAATGTGAGATAGCCAAAGTTAACCATAATTCAATATTTTAGAATTCTCAATTCACATTGTGTCATGTCATATTTCTTGGTTTTTGCTTTTATATATATACAGATATATATATATATATATATATATATATATATATATAGAGTCCCATTCATTTGCTAACCAACCTATTAGTACTAACCATGCTAACCACTATCCAACCAATCACAATTCAGTATCAATCTTGATCAATTTCTACGCCTTCCATAGGTATTAAGGGTAAAATTGGGATTTTAATTCAAATTTGAACCCACGCCTTCATTTCCATATTTCTCTCATATTCCTTTCCATAATTTTCTCTCATTTAAATTTGGTAGGTATTTATTTTCTTTTGTGTTTATCTCTTAATTACAATTGATTATTTAATAATGTAAATTATTTAAACAATCTTTATCTTATTTTATGTAAAGATCGTATGTATCTTTTTTTCCTTTAATAATTATCATACGACTGGTTCATCAACAACAAATAAAGCATTCAGTTTTCTGAGTTTGAAGAAGAAGTTTAAAATTTCGACTTTTTATAATGAAGGAAAAATAATTACTTTTTGATGTTAATAATGATGCATATGTGCACAATTTTTTCCAAAAATAATGTGTGCATATATGCACTTCCAGATATGCATACGTGCACAATTTTTCCAAAAATAATGTGTGCATATATGCACTTCCAGATGTGGATATGTGCATACGTGCACAGTTTTTCCAAAAATAATGTGTGCATATATGCACTTCCAGATGTGAATATGTGCATAGGTGCACGCTATAACATTTTAAATATGTCCACATTTAATCATTTCAGATGCATCCATGTTGAAAATACGATTTTGGTGATATTGTTGATTCTCTTGAAGATGCATGCGATTGCATCAAAATCGGAATTGTTACCATCTATGTAGATAATGCCATATTTAAGTTTTGTTGATTTTGACAAAAAAGCCCCTGTGCCCATATGCACAAAGATCAAGCATTTGTTTTTTAATTTTGGATATAAAAATTCATTATTAATTATAACCGTTGATCTGATTGATCTATGGTTGTGATTGATTAGCATGGTTAGTACTAATAGGCTGGTTAGCATGATTAATACTAATAGGCTGGTTATATATATATATATAACATATATATATATATATATATAGAGGCGGGTTCAAACGAGGAGCGTACCAATTTAAGAGAACGTGAGGAGCAATTGACAGTTATGAATCACATGTGATTCGCAGTTGTGGATCACATGTGATTCACAACTGATCTGGACTCGAATTGACAGTTATGAATCATTAATGATTTACAGTGTTGAATCACATGTGATCCGCGACCTGCAGCATCGCGCCACGCCTCGCGCCACTTTTGCGCGAATTTTCGAGAAAGTTCCGATTTTTTAGCGTTGTAAATCATATGTGATCAGAAGCATGGGAGTGCTCCTCACGTTCTCACGTTTTGACGCGCTCCTCACATGAACCTTCCTCTCTCTCTCTCTATATATATATATATATATATTATCTATCTTAATAAAATAAATTCATATAATATTTCACCCATTTAACCTTACAAAGTAAAATAAATAAATAAATAAACGTATTAATAATAATAAAATAATCATCGTTATCAAATAGTTATTATAATTTTAAAAACTATATAAACGTTGAATTTATTAAATTATGGGTTGATTATATATATTTAGTAAATAACCGTGACTTTCAGTCCAATATTACAACTTGGAGGATTTAGGGGAAAATTTCAAACCTGAGAAATAAGTGAAAGATATAAAAACCCTCCTTAAACCCTACTTTTCATTTCATGTGTGTGGAGGCTGGAAGAATGCAGAATGGACGCTGTGAGCATCGATCGTCGTGGGAGTCGGAAGAAATCAAAGAAGTGTGAGTCTTGGAATCCATTTCTGCTTCGGGTCATTCAGGTATCCTCTTGTTCTGATTCTTATCCTTTGATGTTATAGGAAGAATTAAAATACTTGGGCCCCTGTGGTAAAATGATCTTACTTTTGCTATAAAGGTTTTTTTTGAGAATTTTCAAGGAGCTTAGCAGTAAAGGAAATGTTAATAATTGGTCAAGACTTAGTAATAATCAATTTTGGTTGTGTAATCGGATTTTGGCGTGAACTAGAAGAGTTTTCGGTATCCTGAAATCGTTCGTACCGCTTCCGGAAGGGGTGGCGTAAGTTCCGATTTGGTCCCGGAAGAGAGAGTCCGGAACATTGGTCCCGGAAGAGAGGAGTCCGGAACATTGGTTCCCGAAAAGGTAGCGACCGGGTGTTGGATTCCGGAAAACCAATATCGGATGGTGTACCCGGTAATGCTGGAACCCGGGAAATCGGTATCCGGGAAGTCCGGTTTCTGATTTTGTTCTCTAGGATTTAGTCTTTCTGCTTTATAGATTTGAGTGAGACTTTTGTAAAGGTGGAGTGTGAGCGTCAAGGGCTTTCAGGTAGCTTACCTTCTTATCGTTTATCGTAGGCATTTCCTTTTTGGAGGCCAGAGGTTTAAGAAGAAGTTTGGATAAAGGCGCCAGGTTAGTTTTTCTAACTGAAAGTGTGTTGATCTATATGCTATTTTAATTACATAGGATGATAAATAACTGCATGTTTTATCCTTTATATGAAACTGCATGTTTTACTTTGTTTGAGAAGGTTAAGATATTATGTATGCATACATTTGGAAGTGGGGGGGGGGGGGTGTCCCATTTATGCCATGGGAGGTGTGACCCAATACGACAGTGTGAGACTGACACGTTGTCACAGGAGTGTGTGACTTCAGTGTGTCATTTACATGTGTAGTTCTTGTGTTGAAAGTTTGAATGTTTTAAAGTTGAGAATTGTTTACAAATGCTTATAAACAGTTTAAAATGTTCATGTTGCATGGATGTTTACTTATGGAGGGAACTCACTAGACCTCATGGTCTAACCCTCGCTTTTCAAAAACTAAACCATTTTCAGGTAAGCGTTTACTATAAGGTTTAATTAAGGGCAAGGAGAAAGCGTGAGCGTGAAGTTTTGGACTAGAAGGAAGTCATTTTATTTAGCATGTCAATCATAGTTCTTTAGTGATCTCAGCTGTGTAATAGGTTGTTTCCGCAAACCTTATCTTGTATTGGTTGTTATAACTGGTGTCTGGGGGCCATTTTGGCAAGATCTTCTTATATAATTGTTTACTTTATATTTCTGGATCTGAGTTGTTACAGTTGGTATCAGAGCCATAGTTTAAGGGATTTAGGTGACCGGATGGGCCTAAACTTAAACTGTGGAGTAGAGGGGAAACACCGCTGAGATAAAGGATGCTTTTAGGAAAGATCACTATTAGTGCGCTAATGATAGGATAGTGAGGACTGTCATGTAAGGTAAATTTGAAATTACATCTGGCCAATGTAATAACGAATTTACAGGTACATGAGTGTGCTCAATTGCTCTTGTTGAGAAGATCGATGTGCGTGGAAGTATGTAGTGAGTTCTCTAACTTGCAATGATTGCAAAGGGTCGAGGTATCGTGAGAGATCACTTATGATATAATGTTTATATCTTCTAGAAGACGTGTTGTTTGGAATGTTGCGATCCGCCTATAGGAAGAACTTCTTGGGTTCGAAAAGAGCGAACAACTGATTAAAGGTAAAACTCCTGGTGTCTAGTGGGTCCCCGTTCTCAAAATTGTTGTGTAAATCAGTTGGGTTGGTAAGGAAGGACGGTGTCAGAATCGTGAAAGCTTCAATTCAAGAGTGAGCGGAGGATTGGACCCTGACTCTTAGTCAAGCTTTTCAGTGGCAGGAACAATGAAGAGAAGATATCAGTGTTGGATTGAAACACGTGTAGGGGTAGAATGTGAAGTAATTGGGCAAGACGAAAACTGTATGGGATGGTTGAACAGGTAGGCTGTGAAACACATGTACAACATGTAGTTGTAAGGACGGGAGAGCGACCGTTGGTTAAGGGATGGAGTGCCATTGATAATTTGTGTGGGTACAACGGTTGACCTTGTTAGAGTGAATAGCCTTCAATTGCCAGTTGAGTTTCATGCGTTGTGTCCTATATGTGTTACATGAGCTTTTTCATGATTAGAAGTAAATGCGTAAATAACGATTTTTTGTATGGAAATGAGTCGGCGTGTGCAAGCGTGTGTTTAAAGAAAAAGAAAATCCTATTTACGTCGCACAATAAAATTTTGAACTTAGTGATTTGAAAAAGATATATCGCCCTTTTTGATGATAAGATAAGTTTCGTTGCAAAGGTCAAGAAAACGTTTGTCTGCAAAGCTTTTATAACCAAAATGAGTATTGGCACGTTGATATCATATAAATAGGTGTGGGAGCCGATGGATTTACTTCGTGTAAGTGCTTTCGTTCAGAAATTTTCTAGTCGTATAGGAAAGGTTTCATTCATTATGTTTCTGATGCAACGACATCGTTTTGGTTGGTTAAGGTTGTGTTTTACTGAAAGGTTGCGTGCGAACGATTCTCGAGATTGTTGTGCATGGCATTGAAGTTATGAGAGTGTTGGGTCATGTGTACTCAAGTTGCTTTTGAGTGTTGTACTTTTTAAATGTTCAGATGTGTGAAATGATTTAAAATATCGTGTCGTCATGCATGAAGGCTATGAACTCACTAGGTCATGGAGATTATTGCATTTGCAGATAAGGAAAGGTTTCGAGAGTGGTGATGTGCCGGTCGCACCGATTGTGAGTGTTTTATGATCTTGGTATTCACATTAAGGAAGAGAGGTGAATGGTGGAAAGGTCAGAAATGGTCTTTGATATTGTTTATATTAAGATAACTTGTACTCTTGCTCGGTAACTAGAAGTGCGTTTGTCGGTGGACGGTTGTGTCCGGGGAAGGACGTGAAGTCATCAAGGTATTGGTATTAGCAACTCGTTATGAGTAGTGTTAAGATGCAAAAATGAAATGTTATCGGCGCCGAGCCAGAGTTTTGGGGGCGGTCTCATAATATTGACCTTGCACAAGGTAAGTCTTGAAATTCCTCCTTCAAGTGACGACGACGGGGTATAAGTTTATTATGATACGTTGGAAGAAGTAGGTCCCGTTAGGAACCCTTGTTGTCAGGAAGGTTATGGAGGGATCATTATGTCGTTTATTGATGTTGAAGTCAGCAAATGTTTAAGATGTCTGAAGCTGGAGGCGTTGTCATGAGGTTGAAGTTTGAGAGAATTACCCTGGCATGTGTAGAGGTAGAGGGGTCTTTCAGGAAAGATGTATACCTGACGATGGACCACCTCATGTGGGCGTTATGAATGTGAAGGATTGCTAATTGGATGAGTGTTTTCCTTACGAGGTTTGGACGGTTCATAAAAGGATGAGGTAAGTAGCACAACCAAAGTGGGTGCATTGATTATATCGATCTGTAAGGGATAGTGGCTTGTCATTGTAATGGTTTCTTAGAGATCGCAATGAACCAACAAGAAACGATTATGTTTGAGTAAATTGGGAAATCATGAGTTGCGGTTCATCTAGATACGGGAAAGACAAAGTAATGAGATAGGCTTGGTTTTATGCAGGTGAATATGAAGGCGAGATTGATTATGCGTACCAATGACCATGAGAACCTGGTCTGTGGTGTGATGTTGTGGGTGAAGAATGTATGGATAAGTTAGTGGCATCTTTTGCCAAGGTAGATGTGCAAGCCAGTGGTATGGTAAGGTGTTGTTAGAGAAGGATAAGCACAGATGGAAACCATTTTTCGGAAATTTCGGATGGGTCATACAAAGTGTTAAGCACGCTAATGAGATGCATCATTTGTAAATTGGCGTTATGATGGGGCTATTTCGGAATAGAAGGGGTGTAGCGGTAGTTGGTGGTTACCCGAAAGAGGAACCATGTGCTTTTGGTTACGAGAGTAGTTGGGTGAGTATAATTTTGAAACCATTGGAAGATTGATGAAGATATTGGATTGGTTAGTTGACGATATGGTTTTGAGAAGGTAACAGTTTGGGGAACAAGAAGTGCGTGGTGGCTTCGAACGCTGGTGTCATTTTGGGATGACTTGGTTGGATACCTCAAGTTAGAATTTTGGTGAGACCGTTTGGTTATGTATAGTAATAGAGAGGCGTTATCGGCACATGTAGAAGGGTTGGAAGAGGGGGGCAAGTAATGTCGGTGGGTGATGCTCCATACTAATGTGAGGAGGTGAAGATAATATGTCGGAATAAGTGAGTAGCTTGGAAGTAGGAAGCTTGGCAAGTGACACCGAAAGTGTGGAGTAGTGTGTATAAATTATCATGATGGGTATATGAACCCCTGGTAAGAGTATGAGGAAGGGGATTTGGGTGTGTTATGATTCAAGGGCGGTGGAAAAACTAACTTATGCCACTGGTCGAAAGCGTGCACCTTCTAGTGAGCCGTTAGTTGGAAGCATGTTTTATGTTTCGAGAAGGAAGAGGAAAAAGGTAGTTGAATGTAGTACTCAGAATGAAGGACCATTGGATTTGACTTGGTGTTATTGTGAGAAATGTTTCAAGTAAACTTGTCGTTCAGTGCAAGCAAATGGGAGTAGTTTCGTGTGAACATGGCCGCTTTTCGTTGAGCGAGTGGAACTTGAATTTATTTCGTATATGGGTGGACGAATGTTGGATGCTACGGGATATTGAATGTGTGTCTTCAGGATTTGGTTTATCTCGGATTGGTGGGCACGTCGGATGGTGGATGGTGGGGATTTTCTACTTTTAGCTATGTGTAAGGATGGGGTAATGACGTGGTGAGAGTTGTTGTAAGATTTATGCAACCTTAGAGATTCACTTAGAATAGGACTCAGTGCAAGTATACACCTTGAACTACTATCGTCTCGTAACAAGTAATAATGGTAAAATACCAGATATCGATCCACAGGGAAATCTTGTGAAAGCCTTTCAAAAGTCCAGTCTTTAAAAACTAATTTCAGATGGCGATTTCGAAAACAGATTGTTTGATTGGTTGGTTTGAGTTATCAGCTAAAAATCAATTCTAGAGAAGAAGCATAGGGTGCAAAGCTCTATAAAAATGAAAACAAGTGATTGAGTAAAAAGGTATTATAACATCCAGCCAGTCCTCCAGCACAAGTGCTATAGGACTGCCACAGCACCAACTATCGGTTCAAACGGCCTCCCAAGAGTACACACTGGTCAACGTGCTATCGATACAATATCATTTATGTTAGACTTTGTGAATCCTAGCACAACACAGTGTTACCATCCTACACCGTAAAAGTATAGTACTTGTCAGGCACTAAAACTCTTTATAGTCTTCTTTTATTATTTCAGTTAATTAACCTTAACCTTAACACTGAATGTTAATGCATTTTCATACATAAAATTAGTTGTCAATTAATTAAATGCAATCTTCAATGTAAGATCAATCACCTGAAATAAATAGTTAGATACAATGTTATATTCAATACACCTCTTTACTTTCACACATATTTTACATCTAAACTTTGCTTTACACCCCAAGCTCAGGCGATTAGCCCTTCATGGCTTGATTTCTTCTTTCGAAAGGTGTAAGAAATGTAAATGACATGAATGGAAAGTACTGAAAGGAAATTGCAAGAAATGTAAATGACAGAAATGGAAAGTACTGAAAGGAAATTGCAAGAAATGTAAATGACAGAAATGGAAAGACAGAAATTAAATACAGGAATTTCAACAACAAGAAAATAAAAACAATAATAAGAACTAAGAATGCAAGGAAACGAAATTACTAAACTACCAAGGTAACTTGTTCGCCAAGTTATGGAAACTTGTCGTGCAAGTTACGTCACAAAACTACTTGTTGCTTTGAAACCGTTAAAACTTTGAAATACTAACTTAAACAACCAAAGGTTACGGTTCTTAGAGGGAAGGACTCCACACTAAAAAGTCGCGAACCTTGAGATTTTAAGTAAGTACTTAAGAAAATATCGAGAACTTGGAGATTTGCGAGAATCGAAAAGTAAAACACAAGCACTTACTTCGAATCACTTAGATTAATACTTGAAACCGAGAGCTTGACTACAAACTACTGAAATCGTGACCACAGCTCTGAATATTCAGAGGTAAATAAACTGGAAATTAAGAGGTAAATAAATCTAGAGAGCAAAAGCTAAAATACTTGGAGAGATTTTTGTGTTTTTTGCTAAGTAGTATTTTTTTACAAGAGCATGGAAGCATTCTATATATAGGGGAGTTGTGTGGAGACAAAGCAACTAAAAGGAGATTAAGACTGATGTCCTATAAACAGCTTTATGTCCCTTCCAAAAAGTCAACTCCAGCCTTGTCATCAAAAGAGGCTTCTTCCATAAGATACCCAAAAATGGCCCAGCTGTTCGATCCTGCGGCACTCCTACAGCATTCCTTTTGCGCTCAACTCTTATATCATTGCTGTAGTAGTGTCCAGAAAAAAATCTGAAATCAAAACAGGCCCAATAAGATCCAAAAACAGAGTTTATACCATTAAATCATGCTTGACACCTAAAACACAGAAAATGCTAAAAAGCTACTAAAAAAGACTTAATTACGGACTTTGGGCAAATAAAACAGACTCAAAACCTACTAAAAAATGGCTAAAATAGGGTTAACAAACTAACCCTATCAAGAGCGTATGAGTTGGTTAACATTATGAATTGTGATCAATGTGATTCAAGGAAGAAGGTACTATCTGCGTTAGACGTAAGTCGTATTGGAGAAGTAATCTAGAATTTGCATGTTATCTGATGGGGGAACTCTTGACTGTAAATTTTGGGATAATCGAGGTTGGCATTGTGCGAAGTTGTCAAGCTGAGTGGTTATATTTGGGGCGAAGAATTCATGTTATTGCAGCGTGGGGTTCAACTAAGTTCCTTCTTCTAAGGATGTGAGGTTGTATGAGAGAATTTTGTTTAGACGCGTTTTAAAACCGTGAGTCCAAGTGTGTAGACAAAGCGGACAATATATGGTACGATTGGTCTGGGATGTTGGATGGTATAGTCATCCGGAAAGGTTGCAAGTATGTCATACGAGGTGACCTGTCATAAGAAATGGTGAGTAATCGAGGGGCGTTGCCGAAGGATCGGGTACGACTGTGATTTGAATCAGAATGGTTTGGCAGCGGAGTGGAGCTAAGTTGATTGGATTGAAAAGCATGAGTCTACTGAACCTCCAGTTGAGAAGGGGGCAGGTTGATGCGGGAGACGTCCTCATGGAAGGGAGTGGTGCGTTCGAGAAAAAAATGGTGTTGGGCCACACTTTTGAATCCGTTGAATTTATGGAAAGAGCGATAAGGATAGTGTATGTTTTGGTGGTAACTGATGAGATTATGAGGAAGCTATAATGTGTATCATGTCTCTATATTTGAGGATGTTTGATGGAAGTTGTGTGGCGTTAACCTTACAAAGAATGCAACGATAAGAAGTTAACCTTGTCATAGGGTCGGGGACACTCAATGATCGTGGAATCAAGAAGATGAGAACCAAGGATATTGACCCTATGAAAGTACAATGGCGATATCTCTAAGGACAAGAGGCATCTAAGGGGGTAGTAATGGACATGAGGTCCAATTACCCAAGATTGTTCGACGATGGAATTCCGGGGACGGAATTCTTTTGAGGGGGAGGTATTGTAATAACCGTGACTTTCAGTCCAATATTACAACTTGGGGGATTTAGGGGAAAATTTCAAACCTGAGGGTCTAAAGGCAAACAAAAGGAAAAGGGCCTTTGAGCAATAAGTGAAAGATATAAAAACCCTCCTTAAACCCTACTTTTCATTTCATGTGTGTGGATGCTGGAAGAATGCGGAAGGGACGCTGTGAGCATCGATCGTCGTGGGAATCAGAAGAAATCAAAGAAGTGTGAGTCTTGGAATCCATTTCTGCTTCGGGTCATTCAGGTATCCTCTTGTTCTGATTATTATCCTTTGATGTTATAGGAAGAATTAAAATAATTGGGCCCCTGTGGTAGAATGATCTTACTTTTGCTATAAAGGGTTTTTTGAGAATTTTCAAGGAGCTTAGCAGTAAAGGAAATGTTAAGAATTGGTCAAGACTTAGTTATAATCAATTTTAGTTGTGTAATTGGATTTTGGCGTGAACTAGAAGAGTTTTCGGTATCCTGAAATCGTTCGAACCGCTTCCGGTAGGGGTGGCGTAAGTTCCGATTTGGTTCCTGAAGAGAGAGTCCGAAACATTGGTGCCGGAAGAGAGGAGTCTGGAACATTGGTCTCGGAAGAGAGAGTCCGGAACATTGGTCCCGGAAGAGAGAGAGTCCGGAACATTGGTTCCCGGAAAGGTAGCGACCGGGTGTTGGATTCCGGAAAACCAATATCGGATGGTGTACCCGGTAATGCTGGAACCCGGGAAATCGGTATCTGGGAAGTCCGGTTCTTGATTTTGTTCCCTAGGATTTAGTCTTTCTGCTTTATAGATTTGAGTGAGACTTTTTTAAAGGTGGAGTGTGAGCGTCAAGGGCTTTCGGGTAGCTTACCTTCTTATCGTTTATCGTAGGCATTTCCTTTTTGGAGGCCAGAGGTTTAAGAAGAAGTTTGGATAAAGGCGCCAGGTGAGTTTTTCTAACTGAAAGTGTGTTGATCTATATTCTATTTTAATCGCATGAGATGATATAGAACTGCTTGTTTTATCCTTTATATGAAACTGCATGTTTTACTTTGTTTGAGAAGGTTAAGATATTATGTATGCATACATTTGGAAGTGGGCATGTTTTGGCTAAGTCGGGGGGTGTGGCACACCAGTGCCCATACCGAGGGGGGGGGGGTCCCATTTATGCCATGGGAGGTGTGACCTAATACGGCAGTGTGAGACTGACACGTTGTCATAGGAGTGTGTGACTTCAGTGTGCCATTTACATGTGTAGTTCTTGTGTTGAAAGTTTGAATGTTTTAAAGTTGAGAATTGTTTACAAATGCTTATAAACCGTTTAAAATGTTCATGTTGCACGGGTGTTTACTTCTGGAGGGAACTCACTAGACATCATGGTCTACCCGTTGTTTTTCAAAAACTAAACCATTTTCAGGTAAGCGTTTAGTAGAAGGCTTAATTAAGGGCAAGGAGAAGGCGTGAGCGTGAAGTTTTGGACTAGAAGGAAGTCGTTTTATTTAGCATGTCAAGCATAGTTCTTTAGTGATCTCAGTTGTGTAATAGGTTGTTTCCACAAACCTTATCTTTTATTGGTTGTTATAACTGGTGTCTGGGGGCCATTTTGGCAGGATCTTCTTATATAATTGTTTACTTTATATTTCTGGATCTGGGTTGTTACATGCACAATATAAAACACTTTCATGTAACTATTAAATCAAAAACATCAAGTATTTTATCATAGTAAACATTTGCTAAAACTTATTTTCGATATTGGGAATAATAACCCGTTCAACCTATCTAGATTTGTGATAATCTACGAATATATAACAAGTTAATCAATTCTTTAAGATTACACAAAATCAAATTATAAAAAATAGTAATGTAAAGAATATAAAAGATTGTTATATTTTCTATGAAAAACACTAATAATCTATAATCATCATCTTAGATAAAATGAAAAATACAAAAATATTGCTTTAAAATATATTTGAATAATATTTTTGTATTATTTTTTACCTTTTAAATTTTATGTTAGGGAAAAAAGTAAAATTAAATTAAATAATTATAAACTCTTTTAGTTATCTCTTTAGAGAAAAGAAATTATAAACTCTTTTACTTATCTAGTAGAGAAAAGAAAATTAGATAATTAAAGGGTTTGTTATATTTTCAACTTTCAAGTCTTTTAATAGGATTCCTTTTAAAAAAAAGTCTTCAATACAGTTAAAATATTTAAGTATATATTATAGTTGGTGGTAGAGTTGTCTATTTAACAAAATATATTATATTTTATTAGATACATACATGCGTCAAAATGAGATGAATTACACGTGGAAAGATAAACTCTATTATTACCAACAAACTCACTCTCTCACATAAGACCATGAGTACCCGTATTCAATGAATCCAATGAACCCACTTGTCACCTCAGCGATACATCAGCTTTTCTCTTTCCTACTTTCCTTATCCAAAAGTGGAGTACCAGTACCCAATGAACCCAATGCTACCCGATACCCCTAAAAACATTAAAAAAAAGTAAAACAACACTGTGTAGTGCTCGGGTTCCCCGGGTTCATGAACCCACGCCTACCCGCTCAACCCTACCCGCCCCCTACCCGATTAACCCCGTAGCGCCAACCCGATGCTACCCTCCCCTACCCGCATGCCACCTCAGCTGAACCCGGCCATGGTACCCGCTCCGCTACGGATGGCCTAAGGAGTTAGTATGCTTTGGGCATCAGTGTTGATGCCCAGGGCCTCTTCACCCTGCCTGCCCTTGCGTAGGAATTGCAACAAACCACTTCAGGGACGAATTTCTGATAACCTATAATTAATCACCGAAATATTTATTATAACAAACGTCATCGTAAAATTTCTCAAGAGAATCATCACCGATGGAAGTCTGAAGTAAATCACATCCAATAGAATTCTGAAGAAAATCATCACCGACGAAATTCAATTTCGTAGGAAGTCATCATCAACGGAGTTCCGAATGAAATCATCAGCAAGGGCTGCCGAAAGTTTTATAACTTTGCGACATCATATCTTTTGTGATCCTTCTATGTAATTTATTTTTAAAACAATAGTTCAAAAAGAGGCATTCTTCTATGTAATTATATATACAAAACATGAAAATAAAAATACCCATGTATAAAATTAAGACATCCCCTTGACGTCGATGATGGTGAACATAGTAAGACAATGAATGAACCATTTCAAACGTGTCGTTGATGAAAGAAGCATGTAAAATTTACAATCATTATAAATATGAATGTTTATGTGTTGTTTTGCGTGCTTTACTAAAAGCATATGTGATATAATGCTAAATTTTATCTGGAATCTACATTTCGGACTATAGAGTAGAAGGAACCATATGTGATGCAATGTTAACTGACTTGGGAATCTTGATGTAATATTAAATGTACGTATAACTATAAGATCCAAATAAGCATGAATAACGGTTTATTTACATTGACCATTATTAGATATTGGAAATTACTTTTCACTTGTTTGATTTATATTAGATTAAGGGCACTTTAGTCTTTTGCAATTAGACTGTTAAGCATAGTTGTTTGTCATATAAATAGGTTTCTATTGTATCTTTAATTCATTCAAAATTAATAATCAATCATGTCTCTCTTCCTCTCCGTTCATATTCCTTCAGCCCTAATATGGTAACAGAGCGTTAAACGCTTCCAATCAAACACTCTATTATGCAAAATTCTTTTATTCTGACAATGGCAAATTAACACCGATTGTCGGCATTATTTTCATATCACTTGTCAAGTTATATTGCTTATTTCCAAGTAAATTAGGTGATATTTTATAGTTTAAATCAAGTTTTTCAAGAATTTCGATGTGCCATGAGAAAGCTAAGAAAGTGTGGAAAGAAGTAAGTTTTTCCGAGAAAAAGATCGATCACGAGAATCATCAAGAAACCAAGTTTGAAAAGTGGTTGGTTGAGAAGTTGTTTCAAAGTTTGAAGTAAAAGTTGTGTGTTCAAAACAGTGGCGGAGGTGAGTTGTGAAGTTAGTTGCTGATCTGAAGTCACTTCACAACTTACCTGAGAGCAGAATCAGAGCTAGTTTCAAAGCTGGTTCACTTAAGTCAACCCACTTCACAACTCACTTCACGGTGCTGCACGTTTTTAAAGCCTAAAATTCTAGGGTTTGAGATATCAATCATTCATAGCGACTTCTATCTTGAAGGGGACGACCAAGGACTATTTGGGAGCGATTTTGGCAAGGGAGAAACACCGAATTGAAGCGAGGAAACACCGTGGGAGGCAATCTAAACACCGATTTCTTGCAGAACTTCGTTGGTATTACACAATCAAGGGAGTTTTATGACCCTAGACTTCTTGAGAGAATTTTTCTTTAGCTCTATGAACACTTCTACTACTTTGTGTGTTAATACCCCCAACATGAACTAATCTTTAGATGTTGGGGGTTGGTTTGAATATGGTTTGAGCGTATGAATATGTGATTTGGGATTTTTATCAGTTTTTACTAATTAATGAAGTATGTGATTTGGGTTTTAATGCTTTTGTGAGTCTGACCAACTTTCATCTGATTCGTTTGTTATCATATAAGCTCGAGAGAGTTAATTGCTAACTAGAACTAGAATTACATGTCTAAGGTGAGAAATTGGATAGAGATATACCAAGTAAGCCCTAGTCCTGTTAAAATCTTGTTCCTAATGTGTTTTGACTTCATGGGTTGAGATCGAGAGATGAAATTCGTGGTTTCAAAATAAACCCCGTTGTTGCTCGAGAGAGAACAACGGCGATTTTAGTGATTGGGTATTCATTAGAAGGAAAAATTGGTAATTGTTCCAAGTAAGGTGTTCAGTAGTGATAATCATAGGATTTCCAACCCTCAACTGTTTTCTCCATAAAAGGTTCCCCAATTAGTTATTGTTTGTTCTTGATTTTAATTACTTGCAATTTAGTATTTTAATACCAACAACTCAAAATATCGATCGTTCAGTTAATAGCAATTGTAGTCATTGTGATACTTAGTTCCTAGTTCCCTTGGTTCGATACTCGTACTTTCAGTACTATTACTTGATTTCGACACCGTACACTTGTGGTTAGATTTAGGGGGTGTAAACACGCCTATCAAGTTTTTGGCGCCGTTGCCGATGAACTAGTTGCAACTGATAGCACTACCAGCTATAAGCGCTATTACATTGAACATTTTTTTCTTTTGTTATTTCGTTTTATTATTTTCAGGTTCTGGATTGCTAATTTTTAATTCCTTCCCTTTTCAGGTACTAACTGGTTTATGTCAAGAAAAACCCAAGGAAAAGAAATCGAACCTATCGATCCGAAAATCCAAAGAACTGCCCGTCTACTACGAAAAGCATCCAAAGCTAAAAGACAATTGAAAATGGGCGACGAAGCTCCTCTGGAAAGGGTTCCTATGCGGTCGTTTGCCAATCCAAATGTGGCAGTCGCACGCATAGGCATCCAACCGCCCACTACTGGGGTGAACTATTTTGAAATCAAACCGAGTACCATCGTGATGGTACAGCAGAACCAGTTTAGAGGAGCACCAACAGAAGATCCTCATGCACACCTCCGTGCATTTGAACGGATTTGCAAAACGTTCAAGATCAATGGGGTAGACGAGAATGCAATCAAGCTAAGGCTGTTCAGCTTTTCGCTCAAGGGTAGAGCTGAAATATGGATAGAGAGCCTAACATCAGATCAGATCACCACATGGGCAAAACTGAAAGCCGCCTTCTTCCAGGAATTCTTCCCACCGGGAAGAACCACCCAACTGATGGCCGATATTACCCACTTTGCTCAATGGGACCAAGAGACACTATACGAGGCGTGGAACGATATAAAGACATGTTGAAAAAGTGTCCTCATCATGTGTTACACGGCTGGGTCATCATCCAGACGTTTTTCAGTGGACTCTACCCACAATTCAAGAATGATATCACAGCTGCAGCGGGTGGTGCTCTCATGAATAAAACGTATGAAGAAGCAGTTGAGTTGATCGAAAACTTAGCCGAGCATGGCTATGCCACTCCACGATCTTCTATCAAACGGGTAGCTACTGTTCAAGAATCAGAGGAGTTGAAGGTGATAAAAGCTCAACTAGCTGCTATCACAAACCACTTGAAGGGAGGCAGTCCAGACTTGTTCCCCGCTTCTCAAGAACCTGAATAGGTTCAATTTTTACAAAACCGGAACAACCAGCCAAGGAACGATCCCTTCTCGAACACCTATAATGAGGGTTGGAAAAGACACTCGAATTTCTCGTGGAGTCAACCACAAGGCCAACCGCGGGAAACAATGGGCCAACAGCAACAAGGTAATTCGTCCAACTTTTCTAATTCTTCTCATTCTAACAATGTTTATCGTCCTCCAGGTTACAACCAAAGGAAATTCGATGAAGGACAACCCGAGGAGAAGAAATCGGGGCTAGAGGACACGATGATGAAATTCATGTCCAAGATAGATAGCACGGTTGAAGGATTAGCGGGCACGGTAAGCACGGAAGGCGGCTACTGATCAGAACACGACCTCTATAAAGCTTCTTGAAAGACAGGTGGGACAGATTGCCGAAGCTCTACAATCCCGAAATCAAGGTCAATTCCCTAGTCAGACTGAAAGGAAACCAAGAGAGGAATGCAATGCCATTCATCTGAGGAGCGGTACGGAATTGATAAAAGACTTGACTCGTGAGCCAACTATCGATAAATCCGAGAGTGAGCATGTAGAGACGGGAATGATCAAGGAGGCAAATGTTGGGCGGAAAGATGGTACTTCTAGTGATATGGTTGATCAGAAAGAGCCAAAGGAGAAAAATGTGACATGTCCGTCAAAGCCGGTAGTCAACCCGTATGTGCCACCGCTACCTTTTCCGAATCGGTTGAAGGCACATAAGGACAAGGAACAGTTTGAGAAATTTCTTAACATTTTCAAGAAGTTACACATCAATATCCCATTCGCAGAGGCACTAGAACAAATGCCAACTTATCTCAAGTTCATGAAAGACATCTTGTCCAAGAAGAGGAAGATTGAAGATCATGCCACAATTGCACTTACGGAGGAGTGCAGTGCTATAATTCAACACAAGCTTCCCCCGAAGCTTAAGGATCCAAGGAGTTTTACTATCCCTATTCATATAGGAAACTCTAAATTCAACAATGCATTATGTGATCTTGGTGAAAGTATTAATCTAATGCCTTTTGGGGGAAGTGAAGCCGACAAACATGACACTTCAACTTGCAGATAGACCGGTGAAGTACCCTTATGGAATCATTGAAGACGTTTTGATAAAGGATGGAAAGTTTTATTTTCCTGTTGATTTCGTAGTCCTAGATGTGGAAGAAGATGTTGAGGTGCCATTGATTTTGGGAAGACCATTCTTAGCCACAAGCAAGGCTTTGATAAATATGGAAGAAGGTGTGATGACTTTCAGAGTTGGGAATGAAAAGGTAACCTTCCATGTGCTCCAAAGAATAGAAGACAAAGGTGAACCAAAAACGGGGCAGATTGGATCAGAAGAAGGTAAGAATGGGAAAACGCATGTGGAGAAAATTAGGAACGACCGTATGTGTGGGCGGTTCAATTCTGCAAGTGATACCGAGCCAAGTTGAAAGCCACACAGTCGTGCCACGACTTTAACTAAGGCGCTAGGTGGGAGGCAACCCACCCGGTATGTTTTTCCCTATTATTTTTAGTTTTATTTATTAATTTTTTTTATTTTTAGTTCTTTTCCTTTTTCTCGAATGGTTTGATGGTGTTGTTTTAGATCTTTCGTAGATTCAGAGACGTTTCCGAGCGAAAAAGGTAAGCGTGAATTTTTGTTGGTAAAGGTATGGAGCTCGATGGGGGAACCAAATGTTAAAGTAGTGTTGGTTTCAGTCTTATTTTAATTGGGTTTGATGGTGTGTTCTTGTTAGCTTTCTCGTGGTCTTGAGAGGCTCTCGCGTGAAAACGGTAAATTTTTAGACATTTTTTCGATATGATAATTGGTGAAGCTTGAAATTTTTTGGTGCAAGGTTAGGCCAAAACAGCCCCGGGAGCGAGTTTGAGGTGTGTTGGAAATTTCCATCTCACTTAAAACTCACACCCACATCTGTTTCCTCTATTTTTACATACCAAACAGCACCCGAGGTGAGTTTTAAGTGAGTTGTTCATTTTGAACTAACTTCAGACCCACCTTGGCCCAATTTCTTTCCGCACTTTAACCCAACAGACCTTGGAGTGAGTTTTAAGCTACTTCACATTTCCTATCCAACTCTAAACTCACTCGCAAATCATCATTCAAACCCACTCCCAACACTGATCATCAATCAAACCCACTGTTTTCTCTCTACCTATCTTATGCTTAGAAAATAAAATAAATAAAAAAATAAAAAAAAAGAACAAAGAAACCCTTTTGTTTTTTTCCCATACGACCTGCAGCACCACTCATCTTCCCTCTCGTCTCTCGACATCGCCGGCCATCCACCATCACCGCCGGCGACCACCAGTCCAACCGCCACCATCGCCGGCCATTCCTCTCACCGGCGCACATCCAAGAACCACCACCTCCATTAACCCTCTCTCCCCCTCGTTTTCTTTCCTAACCACCGTCACGACCCTCACTCTCGATTTCTCCCTCCCTTTCTTCCCTGTCGCACCGCTGCCACACCACCACACACATACCAACGTCGCCTACCACCAGCAGCCGCCACCTACCCAATCGACCCTCTCGATTACTCCTGCCCTAATCGACACCTACTTCACACAACCACAAAACCCTAATTCTCCCCCACAGCCGCCATCAGCCACCACCACCCTCTAACACCGCCGCTGCCATCCACAACCTCACCGTCGGCGACCTGCAAATCTCCCTCTCCTCTCGCTTTCTTGACTTCGCATACCATCGTTTCCATAGATCTGCGACTCTTTCTCTCATAGCAGCAAGAAACCAACACACCCCCTCACAATCGCAACCACCAGTTCTAATTTCACCATCTCTCTCGATCTCGTCCTCTACCACAGACATCCATTTCAATTCTGACACCACTGATTTCCATTCTCAGTCTCTTAAACCACAGTCCCATCTCCTCGTCAACGCAGGTAAGTTGTGTTGTGCATAGTAATGATATGTACCTGGGGTGAATTCACAATTACAGTACCTTTTGGGTACGAAATTACTTTATGGTTCACTGTAACGTGAGGGTCTAATTTATTTTGGTATTAGGAGACTATATGAGAATGCAAGTGTGTCTAAAGGTGGAGGTATGGCTTATTCCTTTAATTCTTGCAATGTCGTTTGCATTTTCATCCATTCCTTGTGCAATTTTTTATTACTCCTTGTGTCAAGATTGGTTTAGCTTGGAATCTACCATGTGAATCATACCTTTGCATTCCAGGATGTTGTGAGCATGATAGTTGTTAAGAGATGAAGTGAGAACTCCTTTTTGGATTATCCTTCACGCATGTTGGCATATTTCACCATTTAGTTGAAAAATCTTGGTTATGTGACAGGGTTTCTCCATGCGATGTTGGTTATGTGTGATATTGGTTATGTAAAAGCTTGATTAAGTGATGTGCATATCTAAATATAGCCTTGGTTTGCTTTGCACTTTATTGGCCATTGGCACGATTCATGGCATACTTCAGGCTATAGTTTTGAATGGGGTTTTGTTTATTGCATTTGAGTATGTAAAGAGCACGCGTGCACTAAATTGACTTAAAAAGGCCAATTACAAAATTTGGGCTCATCTGCATGTTTCTGTCAAGAGTTATGCATATTTACATGATGTTATGTGGTTCGTGATGCCATGGAATTCTTGTTAACGGCTACACTCCTATTTGTTGTTCCATTCTTGGGGTCTCACAATGCACACACACTACCACCATCACTCAATCCTACATGTTTCTAAGGTGGTTTGTTTTTCATGATTGATTTGGAGGATTTGATGACCGTGTGGAGCATGTGTGGGCTATAATTCATTGTTATTTTTCATGCCCTTTGCACTCTCAAGTGGTGTGGATATGAACTATTTGGTGGTGTAAACGAAAAAACAAACCTAGGTTCACACCTAGGTTTGGGGTTCCGGTTGTTTTGTTCATTTTTGTGATCACACCTTTATCGCTATGCATACCACATTGTCACAAATTTGTGCACCACGGGTACATATGCTCACATATACATGCTTTCTTGGTATCATACTTGTGATAATTCAAACCTAGGTTGGCACCTAGGTTTGGGGTGGGAGTTTTTAGTGATCATCCAAATACCGTAACATGAGCCCAACCTAGGCTTTGGCCTAGGTTTGGGGTGGTCGTTTTACCAACACCTTACGGTATGCACAAGGTTCAAACCTAGACAAAGGTCTAGGTTTGGGGTTCCCCATTACTCTCCTACTTCTACTAATAATGGCAATCTTTATCTTTCAGGAAATGGGGAGAACCAAACCGACCACCACCACACCGAGATGGCTCAAGTACGACATGCTCCCAGCCAGGACATGCCTATTCTTACCCACTTGGAATCGAAATTTGACATTGTGATCAGAGAGCTAAAAGCCGTACGAACGAGTGTTGAGCGCATGGAAGCACAAATGGAGAATCAAGGTTTTGGCCAAGGAGACCATACCAACGAGAGCCTCCAGCCTCGAAAGCGCCGCTAGGCACCCACCTCATCTTCTAAGAAACCCTAGTAATACCATTCTTATTTTATACTATTCTCACTACCACTATCGGATCCGGGTAACTCTTCTAGCTATATCATGATTGTTGCATCTATTTTCTGTCATTAACTTGCTTCACAGTTTCTACAACTCAAAACCAAGCTTGTACATTGGGGACAATGTGTCGGTAAGGTTTGGGGTTATAGTCCGGGCATACTAATCGGGCATATTGTAGTAGTGCACTTTAAATGCATAAGTTTGTCAAGCATAATTTTTTTAGAGGACCATCGGCATTGGAATTCATGAAGCACTTAAGTATAAACGACTCTACATTGTTTTGAGAATCTAAGAACGGGGATATAGTCCTAAAACTGATTGGGAAATTGCATGATTAGGGGACATTAGTGGAGACCACCCAATAGTGAGATTTGAGCCTAAATGACGTGCTTCATTGCGAGGGATTTAAACACATAATTCTGATACACTTTTCGAATTCCTTGTTGTGGTTATAGACTGATCTCGCTATAATTTTGCATTGAGTAGCAAAGACGATCATCGGGATATCAGGCAAAGGTAGAGTAACCTCATCGTGTGGACCTTAAGAAATGATTCCATGCATTGTGTGTAACTTTAAGCCCGCATTTATCTATCGCCCCATTGACCCATTGTGTGTGCACCAAAGCCCCTTTGCAGCCAAACACTCACTAAAGTTTTCATTTCGAACCCTACCATTAAATCCTAGCCAAAGCCTTAGCCAACCCTTATCCGAAAATGTGTCAGTCATGAGCGGTAATGAACAATGGAAAGTAGAGCAAGAAAGAAGATGCAGGCCAGTCAGAAAGAGAAAGATAGATAAAGAAATTGGGGCATTTTACCTCAAGAGTTAGAAAAGAGTGCCAATGTTGCCCCATTCAAGAAAAACGAGGGCCAATGTTACCCCACAAAAAAAGAGGGCCAATGCTGCCCCACAAAAAAACAAACAAAAAATATATTAGAAGAGATACAAATAAATAAGAGGGTCAAAGCGACCCTAATGATGACAAAAAGGGCCAAGTGATAGAAGAAAAAGTCAGAAAAGTTCAGAACTGCTCCAGGATTGACACATTCAGGATTTTTGATCCGTTGTACCCTTCATTTCATAGCCTTAACCCTAGCCCCATTACAACCCAACAAAAGACCTGGATGATCTTATGGAAAATGTGATTATGGTGTACTATTACCTTTACCGATAGTCCCTGTCTTGCTTCTTAATTCCTTCTGAGATCCCTTATTTGTGCATTTGTGCGTCTTTCATGTTAGTTGTTCATGCATATATCTCGTGAATTCTTGTACATAAACTCAAAAAGCATGAACAACATGTGTGACAGCCTAGGGTTCGAGTGTAAAGAGAGTAACCCGTGAGGTAGGGTCGAGGCAAAATCCTCCCCAAAAGTGTGATGACCTAGTTATAATTAGGTATGGTGTCACTGTTCTTAGTTCAATCTTCAATGTTCATGACTTGACTACATTTGTTGAAGACTGAAAACCGATTGCCTCGTCCTTCTACTTTGTTTTAATTGCTTGACAACCAATTGAGGTTTCCGATAGGTATACCCGTCTGGTTCTTTGTGAGGTTGAAGCTTGGTTTCAAGCTATTTTATTCTTTTTTGACGCTAATTGGCTTGGGGACAAGCAACGCTTGGTTTGGGGTTGTTGATAACACCGATTTTCGGTGTTATTTTTATATCACTTGTCAAGTTATATTGCTTATTTCCAAGTAAATTAGGTGATATTTTATAGTTTAAATCAAGTTTTTCTGGAATTTCGATGTGCCATGAGAAATCTAAGAAAGTGTGGAAAGAAGTAAGTTTTTCCGAGAAAAAGATCGATCACGAGAATCATCAAGAAACCAAGTTTCAAAAGTGGTTGGTTGAGAAGTTGTTTCAAAGTTTGAAGTAAAAGTTGTGTGTTCAAAACAGTGGCGGAGGTGAGTTGTGAAGTTAGTTGTTGATCTGAAGTCACTTCACAACTCACCTGAGAGCAGAATCAGAGATAGTTTCAAAGCTGGTTCACTTAAGTCAACCCACCTCACAACTCACTTCACGGTGCTGCACGTTTTAAAGCCTAAAATTCCAGGGTTTGAGATATCAATCATTCACAGCGACTTCTATCTTGAAGGGGACGACCAAGGACTATTTGGGAGCGATTTTGGCAATGGAGAAACACCGAATTGAAGCGAGGAAACACCGTGGGAGGCAATCTAAACACAGATTTCTTGCAGAATTTCGTTGGTATTACACAATCAAGGGAGTTTATGATCCTAGACTTCTTGAGAGAATTTTTCTTTAGCTCTATGAACACTTCTACTACTTTATGTGTTAATACCCCCAACATGAACTAGTCTTTAGATGTTGGGGGTTGGTTTGAATATGGTTTGAGCGTATGAACATGTGATTTGGGATTTTTATCAGTTTTTCCTAATTAATGAAGTATGTGATTTAGGTTTTAATGCTTTTGTGAGTCTGGCCAACTTTCATCTTATTTGTTTGTTATCAATTAAGCTCGAGAGAGTTAATTGCTAACTAGAACTAGAATTACATGCCTAAGGTGAGAAATTGGATAGAGATATACCAAGTAAGCCTTAGTCCTGTTAAAATCTTGTTCCTAATGTGTTTTGACTTCATGGATTGAGATCGAGAGATGAAATCCGTGGTTTCAAAATAATCCTCGTTGTTGCTCAAGAGAGAACAACGACGATTTTAGTGATTGGGTATTCATTAGAAGGAAAAAATGGTAATTGTTCCAAGTAAGGTGTTCATTAGTGATAATCAGAGGATTTCCAACCCTCAACTGTTTTCTCCATAAAAGGTTCCCCCAATTAGTTATTGTTTGTTCTTGATTTTATTTACTTGCAATTTAGTATTTTAATACCAACAACTCAAAATATCGATCGTTCAGTTAATAGCAATTGTAGTCATTGTGATACTTAGTTCCTAGTTCCCTTGGTTCGATACTCGTACTTTCAGTACTATTACTTGATTTCGACACCGTACACTTGCGGTTAGATTTAGGGGGGTGTAAACCCGCCTATCACAAATCCATATCGTTCTTCAACCATACGAATCAGGTTCCAATTCCTTCTCCAACATCTGAAATGATCCGTTCTTTTTTCATCAATCTGATAACACCAGATTTTTATTATTCTCTCAACAGTTAACTGGAGAGAATTATTCGTCTTGGAGTAGATCTATGATGACAACTCGTTCGGTAGAAAATAAAGTAGGATTTGTGGATGGATCGCTACTCAAAACTAATGGATATGATCAAACGAAACTCAATGCCTGGGTTCGGAACAACAAATTGATAATTTCCTGGATTCTCAATACTGTATCAAAGGAAATACCAGCAAGCATCAATGTAACATCCCGATTTTTGGAACTTTTAAGATAAATATGAAAAATAGGATTTTGGATTAAATCCTACATTTTATAGTCTTGTTGGATGGAGAATTCAAATACGAGTCCAACTAGCTTTTCCGGAGCGAAAACGGAGCTAGAACAAAGAAGTTATGGCCAAAACAACTTTCTGTACAATCTCGGCTAAAGTGACCAGCGAAAGTGACACTTGTGTCACTCTCGCGTGTCACTCTCGCCGGTTTTGTACCGAGAGCCATTTGACCACGGCGAGAGTGCCCAGCGAAAGTGACACTTGTGTCACTCTCGCACGTCACTTTAGCCGTCGGGTACCTGGAGCATAAAAACACGATTTTCACCATTTCAATCCATTTTTCATTTCCCACTTCTTCTCCTTCAACCCTTTTTCTCCTAAACCGAAACCCTAAGCCCCCAAAGTCGATTTTGAGTCATTTAGCCACAAGATTTGAAATTTGGAAGTGATTTCTTCATCTACCATGGTTTTGGGAAACAAATGTTGATACCCTTTCATTTCAACTTCTTCACCCAAAGTTTTCTAGGGTTTCATTCAACCTTTTTGTCCATTTTGAAGAGTTTTGGGAGCTTGTGGTGTTTTGTTGGTGATCTAGAGGTGTTTTGGTTGGTGGATTCAAGTTATGGTTAAGGTAATCTTCTCATATCTTCATCTATGGAAATTAGGGTTTTTGGGTATAAGTTGAGATTATTGATGAAAATGTTTGGGGAATGATTTTGTATGGTTGAATATGGTTTTTGATGGTTGGAAACTTATGGATCTAGGTTTTTGGAGGATTTGGCTTGAAGATTCAAGTTTCTTTAAAGGAGCTCAATTTGGGGAAAATCTAGATTTAGCCTAAATCTAGCAAGGTGAGTTCAAGTTGATTTGCGAAAACGTTGTACATGCCAAAAATGTTATTTTCCAAGTATTTGTGTGTTTTACTTATAATTATCAACTATTGAGTTATATGATGAATTTGACTCTTTTAAATGTTTAACTTTACAAAGTTTGTAAAACACCCATATTTGGGTTTTTTGGATATTTTGATGTGTAGAATCATAAATATGTTCTTAAATGATTTATTTCTCAAATGAAGCTTATTCAATGTTTAATCATGTTAGTGTAATTGAATTTATAGATCATTTGGGAAAATGCACAATTTAGTGTCATGAGTCATTTCGAGAATTATAAGGGTATGAGTCCATTTAGGGAAACTCTTTGTTTTAACCCGTATCGAGTTTTAGGTAAATGATGATTTTGTGGTATATGTGTACCTAAGCGATGTTTAAATGCATTTTATGCTATGAGGTCCGTTATTTATGGGTCTAATGAGTTTTGAGCATTTTGCTTGGTTTTGACTTTGAGGGAGTCTTGGGGACGTTTTGTCCGAGTTTGATGGCTCAATATGGAGTCTTATTTATGGTTTGCATTTATTGCAACTTGATGCATTTATTGCATATTATTGTTATTTACATGCTCGGGTGCTTTAGTCATTCCGGGATGGGCATGTTATTGTAGACTGTGTTGCATTGGATCCATAGGCACGTAAGTCAGTCTTTATTTGATGGTCTATCTCTTTGTGCACGAGGAGTGGACTATTGGAACGCATGGTTATATGTGGTAGACCGGTCGAGGCCACTAGCGAGTAGGCAATAGGGGACATTGAAGTCCTTGAGGTGTAACTCGTCTAGACTGGATAGGCAATGTGGTCCCATAAGTCCTTGAGGTGTAACTCGACGGAGTAGGCAATAAAGGCATGGGAAAGGTTTGAGGTTGTGATGTCTTTATGGCATGAGAACTAAAACCGGGACTTGAGGTGTAATCTAGTAACATCATAAGTGACCTAACTTTGTGTGCCCATCACTTTAGATGGAATCGGGTGACACATTTTTATCTATATGAGATGTCTTTCAGGGTTTATTGGCGGAGTTCTATGCCTCATCCTTATTGGATGTTTTAAATATTGGAGTTTTATTCACGTGTATAATTACTGGGGATATTTAACGTCAAAGTACGTTTTGAGTGAGTTAGGATTGGAATTCATTTTGGAAAAACGCTTTATACATTTTGGGAACTTTTCTCATAGACTTTGTGTGCGTTGGAAAATGAGTCGTTTACATCCTTTCATACACTCTTTAGGAAATCGTGACTTATGTCGCAAACTGTCATTCAACGAATTATATAAATCATGTTATAAACTCTTGAACTCACTAGGCGTTAGCCTAGCCTTTTTATTTGTTGGCATGTGCAACAGGTTCAGGTTGGGGTTAATTCTGGTGACATTGTGAAGAGATGAGTGCTAGTAGTATGCTCGAGGAGTGAAGTGCTTAGTTAAGTCTTCCGCGTTTATTTTGGGAATAGCAGCTTGTACTCGAGTTAAGTAACACCCGACATTATGTGGTCTCATAGTATGATTTGAGTTGTTAATTGTAGGAATTGTTATGTTTAACCTTGAGGAAATTCCAAGAATGGTTTGTAGAAGGAATTTTATTCCTTAAGTGATTATTTTTATCGAAATTTTATTTAGTTGCTCTTTCCAGATTTGAGGGCATTACAATCATGTTCGTTGAAACAACCGCTGAAATATGGGAGGAATTGAAGGAACGTTTCTCACAAGGGAATGGACCACAGATCTATCAAATTCGCAAGGAAATTGTAAGTTTGAGTCAAGAACAAGATTCCGTTTGGAGTTTATTTCACAAAACTGTAGGTACTTTCAGAAGAATTAACCAATTATAGGCCTCATGGAACTTGTTCCAAGTGTAATTGTGGAGGAATGAAGGCTACAGAAGTTTACTTCCAATATGAACAGAAAATGAACTTTCTCATTGGATTAGGTGATTCTTTTTCACAAATTCGTGGACAAATTTTGCTCATGGAACCAATGCCTCTTATTAACAAGATTTTCTCCCTAGTTTTACTAGAAGAAAGGCAGAGATCTATAACAGCTCTTGGTAAATAGATTCCATCTGTGGCTTTTAATGTGAATTCTCACAAAGGTCAATCAAACAGAAATGTTGTGAACAGACAAAGACTGTACTGCACTCATTGTAAGATACAAGGTCATACAATGGAAAAATGTTACAAGTTGCATGGATATCCACGAGAATACAAATCAAACCAGCCCGTCTCACGATGTCATTTGAGCAATTTAGTGCAATAAATGTCCTCTACTGAATGTGAGAAGCTCATGTGTACTTTGTCTAACCGATTCTATAGCATTGATATGACTCAGGATTCTCTTGACCAAATTGTGAAAGAGAACGCACAACCAGCAGGTATGCATCACTTATTATCCGTTCACACTTATAAACTTCTTTATCCCTCTTGTATTCTTAATTCAAGAGCATACAAACATATCTGCTGTGATGTTAACATGTTCAAGAAAATTCATGATTTTCAAGGATTGTCAGCCCTATTAAGTTCATTTGAAGTATTTTAAAAAGACCAAGTCTTCTAACCACAGAAGACTTCTACGCTGAAGACGCACAAAAGAGTCAAACCAGAAGACAAATCTCAAAGCTCAGGGCCTCTGTGGAAGAGCTCAAAGCCTCTGCGAGGGACCTTAAAACCTCTGATGCAGATCCACCTATGTGCTCATCAGTTGAAGAACTCACAAGATTTCCTTAAGAACAACCCTTATCTCACAGCTGTACTCTCATATTGAGGCTTGCCACATGCCCCCCAAACGGTTACATTACATTTACAGGTGGCAGAATCCTATTAGCTGATGTGTTGAGTTGTGTGTACTTTTTTCCTATAAATAGGAAGATTTGTTATGATTTCCTGCAAGCTCTGTACGCCTAGAATAGCACACACTTCACACAATAACTGCACACAGTTAAGGGAGAGAGAGATTTTAGGATTTTTCATACATAGTAGTGTGTGTGTTCTTCATCTATTCTTTAGTATTGCAATCCCATTTCATCTGAATATCAAGCATATTGCTCACTAAGTTGATTACATTACAGTTTATTGATTTCCTCTCCTTCTAATGTTTCTACCAAGCTATTACAAACCATTTTAAAACGCTTCTGCAACTCTACCTGTTTGTGTTTGTTTTTTGCTTAAATAGAGATAATTTGCATCAACAATTGGTATCAGAGTAGTTTGATTTACTGAAATCAACTGATCATCTCTGTTTATTGATTTTATATCAAGGTATAACAACTTGTTTTTCTACCCTGGTTTTCATTCACAAGTAGTCCTTGTTTTTGTGCAGTTTTTGACTTGATCAATCACTGTGCATTTAAGGATATGTTATTTCTTAGAAAAACATTTATGTGTGTGTTAGAATCTGCTCTAAAGGATATTCTCAAAGATTCGTTAAGTGTTGGTGTAATTTTTCTTGTCTAGATCTTTCAAAATCTTGTCAAATCTTGTTCATCTGTTGTTTCTTTGATTTTCTGTCAAGATGGAAAATATAAATGACATTTATACTGCTGGATCTCAAACTAAACCTCCAACTCTATTGAGGGATGAGTATCCACAGTGGAAAATCCATATGATAAACTTCTTTAAAGGCATTGATAGAGAGCTTTATGAATCTGTTAAGAATGGTCCTTTTATTCCTATGTTGAAAGTTCCTACGGTTCCAAAAACATAAACAACCCCTGAAATCCCTGCTCCCTTTAAACCCAAAGAAAAGAAAGACTGGTCAACCACTGATTGGGAAAAGATTGCGCTAGAAAGAAAGGCCAAAAGACTGTTGATAATGGCCATCCCAAACGCTCTTTTTCAATCCCTAGATGCTTGTGACACGGGCAAGGAGTTATGGATAGAATTGGAGAAACAACTTGAGGGAGGGATTAAGACACAACTAAATAGAAGATCCTTGTGTCTTAATGAGTACTACAACTTCAAATCCAAACCAGATACAACCCTACAACAAACATATGATAGGTTCAATACCCTTATCAACAAATGTAGGAAATATGGTATTCATAGAACCTCTAAGGACAACAATGTCCTGTTTCTCGAAAGCTTAGGTGATGAGTGGCTCCAACTATCCATGTCCTTACAAACAAATCAAGATATAGATACTTGGTCACTTTCTGATGTTTTTGGGACTTTGGTGGTACAAGAGCAACACATTGTCAAGTCTAAAACTATTATGGGTGCACCTCTAGCACTTGTGAGTAACACCACAGAGCCCCCGGTCAAGCCAGTGAAAGAAAAGGCCACAGAGACAAGTTCTAAGAGTAAAAAAGAAAGGGAAGAAAGGTATGGTTGCTGAGAGTGAGGAGGAAAAGGAGGATTGTGAAGATGATGAGGTGACCAACATGACCTTAATAGCTAAATCTTTTGACATGATGACCAAAGAGCTGAACAGAGGATTACATAGAAAGCCTGCCTTTCAACAGAGGGAATGACAGAGAAGAAAGAGAAGACGAATATCAGAGGTTTGTCCCTGTGATGGAGAGACAGTTTGGTCCAATTAACGAGGATCCTAGACAACTTGCTCTATTCAACCAAGACCCAAGACAATTTATTCAAGTTAACCAAGATCCAAGAGATTTTGCCCCAATGAATCAAGAGCAAAGATAATTTGCTCCAATCAATCTAGTTCCAAGGCAATTTGCACCCCCAACCACTTATGATCCCAGAAACACCAATAGAGAAGAGTACTATAAACTAATGGCTTTATGACCAAAGATATTAGACAAGGTTCTATGGGCAGAGACCAGTTCAGTACCAACATATGAATGTTCAGAAGGAGAAGCTTTTGGTCCCGGATGGTTATACAAGTTTGTAGAAGGGGGGGGGGGGTTGAATACAAACACACGATTTGTACTTTCTAAATTGTTTATTGATATAATCAAACAATTTACATCTTGTTGCGGAACAAGATTAAGGACTAAGCCTAATCTAAACAAGTTATGAGAACACTAAGTTTCTTGCACTAGAATTAAGACAGAAAGGAGATAAGGAAATTACGAATAATATCCTAACACAAAGATAGTAAGAAGAAGATGGCCGAGCACTTCATTTCTGAAGTAGGGTTCTTCTTAGATACTGCATGCATTTAATGCACAACAGTATAACTTTACACGAGGCGGTAGCTGATTGGTTGCATGGTTTGACCTTTGTAGACAACCTTAGTAGCCGCATGATGTACAATGTAGAATCAGAGTTGGTTGTACGATAATAGACATAAGCGATGTCCTTTTCTGACATTTTCGTACGGAGGCGTGCAAGGGGATAAGACAAAAGTAACTTGTAGAGGAAACTTCATGATCAGCGTTCGTTGAATAGTACTTTATCAGCGAGTGACAAAGCTTAGCGATCGCTGAAGTCTTCTACTTGAAACTTCACATTGAGTGGACAGGTCTTGTCTTTGCTCATATCCGCATCAGTTCATTAGTAGATTTGTCACTGGTTCTTGGGCTTGATCTTCGACTTCAACGTAGAACCTTTTTTGACGTGAAACTTGTCTTTAGGGATCATAAGTAAACAACAAAACTATCAGCGATCATCAGTAAGACTGAACAGGCTCAGGGCTTGCTGATGAACAGTTTTGCTGAATGTCTAAACTAAAAAGCATGAGTTTCCTATCAGCGGTACTGTAGAGACATAGTACTAATCAGCGATAGTGAAACTCTAATACATATTGTTTACTTACAATTTTCACTAAGTGTTTCTAAAAGAGTCATTATCAAATCACTGAGGGTTTGGATCAATAATCTCCTCCTATTTGATATTGACATAGCAAACAAAAAGAAAATTGCTAACTATGAAAACATAAGGATAAAACGAACTCATAAAATATTTGTCCCTTTTACTGTTTTCTGGGATCTTTTGAGTACTGATGGAGTAAAGTACATTCGCTGAAAATTTTCTTTTAACTTCGTATAAGTTACAAAGGGAAGTGGAAAAATTACAAGTACAACAAATAAATTTACAAGTACAAAAGATGTAAGCTGATAAAGGTAGAAGAATTACAAGGAAATCCTATCAGCTAACCAGGTTCTTTCTTGACTAGCTCATCAAGAGTATCAGACTCTGAAATCATCCAATCAGGGACTGTAACTATAACAACCCAGGCCAACCGTACCAGATATTGTCCGCTTTGTCCACACACTTGGACTTACGGTTTTAGAACGCGTCTGATAGAGGAGGTATCAAGTCCCTTATAAGGAAACCTTTGTTCCCCTCCCCAACCAATGTGGGATCTTACAATCCACCCCCCTAGGGAGCCCAGCGTCCTCGCTGGCACACCAGTCCGGTTCCCGGCTCTGATACCATTTGTAACACCCCGCTTACCACGACACAATATTGTCCGCTTTGCCCCACTGGCTCACGGCTTTGTTCTTGTACTCTCACCCAAGCACGCTTAACCACAGAGTTCCCAAGGAACCTGCATGCTTGTGGCCCCAAAACGCGCTGTGTCTGGTAAGGCCAAGGTTTACTAATATACCCAGCATCTCTCCTGCCCTCTAAAGGATGTGGGATTTGCCTAAGGTGTTACACATTGGTTGGGGAGGGGAACAAAGGTTGCCTTATAAGGGACTTGATACCTCCTCTATCAGACGCGTTTTAAAACCGTGAGTCCAAGTGTGTGGACAAAGCGGACAATATCTGGTACGGTTGGCCTGGGTTGTTACAGATGGTATCAGAGGCACTCCTGTGCCGTTCGGGATGGTGGGGCAAACCTCATCGAGGACGATGAGTCCCTAAGGGGGGGGGGGGTGTGTAACACCTTAGGCAAATCCCACATCCTTTAGAGGGCAGGAGAGATGCTGGGTATATTAGTAAACCTTGGCCTTACCAGACACAACGCGTTTTGGGGCCACAAGCATGCAGGTTCCTTGGGAACTCTGTGGTTAAGCGTGCTTGGGTGGGAGTAGTACCATGATGGGTGACCCCCTGGGAAGTCCTCGCCAGGTCGCCAAGAACAAAGCCGTGAGCCAGTGGGGCAAAGCGGACAATATTGTGTCGTGGTAAGCGGGGTGTTACAGTAACTCCCTGTTCCCTTCTTTTATTTGCTTCGCGGTAGATGTGGGGCTTTAGGAGTTGTCCGAGGAGATTTTGTTTGTACTAACACTAATATAGTAAATCTCTGAGTTGTATGATTGGAGTTTTGTATAACTCAGAGATGCGTTGAAAGCATTCACGACCTTTGAAGTCATAAAAGAAGATGCCATAAGGATTACTGATTACTCTGCCAGGGTAGAATCTTTCAGCAGGAGGTAGAGATACATCAAGTCCAGAGAGGTCAGGGACAGGGCCAAGAACTGCTTCACGAGAGAATTCAATCCCTGTCTTGTTTCTTAATGTCGGGCCTGGAGAAGAAGGGGTTTTCTTCGATGGAGCAGTTCGCTTCTTTTGAATATTTGGAGGACGAGGAATATCAACCGCTGAGGAAACCAAGTCGATCTGTCTGTTTATTTCTTATATGATATAGGTCCTGAAAGTTGAGCGGGATCTTTGAATTGCTATTCTCATTTCCAACCATTCAGCGAGACCAAAAGTGTTTATGGCTAACATGTAGACAGTTCTGTGGTAGCCACTTTCTCTGACAATTTGGACATTTACGATATGTGCGTCTATCAGCAGTTTCTCTTGGACAGCAACAGGAAATATTCTTAAGTTTGGGTCTTCAAAAGAATGTTGGACTAGCTCTAGGGCATATTCCCTGTCTTTTTCTTCAGCCTTCTTTCGTTCAGCGAAGAGATATTCAGCTTTGAGAGCTTCAGCGATTTCCTTGTTTGTGAAATGCCTCAAGTGATGAGAAACAAGGCGCTTGGCTTCAAGTTTCTGAACCATAGCATCTCTCTTTTTCGTTTCTCTTTCACTTGGTATTTGAAGAACCAAGGAAGGTCTATTCTTGAGATAGAGAGGTTCTTCTTTATGTTCTTCTTCAAAAAGGTCATCAGTCTCAGCGAAGTCTAAGACTGGGATTATTTCTTCAGCATTAGAAGCTGGAGTTATTGTTGTAGTTGCAGCCGGAGGAACTTCAGCTGTATCCTCAAGCCGTGGAGAGGACTAGCTGAAACACAGTGATCGTTTAAGTAAGATCATTTGGGAAAGAAAGAGATAGAAAAAAGAATGAGGGTTAAGTGTTTAGAGGTTTAAAGGAGAGGAGGACTGAGATAGAGAAGGGATAGAGGGGGGGGGGGTGTAGTGTAAGGGAAGAAAAAATATTGTACATGACAAACTGGCTTTTGAAGCAAGATAGTCAGATTGCCTTCTGCAGCGAGGCCTTTATTTTTGCCCTTGTCAGCTTCAGACGCTGCAGGCTTTGTCTTCGTCCCCTCCCCTGATGGTTCATTTATCATGACCCCTTTTTGAGCTGGGGCTTTCTTGATTGGTTGGACGAAGAAGAAGTCGTCATCATCATCATCATTTTTAGGAGATGATGATGGTTCATCATTAGCGATGTCGACGATTTCATCGTCTTCAGCTTCTTCTTCAGATTGGACCTCGTCAGCATAGGGTACAGTGACATCAGCATCAGTTTCGAAATGCTCATCGAGTTGCTCCCCTTCAGATACAGAGGGAGGTTTCTTGGTTCCCTCAAGGTTTTCAACTCCCTGAGGTTGTTCAGTAATAGCAGCAACAGTATCAGAAACAATACCCTCCCCCTCAGTGTTATGGGGAAGGTCTTCAAGAGTTTTCTTCTCCCCCTCAACATTATGGGGAAGGTCTTCAGTCTTCTCCCCCTCTTCCATATGATGTGTGGGGGAGGAAGTAACAGCAGCAGCATCAGTGTGCATTGGGTCACTGACTTTTAGGCCAGTAATCCCAACATAGGTTTCAATCTGTGCTAATCTGTCTTCCAGGCCAGATATAGAAGGATTGATTCTTTGAAGAACCTCTCGATCCACCTGAGTAAAGTTCGAAGGAGCACAAGTTGGAGAATTCAGGCGGTCGAGAATCTGCTGGAGTAGATCTTTGACAGTGTCAACCTCACCCTTAAGAGTGCCAACCTCTGTCTTCAATGATGTGACTTCATTGGACAGGGTGGTGAAATTTGTTGCAAGGGTGGTGTTGGTGAAGTTGAGATTGTTGATGTCGGTAGAGTTGTCAGCAAGAGTAGTAGCAAAAATTCCAATGCTACCTGCCACCTTCTCCAGATCAGCACTAGAGGCTTTCTCCTCGACCTCGGTGGTCAGTTTTTGGAGATTCTCTCCAGTGTCTGTAACCGCTGAAGAGTTAGCAGATAGAGTGGTGGTGTGGGATTCCACCTTTGTCACCAGATCTTTCAGGGAGATGTTGATATCTCCCAAATTAGGACCTGCAACAGTTAATAACTTATGAACAAAGGAAAGCTCAGAAGTTGGGGATTTTGAGAGAGGAGTGTATATGGTTTTGTGTATACCTGCAGGCGGGTTGGTGAAGTCGTCATAACCTCGATAACCTGATTAGTGTTCCATGTCGCCTTCCAGAGTGCCTTGGCGCATAGAAGTGCCTGCAGATCCTATATTTTGATGCATCATCCCCTGTAAAGTAGCAGCTGATGTATCGAGGATGATGTTCTGTGCAGAGAATGGGGGGAATACTGGTGGAGTGTCCAAAGAAATGGTGGGAGGAGTGATGGTTGAGAAGAGGGATTGGGTGTGGGGTTCAACGTTGGATCCGCTGAGAAATACTTCTTCAGTCTGTAGAGAGCCTGAAGGAAGGGGGTTCAGTTCCAGGTTTATAACCTCAGCGTTTAGAGACGTTGAAGTTGGGATGGAAGGGTTGGCTTTATCAGCTATGGCAGAGCGTACCATGGAACTATCCAACGTCTCTTGTACAGAAAGAGTCATGGAGTCTTCAGCATGTGAATGCTTGGGGGGTTGCTCCTTGGTTTTCTTGATCCTTTGAGAATCAAGTGGGGCAGTAGAGTGTTTCCTTTTCTTAGAAGGAGTAGAGGTTGTAGCCTGGGTATCAGCAGTGGGGATTACCGCTGAGGTAACCGCAGAAGTAGAAGAAGGAGGATTGAGAATATATAAGACAGTAGAAAGACGTACCTCATTTGGCATGGGGCTGTAGTCGAGCACCTTAGGGCCAACCTGAGAGAGTTTCAGGTCACCCACTTTTGGGTACTTGTCCCCAAGTCCGGTTAGAAAGATAGCACTGACAAACCTGGGATATGGAACACATGTTGGTCTGTCACCCGCATCCACCCTTAGCACCAGATCGTCGTAGATGATTGATGCCCAGTCAATGTGAAGACCTTTCAGCAGTGCATATCCCATGGCCTGCTGAGGTTGAGATGCTTGGTCAGTTGAACCAACTTTAGCTGTTAGGCAGCTGATCAAGTGAGCGAAGATGAAGTTCATCTCACTTGGCATTTTTGATTTCTTGATCATGGTCAGCTTCTTCTCAGGGAGTTCATCTCTCCCTGTTTCCCAGACGTACTTCATTGCATCAAAGAATGCAATGAGTGCTTCCCTGTCAGCTAGGTATTTGGGGTTTGGTAGAGGGACAAAGCGTTTCTCTTTTGTGGCAGCTGGGAGATTTAGTGTACGCCTGATGGTACTAGGGGTGATCTTGGAGGATCCATCTTTGGTGTCACAAAGAATGACATCAAGCAGTTTCTTTGGGTCTTTGGGAGAGGGTACCTGAGCTCTTCTGGCAGTATACCAGAACTGAGCTAGAAGATATTTATGAGCAGGGGGTGCAATAGTCAGGGCTGTCGATATGGAACAGGTCTCGAGAAAGTTCACAGCATCATCAAGATGTGTGACCTGCTTCTTCTGAGGGAAATCGAAGAGAGCATATGGGTTGTTGTGTTGGAAGGTAACTTGTTCAAGTTTGAACTTAACCCGAGGAGCTTTTGTAAGAACCACTTTCTCAGCAGTAGTAGGAGACTTGGAGGTAGGAGCTTCAGTAGTAGAGGCCATTTCTGTTTATAAATTCAAACATGAAGAAAGATAAAGAATAAAGTCTTAATGTGGAAGGATTTTCCAGAATAAGATGTTTTTAAGGTTTCACATTCCATTCAGACAAAAGATATCGTAATGGAGATTAGGGTTTTTCCAAAATTAAGGTTTTTCTTGTTTTGTAAAAGAGTACAAAACATAGTGAACATTTGTTTTCCAGTTTCTTTTAAGGAAGAGATTCTGGAAAACATATGAAGATATGCAAGTTTAAGATTTTTGTTTTAAATTTGAAGAACAACCATGAAGATTGTGTTCATAAAATCATGTAAAGAAAATGATTTCATTTTAAAACGTTCTTTTGTTTGATCTGTTAAAAACAAGAATGAGATCAGAAACAAGTTTAACAAAAGGTAAATAATAAGAATATTAACCTTAGTTGTTGATGATTGAAGATGAACAATTTCTGGAAACGAGAATTCAAAATGCAACAGTATTCTTGCTTGAAGGAGAATTTGTTCGCGTAAAGGAAAAAATATAAACTCGAATGTGTTTATATAGTGAGAGTAGAGAGAGAAAAACTATGGGCGTGAAAAGTTTTTCATGATGACACGGACACGTCCCTTGAATTTGATTGGACAACGAAGTCGAAACGGGCGAACGTGTCAGAGAAAACGTGCCATGACTTATCCGTTGTGATGACGTCACAAACGTCCTTTCATATTTTAGGATGTCTCTGAGTTTTTTGAAAACTCAGGGACATTTTGAAAATATGAAGCACTTAATCAGAAATATCAGTGTTGGAGTTAGAAATATCAAGAGTATCGCTGAAAGGAAGAGATATTCAGTGATGTAATTTGTTTTGAAATCTTCCAGTTCTACGCGAACGTCAGCGAGCAAGAGAGAACATACCTTGATATCAGCGAATCAATTTTGTTCAGAGAGAAGATGATTAATGGGTTATACAAGTTCATTGTTATCACTAATCAAATGTGAACCGCTGAAGATTTTACTCTTCAAAGCTCAGCATTCCAAGCTCGCTGATGAGAAAGTTGAATCTTGTCTCATCAAGAGGTTTGGTGAAAAGATCAACTAACTGGAAGTCAGTTGGGATAAAAAGAAGTTCTATATCACCATTCATCACATGATCTCTGATAAAATGATACATGATTTCGATGTGTTTGGTCTTTGAGTGTAGCACTAGATTATTAGCTATAGCAATGGCAGTTGTGCTGTCACAATAGATTGGAATCTTTGAGAGCTGAAGGTCATAGTCCAGTAGTTGATTTCTCATTCACAAGACCTGAGAACAACAGCTTCCAGCGGCTACGTACTCAGCTTCAGCGGTTGAGGTGGACACTGAGTTTTGCTTTTTTACTTGTCCAACTCACTAGCTTTACACCTAGGAGCTGACAGCCTCCTGTGGTGCTTTTTCTATCCAATTTGCATCCTGCAAAATCACTATCTGAATAGGCGATTAGATCAAACCCTGAGTCTTTGGGATACCAAAGACCAAGGTTAGGAGTACCCTTAAGGTAACGAAAGATTCGCTTTACAGCGATCATATGAGATTCCTTAGGTTCAGATTGATATCGTGCACACAAACAGGTTGCATACATAATATCAGGTCGGCTAGCAGTAAGATACAGGAGAGAGCCGATCATCCCACGGTACGCTGTGACATTAACGGGTTTTCCAGAAGGATCCTTGTTTTGTGTCAGCGGCGGTGCCATAGGGGTTTTCATAGCTGAACTCTAAGTTAAATCAAATTTCTTCAGCATATCTTTTACATACTTTCCCTAATTGATAAAAGTTCCTTTTTCATTCTGTTTGATTTGAAAACCAAGAAAATATGTTAGCTCACCCATCATACTCATTTTATACTCTGCTTTCATTCTATCAGCGAAACGAGTACAAAGGTTAGGGTTGGTGGAACCAAATATAATATCATCGACATATATTTGTATAAGAATAATATGACCTTTTACTTTCCTGAAAATAGAGTTTTGTCGATTTTACCACGCTCAAATTTTTCAATATGGAGATAAGTAGAGAGAGTGTCATACCATGCACGAGGAGCTTGCTTTAAGCCATAAAGTGCCTTATCCAGTTTATAAACATAACCTGGATGCTTAGGATCTGAGAATCCTGGGAGTTGTTCCACGTAGACTTCTTCATTCAGCTTTCCATTAAGGAACGCTGATTTGACATCCATCTGATAAACTTTGAAGTCTTTGTGTACAGCGTAAGCTAGGAATAGACGAATGGCTTCTAGTCTTGCTACTGGAGCAAAGGTTTCGTCGTAATCTATACCTTCCTCTTGTCTGTATCCATCTGATAAACTTCGAGCCTTGTTGTAGGTTACAGTTCCATGTTTATCCAACTTGTTTCGATAGACCCATTTAGTGCCTATCGCTGACTTGTCGGATGGTCTAGGAACAAGCTTCCAAACTTTGTTTCTTTCGAATTCAGTCAGCTCTTCTTGCATTGCGCTGACCCAGTTTCGATCTTGGAGGGCATCATTTGTTTTCTTTGGTTCTGTTAGCTCCAATCTTTCTGTTTATAAAAGTAGTGAAAATAGTCTAAGTACAGAAGTAACCCACAGAGGCTCTGCCGAGTAGCCGAGAAACCGAGAAGACAGAAGTCTTCGACAGAGGCTCTGCCGGGTTAATCAAGAAGACCGAAGTGAAGAAACAACGAGACTCTTCTATGCGGACAAGGCCACAGAGCCTCTGTCATACTTGACAGAGCTTCTGTGGCAAAAAGAAGATCTACGCAAAAGATCTTAACAAGGACGAACATGCTTCTTACAATACCTACCATTCGAAGGTTCTAAAGATCAATCGTACAAAGGCGTGACCTGACAACTCCACGTGTCAAACTCTGATAGGTTTCCACCTAAAGCTGAATACGGAGCATTTAATGAACGTTGTATCTACAACTGTTCCAGAACAGTGTCTTGTACCTTCCAGCTACTGTTCCATAACAGTGTCTTTGTACCTTCAGTCGTTATTGTCCCCTTTAGGAGTAGTATAAATAGAAGGTTCATGTGAACTCTTCCATTAAGCTTTTCACAACACACACACCATTAAACTGCAGATTTCTTGTTAATCCTTTAAAGTTCTTGGTGTTCTTATTATATATCAAATACAGTAATCTTTGAGAAACATATGTTATTTACTCTTTGCTTTATTTGATATTGTGTGATCTTCTACCTTACATTATCTTTCAGTTCTTAAATACGCTTCCGCACCATACAATCTGAACTAACTGAAAGTTAAGATCATTGTTTTAGCAAAACAAGAACCAACATTTGGTATCAGAGCAAACCTTGATTTTTAATATCAAGGGATCCACTCTAAAACTATGATCTTTGGTAGAAACTTGGATTTTTAACCTATTCTTCATATTATTCAAACAGTTTCTGTTTTTCTGCCATTTTTGATTCATTCGAACTTTGTAAACTTATAGAATCTGTTATTCTGGTTAAAACACCATTTTAGTGCTCAGCTTACAGCTTTTAAGCTTAAAAACTTCATACGAAGCATCCACTTCATACTCTGAAAATCTGCTGTTAAAACCCTTTTTCTGGATAATTTATCTCTCTAAAACAAACAACTTCCTCTCTGCTGGTTCCTTAACCAAACCTCCCACTCTTCTTAGAGAAGAATACCCTCAATTGAAGATTCGAATGATTCACTTCTTTGAGGGTACTGACAAAGAATTGGTTTATTATATACGTAACCCTCCTTTCATTCCCATGATAATGTACCTCGTGTTCCTAGCACAGACGACACACCTGAAATTCCAGAACACACGAAACAAAAGACCCAAGAAAATTGGTCTGATTCTGATTGGGCTAAATACGAAGTTGCTCAGAAAACTAAGAGAATTCTAATCATGGACATCCCAAATGACCTTTTCCAGTCCATGGATGCATGTGAATCTGCATATGATCTATGGAAAGAACTGGAAAAACAACTAGAAGGAGGAGTCAAAACCCAAAATAACCGCAGAGCTCAATACATAAATGAATATTATGCCTTTAAAGCTCTGCCAACCGAATCGCTGCAAACTACGTATGATAGGTTCAACTCTCTAATAAACAAGTGCAAGAAGTTCGGCATCCATAGAACCTCTGAAGAAAACAACGTTATGTTTCTGAAGTCCCTAAATGAAGAATGGCTTCAGTTATCTATGTCTCTGCAAACAAATCAAGAGTTAGATTCCTGGACCCTATCAGACCTCTATGGAACATTAGCAGCACAAGAGCCTCAGGTAGCACAAGCAAAAGCCCAGATCATTGCACCTCTTGCATTGGTTGGTAAGACTACAGAGGTTAAAGAGAAACCAAAGAAAGAGGAAAGAAAGGAGGAGAAGAAGAAAATCATGATGGTAGAAAGTGAAGAAGAAGAGGAAGTAGCAGCAGAAGAAGAAACGACCCTGGCCTCGATAGCTAAATCTTTAGCTCTCTTGACTAGGGAATTCAGCAGAGGATACCAGAAGAAATCTGGTAATTAACGATATGAAAGAGAGAATCAAGAAAGAGAAGGGTCAAACAACAAAAGTGGTGACCATCAGAGGTCCAGTGACAGAAATGACAGAGGAAATGGCCGACAGAGGTCGGAAGACAAAGCTGGCAACACTCCACAGATTCAAGAGTGTTACAAATGTGGTAAGCTAGGCCACTACGCAAATGAATGCCGAACAGAAAGAAGTGGTGACCGACAGAGGTCAGACGACAGAGCTGGAAGCTCCACACAGAACCAATGATGCTACAATTGTGGAAACCCAGGTCACTTTGCCAACGAATGCAGGAGCAAGTCAAATCGCCCTCAGAGGGATGCAGCTTTCTAACAAAAGAAAGCTGAATACTATGCTCAGAAGTCACTAATGGTGAACAAAGAAATCTGGGAGTCTGACACATCCTCTGACGAAGGCGAAACAAAGAATGCTCTATTCTGTGGCATGGCAGAAGTCAACTCCGACTCCGACAGTGAGGTATCCACTTCTACCTCTAACTTTAATACTGCAGAAGATGACTTGATTAAACTTAATATTGAATACACTGAAATGAAAAAAACGTGTGAAAATATTCCGAAAAAGCTCACCTACTATGAGAGAGAAGCTAGGCTTCTCACTCAAGAAAAAGCTAAGATTTTTCAAGAAAAAGAAGAAATTGAAATGTACTGGAACAAAAAGGTAAATCCTTTAAAAGAAAAGATTTCTGAACTTAATTCTTCTTTGAAAAGTAAGTCTAAAGAACTAATGGACGTTGAGTGCGACAGAATGAACATCCTAGCTCTCAAAAATTACTTTCAAAAGGAAAGAGAAGTCATCTGTCAAGATTTACTCATAAGAGATCTTCAAATTAAAAAATTTCAAGATGCTCAGAAAGTGTACGAAAAAATAAACACACTATTAGGGAGACGGGGAATTGGCTTCTGTGATATAGATCCCTATACTGGAACCAAAAGAAACAAGTCTCTGTCCTCTATATTTCACATTGGAGATACGAGAAAACCTGGTTTTCCAAATCTTCTCTCTGTAAGTAAAAGGCAAAAAGTCTCTGGGGAACCTCACAAGAGGAAACCTCTGAAGATGACAAATGTGTGGTTTGAAAACACATATTTGTCACCTTCAATCTCTGTCAAAAGAGAATCCAAACCTAAGAGGTATCTGAAAACTCAAGATCAGATAGAAATCTTCAAGTTTGGTAAACCCGAGACTCAAACTCAAGTTGCATTTGTCTGCATGATGAATTCTGAAAAGAAATTATCAGCAGAGGCCCCTGGGTTCAAGCCAAAAATTACAGAAGAAAAACTTGTTATCTCTGAAGAAAACCTTTGTACATCTTCCAGCGATTAAGATCTCTCTGAAGAAAAATCAACAGATACTTCTGTTAACTTAGAAGATATTTCCTTAGAAAAGGAAGAAAGTGAGTATGGCACATGTTCTGAAAGTCCAGCCTCTGTCGAAAGAGAACTAAGTGACTCAACCTCTGTATATGAGGACGATTCATCCTCTGACGAATCATAGACTGACTCTAAGTCAGAGATAGGACTTAGTGACACAGAGGTTATTAAACAAACCTCTGAAGTTCTTAACAGAACTATCCCTCCCAAGGAGAAAATCACTGGAATTCCTATCTGTCCAGACTTTTTGAATATGTGCATACAATCCAAAACCTCTCTTGAGCTTGAAAATTTCAAACAACAGAAGTTAATGTCCACTCAAATTCCAACGAGTTCAAAGATTTTAAAACCCTTAAAATCTGTTAAAGAAAAACTAACATGGCAACAGAAGGGAAAATGGACAAAAATTAACAAATCTTTTTCTTCTGTGACAATGAAATCTACAGAAGTTCACCACAGAAGGGGAACACAGAAGGCCGCACTCAACAAAGGATTTTGCAAACAACGATCTAGCCTACATAAACCTTCTTGTAATAGAAAGTCTAATGTTAGGATAAATTGTAATGCCTCTGTGCCCCCATTTAATGTATTCAATGAAAAGTTCAAGCAAATCTCCTCGCACATTCAATACTGTCATTGCTTTGATCTTATGTTTAAATTAAACCAACACTTAAAAAGTCCACACTGTCATCTTACTGTACCCAAAGAAAATGATAAATCCAAGGGTAAGAAGAAACAAAATGTTTCTTCAACAGAAGCTAAAACAAAGACCAAGAATGCTAAGGCAAACTTGAAGACCCCTGACAAAACTGGACCCATGTGGATATGGGTACCTAAAACTCTCTAATTGTCTTGCAGAAGCAGTATGTGCCAATCTGGTATCTAGACTCCGGATGCTCAAGGCACATGACTGGCGACATAGGTCTTCTATCCACATACAAAAAAAGAACGATGGTGGATTTGTGACCTTTGGAGACAATAAAAAGGGGTACATCAAAGGCTACGGAGTCATAAAGAAGGAAAATATAACCGTATGCAAAGAAGAGGAGATCTATATCTCATGAACTTCAATGCAAAGAACAAGAAAGACAAAATCTGCCTTGTTGCATGCAAAAGCGAAGAAGCCTGGTTATGGCACAATAGGTTCTGCCATTTAAACTTTCATACTCTTGATAAACTTGTAAAACTTGATCTAGTCAAAGGTCAACCAAACGTTAAATTTAATAAAGATCATTTATGCTCTGCCTGTGAAATGGGAAAACTCAAAAGAGCTTCCCATAAAGGCAAAACTGGTGTATCTTGCCCAAGACCTCTGTACATGCTACATGTTGACCTCTGCGGACCAATATCTACACAGAGTCTAGGTGGCAAGAAATATCTGCTTGTTTTGATCGATGAATTCTCAAGATTGACATGGGTTGAATTTGTCAGAAAGAAATCAGATGTTCCAAACATACTGATAAATTTAATGAAAAGAATCCAAGTTCTGTATGAGTGCAGGATTCAGAAACTGAGAAGCGACAATGGCACAGAATTCAAAAACTCTGTCATTGAAACCTATCTTACAGAAGAAGGAATTTCACAGAACTTCTCTGTTGCACGCACCCCACAACAGAATGGCGCGGTCGAACGAAAGAATCGCACGCTTGTGGAAGCCGCCAGAACTATGCTAACCGCATGTGGATTACCAATGACATTTTGGGCAGAAGCAGTATCAACCGCTTGCTATACCCAAAATCGATCAACCATCGTAAAGAGACACATCAAAACACCATATCATTTTATCAACAAAAGACGACCAAACATCAAGTTCTTTCATGTATTTGGATGCAAGTGCTTCGTCTTAAATGATAGAGAAGAATGAGGAAAGTTTGAAGTAAAGGCAGATGAAGGCAAGTTCATAGGATACTCTGCAACTTCCAAGGCCTACAGAGTTTATCTTCTGCAGTCTCGAATGATTGTAGAAACCATAAATGTTTCTTTTGACGACACCTTCCAAAAGACTTCTGAACAAATCAGTTCAGAACTCGGTCTAAAAGGGGAATCCTCTGGCATCTCAAAAACAAGAGAAGAAGACTTAAATCTTCTATTTCAAGAGATGTTCCATGATGATATTGATCCCTCTGCTGGAGCCGTCAGAGCCTCTGGAGAATCACCTTCTGTCAGACAGAACGAAATAGGTATCTCTCTAACAGGTCCCTTAAACAATTCATCTTCCTCTGTAAATCTTACAGATGCAAATGCCGAGGGGGAGCCAACAGAAGATGATACGACAAGGAAAACAACCACAGAAGCTACTGAAGAACCAACTCCAGAAACCACAAAGGAACCAATAACAGAGGAACAAGAAGACTCAGACTATACTTCCTCAGAGGAACAAACACCACCACTCATTCCAATCATTCCACAATCTGTAGGATCAAGCACGAAAGAAAAATCTACGACAGAGGCTACACCAGAACAACAATTAGAAACCTCTAAAGAGAAACTTGATGAAATCGATGACCATATCCCAAGAAAAACAAAGTGGACAAAGAGCCATCCTCCAAGTCTTATAATCGGCGAACCTTCTGAAAAGGTAAAAACAAGATTTGCCACTGCTAACTTTTGTTTCTTTACAAACTTTATTAGTGTGATCGAGCCAAAAAGGATCTCTGAAGCCCTTGACGACCCAAACTGGGTAGATGCTATGCAAGAAGAGCAACTACAGTTTGAGCAAAACAAAGTCTAGACTTTAGTCCCTCTGCCACGAGGAAAACAAGTCATAGGGACTAAATGGGTCTTCAGAAATAAGAAGGATGAAGATGGAGTAGTCATAAGAAATAAAGCAAGATTGCTGGCCAAGGGATATCACCCAGAAGAAGGCATAGATTACGATGAAACTTTTGCCCCTGTCGCACGGCTCGAAGCCATAAGAATCTTCTTAGCCTTCGTAGCCCACATAGGTTTTAAAGTATTTCAAATGGACGTAAAACATGCTTTTCTAAATGGCGAAATCCAAGAAAAAGTATACGTCCAACAGCCACCAGGGTTTGAAAGCTCTAAGTACCCAAAATATGTGTACTATCTCGACAAAGCCCTGTATGGACTGAAACAGGCTCCAAGAGCATGGTACGAAAGACTTTCTACCTTTCTTCTCGATAATGGTTACAACAGAGGTACGACGGATACAACTTTGTTTTATAAACGAAAAAGTGATGAAATTATGATTGTACAAATATATGTGGACGACATAATTTTTGGGTCTACAAATTCAGAAGAGTGCAAAAAGTTTGAAAAACTCATGTAGAGTGAGTTTGAAATGAGTATGATGGGAGAATTAACTTTCTTCCTCGGACTCCAAGTAAAACAATCATCAGAGGGAATTTACATAAATCAAGCTAAATATGTCTCTGACATACTTTCAAAATACAGTCTCTCTGATACCTCTGTAATGAGAACTCCAATGGCCACAGGAAATAAGTTAGACTCAGATCCAAATGGCATACCTATAGAGTGCACGCTCTACAGAGGAATGATTGGGTCTCTGTTATACTTAACTGCAAGTAGACCTGACATAATGCATGCCACATGTCTCTGTGCAAGATATCAAGCTAACCCGAAGGAATCCCATTATAATGCTGTAAAGAGGATCTTCAGATACCTCAAAGGGACCAAAAATCTTGGCCTCTGGTATCCGAAGAACTCTGGTTTTGGTCTTAAAGCTTATACAGATTCAGATTATGGAGGCTGCAAGCTCGACAGAAAGAGTACCTCTGGGAGTTGTCAATTCCTAGGTGGTAAACTTGTCAGCTGGACCTCTAAGAAGCAGAACTGCGTATCCACATCTACAGCAGAAGCCGAATACGTTGCTGCTGCTAGTTGTTGCTCCCAGGTTCTGTGGATGAAAACTCAACTTATGGACTATGGTCACATCATATTCAAGATTCCCATCTTCTGTGACTCAAAGAGCGCCATAGCCATCTCTGCCAATCCAGTACAGCACTAAAAAACAAAGCACATCGATATCCGTTACCACTTTCTGAAACATCATGTTGAATATGGGACAATCGAAATGCACTTCGTGTCTACAGAGTACCAGCTAGCAGACTTATTCACCAAGGCACTAGATGAGAAAAGATTTCTTTTCTTGGTGGGTAAGTTGGGAATGATAAACATGAGTTAAAACCTCTGTAAGTATAACTTAAATCTTCTGTAAATATATATATACATGTTTCTGTTGTTTTATTTATTTTATTTTAGTTCTGTATGTAAATTCTCAATCACCAAGTGTTCAATACTCAACAGAGCTTCTGTAAGATTGCTCAGAACATCTGACAATCTTTACAGAACCTCTGAAAAACTTGATCTATGCCCTAAGCATTACTTATCAAATTTTGACCCAAGCATAGATCAAGGGGGAGCAGAAGGAGACCTTGAAATGATCTACAGAAGTTGATCATTCAAGGGGGAGCCAAAGAAGAAATGCGATCGACATTATCCACAGAAGACAGGTATTAGGCCGAGACAGAAAAAGCCAAAAGATAAGTATCTCGAAACAAATCCTTTTTTAGAACAATTTTCTAGGACAAAAATTTCTAAATATGTCCTAGAAACATTGTTTAAATTATACCAAACAAGTTTTGATCAAAAAGATTAACGAGACTTCTGTTATGAGATTTGGAGTATAATAGAGCTTCTGCTGAGCTCAACAGAGCCTCTGTATGCAGAATCCTCTATAAAACTACAAATCTCATACAAAACTCTACCGATCAAACTCAAATGTTCTCTGTAAGAATTTACCTGAACAAAAGATTACAGAAGAAGGTCTTTTGGGACGAAGAGCTCATTTCATCAAAAAGTCTCTGTCGACCAATCTAGACACTCAGAAAGGAGAATCATGCACAAAAACTTTTCAAGAACAGTTTTCTAGGACAAAAAATTTCAAATATGTCCTAAAAACAGTTTATAAAACAGTAAAGACTTTGGATGATCAAAAAGTTTAATAGATTTTTAGTTATCAGAAATTTCCTCTCATAGAGCTTCTGTTGGCTCTGACAGAGCTTCATAACCTCTGTGAAAGAAATTTCTACTCTATAAATCTATCGATCCTCTCCAATGCTTTTCAAACGTTTTTGGTAAAGGTGCAAGCAACAAAGGATCCAAAGAGAGTTTTCAAACTACAGAGCTCTATCACTACAGAGCTTCTGTCATTTTCAAACTTGGGTAAAATTCTGCAACAGTAACGGCTCTTTTACTGCGAGTGAAAATTATGTGGAGGAAAAGAAACACACGCGCCAAGCATTAATGGGCCACGCACGACGTCAAGTCGTGCTCTGACACTGCTGACGTGTCACATTTTCATTGGACGTACACGGCATACGTTCTCCTGGAAAGTTGAAGCCGCCGTTCACACTCAAGTACGGACTCCAAATTTTATTCACTTCCATATATTTACCTCTTCAGAATTCTAACCGTTACCATTCACTATAAAACCCAAGCTACCACTCCTTATAAAACCTTTACGAACTCTCATCTTCTTCTCCGACGAACCTTGAAAAACCTACAACCTACCTATTTTTCATTCTTTTCTTCAAGATAAACAACAATGGCATCATCCTCCAACATTCCTGAAGGCTCCCCTGTTCAAGAAAACTCACCTACTCAATCTGAGCATTCCCAAAATACAAATATAGCCGCAGACCTGGAAAAAGACAACTCCGGCGATGAAGCTAATTCCTCTCCAACAACACGCGAGAAAAACTTCATCGCAAATGAACACTTTGAAAGTGTTCTTCCTCTCAAACCCAACAACTATTATCTTGTTGCTTCAAAAACCACATTTGGGGAATCTCATGCCATTCTCCTTCACATTTTGGAGAGCCATTACCTCTTCCCTCTGTTGACAAAAATCGTCAGTAAAATACCAGCAAGATATCTAAACCAATTTTGGCAAAGCAGCAGATATGACCAAACGGACCGACAGATCAAGGCTATATTTCTAAACCTGATAGAACCGAACACATGGAACTCAAGTTCAATAGAACAATGTTCTCACTTGAGTTTAGTCTTCCAACCAGAGGTCTGCTAGGTATAAAGAATTACGCTGAAGCACCTACAGATGAAGAGCTCTGTAGATTTGTTGAAATGTTAGGGTACAACACAACCCTAAGAAAAAGGAACGGCTTCCGAAGAGGACGATTACCCCCTCTGTGGAATACCTTCTTCTCAATTCTGAATAGATGCCTCACTGGAAAAATCGGTAGTCCAGATCAAACCTCTCATCAGATTCTATCCATAATGTACGGTGTATATTATGATCTGCCTCTGGACTACTCGACCTTAATGATGCAAGAGATGATCAACACCATTGACAGAAAGATCTCCACACAGAAAGCCAAAGAACTCTCAAATCCATCTCTACCTCCTCTGCAATATCAACGAATCCTTGGAGTACTTCTGGAGCCCCTACTCCTTCTAGAAAAATGGTCGTTAGAAGGTCCAACTGCCAAAATATATGTCATGACGAAAAATGTTCCAACTGAGCACGTCGATGGGTATCCTTTTTGCAGACCTCTGCCATCAAGACTTCTGGAATATGCTACAGATGACACCCTAAGATTAGCTTATATACGTGATCACAGGACTCCAGAACCGAGCCCTGTGACACCCCCGCGTTTAGGTATGCCTTTAGAAACTACGGTAGTTGAAAGAATGACAGATGAAGAATGGGCTAAGGCTTTCCAGAAGCATGCAGAAGTTCAAACCAAGTTCCTTGCTCAGAGGAAATCCATCTACTCTGCCTCTACTCCAAAAAAGAAAACAAAGAGGAAAACCACAGAGGGTACTTCAACTTCTGCAATCGACGCTCAACTATCTCCACCTCATGCAACAGAGGTTGGATCTTCTGCTCCTCCCCTTCCCCCAAAGGAAAAGAAGAAGAGAAAAACCAAATCCTCAGGGGAAGGGGCACCTAAACCCAAGAGGAGAAAGAGCAAGAAGAAAACTAGGAAACCTCTGTCTCCTATTGTAGAGGAAACAGTGGCAGAAGATGTGGCAGAAGAAGTCACAGAAGAACAAACTCAAGAATCACCTCTGCAATCCCCCAATCCCCTCAACTATGCACATCACGGGGATTTCTCTGACTTCCTCCAACGACCTGAATTTGCCAACACTCTCGACACTGCTGGATGGACTGCAGAAGCTCTGTCACATGAAACCCATGAATCCACAGAAGAAACAGACTTCCGAATCTCTTCAGACTTGGAAGAGGATGACCAAACCCTACAAAATAATCAATCCAAAACTCCTGAAGTCCTACAGAACCCCTTCACTCAACCCAGATTTAATGTACAAAGGGCAAGCCCAATGGAAGAGGTAGCTACAGAAGAACATAACATGGACACCATGTTAGGAAGTCCAACAAAAGAGATGACTGAAACTAGAGTACCTTGGGTAGAAGTCTCAGAAGTGGATTCTGATGTAGAGGAAGCTGACCAAATAAGAAAAGGTCTTTATCATCCCCACGTACGACAATTATATGGATCACATCCTATGTACGACTCCCTAGGTCCAAGGGGTGAAGATGTAACAGAAGAAGGGGAGACAATGGCAGAAGTCTCAATCCATATGGTAGCAACAGAGGTTGAGACCATCGATGGAGAACAAGTGGTCGGATGCTTCACAGAAGCAGAAGCAAGAAAAGATGTATGGATTAATAGAGGCACACACCAACTCCCAGTGCAACCCACACTTCTATTGCCGCCAGTCTAGTGGCAGAGGGCAATATTGAAAAAGAGCAGCACGACTCGACCTCAACCCAAACCATCCGGACAGAGGAAATTCTTTCATCCTCTGTACCAATAATAACCGGGGAAACCATTCCAGGGGAATCCTCTCTAAAGGATTCAACCTTAGTTCGTGATCTATTGCCCCAGATCACACCCGACATCCTTGCAGAGGAATTTGTTTCCTCTGCCACACGCACACAACTAGGTCCAAACATCTCTTCATAAGAGATTAGAGTGCACAAAGACGGAGAGACTCTAGACAAGTCTCTGAGTCAATAGAAGGATAATCTAGTACCCACCTCTGGAGTGGATCTAGACAATGTCATTCACAGAACTTCTGTAGAGTCTGAAGCACTAGATGCTTCTGCTCGAGGATCAGAAGGAAATCCTTCTGCCCCCAACATCCAAACAAGGGCGAAGGAAGGTGTCTCAGGAACAGAGACTCACTCTGGGGACGAATGTGTTCCCCCAGAGGTTACAACGAGTTCACATGTATCAAGGGATGAGTTCCAAACCCTTGTCACCTCTGTAAACCAAACAATGAAAGAGTTGCAAAGCTCTTTCAAATCTTTTGCAGATACTACATCCAGGGCAATCCTTGATCTGAACACCAAAATGGACACCTTGTCCACAGAGGTGCAAAACGCCATAACCCAGATGAAGTCCTCTGCAACACACACTGCTACTACAACTGCCACCTCTACAGCAGCTGAATTCGGAAAAGCCGCCACCACTGCCTTCAAAGACTCTGTCAAGCACTTTCTTCTGCAACTAAAAGAGCAATCCTCAAAATCTAAGGCTCTTACACCCGAAGACCTGAAGAAAGCCTTAGACGAAGTTCAAGAACAAACAACCAAAAATACTCAGGCCATGAAGCCTTCTGACTACATGACCAGAGCTCAAGTGACAGAACTCGGCCAAGGAATACTTGATCAGATGACCGAATTAATCAACGCTTTCACCGTTGCCAACGCACACTATGTCAAAGAGTTTCTAGCTAGTATCGGCAAAATGCGCTTCAACACAGAAGCAGAGGTTGAAACACTGCTCGGCCTCTGTGATGACTTGTGCACAAAGATGATTGTTGCAGGGGCTGTTCCACCAAAGAAACCAGATAGAACATGCAGGGCAGAGGGTACGACAGATAAACATCAGGATGACTCTGATGATGACCATCATGGTCCATCAGATCATCCTGAGGGGGAGAATCGAGGGGAGAAACAAAGGGAAGAAGTTGCGAGTAGAGGTCTACCAGCTCCACCAATAGTTGCATAACCCATCAACCAAGCACCTTCATCTCAAACCCAACAAAGAACACAACCGTCCACAGAGGCAACACCCACCTCTGTGGAAATAATCTCTGAAGAAACCCCTGCGAAAACCCAAACACCTGAAACCCAAAGCAGAAACCAAACCACAGAAACAACAACCATCTATGTGGAATCCATTCCTGAAGAAACCCAAATACCAGAAACAACCCATGTTCAAAAACAGAAGACCACAGAGGCAACACCACCTCTGTGGAAACTCCTTCTGTATTTGGAAAAGATGTCCAAATCCAAGAAGAAGTCCACCTTCTGACATCCTCCGAAGACGAACTACCTTCCCCAACACCCAAAACTAACCCAAAAACCAAAACCATTGCTCACAAAAGAAAATATCTGAGCAAAACACCTTAAACCTCTCCACAGAACCCAAAACCAAATCACCAATCAAGCCCTCTGATACTCAAGAGTCAAATCCTACATAGGCAACCCCATCTCAACAAGCAGAACAGCCGAAGGCAAAAGACAAGGGAAAATGAATTGTGACAGAAGAACCGCAGAAGAAAAAGCCCAAGCATCAACCTTCAACAGAAAAACTGATGAAGAGCTCGTTCGATGCGTATAAGACACCAAAGCCTGAAGAAGAAGATTGGACTTTCGGCACTATACCTCTATCAAATATTCCTGTTCTGGATCCAAAGACAAAACCTTCAGAGGATCGAGTGGCAGAAGTCAAGAACCAATTAGATGCTCTGCGCAGAACCTTACCTCAACCACCACCACCACAAATGGAAGAAGTGGTATATAGGTACTTATACAGCAGAATGGGCATAATGGATCAATCAGAACCAACCATTCAAGACCCTGAATTCCGTGCTGACCTCAAAAACCTCTTCACCAGAACAAAACCCAAGCCTAAACACGAAGTCTTCTCAACATCCAAGATCGTCAAAGTCCTATATTGTAAGTTCTCAAAAACCAGAAGCTGGCCTAAACTCTCTTACAACATCTACAAGGTCAAAAGAGAGGACATATCAGAGAACCAATTTGCAGGTGCAGATCTTAGGAATCTCAATCCTTATGATCTACCTGATCTTCTGTAATGGACAAAAGAGAACTTCACAACCGACGAAGTGCGCAGAGCCTACAGGGTGATAAGAAAGGCCATACGCGAAAAGCTTCTGCTATACAGCATGGTAGATTTTCAATTGGCTCGAGATCTTGGAGTAAAGAGCTTAACCGTTCAACCACCAGAAGACAACTGTCCTCCCTCTGCTACATCAAACTCAATCATCAGAAATCCAAGGGTCGGGTTAGTATTTCTAGATCCTTCTGGTAAATCAAAGTTGTTCGTAGAGATGGACTGTCAGAAGTACGCAACAAGTACTTTGACATAGTTTAGAACGATCCTAGTGGAGCACAGAGATACAAAGCTCATGAATCAAAGTCTTGCCGATAGACTGATAGAGGTTATCGATGCAACAATCAACTTCCGAAATCTCTGCATCAGCTTCTATCACGAGCTCAAACAAGAAGGACTCGACCGCAAAAGTTTCAATGACTTCAAGAATGCCAACATCTGAGTCAGTCAAACAGATCCTCTGTAATATTTTCTTTTCAATACAATCAAATGTAAATGCCTCTGGCAAAATCTAATTTGAAAAGAAAATATTCTTGTACTTAGAAAATACTTGCACTTTCAAATTTTTAATTTTCACTACTTAGGGGGAGATTGTTAGCTCCAATCTTTCTGTTTATAAAAGTAGTGAAAATAGTCTAAGTACAAAAGTAACCCACAGAGGCTCTGCCGAGTAGCCGAGTAGCCGAGAAGACAGAAGTCTTCGACAGAGGCTCTGCCGGGTTAATCAAGAAGACCAAAGTGAAGAAACAACGAGACTCTTCTATGCGAACAAGGCCACAGAGCCTCTGTCATACTTGACAGAGCCTCTGTCATACTTGACAGAGCTTCTGTGGCAAAAAGAAGATCTACGCAAAAGATCTTAACAAGGACGAACATGCTTCTTACAATACCTACCATTCGAAGGTTCTAAAGATCAATCGTACAAAGGCGTGACCTGACAACTCCGCGTGTCAAACTCTGATAGGTTTCCACCTAAAGCTGAATACGGAGCATTTAATGAACGTTGTATCTACAACTGTTCCAAAGCAGTGTCTTGTACCTTCCAGCTACTGTTCCATAACAGTGTCTTTGTACCTTCAGTCCTTATTGTCCCCTTTAGGAGTAGTATAAATAGAAGGTTCATGTGAACTCTTCCATTAAGCTTTTCACAACACACACACCATTAAATTGCAGATTTCTTGTTAATCCTTTAAAGTTCTTGGTGTTTTTATTATATATCAAATACAGTAATCTTTGAGAAACATATGTTATTTACTTTTTGCTTTATTTGATATTGTGTGATCTTCTACCTTACATTATCTTTCAGTTCTTAAATAAGCTTCCGCACCACACAATCTGAACTAACTGAAGGTTAAGATCATTGTTTTAGCAAAACAGGAACCAACAGGTTCAATCAGAGAAATAAAATTTACAAATAAACAAATATTACTTGCACTTCGTCGAGTCTGAACACCAGCGTTTGGATCACCAAGGATTTGTTCAATGGGGTGATTTATAGTCCATCGATGAGCTGGAGTGTAAGTTGATGACTCAATCTGAACTTCTGGAGGAGCTGAAGATGAGGCTTCAACAACTTCTGGTATTTCAGCCAAGAGAGGAAGAGGTGCAGATGTCATTTCATTCACTGATTGTTGAGAAGTAAATGGTGTATCTGAGACAGAAGGCTCAGAAGCAGGCATAGTGTTTAGAGGAACAGCTGAGACCCATGATGTTTCAGCTTCACTTGTCTTCATGCTTGGGATGATAGTAGGATCATCATCTTCAGCGGGATGAGTATGAGATGGAGGAGTATCTTCTGAATCACCAAGATGAGAGAACATCCATTGATTCAGTTCTTCAGTATCAGCAGAAGGTCTAGAGTTCGCTGAACGGGATTCGTCAAAGGTGACGTGGATTATTTCTTCTACAGTCTGTCTTCTCCGATTGAAGACACTGAAGGCTTTGGAGACTGAAGAATATCCAAGAAAGATTTCATCATCAGCCTTACGATCAAACTTTCCGAGGGCATCACTGAGGAGACTTTCTTAGATTTGAAGCTTGCTTTGGTCTGTTTCCCTTTTTCACACGCTGAACATAAGGACTCCTTTGTGTATGAGTGTTGAGGTAGACTAGTGACTGACTCTTTAGAGGAAAGAGTATTCAGTGTCTTAAAGTTGAGATGAGAGAGCCTTTTATGCCATAGTCAGTTGACATCATATGAGGCTTTTGAGAAGAAACAGGAGTTCTCAGTGGTTGTAGAGTCCATGTTTATTACGTAAACATTTTCCATACGATAACCGCTGAGAGCTATATTCTCCTTTTTGTCAGTGACAAAGCAGGATTCCTTAGTGAAGATCACTTTGTTATCCATGTCACATAGCTGACTTATGCTTATAAGATTATGCTTCAGTCCTTCAACATATGCAACTCTTCCAAAGGTTGTTGTACCATTTGAGAGTACACCAAACCCTCGGGTATAGCCTTTTCCATTTCCACCGAAGGTCACTGAAGGACCCTTCTCTTCCTTGTATTCAGTGAGCAGGTTTTTCTTTCCAGTCATGTGTCTAGAGCATCCGCTATCGAGAAACCAGATACCCTTCCGAACCTACAAACAAAGGAAGGTTAGTTTGACTTGGGCACCCATTTAACCATGGGCCCACACTTGTCAGAGGTGGTAGAGGAAGTGGAAGGTTCAGCAATCTTCGCAGCACTTGAAGATTCAGCTTCAGAACTTGTCTTCACTTTGGTTAATTTCTTAATCTCAGTGGTCTTCTTTGCCTTGGGGGCATTAATCTTCACCTTAGCTAATTTTTCAGCTTTGGTGGCTGAGGGGCACTTACTAGCAATATGATTGGTAGGTCCACAGTGATAACATTTCCTATAACTAAAAGTAGCTTTAGGAACTTTTGCATGCTGAGCCGTTAATTTTAAATGAGCAGGGCCAGCACCAAGTATACCTTTGGCATTGGAAATGGGAGGAACAATCAGTTCTTCAGATTTCTTACCAATAACATCCACTCTGATTCTAGGAGTAGATAGCTGAATGAATCCAGGGATCTTGTTCTTAGAAGTAGAGGGATGAGTCACTGAAGATTTAGAAGCATTCATCTTAGGTACAAAGGTACCCTTCTGAGGTTTTTGATTGAAAACTTTTTCTTTACACTTACCTTTGGAGATTAAGGTAGGTTTTTCCTCAGGGATGGGAGTTTTTGAAGAGGAACACTGAGATGAGGAATTGTCAGGGATAGAGGACACAAATATTCCAAACTTAAGCATGGAATGATCAGTGGTTGATTCTTCAGCGTCAGCTTTGTAACCAAGACCACGTTTTTCACTCAGGGGAATCTGAGACTTAATTATCTCAGTGATCGTTGTTGAGGATTTACACCATCCTTCAACAGTAGCTTTTTCAGCTTTCAATGCAGCGATAGCTTCTTCTCGTTCGATTTTGACTAGCTGATTTATATGAACTTGATCTTTTAAATCTTCTTCAATTTTAGAAAGCTTTTCTATTTGAAGGTGACAATTTTTAAGTTGTTCTGTGAGATCAAGGTTTTGATTTTCAACAACAGTTTTGCCATTCATGGCATCATATAAACTCATAGTCAGGAGATCGATCTTTCGAAGACTATCAGCTTCACCAAGATCTGAAATATGTGTAAAGAAAGAAGGTGATACCTTGGTATAGAGGTTGAAGTAGAGGGAATGTCAGAATTTTCTTCCTCATCTTCAATTTTGGACATGAGACAGAGATTGGCCTCATCATCATCTTCAGAGTCAGATGGTTCTTCTTCATCAGAAGCAGCCCAATCATAGTCAACCATCAGGCCTTTGCGTTTCTTCTTAAAGCCTTTCAGCTTTGCATACTTTTCTTTCAGCTTGTTGTACTTGTCATCTCTAGCCCTGGGTTAGAGGATTTCTTGGAGAAAGCTGAGGTTCTAGAAACTTTCTTTGACCTGCACTCGCTAGCAAAATGTCCAATATTTTCACAGTTATAGCAAGTAGCAGTAGACTTATCAACAAGAGTTGATGATCTAGGCTTGTCAGTGAGAGCAAGAGGTTTGTTCTTTCTGAAAATTTTCTTTTTGGCGAATCTCCTGAACTTATTATATAGGAGAGCGATAGATTCATCAAGATCTGAAGAGTCAGGGTCTGATGAGCATTCAGAGTTAGTCTCCAACTCAGTGATAGTGACAGTGGATCGCTGAGTGGAAGGTGACTCTGAGATTAAAGCAACAGGGGTGCTTTTGGAATCTTTTACAAGATTCTTCTTAAGATGACTCGACTGCTCATGATTGAGCATAGTGCCATATAAGGTAGAAAGAGTCATAGATTTTAGATCCTTTGATAGCTTGAGACACATTGAATAACTGTCCCAACTTTCAGGTAAACATTCTAAGAACTTTGTCAGAACTTCAAAGTTAGAATATTCCTTACCAACGGTTTTCAGATCTATAATTAAACAGTTAAACCACTGATGTACTTCAGAGAGAGATTCATTCTTACCACAAATGAAGCTTTCATACTGTCTTACCAGGTTGATCTTTCTTGAGTCCTGGACTTCAGACGTACCTTCATATTGAACACAGATTGTGTCCCACATGGCTTTGGAGGTTTTCAGGTTCATGACGGAATGGTAGACTTCGTTAGAAAGAGCCATAGAGAGGATAGATCTGGCCTTAGTGTCGATAGCCACTTTCTTCTTATCTTCATCAGTCCACATATAAATTTCCTTGGGAACCAATCTTTCAGGAATGGCAGCTCTAGTAGCAGTGCCTGGAACTTCAGGATCAATTCTAGCAGGAATATATGGACCATTTTCGATGTAATAAGGCATAGTTGGGTCTACACCTTCTAAGAAGAGTATCATCCTATTTTTCCGTAGATTAAAGTTATCTCTGTAAAATCTAGGGGGTTTGCAAGAGAACCATTGTCAATATAGTTTGTGTTTATGTTGGTAGCCATTATAAGAATTAGCAAGGAAGAGAAAAGATTAGTATAAGCAAGATCTTGTTTGTGAGATTAAACAATCTTCTAAATTGTTTATTGATATAATCAAAAAATTTACAACTTGTTGGTCCTGGAGGGTTATACAAGTTTGTAGAAGGGGGGGGGGGGGGGGGGGGGTTGAATACAAACACACGATTTTTACTTTCTAAATTGTTTATTGATATAATCAAACAATTTATAACTTGTTGCGGAACAAGATTAAGGACTAATCCTAATCTAAACAAGTTATGAGAACACTAAGTTTCTTGCACTAGAATTAAGACATAAAGGAGATAAGGAAATTACGAATAATATCCTAACACAAAGATACTAAGAAGAAGATGGTCGAGCACTTCATTTCTGAAGTAGGGTTCTTCTTATATATTGCATGCATTTAATGCACAACAGTATAACTTTACACGTGGCGGCAACTGATTGGTTGCATGGTTTGACCCTTGTAGACAACCTTAGTAGCCGCATGATGTACAGTGTAGAATCAGAGTTGGTTGTACGATAATAGACAGAAGGGATGTCCTTTTCTGAAATTTTCGTACGGAGGCGTGCAAGGGGATAAGACAAAAGTAACTTGTAGAAGAAACTTCATGATCAGCGTTCGTTAAACAGTACTTTATCAGCGAGTGACAAAGCTCAGCGATCGCTGAAGTCTTCTACTTGAAACTTCACGTTGAGTGAACAGGTCTTGTCTTCGCTGATATCCACATCAGTTCATTAGTAGACTTGTCGCTGGTTCTTGGGCTTGATCTTCTACTTCAGCGTAGAACCTTTGTTGACGTGAAACTTGTCTTCAGGGATCATAAGTAAACACCAAAACTATCAGCGATCATCAGTAAGACTGAACAGGCTCAGGGCTTGCTGATGAACAGTTTCGCTGAATGTTTAAACTAAAAACATGAGTTTCCTATCAGCGGTACTGTAGAGACATAATACTAATCAGCGATAGTGAAACTCTAATACATATTGTTTACTTACAATTTTCACTAAGTGTTTCTAAAAGAGTCATTATCAAATCACTGAGGGTTTGGATCAACAGAAGCATAGAGCTCCTGAGAAGCAGGTTAAGACTGAACCACAAAGCATTAAGTTCTTTAAATGTGGTAAACTTGGACACTTTGCAGCTGACTGAAAGACCCCACCTGCCAGAGATGCTTCTTTCTACAAAAATAAAGCAGAGTATTATGCATAGAAGTCTCTCATGGCAGAGCAGGAAAAGTGGGTGTCTGATGAAGCCTCAAATGAAGATGACAAAAAGGCCATTGTTGATCCAAACCCTTCAGTGATTTGATGATGACCCTTAGAATCACTTAGTGAAAATTGTAAGTAAACATTATGTATCAGAGTTTCACCATCAAAGAAAATATACTAAGTCTATTTAGTATCGCTGATGTGAAACCTCCACTCTTAATTTATTGTTCAGTGATAAATGTACATCATTGACAACTGAGCCTGTTCAGTTTAACTGATGATCACTGATTGATCATTTGAAGTATGTTTGCTTATAATCCCTGAAGTCAAGTTTCGCGACAAAAGAGTTCTACGCTGAATCGAAGACCAAGTTGAAGAACAAATGACAAGTCTACTAATGATCTGATGTAGACATCAGTGAAACCAAGACTTATCCATATCATACGAGATTTTAAGTAGAAGACTTCAGCGAGAGTTGACCTTCTTTCAAGCCTCCCTGAGGAAGATCAACTCAGTGATCGCTGACATGAAGCCTACTCTACAAGAAATGTTTGTCTTATCACCTTGTACGCTTTTGTACGATTTTTCAAGAGGATATGCCTTTGTCCTGAATCGTACAAACCACTCTGCCAACTATACTGTTCACCATGTGGCCAAAAGCATGTTTGCAAAAGTCAGAATCATGCAACCAACCAAGTGTTGACACGTGTAAAGTCCTCCTGACATGCATTTAATGCATGCAGTATAAATCGGATGAACACCTTCATTCTAAAGGTGGCGAACCTCTTAACTTCTTAGTGCCTTAAGAAAGTTATCCTTAGTTTTCTTAACTTCTTTCTTTCTTTTCTTAGTGCAAGAAATTTGTGTGATTCTCATAGTTTGTTTAGATTAGGTTTTATATTTAGTCTTATTCCGCAACAAACTGTAAATTGTTTGATTTATTCAATAAACAATTTAGAAGGATAAAAACTTGTGTTTGTATTCAACCCCCCCCCCCCCCCCCTTCTACAAACTTGTATAACCCTTCGGGACCAACAACCATGTTTTGTGGAATGGAAAAAGTGAAACAAAGTGACTCTGACAGCGAGGTATCGTCTTCTTCTTCTAGGTACTTACTTATCATGTACAGAAGATAAATAGCTTAAACTGCAAGAGGATTTCAAAACATGGAACAAAAGCTCACTAAAGCAGAAAAAGATCTTGCATTTCTTAAATGGGAAGCAAGGCTTTTGGATCAAGAAAAGAAAGAAATCTCACTTAAAAAGGATAAGCAAGAAAATAAATATTTGTCTAAAATCAACTTTTTTAAAACAAAAGTCAGTGATCTTGACAAGGCTCTTAAATGCAAAGAGCAGAAGTTAAAGAATGTTGAGAGTGACAGAATGAATATTCTTGCACAAAAAAATTATTTTCAAAAGGAGAGAGTATTTGCATCAAAATTTGTTAAGAAAAGAACTTATAATCAAAAAGTATCAAGATGCTCAGAATGTACATGAAAAGATTAACTCTCAAATGGACAAGAGATGACGTGGTTTTAGTGACCTAGATCCTATACTAATAAGAAGAGAGACTATTTGTCATCTAGATTATGTGTTGGCAAAATTCAAAAGCCAAATTTTCCAATTTTACATTCTGTCTTTAAGAGGAGAAAAACTTCTAGAGAACCAAGTGTAAGGAGTCCTCAAATGTTAATCAATGTGGTATACTCTGTTGCACCACCAAAATGACCCTTATTCAAATTTGGTTATCCAGAAACACAAACTCAGGCTGCCTTTGTATGTCATATCTCTTCTGAGCTAAGTTCAGAGGAAACTAAATTTGTTCCCTCATCGACAGAAGATGATTTAAGAAACCTTTTCGAAAAAGACTTGCTAAAAGCTCTTGAAGAATGCAAAACTTGCAATGAACCAGAATTTGTTCCTTGAATTATTACAGATTTAAATCTTTCTGAGGACAAGGATGTGAGTAACCAAGAAATATATCCGTGCAATCAAGCCTCTGGTAGGAGCTCAAAAGACTTTCTTCATTCAGACTCAGATTCTGAGGATGAGTCAACCTCTGTCGCTCCAGAGACTGGCTTTATAGAGTCAGAGATAGTGCCTTGTAGATAAGAGGAAACCAAGCTTCCCTCTCGCATTCAAAACAGATTCATTCCTCCCAATAAAACTGTAACAAGGATACCTATCTGCCATGGCTTCATTGATATGTGTATTAAGGCCAAGACTTGAACTTGAAAAGATTAGGAAAAGATAAGGAAAAGAATCTCTCAAATCTCAAAGCTTCTGAGTCTTTTAAGCCTATCAAGTTTACTAGGAAGCAAAAGGGTAAGTGGATTCAAAATGACAAATTTGTTCCCTTTGTGGCAGTTAGAACCAGAGAAGGGAGATGGGTAGAGAAGAGGATCTCGCAGGAGAGGAAGACTTATCAAAATGAATCTAGCCTAGATAGGTCGTTTTGTAAAACTTCTGATGCTAGGAGAGATATTTTTCATAAATCCTCTGTACCCAATTTTGAGAAAATTAATGCAAAGTTTAAGCAATCTTTTAACAGAGGCTTTGTGTTTTTCGATGTTTGAATGGAAGCTGTTGATCCCGATTTTACTCAACAATGATATTAATATCTATTAGTTCAAACAAATAATAGTGCGGAAGCGATTTAACGAACTAAAGAGATATTCTTAGGTAGAAAAACACATGGAATCAAATAAACAAAGTATAAATAAACACGAGATTAACTCAAAGATTTACTTTGTATTGATTAGATAAGAACACCAAGAACACCGAAGGTATAATACGAATTCTGCTCTAAAGGTGTTGTTAGTACACAAATGTATCCAAGATTTAGTCTAATTGTATTTAGTCAATTATAGTCAAAGTCAAAATAGCTAGGTTTGGTCAAAGGGTATATAAACCCAATTTGTAGGGTTTGTGTGCGTGTGAGGTCAGTGTGCATAGCTACCAATAGTGTGTGTGTGAAAGAGGGATGGCCTCCATGAGAGAGGATTAGGCTAAATTCATTATCTTCTACAATTCTCTCTCAATCAAGTTCTTAATTGCATCAATCATTGTTACTTGAATACTCTCAATTGGTATCAGAGCCTAGCATATCTGAATTTGTGCATCCATTCATACACTTTTCATCAATTTTTGAAGAAATTGAAAGATTTTGAGGTTTTGAGATTTTACGTGAAAAGTTTCAGAAATTTGGAAATTCGTTGTAGTTTTGATCTTATTTGCTTACACAGATTGTATTCTGTAGTGCTTTAGATCTCTTTACAGCTTCCAAATCGTTTGCTTACACCAACAAATCAGTGTGTGTGAAAGTCCATGTAAACACAGTGTTGTTCGAAGGATTTTTGAAAAGTGATGATCGATACTCATTTGTTTTTATGATTTGCTACTTTGATTATCACAAATTGTTTTTGTTTTAGAACTGTTTTCAACATTCAGATTCAAGAGGGAGCCTCTAAACTGAGTTTTTGAGATTCTTACAAATCGACGATGTGCATCAAGTGATTCACGAGTTTCAAAATCGTTCTTGAAGAATTAATGTGTTTTTGATACATTTTCTTTCACAGATCAATTAGTTTTGCGTTTCTGATCGTCGTGAAATTTTTAGATTCGAAAAGGACGCAGAAATCATCGAGTTATGTGAGCTGAAAGTTTCGCCGGAAAATTTCAGATCTCGCCAGAAACTGCTTGTGCAGCCGGTGTTCATCTATGTCGCAACTTGGCTCATATAGCAATCCTTGCGCAAAGCAACTTTGTGTCGCAAGGCAAACGTATCGCAACCTCAATCTGTCGCAACTTAAATCATATCGTAACTGTTGTGACAACCATCATATCGCAACCGCTTATTGCGACAAACTCTTGTCGCAACTCTGTTCGCCGGAAAGTTCACCATCGCCGGAAAATCGTAACAATCGCCGGAATCGTTGCATGATCTTGGTTTTTTCATTGGAATCGATTATATTGTAATCTAACAACGTAAAGAAAACATAATAAACTGTTTTGGACGTGAAAAGCTGAAAGAAAATCGACCATGAAAACCACAGATCGTAATGAAATGGACGATGAACAGTACTTAACATAGTTTCGTTAAGTCTCCGTTAAGTCTGTTACATATTTGGTCCTTCCGTTAACAGTCCGTTAAGTCCAGTTAATGTTTCAGGGCTTGACACTTTTGGTCCCTGGACTTAAAGTTTCAGAGTCTGTCACTTTTGGTCCCCGGACGTCTAGTTTTAAAGTTGGTCAGTTTTAGTCCCTGTAGCTTAGGTTTCTGTTTTGGTCAGTTTTAGTCCCTCTAGTTTTAACTTTCAATTTATTTTACAGTTTTAGTCCCTACACTTGTAAGTTTTTTAGAATTTTTCATTTTTAGTCCTTTTCTTTGTTAAGTTTTAGTATTTTACACATTTAGTCCTTGTTTTTCGTTTTAGTTTCATAAGTTGTTAGTTTTAGTCCTTATTTTTCATTATTTTTCTTTTTTCATCGTTTTTATCAGTTTTTGTCTGCATTTAACCATAACTGATATATTTTTCTCATATTTTGCAGGTTTATCGATTAAAGGTCCAGGTTTCCGCATTAATTTTTCGGAATTAATTTTTGGAGACAAATTTACAATTTGTTTTTCAAATTTTATTTCTGAAAAATTTTCTGACTTTAATCGTGTTTTCTCTGATCGTTCAAGCGCACAAATTCTACTTCTCACGAAGTATCTGTTAACGATTCGACGTTTTTGAATTTTCAGGTAACAATGTCTCTAGAGGAGGAAAATGATATTCTCAAGGACATGACATCAACTTCCGACTCTCTTGTTAAATATATTCAAATACAAAAAGTCCAACAAGATAAGTTAGACGATTTGACTGCTCAACTAAAGAAATCAAGAGAATCAATTGCTTATAAAAATGATATATTGCGAGAGCAAGAGATTCTCATTGATAAATTGAAAAAGAAAAAGAACTAATTTGATGGGGCTCTAGCGTATCATTCGGAAAGAATGACTGAATGCGAAACAAAACTAGCGATATCGGAAGCTAGGAAGAATGAACTTGAACATCGTTTGCGTGGTTATAAAGACGAAAACACCAAACTCCTTAATGAAGTTATAGGATTGGAAGGAAGACTTTACAATATCGTTCAAACTGAACAAACAAGGGAGATTGAGCAGCTAAAAGAAGAGATATGAACATTACAGAAAACTAATCAAGATCTCCAACAACAACTTTCTGATCTGAAATCACAAGCTGATAAGAAGACATGTGATTGTGAATCTAAAGCCAGTCTGATGCTTTCTTTAGAGGAAAAGAATGTTGAACTAACAAAGAAAATACTTGATTTTGAACAAGTGATGAGAAAGGAAAACGAAGATATTCAAAAAGAAAGAACATTTTTTGAAAAAGAAAAGGCAAGCTTTGGAAAGAAATTTTCTGAGTTTTCCAAGAAGTGTTTTGATGAAAAGAAAGCTATTGAACTTAAATGCATAAAACTTTCCAAGCAAAACTCTGATTTTGAAAAGGTTTTATTTCTCGAAAAGGAAAAGTTTGAGAAGGAAAAGGTAGATTTTAATGCTAAAAGAAAATCCTTTGAGACAAAGAATGCTGAGCTCTTACAGAAATTATCTGATTTGGAAAAGGTTTTGGAGAAGGAAAGAAAAGAGTTTGCTGAAAAGAGAGATATCTTTGAAAAAGAAAAGAAGAGCTTTCAAAAGAAAAACATGGTAATTTTCAAAGAAATTGCCGATAAAGGAAGATATCTGGAAAAAGACTTTGATGAAGAAAGAAACATCCTTAAGGCTGAAATCTCAAAGTTAACATGGAAGTTGTCTGCTTTAGCAACGGAAACTATGAAATAGCAGAAGATCAAATTTGATCTACAGAAGAAGTTTGATTTGATTTCTAGAGAAAGGAATGTTCTGTCCGACAAGGTTCAGAAACTGGAAGCAATTAACATCGTTGAATTATCTGAACAATCTAGTGTCGATACTATTGTTCAATCGCCGTATGATGATTCAACTGCTTCGGAATATTCATTCAAGACTGCTTCTGGTTCAATTCGTGAACATCTTTCTTCGGCAAAGTCCGTCAAATCAAGCACTTCTTCAAAGGATCAGATGCGCCCTTCTAATCTTTTCTATAACCATGCTGCTACAAGTTCAGATACTCCTATCTTTAAGCCTGTTAAGATGGTTTGGAAAGTGAAAGGATATTCACTTAAAATAGATGTGCCAAAATCATCTGTTCCTCAACCCGCCGTGAACAAGAAGAACAATGCTCTGAAAGGTAAGTCTTTTGCTAAACCTAATCTTATCTATTCTGCAAATCATTTGATTAGGTTAGCACAAAAGCACATATGTTGTTCTTATTGTGGAACTAATGATTTTGTTAAGAAAGAAGATGTTCAGTACTGGTATGGTACTTACAATATTTCTTCGAATCGAACTGCACATAACAAGCCAGGACCCAATTGGCAATGGGTACCAAAATCTACTTAATCTGTTTTGCAGGTTTATCATGTGCGGTGCTGAATGCCTAATTACTACCAAACACATGACTGGAAAACAGAAGAGAAGTGTGCAATTTGAAGAAGAGTACCTTTGCTGAGATATATGCATAATTTCAGGGGGAGAGATTCTATATTTTGATATAGTTTATGCTTATTGATAATTCTTTCTATATGCTTCTTTATAGGGGGAGCGTAATGGCTTTTGAATAATTCAATTCAGAACCCGCACTTAAAAGAGATAATGGCTTATGAATAATTCAATTCAGAACCCACACTTCAAAGAGATAATGGCTTCTAAACACTTCAGTTTAGAACCCGAGCATACAATGTTTTTGACTTCTGATCATATCAGATCAGGACTCGTACTTAATCTTTAAATAAAATAATAATAATAATAAATAGCCTTTGTCTGTTACATGTGCTAATTTTGTCAAATTAAGATCTGTGCAGATTTTGAGGTGGAGCATATCCGATTCTTAAATCAGTCGATCATAATTTGAGGGGGAGATAATAATGATAACTGTAAGTATCTTCTGAACTTCATGTGAGATTGTTTGAAAGAAGAACGACTTTCAAGCATGAAAAACCTGTTCTTAAATGTTCAAACCACTTCTCTAATTCAAACAGATTTTATAATTTTAGAAGTGTGTTTTTAAATGTTGTCATGTATATCTCGGATTATTACATCATTATTTCTGACCGTGTGTTTCCAAAGATTAATACTTGCGTATTATCATGTCTATATACTTTCAAGTATTCATACACACCGGTTCAGCTTCTTATTGACTTTGTTATTACCACGTCTCAAAACGAAACAAGTTATCGATGGTAATACTCCCGTTTGGATTTCCAATTTTGTTGAGCATCATATTCATTTCAGCGTAAAAGCATAACCGTTTCATTCAAAGATTGTTTATATTTGTTCATATAAACAGAAGATCCAATTCTTTGATACCCTAACCGTACATGAATATTTTTCTTATTTGATCTGATTGATACATTGTCAGATTCTCAAACAAGTCTTACGAATTCATTACATTTCATTCTATATCCTTGTTTTGAGAAATCTTCAACGTTCAAATGTTCAAATATTTCATGATATTATTCAGGAGCATACATTTTGATGACAATGTTATCCAAAAAGGCTAAGATTCATATTTGTTCAAGCTAAACTGTTGAACAACACATCTTTTTACGATGAAATTTCATGGGAATCAGTGTGAGAGCTTAAAAGAACTTTTATGGATCCACGTTAACCAGTGTTTCCTACCCAAGAAGTTATCCTTGAGTGATTGAGGGGTGAGGGGTCAAAATCAAAGAGTGGGGGAGATAACTCATACGGTTGAGTAATCTCAATTTGCTGAGGTAAAATGAAAAAGAAAGTTTGGTTAGCAGTGAGCTGATTAAAAAATAGAAAGAGGGTGTGAGAACAGAGTTAAAAGAATACGAGAACTCTGCACCATCCAATTTCTAAGCCGGGCAACCATATTACCGATTGGCTCACATTCTTTTGTGACCATCATTGAAACAGGCAATTAGCCCATGCCAACTCTTGCTTTAACTTCACCAGCTACTCATTTCTTTCTCAACAAAGAAATGTTTCAATTTTCTTGGGGACGCATATTATCTATCTAATCTTCACTCGTAAGGTTTGGATATTGAAAGAGAAGGAAGTTTGCCCCACCTTCGCACTTCAATCATGCACATTGAGTTCGTGGAAAACTTGTTGTTGTCTCAATAGTTTACACAATTTGAGCCTAACTATTAATCAAGCATAAATTGCTTCAATCATTTCTACACTTGCACTTACACACAAGGAATATGTTTTATTGTCATAACGTTCATAGAAATTCCTTAGTACTTTTCGATGATTGAATGGAAGCGCTGGAGGAGTGAACATCAGAAAGCTCCTTTCCAAAGTGCATTCGTTGTACTAAGTGGCTTTGTGCAACTTACAGGCATCTTAACTGATCCATCCGTTGTTTCAGGGTTACCACTTCTATTATCTGAATTTGAAAAGATTCGGATAAACACTTTTGGAATTTACGGTTATACAGATCAAACAGAGGACATTGTTTCTGGTACTCAAAGAGAATGTGAAATTGAACAAGAATTTTGATGATCATGATGCTCACAATCATCAAAAAGGGGGAGAATTATTAATCAGAAGAAAAGAGGGAGATAATTCAAATATTTCAATCTCCGAAAGTCAAAGTTGATATTTGCCAAAGTCAAATAAGTTCAAGATAAAGTGTTTCCAAGAGAAAAGTTCAAGACAGTTTGCTCAAGAAAATCAAATGCGTGAAGATACAAAGACTGTTCGTGCTAAAAGATTATTCAAGAATGTCTTAAAGCTTGAAACCTCAAATCCCGTTCATAATTCGAAGACTGAAGAAAAATTTCATATGTCAAAGCTGCAAAGATCAGTGATTCAAAGATAAAAAGATTTTGTTTGAAGACCTTGATCAACCTTGCACAGATATGAAGTTCGTGTTTCAAGACTTGTTGATTGTTTGACATTAAAGAGCCTAAATGAAGATTAAAGCCGCCAAAGTGGATTCTTGAAGATAAAGCTTATCTGAAGATTAAAGAGCTGAAGACTATCGTCATAATGTTTCTAAATCTTGAATCCATAGGGGGAGATTGTTAGTACACAAATGTATCCAAGATTTAGTCTAATTGTATTTAGTCAATTATAGTCAAAGTCAAAGTAGCTAGGTTTGGTCAAAGGGTATATAAACCCAATTGTTAGGGTTTGTGTGCGTGTGAGGTCAGTGTGCATAGCTACCAATAGTGTGTGTGTGTGTGTGTGTGTGTGAAAGAGGGATGGCCTCCATGAGAGAGGATTAGGCTAAATTCATTATCTTCTATAATTCTCTCCCAATAAAGTTCTTAATTGCATCAATCATTGTTACTTGAATACTCTCAGGTGTGTGTGTTGTGCTAAAGTTGATAGAAGAGCTCGACATGAGCCTTCTATTTATACCATTCTACAGGGAACAAGCTTTAGACAAGAAGTCTAAGGGTACAAAGACATGATCGTGGGACTGCTACAGGTACAACGTTAATGTAGTGCGCCTTTTTCTGCTAAGGTTGTAACCCATCATAGGTTGACACGTGGAGTTGGTAGGGCACGCCTTGTACGAATGATATTCAGGATCTTCGTACAGCAGAGGCACGTGATAGGCACGATCGTCTTTGTTTTGATCTTCAGATTATCTTCCAAGTCTTCAATCTCCATACCACAGAGGCTCTGTCATGTGTGACAGAGGCTCTGTGTCCTTGTCCTCTGAGAATGTCTTCAGTTAGATCTTCACTTCGGTGTCTTGGCAGAGGCTCTGTCGATGTATTTATACTTAGCCTATATTTCAATACTTTTTTTACATAGACGTTGGAGCTAACAATCTCCCCCTAAGTATTGAAAAATAAAAAATTGAAAAATGCATGGTTTTCTAAGCTAAGAACACGACAAGAGGTATTTGACCTCTGTAGAAGCTTTTCTTTCATATAAAGTTATGCCAGAGGCATTTACATTTGATTACATAAGTATGAAAGAGTAAGCAGAGGAAGGTTGAGGAAATCAGATTCTGGCATGTGGGAAGTCGTCGATTTTATGTCCTCCGATTCCTCCACCTTTTAGCTCACGGTATATTTTGATGCAGAGGTTTCTGAAGTTGATGACGGAGTCGATGACCTCTATTAATCTGTCGGCAAGTGCTTGATCCATGAACTCTGTTCCTCTGTGCTCCATGAGGTTGCTTCTGAATTCGATCAGAGACTTTGTAGCATATTTCTGGCAATCAACCTATAGGAACATCTTCAGTTTTCCTTGGGGATTTGTGTAGACATACCCAACCTTTGGAAATGTGAGGATTGAGTTTGGTCCGGCAGAAGGTGGGCAGTCATTTTCTGGTGGTGGTAGATTTAGTCTCTGTACTCCAAGATCGAGTCCCAATTGGAAGTCCGTCATGCTATATAGCAGAAGTCTTTCGCGCATAGTCTTCCTGATTTCACGGTAAGCTCCTTGGATTTCCAGTCTGTGGCTGTAGTTCTGCCTTGCCTAACTCAGAAGATCTGGTAGATCATAGAGGTTTAGATTTCTCAGATCTGCATCTGAGAACGTGGTCTCGGATCTGTCTACCCTCTTGACTTTGTAGAGGTTGTAGTAAACCTCTTTTCTGTGGGTATGGGACAACTTGCAGTAGATGACCTTGTCGATCTTGGAGTTTGAGAAGACTTGGTTGACGGGTTTGGCTTTCTTTCTGTAGAAGTCATCTCGTAGCTCTTTAAGAAAGTCAGGTTGCAGGATAGACGGTGGCAGAGGATCGTTGACTGCTCTGCTGTATATGTATTTGTGCACCACCTCTTCCATTTTTCTTTGTTGAACAGGAGGTGGAGGCATGGGTTTTCGCAGAGCATCCATGTCACTTTTTAGTTTGGCCACTCGATCTTCTGATGGCTTAGCCTTAAGATCTATTGTGAGATTGGTTGACAGAGGAGTGAGTCCATAAGCCCAATCTTCTTCTTCAGGTTTAGGGGTGACAAAGGCGTCAAAGGCACTCTTCATCAGCTTCTCTGTGGGTTGATGCTTAGGATTTTTTTTCGGTTCCTCTGTCACTATCCCCTTTCCCTTGTCTTTGTCTTAGGCTGTTCTGCTTGTTGGGTTTGGGTTGCCTCTGTTGGTTTTATCTGTTGAGCTTCTGAGGGCTTAGGTGGATGTGCGTATGTTGGTTTGTCAGAGGGTTTGGTTGGTGAGGTGGGTTTGGTTAGTAATTTGGTTTTGCTCAGATATTTCCTTGGGTTTTGAGCTACAGTTTTGGTTCTGGTTTTGGTTTTGGGTTCTTTTGTTCTTTTGGGTGTGGGAGATGGAGATTTCGTTTTCTCAGCTTCTGGTGTAGGAGATGGTAGTTTGGGTTCCTCTGGTGTTTTTGGTGTTGGTGAAGGGAGCTTGTCTTCTGTTGGTTTTGGTGATGTGGATGGTTGTTCTTCTTCTGAAGAGGTAAGGATCTGGACATGCTCTGTGGCTGTCTTTGGCTTGGGTGATGGTGGGTTCTCCTCTTGTTGAGTTGTTTCCACGGAGATGGGTGTTTCCTCTGTGGTCTTCTTCTGTTGTTGAGTTTCAGAGGTTTGAGGGACTTGGCTTATTGGTTCGGCGTTGAGTGGTGGTGGGGCTGGTAGACCTCTATTAGTTGCTCTTTCTTTCCTATGTTTCTCCCCCTTAGGATGACCTGATGATCCATCAGAATCATCATCAGAGTCATCCTGACCCTTCTCCTTTGTACCTTCTGCCCTGCATGTTGTGTCTGGGTTTTTAGGTTGAGAGGCACCTGTGGCTATCATTTTGGCACATAAGTCATCGCAGATGCCAAGAAGGTAAGCGACTTGTGCATCTGTGTCGAAGCGCAGCTTGCCCACGCCGGCTCAAAAATCCTTGACATAATTGGCGTTGGCTGCTGTGAAGTCTCTGATGAATTCGGTCATTTCATTCAGAACCCCTTGACCCAATTCTGTGAGTTGGGCTCTGGTGATATAGTCCAGGGGTTTCAGAGCTTTGGTTTGATCAAGAGTGTGCTCTTGGACTTTATCCAGGGCTTTCTGAAGGTCTTCAGTAGTAATGACGGTCGTAGAGGTTTGAAGGTGGTTCTTTTGTGCCTTTCTGGCCTTCTTCAGCTATTTTGAAAGATTGATGATTGAGGTTTCCAGAGCAGAAGTGGAGGCCGGTTCAGTGGTCGCAGAGGTTGTTGCAGTAGGTGTCATTTTGGCCATGGCAGTTTTCACCTCTGTGTACAGGTGGTCCAATTTGGTGGTTAGATAATTGCCCTTTTGGATGTCTTTGCAAAAGTATCAAAAGAGCTTTTCAACCCCTCTAATGAATTGGTCATAGAGGTGACAAGGGTTTGGAACTCACCCCGTGAGACGTATGAACCAGGTGTAACCTCTGGGTGAACGGATCTATCACCAGAGTGAGTCTCTGTTCCTGAGACACCTTCTTTCACCCCTGTTTTGATGTTGAGGGTGGAAGGATTTCCTTCTGATCCTTGAGCAGAGGTTTTTGAGGCCTCATGCTCTATAGAAGTTCTGTTAAGCACAGTGTCCTGATCCACTCCAGAGGTGGGTACAGGAGTATCCTTAAGTTAACTTGGAAACTTGTCTAGAGTCCCTTCATTGTTGTGCTTTTTAAGCTCCTCTGAAGAGCTGTGGGGACCTATGAGTGTGTGCGTGTCAGAGGAAACGAATTCCTCTGTGGGGATTTCGGATATGATCTGGGGCAATTGATCACTTACTAAAGGTAAGTCCTTTGGAGAGGACTCCCTTGGAATGGGTTCCCCAGATTCTAATGGCACAGAGGTGGAAAGATGTGCCTCTGGCCGGTTTGTTTGGGTTAGGATCGAGTTGTGCTGCTCTTGTTCAATGACACCTTCTGCCACTAGACTAGCGGTGTCAGAGATGTGGCTTGCACTGGGAGATGGTTGGGGTTGTGTGCCTCTTCCAACTTCGGCAGAAGGAGTCCTTCTGGGTGTAGGAGTCCTTCTGGGGTAGCAGCCTGAATACCCTCTGGGGTTTTGTCACTTGCCTCCATCTCAGACTCCACCTCTGAGATAATAATTGATGGGTTTGTGGTGGTCCATTGTGGGAGAGTTTCTGAGATTGGGGTTGTTGGACTGGATTGTATCTCCACCTAAGTATCCTCTGTGTCTAGCATCTCCTCCATGTTCTATAGTTCCAGATCGTAGCTCGGAGGAGAGGGAAATTGGTCACAGTATGCCTCTATGTCAGAATCAACCTCTGGCATAGTAGAGTCCTTTTGGACTTGTTCGTAGTTGAATTCTGGGAGGGCCTCTGCATTCCATCCAGAGGTGTCCAAGGTGTCTGTAAAATCGTGTTGCTCGAGGAAGGCGTAGAAATCACCTTAGACTTTGCATTCTTTTTGGGTAAAGAGAGGAAACAGTGTGGGCTAGAGAAGTGTTGGTTCAATTGATGCATAAGTTCAAAACAATGACAGTAATGAATGTACGAAGAAATTTGCTTGAACTTTTCATTAAAAACACTGAAACAGGGTACAGAGGCTTTATTATTACAATCTACCCTAGCATTTTACTTCCTATTACAAAAGACCTATGCAGACTAGATTGATGTTTTGAAAATTCTCAGTTAGGAGTAGCCTTCTGTAAACCCCTTCTTCTGTGGTGAACTTCTGCAGGTTTCACTGTCACAGAAGCAAAAGACTTGTTATTCTCAACCCACTTACCCTTTTGTTGCCAAGTTAATTATTTTTAAAAGGCCTTAAAGGTTTAGCTTCTTTTGAACAGAGAGTGGATTTTTCTTTTTCAAGCTTGATGTTCTCAAGCTCCAGAGAGGTTTTGGCTTGTATACACATGTCCAAAAAATCCGGGCAAATAGGAACACTTGTGATTTTTTCCTTAGGAGTAATGGTTCTGTTAAGAATTCCAGAGGGAAGTTTAAATCCCTCTGTTTCACAAGGAATTATTTCTGATTCAATTGAATCAGTCTCAGAGTCGTCAGAGGATGAGTCGTCCTCATATACAAAGGTTGAGTCACTTAGATCTCTGTCGACAAAGGCTGGATTTTCTGAGCAAATGCCATACTCGCTTTCTTCCTTTCTTTCAGGAATATCTTCAAAATCAACAGAAGTGTTCATCATGGTTTCCTCATAAAGATTTTGAATGTTGCAGGAAGTACTTGGGTTTTCATAAAAATTATTTTTACCGATTTCCAATAATTATTTTTCAGAAATATGGGTCAGTTTTTCTTCTGTAGAAGCAGGCAAGAACTCAGGTGCCTCTGCCGATACAAAAGCAACCTGGGATTGAGTCTTGGGGTCACCAAACTTGAAGATTCCTATCTGATCTTGAGTTTTTAGATATCTCTTAGGTTTGGATTCTCTTTTGACAGAGGCTGATTGTGGTAAATCTATGTTTTCAAACCACACATTTATCATTTTCAGAGGTTTCCTCCTGTGAGGTTCCCTAGAGACTTTTTGCCTTTTGCTGACAGAGGTTAAATTTGGAAAACCGGGTTTTCTTGTACTTCCAATACAAAATAGAGAAGATAGGGACTTGGCTCTTTTGTTTCCATTGTAAGGGTCTATGTCACATAAGCCAATTCCCCGTCTCCCTATTTGTGTATTAATTTTTTCATACACCTTCTGTGCATCTTGATATTGCCTGATTAAGAGGTCTCTGCTGAGTAAGTCTTGATGAAGGACTTCTCTTTCGTTTTGAAAATAGTGTTTAAGAGCAAGAATATTCATTCTGTCACTCTCAACATCCATAAGTTCTTTAGATTTAACTTTTAAGGCAGAGTTGAGTTCTGTAATCTTTTCTTTCAAAGGATTTTGATGTTTGTGCCAATTCATTTCAATCTCTTCCTTTTATTGAAATATTTTTGCCATTTCTTGAGTGAGAAGTCTGGTTTCTCTCTCAAAGAATGCAAGTTTCTTTTGAATATTCTCACAAGTCCTTTTTAGTTTAGTGTAATCTTCTGTTAGTTTGAGAAAATTTGTTTCGCTTTCATTTGATATTGAGTCAGAAGTGGATACCTCACTATCAGATTCTGATGAGCTGACCTCTGCCATTCCACAGAACAAGGCGTTCTTCTTGTCGCCTTCATCAGAGGATTCGTCTGACAACCAGTTCTCTTGCTCCACCATGAGCGACTTCTGAGCATAATATTCTGCATTCTTTTTGTAGAAAGCAGAATCCCTCTGAGGGCGGCTTGGTTTGCTCCTGCAGTCAGCAGCATAGTGGCCTGGCTTGCCACAATTGAAACATCCATGATTCTGGGAAGCATTGCCACCTCTGTCACTCCTATCATTCGACCTCTGTTGGTCGTTCGAACCATCTCTTGCTTGGCTCTTTGGTTCACACATCTCTCCTCTATCATCCCTCCCATCATGTTCATAACCCGTCTTCTTCCGGTATCCTCCTCTACCAAACTCTTTCGTCAACAAAGCTAAAGATTTAGCTATCGAGGCCATCGTTGCCTCCTCCTCCTCTACCAGCTCTTCCTCATCACTATCAACAACCACCACTTTCTTCTTCTTCTCCTTCTTCTCCTCCACAGCTTTCTCCTTCTTCGGCTTCCCTTTTGCCTATGTAGTCTTGCCAACAAGTGCAAGGGGCGCAGGAGTTTGAGCTTTTGCCTGGGAGATTTTTGGTTCTTGGGCTGCCAAAGTTCCATAAAGATCTGATAAGCTCCAGGTGTCTAAGTACTGATTAGTTTGTAGGGACATAGACAGCTGGAGCCATTCTTCGTTGAGACTCTTTAGGAACATGATGTTGTTCTCTTCAGAAGTTATGTGGATCCCAAACTTCCTACACTTGTTTATCAGAGAGTTAAACCTATCATAAGTTGACTGCAGAGACTCTGTCAGCAGAGCATTGAATGCGTAGTATTCATTGATGCATTGGGCTCTGCGATTTTTCTGAGTCTTAGCCCCTCCTTCCAATTGTTTCTCCAGTTCCTTCCATAGATCGTATGCAGATTCACACGCATCTAGGGATTGGAAGAGGTCATTGGGGATGGCCATTATCAGAAGTCGCTTGGCCTTCTGAGCGATTTCATATTTCTCCCAGTTAGGTGCAGACCATTTATCTTTTGACTTAGGTTTCTCGTGCTTAGGAATCTGTGGAGTATCATCTGTGGCAGACACCCGTGGTACTGTGATCATGGGAACGAAAGGAGGATTGCGAATATAGTGAACGAGTTCTTTGTCAGTACCCTCGAAGACGTGAATCATTCGTATCTTCCATTGAGGGTACTCATCTCTGAGTAGAGTGGGTGGTTTGGTTAAAGAACCAGCGGTGAAGAAGTTGTTCGTGTTTGCCATTTTAAAAAATACCAGAAAACAGAGTATAAACAGTAAACTTTCAGATGATGGAGTGGGTTTTTCTAAATGAGTTTATAAGCTTAAAACCTTGAACAATGCACTAAAATGGAGAGTTTTAACCGAAGAAACAGGTTCTGTAAGTTTACCAAAGTCGAACTGGTCGAGAATGGCAGAAAAACAGAGTCTGTTTGAAATAAACAAAGAGCAGGTTAAAATCAAACCAAGTTTCTACCAAAAATCATTGTCAGAGAGGATCTCTTGATATAGAAAATCAAGGATGGTTCTGATACCAATTGTTGATCCCGATTTTACTCAACAATGATATTAATATCTATTAGTTCAAACAAATAATAGTGCGGAAGCGATTTAACGAACTAAAGAGATATTCTTAGGTAGAAAAACACACGAAATCAAATAAACAAAGTATATATAAACACGAGATTAACTCAAAGATTTACTTTGTATTGATTAGATAAGAACACCGAAGGTATAATACGAATTATGCTCTAAAGGTGTGTGTGTTGTGCTAAAGTTGATAGAAGAGCTCGACATGAGCCTTCTATTTATACTATTCTACAGGGGACAAGCTTTAGACAAGAAGTACTAAGGGTACAAAGACATGATCGTGGGACTGCTACAGGTACAACGTTAATGTAGTGCGTCGTTTTCTGCTAAGGCTGTAACCCATTAGAGGTTGACACGTGGAGTTGGCAGGGCACGCCTTGTACGAATGATCTTCAGGATCTTCGTACAGCAGAGGCACATGATAGGCACGATCGTCTTTGTTTTGATCTTCGGATTATCTTCCAAGTCTTCAGTCTCCATACCACAGAGGCTCTGTGGCCTTGTCCTCTGAGAATGTCTTCAGTTGGATCTTCACTTCGGTGTCTTGGTAGAGGCTCTGTCGATGTATATATACTTAGCCTATTTTTCAATACTTTTTTTTACATAGAAGTTGGAGCTAACAGAAGCCCTGGGGAGTGAACATCAAGATTCTCCTTTCCCAAGTACATTCGTTGTACTATGTGGCTCCGTGCTACTTACAGGCATTTTAACTGATTCATATGTTGTTTCAGGGTTACCACATTCATTCTATCTGAATTTGACGGATACATCATATCAAAAGGGAGGAGAATGTTAGTGGTGAACAAAGACAATGCTGAAGTTGAAAAGAGTTTTGATGATCATGATGCTCACAATCATCAAAAAGGGGGAGAAATAACATACTGAAGAAAAGGGGGAGATATATCAATGAAAGATAAAGAGGGAGAAATAGCATAAAGATAAAGAAAAGTATTGTCAAAGTCATGAAGATGTTTCGAGAGAGATCAATGTTCAAAGTTTGTTCAAGGGGGAGACATAGTTCAAAGAGATGAAGATACAAAGTTCAAGAAATTGTTTAAAGAGTTTGAGTTCAAAGCTCAAAGTTTTCAAAGATGCAAAGTTTTTAAAGTTGCAAAGATCAAAGCTGCAAAGATTTGAAATTCGTGTTCAAGACTTGATGACAATCTGTTGAAGTTTGTTTTCAAGAAGATTGACTTTACAAAGAGAAAGACAAATACTTTTCATGTTTGACTGAAAAGTATTCAAAGCTGAAAGTTTGAAGATTGTCAAAGAAGATAAAACTGTTTGAAGATTGTCAGAGCTTCAAAGTTTAAATCAGTCAGAGTTAAAGTTTTGAAGATCAATAGCTGAAGATTGCTTTCAATTTTTTTTAAATTAAAAAAATCTTGAATCCAAAGGGGGAGAATGTTAGCGTATAAAATTGTATTCAAGATTTATTGAGAAAATCCATGTAATTGTCCAAATAGTGTAAAGTCAAAGATAGTCAAAGTCAAAGTAGTCTAAGTAGAAAGTCAATGTAATTAGACTTAATGCCTTGTTATTAGGAAGTATAAATAGGTTTGCTTAGTGTTTAAGAAAAGGTTAGAGAGCTTAATTGTAATATCTAGAGTGAGAAAGATGAGAGCATTCTAGAGAGAGAAAGCATTCCATTCTTATGTAATTCTCTAGTATGTTCAAGATCAATGAATGATTTGATGACTACCTAATAGATCTGGTGTTAACACAACCGTTTACACACTTTGCGCCTGATAAATCATAAGTTGCTTCAATCAGTTCTTACACAAGCACGTGCACACAAGGAATATGTTTTCTTGTCATAATGTTCATAGAAATTCCTTAGTGTTTTTCGGTGATTGAATGGAAGCCCTGGGGGAGTGAACATCAAAAAGCTCCTTTCCAAAGTGCATCCATTGTACTTAGTAGCTTCGTGCTACTTCCACGCATTTCAACTGATTCATTCGTTGTTCAGGGTTACCACATTCATTCTATATGAATTTGAAACGATTCGGATACATATGTTTTGGAATTGGCGGCTATATCATATCAAAAGGAGGAGAATGTTAGTGGTGAACAAAGACAGTGCTGAAATCGATGAAAGTTTTGATGATCATGATGCTCACGATTATCAAAAGGGAAGATCTATTAATGAAAGATAAAGGGGGAGAAAGATAAAAGAGGATATAATTTGATTGATTCAACTTCAAGATAAAGAGAATGTTTGTCAAAGTCAAAAAGATGTTTAGAGATGATTTGAGAGAGATCGATGTTCAAAGATTGTTATTGTTCAAAAGATGAAGATAGAAAGTTCAAGAAATCGTTTAAAGAGTTTGAGTTCTAAGCTTCAAAGCTTTCAAAGATCAAAGTTGCAAAATTCAAAGCTACAAAGATCTGAAATTTGTGTTCAAGACTTGATGACATTTTGTTGAAGATTATGATTCAAGAATTGGTGACTTTACAAAGAGAAAGACAAAGGCTTTTCAAGTTTGACAGAATTTTTCAAAGCTGAAGATTTGAAGGCTGTCAAAGCATCTAGTTCAAAGTGAATTCGTGAAGATGAAGTTCGTCAGAGCTTCAAAGTTTAAATCAGTCAGAGTTACAGTTTTGAAGATTAAGAGCTGAAGACTGCTGTCAATTTTTTTTAAATCTTGAATCCAAAGGGGGAGAATGTTAGGGTTTTAAATTGTATTCAATATTTTCTTCCCATATTGAACACCACTCTTCCAACCCTTCTAATCTTTCTCCTCCTTTTACTCAAACCTGTCTTCTTTTCCTTCCCATCTGCAGGTTGTGAAGTGGGTACATTCTGAATCCAAAACACCAGCACCAACGTTGCTAAAAACTGGATCGCGATTCCCAAAGGAAGATTCGTATAATCAACCGATGTTATTCCAAGAAAGGACGCCATTCAGAATATGACTATACAATCATGATTGAAAGCACATTTACAGCTTCACCTGAATTATAAATCAACATTTGTATAATATTTTGTTTGGAATTTGATGTTTTCATTTTCATTAATGATAGTTAAATCAAATCATATCAGTATTCATGATGTACTGAATCATGAATTCTGAATAAAAGATTCTGGACATCATAGACATAATGATTAACCATTAAGCATCACAGAAAGAAATACAGCCATGTTGGGAAATTATACTTGCCGTTATTCAGCTTCAGTTCCACGTAATACAAACTCCAAATTCATTAAACGGTCATAACATTTTCAACAGTTTAATACTGAAATAAGAAGTTGAAATCAGTGGTAGTGACAAGTTTGTAACAAAATCCAAACCAATGCTAAATTTTGAAAACATTTAAGGTTTGACTCAGAGATCAGAGTGTATCTATTCTTCTGGAAGAAACAGTAATTACTAGGCAATTACATACTTGTATCAATTACATCACTTCCGTAAAATTTTAATCAAATTGATTGAAACTAATAGCATTTTCTCCATCAAAATGTTATTTCTCCATCAAAATGATGTACTGAATCATGAATTCTGTAAACATTGTTTGATTTAAAATGTAAAATTTTCAGGGTTCATCTCCTGTTTTGATTGCAACGATCTTCTAAAAAAAATTGTTCTGTTTATTAATTTTGACATAGTAATAAAAAAAACATTAAATGTGATTGACCATTCTAATAGCACTTTTATGTAAAACCCCAAATATTGAATGAAAACCCTAAATATCATTTTCAATTTGGGGAAGAACGAAAAAACACAGGAATAGTTACTTTATTTTCCTATTTACACCAACAATATCATAGTTAGTTCCATACCTTCATCATTGGTTGTATGCGTGTTACTCATTACATCTGGTTCAAGTGAAGTTGCGGCGTTGGGAATGATTTCGTCGATCATCATAATTTCGGGTGCATGCAACTGGGTTTGATCGGGATGATCAAGTTCGACAGGGGAAGGGCAGTTCTTCTATGGAATCATCAAAATCCAGTAAAATCGGGTTCGTGGCAATGTTTTTGAATCGTGAAAAAGAGTATTTCATCATGATTCTTTCACTTTTTCTTCTTCTCCCTGTTTATGTCGACGATTATAACAACAAAAACCTAGTTAGTGAAGATTTCTCGATCTTATAATGTGTAAAAAAACAATAATGATCTTGTAAACTAACCTCGAAACCTGTCTCCCATTTTTGAATTTTTAGGGTTGCAAGAACGGTTATCGTGTTGATATACACTGTGAATCGGAAACTGAATCTAGAAAATGGAGTGATTTTCGCGATTTGATTCTGATGAATCTTACTTACCATCATTATCCGATTTTCTGAACTAATCCAATTGACGAAGTTACCCTTAGCCGCCTTATTTATAGAAAAATAATCGAAATAACTTCACTTTTATTGTTAAAAATGTAGGAACTAATCTAGACCATCCATAATAGTATTAGTGGTTAGATCATGAGTTTCAAGGGTTGCAATTTTTTTAAGGGTTTCAAAATATACCACCTCCCTCTCTCTCTCTCTCTCTATATATATATATAAATATATATATATAAATATATATATATATATATATATAAAGGCTCTAAATGACGTGAGGCGTGACGACGAGGTCAAGCCTTACGAGTTACGGCGACACATATGTACACACATTGTGTGTTATGTACTAAATAATACGTAGAACAAGATAAATTATGTAAAGTAATAAAATAATAAAAAAATGATATCAAATATATAGAGCTAACAGAAAATGATATCGAAAGTGCAAAAACGAGAGTAAATCTTGAATCTCTACTTACTACTATCCTTAATTCTCATTGTTCGCGTCCGACTCTTCATGTATGGGAATGAGAGTAAGTATTTACCAATTTAGGGTTTTTAGTTTTTAGGTTTCTTTATTATGAGTATTTAAGTCTTACGTTCCGTGAACAATTATCTTTTATTATTCAAGTTATATACTAAAAACAATCTTACATCCTACAAAATAATGCGTCAACACATCGTAACGCACCATAACGTGTCATAACGCGTTACAAAGCAAGTCAACCCTTAGAGTGGAGCCATTAGGGTTAACATGACGGCAAACCTACACCTTGATGCCATAACACGCCGTAATGAGGTCATAACGAGTTATTTAGAACCATGATATATATATTTGGATGATTGTACTAATTAATAACTTTCTCGAGTATATTTTTAGTATTATTTATCGTATTTCATTCATCAAATTTATTTATATTTCTAACCCACCAACCCAACCCAACCCACCCTAACCCGTAAGGGTTGGGTTGGGTTGGGTTACACTTTTGAATGGATTGGGTTGGGTTGGGAATTTTCAAACCGCCATAATTGGGTTTTGTTGTAAAAACGTCAAAAACCGTCCAACCCAACCCGCGTACACCCATATATATGTGATTTAAATTCCATTTTTTATTTGATTTTGATTGCAAATTGTATCTCCATCATTTTAAACAAGTTTTGCATCATCAATTCTACAAAAACACATCAACATTTGATCAATTTGAAGTTTTTGTAAAATTTGGTGTTCTTGAGAAAAATGGATTATGTGCATATTTTAAAATTTGATTTTGAGATTTAGTTGTGTTTTGATCAAGTTTTGAGAAAATTTGTGTCCAAAAACATGTTTTAGACATAAATCAATCATAAATTCAAAAGGTTTAGTGGCTAAATTTCATATTTGAAAATTTTGAGTTCGTAATGTTTTTGAGATGTTCTTGGCAAAAAGTTATAAATCTGAGTTTTTGATCCAAATTTTTTAATGAGTTGCGATAAAAATGTATTTGTGAGTGTTTTTTTATCAGTAATTCATCACTTAATCTTTGTTTTGTGAGTTTTTGATTTTACAAGGAAAATCACAGGTTGCTTCATTGAAGAGAAGAAAGAAACGAAAAAAAAAAGAGAGAGAGAAGTCAAATATTGTGAGCTGCAAGTGATCAAAATTCATTCAGATGTGAAAGTCAGTATGCAGCTTACGAAAACTGAGGTTTTCGCAAGCTTTACTAAGTCTCTGATTCATTCAAAGCTTACAGCACTTGCGACAACTACTGTATCTACTCACTTGGGTTAAGAAGAGTAAGGTTTTCTGTACATGAAAAGTATGGTTCTCGGTTACGAAAAGTGACATTTTTTTCCTACTTCCTCTCCTTCTTCCTCTGAGTGTTTACGTGCTGCTGTGTGTTTCAACATCGTAGCTACTTTGAGTGAAGGAATGATTCTTGATGTGCAAGAGTGAGAGACACGTCACAAGCTTTTCATGAACTTGTTGCATGATTTTTTTTATCTCGACATGTTAAGGTCTGACTCATTCATCCGTGAAAGACTATACATCTACTATACATCTACTTTCCATTGATCACGACAAGTCTGCATGTTACTTAACAACTTTCTTAAGCACAGAAGTTGTGCAATTTTGCGACAAGTGAACACAATTTTGCGATAAGTAAAACCTGAGGTTGAAGAAAACAGAAGCACATGATTTTTCAAAATTATCGATCATTTTTCGGAAGCTTCGTTCAAGAATTTGAGAGGTTCTGTTGTGATATAATCGATTAAGAAGATTGAAAGAAGCCTCTTGGAGTCTGAAGAAACGTCTCCTTCGACGAAACAGAAGCTTACGAGGTCTTTTCGAAAACATTTCGGTTTTTCGGTTGTAAATATCGAATGATTGAGAGCATGTTTCGACTTCTAATCAGTTAAGGGAGCTTAAGGAATCCTAAACGAAGAGTTTCGGGCGAAAAATAAGGTCCTATAACGTGTTTTGCAGATCTGGTCGTAAGGTGGAAGATGATGAATAGTAACTAACAAATCCCGTTAGACAGCCGTTTGTTTTGTGACATTTTTGGTCCTTTTTCCGTTAGATCCGTCAGAGTCAGTTAGTACTGTTCCGTTAATTTGTTAGTTTTGTTACATTTTTAGTCCTTTTTTGGTTAAGGGTCTGTTAATTAGGTTTGTTAACCGTTCGTTAGTTTTTTCGTTAATATTCGTACATTTTTGGTCCTTTCCGTTAGTTTACTGTTAATTCTGTTAGATAGTTTAGTTTTATCAAACATGTTTTCGTTTACTAGTTTTTAATAGTTTTAGTCCCTGTAGTTTGTGTATTCATTTGTTTCAGATTTGGTCCCTAGACTTTTAGGTTTTAGGTTTTTACTCTTTTGGTCCCTAGAGTTTATAGGTTTAGGTCTTTAACATTTTTAGCACCTGTACTTTTCAGTTTTAGAATTTTACATTTTTAGTCATTGTAGTTTCTATCTTTTAGACTTTTACATATTTGGTCCTTTTAGTTTTAATTTTCAGTTTTTGTCATTTTTAGTCCTTGTTTTTGTCGAGTCTGAGTATTTTTCAATTTTAGTCTCTTTTTACGTGTTAGTTTTAATTTTGTCAGTTTTAGTCCCTATATTTTATATTTTTACATTTTTGAGTCGTTTTTAGTCCTTATTTTTCGTTTAATTTTCATTTTAGTCATTTTTTTGTTTTGTCAATTTTGCCAATTGTACCTGCATTTATTCATAATTGATTTGCAGGTTAACCGATTAAAGTTGAAAATTTCCGTGCTGATTTTTCAGAATTAATTTTTGGAAGACAAATGTACAATTTGTTTTTCAGATTTAATTCCTATTTTTTTTTACTTTAATTGGGTTTTTCTGATTTTATATTTTCGAGTTCTAAGCGAAGTTTCTCTTTACGATCACTCTATTAGGTAGTATTTTTGGTTTTATTTCTATATTCTAAATCTAATTCTTGTATTTGATATTTCTTCAGGTGTCCAATAATGTCTATATATGATCAGTACATTTATCACCAATATTTGGTGACAGAAGATTTACGAAGAAAAATTGCAGTTCTTGAAGCTACACAAGAGAAGAATAAGACACTTGACAACTCAACTCTTCAGGATGAAAGCAAGAAGCTTCAAGAAAATGCAAAAGCTTTGGAAAGTGAGAATGCTGATTTGAAAAAGAAAATTTCTATTTTTGAAATAAATTTTGCAAAAGAAAAGGAAGAATTTGAAAAGGGTTTTGTACAGAAGTTGTCAAATTTTTCTAAGAAATCTTTTGACGAAAAGAAAGTTATTGAGCTAAGATGTATCAAACTTTCAAAACAAGTTTCTGATTTTGAGAAAGTTTTGATCATTTAAATAGATAATTATGAGCAAGAAATAATGGCTTTTGAAACTGATAGAAAATCTGTTAGCTCCAATCTTTCTGTTTATAGAAGTATTGAAAAATAGGCTAAGTATAGAAGTCTTCGACAGAGGCTCTGCCGAGTCACCGAGAAGACCAAAGCATAGAAGTCTTCGACAAAGGCTCTGCCGAGTCACCGAGAAGACCAAAGCATAGAAGTCTTCGACAGAAGCTCTGCCGGGTAACCGAGAAAGACCGAAGTAAAGAATCGCAAGAAGACACTTCAATACGGACAAGGCCACAGAGCCTCTATCACACTTGACAGAGCCTCTGTGGTATAAAAGATTAGAGCTCTATACTAAGGACAATCGTGCTTCTCACGATTTCTGCTGTACGAAGATCCTGAAGATCATTCGTATAAGGCATGACCTGACAACTCCACGTGTCAAACTCTGATGGGTCCTAGCCTTAGTAGAAGCTGGCGCATTTAATTAACGTTGTACCTGCAACAGTACCTGAATAGTGTCTTTGTACCTTCAGTCCTTGTAGTCCAGAACTTGTCCCCTTTAGAAGTAGTATAAATAGAAGACTCATGTTGAGTTCTTCTATTAAGCTTTGCACGATACACACACCATTAGAGCAAATTTCTTGTATAACTTTCGGTGTTCTTGGTGCTTTATTTATATCAATATATAGTGGGTTATTGAGCTAATTATCTAAGTTATTTCCACTTTATACATTTGATATTGTGTGTCTTCTACCTTATTATATCTTTTAGTTCGTTAAAACGCTTCCGCATTATATCTTGTTTGAACTATTAGATAGAATCATCATTGTTAAGCAAAACAGGAACCAACAATTGGTATCAGAGCGGTTCTTGATTTTCTATATCAAGAGGTCCTCACTTACAATGATTTTTGGTAGAAACTTGGATCTTTAACCTATTTTTCATATCTTTCAAAACAGCATCTGTTTTTTCTGCCATTCTCGACCTGTTTCGACTTTGGTAAACTTACAAAATCTGTTTCTTCGGTTAAATCTCCATTTTAGTGCATTGTTCAAAAGTTTTAAAGCTTATAAAAACCATTAGAAACATCCACTTCATTCTCTGAAGGTGTACTGTTCATACCCTATTTTATTGATTTCTCAAACCCTTTCAAAATGACAAACACAAACAACTTCTTCACGGCTGGTTCTTTTACCAAGCCACCCACACTACTCAGAGATGAGTACCCTCAATGGAAGATACGAATGATTCACTTCTTCGAGGGTACTGACAAAGAACTCATCTACTATATCAACAATCCTCCTTTCGTACCAATGATCACAGTGCCCCGTGTACCTGGCACAGACGACACCCCAGAAATCCCTACTCACGATAAACCAAAGACCAAGGACAAGTGGTCAGATCCTGATTGGGCAAAATATGAAGTTGCTCAAAAGACTAAGAGTCTTCTGATCATGGCCATACCCAATGACCTTTTCCAATCCCTAGATGCGTGTGAATCTGCATACGATCTGTGGAAGGAACTGGAAAAACAACTGGAGGGTGGGGCCAAAACTCAGAAGAACCGCAGAGCCCAATGCATCAACGAGTACTACGCATTCAAAGCTCTGTCGACAGAATCTCTACAGTCAACATATGATCGGTTCAACTCTCTAATCAACAAATGCAAGAAGTTCGGAATCCACAGAACTTCTGAGGAGAACAATGTCATGTTCCTAAAGAGTCTCAATGAAGAATGGCTCCAGTTGTCTATGTCTCTGCAAACAAATCAAGACTTAGACTCCTGGACTCTGTCAGATCTCTATGGAACGTTGGCAGCCCAAGAGCCTCAGATTGCACAAGCAAAAGCTCAAATCAGTGCACCTCTTGCGCTAGTTAGTAAGGCTACAGAAGCAAAAGAGAAGCCGAAAAAGGAGAAAGCTGTGGAAGAAAAGAAGGAGAAGAAGAAGAAAATCTGGATTGTTGATAGTGAAGAGGAGGAGGTGGTGGAAGAAGAAGAGGCAACTATGGCCTCAATAGCTAAATCGTTAGCTCTTTTGACAAGGGAATTCAGCTCCACAGAACCAAGTATGTTATAATTGTGGCAAGCCAGGCCACTATGCCAATGAATGCAGGAGCAAATCAAACCGCCCTCAGAGGGATTCTGCTTTCTACAAAAAGAAAGCAGAATATTATGCTCAGAAGTCACTCATGGTGAATCAAGAAAACTGGTAGTCAGATACATCCTCTTACGAAGGAGAAAAGAAGAACGCCCTGTTCTGTGGCATGGCAGAGGTCAGCTCCGACTCCGATAGTGAGGTATCCACTTCTGACTCTTACACTAATAAAGCAGAAGCTGATTTGCTTAAACTAAACATTAAACACACATAACTTAAAAAGACTTGTGAAAGTGTTCAGAAGAAGCTTACCTTCTTTGAGAGAGAAGATAGACTTTTCACTCAAGAAAAGGCTAAAATCTTTCAAGAAAAGGAAGAAATTGAAACAAACTGGAACAAACACCTAAATCCTTTGAAAGAAAAGATTTCTGAACTTAACTCAGCCTTAAAAGCAAAATCTAAAGAACTTATGGATGGTGAGTGCGACAGAATGAATATCCTAGCTCTTAAACATTATTTTCAAAAGGAAAGAGAAGTCCTCTGTCAAGATTTACTCAGAATAGATCTTTTAATCAAGAAATATCAAGATGCACAGAAGGTGTACGAGAAAATTAATACACAAATAGGAAGACGGGGAATTGGCTTCTGTGATATATATCCATACACTGGAAACAAAAGAAACAAGTCTCTGTCCTCTCTATTTCATATTGGAAATACAAGAAAACCTGGATTTCCAAACTTACTCTCTGTAAGCAAAAGGCGAAAAGTCTCTGGGGAACCTCACCAGAGGAAACCTCTGAAGATGATAAATGTGTGGTTTGAAAACACAGATTTGTCACATTCAATCTCTGTCAAAAGAGAATCCAAACCTAAGAAATTTCTGAAAACTCAAGATCAGATTGGTATCTTCAAGTTTGGTAACCCCGAGACTCAAACACAGGTTGCCTTTGTCTGCATGATAAACTCTGAAAAGAAATCATCGGCAGAGGCACCTGAGTTCAAGCCTAACATTTCAGAAAAAAAACTTAAAGATATCTCTGAAAAGGAGTTGATGGAAATCGGGAAAAATAACTTTTACGAAAATCTCTGTACACCCTCTATCAATCAAAATCTCTCTGATGAAACCTTAATAGATACTTCTGTTGACATGGAAAATAATCTCACTAAAAAGGATGAAAGCAAGTATGGCACATGCTCTGAAAATCTAGCCTCTGTCGAAAGAGAACTAAGTGACTCAACCTCTATATATGAGGACGATTCATCCTCTGACGAATCTGAGACTGACTCTAAGTCAGAGAAAGTACCTTGTGACTCAGAGGATTTTAAACTACCCTCTGGAGTTCTTAACAGAACTATTCCTCCTAAGGAGAAAATCACAAGAGTTCCTATCTGTCCAGATTTTTTGGACATGTGTATACAAGCCAAAACCTCTCTTGAGCTTGAGAAAATCAAACAACAAAAGAAAACGTCCTCTCAAAATTCAACAAGTTCAAAGACTTCAAAACCCTTAAGGCCTATTAAAGAAAAACTAACATGGCAACAGAAGGGTAAATGGGCTGAAAATAACAAATCTTTTTCTTCTGTGACAGTGAAACCTGCAGAAGTTCACCACAGAAGGGGTCCACAGAAGGCTGCTCTCAACATAGGATTTTGCAAACAATAATCTAGCCTACATAGGTCTTCTTGTAATAGGAAGTCAAATGTTAGGATATAATGTAATGCCTCTGTGCCCCCATTTAATGTTTTCAATGAAAAGTTCAAGCAAATCTCTTCGCACATTCATTATTGTCATTGTTTTGATCTCATGTATCGATTAAATCAACACTTCTCAAGTCCACACTGTTTCCTCTCTATACCAAAAAAGAACACTAAATTCAAGGGTAAGAAGAAACAAAATGATTCTTCAAAAGAAGCTAAAACCAAACCCAAGAATGCTAAGGCAAACTTGAAGACCCCTAACAAAGCTGGACCCATTTGGATATGGGTTCCTAAAACTCTCTGATTGTTTTGCAGAAGCAGTATGTGCCAATATGGTATCTTGACTCCGGATGCTCGCGGCACATGACTGGCGACAGAGGTCTACCATCCTCCTACAAAGATAAACTCGATGGAGGATCTGTGACATTTGGTGACAACAAAAAGGGGTATATAAAAGGCCACGGAGTCATCAAAAAGGAAAATATAACCGTATGCCAAGTTGTATATGTGGATGGCCTTAAGCACAATCTTCTCAGTGTTAGCTAAGTCTGCGATACGGGTTTCGACGTAATGTTCAAAAGAACCTTCTGCTCTCTACAAGGTGAGGACACAGGAGCCGAACTTCTGCGAGCCAAACGAAGAGGCGATCTTTACCTCATGAACTTCTGTGCCAAGGACAAGGAAGACAAGCTCTGCCTTGTTGCTTGTAAAATCGAAGAAGCCTGGTTATGGCATAACAGGTTCTGCCACCTAAACTTTCATACCCTAGATAAGCTTGTTAAACTTGATCTAGTCAAAGGTCTGCCAAATGTAAATTTAATAAAGATCATTTGTGCTCTGCTTGCGAAATGGGAAAACTCAAAAGAGCTTCCCATAAAGGCAAAACCGATGTATCTTGCCCTAGGCCTCTGTACATGCTTCATGTTGACCTCTACGGTCCAATCGCTACACATAGCCTAGGTGGCAAGAAATATATACTTGTCTTGATCGATGAATATTCAAGATTTACATGGGTTGAGTTTGTCAGAAAGAAATCAGATGTTCCAAACATTCTGATAAATTTAATGAAAAGAATCCAAGTTCTGTATGAGTGCAGGATTCAGAAACTAAGAAGCGACAATGGCACAGAATTCAAAAACTCTGTCATTGAAGCCTATCTTACAGAAGAAGGCATATCACAGAACTTCTCAGCTGCACGCACCCTACAACAGAGTGGCGTGGTTGAACGAAAGAACCACACGCTTGTGGAGGCTGCAGGAACTATACTGACAACATCGGGATTACCAATGTCCTTTTGGGCAGAAGCAGTATCAACCGCTTGCTACACCCAAAATCGATCAACCATAGTAAAGAGGCACATCAAGACACCGTATCACTTGATCAATAAAAGGCGACCAAACATCAAGTTCTTTCATGTATTTGGATGCATGTGCTTTGTCTTAAATGATAGAGAAACAAGAGAAAAGTTTGAGGTGAAAACAGATGAAGGCAAGTTCATTGGGTACTCTGCCACATCTAAGGCCTACATAGTTTATCTTCTGCGATCACGAACCATTGTAGAAAGCATCAATATGTCTTTTGACGATTCCTTCCAAAAGACTTCTGAACAAATCAGTTCAGAACTCGGTCTAAAGAAGGAATCCTCTGGCATCTCAAAGACAAGAGAAGAAGACTTAAATCTTCTATTTGAAGAGATGTTCCATGATGATATTGATCCCTCTGCTGGAGCCGTCAAAGCCTCTGGAGAAACATCTTCTGCAAACAGACTGAGTCAGGTATATCTCTAACTGGTCCATTAAATACTTCATCCTCTTCTGTGAATCATACAGATGCACATACTGAGGGGGAGCGAACAACAGCTGAAGATAATAAAACCAAGGACTCAACCATAGAGGCTCCTGAAATACCTACTCCAGCGACTACAGAGGAATCAATACCAGAGGAAAATGAAGACTCTGTCTCCACTTCCTCAGAGGATCAAATTCCAACTTCAATCCCTATAGCCCCACAAGCTGAAATACCTAGCACAAGCACAAAAGTGCCAATGAATGCAGGAGCAAATCAAACCGCCCTCAGAGGGATTCTGCTTTCTACAAAAAGAAAGCAGAATATTATGCTCAGAAGTCACTCATGGTGAATCAAGAAAACTGGTAGTCAGATACATCCTCTTACGAAGGAGAAAAGAAGAACGCCCTGTTCTGTGGCATGGCAGAGGTCAGCTCCGACTCCGATAGTGAGGTATCCACTTCTGACTCTTACACTAATCAAGCAGAAGCTGATTTGCTTAAACTAAACATTAAACACACATAACTTAAAAAGACTTGTGAAAGTGTTCAGAAGAAGCTTACCTTCTTTGAGAGAGAAGCTAGACTTTTCACTCAAGAAAAGGCTAAAATCTTTCAAGAAAAGGAAGAAATTGAAACAAACTGGAACAAACACCTAAATCCTTTGAAAGAAAAGATTTCTGAACTTAACTCAGCCTTAAAAGCAAAATCTAAAGAACTTATGGATGGTGAGTGCGACAGAATGAATATCCTAGCTCTTAAACATTATTTTCAAAAGGAAAGAGAAGTCCTCTTTCAAGATTTACTCAGAAGAGATCTTTTAATCAAGAAATATCAAGATGCACAGAAGGTGTACGAGAAAATTAATACACAAATAGGAAGACGGGGAATTGGCTTCTGTGATATATATCCATACACTGGAAACAAAAGAAACAAGTCTCTGTCCTCTCTATTTCATATTGGAAATACAAGAAAACCTGGATTTCCAAACTTACTCTCTGTAAGCAAAAGGCGAAAAGTCTCTGGGGAACCTCACCAGAGGAAACCTCTGAAGATGATAAATGTGTGGTTTGAAAACACAGATTTGTCACATTCAATCTCTGTCAAAAGAGAATCCAAACCTAAGAAATTTCTGAAAACTCAAGATCAGATTGGTATCTTCAAGTTTGGTAACCCCGAGACTCAAACACAGGTTGCCTTTGTCTGCATGATAAACTCTGAAAAGAAATCATCGGCAGAGGCACCTGAGTTCAAGCCTAACATTTCAGAAAAAAAACTTAAAGATATCTCTGAAAAGGAGTTGATGGAAATCGGGAAAAATAACTTTTACGAAAATCTCTGTACACCCTCTATCAATCAAAATCTCTCTGATGAAACCTTAATAGATACTTCTGTTGACATGGAAAATAATCTCACTAAAAAGGATGAAAGCAAGTATGGCACATGCTCTGAAAATCTAGCCTCTGTCGAAAGAGAACTAAGTGACTCAACCTCTATATATGAGGACGATTCATCCTCTGACGAATCTGAGACTGACTCTAAGTCAGAGAAAGTACCTTGTGACTCAGAGGATTTTAAACTACCCTCTGGAGTTCTTAACAGAACTATTCCTCCTAAGGAGAAAATCACAAGAGTTCCTATCTGTCCAGATTTTTTGGACATGTGTATACAAGCCAAAACCTCTCTTGAGCTTGAGAAAATCAAACAACAAAAGAAAACGTCCTCTCAAAATTCAACAAGTTCAAAGACTTCAAAACCCTTAAGGCCTATTAAAGAAAAACTAACATGGCAACAGAAGGGTAAATGGGCTGAAAATAACAAATCTTTTTCTTCTGTGACAGTGAAACCTGCAGAAGTTCACCACAGAAGGGGTCCACAGAAGGCTGCTCTCAACATAGGATTTTGCAAACAATAATCTAGCCTACATAGGTCTTCTTGTAATAGGAAGTCAAATGTTAGGATATAATGTAATGCCTCTGTGCCCCCATTTAATGTTTTCAATGAAAAGTTCAAGCAAATCTCTTCGCACATTCATTATTGTCATTGTTTTGATCTCATGTATCGATTAAATCAACACTTCTCAAGTCCACACTGTTTCCTCTCTATACCAAAAAAGAACACTAAATTCAAGGGTAAGAAGAAACAAAATGATTCTTCAAAAGAAGCTAAAACCAAACCCAAGAATGCTAAGGCAAACTTGAAGACCCCTAACAAAGCTGGACCCATTTGGATATGGGTTCCTAAAACTCTCTGATTGTTTTGCAGAAGCAGTATGTGCCAATATGGTATCTTGACTCCGGATGCTCGCGGCACATGACTGGCGACAGAGGTCTACCATCCTCCTACAAAGATAAACTCGATGGAGGATCTGTGACATTTGGTGACAACAAAAAGGGGTATATAAAAGGCCACGGAGTCATCAAAAAGGAAAATATAACCGTATGCCAAGTTGTATATGTGGATGGCCTTAAGCATAATCTTCTCAGTGTTAGCTAAGTCTGCGATACGGGTTTCGACGTAATGTTCAAAAGAACCTTCTGCTCTCTACAAGGTGAGGACACAGGAGCCGAACTTCTGCGAGCCAAACGAAGAGGCGATCTTTACCTCATGAACTTCTGTGCCAAGAACAAGGAAGACAAGCTCTGCCTTGTTGCTTGTAAAATCGAAGAAGCCTGGTTATGGCATAACAGGTTCTGCCACCTAAACTTTCATACCCTAGATAAGCTTGTTAAACTTGATCTAGTCAAAGGTCTGCCAAATGTAAATTTAATAAAGATCATTTGTGCTCTGCTTGCGAAATGGGAAAACTCAAAAGAGCTTCCCATAAAGGCAAAACTGATGTATCTTGCCCTAGGCCTCTGTACATGCTTCATGTTGACCTCTACGGTCCAATCGCTACACATAGCCTAGGTGGCAAGAAATATATACTTGTCTTGATCGATGAATATTCAAGATTTACATGGGTTGAGTTTGTCAGAAAGAAATCAGATGTTCCAAACATTCTGATAAATTTAATGAAAAGAATCCAAGTTCTGTATGAGTGCAGGATTCAGAAACTAAGAAGCGACAATGGCACAGAATTCAAAAACTCTGTCATTGAAGCCTATCTTACAGAAGAAGGCATATCACAGAACTTCTCAGCTACACGCACCCTACAACAGAGTGGCATGGTTGAACGAAAGAACCACACGCTTGTGGAGGCTGCAGGAACTATACTGACAGCATCGGGATTACCAATGTCCTTTTGGGCAGAAGCAGTATCAACCGCTTGCTACACCCAAAATCGATCAACCATAGTAAAGAGGCACATCAAGACACCGTATCACTTGATCAATAAAAGGCGACCAAACATCAAGTTCTTTCATGTATTTGGATGCAAGTGCTTTGTCTTAAATGACAGAGAAACAAGAGAAAAGTTTGAGGTGAAAACAGATGAAGGCAAGTTCATTGGGTACTCTGCCACATCTAAGGCCTACATAGTTTATCTTCTGCGATCACGAACCATTGTAGAAAGCATCAATATGTCTTTTGACGATTCCTTCCAAAAGACTTCTGAACAAATCAGTTCAGAACTCGGTCTAAAGAAGGAATCCTCTGGCATCTCAAAGACAAGAGAAGAAGACTTAAATCTTCTATTTGAAGAGATGTTCCATGATGATATTGATCCCTCTGCTGGAGCCGTCAAAGCCTTTGGAGAAACATCTTCTGCAAACCAGACTGAGTCAGGTATATCTCTAACTGGTCCATTAAATACTTCATCCTCTTCTGTGAATCATACAGATGCACATGCTGAGGGGGAGCGAACAGCAGCTGAAGATAATAAAACCAAGGACTCAACCATAGAGGCTCCTGAAATACCTACTCCAGCGACTACAGAGGAATCAATACCAGAGGAAAATGAAGACTCTGTCTCCACTTCCTCAGAGGATCAAATTCCAACTTCAATCCCTATAGCCCCACAAGCTGAAATACCTAGCACAAGCACAAAAGTGCCATCTACAACAGAGGTTGCACCAGAACCACAGTGTGCAACTACAGAGGTTCATCTTGATGACTCAAATGACCATCTTCCAAGAACAACACAGTGGACGAAAAGCCATCCTCCAAGCCTTATAATCGGCGACCCTTCTGAAAAGGTCAAGACAAGATCAGCCACTGCTAATTTTTGTTTCTTTACAAATTTTATCAGTATGATCGAGCCCAAAAGAATCTCTGAAGCCCTAGATGATCCAAACTGGGTAGATGCTATGCAAGAAGAGCTTCTACAGTTTGAGAGAAACAAAGTATGGACCCTAGTACCTCTGCCACGAGGGAAACAAGCAATAGGGACAAAATGGGTCTTCAGAAACAAGAAGGACGAGGATGGGTGGTCATTAGAAACAAAGCAAGATTGGTGGCCAAAGGATATCGCCAAGAAGAAGGCATTGATTACGATGAAACTTTTTCCCCTGTCGCACGGCTCGAAGCAATAAGAATCTTCTTAGCTTTCGCAGCCCACAGAGGTTTCAAAGTTTTTCAAATGGATGTAAAATCTGCTTTTCTGAATGGTGAAATCCAAGAAGAAGTATATGTCCAGCAGCCACCAGGGTTTGAAAGTTCCAAGTACCCAAAATACGTGTACTTCCTCGACAAAGATCTGTATGGACTGAAACAAGCTCCAAGAGCATGGTACGAAAGACTTTCAACCTTTCTTCTCAATAATGAATTCGACAGAGGTACGACAGATACTACTTTGTTTTACAAACGAAAAAGTGATGAGATTCTGCTTGTACAGATTTATGTGGATGACATTATTTTTAGGTCTACAAATGCACAACAGTGCAAAGATTTTGAAAAACTCATGCAGAGTGAGTTTGAAATGAGTATGATGGGAGAATTAAATTTCTTCCTCGGACTCCAAGTAAAACAATCATCAGAGGGAATTTTCATAAATCAAGCTAAATATGTCTCTGACATACTTTCAAAATACAGTCTCTCTGATACCTCTGTAATGAGAACTCCAATGGCCACAGGAAATAAGTTAGACTCAGATCCAAATGGCATACCTATAGAGTGCACGCTCTACAGAGGAATGATTGGGTCTCTGTTATACTTAACTGCAAGTAGACCTGACATAATGCATGCCACATGTCTCTGTGCAAGATATCAAGCTAACCCGAAGGAATCCCATTATAATGCTGTAAAGAGGATCTTCAGATACCTCAAAGGGACCAAAAATCTTGGCCTCTGGTATCCGAAGAACTCTGGTTTTGGTCTTAAAGCTTATACAGATTCAGATTATGGAGGATGCAAGCTTGATCGAAAAAGAACCTCTGGGAGCTGTCAATTCCTGGGAGGTAAACTAGTCAGCTGGACTTCGAAGAAGCAAAACTGTGTGTCCACATCTACAGCAGAAACTGAATATGTTGCTGCTGCTAGTTGTTGCTCCCAAGTTCTGTGGATGAAAACTCAGCTAAAGGACTATGGCTACAACATATACCAAATACCCATCTTCTGTGATTCAAAAAGTGCCATAGCCATCTCTGCCAATCCAGTTCAACACTAAAAAACAAAGCATATCGATATCCGTTACCACTTTCTGAAGCATCATGTTGAACATGGCACAATAGAAATGCACTTTGTGACTACTGAATACCAGCTTGCAGACTTATTCACCAAGGCACTTGATGAGAAAAGATTCCTTTTCTTGGTGGGTAAGTTGGGAATGATTAACATGAGGTGAATCCTCTGTAAGTAAGATATGATCTTCTCGTAAATATGTATATATTTAAAACTCTTCTGTATGTAAATTCTTAATCATCTAAAAAGTTATGTAACCAACAGAGCTTCTGTGGAATTGCTCAGAGCCTCCGACATTCTTCACAGAACCTCTGATGAGATTGACCTATGTCCTGTGCACTACTTATCTCATTTGATCCAAGCATAGGTCAAGGGGGAGCAGAAGGAGACCTTGAACTGATCTACAGAGGTTGATCATTCAAGGGGGAGCCAAAGAAGAGATGTCATCAATCAAATTCACAGAAGTGAAGGTTTTTGTCGACCAAGGGAGAACCAAAAGATAAGTATCTCGTACAAATCCTTTTTGAAAACAATTTTCTAGGACACCAATTTCAAAATACGTCCTAGAAACACTGTTTAAGACATTCCAAACAAGTAATGATCAAAAAGATTTTCGAGCCTTTCGTTATGAGAAATTTAAGGTCATAGAGCCTCTGCTGAGCTCAACAGAGCCTCTGTAAGCCGGATCCTCTAGAAATGCAAATTTCATACGGAAACTCTGTCGATCAACCTTAAATGTCTTCTTTAAGGATTTGTACGTACAAATGCACACACAAGGATACTGGAAGAAAGTCTTTTGGTCAAAGAGTTCACTCCACCAAAGAGTCTCTGTCGCCCAACCTAGACAATCAAAGAAAGTATGTCTCGCACAAAATCTTTTCCAAAACAGTTTTCTAGGACACAAATTTCCAAATATGTTCTAAAAACAGTGTTTAAAACAATTAAAACTTTGGATGATCAAAAACTTTTATGAATCTTTAGTTATTAGAAATTTTCACTCATAGAGCCTCTGCTGGCTTTGACAGAGCCCCAAATCCTCTGTGGATGAAACTTTTGTGCTAAAGACTCTATCGATCCTCTCCAATGAATTTTCAAACATTTTTGGTAAAGGTGCAAGCATAAAGGAGACATTAACGCTCCGTTCTCGAGTTTTAGAAGGAAAGAAAAGAAGAGAAAGGTAAGAGAAAGAAAAGAAAGGAAATGAAAGGGGAGGAAATAAATATCTGTATTTGTGTTCTTGAGATTGAAGGAAAGAAAGGAAGGAGAGGGAAAGAAAATAAATTTTCATGTTCTTGAGTAGGAGAGAAAGGAAAGGAAAGATGTTACTTTTACTAATATACCCTCATTTATTTCATGATGAAATGTAATTAATGGGTATATGTGTAATTTTATGAATATTTTTAATTCTTTTTATTTCATTTCTTTCCTTTCCTTCCGTTTCCTCCCACATTTGGACGGAAAGTTTTGGGAGGAAAATCAGCACTATTTTCCTTCCCTTTCCTTTCCTTTCCCTCTTTAAAAAAACTCGAGAACACAACATTTTTTATTTTCCTCCTACTTTCCTCCCCTTTCCCTTACTTTCCTTCGTAAAAAAAACTCGAGAACACAACGTAAAGGTAGGTTTCAGAATCACAGAGCTCACTCCACTACAGAGCCTCTGTTGATTCTGACTTTACTCTTTATGGAAATTCTGTAAAAGGGAGTTATTTACCGCGAGTGACAGACCCCACACAGAAGAAATACCCACGCGCCAAGCATTAATGGGCCGCGCACGACGTCTAATCGTGCTCTGACACATTTGACGTGGCAGATTTTCGTTGAACGTACGTGCCACACGTTTCTTCTGAAACTTGTGCCGCGCTGTAAAACTCAAGTGCGGACCCCAAATGTTTATTGAATTCACTTTAACAACAGAATTCTATCCGTTTCTACCCTCACCAAAAAACCCCGTTCCCATTCTCTCTTAAACCTTTTACGAACTTACTCTCTTCATCTTCTCCGGCGAACCTTTCAATGACCTGCAACTTCTATTTTCTACTCTCTTTCTTGAAGATAATCTCCAATGGCTTCTACTTCCAACGCTCCGGTGAACTCCCCATCTCATTCTGAGAACTCCCAGAATCAAGAAATAGCCGGAAACCTACAACAGGACAACTCCGGTGACACAACAGACTTTGCCCCTACAACCCATCTACTAAACTTCATCGCACATGAACACTTTGAAAGTGTTCTTCCTTTAAAACCCAATAACTACTACCGGGTTCCCTCAAAAACCGCATTTGGGAAGCTCATGCCATCCTCCTTCATATTCTAGAAAACCATTATCTTTACCCCCTATTAACCAAAACTGTCAATAAAATCCCTACCAGATACCTAAATCAATTCTGGCAAAGCAGCAGATTTGATCCCGAAGATAGACAGATCAAGGGCTACATCTCAAAACCAGACAAATCCGAGCACCTTGAACTCAAGTTCAACAGAACTATGTTCTCACTTGAGTTCAGTCTACCCACAAGAGGTCTTCTAGGGATAAAGGCATACGCAGAGGAACCCACAGACACCGAGCTCTGCAGGTTTGTTGAAATGTTGGGATACAACACAACCTTAAGAAAAAGAAATGATTTCAGAAGAAATCGATTACCCCCTCTGTGGAACACACTCTTCTCCATCCTAAATCGGTGCCTAACAGGGAAAGTGGGTAGTCCAGATCAATCTTCTCACCAAATTTTGACAATTATGTACGGGGTGTACTACGATCTACCTCTGGACTACGCCACCCTCATGATGCAGGAAATGGTTAACACCATTGACCGCAGAATCACCACCCAGAAGGCCAAAGGACGCAAGACCGATGCTCTACCTCCTCTACAGTATCAGCGAATTATGGGTGTACTTCTAGAGCCTTTGCTCCGTCTACAAAAATGGCCAATGGAGGGACCAACGGCCAGAATGTATCCCCTGAACAAAAACACCCCAACAGAGCACGAAGACAACTACCCTTTCTGCAGGCCTCTGCCAACCGCACTTCTAGGATATGCAACAGATGAAACCCTTAAGTTAGAATATATACGCGATCATAGGACTCCAGAACTGAGTCCTGTGACACCCCCGCGTCTAGGAGTCCCCTTAGGAACAAGGGTTGTAGAAAGGATGTCAGATGAAGAATGGGCAGTGGCCTTGGCTAAGAATCAACCAGTCCAAGAGAACTTTCTTGCTCTGAGAAATACAATTCTCACCCCTACTCCTAAGAGCAAAACCTCTGCCACCACTCCCAAGAAGAAGAAGAAAGCCCACAGAAAAAGAAAAGTTACAGAAGGCACCTCAACCAGTGCTGCTGAAACCCAACTGTCCCCTCCTCATGCAACAGAAGTTGGATCCTCTGCACCTCCCCCTCCTCCAAAAGAAAAGAAGAAAAGAAAACATAAATCTTTTGAGGAGGGTGCCCCCAAACCAAAGAAAAAGAGGAGCAAGAAGAAATCCAAGAAACCTTACACTCCTCTACAGACTATCGCAGAGGAAACTAATATGCTCGAAGAAACCCATGAGCAACCTCTGCAATCCCCTTCACCTATCAACTATGCAGAAGATCAGGGTGACTTTTCTAACTTCCTCCAACAACCCGGAATTGCACACTCTTTAGACCCTTCTGGATGGACCGCATAAGCTCTATCTCATCATTCAACAGAAGCTCCAAACTTCAGAATCTCTTCTGACTTGGATGATGATGACCAAACCCCACAAAATCTTCAGTCTGCGAATCCAGAAGTACTACAGAACCCCTTCATGCAACCTGGTTTTGATGTGCTAAGAGCAAGCCCAGAGGATATGGTTAAAACTACCACCAAAACCCCATCAGTCTTAGTCTCAGAAGTGGATTCTGATGAAGAAGATGATCAGATAAACTACGCATCTCTACACCCAGATCGTAGGCATTTGTCCTCATACCATCCCCATGTACAGCAAATGGTTGGAACTCATCCCTGCTTTGACTCGCTAGGAAAAAGCCCAGAAGCTAGAACAGAGGTAGGTGATGTGAGCCACAGAAAAGAGAAGGAAGCTGAGACAATAGATGGAGAAGAAGTGATAGGATGCACAACAGAGAAAGAATCCATAACTGATGCCTAGAATAGAAGAGGCACACAACCCCAACCAACTCCCAGTGCAACACACATTTCTATTACCGCCAGTCTAGTGGCAGAAGGTAATATTGAACAAGAGCCGCACAGCTCGAACCCACCCAAACTGACCGGGCAGAGGAAATTCCTTCCACCTCTGTGCCACTAATAGCCGGGGAAACCATTCCAGGGGAGTCCTCTCAGAAGGACTCACCCTTAGTTCATGATCCATTGCCCCTGATCACAACAGAAATCCCTACATAGGAATTCGTTTACTCTGACACGCACACACATATAGGTCTAACAGGCTCTTCAGAGGAGCTTAGAGTGCACAAGGACGAAGAGATTCTAGACAAGTCTCCGAGTCAACATAAGTATACTCTTGTACCCACCTCTGGATTGGATCAAGACAATGTCCTTCACGGAACCTCTATAGAGTCTGAGGCTGATAAAGCCTCTGCTTGAGGATTAGAGGGAAATCCTTCCGTCCTCAACATCGAAACAGGGACGAAAGAAGGTGTCCAAGGAACATGGACTCACTCTGGGGACGAATGTGTTCCCCCAGAGGTTACACCAAGTCCACATGTATCAAGGGATGAGTTCCAAACCCTTGTCACCTCTGTGGACACCACATTGAAAGAGTTGAAAAGCTCTTTTGATTCATTTGCAGATACAACTTCCAAGGCCATTACAGATCTGAACACCAAAATGGACAATCTGTCCACAGAGGTGCAAAATGCCCTAGCCCAGATGAAGTCAACTGCTACAACCTCTGCCACCTCTGCTGCTGCTAACTTCGAGAAAGCTACTACCTCGGCCTTCCAAAACTCTGTGAAAGCCCTACTTGAACAACTGAAGACAGCTCAAACGCCAACTTCTGCGGGCCTTACACCAGAAGATCTGAAGAAGGCCCTCGAGCAAGTTCAGGAGCAAACTACAAGGGAAACTCTGGCCATGAAACCCTCTGACTACATGACCAGAGCTTAGCTCACAGAACTCAGCCAAGGGGGAATCAACCAGGTCACAGAGCTCATCATAGCCTTCACTGTTGCCAACGCAAATTATGTAAAAGACTTCAGAAAAAGCGTCAGCAAAATGCGCTTCAACACAGAGGCATAGGTCCATACCCTAGTTGGCATCTGTGACGACCTCAGCGCAAAAATGATCGCTGCAGGTGCCACACCGCCCAAAAATCCAGAAGTGTCTTGCAGAGCAGAAGGCACTAAAGATAAGGGTCAGGATGACTCTGATGATTCATCAGATCATCCTGAGGGGGAGAAACCAAGGGAGAAAGCTGCAAGCAAAGGTCTACCAGAACCACCAATATCAGCAGAACCGCTAAACCAAGTTCCCCCAACTCAAACCCAAGGAGGAAACCAACAACAGACCACAGAGGCAACAACCACCTCTGTGGAAATACCCTCTGAAAAAACCCTAATTCAAACCCAAATACCCGAAACAACTACAGATCAACAACAGAAGACCACAGAGGCAACACCCACCTCTGTGGAAACAACTTCTGTATTCGGAAAAGATGTGCCAACCCGTGAAGTATTCCAAATCCTAACATCCTCCGAAGAAGATCAACCATCCCAATTACCAAAACCAAAATCACCAGAAGAACTCCCCTCTCCAACACCAAAAGAAACCAAGATACCATTTCCCACACCCAAAACCAGAACCAAAACCATTGCTCACAAAAGAAAACATCTGAGCAAAACCACAGAAGCCTCACCTACAAAACCCACATCACCAACCAAGCCCTCAGAATCACAAGTGACAAAACCAACAGAGGCAACCCCCACAAAACCTACAGAAGTACCTCCGTCAAAGCCCTCAGAACCCCAAAGGACAAAACCCACAGAGGCAACCCCATCTCTACAAGAAGATCTACAGCCGAAGGCAAAAGTCAAAGGCAAAGGGATAATGACAGAGGAACCCAAAAATAAGAAGCCAAAGCATCAACCAGCAGAAAAATTGATGAAGAGCTCTTTTGATGCATATGTGACACCAAAGCCAGAACAAGAAGACTGGGCTTTCGGTGCTACCCCTCTGTCAAACATACCAATTATAGATCCGAAGGCAGAAGTCACAGAGGATCGAGTGGCCCAAATCCAGAAACAAATGGATGCTCTGCGCAGGCCCATGCCTCCACCCGGTGCACCTCCACAACAGATGGAAGAGGTGGTATACAGATATCTGTACAATAGAAGTGCCAGAGATCTTCTGCCACCAACCATTCAAGATCCCAACTTCCATGCTGACCTCGAAAATACCTTCACAAGAACAACACCCAAGCCAAAATGACAAGTCTTCTCAGAGTCCAAAATCGACAAGGTCATATACTGTAAGTTTTCTCCAACCAGAACCACTCCTAAGGTTTCCTATAACATCTATAAGGTCAAATAGGAGGACAGAACCGTGACCCAATTCTCAGATGCTGATATGAGAAATCTAAGTCCCTACGATCTACCCGACCTTCTCAACTGGACGAAAGAGAACTTCACAACAGATGCACATCGAATGGCATACAGGGTGATAAGGAAAGCCATGCGTGAGAAACTTCTGCTATACAGCCTTGTCGACTTCCAATTAGGATGAGATCTTGGAGTAAGAAACCTAAATCTCCATCCACCAGAAAATGACTGCCCATTCTCTGCCATACCAAACTCAATCATTACATCTCCAAGAGTTGGGTTGGTCTATCAAGATCCTTCTGGATAGTCAAGACTGTTCATATAGATGGACTGTCAGAAGTATGCAACAAATACTTTGACAGAGTTCAGAGCAAGCCTCATGGAGCATAGAGGAACGGAGCTCATGAATCAAGCTCTCGCAGATAGACTGATAGAGGTCATCGACCAAGTAATCAACTTCAGAACCCTGTGCATCAGTTTCTATCAAGAGCTTAGAGAATTAGGATTCGACAACAGAAGTTTCAACGACTTCAAAGACGCCAACGTATGAAATCCTCTACCAACCTATGCAATTCTTTCCTTTCATAATGTAATCAAATGTAAGTGCCTCTGGCATAATTCTGTATGAAAGAAAAGTAAAATCTTTTGAGGTATTTTATTTCACCTCTTGTTATGTACTTAGCCTAGAAAACCTTGCACTTTTCAATTTTTTATTTTTTATTTTTCAATACTTAGGGGGAGATTGTTAGCTCCAATCTTTCTGTTTATAGAAGTATTGAAAAATAGGCTAAGTATAGAAGTCTTCGACAGAGGCTCTGCCGAGTCATCGAGAAGACCAAAGCATAGAAGTCTTCGACAGAGGCTCTGCGGAGTCACCGAGAAGACCAAAGCATAGAAGTCTTCGACAGAGGCTCTGCCGAGTAACCGAGAAGACTGAAGTAAAGAATCGCAAGAAGACACTTCAATGCGGACAAGGCCACATAGCCTCTGTCACACTTGACAGAGCCTCTGTGGTATAAAAGACTAGAGCTCTATACTAAGGACAATCGTTCTTCTCACGATTTCTGCTGTATGAAGATCTTGAAGATCATTCGTACAAGGCGTGACCTGACAACTCCACGTGTCAAACTCTGATGGGTCCTAGCCTTAGTAGAATCCGACACATTTAATTAACGTTGTACCTACAACAGTACCTGAATAGTGTCTTTGTACCTTCAGTCCTCAACATCGAAACAGTGGGTTATTGAGTTAATTATCTAAGTTATTTCCACTTTATACATTTGATATTGTGTGTCTTCTACCTTATTATATCTTTTAGTTCGTTAAAACGCTTCCGCATTATATCTTGTTTGAACTATTAGATAGAATCATCATTGTTAAGAAAAACAGGAACCAACAAAATCAATTAAAGAAAAGTCAGTTGAGCTTTCAGAAAAGATCTCTGAGTTGGAGAGAATTTTGGAGAATGAGAGAAAGGAAAAGAAGAGTTTTGATAAAAAGAATGTTGAAGTTTTCACAGATATATCTGATAAAAGGAAAAGTTTGGAAAATGATTTTGAAGAAGAAAGAAAATTCTTTGAGGCTGAAATTTCTAAGCTAACAAAGAAATTATTTGGGTTAGCTACAGAGGTTTTGAATGAGCAAATGGTAAAATCTGATCTTCAAAAGAAGTATGATCTAATTTTTGAACAGAAAAATGTTTTGCTTAATAAAGTCAAAGAACTTGAAGACATAAACTTTAAAGTTAAGTTATCTGAACAAGCTAGTCCGGATACTATTGTTCAGTCTCCATATGATGAGTCAACTGATTTTGTGCATTCTTATAAAACGGCTTTAAGCTCCCTTTATGCAGATGTTTCTTCAAAAACAAATTTTTTTTCAACATATCAGATTTGTCCTTCCAATCTGTTCAATAATCCTTTGTTTGATAATTCAGATAATAATTTTTCTATGCCTAAATATAATAATTTTTCTAAGCCTAAAGATAACAATATTTTCAAGAAAGTGAAAATGGTATGGAGAGTCAAAGGCAAGAAGAACAATGTTTTTCAAGGTAAGTCTTTTGATAAATCTGATTTAGTTTATTCTATAAATCATTTAATCAGGTTAGCAAAAAAGAAAATATGTTGTTCTTACTGTGGAACTAATGATTTCATTCATAAGGATTCTATTCAGTATTGGTACGGTACATATAGAATTTCTTCAAATAAAACTGCACCTAACAAGCCAAGAACCAAGTTTCGTTGGGTATCAAAATCCATTTAATCTGTTTTGCAGGATCATTATGTGTAGTCCTGAATGATATAAGTATAACAAACACATGACTGGAAAACAGAAGAGATATTGTGAATTTTTTTTGAAGAAAAGTACATGTCCTTTTAAGGGGGAGTGTAAAAGATAATTGACTTTTGAATACAACAGTTCAGAACTCGTTCTTCAAAATTTTTTGGATTCTGAATAATTCAGTTCAGAACCCGTACTTCAATGATTTTAACTTCTGATCATTTCAGATCAGGACTTTGTCTTCAACGACTATGACTTCTGAATTTACTTTCAATCCTGGTAATTCAGAACTCGTTTTAATGATTAAGGATATTTTGATCCAAGTTTCTTATTTTTGCAAATTTAGTTCAGTTGAAGATACTTTGCACATGTTAAGGGGGAGCTTATAAGATTTTAAATCATTCTATCATGATTTGAGGGGGAGCTCAAACGTTTCTGATTGTAACTATCTTCTGATCATAATATCAGATTGTTTGAAAGAAAAACGACTTTCAAGCATGAAAAACATTTTTTTCTTAAATGTTCAAACCACTTCTATATTCTCAAACAAATTTTATGAATTTAGAAGTGTGGTTTTAAATGTTTTTCATGGAGATCTCGGATTATTATAACATCATTTCTGATCGTGTGATTCCAAAGATTAATACTTTTTTTAGAAGGGTGTCCTAGGCTATGCCTAGACTAATCCCTTGGCAAATTATGACTGTAAGACATCAGCCCTGATTAAACCTCAGTGGCCACAATTGTTGTGTACGCCTGGATTAGAACCCTGGGCAGATGAGATATTCCACCACATCCCCTAGGGCCTTAACTAATACGCCACAACCCTTGTGGTTTTAATACTTGCGTATTATTTTTTCTATACTTTCAAGTATTCATACACACTGGTTCAGTTTCTTATTATTGACTTTGTTATTACTATGTCTCAAAATGAACCAATTTTTTTGATGGTAATACTCCCGTTTGTATTTGTAAAGCCCGTGTCCCGGTACGCTTTTTATTTTATTTTTATTTATTATTATTATTATTATTTTAAGCGAATTTTAGTTAACGAGGTTAGGCGGCTAGGACCTTAACTGTTAAAGGTTTGGTTATGAGGTTAATTTGGGAAAAAACTCCAATCTGCAGGGACCTCTATTGGCTTTTCTCCAAACTGGTGCATGGGTTCGGCCCATGAGAGAGGACCGACCCCCCTCCCCTTAACCTTTCACGTTTCCTCCTCCTTTACTTGCGAAGCACACAAAGAAAGTCACAACAAACCCTATTCCTCTCTCTCTATTGCGTACAGCCGACCCCCCCCCCCCCCATTGCCGCCGCTACTGCCGCCGGGAACCGCCGCCACCGCCGTCGATCACCTGCTGCCGGAGTAAGTGAGAGAGAGAGAGAGCACCGGGAAGGGGAGAAGGAGCCTTCGAGCCTTTTGGGTTGCTGCTGCGTTTTCTCAAGAGGTAAGACATCCTTCCCTTCTCGTTTCTTTCTTGCGTCGTTGTCACAACCGCGGTACCGCCACCGCTGCCGCTAGTGGCTGCCGGCATGGTGCCGCCGCCGTGCACCACCAGGTCGGTGGTTGTAACGGCGGGTTTATGGCTGTATGGTCGAGCGTGTTTGGGTGTGATCGATTTAGAATGGTGGGATCATTCCCGTTGGTCTCGCCGGTTTGCTTTATCGAACCACCACCATCGCCGGTGGTGGCTACCGCCCCTATGCCGCCGTCGACCACCACTGCCGGAGATGGCAGTGGGTGGTGATAGTAGTAGTCCAGCCTTAGTATCCTATCGCGTAACCCGAATCGTTCAAACCGTTTTTTTTTATAAATCGTGACTTTATGAAAATTCTAGTGTGCTGTCCAGTTTTCGCGCAACCATAACTTTTCCGTAGTAACTCCGATTGAGCCGAAACTGGCGCCCACGCTTCGAGCTCGGGACCGGGCACGTTTTCTGTGTTTTGGCGGAAAACTGGTTCGGCCTCGAGTTGGGAGAAAAAGTGGTCGCAAGTTCTGTGGTTCGTCATTTTATGTGAAATTCCTGGAATCTGCCACTGTTTTGCGTGGACCGTAACTTTTTACTCGTAAGTCGTTTTAACTTGAGGTCAGTGGCCATTTTTCCTAATTTGAGTTAGGCACGTCTTTCGTGTTTCGCCGAAAGGCTGAATCGGCCCAGAACCGGGCTGTTCGGAGCTGTTAGTGCGAACTGGTCCGGAAACGGACAGTTCCGGTAGGCGAACTTAATAAATTCATAATTAATTATAGAAAAATCGTTAGGAGGCGTGTAATATATCCTCGGAAAGGTATTTCAGGGCACTTTTCAACCGTGTAATAAATCTGAGTTTTTTCTGGAGTTTTAGTGGTCAAATCAGGTCCCGAACAGACCTGTTCGGTATGACCGAAAGTTAGTTTTAGTGACAGTTTGGGGTGTGTCGCGTCGTGGGGTCCGGGTCTCGTATTGACGTATTTTATCGTACGTTTAGGTGCCGGAAAGTGATCGTCGTTGTGAGGAGCTACTTACTATTTTTTTGCTAGGCGCGCACCTGAGGTGAGTTCTCTCACTACAATTAATTAATAGTTGTTTATTATTACTGTAGCACGTGTGTGAAAATTATATGCGGGATTGTTGGGGGCTAGATAGTGGGACGTCTAGTTAACATTATGTGCTACATTATTCGGCGGGGCCGTGTCCCGACGGGGACGGAGGTGTTTTACGCAGTAGGCGTAAAAGGGGCGTTTACGCAGTAGGCGTAAAAAGGATGTCACACGCAGTAGGCGTAAAACGGGTGTTTCCCGCAGTAGGCGGAAACGTGCGGCGGGGCCGTAGACCCGACATCCGCCCGGGAATTTTGTTATGTGGTGGTTATTATACTTGTTTATGATTTGTTCGTAGACTTGTATGTGGTGGTGTGATCCTCTTTGCTTTAGGGGTAATATGAGATAACCATTGTTAATTGTTGTGTTTGAATTCACTAAGCTTCGTGCTTACCCCTCCCAATTTGCAGTGGCTGCAGGTACAAGTGGTACGAAGGCATGACTGGCACACACTGACGCGCAAGATGGATGGGTCGAAGGATTTGCTTATTAAACATTTTCCCGTTATTGAATAAACAATTTAATTTCCGCTGTTGACTTATGGTTTAATAACGCTCGTGATTGGAATTATTATTTTGGGTTTAATAAATGGAGACTTATTATTAAATATGCGCGTTTAAAAATTTTTAAATTTTCTTGAAATTTTGGGGCGTTACAACTTGGTATCAGAGCACAGCTTGAGTGAATCAAACGCACCTCGGTGTGTTGGGTCTCAAGTTGCGGCTGGGAAATTTTCAAATACTTTATTAAATCTTGTTAGAAATAAAAGGAAAAGTAAAAACCCGTTCGAGGAACGGTGGTCGAGGGCGCAGTGTGTACAGTCAGCCGGAGCCAAGGGAAAGGTACAATGCTTAGTGTTTTCTCATCTTATCGCTTTCTAGATCATAGGGTATGCATGCTAGATTGCCTGAGGTTGACACTATGCGATACGTTGGATTGCTTGCTATTATGATTTTCTTGCTAATTATAGTAGGTTTCTAAGTAGGTGCCCTTTAAATCGTATGCGGTAAGAGGCTAATAGCCTTAGAATATTCGATTTAGTTCTATTGCGCAGCTCTTGTTTGAGTCCAACCGTTCTAGGATAGAATCTAGTATTTGAATGTCTATTTGTCTTGCACTGCATATGATTGGGTATTTGCGCGGCCACTCATTATGATTAGCAGGGTTTTTATAGTAGCGAGGGTAGTGGGTGGAATATAATTCCTAGGGAGCTAGGAAGGGTGAGTGCATATACCGGTGCGGGCATATGTGCGGAGTTGCGGCGAGAACTACTTGGACCCTCGGGAAGGGACACGAAACGGGTAATGATAGGTGTGGAAGGTAGTAGTAGAGCTCCTACTACCGGAAGCACAGGATCAGTACTCGGGTCGGGAAAGTCACGAGGAATTCAAGGAGTTGAGCGTATGTGCTGATAGTGTGAGTTATTAGCTGATAATAACTCTTTGAATTTCTCCTTCTTATAGAATGGTCAACACTAGGAGACGCGGTGAGGCTGAGCCGAGGGCTGAAGCCGGGATCACTGAGGAGCGGATCCAAGAGATGATTGCAAATGAGGTTGCACGAGCTGTTGGGGATGCAATTCCCGAGATTATCACCGCGATTCAGAATCAACTGGTGACTCTAGTGGAGGAGCGGTTTGCAGCGATGCCGCCGCCTGTTGGGGGACAGCCCCGTGCCCGAGACTTCCAGTATCGGGACCTTTCTGCCTGCTCTCCACCAGAATTCAAGGGTGACTCTAACCCTATCGTTAGCATGCGCTGGATATCCGACATGGAGTGCGCTTTTCTGACAAGCGACTGTCCGGATAACTTGAAGGTTCGATTTGCAGTGAATCTACTTCGCGAGGGAGCGAAAGACTGGTGCGCCACGGCATTGACTCTGGCCGAGCGTACCACTCTTACTTGGGACGAGTTCGTTGTTCGTTTCCGTGCTGAGTACGTGCCGCCGATAGAGATGGAAAGAATAGCGAGGGAGTTCTTGGAGCTGAACCAGACTACGGAGACCATAAAGGAGATGAACAAGAAGTTTACCGAAATGGCGCTATTCTGTCCCCAATATGCGGCCTCAGAAGAAATGAAGATGGCGAGGTACAAGGACATGCTTCGGACCGAGATCCGGGAAATTGTGAGCGCAGTGCAACATCCTTCGCTGTCGGCTATGATGGATGCAGCGCGGAGAAGAGAGTTAGAGTTGGAGACCCAAGCGAAGAAGAGGAAGGCGGCACAGGCGGTGACGCCTATCTCTGCAGTGCCAAAGAAATCGAAGTTTGTTGATTCTCGTGGGCACACGAAGAGTAGCGGTTCTAAGGCCCGGGATGCGAGTGGTAGAAGATCTGATGCATGTTACAAGTGTGGGCAGCCTGGCCATCTCAGTAGAGATTGTAGGTCGCCACTGATGTTATGTTTCGGCTGTAAACAGGCTGGCCATGTGAAGGCCAACTGCCCGAATGCTAGGGCAACTGATGGGGGTGGTGCACAGAGGGCTCCTGCGAATGCCCCGCTGCGCATCACCGACGGCCGTACGGGTCAGCCCGGGACGGAGGCGGCCCGAGGGAGAGTCCACCAGCTGAAGGTGGAGGAGGCGCATGCGACGCCTAAGGTGGTGACAGGTATGTTTCATCACTCTTTTCTTTTGTCTTTCCTTTTCATGCCCTGTGTTTATGTATTGTTATTCTTTATATATTAGGTACGTTTCTAGTCAATTCTGTACCTGCGGTGGTAATGTTTGATAGCGGGGCTACTCATTCATTCGTGTCTCGCACTTTTAGCGAGAGGTTGGGTCGAGTGGTGGGACGTCTAGGATGTCCTTTATTGGTCGAGGTCGCCGATGATAGGACCTTGACGGTTACGGACGTGTACCGGGGATGCACGTTGGAAATCTCGGGTGTGAGGTTTCCTATCGATTTGATCCCTATAGCGATGCGAGAGCTTTGCGTGATAGTGGGCATGGATTGGATGGACGCGTTCGATGCAGAGATTGTTTGTCGTCGCAAACAAGTACGGGTTCGAGCCCCAAGCGGGGGAGAACTGTTGATTCAGGGAGACTCGCCTAGTCGGGTTACGGCTATTTGTTCTGCGGCGAGGGCTCGGAGATACCTTCAGCATAGTGGGCAGGGGTTCTTGGCGTATGTGGTGGATACGCGTGTCGATGAGACGAAGATTAGTGCCGAGGATGTGCCAGTCGTGAGGGAATTCGCCGATGTATTCCCCGATGAGTTGCCAGGGATACCTCCCGCGCGACAGGTGGAGTTTCGAATCGACCTGATTCCAGGTGCTGCTCCGGTGGCCAAGGCACCTTATCGCTTGGCTCCACCGGAAATGAAGGAGCTTTATGAACAGCTGCAGGAGCTTCTGGAGAAGGAGTTCATCAAACCGAGTTGTTCACCGTGGGGAGCCCCGATCTTGTTCGTGAAAAAGAAAGATGGATCTCAGCGGATGTGCATTGACTACCGGGAGCTGAATAAGCTTACGGTGAAGAATCGTTATCCTTTGCCAAGGATTGATGATTTGTTTGATCAGTTGCAGGGAGCCTCGTGGTTCTCTAAGATTGACTTGAGATCCGGGTACCATCAGATGCGGGTGCGTAGCGAAGATACGGAGAAGACGGCTTTTCGCACGCGTTACGGCCATTACGAGTTCGTGGTGATGCCTTTCGGGCTCACCAATGCACCAGCAGCGTTCATGGACCTCATGAACAGGGTGTGTAGCCCGATGTTGGATCGTTCGGTGATCGTGTTCATCGACGACATTCTTGTATTTTCCAAGACGAAGGAAGAGCACGAGGTGCATTTGCGGGAAGTGTTAGAAGTTTTGAGACGGGAGAAGCTTTATGCTAAGTTCTCCAAGTGTGAATTCTGGTTACGAGAGGTCCAATTCTTAGGACATGTCGTGAATCAGAATGGTATCATGGTCGATCCGGCCAAGATTTCGGCAGTTATGCGGTGGGAGGTGCCGAAAACTCCTACCGAGGTGCGAAGTTTTCTCGGTTTAGCAGGGTATTATCGGAGATTTATCCAAGATTTCTCCAAAATCGCCTTGCCTATGACGAAACTGACGAAGAAAACTGCAGCCTTCAGTTGGGGTGAAGAGCAACAGAAGGTGTTTGAGGAGCTACGCAGGCGTTTATGTGAGGCTCCTGTGTTAACCTTGCCTGAGGGCATGGAAGATTTGGTGGTTTACTGTGATGCTTCGTACCAAGGGTTGGGTGCCGTGCTTATGCAACGCGGCAAGGTCATCGCTTACGCGTCGAGGCAGTTGAAGCCTCATGAGGCGAACTACCCGACTCATGATTTGGAGCTGGGAGCGGTGGTGTTTGCTTTAAAAATATGGAGACACTATCTTTATGGTGTCAAGTGCACGATCTATACCGATCACAAGAGCCTTAAATACCTGATGGACCAGCAAAATCTTAATATGCGTCAGCGGAGGTGGCTTGATGTGGTCAAGGATTACGACTGCGAGATACTTTACCACCCCGGTAAGGCGAATGTAGTCGCGGATGCACTTAGTCGACATCCGGTCGGGGGATCTTTGAAGGGTTTTTGTCAGCGATTAACGGTAGTTGCACCACTCTTGGAGTCGATCGGTATCGCTCAAGAGGTGGCCGTGTTGGAGGAAAATGCTAAACGAGAGAGAGTTTCGGGAGAAATTCCGAAGTTAGTACGGGATAGTCGGGGACTGTTAACCCGTTATGGTAGAATTTGGGTTCCATACACTGGTGGGAATCGCCAGACACTATTGGACGAGGCGCATAAGTCCAAGTTTTCGATTCATCCCGGAGCTACCAAGATGTACAGAGACCTGCGTGAAGACTATTGGTGGCCCGGCATGAAGCGGGATGTAGCCAAATGTGTGGAAGTATGTTTGACCTGTCGGAAGGTCAAAGCGGAACACCAACGACCGCATGGGAAATTGCAGCCGTTGGAGGTTCCGGTGTGGAAGTGGGAGCAAATCACAATGGATTTCATCACTAAGCTTCCCAAGACTCAGCGAGGAAATGATACTATCTGGGTGATCGTGGATCGCCTGACGAAGAGCGCTCACTTCTTGGCGATTAAAGAGAGCTTTTCGGCGGATAAGCTTGCGGAGGTTTTCATTCGGGAAATTGTAACTCGGCACGGGGTGCCAGTCTCAATTGTCTCGGATCGGGATACTCGTTTCACCTCCCGATTTTGGGAGAAGTTTCAGAATGAGATGGGTACGCGGTTGCATTTCAGTACAGCATTTCATCCTCAGACGGACGGGCAGAGTGAGCGTACTATTCAGACACTTGAGGACATGCTGCGAGCATGTGTAATTGACTTTGGTGGTAGTTGGGATCAGAACCTTCCACTAGCTGAGTTCTCCTACAATAACAGCTATCACGCTAGCATCGGTAGAGCGCCGTACGAAGTGTTGTATGGCAGGAAGTGTCGGACGCCCATTTGCTGGGGCGAGGTTGGTCACAGAGTGCTGGGGAGCACCGATGTTGTGCTAAAGACGACGGAGATGATTCAGATGGTGCGAGATCGGTTAGTCACTGCGCAGAGTCGACAAAAGAGTTACGCCGATAAGAGACGATCGGACTTGGAGTTCCAAGTCGGGGATTACGTTCTTTTGAAAGTGTCACCCTGGAAAGGGGTAATCCGTTTTCGCAAGCGGGGAAAGTTGGGTCCCCGATATATCGGACCGTACAAGGTCATCGCGCGTGTGGGGAAAGTAGCTTACCGATTGGAGCTACCAGAGGAGCTGAGCCTGATCCACAACACGTTCCATGTCTCTCAGTTGCGGAAGTGTGTGATGGATGAGTCTGCGGTAGTTCCGCTCGAAGATATTCAAATTGACGAGCGACTCAATTATGTGGAGGAGCCGGTTGCCATTCTCGACAGGAGGACGAGAACTTCGCGCAACAAAGTGGTTGGGTTGGTTAAGGTCCAGTGGAAGCACCGAAAGGGTTCAGAATGGACGTGGGAACCAGAAGCCGAGATGCGGGAGAATTACCCGGAGCTGTTTGCGAACGTAGACTTCGAGGACGAAGTCTAATTCAAGCGGGGGAGAGTTGTAAAGCCCGTGTCCCGGTACGCTTTTTATTTTATTTTTATTTATTATTATTATTATTTTAAGCGAATTTTAGTTAACGAGGTTAGGCGGCTAGGACCTTAACTGTTAAAGGTTTGGTTATGAGGTTAATTTGGGAAAAAACTCCAATCTGCAGGGACCTCTATTGGCTTTTCTCCAAACTGGTGCATGGGTTCGGCCCATGAGAGAGGACCGACCCCCCTCCCCTTAACCTTTCACGTTTCCTCCTCCTTTACTTGCGAAGCACACAAAGAAAGTCACAACAAACCCTATTCCTCTCTCTCTATTGCGTACAGCCGACCCCCCCCCCCATTGCCGCCGCTACTGCCGCCGGGAACCGCCGCCACCGCCGTCGATCACCTGCTGCCGGAGTAAGTGAGAGAGAGAGAGAGCACCGGGAAGGGGAGAAGGAGCCTTCGAGCCTTTTGGGTTGCTGCTGCGTTTTCTCAAGAGGTAAGACATCCTTCCCTTCTCGTTTCTTTCTTGCGTCGTTGTCACAACCGCGGTACCGCCACCGCTGCCGCTAGTGGCTGCCGGCATGGTGCCGCCGCCGTGCACCACCAGGTCGGTGGTTGTAACGGCGGGTTTATGGCTGTATGGTCGAGCGTGTTTGGGTGTGATCGATTTAGAATGGTGGGATCATTCCCGTTGGTCTCGCCGGTTTGCTTTATCGAACCACCACCATCGCCGGTGGTGGCTACCGCCCCTATGCCGCCGTCGACCACCACTGCCGGAGATGGCAGTGGGTGGTGATAGTAGTAGTCCAGCCTTAGTATCCTATCGCGTAACCCGAATCGTTCAAACCGTTTTTTTTTATAAATCGTGACTTTATGAAAATTCTAGTGTGCTGTCCAGTTTTCGCGCAACCATAACTTTTCCGTAGTAACTCCGATTGAGCCGAAACTGGCGCCCACGCTTCGAGCTCGGGACCGGGCACGTTTTCTGTGTTTTGGCGGAAAACTGGTTCGGCCTCGAGTTGGGAGAAAAAGTGGTCGCAAGTTCTGTGGTTCGTCATTTTATGTGAAATTCCTGGAATCTGCCACTGTTTTGCGTGGACCGTAACTTTTTACTCGTAAGTCGTTTTAACTTGAGGTCAGTGGCCATTTTTCCTAATTTGAGTTAGGCACGTCTTTCGTGTTTCGCCGAAAGGCTGAATCGGCCCAGAACCGGGCTGTTCGGAGCTGTTAGTGCGAACTGGTCCGGAAACGGACAGTTCCGGTAGGCGAACTTAATAAATTCATAATTAATTATAGAAAAATCGTTAGGAGGCGTGTAATATATCCTCGGAAAGGTATTTCAGGGCACTTTTCAACCGTGTAATAAATCTGAGTTTTTTCTGGAGTTTTAGTGGTCAAATCAAGTCCCGAACAGACCTGTTCGGTATGACCGAAAGTTAGTTTTAGTGACAGTTTGGGGTGTGTCGCGTCGTGGGGTCCGGGTCTCGTATTGACGTATTTTATCGTACGTTTAGGTGCCGGAAAGTGATCGTCGTTGTGAGGAGCTACTTACTATTTTTTTGCTAGGCGCGCACCTGAGGTGAGTTCTCTCACTACAATTAATTAATAGTTGTTTATTATTACTGTAGCACGTGTGTGAAAATTATATGCGGGATTGTTGGGGGCTAGATAGTGGGACGTCTAGTTAACATTATGTGCTACATTATTCGGCGGGGCCGAGTCCCGACGGGGACGGAGGTGTTTTACGCAGTAGGCGTAAAAGGGGCGTTTACGCAGTAGGCGTAAAAAGGATGTCACACGCAGTAGGCGTAAAACGGGTGTTTCCCGCAGTAGGCGGAAACGTGCGGCGGGGCCGTAGACCCGACATCCGCCCGGGAATTTTGTTATGTGGTGGTTATTATACTTGTTTATGATTTGTTCGTAGACTTGTATGTGGTGGTGTGATCCTCTTTGCTTTAGGGGTAATATGAGATAACCATTGTTAATTGTTGTGTTTGAATTCACTAAGCTTCGTGCTTACCCCTCCCAATTTGCAGTGGCTGCAGGTACAAGTGGTACGAAGGCATGACTGGCACACACTGACGCGCAAGATGGATGGGTCGAAGGATTTGCTTATTAAACATTTTCCCGTTATTGAATAAACAATTTAATTTCCGCTGTTGACTTATGGTTTAATAACGCTCGTGATTGGAATTATTATTTTGGGTTTAATAAATGGAGACTTATTATTAAATATGCGCGTTTAAAAATTTTTAAATTTTCTTGAAATTTTGGGGCGTTACAGTATTTCAATTTTGTTGAGCATCACATATTTTTCAGCGTGAGAAATTATACGTTTATTTCAACGATTGTTTATATTTGTTCATATAAACAAAATTCAATTCTTTGATACCCTAACCGTTCATGATTATCATTCATGATATTTGATCTATGAAACATTGTCAGATTCTCAAACAAGTCCTTCAAATTCAGTCTGTATATTCAATATCCTTATTGTGAGAATTCTTCATTGTTCAAATGCTCAAATACTATTGACATTCTTGTAAAGTATGCATTCTGTTGACAATGTTATTCAAATGCGGATATTCATATTTGTTCAAGCTAAACTGTTGAACAACGCAAATTTATAGGACAAAATTTCATGGGATCAGTGTGAGATTATTAAACTTCTATGGATTCACGTTAACCAGTGTGTCCTACCCAAGAAGTTATGCTTGAGTGATTGAGGGGTGAGGGGTCTACATTAAAGAGTGGGGGAGATAACTCATTCGGTTGAGTAATCTCATTGTGCTAAGATAAAATGTAAATAAGAGTTTGGGTAGAAGTGAGCGGACTAAAAACAAAAAGAGTGTGTGAGAACAAAGTTAAAAGAATAAGAGAACTCTGCACCAACAATTTTCTGAGCCGGGCAGCGACATTACTGATTGGTTCACATTCTTTGGTGACCATCATTGAAACAGGCAGTGAGCCCATGCCAACTCTTGCTTTAACCCCACAAGCTACTCATTTCTTTCTCAACAAAGAAATGTTTCAATTTTTATTGGGGACGCAACATAAAATCTATCTAATCTTCGTTCGGAAGATTTGGATATTGAAAAAGAAGGAAGTTTGCTCCACCTTCGCACTTCAATGATGCATATTGAGTCCGTGAAAAACTTGTTGTTGTCTCAACAATTTTTACCCTTTGAGCCTGATCAAGCATAAGTTGCTTCAATCATTTCCACACATGCACATACACACAAGGAATATGTTTTCTTGTCACAACGTTCATAGAAATTCTTTCGTGTTTTTCGATGATTGAATGGAATCCCTGGGGGAGTGAACATCAAAAAGCTCCTTTCCAAAGTACATCCGTTTTACTAAGTGGCTCCGTGCTACTTACAAGCATTTTAACTATTTCATATGTTGTTTCAGGGTTACCACATTAATTCTATCTGAATTTGAAAAGATTCAAATAAATATATTTTGGAATTGACGGCTATATCATATCAAAAGGAGAAGAATATTGCTTGTGGTATTCAAAGACCATGCTGAAATTGATGATGAAACAGGGGAGAAATAACATACAGATGATGAAAGGGGGATATAATTTGATTGATTCAATTTCAAGATAAAGAGAAGTTTTGTCAAAGTCAAGACGCTCGACATTATAAGATAAAGATGTTCTGAGATGATTCGAGCGAGATCGATGTTCAAAGATTGTTATTGTTTAAGAGATGAAGATACAAAGTTCAAGAAATCGTTTAAAGATTGTTTAAAGAGTTTGAGTTCAAAGCTTCAGAGTTTTCAAAGATACAAAGATTTTAAAGATTTCAAAGATCAAAGCTGCAAAGATCTGAAATCTGTGTTCAAGACTTGATGACAATTTGTTGACGTTTATATTCAAGACTTCATGACTTTACAAAGAGAAAGACAAAGACTTTTCAAGTTTGATAGAAGATTCTTCAAAGCTAAAAGTTTGAAGATTGTCAAAGAAGATAAAGTTGTTTGAAGATTGTCAGAGCTTCAAAGTTTAAAGCAGTCAGAGTTAAAGTTTTGAAGATCAAGAGCTGAAGACTGCTGCCAACATTTTTTAAATCTTGAATCCAAAGGGGGAGAATGTTAGCGCAAAATATTGTATTCAAGATTTATTGTAAAGTCATGTATTGTAACATCCCGACATTTTGTTATATTATATTTTTATAAGGAAAGTTGTTTTGTAAGTATGTTGTAAGTTTGTACTATATTTGCTAAAATATAAAGTTATGAGGTTAAAAGAATGAAAAGTAAAAAATTGAGCTAACTTTGATATTTTACAAAGTATAAGGTGTGTGGAGTCATTTAGGGATAGTGTGTGTGTGGTTAAGAGGCTGAATTGGGTGAAATATCTGATATTTTGGGCTGAGGTCGGTCAAGAGAAATGAAGAGAGAAAGAAGGAGTATCTTGAAGAGAGAACGAAGGAGAAAAGAAAAGAGAAAGAAGGAGAAATCAAGCTAGAAATTCTTGGTAAGTGTACAAAGAAATTTTGTAAGTTTGATTTCCAATAGCAAGATGATACCCATAACATAAACTGAATTCGTCTAGGTGCTGTTTGGGATTGAAATCAAATTGTGCATGAAAGAGGGTTTTGCAAACAAAAGGTTACTTCATTCTATTCATCTTATAAACATTAAATTGGATGTTTTGGAATGTTGTTTTAGTATCCTTATGCTTTATAATTGTTAGAATGACTTGGGTTGAACTAAAAATGAGCTTATGGGGGATGATTGGTGGTAAAATCGATGAACATCCGCAGTTTTCGGATAAAAAGAATTATCCGGAAACCTTTGTGCAGAGGTATCCGGACAAGGCCTGTATCCGCTAAGTATAATTAATTCGTAGTATCCGGAAGAAATAGATACCGGATGGTATCCGGATTACTAGGGTTTCTGGATGTCATCCAGATTAAACGTAATGTCCAGAAAACTATATTGTCTGGATTATGTATGTTGTCCGGAAAGTATAGTGTCCGGAAAGTGGTGTTATCCGAACAGGTTTAGTGTATCCGGTAAGCTATAAGTTCCGGACAGTGTGAGTGGTACCCGGAAACTTGATGTGTCCGGACACTTCTGATGTACCAGATTGTTTTGAGTATGTGGTGACTGGAAGTTTTGTTAACTTGCTGACAGAGTAGGACTGAGGTGTTGGAATACAGTCTTAGTAGCTTGGACATACGCATTAATGGATGTTAGAGTAGTAGGCTTAACGATGGTTTTAGTCTGATACTGAGCTGATATGTAGTATGTGTAATGGATCCATAGGCACTGTTTGTAACGTGGAATAGGCATAAATCAATTTGTAAATCCCGTTGACCTGAAATGTGGAATAGGCATAAAGGAATTTGTAATTCCCATTTCGTAAAGGTGTTATGAAATAAGAAATAGGCATAAAGAAACTTGTAATTTCTATTTCATAGTGTGAGGTGAAATGAGGAATAGGCATAAAGCAATTTGTAATTCCCTTTTACATGGGAAAGAGAGATAGGCATAAAGTATCTTGTAATCTCAATTTCCGGTCCAAGAAATAGGCATAAAGTAATTTGTAATTTCTTGGATTAGAGTACGAATCTAAAACCCTATAAAGATTTGTAGTGGGCTCTGGCCTTGATAATATGACCTACTTAATGTAAGTCATATTCATAGGGTCGGCCGGTCGGGTATGATCCTGTTGTTGAGGGGAGTATAGGTATGGTAAGAATGGTGGAGAACAGGTTATTTATATGTCTTTAATTTGAAATTGAATGTTCTCACTAGGCATAAGCCTAATCTTTCAAATTAAATGTTCTTACCAGGTACAGGCTCAGGGAAGTAAACGGGATGTGGGCCGAGAGCTTTTGATGCATCCAACTTAAAGAGAGAAGCAGAGGAGTTAGCTAATGCCCGGAGATTTTGGTGGATTTACTTAGATAACTTAGTTAATCTAATTGTAGTGGACACAGTTAGATTAATAAGTCATTAGAAGAACTCCACATTGTAATTATGAAACTTCATAGTTATTCCTCCTATTTTATATAAAGTTTGGATGTTATTTTGTCATAACTGGTTACAATTAAAGTTTAAATTTGGCCCTGATTTTTAGGGTGTTACAATATGGTATCAGAGCGTTAGTTTAAGTGAACTAGGTATGCTAGAGAGATACCTAGACTTAAGATGAGATGAATTAAGTTATGATATGTGAGAAAGGGGTAGAAGTACTAAGACGGGATAGACTTAGAGTCAACAAAAATACGTGAAATTAGTACTGTAGCAATGGCAACGAGAATTCTCATGTAAAGTATGTTCACAATTCCAATTAGCTACTGTTATTATGAATATGTGTTACACGAGCATACTTGTTTCTAAATTGTCACAATGACTAATGATCGGTAAAGTACGTTTCGTATGTCTAGCTGTATATGACCATTTCTTATGGTTATTTCTTTGTGTTATGTCAGATCGATGGTGAATACACCGCCATTATCCCCTATTTCTTCGATGAATAGGTATTTGATTGATTGGTCGAGAGAAAAACGACCTGAAATTGGTGAAACTCATGAGAGTCCGCCAAGGCCATCTATATTGGGAGGTACGGATAGTCAGGTACACCAAACAGGTACCAGTGCTGCTAACCAAGAAACACCAGAATCGACTATGGAATCTCGTATGATGGACAACATGATGAGAATGATGAACACGGCGATGGAAAAACAAGCCGAAATGTTTATGAAGGTACTAAATGATCGGGGATCAGAGTTACATCGAACGGAAATCGACACAGGGGTAATAAATCCGATTCGTAACCTGGGGTTAGAAACGGAAAGAGGGGTGGAAAGAGTCTGTTCATACAAAACATTCTTAAGTTGTAAACCACCAGAATTTATTGGAGCAGATAATCCGGTGGCCTGTATGAATTGGTTAAGGGAAATGGAACAAGCTTTCAGGGCTTGTTATTGTGATGAGAAGTCAAAGGTCAGATTTGCTTCCCAGATGTTAAGAGGTAATGCCTTGACTTGGTGGAATATAGTGACGGCTTCAATCTCGGCTCAAGTCTTAACTGCTATGACTTGGGAGTCATTCAAGAAGAAGATTCTGGAAGAATACTGCAATGAAAACGAGATGGATAGAATTGATGAAGAATTTCGGAATCTGAAGAAGGGTACTTCTACTGTTCGGAAGTACACTGAATCTTTCATGGAAAATCTAAACTTAGTGGGGCATGTGGCTCCAACTGAGAAGGATAAGGTTAAGGCTTATTTGAAGGGTTTGCCAGCAAATATGATGTCAAGGGTACGAAATTCAAAAGCTTCAACGTTGAGAGAGACTATAGAAGAAGAAAAGGTTATAGAGGAAGTGTATGCAAAGGATAAGGAAGAAAAGACACACGTGGGGGAGAAGCGGAAATGGGAAGGTCGATCAGAATCTTCTCAGAAATTCAAATAAATGGGAAAGAATGTTCGTTATGAACCTCGCCGTGAACCAAGTTGGTGTTCGAAGTGCAAAAGTAAACATTTTGGTCAGTGTCGGATGGTCGGGAATGAATGTTTTAAATGCGGGAAGCCTGGACATATCGCGGCAAACTGTCCTATTCAAGTATCGATTTGTTTTGAGTGTAAACAGCCTGGACACTTCCGAAGAGAATGTCCGAAGTTAAAGAAGGGAGGAGATCAAGGAAAGAAACCAGATGTTCCTAAACCAACAGGCCGGGCATTTCATATGACGGCGGAAGAGGCGAAAGAGTCAAAAGATGTCGTTTCTGGTACATTCTTCATTAATTCAATTCATGCGCACATTTTATTTGACTGTGGTGCAAATTTGTCGTTTGTGTCCAAGTCGTTCTACCATAAGTTAGCTATGTCTGTCACTACCTTGGAAGATGCCTTAGTAGTTGAGGTAGCTAACGGGGGTCAAGTATTGGTTCGTGAAAGACTAGATGGTGGTTTTATTTCAATAGGGGAAACGAAATTTCCGATCAATTTGTTGTTGATGGAAATTGTGGGATTCGATGTGATTGTGGGTATGGACTGGCTGACAGTCAACCAAGCAGAGATATTTTGTGCTAAGAAATTAATCCGGATTCCGATGGTTGATAGGGATTATGTACTCATCTTTGGGGAGAAGCGAAAAGGGGAAGTTCCGTTAATTTCTGTTACAAAAGCGCGTAAATGTTTATTGAAAGGATGTTCATCCTATCTGGCGTATGTTTTAGAGATAAAGTCAGAAAAGAAACAAGTGGAAGATATCAAAGTAGTACGTGAATTCCCGGACGTATTTCCTGATGATCTTCCAGGTCTACCGACTGAAAGACAGGTAGAGTTTCGTATTGATCTTATCCCTGGATCGGCACCGATAGCGCGTGCACCGTATCGCTTAGCGCCGGCCGAAATGAAAGAGATGATGACTCAACTTCAGGAGTTGTTAGATAAAGGTTTTGTTAGACCGAGTTCTTCACCTTGGGGAGCTCCGGTTTTGTTTGTTAAAAAGAAAGACGGTACCATGAGAATGTGTATCGACTATCGTGAGCTGAATAAGGTGACGATTAAGAACAAGTATCCGCTTCCAAGAATTGATGATCTGTTTGATCAACTTCAAGGTGCGGGATGTTTTTCTAAGATTGATTTGAGGTCGGGATACCATCAAGTTCGAGTAAGAGAGGAAGACATTCCGAAGACCGCATTCAGAATGAGGTACGGGCACTATGAATTTCTTGTAATGTCGTTCGGGTTGACAAATGCTCCAGCCGTGTTCATGGATCTGATGAACAGAGTATGTCGACCATTTTTAGACAAGTCTGTCATCGTGTTCATTGATGACATACTTGTCTATTCGAAGAATGAAGACGATCATGAATGTCATCTTCGTGAAGTCTTAGAAGTTCTGAGGAAAGAGAAATTGTACGCTAAGTTTTCAAAGTGTGAATTCTGGTTAAAAGAGGTACAATTTCTAGGACATGTAATTACTTTTGAAGGAGTTAAAGTAGATCCAGCAAAGATAGAAGCAATGACGAACTGGGAGACACCAAAGAGTGCGTCTGAAATAAGAAGTTTCTTGGGTCTAGCTGGTTACTATCGGACGTTTATTAAAGACTTTTCAAAGATTGCTTCTGCTTTGACAGTGTTGACTCGAAAGAATGTAAAGTTTGTTTGGACGGAGAAGCAAGAGACAGCTTTCAAAACTTTACGTCGGAAATTGTGTGAAGCTCCTATTCTCGCATTGCCAGAAGGAACGGAAGATTTAGTAGTTTATAGTGACACATCAAAGATGGGTTTGGGATGTGTACTGATGCAATGAGGCAAGGTGATTGCTTATGCATCAAGACAACTTAAAGAGCACGAAAAGAATTATCATACTCATGATTTGGAATTGGCAGCAGTTGTGTTTGCTTTAAAGCTATGGTGTCATTATCTGTATGGAACAAAGTGTACTCTTTTCACTGATCATAAGAGCTTACAACATGTCTTTGATCAGAAAGAATTGAACATGAGGCAAAGGCGTTGGTTAGAACTACTTAAAGACTATGATTATGAATTTCATTACCATCCCGGTAAGGCAAATGTTGTAGCTGATGCTTTAAGCAGATAAGAGTATAATGGGTATTTGGAAACGATTAATACTAGGATTGACGTGACGTCAAGATTGATCGATAGGATAAAGGAGGCACAAGCGGAAGCCTTACGAGAAGAAAATATGAAAGAAGAAGTAATGAGTAGGCAACATCTTCAATTGACTGAAGATAGCCGTGGAATTAAGTTGTTTCAAGGTCGTGTTTGGGTACCAAAGATTGGAGGAAATTGAGAGTTGATTCTGGAAGACGCCCATAGATCTAAGTATTCTATACATCCTGGGAGTACTAAGATGTATAGGGATCTGAAGTTACACTATTGGTGGCCAGCTATGAAAACAGATGTGGCACAAGTAGTAGAAACGTGTATGACATGTTCGTTAGTAAAAGCGGAACACCAAAGGCCTTATGGAAGTTTTCAATCGTTGGAGATCCCGGAATGGAAATGGGATAAGATTACCATGGATTTCGTGACAAAGTTACCGAAGACGCAAAAGGGTAACGACACAATATGGGTAATCGTAGATCGCTTGACTAAGAGTGCTCATTTTCTAGCTATGAAAGAAGCATCACCAATAGATAAATTGGCAAAGCTATATATTGATGAAGTGGTGTCAAGACATGGTATACCGGTGTCTATAGTGTCAGATCGTGATAGTCGGTTTACCTCGAGATTTTGGCAGTCACTACAAGAAGAATTGGGTACGAAAGTTAATTTGAGTACTGCTTACCACCCACAGACTGACAGACAAAGTGAAAGAACCATTCAAACTTTGGAAGATATGTTAAGGTCCTGTGTGTTAGATTTTGGAGGTAACTGGGATACGCACCTACCGTTAATAGAATTTGCGTATAACAATAGCTACCATTCCAGTATTGGAAGGGCACCTTTTGAAGCTTTGTATGGTCGTAAGTGTAGAACTCCGGTATGTTGGTTAGAAGCCGGAGAAAAGCAGTTCGCTGGTCCGGAACTTGTGCAACAAACATCTGATAAAGTGAAAGAGATTCGGAAGCATATGAAAGTGGCTCAAGATCGGCAAAAGAGTTATGCTGATCCGAAAAGAAGACCAAAAGAATTTCAAGTTGGGGAGTGTGTAATGCTTAAGGTATCTCCATGGAAAGGTGTGATAAGGTTTGGTAAACGTGGAAAGTTAAGTCCTCGTTTTCTAGGGCCTTTCTCCATAACTAAGAGGGTTGGACTACAAGCATATCAGTTAGATCTTCCACCAGAATTGGAAGGGATCCATAATACCTTCCATGTTTGTTACCTTCGGAAATGTTTGGCCGAAGAGAACGATGTGATTCCACTTACTGATGTAAGGGTGGACGAAAAGAGCCGATGTGTGGAAGAACCAGAGGCAATTTTGGAAAGGTCGGTTAGAATGTTATGTAGTGGTAAGGAAGTGGCTATGTTAAAGGTACAGTGGAGGCATCATCGCGGCACTAACGTGACATTAGAGTCGGAGGAGGATATGAAGATTAGATATCCTCACTTGTTTGCCTAGCTTTGATTTCGGGGACGAAATCAGTTTCAAGTTGGGGAGTATTGTAACATCCCGACATTTTGTTATATTATATTTTTTATAAGGAAAGTTGTTTTGTAAGTATGTTGTAAGTTTGTACTATATTTGCTAAAATATAAAGTTATGAGGTTAAAAGAATGAAAAGTCAAAAATTGAGCTAACTTTGATATTTTACAAAGTAGAAGGTGTGTGGAGTCATTTAGGGATAGTGTGTGTGTGGTTAAGAGGCTGAATTGGGTGATATATCTGATATTTTGGGCTGAGGTTGGTCAAGAGAAAGGAAGAGAGAAAGAAGGAGTATCTTGAAGAGAGAAAGAAGGAGAAAAGAAAAGAGAAAGAAGGAGAAATCAAGCTAGAAATTCTTGGTAAGTGTACAAAGAAATTTTGTAAGTTTGATTTACAATAGCAAGATGATACCCATAACATAAACTGAATTCGTCTAGGTGCTGTTTGGGATTGAAATCAAATTGTGCAGGAAAGAGGGTTTTGCAAACAAAAGGTGAGTTCATTCTATTCATCTTATAAACATTAAATTGGATGTTTTGGAATGTTGTTTTAGTATCCTTATGCTTTATAATTGTTAGAATGACTTGGGTTGAACTAAAAATGAGCTTATTGGGGCTGATTGGTGGTAAAATCGATGAACATCAGCAGTTTCCGGATAAAAAGAATTATCCGGAAACCTTTGTGCAGAGGTATCCGGACAAGGCTTGTATCCGGTAAGTATAATTAATTCGTAGTATCCGGAAGAAATAGATACCGGATGGTATCCGGATTACTAGGTTTTCCGGATGTCATCCGGATTAAACGTAATGTCCGGAAAACTATATTGTCCGGATTATATATGTTGTCCGGAAAGTATAGTGTCCGGAAAGTGGTGTTATCCGGACATGTTTAGTGTATCCGGTAAGCTATAAGTTCCGGACAGTGTGAGTGGTACCCGGAAACTTGATGTGTCCGGACACTTCTGATGTACCAGATTGTTTTGAGTATTTGGTGACTGGAAGTTTTGTTAACTTGCTGACAGAGTAGGACTGAGGTGTCGGAATACAGTCTTAGTAGCTTGGACATACACATTAATGGATGTTAGAGTAGTAGGCTTAACGATGGTTTTAGTCTGATACTGAGCTGATATGTAGTATGTGTAATGGATCCATAGGCACTGTTTGTAACGTGGAATAGGCATAAAGCAATTTGTAATTCCCGTTGACCTGAAATGTGGAATAGGCATAAAGGAATTTGTAATTCCCATTTCGTAAAGGTGTTATGAAATAAGAAATAGGCATAAAGAAACTTGTAATTTCTATTTCATAGTGTGAGGTGAAATGAGGAATAGGCATAAAGCAATTTGTAATTCCCTTTTACATGGGAAAGAGAGATAGGCATAAAGTATCTTGTAATATCTATTTCCGGTCCAAGAAATAGGCATAAAGTAATTTGTAATTTCTTGGATAAGAGTACGAATCTAAAACACTGTAAAGATTTATAGTGGGCTCTGGCCTTGATAATATGACCTACTGAATGTAAGTCATATTCATAGGGTCGGGTATGATCCTGTTGTTGAGGGGAGTATAGGTATGGTAAGAATGGTGGAGAACAGGTTATTTATATGTCTTTAATTTGAAATTGAATGTTCTCACTAGGCGTAAGCCTAATCTTTCAAATTAAATGTTCTTACCAGGTACAGGCTCAGGGAAGTAAACGGGATGTGGGCCGAGAGCTTTTGATGCATCCATCTTAAAGAGATAAGCAGAGGAGTTAGCTAATGCCCGGAGATTTTGGTGGATTTACTTAGATAACTTAGTTAATCTAATTGTAGTGGACACGGTTAGATTAATAAGTTATTAGAAGAACTCCACATTGTAATTATGAAACTTCATAGTTATTCCTCCTCTTTTATATAAAGTTTTGATGTTATTTTGTCATAACTGGTTACAATTAAAGTTTAAATTTGGCCCTGATTTTTAGGGTGTTACATGTATTTATCAATGTATTGTAAAATCAAAGTAAAAGTCAAAGTAGTCAAAGTCATGTAAAGTCAAACTAGATTAGAGTTTAATGCTTTGTAATCCTAGGTATAAATAGGATTAGTTTAGCTTTGTTGTTAAGCAAGGTGAGTTTAATTGTAATATTCTAGAGAGAGAGAGATGAGAGAATTCTAGAGAGAGAGAAAGTGTCCAATTCTCACGTAATCATCTAGAATTCTCAAGATCAATGAAATCCTTCATGTTTACTTAATAGATTTGGTGTTAACAGTTTTAAAGATCAAAGCTCATTAAAGCCCAAAGCCAGATCATGATCAAAGACTCAAGAAATTTGTCAAAGCTCGAAGCTACAAAGATCAGTGTTTCAAAGATTCATAGATATGAAGATTTTGTTTTGAAGACTTTGATCAACGCTATGAAGATTTGAAGTTTATGTTTCGAGACTTAATGACTATTTGTTTTCGAAGACCCAAATGAAGATTAAAGTAGTTATAGTGGATTTTTGAGGATAAAGCTTATTTGAAGATTCTTCAGAGCTATTTTCGAAGATTGATCTTCCTTGAAAGCAAAGAGAGAGATTGTTCAAAGTGCTGAAGAACTGAAGTACTAAAGATCTAAAGATTACAGAACTAAAGACTGTCATCATAAAATTTTTAAATCTTGAATCCATAGGGGGAGAACGTTAGTGCCAAAATGTATTTAAGAGTTAAGGATAGTCAAAGTCAAGGTCAATGTCTTGTAATTGTAAGTAGAGTCAAAGTAAATGTAATATGTTGTAATAGTCAAAGGTATAAATACGTTTGAGTTAGTGTGTAAGACATGAGAGAGGACGTATCATTTGTATCTAGAGAGCTTGTGTAGAGAGATGACTCTAGAGAGACAGAGAGTCTAGAGAGAGAAAGTGAATCCCATTCATACTTTGTATCTTTCTCTCAATCTATACAAGTTCCACATTGCAAATCCATTGTTATCTGAATTCACATTTCTTACTTTCATTTCTTACGGATTTTAGAAAATCTCACGGTTTCAATTACTTACCATCGATTTCTTCTTAAACACTTACGGTTTAGATAACAAAGTCTCTCGGTTTTAATTGCTTTTGCTACCTTCGGTTTTCATGCTCTCAAACACCATCGATCTTACCTCTTTTAGTCTACGGTTTTAATACAATATCAACACATGATTTCTATATAATTGGGTTCTAATTCAATTTCGTTGTCATCCTTAACCGGAAGTCCGATTAATCATTTCGTATCCCCAATCTCATTTGGTTCACGGTTAATTATGGTTACTGTGTTTGTTTGAATATCCAACAAATAGAAATCAATTTTCTTGTTACTTTAAGTTTTCCGCTATAACTCAAGTATTAATCTTTAATCTCTCCAACCAATCGTTTTCATATTAGTAAGTGGTGTTATTTAATTATTGGGCTTTTTAATTAACCAAATCCATAGCTTAACGATTGAAATTATATTTCAATGGTAACCGGTGGTGGTTTACTTATGGGTTTCATTTGCATAATTTTAGCAAATATCACTATAATTCCACATTTGAAACAAGATTTCCCATGCAAGTCACCAACTCCATCGTTAAATTCTCGCTCTATAATTCATGCTTTTATTTTAATGTTAATTTACTTATCACAATTTAATTTATGCAATTTAATTTATGTAATTTAAATTTCTCGCTATTTAATTTACGCAAGTTATTTATTGTCGTTTATTCTTGCAATTTAATATTCGCGTTATTTTCAAGAGTTAGTTACTTGCATAATAAGTTACGTTTTCTCAAGTGGAATTATTGTGATTTGTTTTATACATTGTTCATATCCATTATTTGCTTTTAAAGTTCGTACAACCTTTATAATGAGAAACCGAACGATGATGGGCTAAGTACCTTAGTTCGGGGTATAAAGTGAAGTTGGGACCAAAACTGATAACAAAATAAAGAGGTGTATCGTATGGCATGATTGTATAACGATATTTAAATCAAGTTTATATTTTGTGGTGGATCTCAATTAATCAATTGATAACTGGTTCGTTGTATCATAAAATATCGGACTCTTGAGATAACGGAGGAATGTTGTCTCATCTTTTTATCTAATTATTTGTTTTATCCCAACGGATCATTATACCTTGTGCTTCTCTTTATAATTGATTTTTCATTAGTTGTTAACCAAAACCGCCAACAAAAGATTATCTTCAAATTCGCCATCTGAGACTTGCTTTTACATACTCGTCTTTTAAGAAGAACTTTTCCACGCTTCCTATAGGATGGATATTCGGTACTTTGTACCATTATTACTTGTTTTTAGACAATAATAGGCCAAGATGTATACTTGCGTCAACGTTTATTTATAAACACTTTTTAAAGGGTGTATTCATACAAACAACATTTGTGTATAAAAAACTATCGATTATGGAGGTGTAAAATCAGTTTGGAGCATTTTGGGGGCTTGGGACTAGGAATTTCGAGCTAGAACTTTCGTGCAGAACTGGGAAGGACGAACAAAGACTTGCACGGATTCCCATGTGACTTGAGGTCGCGTGAAAGGTGGCGCAAGTCACTGTTTGGTGCACCTTCTTCGATTTGCTTCATTTTTTGTTCGGGTCTAGGATCGAGACGTCGTTTGGAGGTTTGCCTTAGGGGATTAGTAGAAGATGTTTTGGGATATAAATAGAGGGTTTAACACCACTTTTATTCCCTTCAATTCAGGTGTTCGGTTGGTTCAAAAGTGAGCTTCAGTGTGTGTGTGTGTGTGTGTTGAGTAGCCAAAACTTCAGGTGAGTTTCCTTAACTATTTTCGTGCCAATGAAATGCTTTCCTTATGTTTCATTAACTGAATTTGGTATTGAGCATGATGATACGATTATACGTATTGAAAATCTTTGATAATACATGATGTGGGATGTTTATGAATGCATGCTCGATGTTTACTTCTTGCTTTTCAATTTGGCATATCGAATTGGAGTCGGGTTGCACAGTGGGATTAGGGTACCTTGGGATTGTGAATATCCCTTGGGAGATTATTTGTACCGTGTGCCTTGAATATGTTTCTTGTGCACATGGAATGGCATCTACTGGGTGGGGCCATGGGGACCTACTAGGGGCCCCGATTGCGGGTGTCACAGTGAGGTGATGGAGGACTATGAACATTGTGCAAATACCCAAGTGTAGGGTCATTTAATCGAATTATTTGTGGAAGGTCTTATGAAAATTCACTTGTTTATGTCTTAAATCTTTTTAAACTGTTTTAGGAGGGAATTTACTAGACCTTATGGTCTAACCGCGTTTTCCAAATCTTAAAAACCATATTTAGGTAAGAGCTTGGTAGGTGCTTCATCCAAGGGTAAGGTGAAGGCTTGAAGTCTAGAGGCGGTGTGGATCCCAGATAAGTGCATAAACAATCAACAATCAAGTAGACAAACAGAACTGAATTGAAATCGACTATCTTTGATTGAGTTGGATTAAACCCAGAGAGTACAATTAGGCGTGTAAAAGTATTAGAATGATTAAACCCTAATACTATGATTAACAAAACATTATATACCCGTTAGGGTATTTACATTTCAAGTCCCTCAACTTTATGACAATATAAAATCAACCCTAACAATCTTCACCTTTGTCTTAAAGTTGTCGAAGATGCCAGTCTGGAACATATCGTCTTCTAATTACGAATGAGATCTCGAATCCTCTTAAGTCACGTATGTGCTGAATCCTTTCGGCTAAAAGCTCCAACGCTTTATTGACCAGTCTTCTGTACTTCGGCTCCAACGACTTTGTCATTTTGTCGTCTCAAACGAGTTGAACACGAAGTTTGTGCTGAAGTAACATCAATGTACCATCACAGTATCTGGCGATCTAGCTGAATCTCATGATGCGTATTTCACCATTACCGTTCAGATAGGTCATACCGAACTCTAGTCTTTCAAGCAACGTGTCGGCAGGCACATTTTCGATGTTCGGAAGGCTCTGATCTGGCTTGAGTATGTTGATTTTGGTTGGTTGCTCTTGATTCCCATCTGAAAGTCTTCGATGTAAGATAGTGTTATTTCATTTTTCATATAACGCTAGACGGCTTCTAGTGCTCCAAGGACTTCCTTAGGGCATATGGTTCTGGTCTTCATATCTCTTAGTAAAAACAGGAGGTCCTGCAGTTCAAGATTTTCAAAGTCTGCTTCGGTGAACTCCTAATCTTTACCATCTTCTCTAAGTACCTAGAAGGTCGGATACCATACTCTGAGTATCCGATTGGATTGGATCTCTTTTACTGATTTGATGTTGTACTTTGTTCTCACTAAGCTGATTGCTTGAGGTTTTGATTTTCTCATGTTGATATATTCAATCTACTTCAGCTTGTCTTTCATGGATTATATACCATACATGGCAGTTGATTTGTACGGACGAATCCAGTGGGCAAAGATCTTTTTGTGCGATTCTTCCAGAGAAAAGGAGTGAGGATTATGACCCTTTCCCATTTCAGTGGTGGATCCGGTTGAGCGTTCGGGGTTTCAGACATTGGTGGTTCAGATAGAGCTTGGTTGGATTCTTCTTTGGTGTAAGATCATAATGGGATAGGAGTTGCGGGCAGTTCTGATGTCGGGTCGTCTTTCAAAGTCCGTTCGAGCAGGCTGTCGTATTCTACCCGCTGTAGAAATTCATCATCGTGGAAAGTACACAGGTTGTCGACTTCAGACTGTATGGGAATCAAGGCTTGTTCAGTCAATGCTCTTTCGACCGCAGGATTTGCCTCTGATTTTGTATCTACTAACACCCAATAATCAGCTTCATCAAATAACCACCTGTCACATTCTATTGGTCCCGTAAGGGTTATACAAGTATAATAGTTTGTAGAAGGGTGGGGGGTTGAATACAAACACAACTTTTAGTTTTCTAAATTGTTTATTGATAAATCAAACACAATTTGCAGTTTGTTGCGGAATAAGATTAAGTAAACCTACTCTAAACAAACTTGAGAATCATAAAGTGTTCTTGCACTAAGAAACTTGAAAGAAAGGAAATGTAGAAAGGAATTTCTACATGCACGAAGTAGGTTAGGGGATCCTTCAAATTCAAGGGGTATTGCTCCTATGTATACCTCATGCATTAAATGCATGGCAGGAGAACTTTACATGTGTCAGCATCTGAGGGCGCATGCTTTTGACTTTTATCAATACATGCTTTGGCCGCATGGTGAACAATGTAAATGTCAGAGTGGTTGTACGATCTTGGACAAAAGCAAAATTTCTTCTGTTCATCCGTACTATGTGTGCAAGAGGATAATACCAACGAGTCTTGAATCACAAGCTTCATGATCAGCGATCACTGATAAGTTCTTCTATCAGTGAGTGCTGATGAAAGTCATCTATCGCTGAAGCTTCAATATTGATTTGTCGCGCGTGTAGACTTGTCTTGGTTTCATTGATGTCCGCATCAGATCATGAGTAGACTTGTCCTTGTTCATCAGCTTTGTCTTTGATGTCAGCGATGAGCTCCTTAGTCGCGAGGCTTGTCTTCAGGGATTCTATTGATCCAAACCCTCAGTGATTTGATAATGACCCTAAGAAACACTTAGTGAAAATTGTAAGTAGACAATATGTATTAATGTTTTGCCATCAAAGAAAATATACTAAGTCTGTTTAGTATCGCTGATGGAAAACAAGCTTTAATTTATACTTCAGCGAGCACTGTTCATCAATGAGCCATGAGCCTGTTCAGTCTCACTGATGGTCGCTGAATGTTTATCATGTAATTGTTTACTTATGATCCCTGAAGACAAGATTCGCGTCAACCAAGTTCGAAGCTGAAATCGAAGACCAAGCTGAAGAACAAATGACTAAGTCTACTAGTGACCTGATGCAGATATCAGCGAAGACAGGACTTGTCCATTCCACGCGAAGTTTCAAGTAGAATACTTCAGCAACGCTGAACTTTATCATTCGCTGATAAAGATTTATTCAGCGAACGTTGATCATGAAGCCTGTTCTACAAGCAACTTTTGTCTTATCTCCTTGCACGCCTCCGTACGATTTTGTCAGAACGAACATCCTTTTGTCCAGTATCGTACAACCAACTCTGCAACTACATTGTTCATCATGCGGCCACTAGGATTTTTGCTAAAGTCAAAATATGCAACCAATCTGAGGCTGCCACGTGTAAAGGTATACTGTCTTGCATTAAATGCATGCAGTATATAAAGGAAACACTACTTCATAATTGAGGTGCTCGGCTTTCTTCCTCGCTGAACTACTTAGTGCTTAGAAAACTGTCCTTAGTTTTCTTACTTCTTTTCTCTCTATTTCTAGTGCAAGAAATCTTTGTGTTCTCATAGTTTGTTTAGATTAGGTTTTTACGTTGATCTTATTCCGCAACAAACTATAAGACCAACAAGTGGTATCAGAGCAGACTTGTTGACACCAGATCTATTAGGTAAACAACAAATCATCCATTGATCTTCAAGAATCTAGAGTTTTACATAAGAATTACAAATTTTCTCTCTCTAGATTCTCTCTCTAGATTCTCTCTCTAAAATGCTCTCTTGATATTACAATTATTCTCATTAACTTTGCTTAACAACTAAGCTAAAGCTATTTATACCTAAGAATTACAACACTTTAATTCCTAATTACATTGACTTTCTAACTAAAACTACTTTGACTTTTACTTTGACTTTACAATATTTGACCATTACAAGACTTTTACAATAAATCTTGAATACAATAATGCTCTAACATTCTCCCCCTTTGGATTCAAGATTTAAAAAATATGGCAACAGTTTTCAGCTCTTGATCTTCAAAACTTTAACTCTGACTGCTTTAAACATTGAAGCTTTGACAGTCTTCAAACGGCTTTACAATCTTCAAACTTTCAACTTTAAACAGTCTTCAGTCAAACATGAAAAGTCTTCGTATTCTTTTTGAAAAGTCAATCTTCATGAAATGTAATCTTCAACAAATATTCATCAAGTCTTGAACAGGAATTTCAGATCTTTGCAACTTTGATCTTTGAAGCTTTAGTCTTTGAAGCTTTGAACTCAAACTTTGAATGATTTCTTGAACTTCGTATCTTCATCATTTTGACCTTGAAATTGTCTTTGAATAACAAACTCTCTTGAAACATCTCGAAACATCTCGTTGACTTTGACAAACTTCTCCCCCTTAATCTTTCATTGAAAAATCTCTCTTTTCTTCAGGGTATTATTTCTCCCCCTGTTCTTCAGTATACTATTTCTCCCCCTTTTTGATGATTGTGAGCATCATGATCACCAAAACCTTTATCAATTCCAGCACGCACTTTGTTCACCACAAGTAACATTCTCTTCCTTTTTGATCTGATAAACCGTCAATTCCAAAAGAATTTATCCGAATCTTTTCAAATTCAGACAAAATAATGTGGTAACCCTAAAACAACGGATGAATCAGTTAAAGTGTCTGTAAGTAGCACAGACCCACTTAGTACAACAAATGTACTTTGTAAAGGAGTTTTTTGATGTTCACTCCCCCAGGGCTTCCATTCAATCATCGAAAATCACAAAGGAAATTCCATGAACGTTATGACAAGAAAACATATTCCTTGTGTGTACGTGCTTGTGTAGAAAGAATTGAAGCAACACATGCTTGAAAAATATAGGCTCAAAGCGTGTAAACTGTTGAGACAACAACAATTTTCCACGGACCTCAATGTGCATGAATGAAGAGCGAAGGTGGGGCAAACTTCCTTCTTTTTCAATATCCAAACCTTCCGAATGAAGATTAGATAGATTATATGTTGCGTCCCCAAGAAAAATGAAACATTTCTTTGTTATGAAAGAAATGAGTAGCTAGTGTGGTGAAATGCAAGAGTTGGCATGGGCTAACTTCCTGTTTCAATGATGGTCACCAAAGAATGTGAACCAATCAGTAATGTGGCTTCCCGACTTAGAAGATGGTTGGTGCAGAGTTCTCTTATTCTTTTAACTATGTTCTCACACCCTCTTTCTGTTTTTAATCCGCTCACTTCTACCCAAACTCTCATTTACATTTTACCTCAGCACAATGAGATTACTCAACCGTATGAGTTATCTCCCCCACTCTTTGATGTAGACCCCACACCCCTCAATCACTCAAAGATAACTTCTTGGGTAGGAAACACTGGTTAACGTGAATCCATAGAAGTTTAATAATCTTACACTGATCCCATGAAATTTTTTCCTAAAATGATGCGTTGTTCAACAGTTTAGCTTGAACACTTATGAATATCGGCATTTGATTAAAATTGCCATCAGAATGTATGCTCGTCAATAATATGATGAAATATTTGAGCATTTGAACGTTGAAGATTTCTCAAAACAAGGATATTTGAACGAATGACATGAATTCGAAAGGCTTGTTTGAGAATCTGACAATGTATCAATCAGATCAAATATAAATGATTATCATGTAAGGTTTAGGGTATCAAAGAATTGAAATTTGTTTATATGAACAAATATAAACAATCTTTGAATGAAACGTTTAAGTTCTCACGCTGAAAAAATATATGATGCTCAACAAAATTGGAATACAAACGGTAGTATTACCATCGAAAAATTATTTCGTTTTGAGACATGGTAATAACAAAGTCAATAAGAAGCTGAACCGATGTGTATAAATACTTGAAAGTATATAGAAAAGATAATACACAAGTATTAATCTTTGAAAACACACGGTCAGCAATGATGTTACGATAATACGATATCTATATATATGTATATATATATGAAAAACATTTAAAACCACACTTCTAAAATTATAAAATCTGTTTGAATTAGAGAAGTGGTTTGAACATTTAAGAACACGTTTTTCATGCTTGAAAGTCGTTCTTCTTTCAAACAATCTGAGATTAAGTTCAGAAGATACTTACATTCATATGTTTAAGCTCCCCCTCAAATCATGATACAATGATTTAAAAACATATAAGCTACCCCTTAATATGTGCATAAGATCTTTATTTGAACAAAATCTGCACAAATAACAAGACTTGGATCAAAATATCCTTAATCATTAAAATGAGTTCTGAATTACCAGGATTGAAGATAAAATCAGAAGTCATAGTCGTTGAAGAACGAGTCCTGATCTGATATGATCAGAAGTCAAAATGTTTGAAGTTCGAGTCCTGAGCTGATTTACTCAGAGGTCTAAATCTCTTGTGCCCCCCCTTGATAGTACATGTACTGTTCTTCAAAATTATGCACAACTTCTCTTCTGTTTTCCAGTCATGTGTGTGGTATACATCTCACAATCAACACTACACATGATGAACCTGCAAAACAGATTAAGTAGATTTTGGTACCCAACGGAACTTGGGTCCTGGTTTGTTAGGTGCAGCTTTCTTTGAAGAAACTCTGTAAGTACCGTACCAGTATTGACCAAAATCTTTGTGAACAACATAATTAGTTCCACAGTAAGAACAACAAATTTTCTTTTGAGCTAACCTGATTAATTGATTTACAGAGTAAACTAAATCAGGTTTGACAAAAGATTTACCTTGAAATGCTTTGTTCTTGTTGGCATTTGGCGTGGGAAGCTTTGATTTTGGAATATCTTTCTTCGAAGCTGTTGTGCCTTTGACTCTCCATTCCATCTTCACTTTCTTGAAGACTGGAGTTTGTTGAGGCTTGGAAGGAGTATCTACTTTAGGCACCTTAGGAATATCATCCGGTTTATCAAACAAAGGATTATAGAAAATATTAGAAGGATGAATCTGATCTTTTGAGAAATCATTTGATCTATCAGATACTTTTGAAAAAATGTTTTTAAAACTTGAACTTGAAGCAGTTTTAAAAGAACATTCAGAATAATTTGAATCTACAAGTAGAGTCTGAATAATTGATTCAGGACTTGCTTGTTTTTAAACATCAACTTTAAAATTGATGTCTTCAAGTTCTTTTATTTTGTCAATCAAACCATTTTTCTCTTTAAAATATAGATGATATTTTCTTTGAAAATCAGATTTTACCTTTTACTCCTTCATAATATCTGTTGATAAACCAGATAATTTCATTGTGAGCTTCTTTATTTCATGTTGAAAAATCTTTCTTTCATCAGCAAAAACATCTTTCACACTTTTTGCTTGAAAGTTTTCAACTTTCATCTTTTCAAACTCTTTTCTTTCCAAATCAAGTTTTGTTTCCAAAACAGATATATTCAATGAAAGCTCATTATTTTTAACTTCAAAAGATTTTCTTTCAGTTTCAAATTCAGCCCTTTCTTTTTCGAGCTTCTCTTTTTCAAGAATGAAAACTTTCTCAAAGTCAGAAACTTGTTTTGAAAGTTTTATACATTTCAGTTCAAATGCTTTCTTTTCTTCAAAAACTTTCTTTTGAACATGCACTAGTTTTCGAAGACCCACTTTTTCCGGCGAACTTTGCAATTTTTCAGCGAGTTTGAAAAAATGAAGAATGATCCGAAACCTTCTTTGAATGATCCGAAACCTTGTTGAATGATCCGAAAAGTTTAAAAATTAAAATTCCGGCGAGATTCCGGCGATCCCGTTTTTCCGGCGAACCAAGCTTTTCGGATCAAGAGGATCCGAAATCCTCTGAATCAATTAAACAGATCCGAAACCTTCTGAGTTATAAGGCAGATCCGAAACCTTATAGCAGCTGATCCGAAACCATCGCTTTCCTTATCAAGCACGAACCGAAACCTGAGGATTTCGGTACAAGGAGGAACCGAAAAGTGTGGATTTCGGTATAAGAAGGAACCGAAATGTATGGGTTTCGATATAAGAAGGAACCGAAATATGGAGGTTTCGTTACAAAGAAGGAACCGAAATCTTGTAATTATTGTCAGATTTGAAAAGTGCAGCACCTATAGAAACATATACACGTATCACACACACATATCTTAAAATTAAACACAACACACATTTCACACAACACACATTTCACACTTACGTCACAATTAAAGTCACACACACACAACTCAAAATTTAAACACATGCATACTCAGTAACACTTAAACACACAAACATGCTACTCAAACACACACACACTAAAAAATTATGCCTGATCCGAAAATTATCACAAGAAGGATCTGAATTCTTTAAAATCAAGAATTAGAAAAGTAGCAGCTGATCCGAATTCTTTACTTGCATGATCCGAATTGTTTGAAAATTTAAGCACACTGTTGATTTTTCTGCAAAACCAACAAAAAACTCACAAAAAATTGTTAAGTCATGAATTATAGATCAAAATCATGACAAACAACTTTTAAAAACATCTCAAACAAAATTTTTGATCAAATTTTCAGATTTGAACACTTTTGCTCAAGAACATGAAGAACACCTCAAGAACATCACCAATCAAAAAATTTCAAACATGAAATTTATGCATTAAGACTTGAAATTTTTGATTGATTCGTGTCTAAAACATGTTTTAGAAAGGATTTTGCACAAAAATGAACCAAATCAACACAATTTTGCAAAATCAAACTCCACAAATTTTCAGAGAACACTTTTTGTCAAGAACACAAAATTTTCAAAAATCTTCAAATTGATGAATTCTTGACATGTTTTTGTAAAATTGATGATGCAAAACTTGTTTAAGATGATGGAGAGACACTTTGAAATCAAAATCAAACACAAAAACACATTAAAAATCCATAACCCATTTGTGTTCTTGAAAGCTTAAAAAATGGATGATTTCTTAAAAAATCTTCAATTCTCTTCAAATATTCATGTATTTGACGAATTTTGCACACAATTCGATCTTCCAAAGCTCTGTTACCAATTGTTGACACCAGATCTATTAGGTAAACAACAAATCATCCATTGATCTTCAAGAATCTAGAGTTTTACATAAGAATTACAAACTTTCTCTCTCTAGATTCTCTCTCTAAAATGCTCTCTTGATATTACAATTATGATCATTAACTTTTCTTAACAACTAAGCTAAAGCTATTTATACCTAAGAATTGCAACACTTTAATTCCTAATTACATTGACTTTCTAACTAAAACTACTTTGACTTTGACAACTTTGCTTTTACTTTGACTTTACAATATTTGACCATTACAAGACTTTTACAATAAATCTTGAATACAATAATGCTTTAAAAAAACTGTGAATCTCATAAACAAGATCTTGCTTATACTCTCTTTTTCTCTTCTTTGCTAATTTTCTAAAATGGCAAACCATCAGAATACAAATTACATAGATAATGGCTCTCTTGGCAAACCTCCTCGATTTAGTAAAGATAACTTCAACCTCTGGAATAATCGAATGATGCTCTTCTTAGAAGGTGTAGATCTTACTATACCATACTATGTGGAAAATGAACCTTATGTTCCCCATGTGGTCCATGGTTCTGTTGCTGCCACCGCTACCACCCCTGCCATCCTTGAGAGAACTCTCATCAGAGAAGTTTCTCAATGGACTGAGGAAGATAAAAAGACGGTGGCCATTGATACTAAAGCCAAATCTATCATCTCTCTGGCTCTTCTTGATGAAGTCTACCACTTCATCATGAACCTGAAAAGTTCAAAAGCCATGTGGGACACTATATGTGTTCAATATGAAGGTACTGCTGAAGTCCAGGACTCTAGAAGAATAAACCTGATAAGGCAATATGAAAGTTTCATCTGTGGTAAGACTGAAACTCTTTCTGAAGTTCACCAACGTTTTAACTGTTTAATTATTGATTTAAAAACTGTTGGTAAGACCTACTCTAACTCCGAGATCCTGACCAAATTCTTGAAATGTCTTCCTGAAAGCAGGGACAATTATACCATGTGTCTTAATCTCTCTAAGGATCTAAAATTCATGACTCTTGCTACCTTATTTGGCACTATGCTCAATCATGAGCAGTCGTGTCAACTTAAGAAGAATATTGTAAAAGATTCCAAAAACATACCTGTTGCTTTACTCTCCTCATAGTTGATACCGGCTCAATGATCAACTGTCATGATCACTGAAATGGAATCTAACTCTGATAATTCATCAGAAGCTAATCCTTCAAAACTTGATGAATCTCTGGCACCCTTGACAATTTTTTTCAGGAGATTTGCTAGAAAAAGTAACTTCAGAAGAAGTAAACCTCTCACTATCACTGACAAGCCTAAATATACTCTTGTTGATAAGGCTACTGCTACTTACTTTAACTGTGAAAAAGTAGGACACTTTGCTAGTGAATGCAGGTCAAAGAAAGTCTTCAAACCTTCATCTTCCTCCTTCAAGAAATCCTCTAACCCCAAGGCTAGAGATGACAGATACCAAAAGCTGAAAGAAAAGTATGAAAAGCTGAAAGGCTACAAAAAGAAAGGTAAAGGTCTGATCGCTGAAGATCATGATTGGGCTGAATCTGATGAAGAATCATCCTACTCTGAAGAAGATGAGATTAATCTCTGCCTCATGGCCTAAATACAACAAGAGGAAGAAAAAGTTGAAATTCCCTCTACCTCTACTTCTACCTCTCAGGTATCAAACCCTTCTACTCCTACTTCTGCCTTCCCTGAAGCTGATAGACTTTGTGCTATTGATATACTGACTATTGATTTATATGATTCCATGAATGGCAAGACCAAAGCTGAACAACTAAATCAAGATTTAGCTAAACAGCTCAAACAATGTCATTTAAAAATTCAAGAGCTTTCAGACATTGAAAATAATTTGATAGATCAGGTCTATGTAAATCAAGTTATCAGTATCGAGCGTGAACAAGCTATCGCTGAACTGAAAGCAAAAAAAGATACTGTTGAAGGATGGTATAAATCCTCAGCAAAGATCACTGAGATAATAGGTGCTCAAATCCCTCTTAGTGACAAACGTGGTCTTGGTTACAAAGCTAATGTTGAAGAACCAACCACTGATCGTTCCATGCTTAAGTTTGGAATGTTCGTGTCATCTATTCCTGACACCTCTTCATCTCAATGCTCGTCTTCTAAAACTCCCATTCCTGAGGAAAAACCTACCTTGATTTCTAAAGGTAAGGAAAAAGAAATTCAAAAGCCTCAGAAGGGTACCAAAGTACCTAAGCTGAAAGTCTCAAAACTTTCAGCAAACCATTCCTCTACTTCTAAGAACAAGATCCTTGAATTTGTTCAGCGATCAACTCCTAAAATCAGAGTGAATGTAATTGGTAATTTATCTGAAGAACTGATAGTTTCTCCAATTTCCAATGCCAAATGTATTCTTGGTGACGGCCCTGCTCATTTAAAAATCTCTGCTAAGCATGAAAATGGTCCTAAAGCTACTTTTAGCTATAAGAAATGTTATCACTGTGGACTTACCGATCATATTGCTAGTAAGTGCCCCACAACTACCAAGGCTGAGAAATTAGCCAAGGTAAAGAAGACCGCCCCAAGGCAAAGAAGACCATCCCTGATAAAAATCAGGCCAAGGTGAAAACCACCACTGAGGTTAAGAAATTAACCAAAGTGAAGAATGTCACTGAAGCTGAATCTTCAAATGCTGCGAAGATTGCTGAACCTTCTACTTCCTCTACCACCACTGACAAATATGGTCCCATAGTTAAGTGGGTACCTATTCAAAACTAATCTTCCTTTGTTTGCAGGTCTTGAAGGGTATCTGGTATCTTGATAGCGGATGCTCTCAACATATGACTGGAAAGAAAAACCTGCTCACAGAATATAAGGAAGAGAAAGGTCCCTTTGTGACCTTTGGTGGAAATGGAAAAGGCTATACCCGAGGGTTTGGTGTACTCTCTAATGGTACAACAACCTTCAGAAGAGTCGCATACGTCGAAGGGCTGAAGCACAATCTTCTTAGCATCAGTCAGCCATGTGACAAGGACTTCAAAGTTTGCTTCACTAAGGAAGCATGTTTCGTCACTGACAAGAAGGAGAAAGTTGCTCTCACTGGGTATCGTGTGGAAAATGTTTATGTAATAAACATGGACTAAACAACCACTGAAAATGCTTGTTTCTTCTCCAAAGCCTTTCCTCGGCCAATCCAAGTCCCACTATCCTAGATATTGATTTTTCAGAATATATGAACTCCTGTTAGGGTCAATTAATGTGTTGAATAGAAGTTCAATGGCTTGTTTGTAATTCTCTATTTTGAGCCTAGTTAGTGAACGGGCCGTGGGGTTGTTACCACGGCCCGACGTATATAATGTTGTGTTTAGCCTTTGTTTTAGGCTAGTTGTCATTTTAGCTTTCCAAAACATATTGTAAACTCTCTGATTATTGAAAGCAAATTGGATGACCAGTTGAAATCATAACCATTGTTATTCATCTATTGATCTCATCATTGTTCGATGCACGGATCTAGAACTCACAATTGGTATCAGACCAGACGGACAAATCGATTCAAAGTGTTCATATTGAATTCTGGTAAGTTTTCTGATCATACGGTAGTGTTTTTATTAAAAATCCATATTTTGATTCGGTTGAAATTGATCGTTTTCGTTTATTGCATTCTGTTAGTATCATTCTTATTAGTGATTCTGCACGTTTTCACAATCCAATTCGATCATTTAAGTGATTTCTAAGTAAATTAAAGTTCAAAAGTTTTGGTTGTGTTCTTCCTAAAAATCGATTTTTTACCATCAAAACCTGTTGTTTTTGCTTCAAAATCGATTTGGGTATTGTTATTTTTGTGTTTGGTCGAGTTCCTAATCTTTCAGGAACGATTTTGAGCAACCCTAGTCGATTTCCAGTCGAATTGAAAACCACAACCGCTGTTCCCGGACACCACTGCCGCAGTTTCCGGACACCACTCAACTATCCGAAACTTCGCTATTTCTTTCTGGATACCACTCTGCTTTCCGGGTAAGTTCACTAATTCCAAATCTTTCTGGATACAATTGTTCCGGAAACCCAAAGTTTCCGGTAAAATATTTTATCCGGATAACTCGAAGTTTCCGGTAACCTATTTTATCCGGACAACTCGAAGTTTCCGGTCAAATTGATTCTTTCCGGACACTATCATCCGATAAGTACATCATCCGGAAAGAATATCGTCCGGAAACCCCTTTCATCCGGTATGTTTTGTATTCTCTTATTTCATTCGGAAACTACTGTCTTCCGGTAACCCATTGTTATCCGGAAACTTAGTTTGTCCGGACACTTTCACTTATCCGGACACTCCTGTGTTTTTGTTATGTTTTTCACTCAATCTGATCCGGACACTTCCAGATCAGACATCTCATCTGGATTCCTATCCGGTGAGTTCAGTTCTGTTGAATTCTTACCTGTTTCTAGTACAAATCAGTCTTAGAAGCTGCGTTAGGATACCACTCGTAGTGCCTTGCGTTAGGTTATCACTTTGAATCGAACCAATCGTCTGACGATCACTCTAGTGCAACTAAAGATGTCTTCATGCGACGCTCTTGCTATCGGCACCGATTCCAAACCACCTTGTCTCTACCAAGGTGAGTACAGCCAGTGGAGGGATAGATTTAAAATCTTCATTGAGTCGAAGGATAACTTCGAGTATATTTGGCGAGCTTTAGAAAACGGGCCAATTCCTGCACCAATGAAGACCGTTCCATCAGCTACAGAAGGTGGTGATCCTCGCACCGTGAGAAAGACACTCACCGATATGACTGACGACGAAAGAGGCATGCTTGAAGGAGAAAAGCATGCTAAGAGGTATCTTGTTGAGGCTCTACCCAACACGATCTACACTGCCATCGACAGCTACAAAGAGTATGTGGGATCAGGTGGAGAAGATGATGCGCGGGAGTGATGTCGGGAATCAGTTGAAGATCAATAGCTCCATAACTAAGTTCGATGGGTTTAAGCAGCGCGCCGGCGAGTCACTCACCCAGACCTATGAACGCTTTTGTCTACTTCTCAACGAGCTTAACAAGAACCATATCACTAGCTCCAACACGGAAAACGCACTCAAGTTTCTCAACAACCTGTTGCCTGCATGGAAGGTATTTGCATCTCACGTCAAGCACAACCGATTGATGGAAAAGGTTGGCATCCACGAACTCTATGAGATGCTTCTTCAAGACGAAGATGAGGTGTTGGAAATCCTGAATGAAAAGAAGTCTGTATCCAAGCCGCCAACTGATCCACTTGCTCTCATGTCTTCCAAACGAGGCAAATCTTCTGGGCGTCACTCCAAACGTGCCCAAAAGCAAAGTGAATCGGAGTCAGAACCTGGAGAAAAGGAAGACAGTGATTCTGATCCTGAATTAGCTGCCATCAAGAAAGCAATGGTCCTACTCTCCAAATCCTTCCAATAGAAGTTCTACAAGCAACCGACGTCCAATAGTCAGCGCTACTCCACTTCCTCCAACAAGCGTCATGATTATAAGGACATATATGAAGGAAAGAAGAAAGCTGATCAGCCCGACCAATCTGGCAAGAAAGAGAAGACAGAGAAAGATGACCGCAAGAAGAAAGACGAACCCGTGCCTGTTATAACTGCGGGAAGCTTGGTCATTTTGCGAAAGATTGTCGGAGGTCTGTTGTTAAGAATTTACACTACTACAAGGCAAATCTCGCATTGATAGAACAGAAGGAAGCTGGGGAAGCTTTACTTGTTGAAGACGACTACTGGTTGGGTCGTTCTGATGATGAGAACGAGTCTGATGGTGCTGATGCTTTTATGGGCTATCACTCTCCCGCTGATGAAGAAAAGGCAAAGTCAAGTCAAGTATGTGAATCTACTTCTCAAAATTTCTTTGATCAAATACAATCTCTTGCTGAACGGTTAGATTCCCATAAGGCCACTTCAAATGAACAACTGATTGAGATTAGATCACTATCTGAAAAGCTAGATGTTTAAACACGAATAACTGAGAAATATAAGTCCGAAAATGCTAACTTAAAAGAAAAAGGAAAAAATCTTTCAATGGCACCTAAGGACTTAAGGGCCAAATTATCTGAACTTCAGTCACAGTTTGATCAGTGTATGAATGAGAAAACAGAAATTGTTTACCAATGTACTGCTCTTCAAATTCAGCACAAGGAGTGTGTCGCGAAAATACTTGATCTTGAAACAAAACTCTACAAAAGAGGTCAAACTGATCAGACCATTTATATGAATAAACCCAAGGAGTTCACGTATTTTAACAAGGAATGGGGAATCGGATATCATAACCCACACTATTTGAAAAAGGGTATTTTTAAATGACCTACACTGTATGATTTTGGTTGTTTTGGAATAGAGAAAATATATCCGGAATATGCAATTAAATGGACTGGTCCTCTTGAACCTGAAATGGAAGAGGAAACTGAGGAATAAGAGCGCGCACACATGTCTAAAATGAAACTTCCTTTTTGTTATGAGCCTGTAAATTATTCCTATAAGAAAAATAAGAAGTACCTCTCGAATGACTACTTCGATTGCTATAAGGTTGTAACGCCCAAGGATTCCTCCAAAAAGGATGAGGTCCAAGCAACCACAACCAAGACTGAGACGAATGAGTTCAAACTCTATGTTCCCCCTCTCATCATGGAAGCAAAGAGAGTCGAGTTGGAGGAGTCACTCGAGAAAGAAAGGTCAAATTTTCAAAAGGAAAAGCAAGCACTAATCAAGGAACTTGAGCATCTAAAATCGGTCAAAACCGAAACTGTGTCGGATGAAGGACAAGAAATCCTTCAGTGTGAAAGCAATATGCTCACATCAAAACTGGCTGCTTTGGCAACAAATGCAATGAAGGAGTATACGAGAAATGGTCAACTCCAAGAGCAGATTGACCAACTCCAATCTGAAAAGCAGATTTCACCCGAACTTTCCTCAAGCTCATCTGATACGTCATCGTGTAAAGCTTTCATTAGCAAAACCTTTTCTACACAAGACGGTAAAGATTCTCAAGACGAGAGTGTGTTAAGGAATTTGAACTCTGGTTTTTTCCTATCTTCCGCACCAAATTCCCCGAAACACACAAGCACTAAGTGTTCCTCGCCTTCCTCGACCTATCCAAGTCCTGTAATTCCGGATGTCGATTTTTCTGAATACATGAACTCCGAAGGCAATTCTGATGAAGAGTTTGAGTCGTTCCCCTTCAACAAACCTCTTCCAAGTCATACTGATTTTTTGTCACCAGTAGTCAATCGACCGGTCAATTTTCTAAAGGGTAGTTGTTCTAAAACAAAGGCCCCAGCTGTGATTAAGGTTTCAAAAACGAAGCCGGTTTCTCAAAAACAATCATAGCCGAGGCAAAAGACCGAGCAATTGACTGCCAAAAATACTGCTTCCTTAAAAGTCACTAACCGTGTTGTCCCTGTTTCAGATAAAAACGGTCGCGCTAAACAAGAAAAACCAAAGTGGCTAGCTAAGGAATCTGTCGAGGATGCTGCATCAAAGTCTTTCAATACAGTTTTTTATCCTAGAATCAACAAAAACGATTATTGTTGGAATCATAGGAATGATTTTGTTAAACGTGATGTTAATTTTCAGATTAAACTTTATTCCATTCAGCAGTTGATTCAAATATCACATGATTGTTTATGTTGTTCTAGTTGTGGTTGGAATGAGTTTGATGATATAAATAATAATGATTGGTTTGGGTCATATCATATATATAATCACACACCCAAAAACAAACCCCGTAAAACCAAAAAGAAACACCATAAACAACGAGGTTCCCAATCAGAGGTTAAACCACAGCAGGAGAGAAAACCCATTTCAAAACGAGTTTCTCCTACTGAGGTTAAACCGGCACCCAAAAGGCAACCTGCTACAAAACCAGTTCCTCCAAAAGGTGTAAAACCTACACCTAAGAGGCAACCTGCGTCAAAGCAAGTCCATCCAAAGGGTATCAAACCTAACCCTCCAGGACCCATGCAAATATGGGTACCTAAAGTCCGCTAAACTTGTTTTTGCAGGACGGTCATGTGTGGTACTTAGACTCTGGATGCTCCAAGCACATGACCGGAAGGAGGGAGCTTCTCATGAACTACAAGGAAGAATATGGCGGAGACGTGAGATTCGGGAACAATGACAAGATCACTATCAAGAAGGTATCACACGTCGCAGGATTGGGACACAATCTGTTCAGTATCGGCCAATTCTGCGACAAAGATCTTGAGGTCCGATTCAAAGCCAAAAGGTGTAGAATACTCAATGACGACGGAGTGGAGCTACTGGTTGGAAAGCGCAAAACCAACCTCTACACCATCGACCTCGCAGCCCTAAAGTCCGATAACCCTGTCTGCCTGATGTCAAAGACCAATATCGAACAAGCATGGATTTGGCATCGACGTCTTTCGCACCTCAACTTCAAAAGTATCAACAAACTGGTGCTGGGCGGACACGTGTAAGGCATGCCCGATCTTTAATTCGTGAAGGATCGAATCTACGGGGCATGTGAGATGGGAAAGATGAAGCGAGCGACGCATAAGCCGAAGGTAGCTCCAAGCACGTCCCAGTACCTCGAACTTATCCATATGGATTTGTGTTGACCGATGCGTGTTCCGAGCATCAACAAGCGCAAATACGTCCTGGTGATGGCGGATGACTTCTCACGCTACACATGGGTCAAGTTCCTTCGCTCGAAAGACGAAACTCCGAAGTTGATCATCAATCATTTGAAGACCATCCAGCTGAATCTTCAGAGTCATGTTTAGACTATCAGGACCGACAACGGGACGGAATTCAAAAATCAAACGGTGTGCAACTACTTGACTTTTGTCGGTATCTCGCGAACCTTCTCAGCGGCACGCACTCCTCAGCAAAATGAAGTGGTGGAAAGACGCAACCGTACCCTCGTCGAAGCGGCTCGCACTATGCTCTCTCAATCGAAACTACCGCTATTTCTCTGGACCGAGGCGGTGTCTACTGCTTGTTACACGCAAAACCGATCCATCATCAACAAGCGGTTCAACAAGACACCGTATGAGATCATCAACAAACGCATTCCGAATATCAAGTACTTCCATGCATTCGCACGTGCTACGTCTTAAACGAGAAAGACGATCTCGGAAAATTCAGCCCAAAGGCGGACGAAGGAGTTTTCATCGGATACTCCATGCAGGCTAAGGCGTTTCGCGTTTACAACAAACGAACTAAAACCGTTATCGAAAGTGTAAACGTGACATTCGACGAAGCCGCAGATTTGGCTTCTGAACACATCAGTTTAGAACCCGGTTTAACTGGCGTGCTAGCTTCCGAACTTCCATGTTCGGGATCTGCACAAGCGACAGTAAATCCGAATCATGCATCTTCATCGAATGCTGATCTTTCAGATTTAGATTTACTGTTTAAATATTTTTATGATGACATATTTAATGTTTCTACCCCTCATGTCTCAGCACAACCACGACTCGAGGCTGCTCGTATTGAGGATTCGGCGAATCTATCCGGTCCGCCGCCTTCAGCAAGCATGCCTTCCATCTCTGTGGAGACTGCTCAATCGTCATCATCAACGACATCTAATGCTACCGTCCCCCCGGAGGAACCTGTAATAAACCCGGAGATCACTCCTCAAGATTCGTCATCTACAACAATCACCGATCAACTTCTGAATTCCTTGGAACCGGAAGTTGCTCAACCGTCGACGAATCCTCCCCCATCTCCTCCGAGAAACCAACCGGCTACACTTGAAGCGGTACAAGACCTTCCATCCGGTAACTATGTGGACCCGGATGCCTCACATTCAACTCAACAGCCGCTTCCACACACTACCAAATGGACAAAAGCTCATCCCCTACATCAAATCATCGGTGATCCCTCCACTCCTGTCCAAACGCGAGGCGTATCAACCAATTTCTGTCTCTTCTCCGGCTTCTTGAGTAAGATCGAGCCAACAAACGTACGCGAAGCACTAGAAGATCCGGACTGGATCATAGCCATGCAAGATGAGCTCAACCAACTCGAGGCTCTCAAGGTATGACGACTTGTTCCACGACCAACTCACAAGACGGTGATCGGCATTAAATGGATCTTCAAGAACAAGAAGGATGAAGACGGCATCGTCGTACTCAACAAGGCACATCTCGTGGCTAAGGGATACCGTCAACAAGAGGGGATCGACTATGATGAGACCTACGCTCTGGTGGCGAGGATAGAGGCTATACGTATGTTCCTTGCATACGCAGCACACAAAAACTTCACTGTCTTCCAAATGGATGTGAAGACCGCTTTCCTCTACGGTGATATCAAGGAAGAAGTATACGTATTGCAACCGGAAGGATTCGTGGACGATTCGAAGCCCAATCATGTCTATGTTCTAGACAAGGCACTTTATGGTCTAAAGCAAGCTCCACGAGCCTGGTACAACACTTTGTCCTAGTTCTTGCTGAAATCAGAGTTCACACGAGGTAAGATAGATTCAACTCTGTTTATCAAGAACGAAAAAGGTCATATTGTCTTAGTTCAAGTGTATGTCGATGACATAATCTTCGGTTCTACTAATCCTCATTATGCAAAGAACTTTGCCAAACTTATGGGACAAATTTTTAAAATGAGTATGCTTTGTGAGATGAATTTCTTCCTTGGTCTTCAAGTTAAACAACTGTCAACCGGGATATTCATAAACCAGGCTAAGTACGTCCGAGATATTCTTAGGAAATTCCAGATGGAACAGTCCTCACCAATGAAAACTCCCATGGCACCCGGTATAAAGCTTCACGCCGATCCTAACGGAAAGGATGTGAACACTAAACTGTATCGGGGAATGATTGGTTCTTTGATGTATCTAATCGCAAGTAGACCGGATATCATGTTTTCAACTTTTCTATGCGCCCGATTTCAATCAAAACCAAAAGAGTCTCATTTAATAGCTGTCAAATGAATTTTTCATTATTTACGTGGTACTGCTTATCTTGGCTTGTGGTACCCGAAAGAGACAGGTTTTGAGTTATCCGCTTATTCTGATGCGGACCACACGGTCAGCATGATGGACCGGAAGAGCACATCGGGGCATGTGCAGTTCTTGGGAGATAGCCTGGTGAGTTGGGCATCCAAGAAGCAGCAGTGCGTTTCAACATCGACTGCCGAGGCGGAATACGTGGCCGCCGCAAACTCAAGGACTCAAGGACTACGGATGATTTGGATGCGCACCCAACTCAAGGACTACGGATTCACTTACGTAAAGGTGCCCATCTACTGCGACTCGAAGAACGCAATTGCCATATCCAGCAACCCGGTCCAAGACACAAAGACCAAGCACATCGACGTTCGGTACCATTTCATTAAGGATCACGTTGAAAGAGGTACGGTCGAACTCTACTTTGTAAATACTCAGCATCAGTTAGCAGACCTGTTTACAAAACCCTTGGACGAAAAACGTTTTAATAGTCTGGTGTCCAAGTTAGGAATGCTAAATCTGAAGACTTGATCTGTTTGGGTGCCCAATACACGTTCCATACATCTACGAGAAACTGTCTTCTTATCATTCGTTGTTCAAACTTCTGATGATTAAGGATACACTTTCTCGCACTTGTATTCTACTTGTTTCAGTTACACAGTTAGCTTGAGCCTCTGTATTTATTAGGTAGACTTCATTCGTTTTCTTTCTTTCAACGTGTGTCTCTTTTATTTTCATACTGTAGTCTGGTTTCATTTTCTTCATATCTGTGCTTTCACGAGTGTTCATGTGTTCAGGGGGAGCACAAACAGGTATCAGGTAAGTTTTTTCTTTTGTTGAGGGGGAGCGTCACACACAATTTTTTTAAACTGCTGAAAAGTTTTCTTTGTGTGTGTGTGTATACTCCCGTGTGCATTCCACACTACGTACACATTCTGAGGGGGAGCATCTATCTGGATGTTCATCATTTGAGGGGGAGCGACACAACATTTTTTCTTTAAATGTATAAAAAAAAATTCTGTGTCGAAATCTCCATTGCACACAATTGCACTATCCGAGGGGGAGCTAAGACATCCCCATGCTCAGTTTGAGGAGGAGCGAGAGAAGGTTCTTTCAAAATCCTGATAGCACTAATTTTCGTAAAATTTGGAAGAACAGGGAAGTATCTGTGAAACTACCATAGTATCCGGACAGGTATCCGGAAACCCTATCTATCCGGATAGGTTTCCGGACCGAGTCCCTATCCGGATCGGTTGGGAATCCGGATAACCAACCCGGACTCTTGGCTTCGCATATAAGGGATCCGGACACTCTTTCACTCACTTATCCGGAAACAATCGCAAAAACCCTAAACCTCTCTCTCTCATTCGGGATCTCTTGCAATCCACGATTATCACTCATTTTTGTTCCAAAATCAGGTATGTGTTTCGTTTCTCCATCTTGACATCTTTTACACACGTCTCGTGCTCTACATCACTCAAATCGACAACAGATTTGGTCGATTGAACGTATCCGAAAACCCTCTTTGAGTCTCTACGACTTCGGGTTCACTCGGTGTAGTACAGGTCGAATCAGATGCGTTTGTGTGTACATATGCTTCCATCAATACTCCTTGAATGTTTAACACCTGTTTGCGACTATGATTTGTTCGATTGATCCTTTTGGATGTCGTCCGGACGCATTCTTTGTGTCCGGAAACTATCATGGTTATGCCGTTTTGCCCGGAAACCATCAACGTCCGGAAAACCTAGTTGTCCGGAAACCTAAGGGTTTCTGGTAAGTTCAACTATCCGGAAAGTTGATGTGTCCGACAATCTACAGCATCCAGAAACCCATATTGTATCCGGAAACCGATTTTGTCCGAAATACTTACTTTGTCCGGAAACTCTCCTACATCCGAAAACCTTTGATGCCCGGATACCTTTTGTCCGGATACCATGGCTTGTCCGGAAAGTTTTGTTTCCTATTGATTTGTCCGGACACCCCTGTGTTTGTCAGTCCAGTACAAGTTTTCACACTGCCTATCCTCAATCTGTATCAGATTGAGCCACTTACTGCAAACGTACGCGCCGACACTTGTTTATCCGTCTTAAGTACTAACTTTACTTCCTATTCAGATTTTCTATAGCGGATCAAGAACAACAACAACATCCTGAAGAGCAAATTCCTCCTCAAGAGGAATATATCGACGAAGCAGCCGATAATGCTTTGGTCAACCCTGACCATGGCATTGAGATAGAAACCAACAACCATCATTTGGATGCAGCTGTGTTCCGACCAAAACCACAACACCGTGTGGTCGTGGACATATTACTTGGTCACCCTCTCTGTGAGGCCCTCACTGCCACAACCGACGTTCCAGTGCTATATGTATATCAAGTGTGGCTCTCTGCCCAGGTCATTACGGCTGCCAATTCTCAGACCATCACGGTGCGGATTGACAACCACCCCTTCACGCTCACACCTGAGTCCTTATGCCGTCTACTGTCACTACCCGAAGCCACCACCGACGGCCACCAATGCTACGACCCCGCGGTCAATGACATAACTCTGTGTGCCCAAGTACGCGCACTCGGCTACAATAATGCTCTCGATCGTCCTTCCGCATTCACCCGCAAATATCTGGCGCCCATCTGGTACACGCTGTTCACCATACTGAACAGGTGTCTCTCATCCAGATGGAGGGGAATAGACCAGTGCACAGGTGACTTCCTGCGTCTATTCCATGCTGTATGCTACAACAGGCACATCGACTTCACAATGATTATATGGCGCGAGCTGGTTACCGCTATTCGGCAAATCGGTGGTACAAAGCAAAAGAAGTTCCTCCCTTACCCTCGTTTCCTATCATTGGCTGTGCGACAACACATGGACGCGAACCCAGCCATACCGCGACGAATTAACCATCCGGTACGTCCTTCTTTCCATTTGCAATATATGGTGATTCGAAACCCGTCCAACGCCATAGCTATGCCCTTACCTGAAGCCTTACTGGCACACGTAGACCCCACTGCACCGAGTGTAGTAGAATATAGGCGAGAGTTAGGGAATCCCATGGTCCAGCCAGCGCCGGAGGGACCTCCCCAGGGACATAGAACCGAGGGACATGAGGGTCCTATGACAAGAGGAGGAAGGGCCCGGGCAGCAGGGGCTCCCAGGAGGGGAGTGATGAGATTACACGGGAGGGGAACCGGAGCGGGCGGTGCAGTGGATACGCGTCCCAGTTCTAGCCAATCCCATCAATCCGGTACATCCTCTCGACCGATGCTCCATCGTGACACCGAGCCATATATATCTGACCCTCCTTCACCACAACGCCAAGTTGAGGATGTGGAATCCGAATCCACTGAGTCCGATACGGATCGTGCTATACGCGCATCCTTGATACCTCCCCGTATCGGACCAAACCCGGACTTTACCGAAGGAACCACTTCTGACTCACCGGCACCCCCTCTTATCCCTACTACTCAACCTGATATGGGAGGTACAAGGAGAACCGAGGGAGTATTAGGTGATGAGTTAGAACACGTGAGACAGAGGGAATTGAGGTCGAAAGCGAACCAAGAAAGATTAAGCCGTAAATATAAAGAGGCTTCTGAGCGACCCCGCACCAGTGTCATACGGGTAGCCACATCTGCTATCCCGTCTCATCCGTTGGGACGGGGTATTGAAGAAGCCGCCGTGGACCCAGCGGCGCAATTGAACAACCTCCAAAGCCACTCATCCGTCTCTCAAAGACGGATGTTTCAACTTCACACGGGGAATTAGCACAACTTCTACCGGTCTCTCACTCGGAGGGTACTGGTATTTAAACAAGAGATTAGCCTCCCCCGGTCTCGACTTCTTTGAGTGCACTATTGAGTCTAGAGCCACTTGTTATTGAAAATTCTTCGGCTAGGACACAAGAACAAATCGGTGCTCTTGGTGACCCGATCGGAACCTCCGTAGTGTCTCTGCATTTAAGTGAAACGCAAGGATCGGAGGGAAATCCTACCACGGCTACCCCTGTGACAACCGTGAACGTAGGTGGCTCTACCTCTAAGGTAGATGCTTCAACGGGTGCTCTAAGGGACCCCGTAGTTACATTACCCGACTTAGTGTCAAAGGGATATCTGGACGGTGCCCTAAAGGCAGTCCACGAGGCCATGGAGCAGCGATTCACCAATGAGCTCGACAAACTGAAGACTCTGATCAAAGGTAAAGAGAAGATGGTCGAACCTGAAACTGCACCTACACCACCACCGACTCCCGTTCAGCCAAATCTTTCGGTGGACACCCTGAAAACCATGCTTCTAGCTCCGCTGCTCCAGCAATCCGAAACCGACGCCTCTACCAAAGCAGACCTGATCTCCGTTCTGAAATCACAGGTTAATGCTCCTTCGTCATCCATCACTACTAGATTGGACCAGCTTGATACGACTCTCGAGGACATTCAACAAGCACTCAAAACGCTTTCCGAGGGAGTCGCCTCAGTCGAAGACACTTGCAAGAGTCAAGCTGGCAGACTCAAGAGACGGCACGATGACCAGGATGATCCTGATCACCGTGAGGGGGAGAACAAGAGACAACGATTAACTGAGTCCGTCCCAATCATACATGAAGCTATTGTGGTTCAACCGGAACCTTCAACTGCGGCAACTACAACTGATGAACAACCCGAAGCCGAGTTGCCCTTAATCGAGATGGTAATGGATATGGACATCTCCGATTACGAAGACCCGACGGTTGAAAAGCCTGAGGGAACATATCAAGAATTGGTCAACTTTGATACATCAGATGGGTCAATAATCAATCTTATTGATCCAAACACCAAGATCGACCCGGAGACCGAAAATGCATGGTACGAAAAAGCCGCAAGTGCTGTAAATCTCCACGTAAACCTGATCTTCCCTACTGATGAAGACGATAATATGGACTACGACCAGTTTCTGCTGCAAAAATCTGTATGGTACACCCGTTCACTATGCTCAAGCCGCCAAAACTTCTACAAGACCCGAGGCTACATCTGCTGAAATCCCAACATCTCCTCAGCTACCGACAACTTCTGATCTTCCTCCTCCTCAACAGCAACAGATCCGATGGGAGAAGATCACGATATTTATTCCTCACCTAGAAGAATCTCTCAAAAGGCTGTTCGGTCACAGGTTACGCCCTATCGAGCCTACTTTTTGCATTGTTATTTATAGTTCCAACCCAGAATACCAAAGCCATTACATAAACGCAATGAAGCGGTGTCTGGCAGTTAGCCAAGTCCGAATAAAGCACAAGATCACCGAAGTGCTCAAAATCCAAACAGGTAGAATTCTGAAAGTTATGTTTCCCATCTCCACCGTCCGACGAGAAGATGAAAACGAATGGATATTTTATGAAGCTGATTTCAAGAATCTCCGACCGTTCAACTTCTATGCTATCCTGAAAGACCTCCGTACCAGAACTACCCGACCGCTTCAAGTAACCAAAGCGCTCGAAGCTGTTCGTCGATTCCTAGTCCGTACCATCATGATGTCCTATCTCACGGACTTCCAAATGGAAATCGAGAACAAAGCTAAGAACGTAAACCTGATAAAGCCGAATCTGAAAGCGCCCGAACTAAAGATGTATCCCGAGAACGCACTGCTTCTGGAACCAGAATATGGGATAGTCTACGTCAACGATCAAAATGAAAATAGATTTCTTCGCTTCAGTCAAGTAGACAGATTCTACGACGGCACGCTCTTCAAAGCTCAAGATGCTCTTCGAAGAATCATCACGTATGAATCTGAAAATCAAAAGGTTTCGTACGTTCCCAATCCGAATGAAACAACCACTCGAAAAGCCTTCGAAGTGATTGAAGAACGCATCGACTATCGCCACGCCATCCGAATGTTCGAGGTACACTTTGTGCTCCGAAAAAGATACGTTAATAACTGGCGCGAACTCGAACTTCGATTCAAAGGGGGAGATTGTTAGGGTCAATTAATGTGTTGAATAGAAGTTCAAGGGCTTGTTTGTAATTCTCTATTTTGAGCCTAGTTAGTGAACAGGCTGTGGGCTTGTTACCACGGGGCCGACATATATAATGTTGTGTTTAGCCTTTTTTTATGCTAGCTGTCATTTTAGCTTTCCAAAACATACTGTAAACTCTCTTATTATTGAAAGCAAATTGGATGACCAGTTGAAATCATAACCATTGTTATTCATCTATTGATTTCATCATTGTTCATTGCACGGATCTGGATCTCACAACTCCGAAGGCCATTCTGATGAAGAGTTTGAATCGTTCCCTTTCGACAAACCTCTTCCCAGTCATACTGACTTCCTCTCACCAGTGGTTAATCGACCGGTCAATTTTCTAAAAGGTGATTGCTCCACAACAAAGACCCCGCCTGTGATTAAGATTTCTAAAACTAAGTCAGATTCTCAAAAACAATCACAGCCGAGGCAAAAGACCGGTCAATCAACTGCTAAGATTCATGTTTCCTCAAAAGTCACTAACCATGTTGTCCCTGTTGTTTCAGATAAAACCGGTCGCGCTAAACAAGACAAAACAAAGTGGCTAGCTAAGGAATCTATCGAGGATGCTGCATCAAAGTCTTTCAATACCGTTTTTTATCCTAGAATGAACAAAAACGATTGTGCTTTTAATCATAGGAATGATTTTGTTAAACGTGATGTTAATTTTCCAATTAAGCTTTATTCCATTCAGCAGTTGATTCAATTATCGCATGATTGTTTGTGTTATTCTAGTTGTGGTTGGAATGACTTTGATGATATAAATAATAATGATTGGTTTGGGTCATATCACATCTATAATCATACACCCAAAAGAAAACCCTGTAAAAACAAAATGAAACACCATAAACTATGGGGTCCCTAATCAGAGGTTAAACCCATGCAGGAAAGGAAACCCACTCCAAAACGGGTTCCTCCTACTGAGGGTAAACCAACACCCAAGAGGCAACCTGCTCCAAAACAAGTTCCTCCAAAAGGTGTAAACCCTACACCCAAGAGGCAATCTGTTTCAAAGCAAGTTCCTCCGAAAGGTGTCAAACCTAACCCTCCAGGACCCGTGCAAATATGGGTACCTAAAGTCCGCTAAACTTGTTTTTGCAGGACGGTCATGTGTTGTAATTAGACTCTGGTTGCTCCAAGCATATGACCGGAAGGAGGGAGCTTCTCACGAAGTACATAGAACAATATGGCGGAGACATGAGATTCGGGAATGACAACAAAGCACCGATTTTGGGCTACGGCGACATTGTTCAAGACAAGATCACCATCAAGAAGGTATCACAGGTCACGGGATTGGGACACAATCTGTTCAGTATCGGCCAATTCTGCGACAAAGATCTCGAGGTCCGATTCAAAGCCAAAAGGTGTAGAATTCTCAATGACGACAGAACGGAGCTACTGGTTGGAACGCGAAAGACCAACCTTTACATCATCGACCTCGCAGCCCTGAAGACCGATAATCCAGTCTGCCTAATGTCAAAGGCTAATTCCGAACAAGCTTGGATTTGGCATCGACGTCTATCACACCTGAACTTCAAGAGTATCAACAAATTGGTGCTGGGCGGACACGTAAAAGGTATGCCCGACCTTCAGTTCATGAAGGATCGCCTCTGCGGGGCATGTGAGATGGGAAAGATGAAGCGAGTGCCGCACCCGCCGAAGGAAACTCCGAGCACGACCCGGACCCTAGAACTTATTCATATAGATCTGTGTGGGCCGATGCATGTTCCAAGCATAAACAAGCGCAAATACGTTCTCGTGATGGTGGACGACTTCTCACGCTACACCTGGGTGCTGTTTCTAAGTTCGAAAGATGAAACTGCGGAGCTAATCATCGACCACCTGAAGACTGTCCAACTGAACAAAATGCAACAAGTTCAGTCTATTAGAACCGACAATGGGACGGAGTTCAAGAATCAGACGGTCGACAATTATCTGACTTCAGTCGGCATTGCTCACACCTTCTCGGCTGCACGCACTCCTCAGCAAAACGGAGTGGTGGAACGACGCAATCGCACTCTTATCGAGGCTGCTCGCACTATGCTTTCCCGAGCCAACCTGCCGCTATTTCTGTGGGCCAAAGCGGTGTCTACGACTTGTTACACTCAAAACCACTCCATCCTCAACAAGCGGTTCAACAAGACGCCGTAAGAGATCATGAACAACCACGTTCCGAACATCAAGTATTTTCATACGTTCGGATGCACGTGCTACGTTCTCAATTCGTGAAGGATCGACTCTGCGGAGCATGCGAGATGGGAGAGATGAAGCGAGTGACGCACAGGCTGAAGGCTGCTCCGAGCACGTCCTGGTACCTTAAACTTATCCATATGGATTTATGTAGACCGATGCGTGTTTAGAGCATGAACAAGCGCAAATACGTCCTGGTAATGGTGGATGACTTCTCACGTTACACTTGGGTCAAGTTCCTTCGAACGAAAGACGAAACTCCGGAGCTGATCATCAATCATTTGAAGACCATCCAACCGAACCTTCAAAGTCCAGTTCAGACTATCAGGACCGACAACGGGACGAAATTGAAGAATAAAACGGTGAACGACTACCTGACTTATGTCGGTATTTCGCAAACCTTCTCAGCCGCATGCACTCCTCAACAAAACGGAGTGGTGGAAAGACGCAACCGTACCCTGGTCGAAGCTGCTCGCACGATGCTTTCTCAGTCCAAACTGCCGCTAATTCTCTGGGCCAAAGCGGTGTCTACTGCTTGTTATACGCAAAACCGCTCCATCATCAACAAGAGGTTCAACAAGACGCTGTACGAGATAATGAACAAACGCGTTCCGAACATCAAGTATTTCCATGCGTTCGGATGCACGTGCTACGTCCTGAATGACAAAGACGATCTCGGCAAATTCAGCCCCAAGGCGGACGAGGGAGTGTTCATAGGATACTCCATGCAGGCTAAGGCGTATCGCGTTTACAACAAACAGACTAAAACCATTACCGAGAATGTAAATGTGACATTCGACGAAGCCGCAGATATGGCTTCTGAACACATCAGTTCAGAACCTGGTTTAACTGGCGTGCTAGCTTCCGAACTCCCACGTTCGGGATCTGCACAAGTGACAGTAAATCCGAATAATGCATCTACGTCGAATGCTGATATTTCAGATTTATATTTACTGTTCCAATACTTTTATGATGACATGCTTAGCATCTCTACTCCTCTTATCTTAGCCCAACCAAGCATTGAAGCTGATCAAATCGAGGATTCGGCGAATCTATCCGGTCCGCCGCCATCGACTAGCACTCCTTCTATCACATTGGAGACACCTCAGTCATCATCCTCAACATCTACTGCTACAACCACCCCCCGGAGGAACCTGTAAAAAACACGGAGATCGCTCCTCAAGATTCGTCATCTACTACAATCGGATATCAACCTCTGAATTCCTCGGAACCAGAAGTTATTCAGCCTTCGACGAATCCTCCCCAGTCTCCTCCGAGAAACCAACCTACGACACTTGAAGCTGTACAAGACCTTCCATTTGGTGATTACGTGGATCCGGACGCCTTACACTCAACTCAGCAGCTTCTTCCATACACCATCAAATGGACCAAAGCTTATCGCTTACACCAGATCATCGGTGATCCCTCCACTCCAGTACAAACGCGAGGCACATCAGCTAATTTCTGCCTCTTCTTCGGCTTCTTGAGTAAGATCGAGCGTACCACCATACGCGAAGCACTCGAAGATCCGGACTGAATCATAGCCATGAAAGAGGAGCTCAAACAATTCGAGACTCTCAAGGTATGGCGACTTGTCCCACGTTCGACTTACAAGACGGTGATCGGCACTAAGTGGATCTTCAAGAACAAGAAGGACGAGGACGGCATCGTAGTACGCAACAAGACACGTCTCGTGGCCAAGGGATACCGTCAGCAAGAAGGGATGGGCTATGATGAAACATATGCTCTGGTGGCGAGGATCGAAGCCATACGTATGTTCCTTGCATACGCGGCACACAAGAACTTCACGGTCTTCCAAATGGATGTGAAGACCGCATTCCTCTACGGCGATATCAAGGAAGAAGTGTACGTATCGCAACCGCAAGGATTCATGGACGATTCGAAGACTGATCATGTCTACGTTCTGGACAAGGTGCTTTATGGTCTAAAGCAAGCTCCACGAGCCTGGTATAATACTCTATCAGAGTTCTTGCTAAAATCAAAATTCACACGAGGTAAGATAGACTCAACTCTGTTTATCAAAAACGAAAAAGGTCATATTGTTTTTGTTCAAGTGTATGTCGATGACATAATTTTTGGTTCTACTAATCCACAGTATGCTAAGAACTTTGCAAAGCTCATTGGACAATTTTTTAAAATGAGTATGTTATGTGAGATGAATTTCTTCCTTGGTCTTCAAGTTAAACAACTGTCGACCGGGATATTCATAAACCAGGCTAAGTACATCCGGGATATTCTTAAGAATTTCCAGATGGAGTAGTCCTCACCAATGAAAACTCCCATGGCACCAGGTACAAAGCTTCACGCCGATCCTAACGGAAAGGATGTGAACACTAAAACGTACCAGGGAATGATTGGTTCTTTGATGTCATAACTGCTAGTAGACCGGACAACATGTTTTCTACATTTCTATGTGCCCGGTTTCAATCAAAACCAAAAGAGTATCATTTAATTGCTGTGAAACGAATTTTTCATTATTTACGTGGTACTACTGATCTTGGCTTGTGGTACCCGAAAGAGACAGGTTTTGAGCTGTCCGCATAATCTGAAGCAGACCATGCGGGCAGCATGATGGATCGCAAGAGCACGCCGGGTCAAGTGCAATTCTTGGCCGATAGCTTGGTGAGTTGGGCATCCAAGAAGCAGCAGTGCGTATCTACGTCGACTGCCGAGGTGGAATACGTGGCCGCCGCAAGCTGCCGTTCTCAAGTGATTTGGATGCGAACGCAACTCAAGGACTACGGCTTTACGTACGTGAAGGTGCCCATCTACTGTGACTCGAAGAGCGTCATTGCAATATCCAGCAATCCGGTCCAACATACGAAGACGAAGCACATAGACGTTCGGTACCATTTTATTAAGGATCACGTTGAAAGAGGTACAGTCGAACTCTATTTCGTAAATACAGAACATCAGTTAGCAGACGTGTTTATAAAACCATTGGACGAAAAACGTTTTAATACTCTAGTATCCATGTTAGGTATGCTAAATTTGAAGACTTGATCTGATTATGTGCCCAATACACGTTCCATACATCTACGAGAAACTGTCTTATCATCATCTGTTGTTCACACTCCAGATGATTGAGCATACACTTTCTCACACATGTATTCTACTTGTACCAGTTACACAGTTAGGTCGAGTCTTTGTATTTATTAGATAGATTTCGTTTGTTTCATTTCTTTCCACGTATGTTTCTTTTATTTAATAATGTGGTCTACTTTATTTTCTTATATCTGTGCTTTCACGAGTGTTAATACGTTCAGGGGGAGCATGAACCGGTATCAGGTAAGTCTACTCTATTGTTGAGGGGGAGCGTCACACACACTTTTTCCAAACTGCCATAAAGTTCTTCTGTGTGTGGATACTCTCGTGTGCATTTCACTCTACACGCACATTCTGAGGGGGAGCATATCACTTTATGGTCATCATCTGCGGGGGAGCGACACAACACTTTTTTTAACTGTGTAAAAGTTTTTTTTGGTGTCGGTCTCCCCGTTGCACACAATTGCACAATCCGAGGGGGAGTAAAGACTTCCCAATGCTCAGTTTGAGGGGGAGCGAGAGAAATTTCGTTCAAAAACCTAAGGGTACCATTTTTCTTGAAATTTGAGAGGACAATGAATTCTTTTTCTGAAATTTCACTGTGTCCGGATAGGTTTCCGGATACTCATCTATCCGGAACTTACACTTTCCGGACCGGATGGGTATCCGAGTAGATGTAAAGCCCGTACCCCGGTATGTAATTTCTTTTAATTATTTATTTATTTATTTTTTTCTCCTAAGTTTGTATTTTAGTGGTTCTCGTTAACGGGTTAGCCGAGTTGGGTCAAATCGTTAAGTACTGAAAATTGTGGCTAGTTGCGAGAGAACCGTAAGTTGAGGGGTTAATTATGTCAAAGGGCCAAAAACCCTCATTGGGTTTCGGCCCATGCTGCTTATTGTCGAGACCCATTTTTTTTCTTCTTAATTGTTGTGTTGTTTGCCGTGAGGTGGAAGTTAGGAAAAGAAAAAGAAAAAAAAAACTAAAACCCTAAACTCCTTCCTTCTCTCTCTCTCGTTTTCTCTCACGTAAGCTGCAACCCAAGCACCCTTTTTCCCTGCCGCCGTGAACCACCTGCAACCACCATCATCAGCCTCTTGCCTCCGGCGAGAGCGAGGGAGAGAAGAAGAGTCGATCGGGAAGAGCATGGCCGTCGAGACGAAGACTGCTGCTGATGCGTTCTTGCGAGAAAGGTAACCTCTCTTCTCGTTTCTGTTTCGTCGACACCATCAGCCGCAAACCACCACCGCCGCCGCTGCAGCCTTGGCTGCCGGCGGCATGGCCACCAGCGTGCACCACCAGCGCAGGGCGGCGTGGTGCGTGGTCGTGAGTGGTGAGCCGGGTGGGTGTGTGGGTATAGGGAAGTCGGGATAGTCAAGGGGTCCGTTTTAATCTTGTCTCGTTGGGTTTTCGTAACCGCCGGCGGCGACCACCACTGCTGGAGGGTGGTGCGTGGCGCGTGGCCATGTCTTATTAATAATCACCGTAGAATCCGTTAAGCCTTGACTTAATCGTTTAAGCCGTTTCGTTAAAACCGTCGTTTTTATAATCATCAATTCATGTGGAAAATGGTGCAGCCACTGTTTTTACGACGGCTATAACCTTTCTTTCGTAACTCCGTTTGAGCCGAAACTGGCGCCCACGGTTCAAGTTCGGGGTCGGGCACGTTTTCTATGTTTTAGCGGGAAACTGGTTCGGTCTCTAGCTGGGCGAAAAAGTGGTCGCAAGTTCGGTGATTCGTCATTTCATGTGGAAATTTCTGGAAACTGCCTTGATCTTGCGAAAGCCTTAACTTTTTACTCGTAACTCGGATTGGGGTGATTTTGGTGCCAAAGGTTCCCTTTTCGAGTCTAGTAATTTTTCTGTGTTTTGTGCGAAATCCATTTCGGATCGTAGCTTAGGCCAAATCGTCGTTTTATACTGCAAGGTGCTGTTTTTCGCTGTTCTGCGCACTGTTTTTATAAAATCTGTATTAAAATGTAGAAAAATCGTTAGGAGGTGTATAATATATCCTTGGAGCCCTAACTCAGAGTACTTTCTAATCATGAAATAATAATGGGGATTTTCTGGGTTTAAAGGGGTCGAAACAGGTCCCGAACAGTCAGCCGGAGCCAGGGGAAAAGGTACATCACTTAGTGTTTTATTGCTTTCTAGATCATAGAGTATGCATGCTAGATTGCCTGTTGTGGACACTATGTTGTATGTTGAACTACTTGCTTCTAGGAATTTATGCTAATTATGATAGGTTACTAAGTGGATGCCCTCTAGGTTGTATGCAGTAAGAGATTTATAGCCTTAGAATATTCGATTTAGTTCTATTGTGCAGCTCTTGTTTCAGTCCAACCGTTCTAGGATAGAGTCTTGTATTCGACTGTCTATTTGTTTCGCACTGCATATAATCGGGTATTCGCGATGTCACCCGTTATAATTAGTAGGGATTCGGTAGTAGCAAGGGTAGTGGGATAAGAGGAAGTTCCTAGAGAGCTGGGAAGGGTGTTTATGTATGAGTACGTGTGCTAGATTGCTTTCTAGAACATAGGAGTATGTATGCTAAATTGCTTGGTGCTTATTACACTGTATTGCATGTCTGTTGCTTGCTATTAGGGATTTGGCAGTAGCAAGGGTAGTGGTTTGGATGGAATTCCTAGGGAGCTAGGAAGAGTGTGTACATATGCCGGTGCGGGCATATGTGTATAGTTTCGGCGAGAAACTACTTGGACCCCTTGGGATGGAACTCGGAACGGGCGATGATAGGTGTGGATGGTAGTAGTAGAGCTCCTACTACCGGAAGCACAGGATCAATGCTCGAGTCGGGGAAGTCACGAGGAATCCAAGGAGTTGAGCGTGAGTGTTGTTAGTATGAGTTATTATGTGCTAATAACGCGTTGTATTGTCTACCCAGAATAGCCATCACAAGGAGGAACAACTATAGTAAACCTACTAGTACAGGTGTGTACTCGAAGTGTTTTGAGATGATGATCGTTGGGGGTAGTGATGAAGGTCCTAAACTAGTAGTCGTTGGAATAGAAAGACGATTCTAATATTAGTCACTTGGAGTGACGATAAGGATGATATTTGTTGTAAGCAGATCATTTCGGGCCAAGATGGAAGATTATGCTAGGGTCATAGGCTCATAGAGCCGACTTTGATTTGAGGAAAACCCGTAAGATGATTTGAGGTGATTTCCCAACTTGTCTTAAGAGGTCTAAATGTCTGGATGACAATAGTAGACCGGAGAGTTTCGGAGTAGTAGGGGTCGAGACGTTGAATGCCGAATGAGTCATGCACGAAGTTATTTTGAAAATAAGATTGCATTAACAAATTCTTGTGTTTCAAATCTTTGTATGGACGGTGTTTTGGAATTTTGGGAACTGCTCAGCACACACACAAGATTTTGAAATATGGTTTTGAAAGTGTATGAAATCGTTTTATCACGGGAGTGCAAACTTTGTTAGAATTTGTCTCATTTTCGTTATTTTTCCAACGGTTCTTTCGGGTACGATGTTATCCGTGTTTTGGTGGTGGTTAAGATGTTGGGTAAGTGACTACGGATTGAGACTCTAACATTGGAACTCCTCCACATGTGTTAGAGTTGAGACGAAAAGTTACATTCCACGATGTCTGTATAAAGGCTATTTTGGTGATTTGTTTAAAATGAGTTTGGAATTCCAGTGTCGCTTAACTTTTCGTTCGAGAGTTTGTATTACTAAGTGTTTTATTGCAAATAGTTCAGTGTGTGGATTGATTCATGCGTGACATAAGTGATGCATGGAGGAATTTTGGTAACATTTCATAAGGAGTTGTTTAGTGCGCTTTTTAGTCAGCTAAAGGTTTTATTGACATTTCCATGAAAATGCGATTTATCGACTTAGGGGTATGCATACTGGGGTAACCTTTGTTCTCGACATTTTGATGAACAAGTCGTGCATGAAAATGTTTTAGTTCCTTTTTGTCGAAATGAAAGACCATTTGATCCAAGGAGTGTTTTAATGTTGTGAACATCATGCATACGATTACAATGTGTTATATTTTGGAAATATAAATGCGTAGATTTTTGACATTCGGTTAATTTAGAATTACCGATCATTTTTTTTGGGAAATTAAAAACTTTTGCTTTGGAGGAAACGAGTATTTTGAGCATTTTCGATAAATACATTTTTAAACTATAATGTTTTGACGTTATATGTCCCAAGTACGAAACTTGAGGAAGTGTTACAAGCTTGCATGCATGCCCCCAGTTTGAGATTTTATGAGGTTTTAGTCGATATTTCCAATTAATAGAAGCGGACTGGTTTCTGTCTTCAAGTTTGAAACTTACACGAGACAGTTGTGTTTTAACAAAAATATATTTGTAAACCGTGTCATCGTTTTGTGTGATTAGCTGACGCGCGAAAAATTTGTGGCGAACCCTGTGCCACGTCATTTTTATGATTAAAAAGAAGAATTTTTTAATCAAATGTCGTGAAACTTATTTTGAATTATGTGCACACCTTTGTCGCACCCTGTTTAAGGTCAAGCGGTTACTTTAAGTGCACGTCATGAGTCAATCCATACTGGAATCGAGGCGGTTCATTTTAAAGAAATTATTTATTACGCTTGCTTTTGTGTGAGTAAACTGAACTGCAATGGAACGATTTTCAACATGATTTTCCTATGTGGGACGAGCGTGTCCAGTTTTGCGTAACTATCGATCAGGTAATAGTAGTTTTATTACATACGATCTTTTGAGATGAAAATCCTGATGTTGAAAATATTTTGTAAATGATTTTGTAAACCATTTGGGGAAATGTGCTTTTAAGTGTCATGTGTCATTTCGAGAATTTTTAGGGTGTGAGTCCTTTGGAAAACTCTTTTGCTTAACCCGTGTTGAGTCTGAGACTAAGGTTGATTTCAGAGTATTGCTTGCTTAAACTTTGTTTAAACGCATTTTCCGACCTATGGGTCTAGCAAGCGTGGAGCATTTTGCTCGGTTTTGACTTGGAGTTAGTCATGGGCCAATTGCCCGGTTTTAATGGCTCGATGTGGAGTCTAGTTGATGAGTTGTTTTTGTCGCACCGTTTGGCATTCTTTGCACGTTGAGTGTTTACATGTTTGGGTGAGTGAGTCAATCCGGAATATGCATGTTGTTGGTAGGTTGTTTGCTTTGGATCCTTAGACACGTTAGTCAGTCGTTGGTAATGGTCGGTTGGGTATCTCGGGGTGGGACCCCGGTATTCATGTGTTTTAACCTAGACTTTCCAGTAGGTACTAGGAGGATATAGTTGTGGGCACTTACCTGGGAGGTAGTTCCGGTGTACTGGGTCTTGAGGCGTTACCTGGGAGGTAGACGTCAAGGTGTATCCTCGATACGGTGTGACTTGGCTTTGTAGAGCAAGTGTGGATGATACGTCGACGGTGGAAGGTAGATATTCCACGCGCGTTAGTACTGTAGGCCGAATAGTATCGGTTAAGGGATTGATGCCCTTTGTTATTAAGAGAATAAATGCGCATCAACCATTTTGAGGTAGGTGGTATATTTAGGTGTCGACTTTTGGGCTTGAGGCCAAACACCTTTAGTATAATCGGAGAGTTGTAGCCGATTTTAAGATAATCATGGTGACGGTAGTAGTAACCCTGAAATGATCACTTGTGATGGATGGTTATGGTGGAATGACCTACGTGTGTGTTAGTTGACTTGGTTGTGGGGGATATCTATTTGTGTTAGTGTCTAGGATAATACCACGCTTATGTGAGTTATTGTAATCGGTTGGACCGATGTTCGGCGGGTGGCCGATGTTTGTTATTGTAATCGGTTGGACCGATGTTCGGCGGGTGGGCGATGTTTGTTATTGTAATCGGTTGGACCGATGTTCGGCGGGTGGCTGATGTTGTTATTGTAATCGGTTGGACCGATGTTCGGCGGGTGGCCGATGTTTGTTATTGTAATCGGTTGGACCGATGTTCGGCGGGTGGCCGATGTTTGTTATTGTAATCGGTTGGACCGATGTTCGGCGGGTGGCCGATGTTTGTTATTGTAATCGGTTGGACCGATGTTCGGCGGGTTGCCGATGTTTGTTATTGTAATCGGTTGGACCGATGTTCGGCAGGGGGTCGATGTTTTGTTAATATAAGTTATTGAAAATCTTTGGAGTCTATTAGAATTCGTGGAAGTTAATCGACAGTTAAGGGTAGGAATGATCGTAGTCGAGTATCCTGTAGGGTATACTGTGAGCAGCTTTAGAATGGTTAGAGCTTGAAATTGACTCGGGATACATGGAATGTCTAAGGTTGGGGAACAACCGAAGTCGCTTGGCTAGGAATGATTCCAGTTGTTGGAGTGTTCTTCTGATCGTAATTTCAGTGTCTTGAAGGAGTTTTGCTAGTAAGAAAAGTATTCGAGAAATTCTTGTCGGGTGAGAAATTTAGATCCTAGTTGAGGAAAGTCCAGTGGCAACACAGAAAGGGCTCCGAGTGGACTTGGGAACCCGAGGTTGTGGTGTGGTAAAACTATCCAGAGCTGTTTGCGGACATAGACTTCGAGGACGAAGTCTAATCCAAGTGGGGGAGAGTTGTAAAGCCCGTACCCCGGTATGTAATTTCTTTTAATTATTTATTTATTTATTTTTTTCTCCTAAGTTTGTATTTTAGTGGTTCTCGTTAACGGGTTAGCCGAGTTGGGTCAAATCGTTAAGTACTGAAAATTGTGGCTAGTTGCGAGAGAACCGTAAGTTGAGGGGCTAATTATGTCAAAGGGCCAAAAACCCTCATTGGGTTTCGGCCCATGCTGCTTATTGTCGAGACCCATTTTTTTTCTTCTTAATTGTTGTGTTGTTTGCCGTGAGGTGGAAGTTAGGAAAAGAAAAAGAAAAAAAAAACTAAAACCCTAAACTCCTTCCTTCTCTCTCTCTCGTTTTCTCTCACGTAAGCTGCAACCCAAGCACCCTTTTTCCCTGCCGCCGTGAACCACCTGCAACCACCATCATCAGCCTCTTGCCTCCGGCAAGAGCGAGGGAGAGAAGAAGAGTCGATCGGGAAGAGCGTGGCCGTCGAGACGAAGACTGCTGCTGCTGCGTTCTTGCGAGAAAGGTAACGTCTCTTCTCGTTTCTGTTTCGTCGACACCATCAGCCGCAAACCACCACCGCCGCCGCTGCAGCCTTGGCTGCCGGCGGCGTGGCCACCAGCGTGCACCGCCAGCGCAGGGCGGCGTGGTGCGTGGTCGTGAGTGGTGAGCCGGGTGGGTGTGTGGGTATAGGGAAGTCGGGATAGTCAAGGGGTCCGTTTTAATCTTGTCTCGTTGGGTTTTCGTAACCGCCGCCGGCCGCCGCCGACGACCACCACTGCCGGAGGGTGGTGCGTGGCCATGTCTTATTAATAATCACCTTATAATCCGTTAAGCCTTGACTTAATCGTTTAAGTCGTTTCGTTAAAACCGTCGTTTTTATAATCATCAATTCATGTGGAAAATGGTGCAACCACTGTTTTTGCGACGGCTATAACTTTTCCTTCGTAACTCCGTTTGAGCCGAAACTGGCGCCCACGGTTCAAGTTCGGGGTCGGGAAACTGGCGCCCACGGTTCCGTTTTAGCGGGAAACTGGTTCGGTCTCTAGCTGGGCGAAAAAGTGGTCGCAAGTTCGGTGATTCGTCATTTCATGTGGAAATTTCTGGAAACTGCCTTGATCTTGCGAAAGCCTTAACTTTTTACTCGTAACTCGGATTGGGGTGATTTCGGTGCCAAAAGTTCCCTTTTCGAGTCTAGTAATTTTTCCGTGTTTCGTGCGAAATCCAGTTCGGATCGTAGCTTAGGCCAAATCGTCGTTTTATACTGATAGGTGCTGTTTTTCGCTGTTCTGCGCACTGTTTTTATAAAATCCGTATTAAAATGTAGAAAAATCGTTAGGAGGTGTATAATATATCCTTGGAGCCCTAACTCAGAGTACTTTCTAATCATGAAATAATAATGGGGATTTTCTGGGTTTAAAGGGGTCGAAACAGGTCCCGAACAGACCTGTTTGGCGAGAACGGAAAATAGTTTTAGTGACGGTTTAAGCGTGTGTCGTGTCGTAGGGTCCGGGTCTCGTATTGACATGTTTTAACATGCGTTTAGGTGCTGGGAAGTGACCGTAATTGTGAAGCTTGAATTGTATTGTTAAGCTAGGCGCGCATTCGAGGTGAGTTCTCTCACTATAACTAATGTCGGTTATTTTTACATTACGTCGTGTATGTATGTGGTAGTTCTATTTGCTTTTGATGCGGGGTTAAATAGTGGGGTGTCTAGTCGGAAATTATTGTTGTGACTACTCGGGTGGCGTAGGAGTTCGGCGGGGCCGAGGGTCACATACGCGGGTGGCGTAGTAATTCGGTGGGACCGAAATATTAACTCGGTGGGACCGAGGATCCGGCGGGGCCGGAGATTTTATACGCGGGTGGCGTATGAACCCGGGGGTGCCGGGTTGCGTTTGCACAATTGTCGTGTGGTCGGTGGGACCGACGTATGCCTATTAGGTGGGTTGGTGTGAGTATGCACGTCTATGATTTGTTCGTAGACTTGTATGCTGTTTATGTGCAATTATCTGTTGATGGTGGTGTGGAAATAACTGTGTTATTTATGGTGTTGAATTCACTAAGCTTCGTGCTTACCCTTTCCCAATAAACTGTGGTTTCAGGTACGGGCGGCTCCAAGGTGTGACGAGTACACACTGGCGTGCGAGGAGAGCTGGTTGCTTTATGGTTTTTAATAATTAAACGTTTATTCCGCTGGTTTTTATTATGAAGATATTAATTATGAGTTTGCAAACGAAACGTTGGGATCATTTAATGAATTGGTATAAATGAAATGTTTATTTAAAAATTTAAATTTGCTTGTAATTTTTGGGACGTTACAGTAGACCCACCCGGACTATTGGGTCAATATAAAAGGAATCCGGACACCCCTTGGTTTATTGTATCCGGATATTTCAAAAACCCACAAAAACCCTCCTAGGTCTTCTCTCGCTCGGAAACTATCACAATCCTCTCTCTTTCGCTCGATTACTACTCCAAATCAGGTATGCTCTTCATTCATTCAGTTCGATCACTCGTAACCAAGTTTAATGTGCTTAATCGCATGTATCGATCCCTGATTTGCTCCACCGAGGGTTTCCGAACCCGTTTTTCGAGTCAAACATCGTTCGATCGATTTAAGGGTGATTTTGGCCGACTTGCACCTACTCGTATGCACACTCAATCACATTGCAACTGTTAGATTGCTTGGGTAATGGTTTGCCCTCGTTCGGAAACATTAATATCGTCCGGACACCTTCATGCTTATGTTATTCTATCCGGAAAGACTCATCCTGAAGATATTTTATCCGGACACCCCCAACGTCCGGTAATCCTAGTTGTCCGGAAACCTAAGGGTTTCCGGTAAGTTTAACTATCTGGAATGTCGAGGTGTCCGGTACCATAGTCATTCGGAAACTCACATCCTATCCGGAAACCATCTTTGTCCGGTTTGACTGACTTGTCCTGAAACCCTCATCTCATCCGGAAACTGTTGTTGTCCGGATACATTTTGTCCGAATACCATGGTTTGTCCGGAAACTTTTGTTTAAACTGAGTTTGTTCGGACACCCCTGTGTTTATCAGTCCAGTACCTTGTTATCTGATCAGCCCTCAATTTGTCTATGATTTAGCCAATTACTGCAAAGGTACGCGCCTGCACTTGATCATTCGCCTTGATTACTAACTTTGGGTCCTTTTCAGATATTCCATGGCGGGTCAAGAACAACAACAACATCCTGAAGAGAAAATTCCTCCTCAAGAGGAATTTATTGACGAAGCAGCCGATAATTCTTTGGTCAACCCTGACCATGGCATTGAGATGGAAGCCAACAATCATCAGTTGGACGGCACCAAGTTCCGACCACAAGAGCAACATCGTGTGGTCGTGGACATTCTACTTGGTCACCCTCTCCGTGAGGCCCTCACTGCAATAGCCGACGTTCCTACACTATATGTTTATCAAGTATGGCTCACTGCCCAAGTCATCATGGCTGCCAATTCTCAGACCATCACCGCACGGATCGACAACCATCCCTTCATGCTCACACCTGACACGTTACGTCGCTTGCTATCCTTACCAGAAGCCAACGCCGGCGGACACCAAGGCTACAACCCCGCGGTCAATGACATTACACTGTGTGCTCAAGTGCGCGCTCTAGGCTACAACCGCACCCTCGATCGACCTTCGGCATTCAACCGCAAATATCTGGAGCCCATCTAGTACACGTTGTTCACCATACTAAACCGGTGTCTCTCATCCAGATGGAATGGAATAGACCAGTGCATAGGCGACTTTCTGCGTCTATTCCATGCTGTGTGCTACAACAGACACGTCGACTTCGCGATGATTATATGGCGCGAGATGGTTCAAGCTATTCGGAATATCAGAGGTACGAAGCAAAAGAAATTCCTACCTTATCCTCGATTCCTCTCTTTGGCCATCAGACAACATATGGAGGCGAATCCAGCAATACCGCGACGCATAAACCATCCGGTATGTCCTCATTTCCATTTACAATATATGGTGATTCGGAACCCGTCCAACGCCATAGCCATGCCCATATCTGAAGCCCTACTGGCACACGCGGACCCCAATGCACCAAGTGTGGCAGAATATAGGAGAGAGTTAGCTGCTCCCATAGTCCAGCCAGCGCCGGAGGGACCTCCGCAGGAAGATAGACCCGAGCGACGTGAGGGTCCTAGGACAAGAGGAGGCAGGGCCCGGGCAGCAGGGGCTCCCGGGCGGGGTGTGTTAAGAATTCGTGGGAGGGGAACAGGAGCGGGCGGTGCATTGGATACGCGTCCCGGTACTACCCAAGCCGGACCAAGCCAACAACCCATTCCCATCACCCGGACAACGACCGAAGCTGGAACGTCATCTAGACCGATGCTTCACCGGGACTCCGAGCCTTACATATTTTATCCTCCCTCACCGACCAGACAGGTTGAGGATGTGGAATCTGACTCCACCAAATCCGATACGGACCGTACTATCCTGGCAACACTAATCCCTACCAGTATCGGACCCAACCCAGATTTTACCGAAGGAATCCCATATGACTCACCGACACCCCCACTTATCCCCACTACCCAGCCTAATATGGGAGACATAAGGAGAGAGGAGGGAGTTTTAGTTGAACAATTAGAACATGTGAGACGGAGGGAGTTGAGATCGAAAGCGAACCAAGAAAGATTAAGCCATAAAGATAAGGAGGCTTCTGAGAGACCCCAAACCAGCGTCATCCAGGTAGCCACATCTGCTATCTCGTCTCATCCGTTGGGACGGGGTATTGAGGAAGCCACCGAGGACCTAGCGGCGCAAGTGCACAACATCCCTAGCCACTCATTCGTCTCTCAAAAGATGGATGTTTTATCTTCACACGGGGAATTAGCACAACTTCTACCGATCTCTCACCCTGAGAGTATTGGTATTGAAAGAAGACACCAGCAGCCCCCGGTCTCGCCTTCTTTCAGAGCACCATCGAGTCTAGAGCCACTTGTTATTGAACATTCTTTGACTAGGACACAGGATGAGGAAACGAACATCGGTTCTCTTAGTGACCCGATCGGAACTTCCGTAGGATCTCCGCCTTTAAGTGGAATCCGAGGATCGGAAGGAAATTACACATGGACACACCTTCGCCAATCGTGAACGTAGGTGGCTCTGCCTCTAAGGTAGATGCCTCAACGGGTAATCTAAGTGATCCCGGAGTTACTTCACCCGACTTTGTGTCACAAGGGTCTCTGGACAGCACCCTCAAGCCTGTCCACGAGGCAATGGAGCAGCGCCTCACCACAGAGCTCGACAAACTAAAGAGTCTGATCAAAGGAAAAGAGAAGATAGTCGAAGCTGAAACCGCACCAACACCTCCATCGGCTCCCGTTCAGCCATCTTACTCGGTGGACACTTTGAAAACTATGCTCCTAGCTCAGCTGCTCCAGCAATCTGAAACCGACGCCTCTACTGAAGCAGACCTGATCTCCATTCTACGATCCCAGGTATCTGCTCCTTCGTCATCCATCACCACCAGAATGGATCATCTTGACACAACTCTCAAGGATGTTCAACAAGCGCTCAAAACGCTATCCGAGAGAGTCGCCTCCATGGAAGAAACCTGCAAGAGTAAAGCAGGTGGTCTAAAGCGAAGACACGATGATCAGGACGATCCTGATCACCGTGAGGGGGAGAATAAACGACTACGATTAGCCGAGAATGACCAGATCCTCACCGAAACTACTGTGGTTCAACTGGAACCGTCAACTGTGGCAACTACAACTGAAGAACAACCTGAAGCCGAGTTGAGCTTAGTCGAGATGGTTATGGATATGGACATCTCTGACGACGAAGACCCGACGGTTGAAAAAGACCGAGGGAGCAACACAGGCATTGGTCACACATGATGCATCAGATAGGACCGGAATACAACTGATAGATCCAGACTCACAGATCGACCGGGAGACCAAAAATGCATGGTACGAAAAAGCCGCCAGTGCTCTAAATCTCCAGGTAAACCTGATCTTTCCTACTGATGAAGACGACAATGTTGACTACGACCAATTTCGGCTGCAAAATCTATATAGTACACCCGTTCACTCTGCTCAAGCCACCGAGACTTCTACAAGACCACAAACGACAACTGCTGAAAATCCGAAATCTCCTCAACAACCGACAGCTTCAGATCATCCTCTTCCTCAACAACAACAAATCCGATGGGAGAAAATCATGATCTTCATTCCTCACCTGGAGGAATCTATGAAGAAGCTGTACGTTCACAGGTTACGCACTATTGAGCCTTCCTTTTGCCTTGGGATTTCCAGTTCCGACCCGGAATACCAAAGCCAGTACTTAAACGCGATGAAGCGGTGTCTGCCAGTTAGCCAAGTCCGAACGAAGCACAAGATCACCGAAGTTCTTAATGTCCAAACCGGCCGAATCCTTAGAGTTATGTTTCCAGTTTTCACTGTCCGACGCGAAGACGGTAATGAATGGAAAATTTATGAAGCCGATTTTAAAAATCTTAGACCGTTCGACCTACTTGCTTTACTGAAAGACCTCCGAACCAGAACCATCCGTCCGCTTCAAGTCACAAAGGCGCTCGAAGCTGTTCGTCGATTCCTGATTCACTCAATCATGATGTCTTACCTCACAGACTTCCAAATGGGAATCGAGAACAGAGCAAAGAAGGTAAACCTGCTGAAACTGAATCTGAAAGCGCCTGACCTGAACATGTATCCCGAGAACGCACTTCTTCTAGAACCTGAATTTGGGATAGTCTACCGCAACGAACAGAAAGAAAAGAGATTTCTTTGCTTCAGCCAGGTCGACAGATTCTGCGATGGCACACTCTTTAAAGTTCAAGATGCTCTTCGAAACATTTTCACTCACGAATCCGAAAATCGAAGGTATTCTTATGTACCCAATCCGAATGAAACAACCGCACGAGAAGCCATAGAAGTGATTGAAGAACGCATCGACTACCGCCGAGCCATCAGAACGTTCGAGATACACTTTGCGCTCCGAAAGAGATATGTTGATAACTGGCGCGAACTCGAACTTCAATTCAAAGGGGGAGATTGTTAGGGTCAATTTGTGTTGAATAGAAGTTCAAGGAATGAATTGCAATTCTTTATTTTGAGCCTTATTAGTGAACGGGCCATGGGCTTGTTACCACGGTCCCAGCATATATAAAGTGTTGTTTAGCTTAGAATTAAGCTAGTTGTCTTTTTACTTTCACAAACACTAATTGTAATTCTCTCTGCATTATTGAAAGTGAATTGGATGACCAGTTAAAATCATAACTCCTGTTCTTATCTATTGATTTCTTTATTGTTCGTTGCACGAATCTGGAACTCACACTTTTCCTCAGTGAGAACACCTTAACAAAATGGAATCGCTGAAAGAAGAAACCAAACGATCATCTAAGTTGCTCGTTCAATCCTCAGCGATTCTCATCTACCTACTCAGTTTTGGGCTGAAGCTGTCAACACTGCCTGTTTTACGCAGAATAGGTCACTGATCGTTAAATGATTCAACAAGACTGCCTATGAACTTTTCCATGGAAGAAAACCATCTATCAGTTTTCTGCACATCTTTAGTTGTTAGTGCTTTATCTTAAACAACAGAGATACTCTTGTAAAATTCGATCCCAAAGCTGACGATGGAATATTTCTTGGATATTCTTCCATATCCAAAGCCTTCAGAGTCTTCAATAAAAGAAGACAGACTGTAGAAGAAACCATTCATGTCACCTTTGACGAATCCCGTTCAGCGAACTCAAGACCATCTGCTGATAACGAAGAACTCAATCAGTGGATGTTTTCTCATTTTGGAGATTCATAAACTGTTCCTAACCCTGACCCTCGGGTCAACACACCAACTGCCGGTGATGATCCTATCATCATTCCTAGCGTGCAAACCTGCTGAAATGCAAGAGTTGTCGAGTCAACTTCAGGAACTTCTGGACAAGGAATTTATTAGACCAAGTTCCTCACCTTGGGGAGCCCCAGTCGTGTTTGTCAAGAAGAAGGATGGATCGTTTCTGTAATACCCCGGGTATGTTCGTTAGTTAAACGTTAGTTCCGTTAAAATTTATTTAACTTTATGATTAATGTTTAGGGTGAATTTGGGTTAAATTAGGAGTTAAAATTGTTTTGGTCATTAAGGGATAGTTTAGGGGCTAAAATGGTAACTTGGTCTAATAATATCCCTTTAGGCAATCAGATATTTCATAACAGAAATTATCCAGATTTAAGGTGTGTGAGTGTTTTTGAGAGAAAAGAAGCAAAAGAAGAAAAAGAAGGTTAGGGCTTCAAATTGGTGTCCTTTGGAAGTGTTTTGAGGTGTGTTTCTTTACATTTTATGTGTGTAATTGCTAGTAGATAGTTTCTGTCGGATTAGAATTATCAAATCTGGACTGGGGTTAAAATCAGTAGATTTATGGGTTAAAATTATGCAAACTGACAGTAGTTTCCGGATAGAATGAAGGTGTCCGTGTGGTTTTGTTGGTAGTGTCCGGGTAAGTTAACTGGTGGTGTCCGGATGGTGTTCTAAGGTGTCCGGACGAGTCTTTTATCCGGGTAAGTTCTTTTTCATATGTTTTCCGGATAGAATTGAATACCGGATAGCATCCAGATTACTTTGGTGTCCGGAGGACGTCCGGATTGTATAGGTTGTCCGGAAAAGTCATGCTGTCCGGAAAAGTGGTATTGTCCGGATAACTTATGGTATCCGGATACTTTTGCTGTTTGGCCAATATTGAGAGTTTAGATGTTGTCGAGTATCCAGTAACCTGTATTTTGATAACCATTAGAGAAGGAATGAATGAGAACTGACTATTCTCTGGTCTTGACTTGAGTACGGGTTTGGGGGCAACATTTGAGGAATTGAGTTCTTTATAGTTCTTAGCCTTAGTAAGACTTATGTGTTTTATGTGGTAAAGAGATATCTGTATCTATTTGTTACAGATCCTGTGAATTCTGGGTAGAGGACTGAACCTGTTTAGGAGGCTTGGAAACGTGTTGATAAGCAATCAGGTGAGTTTACTTTTAAAACGTTTTCAACTGGAATACATATATGTGTGTATTGGATATCTGATAAATGGTGTGACTATGTTTATATGTAAATTATAATATGTTGAGATATTGTAATTACGTGAGTATTATATTATGTTATGATACGTTGGCCGGGCATAGGACCGGTGTGTTGGTTGTAGTTGTTGTACAGTGTTGATTGGCTGTAGTTGTTGTACAGCGTTGTTTATTAGTTGGCTTGCAACCAAATAATATGGCCATGGGAAGGAGACAGAGAATTACGCGATGAGTGAGTTATGATTGATAATTGTGTTTGTATTATGTGAATGTTGGTGTGCAAAGGATTTTCAATGAATCAGGGGTTTTCTCACTTAGACCATTAGGTCTAACCCTCATTTTTGTTTTAAATATGTATTCCAGGTCGAGGATCAAGTAAGAGAAAATAGGAAGGATAATCGTTGCCTAGCTTTTGGGAAGACTTGTGTTATGAAGATCATGAAGTGTTTTTGTATTTATGGCTTTGTTGTTAGTCATAATGTAATTTATTTAGTCAAAAAGTTTGTACTAAATTACTTATTATGTCTAGTAAGACTATGGGACCGAATATGAAATATGATGTATCTTTTGATGAAATTATGTTGTGAAATGTATGTTATTTATATATATGAAATCATGGGATGTTACAGATGGTATCGGAGCCCTACTTTAAGAGATTTAGGTATTAGTATCTGTACCTAGACTTAAACTGCATGTGAAGTAGGATGTCCCTATTATTGTAGAACCTTGGGGTGTTAAATATAAAAAGGTAGAAGGAACATCATGTAAGGTAATTTCATTATTACACCTGGCCAGTGTAATTGTGATCTTACAGGTACATGTTTGGACTGGAATACCTTGTTATATGGGGTATGTGCTTATGTGTATATTAACCTTGTCTGAATTAACAGAATGGCAAGTGGTACGAGACAAACGAATCGGGAAGGAGGAGGAAACCCGAATAGAACCAATCCAATAGCCGGAGGAAGGGGAAGAGGGGGAGAAAGAGGCAGAGGCAGAACTGGGGGCAGAGCTCAAGGGCGTGGTGCGGAGTTTGTTACGAGAGACGACTTAGCGGCCGAAATGGGAAGATTACAGGCAAATATCCAGGCTATGTTTAACCAGACTCATAATACTGAAACAGAAAGACCAGATCCTTCACTTGAAGAGGAGATGCCCATTACACCTACTGTCGTACCAGTAGTGAAGAAGTGTGACTACAAAATGTTCTTAAGTTGTAAGCCTCTGACCTATTCAGGAGACCGGGATCCTGTTAAAGCTATGCGATGGCTGAAGGAAATAGAAGCTATCTTCAAGACTATTAAGTACGCGGAAGAGGATAGGGTAGTTTATGGAGCCGCAATGTTGAAAGGTGACGCTTTATACTGGTGGGAAGCTCATATTTCTTCGGGAGGTTCTGACATATATTCTACCTTCTCGTGGGATAACTTTGTTATAGCTTTCAGGAAGCAGTTCTGTCCTCATGCAGCGGTTAAACAACTAGAGGGGGGGTTTATGAACTTGCAACAAGGAAATTTATCTGTTCGGGACTACAATGCTCGTTTTCTGGAAAAATCTCGTTTTGCAGAATATTATGTTGCCATGGAGGCCATGAAGATTGAAAGGTTTATCTTCGGGTTGAATGCAGAAGTCAGGAGTTTGGTAATTGCTAAAGGACCTGAAACTTTCTCCGCTGCAGTTGATGCCACGGAAACCGTGGAACAGGATAAAGGAAGAAATACTAGCGACAAAGGTACAGGAAAAAGGAAGTGGGAAGGACCACAACACGATCCAAAGAAGTTCAGATTTCATAGATACGATAACCGTCCACCTTTCCGACCAACGGAAAGACCTTGTCTGAAATGAAACCGTGTCCACCACGGAAATTGTCAGGGTGACTCGCGGGTCTGTTATAGGTGTGGGAAGACTGGGCATGTTGTTAAGGATTGTCGTGTAACGCGGTTCTGTTTTTCATGTAATTCTCCGGATCACATACAGTCTGATTGTCCGAGGGGAAGAATACAACAAGGGGGTACGTCAGGGAAACCAGCGGTTGTCAGACCGGTAGTACCAAGACTAGAGCCACCAAGAACAAGAGGTCGTGCTTTCCAGATGACAGAGCAAGAGGCAGATGAGGCTCCCTATGTGGTTATAGGTACATTCTTAATAAATTCTACACGTGCTAAAGTGTTATTTGATTCCGGTGCAAACCGATCGTTTGTATCGCCTTCTTTTGCTGCCTATTTGCATTTAAAGCCTAAAGTACTAGATCATGCGTTAATGGTAGATACGGCTAATGATAATCAAGTACCGATTAGTGAGGTATTTGATAGTTGTGTGATAAACATAGATGGGTGTGGAGTGCCTATTCAGTTATTTCCTATAGCCTTGATCGAGTTTGATGTAGTAGTGGAAATGGATTGGTTAGCCGAGAAGCAGGCTAATATAGTTTGTGATAAGAAATTGATAAATGTTGTCTTACTTGAGAAGGGACCAGTAGTGATTTATGGTGACCGTAGAAATCATCAGTCTTGCCTTATCTCCTTGTTGAAAGCTCGTAAGTGTATCAATAAAGGCTTCTCAAGTTACTTAGCTTATGTGATAGATATTAAACCAGAAAAGAATAAGTTGGAAGATATTCCGATTGTTAGTGAATTTCCAGAAGTATTCTCTGAAGACTTGAATAGTCTTCCGCCTGTTAGACAAGTAGAGTTTGGTATAGATCTGATTCCTGGAGCCGCTCCTGTTGCCCGTGCACCGTATCGTTTGGCACTTCCAGAGATGAAAGAGATGATGACACAACTACAGGATCTTTCAGGTAAAGACTTCATCAGACCCAGTTCTTCGCCATGGGGAGCACCGGTTCTGTTTGTGAAAAAGAAGGATGGATCGATGAGAATGTGTATTGACTACCGGGAACTGAATAAGCGCACGATCAAGAACAAGTATCCGCTTCCCAGAATTGATGACCTCTTCGATCAATTAGTTGGAGCTTGTTATTTCTCCAAGATTGATCTAAGATCTGGTTATCATCAGCTGAAGGTTAAAGAAGAAGATGTTCTGAAAACTGCTTTTCGCACAAGGTATGGTCATTATGAATTCTTAGTGATGCCGTTTGGACTTACGAACGCTCCAGCTGCCTTTATGGATTTAATGAATCGAGTATGTAAGCCGTATCTCGATAAATTTGTTATTGTATTTATCGATGATATACTTATCTATTCCCGATCCAAAGAGGATCACGCACAGCATCTTCGTTTAATTCTGGAATTGTTGAAGAAGGAACAATTATACGCAAAGTTCTCTAAATGTGAATTTTGGTTACGGGAAGTTCAGTTTCTGGGGCATGTAGTTTCCGAGAAAGGTATTGAAGTTGACTCGACGAAGGTGGAGGCAATTGAAAGATGGGAACCGCCGAAGACACCAACAGAAGTACGAAGTTTTCTAGGTTTAGCCGGGTATTATCAAAAGTTTATAAAAGACTTTTCTCGTATCGCGACGCCTTTGACTAAGCTGACTCGAAAGAATATAAAGTTTGAATGGAAAGCAGAACAGGATGAAGCATTCAGAGTATTGAAAGAGAAACTTTGCAGTGCGCCGATTTTGTCACTATCGGAAGGTTCCGAAGAGTTTGTTGTTTATAGTGATGCTTCCAAACTAGGATTGGGATGTGTACTTATGCAGCGTGGAAAGGTTATAGCTTATGCTTCTCGACAGTTAAAAGATCATGAAAGACAGTATCCTACACACGACATGGAATTGGCAGCAGCTGTTTTCGCGTTGAAGATTTGGAGACATTATCTTTACGGCTCTAAATGTCAACTTTATACCGATCATAAGAGTCTCCAACATCTTTTCGATCAGAAGGAACTAAATATGAGGCAAAGAAGATGGCTAGAATTGGTGAATGATTACGACTGTGAAATTCTTTATCATCCGGGAAAGGCGAATGTGGTGGCCGATGCACTGAGTCGTCAAGAAAGAAGTGGAACAATAAAAGCTATCTCACTACGAGCTGAACTCCTACCTAATATTAAAAGTATCACCTTGGAAAGGAGTCATCCGATTTGGGAAACAAGGTAAACTGAGCCGGAGGTACATTGGACCGTTTGCAATTACAGAAAGAATTGGTGAAGTAGCCTACAGGTTAGATCTTCCGCCAGAGTTAAGCAGAATCCATAATGCGTTCCACGTATCCAATTTCCGAAAGTGTTTGGTTACGCCAGATCAGGCAGTGTCTCTACCCGAAATACAGGTTGAAGAAAAGTTGAATTATGTAGAAGAACCAGAAGCCATTGTTGACCACAAAGTTAAAGAGTTTCGGAACAAAGTAATCAGACAAGTGAAAGTTCAGTGGAGACATCATAGGGGTCAGGATGCTACATGGGAATCAGAGTCAGAAATGAGAGCCAAATACCCTCACCTTTTTGCCTAATCGAATTCCGGGACGGAATTCTTTTAAGGGGGAGATGAAGTAATACCCCGAGTAAGTTCGTTAGTTAAACGTTAGTTCCGTTAAAATTTATTTAACTTTATAATTAATGTTTAGATTTGGGTTAAATTAGGAGTTAAAAGTGTTTTGGTCATTAAGGGATAGTTTAGGGGCTAAAATGGTAACTTGGTCTAATAATACCCCTTTAGGTAATCAGATATTTCATAACAGAAATTATCCATATTTAAGGTGTGTGAGTGTTTTGGAGAGAAAAGAAGCAAAAGAAGAAAAAGAAGGTTAGTGCTTCAAATTGGTGTCCTTTGGAAGTGTTTTGAGGTATGTTTCTTTACATTTTATGTGTGTAATTGCTAGTAGATAGTTTCTGTCGGATTAGAATTATCAAATCTGGACTGGGGTTAAAATCAGTAGATTTCTGGGTTAAAATTATGCAAACCGACAGTAGTTTCCGGATAGAATGAAGGTGTCCGGGTGGTTTTGTTGGTAGTGTCCGGGTAAGTTAACTGGTGGTGTCCGGATGGTGTTCTAAGGTGTTCGGATGAGTCTTTTATCCGGGTAAGTTCTTTTTCATATGTTTTCCGGATAGAATTGGATACCGGATAACATCCGGATTACTTTGGTGTCCGGAGGACGTCCGGATTGTATAGGTTGTCCGGAAAAGTCATGCTGTCCGGAAAAGTGGTGTTGTCCGAATAACTTATGGTATCCGGATACTTTTGCTGTTTGGCCAATATTGAGAGTTTTGATGCTGTCGAGTATCCAGTAACCTGTATTTTGATAACCATTAGAGAGGGAATGAATGAGAACTGACTATTCTCTTGTCTTGACTTGAGTACGGGTTTGGGGGCAACATTTGAGGAATTGAGTTCTTTAGAGTTCTTAGCCTTAGTAAGACTTATGTGTTTTATGTGGTAAAGAGATATCTGTATCTATTTGTTACAGATCCTGTGAATTATGGGTAAAGGACTGAACCTGTTTAGGAGGCTTGGAAACGTGTTGATAAGAAATCAGGTGAGTTTACTTTTAAAACGTTTTCAACTGGAATACATATATGTGTGTATTGGATATGTGATAAATGGTGTGACTATGTTTATATGTGAATTATAATATGTTGAGATATTGTAATTACGTGAGTATTATATTATGTTATAATACGTTGGCCGGGCATAGGACCGGTGTGGTGGCTGTAGTTGTTGTACAGTGTTGATTGGCTGTAGTTGTTGTACAGCGTTGTTTATTAGTTGGCTTGCAACCAACTAATATGGCCATGGGAAGGAGACAGAGAATTACGCGATGAGTGAGTTATGATTGATAATTGTGTTTGTATTATGTGAATGTTGGTGTGCAAAGGATTTTCAAAGAAACAGGGATTTTCTCACTTAGACCATTAGGTCTAACCCTCATTTTTGTTTTAAATATGTATTCCAGGTCGAGGATCAAGTAAGAGCAAATAGGAAGGATAGTCGTTGCCTAGCTTTTGGGAAGACTTGTGTTATGAAGATCATGAAGTGTTTTTGTATTTATGGCTTTGTTGTTAGTCATAAAGTAATTTATTTAGTCAAAAAGTTTGTACTGAATTACTTATTATGTCTAGTAAGACTATGGGACCGAATATGAAATATGATGTATCTTTTGATGAAATTATGTTGTGAAATTTATGTTATTTGTATATATGAAATCATGGGATGTTACAGGTTCGAATGTGCATCGATTATAGGGAGTTGAACAAGTTGACGATCAAGAATCGATATCCTCTTCCTCGAATAGATGATTTGTTCAACCAATTGCAAGGTGCAACCTATTTCTCAAATATTGATCTTCGATCAGGTTATCATCAATTAAGAGTCCGTGGGGAGGACATTCCTTAGACAGGTTTTAGGACTCGATATGGACACTACGAGTTTTTGGTTATGCCTTTCGGGTTAACGAATGCACCAGCTGTGTTCATGGATTTAATGAACAGGGTATGTCGACCATACCTTGACAAGTTTGTGATCGTGTTTATCGATGACATATTGATCTACTCTCGAAGTAAGGAGGATCACGAACATCATTTAAGGATAATTCTAGAAACACTTAAGGAACAGAAACTGTACGCCAACTTCTCAAAGTGCGAATTTTGGATTCGAGAAGTACACTTTCTTGGTCACGTGATTGGAGAGAAAGGAATTCACGTGGACCCGGCTAAAGTGGAAGCCGTTAAGAAGTGGGAAGCTCCAAAAACCCCAACAGAAATTCGTCAATTTCTAGGTTTGGCGGGTTATTATAGGCGATTCATCGAGAACTTCTCAAAAATTGCTAAACCACACACAGCACTGACCCAAAGGGATAGGAAATTCGTTTGGGGAGAACCGCAAGAGGAGTCGTTCCAGCTATTGAAGAAAAAGCTGTGCAATGCACCAATTCTAGCTTTACCGGAAGGAACCGATAACTTTGTGGTGTATTGTGACGCATCGCATCAAGGTTTGGGTTGTGTATTGATGCAAAAGGACCAGGTCATAGCGTACGTGTGACAACCGCCAAACTTACGTTCAGGTTAGATTTATACTGAACATTGCAGTTATCTATATTTTAGACAACACAGTCAAACTTAGCAGTAAAAACGATAGTGTTAGGAAAAATTTGAGAATTTTGCCTAGCATTTTCCTTAATAAGGGAATTATCCATAAATCTCATAAAATGCCAATCTAAAACACCCTAAATACATACATATATAAATACTTTGCAAAAATATATATTTTATAAAAACAAGTATTATGGATTATAGATAAACTAGTTAAAAATTCAAATTTAAAAATAAAAAATAAAACACCATCATATTACCCAACACCACACTCCACCCTCTCCCCTCTTCCCAAAACCGGCCCTCCCCTCCCCTTAAACCCCACTCTCTCTCACTTTCCATCCATTTCCAAATCCCTCCTCATTTCTCACTTTTCTCTGAAAGTTTTCCCTCTAAGAAATCTCTATTTTCTCTCTTCTTTCTCACTAGAACCCTCTCAAGTATTCAGCCATTCTAACCTCAAGACACTCCAAGAACTCAAGAACCTCAAGGTAAATTCATATGTAGTGCAAAGCCTACACTTTTCTTTGTATCGTTCTTCCATTTTCTTTGAGTTTCTTCTACTCCTACACTAGTTTTAAATGTTGTTTTCACTAAACATATCTTTGAATCTTAATGTTTGTAGATTCATCACCATAACACTTTGCATGTTATTAAAAGAGTGATGAATCCATGATCAAACCAAATTTAATGATCAAAGAAAGAACTATTTGAATGTTTTCACAAAAAGCTCAAAAGGACCAATTTTTGAAAATGTTTTGACAAGATAACTTGTCTAAGTTGTTTGCATGTAGCTTGTGTAAATAAAAGGAAGCTTTTCATCTGAAAATGTTAGATTGTTGTGTCAAAAATCGTGGCCAAACAAAAAGAATAAGATCCCATAAAGAACCAATGGAAATGGTGCATTTAATTAAAGAAGATTTTCAACAGCAACCTGTCATATTTTTCCACTGACTTTGCAAGGCCATATCTCACTCAAACATTATCCAAATAAGGTGAAATCTTTTATGGAATTAAATTTTATGTGTTAATATTCGAACCCAAGTGGTTTCACTCAAAAACTCCAAGATTTAGACCTTCAAACATTTTTCACAAAAACAGTGCGCAAACAGCAAAGCTTTCAGTAGTGATTTTACGTCAATAATTATTTCATGTACTTATCTACTTTCAAAAATTATGGTTTTTATACCAAACGTTTCCTAACACATTATGTTATATTGGCATAATATATCTTAACCCAAATGCCTCTGGAAGATTTCCAAAAACAAACTGAAAGTGACAACAAATTCTGGACACCAAAGGATAACTTTCTGCTATGGTTACAAACTAACTCTTAGACCCTTTTCATCACTTCTTGTGATGAAATTGTGGTGATACTAACATATAAAAGTTAATCTAACCTACATAATATATGTATACGCATTTTATATATTTTAACTTTTCATTTTGAACCCTTTTCATCATTCTTGTGATGAAATTGCGGTATATATATACTATATATAACTCCTAACTTTAGACCCTTTTCGTCACTCGTCATGACGAAATTGCGGTAACCTCAATCTAACATATGTAATGTATTATATATTGATTACTAACTTCGGTTAATTCCTTATAACTTATAAACTTAAACACAGCAAAGGCATTTTATGATTATTTGGGTAACTAAACGCTAGCAAGGACTAAGGTTTAAAACATAGAATCTTACTAGTGTCCTTACGTTCGTAGGATCGAAGTAGGATCGTTCTACGGAATGCATTACGAACCTCTTGGGAATATCTTCGCTTATCACCGTGAGTTTTCACAGCCCCTTTTTACTATTTTGTACATTTTGGGGTGAAAAGCATGTTACAATTTACTTACGCATCGGTTGTACTATTTACTCAAACTGATTTACATTACTACGAACTTTTATGTGCTATGGTATATATGCTTATGTTAGTTGATTCTGAGTTTAACATTTATTTGAAAGTCCCCAGTACGAACTACATTTCCCATTAGCTTATTGTGCGAGCCACTTGGTATATTATGAATAACGTTATTTGGTTGACACCCTACTCACCTCGCGAGTGCATAATTACCGACTAACGTATCATGTTTGTGAGGAACATGTGTCTTTGGGGCGTGTACGGTCAGTAGGTTTGGGTAGTGGGCTCATTACTTTAACATATTTTCTTACGATATTATACCTTGCGCATGTTGACAAACGAACTCTTAATCCATTGTACGGATTTACAAAACTGCTTTATAACTACAACTGAATACTCAATCCACTGTGCGGATTTACAAACTTGCATTAAAACTGTTATGCATACCGAAAACATGTGAACTCACCAACTATTCAAAAAGTTGACCCTCTCATTTACATGCTTTTCAGGAAATATCAAGTAAGGTTGAACTTTAGAAGGCACCACAAGTAGCGGCATCCAACGCTTTTTCCTTATCATGTCAATTTTTGTTTTTGGACAATTTGTATTTTGAAAAATGATGTACTTTGGTAAACTTTTGTGATCTGATGATTGTGTGTTGTCTTCGACCTTACGCATTGAAACCTTGAACTGTGACATCCCGTACTTCCGCTTTAGCGGGGTGTGACAGAAATGGTTTCAGAGTCGAAGGTTATAGAGAATACCGGTCTTTCATTGGAAAAACCCAACTATAACCAAAAAGTCCAAAACTGACATGAAAACAACTGAACCTACTACTAGTATAACTAAGTCTAGAATGGTATTAACGGACTTTAATTAAACATAGCCTGATCACCTATGTTCGATTAAGGAAGGTAGGAGTATGTAAATTTTTACTTGCACTCTCTAGTAGCATGCGTAGTGCGTAGACATTGCATAGGATAGACATTACACTTATGCGATTAGTAACTAAGTACACTTTTGCCTCAGTTTCACTATGTCGTCATCATCATCATCCCTCACTCTATCTTCTTACTCGGCCGATGTGTCGGGTAACGTCACTGGTCGACCTCGTGTCAACCCACCAAGCATCCGGGAAGATGAAGATTCTAGTAGCACTGAATCGGAGCAAGAAGTGTCAAGCAAACGAGATCCCTATGACGGACCGAGAGTGCCACCGACCTCGGTACTACCACGACCGACTCCAATAGTCGTACAACCACACCTTGGAGGGCCTCGCGCTAGGCAAACGGCGAGGAAAAGTGTCCCAATTCCTAGAAGGGTCACAGTAACATCAACATGTCTGGAGGCACCGGAACCGCAACGTATGGCCACCGGCGTGCCAATCAGACAAATGTCCGAGTTGGCTTGGGCAAGAGATCAGCATATAAGGGAGATGATAACCGAGTTGCACGGGTGTCAAGAAAGGGTGACTCATCAAGGCCAGGTCTTAACAGAACTAGTGGAGCTAGCACACCAACTGACCATCGTTTCGACTCAAGCTCTGGATGGTGCAAGAGTGGCTAAAAGAATGGCAATGAGGGCGGAAGCGGCATGCTTGGTTGTGGGGATGGCGCTATTGTTGTTGGTGCTTTTGATCATGATTGGGGCATACTTAGGATAGTACGGATACGACGGTGGATGGGTTGTAGCGTGTTGGAGGATTTTTTGAAAAACATTTTCTTTACTTGTCATTTCCAAATTTACGCATTTTAAGTATTCAAGTTGTATTTCCTTTTCAAACAATATGATACCTATGTATGATAAACATCGGAAATTTTGTAATTTCGGAATTTAATAGAAAAATGAATGGAAACCATTGGATGAAATGTGAACTTTCGATCAACCTATTTGTTTGACTTATACTTAACTTTGTTGTTTCAAAATTTCAAGTAATTGCATAAACTTTTGGAAAATACCAGTTCAAGAATTTGTACAAAAATTTAACCAAATAAATTTTTGCAAATGTGTTTTAGAATCATGCCTCCAAGAAGATCAACTCGCCACACGGGAGATAATCCTGAAAACCAAACGCCCGACATCGCACGGATCATAGCACAACGCATACAAGAAGCAATACCCAGCATAGTCACGCAAGTAACCGCCAGCATTAATGCTGATCGCGGGAATGAAGGTGGTAGGGGAGGAAATCCGGGCAATAACAGTACCGGATGCAACTACAAATCCTTCATGTCCTGTAAGCACAAGGAGTTCTACGGAAAGGAAGGTGCCGTAGGATTGCTTTCTTGGATCGATAGCATGGAGTCGGTACTCCATATTAGCAAATGCTCGGAGGACCGCAAGGTGGAATATGCTACATGTCAACTCCAAGGCAGGGCACTAACATGGTGGAACATCCAGGTTCAAACCCGTGGAAGGGAAGATGCATACAGACTCTCATGGGAGGAGTTTAAGAAGTTACTCATTGAGGAGTACTGCCCCAAAAGTGAACTTTAAAAGCTGGAGACTGAATTCTGGAATCACGCCATGGTCGGAGCTGACATAGACTGATACACAGCTCGTTTCCACGAACTCGCAAAGCTGGTACCTCACATGGTCACTCCCGAGAGCAAGAGAATTGACCGATACTTATGGGGATTAGCGTCGGAGATCCGAGGGATGGTCACCTCGGCAAACCTGACCACAATCCAATCTGTTGTGGCCTTGGCAACTACTTTAACGAACGACGCGGTAAGAGCAGGAACTCTGACATCGGGAAGTGCCAGCAATAAGAGGAAACCAGAGTATCAGTCAGGAAAGAAAACCTTTGGTAGTGCAAGCAAGGATAGGAAAGTGGTGAGAAACTTCGGAGTAAAGACTCAGGACCCACGGCAATACAAAGGTCCATTCTCTAAATGCAATAAGTGCAACCTTCATCATGAGGGAGCTTGCCCCGTTTGTGGCAATTGTAAGCGGCCAGGTCATCCCACCAAATTCTGTAGGGGGAGAAGGGCATGATTCGAGTGCGGAAGTCCGAATCACTTCCGGAATATATGCCCGAGATTTGGTAGGAGGCCGAGCAATAACAATAATGGGAACCAGGCAAGGCAAGCCAATGAAGGAAATCAAGGAGGTCAAGCTCGAGGACGGGCATTTGTTATTGGAGCTAACGAAGCACGTCGCGACCCTAATGTGGTGACAGGTACATTTCTCCTAAACAACCACTATGCATCAGTATTATTTGACACTGGAGCGGATAGAAGTTTTGTTTCATTGGAATTTAGGCCACCAATTGACTTGGAATCTAGGAGAATGCCGGATGCTTATATTATTGAGGTTGCAAATGGTCATAAATTTGAGGCTAAGGATGTAATTTTAGATTGTACCTTGAGCCTAGCCGATAAATTGTTTAGCGTTGATCTTATTCCTATTGAATTGGGGAGTTTTGACGTAGTAATAGACATGGATTCGTTATCCAAGAATCGAGCGGAGATCTGTTGTTTTGATAAGACGATTAGAGTACCTTTGCAAGACGGAGAAACCCTCGTTATACAAGGATACAAAATTGGAAGGAGCCTATAAGTAGTGTCAAGTGAGAAGATTCATAAGTATTTGAGGAAGAAGTGCGTTGCATTTTTGGCTCACATAGTTGAGAAGAAGGCCGAGGAAAGGCGAATCCAAGATATTCTGGTGGTGAAGGATCACCCGAAAGTGTTCCCCGATGATTTGCCTGGACTTCCCCCGTTTAGATAAGTTGAATTTCAAATTGACCTCGTACCCGGAACAGCACCTGTGGCTAAGGCGCCATATCGTTTAGCACCAGCCGAAATGCAAGAGTTGTCGAGTCAACTTCAGGAACTCCTAGACAAGGAATTTATTAGACCAAGTTCCTCACCTTGGGGAGCCCCAGTCTTGTTTGTCAAGAAAAAGGATGGATCGTTTCGAATGTGCATCGATTATAGGGAGCTGAACAAGTTGACGATCAAGAATCGATATCCTCTTCCTCGAATAGTTGATTTGTTCGACCAATTGCAGGGTGCAACTTATTTCTCAAAGATTGATCTTCGATCAGGTTATCACCAGTTAAGAGTCCGTGAAGAGGACATCCCTAAGACAACTTTCATGACTCGATATGGACACTACGAGTTTTTGGTTATGCCTTTCGGGTTAACGAATGCACCAGCTGTGTTCATGGATTTAATGAACATGGTATGTCGACCATACCTTGACAAGTTTGTGATCGTGTTTATCGATGACATTTTGATCTACTCTCGAAGTAAGGAGGATCACGAGCAGCATTTAAGAGTAATCCTAGAACTTCTCAAGGATCAGAAACTGTACGCCAAATTCTCTAAGTGCGAGTTTTGGATTAGAGAAGTACACTTTCTTGGTCACGTGATTGGAGAAAAGGGACTTCACATGGACTCGGCTAAAGTGGAAGCCGTTAAGAAGTGGGAAGCTCCAAAAACCCCAACAGAAATTCGTCAATTTTAGGTTTGGCGGGTTATTATAGACGGTTTATCAAGAACTTCTCAAAAATTGCTAAGCCACTCACAGTACTGACCCAAAAGGATAGTAAAATCGTTTGGGGAGAACCACAAGAGGAGGCATTCCAACTATTGAAGAAAAAGCGGTGCAATGCACCAATTCTAGCGTAACCGGAAGGAACCGATAACTTTGTGGTGTATTGTGACGCATCGCACCAAGGTTTGGGTTGTGTATTGATGCAAAAGGACAAGGTTATAGCGTACGCCTCGCGACAACTAAAGGTTCATGAGAAGAACTATACCACACACGACTTGGAGCTCGGAGCTGTGGTATTTGCTTTAAAGATTTGGAGACATTATTTGTACGACACTAAATGTACTATCTTCACCGATCATAAGAGTCTTCAGCATATCCTAGACCAGAAAATGCTCAACATGAGGCAAAGAAGATGGGTAGAGTTACTCAGTGACTACGATTGTGATATTCACTATCACCCAGGTAAGCCCAATGTAGTAGCCGATGCCCTAATTAGGAAGGAAAGGGTAAAACCTTCACATGTACGAGTAAGAGGAGCACTTGTACAAACGAGTTTAAAGACTCGAATTATTGAAGCTCGGATCAAAACAATGAAAACGGAAAACTTGAAGGACGAAACCCTTCACGGTATAGAAATTAGATTTGAGACTAAGGTTGATGGAGTACGTTATTTCAAGGACAGAGTTTGGATACCGAAAGCCAACAACGTACGAGAAACGGTTCTGGATGAAGCCCACAAGTCCAGATATTCAATTCATCCGGGAGCGGATAAGATGTACAAGGACTTAAGGGAATATTATTGTTGGCCAGGAATGAAGAATGATATTGCCTTGTACATAGGGAAATGTTTAACTTGTTCAAAGGTCAAAGCTGTATATCAAAAACCATCTGGTTTGCTACAACAACTAGAGATTCCCCAGTGGGAATGGGAACAAATAACCATGGATTTCATAACCAAACTTCCGAGGACTGCCAAGGGGCATGACTCAATTTGGGTTATAGTAGATCGATTCACGAAATCTGCACATTTCTTACCAATTCAGGAAGACTACAAGATGGAGAAGCTTGCTCATATCTACATCAACGAAATCGTTACACGTCATGGAGTTCCAGTTTCCATCATTTCATATAGAGATAGCCGTTACACGTCACGGTTTTGGCAGTCACTTCAAAAAGCATTGGGTACGCAATTGAATTTGAGCACTTCCTATCATCCTCAAACGGACGGGAAAAGTGAACGAACTATTCAAACGTTAGAAGACATGCTTCGGGCGTGCGTGTTAGACTTCGGAGGAAGTTGGGATAATCACTTACCTTTGGTCGAGTTTTCTTATAACAATAGCTATCACACCAGTATTTAGTGTGCGCCATTTGAAGCCTTGTATGGACACAAGTGTCGTTCACCACTTGCTTGGTTAGAAATTGGAGACAGACAATTATCTAGACCCGATATTGTGCAAGAAACTACCGACAAGATTGCAATCATTAGAGATATACCTAAAGCATCTAGAGATCGTCATAAAAGTTATGCGGATAATCGTCGAAAGCCTCTAGAATTTCAAGTTGGCGATAAAGTACTTCTAAAAGTATCTCCGTGGAAAGGAATAGTACGATTTGGGAAAAGAGGAAAATTGAGCCCAAGGTACGTCGGACCATTTGAGATCTCCGAAAGGATTGGTCCGGTAGCATATAGACTCAATTTGCCTAAACAGCTAAGTGTCATCCATGATACATTTCATGTGTCGAACCTCAAGAAATGTCTAGCCGACGACTCATTGATCATACCTCTAGAAGAAGTTCAAATTGACGATAAGCTACACATCATAGAAGAACCAAGCGAGATCCTCGATAGAGATGTTAAACGTCTCAAGCGAAAGAATATTCCGATTGTGAAAGTTCATTGGAACACAAGGCATGGGCCTGAGTATACATGAGAACGAGAGGATTACATGAAACATAAGTATCCTTACCTCTTTGCTAACAAACCGGTTAAGGATGGAAGTTCTTGAATTTCGGGACGAAATTCTTTTAACCGGGGGAGACTGTGACAACCGCCAAACTTACGTTCAGGTTAGATTTATACTGAACATTGCAGTTATCTATATTTTAGACAGCACAGTCAAACTTAGCAGTAAAAACGATAGTGTTAGGAAAAATTTGAGAATTTTACCTAGCATTTGCCTTAATAAGGGAATTATCCATAAATCTCCTAAAATGCCAATCTAAAATACCCTAAATACATACATTTATAAATACTTTGCAAAATTATATGTTTTATAAAAACAAGTATTATGGATTATAGATAAACTAGTTAAAAATTCAAATTTAAAAATAAAAATAAAAATAAAAAATAAAACACCATCATATTACCCAACACCACACTCCACCCTCTCCCCTCTTCCCAAAACCGGCCCTCCCCTCCCTTTAAACCCCCCTCTCTCTCACTTTTCATCCATTTCCAAATCCCTAAGAAATCTCTCTTTTCTCTCAAAGTTTTCTCTCTAAGAAATCTCTCTTTTCTCTCTTCTTTCTCACTAGAACCCTCTCAAGTATTCAGCCATTCTAACCTCAAGACACTCCAAGAACTCAAGAACCTCAAGGTAAACTCATATGTAGTGCAAAACCTACACTTTTCTTTGTATTGTTCGTCCATTTTCTTTGAGTTTCTTCTACTCCTACACTAGTTTTAAATGTGTTTTCACTAAACATATCTTTGAATCTTAATGTTTGTAGATTCATCACCATAACACTTTGCATGTTATTAAAAGAGTGATGAATCCATGATCAAACCAAATTTAATGATCAAAGAAAGAACTATTTGAATGTTTTCACAAAAAGCTCAAAAGGACCAATTTTTGAAAATGTTTTGACAAGATAACTTGTCTAAGTTGTTTGCATGTAGCTTGTGTAAATAAAAGGAAGATTTTCATCTGAAAATGTTAGATTGTTGTGTCAAAAATCGTGGCCAAACAAAAAGAATAAGATCCCATAAAGAACCAATGGAAATGGTGCATTTAATTAAAGAAGATTTTCAACAGCAATTTGTCAGATTTTTCCACTGATTTTGGAAGGCCATATCTCACTCAAACATTATCCAAATCTTTTATGGAATTAAATTTTATGTGTTAATATTCGAACCCAAGTGGTTTCACTTAAAAACTCCAAGATTTCGACCTTCAAACATTTTTCACAAAAACAGTGCGCAAACAGCAAAGCTTTCTGTAGTGATATTACGTCAAGAATTATTTCATTTACTTATCTACTTTCAAATATTATGGTTTTTATACCAAAAGTTTCCTAACACATTAAGTTATATGGTTATAAAATATCTTAACCCAAATGCCTCTGGAAGATATCCAAAAACGAACTGAAAGTGACAACAAATTCTGGACAGCAAAGGATAACTTTCTGCTATGGTTACATACTAACTCTTAGACCCTTTTTCAACACTTCTTGTGATGAAATTGCGGTGATACTAACATATACAAGTTAATCTAACCTACATAATATATGTATATGCATTTTATATATTTTAACTTTTCATTTTGAACCCTTTTCATCATTCTTGTGATGAAATTGCGGTATATATATACTATATATAACACCTAACTTTAGACCCTTTTCGTCACTCGTCATGACGAAATTGCGGTAACCTCAATCTAACATATGTAATGTATTATATATTGATTACTAACTTCGGTTAATTCCTTATAACTTATAAACTTAAACACAACAAAGGCATTTTATGATGATTTGGGTAACTAAACGCTATCAAGGACTAAGGTTTAAAACATAGAATCTTACTAGTGTCCTTACGTTCATAGGATCGAAGTAGGATAGTTCTACGGATTGCATTACGAACCTCTTGGGAATATCTTCGCTTATCACCGTGAGTTTTCACAGCCCCTTTTTACTATTTTGTACATTTTGGGATGAAAAGCATGTAACAATTTACTTACGCATCGGTTGTACTATTTACTCAAACTGATTTACATTACTACGAAGTTTTATGCGCTATGGTATATATGCTTATGTTAGTTGATTCTGAGTTTAACATTTATTTGAAAGTCCCCGGTACGAACTACATTACCCATTAGCTCATTGTGCGATCCACTTGGTATATTATGGATAACGTTATTTGGTTGACACCCCACTCACCTCGCGAGTGCATAATTATCGACTAACTTATCATGTTTGTGGGGAACATGTGTCTTTGGGACGTGTACGGTCAGTAGGTTTGGGTAGTGGGCTCATTACTTTAACATAGTTGCTTACGATATTATACCTTGCGCATGTTGACAAACGAACTCTTAATCCATTGTACGGATTTACAAAACTGCTTTATAACTACAACCGAATACTCAATCCACTGGGCGGATTTACAAACTTGCATTAAAACTGTTATGCATACCTAAAACCTGTGAACTCACCAACTATTCAAATAGTTGACCCTCTCATTTACATGTTTTTCAGGAAATATCAAGTAAGGTTGAACTTTAGAAGGCACCACAAGTAGCGGCATCCAACGCTTTTTCCTTATCATGTCAATTTTTGTTTTTCGACAATTTGTATTTTGAAACATGATGTACTTTGGTAAACTTTTGTGATATGATGAGTGTGTGTTGTCTTCTACCTTACGCATTGAAACCTTGAACTGTGACAACCCGTACTTCCGCTTTAGCGGGGTATGACAGTACGCCTCAAGACAACTAAAGGTTCATGAGAAGAACTATACCACTCACGATTTAGAGCTCGGAGCTGTGGTATTCGCTTTAAAGATTTGTAGACATTATTTGTACGGCACTAAATGTACTATCTTCACCGATCATAAGAGTCTTCAGCATATTCTAGACCAGAAAATGCTCAATATGAGGCAAAGAAGATGGGTAGAGTTACTCAGTGACTACGATTGTGAAATTCGTTACCACCTAGGTAAGGCCAATGTTGTGGCCGATGCTCTGAGTAGAAAGGAAAGGGTAAAACCTTCACGAGTACGAGCAATGGGAGAGCTTGTACAAACGAGTTTAAAGACTCGAATTCTTGAAGCCCAAGCCGAAGCAATGAAAACGGAAAACTTGAAGGACGAAACCCTTCATGGTATAGAAAGTCGATTTGAAACTAAGGTTGATGGAGTACGATACTTCAAGGACAGAGTTTGGATTCCAAAAGCCAACAACGTACGGGAAACAGTTCTAGATGAAGCCCAGAAGTCTAGATATTCAATTCATCCAGGGGCGGATAAGATGTACAAGGATTTAAGGGAATATTATTGGTGGCCAGGAATGGAGAGAGATATTGCCTTGTACGTGGGGAAATGTTTAACTTGTTCAAAGGTCAAAGCTGTATATCAAAAGCCATCTGGTTTGCTACAACAACCAGAGATTCCCAAGTGGAAATGGGAACAAATAACCATGGATTATATAACCAAACTTCCGAGAACAGCCAAAGGGCACGACTCGATTTGGGTTATAGTAGATCGATTCACGAAATCTGCACATTTTCTACCAATTCGGGAATACTACAAGATGGAGAAGCTTGCTCATATCTACATCAAGGAAATTGTTACGCGTTATGGAGTGCCAGTTTCCATCATTTCAGAGAGAGATAGCCGTTTCACGTCACGGTTTTGGCAGTCACTTCAAAAAGCATTGGGTACGCAATTGAATTTGAGTACTACCTATCATCCTCAAACGGATGGGCAAAGTGAACGAACTATTCAAACGTTGGAAGACATGCTTCGGGCATGCGTGTTAGACTTCGGAGGAAGTTGGGATAATCACTTGCCTTTGGTCGAGTTTTCTTATAACAATAGCTATCACACCAGTATTCAGTGTGCGCCATTTGAAGCCTTGTGTGGACGCAAGTGTCGTTCACCACTTGCTTGGTTAGAAATTGGAGACAGACAGTTATCTAGACCCGATATTGTACAAGAAACTACCGACAAGATTGCAATCATTAGAGATAGGCTTAAAGCATCCAGAGATCGTCAGAATAGTTACGCGGATAATCGTCGGAAGCCTTTAGAATTCCAAGTTGGTGATAAAGTACTTCTAAAAGTATCGCCGTGGAAGGGAATAGTACGATTTGGGAAAAGGGGAAAATTGAGCCCAAAGTACGTCGGACCATTTGAGATCTCCGAAAGGATTGGTCCAGTAGCGTATAGACTCAATTTGCCTAAAGCGCTAAGTGCCATTCACGATACGTTTCATGTGTCGAACCTCAAGAAATGTCTAGCCGACGACTCATTGATCATACCTCTAGAAGAACTTCAAATCGACGATAAGCTCCACATCATAGAAGAACCAACTGAGATTCTCGATAGAGAAGTTAAGCGTCTGAAACGAAAGAAAATCCCGATCGTGAAAGTTCATTGGAACACAAGATGTGGGCCTGAGTATACATGGGAACGAGAGGATTACATGAAACATAAGTATCCTCACCTCTTTGCTAAGAAACCGGTTAATGCTGAAAGTTCTTGAATTTCGGGACGAAATTCTTTTAACCGGTGGAGACTGTGACAACCGTCAAACTCACGTTTCAGGTTAGAATCGAACTGAACTTTTTAGTTTTCATATTATAGTTGTGACGCACAAAAATTAGCAATTAGAGGCAGTGTTATTAGAAAAACTGAGGAATTTCGCGTTGCAGTCCCTAAAATAGGCGAATCATCCACAAATCTTATAAAATGCCAAATCAAACACCTTAAGCTTATATATATATATAAATATACATATATGTACTTTGTCAAAATTATATTAGTAATTAGAACTAGTATTATTAACATTATTACAATTAAAATGGTTTAATTATTAATTAAAATAAAAATAAAAATAAAATAAATAAATGATATTTTTTTGGTCCAATTAAAATACCCCAAATATCACACCCCATACCCCCTTTTTCCCCTTCCCATGGCCGGCCCCTCCCCCTATAAAACCCCCCTCCCTCACTTCATTTCATCCCTTTCAAACACTCTCATCTCACCTCTTTCTCTCTAGTCTATCTCTCTCTCTAGAAAACTCTCTTTTTCTCTCTAAATCTTCTCTATTTCTTTCAAAGTTTGGCACTTACTTCAGCCCCTAAATACCAACAAACTCAAGTATTCAAGAGAATCTCATATGTAGTGCAAACCCTACACATCCTTGGTTAATGTTCTTTCTTTTCTTCTAAGTTCTCTTCTACTCCTATACTAGTTTTATATGTTGTTTTTACTAAACTTATCTTTAAATCTTGATGTTTGTAGACTCATCACCTTAACATCTTGTATGTTATTAAAAAGGGGATGAATCCATGACCAAACCCAAGTTGAGATCAAAGATGGGCATTTAACTTACATGCACGAAGTTTTCTTAAAAGATCTATACTTTTTGATCCAAAAGTTGTATGAAAAGCTCTTTGACTTCACTAAAAACATGTTTTCATCAACATACATGTGCCAAAAAGTTACTATTTTAAGTTGTATGGAGAAGTTCTTGGCATAAACACCCAAGAAATCTTCAAAAAGACCCATTTTCAATTTCTACAAAAGATGAGTTTGATAGATAGCATGCATGTGGTTTAAAGGGCTTAAAAATATGTTTTGAAACTGAAAATATCTGTATGGGGAAGTGTCAAATCGGATTCAAGGCAAAAGGAACAAAATCATTTCAAAACTTAAAGTTATATGCAATTTCCTAGAAGCTATATTTTGATAGCAATCTGTAAGAATCTTCCACTGACTTTACAAGGCCATATCTCACTAAATAATTATCCAAACAAGGTGAAACTTTTCTGGAATTAAATATTATGTATTAAGATTCGAACCCAAGTGGTTTCACTCAAAAACTCAAAGATTTCGACCTTCAAATATTTTTCACAAAAACAGTGCGCGAACATCAAATCTTTCTGTAGTGATTTTACGTCAAGAATTATTTCATGTACTTAATCACCTCTAAAAATTATGAATCTTATGTCAAACGTTTCCTAACACATTAAATTATATGGACATAAAATATCTTAACCTAAATGCCTCTGAAAGATATCCAAAAACGAACTGAAAGTGACAATAAATTCTGGACAGCAAAGGATAACTTTCTGCTATGGTTAAAAACTAACTCTTAGACCCTTTTCATCACTTCTTGTGATGAAATTGCGGTGATGCTAACATATTTAAGTTAATATAACCTACATACTATATGTATATGCATTTTATATATATTAACTTTTCATTTTGAACCCTTTTCGTCATTCTTGTGATGAAATTGCGGTATATATATACTATATGTAACTTCTAACTCTAGACCTTTTCGTCACTCGTTATGACGAAATTTCGGTAACTTCAATCTAACATATGTGATGTGTTATATATTGATTACTAACTTTGATTAATTCCTTATAACTTATAAACTTAATCACAACAAAGGCATTTTATGATGATTTGGATAACTAAGCGATATCAAGGACTAAGGCTTAAGCATAGAATCTTACTAGTGTCCTTACTTCGTAGGATCGAAGTAGGATCGTTGTGCGGGTTGCATCGTGAACCTATTGGAAACATCTTCGCTTACCACCGTGAGTTTTTACAGCCCCTTTTTTACTATTTTGTACATTTTGGGGTGAAAAGCATGTTACAATTTACTTACGCATCGGTTGCACTATTTACTCAAATGATTTACATTACTACGAACTTTTATGCGCTATGGTATATATGCTTATGTTAGTTGATTCTGAGTTTAACATTCATTTTAAAAGTCCCCGGTACAAACTACATTACCCATTAGCTCATTGTGCGAGCCGTTGGTATACTATGGATAACGTTATTTGGTTGACACCCCACTCACCTCGCGAGTGCATAGTTGCCATCTTCTTTATCATGTTTGTGAGGAACATGTGTCTTTAGGGCGTATACGGTCAGTAGGTTTGAGTAGTGGGCTCATAACTTTAACATTTAGCATACGGATATACCTTGTGCATTGTGAACAACCGGATTTTGCATACAATATTATACTTTGCGCATGTTGACAAACAAATACTTTATCCACTGTACGGATCTACAAAGATGCTTTATAACTACAACCGAATACTCAATCCACTGTGCGGATTTACAAACTTGCATTAAAACTGTTATGCATACCGAAAACCTGTGAACTCACCAACTATTCAATAGTTGACCCTCTCCTTTACATGCTTTTCAGGAAATATCAAGTAAGGTTGAACTTTAGAAGGCACCACAAGTAGCGGCATCCAACATTTTTCTTTATCATGTCAATTTATGTTTTTGGACAAGTTTGTATTTTGGAACAAGATGTACTTTTGTAAACTTTTTATGATATGATGATTGTGTGTTGTCTTCTACCTTACGCAATGAAACCTTGAACTGTGACATCCCATACTTCCGCTTTAGCGGGGTGTGACAGATCACCACCCATTCACTCTGACGCTGGAATCCTTCCGCCGACTACTGTCCCTGCTAGAACCGACTGCCGGAGGCCATGCAGCATACGCACCCACCATCGACGACCTCACACTGTGTGCTGAAGTTCGTGCGCTCGGATATCGCCATGACCTAGACCGCCCGTCCACTTTAACCGGAAAATACATCGCCCCCGTCTGGTACACACTCTTTTTTATCCTAAACCGATGTCTATCCTCACGATGGAAGGGGATAGACCAGTGCACCGTAGACTTCCTAGGTCTATTTCATGCAGTGGTCAACAATCGAGACATAGACTACGCAACAGTCATCTGGCGTGAAATGGTGCTAGCCATCAGACAAACCGGCGGTACCAAAAAGAAGTTCCTTCCCTTTCCCCGGTTCTTTGCTCTAGCCGTTCGTCAACCCATGGATGCGAACCCTCTGATCCCATGACGAATCAACCATCCGGTATGTCCTCATCACACTCAACAACACTTGGTGGTTCGTAACCCATCTGATGCCCCATCCATACCCATACCTGAACATTTAGTGGCACTCGCGGACCCCACTGCACCGAGTGTAGTAGAATATAGGCGAGAGTTAGGGAATCCCATGGTCCAGCCAGCACCGGAGGGACATCCCCAGGGACATAGAACCGAGGGACATGAGGGTCCTAGGACAAGAGGTGGCAGGGCCCGGGTAGCAGGGGCTCCCGGGCGGGGTGTTAAGATTTCATGGGAGGGGAACCGGAGCAGGCGGTGCAGTGGATACGCTAACCAGTACTTCCCAAGCCGGAACGTCATCGAGACCGATGCTTCACCATGACCCCGAGCCTTACAAATCTGACCCACCTTCACCTTCCCGATACGTTGAAGATGTGGAATCCGACTCCACAGAATCCGATACGGCCCGTGCTATCCGATTATCATTAATCCCACCCCGTATCGGACCAAACCCGGATTTTACCGAAGGAACTACATCTGCCTCACCATCAATTCCCCTCACCCAGCCTATTATGGGAGATACAAGGAGAGACGAGGGAGTATTAGGTGATAAGTTAGAACATGTGAGACGGAAGGAATTGATGTCGAAAGTGAACCAAGAAAGATTGAGTGGTAAAGATAAAGAGGCTTCTGAGAGAATCCATCCAAGTGTCGCCCGGGTAGCCACATCTGCTATCCCGTCTCATCCGTTGGGAAGGGGTATTGAAGAAGTCGCCGTGGACCCAGCGGCGTAATTGCACAACCTCCCAAGCCACTCATCCGTCTCTCAAAAGCCGGATGTTTCACTTTTGCACGGGGATATAGCACAACTTCTACCGGTCTCTCACTCGGAGGGTAATGGTATTGAAATAAGAGATCAACAGCCCCCGGTCTCGACTTCTTTGGATGCACTCTTGAGTCTAGAGCCATTTGCTAATATTACTTCTTTGGCTAGGACACAAGATGAGGAAACGAACATCGGTGCTCTTGGTGACCCGATTGGAACCTCCGTAGTGTCTCCGCATTTAAGCGGAACGCGAGGATTGGAGGGAAATCCTACCACGGCTACCCCTGTGCCAACCGTGAACGTAGGTGGCTCTGCCTCTAAGGTAGATGCCTAAACGGGTGATCTAAGTGACCCCAGAGTTATTTTTCCCGACTTTGTGTCAAAGGGATATCTGGACGGCGCCCTAAAGGCTGTCAGCTAGGCCATGGAACAGCGCTTTACCAACGAGCTCAATAACCTGAAAAGCCTGATCAAAGGTAAAGAGAAGATGGTCGAACCTGAAACCGCACCAACACCTCTACTGGCTCCTGTTCAGCCAATCTATTCGGTGGACACCTTGACGACCATGCTTCTGGCTCAGCTGCTCCAGCAATCCGAAACCGACGCCTCTACCAAAACAGACCTGATCTTCGTTCTACAATCACAGGTCAATGCTCCTTCGTCATCCGTAATACCTAGATTGGACCAGCTTGACACGACTCTTATGGATGTTAACCAAGCGCTCAAAACGTTGTCCGAGAGAGTCGCCTCACTCGGAACTACTTGCAAGAGTCAAGTTGGCGGGCTCAAGCGACGGCACGATGATCAGGATGATACTGATCACCGTGAGGGGGAGAACAAGAGACTACGCTTGTCCGAGTCCGCTCCAATCTTCTCTGAAGCTACTGTGGTTCAACCGGAACCGTCAACTGCGGCAACTACAACTGAAGAACAGCCTGAAGCCAAGTTGAGCTTAGTCGAGATGGTACAGGATATGGACATCTCTGACGACGAAGACCCAATGGTTGAAAAGCCTGAGGGATCAACACAGGAATTGGTCACGCATGATTCATCAGATAGGACCGAACCACAACTGATAGATCCAGACTCACAGATCGACCAGAAACCGAAAATGCATGGTACGAAAAAGCCGCCAGTGTTGTAAATCTCCAGGTAAACCTGATCTTCCTTACTGATGAAGACGATAATGTTGACTACGACCAGTTTCTACTGTAAAACCTATATGGTACACCCGTTCACACTGCTCAAGCCACCGAGACTTCTACAAGACCCGAAACTTCAACTGCTTCAAATCCGACATCTCCTTAACAACCAACAACTTCTGATCATCCTCCTCCTCAACAGCAACAAATCCGATGGGAGAAGATCACAATATTTATTCCTCACCTGGAGGAATCACTGAAAAGGCTGTTCGTTCACATGTTACGCCCTATCGAGCCTTCCTTTTGCCTTGGTATTTACAGTTCCGACCCGGAATACCAAAGCCAGTACTTAAACGCAATGAAGTGGTGTCTGCCAGTTAGCCAAGTCCGAACAAAGCACAAGATCGTCGAAGTACTCAACGTTCAAACAGGTAGAATTCTTAAAGTCATGTTTCCCGTTTTCACCGTCCGACGAGAATACGGAAATAAATGGCGTTTTTCCGAAGCTGACTTCAAGAACCTCCGACCGTTCGACTTCTATGCTATACTGAAAGACCTCCAAACCAGAACCATCCAACCGCTTCAAGTAACCAAAGCGCTCGAAGCTGTTCGTCGATTCCTAGTCCGTACAATTATGATGTCCTATCTTACAGACTTTTAAATGGCAATCGAGAACAGAGCTAACAAAGTAAACATGATAAAGCCGAATCTGAAAGCGCTCGAACTGAAGATGTATCCCGAGAACGCACTGCTTTTGGAACCAGAATTTGGGATAGTCTACATCAACGATCAGAATGAAAAGAGATTCCTTCACTTTAGTCAGGTCGATAGGTTCTGCGATGGCATGCTCTTAAAAGTTCAAGATGCTCTTCGCAACATCATCACTCATGAGTCCGAAAACAAAAGGTATTCGTATGTTCCCAATCCGGATGAAACAACTACTCGGGAAGCATTAGAAGTGATTGAAGACCGCATCGCCTACCGCCGAGCCATCCGAATGTTCGAGTTACACTTTGCGCTCCGAAAGAGATATGTTGATAATTGGCGCGAACTCAAACTTCGATTCAAAGGGGGAGATTATTAGGGCAATATTTGGTTGAATAGAAGTTCAAGGGCTGAATTGTATTTCTTTATTTTGAGCCTTGTTAGTGAACGGGCCGTGGGCTTGTTGCCACGGGCCCTTTAGTATTTAATGTTCATTAGCTTAGAAAAAATAAGCTAGTTGTCATTTTTAGCTTTCCTAAACTCTATTGTAATTCTCTGCATATTGAAAGCAAATTGGATGACCAGTTGAAATCATACCGTATTGTTATTATGTATTGATTTCATATTGTTCGTTGCACGATTCTGGAACTCTCAATCTGTATCCCAATCTAGACAACCTTTCAGAGGCCTCTTCAGTCTGCCTCTGTACGGATCACATTTAAGCTCTACACAGCTCTGAGCTTCTGGATAGCAACTACACAGCTTCTCATGACTCCATATGCTTTTGTTTTGAAATGCTCATCTACAGGAAGTTAAGCTTTTGTGTTGGACAACATCTTTCTGCTGCACGTTTTCTGAAGTTGCTTAATCAGCGACTTAATCAGTCATCTACACTCCCAGAGGCTCTGTGAGCACACAATTTTGCACGTGTTCTGATTGTAAATCGTCTGGATAAAAATACCTTCTGTGGACAGCCGTAGAACAACAGCAGTGGATTAATCAACAGCTCTGGCTTAATAATCTGCTTAATCAGTTGCTAAACAGCAGCAGTTTTCTGAGCACAGAAGCTCTGGACAGCCTTACAGAGGATCTGGATAAACTGTTAAACACATGAGCAACCTCTGCCAATTCCTCAATCTGCCATAACATTATTAATCATTTAAACAGCAGCAAGTGCTTTCCATTTTGATCGAATTAACATGACAAATCTGCTGATTTCAATCTCTGTCATATCTACACAAACAGAGGCTGCAAAGTTTGATCAAAACAACTTTTTGAATCAGCTGTTGTTGTTTATTGTTTCCAAAAGCAATTAATGTTCCTCTTAAGGGCAGTTTCTGTTGTCTGCACAACAATGGTCACTTGTGAATGACCTCTGCGTATATCTTTTGTGTGGTCATAGCCAAAATTCTGTTTTTGAACATGAAACACTGCAACAGATCTTAAATAAGTTAGCATAAACTGACTTAACAGACTGCAATATTCTGATTCTGGACAGCAACATCAAACACAATAGATAACAATCAGCTTAACAACAGCTTAAAAACGGCCAAACAGCAGCTTAAAAGCAGCCAAACAGCAGCTTAATCATCAACCAAACAGCATCCAAACGGCAAACAAATCCTTTCTAATAAGGCCAAAATCAATACCAAAACTCTGATATGATCACAGTACAAGTGTGATACCAACTTATCAAAACAGATTGCACATGACAACAACTTTTAACATGACTGGATTTTGAGTTTTGAACTGTTTGAATGATCATGGACAGATTATAAACTTGGATTGATCTCTATTGCAGACTTTAACTTGCATATTTTATTGCACAAAAGTAGCATGAATAGCAACATAAACAACAACTTTTATCTGCTACACTTTCCTTGCTTGGCTTAAACAACAACATTTATAGAATGAACATGAGGCTGTGAAATTTCCATTCCTCTTAAAACTTTCAAACTCAGAATCCTCCATTCAAATCAAATGCTCATAAAAACAATTTGATGTAGACAAAAATAAGACGATCTCCTTAACACTTTTTGAACGACGAGTGCAAATACTCATATCTCTAATTGATCAGGTCGAAAAACTGATTAGAAGCACTCAAAGTCATAAAAACTTTTCAGATCAGACATTGAATGTATGGCACGACACCAAGTCTTTCTCAAACAACTTTTTCAAGACCCTAATGATTTTGTTTTTCATTTAAATGATTATGAGCAGCGGAACACAAACAAAATCTGAGTAAAAGAGAGTCCAATCTTGGATTTAAATAAAGGTCAGATCAAAGATCAACAACCTTACTACCTAGATGCCAAAAAAATGCTATGGACTTAAGCACACACAAGGATGAGATCATAGATCAACCATCTACTTAGTGCTATCAAATATTAGACCAATGAGTGAGAAAGAATCAAAACACACACATGTAATAAATTTGATCAGATTTAATCCAAATAGAGTCAAATCTTCACTTAGACATTTCATCAAACATGTGGTGTGCAGAATCAGATTTTGTGAAAAGCATCAACAATTTAATGTCAAAAACTTATCCAAATCCTATTTAGATCAAAGATTGGATTTCCAATAAGCACAAAATAGAAAAATAAACATTAGAATGATATTTGTGTTTAGGTTCATGTGATTGAATCAATCTAAGCACCAAAACAACAAATAAATCATCTAATCTTCTATTGCTGCCATAGATGACCGATTTTGAAGAAAAGTTTCTTCAATCGGGTCTGATACCAATTGTTGATCCCATTTTTGATAAACAATAGAAGAAATCCATAGAAAATAGAGATAAGATGAATATTAAGAACATAATATTCAAGAACTCGTCTCATATGCTTTGATTGATTCAATATGGACTGGAAATTAGAAAGAACACCACACTTTTACATTTGATCGACTCTCATGTTTAAACACCTAGTCTTTATGTGTTTGTGTGTTTCTTCTACATTTGTGTTGATCAATCACTTTGAGAAAGGTATTGTGGATACTACCTTATTCTTTAGGAGATACAAAAATGATTTACTTCTGGTACAGATATATGTTGATGACATTATCTTTGGGTCTACTAACCAAAGTCTTGTGATAGGTTTTCTGAGTTGATGAAAAGTGAATTTAAAATGAGCATGATGCGAGAACTATCATTCTTCCTTGGTTTACAAGTAAAACAATCAATCAGAGGCACCTTTATAAGCCAATCAAAATATGTCTCTGATATTTTAAGAAAATATAAGCTCAACAACTCAAATCCAATGAAAACACCTATTGCCACTAGAGTTAAACTTGACCATGATCCAGAGGGTCAATCTGTGGATGTCAAGATATACAGAGACATGATAGGATCACTTCTGTACTTAACAACAAGCAGGCCTGATATAATGTTTGCAACTTGTCTATGTGCTAGATTCCAAGCTAATCCTAAGGAATCCCATTTGTCTGCTGTCAAAAGAATTTTCAAATATCTCAAAGGGGCTCAATTATTGGGTCTTTGGTATCCTCTTAACTCTGGTTTTGAGCTTGTAGCATACACAGATTCATATTATGGAGGATGCAGGAATGACAGAAATAGTACTTCTGGTAGCTGTCAATTGCTAGGAGACAAACATGTGATTTGGACATCCAAGAAGCAAAACTGTGTGTCAACCTCTACAGTAGAAGCAGAATATGTTGGTGCTGCTAGTTGCTATTCACAAGTAATATGGATGAAGACACAACTCAGACACTATGGTCTTGAGTACAATAGAGTTCCAATTCACTGTGACTCCAAGAGTGCAATAGCAATCACAGCAAACCCAGTTCAGCACTCCAAGACAAAGCACATTGACATAAGGTACCACTTTATTAAAGATCATGTTGAAAAAGGGACAATTGAAATGTACTTTGTTTCAACTGACTTCCAACTTGCTGATTTGTTCACCAGATTCCTTGATGAAAGGAGGTTTAACTTCTTGATCAGCAAATTGGGTATGCTCAACATGTCTTCCTAATCTCTGACATCCATCTCAGAGCTCTGACAGAGTAATTAGGTGGTTCATGCCAACAGAGCTTCTGATGTCTACCTCAGAATTCTGCCAGCATAGTTTTTTTAATATTTTCTTGTTTTTCAATTTTATCTTTCTAAAACTCCTTTGTATAATTTTTTTCTATTCAAAACCTGCACAAATTAAGGGGGAGCTCAAAAGATAAATGTGAGCAATGATCATTATTTTGAGGGGGAGCATAAAGAAATTAAGCTATGTTTAAGGGGGAGCAAGTCAAATTTCAAAATCTTATGACTTGATAAAAAGGAAAATCATGTTTTGAAAGCGGGAAAACCTATTCTGATTAAACCATTTTGAATATGTCATTGCACTTTGTTAACTGATTTGGCTCTCTGATATTTCATCAGAGCCTCTGACTTCTTTATCAGAGCCTATGTGACTCATCTAAATCCAAACTTATGTTATAACAGTTCACTGACTATTTTCACAATCAGACATAGGATTTGCAAATGATTTTATTTGGTAAAGGTGAAACATGTTGAAAAGGAATCACTTATGAGTATATCAGAGATGGACACTCATCAGAGCCAAGTAACAGAGTAGAGTTCCAACAGAGGTCTAATGTTTCCTCAATGCCTTGTGCATTTTCTGTTAAACCTCATACTCTTTCTGAGCCTCACCCACCTGTTATCTGCTAAACCTGAACCGTGACGGTTCCATATTAGAAAAGTTGTCTGTTCCCATACACACATGGCACTTCATCATTGGCCAACTGACAACTAGTTGTACCCACGTCTCACTCAGAACGTCGTTCCACTACCTGACACTTGAGTACCATCCATCATTATCTCTAACGTTCCAAATGAGTATAAATACCCATTTGAAAACCCTTTTCACTCTTTACGCTCACTGAACATTTGTGTTCCTTGATTTCAAAAACCCTCTCTTCAAGCAATCAAAAACCTTTGTGTTCCTCGATTTCAAAAACCTACAACAATGGCTCAATAACACTCTGCAGAATCCAGCCGAATAGTGCCTGTCAACCACATTGAACTTCAACCATACGTCATCAATGACAACAACTACAGATTGTCCATTGACCTTACACACTACGAGCCTCTATATAATGTCATATTGGAATTCTTCCATCGCTCAGGCCTTGTTCATGCCTCACCAAAGCTGATAACCAAATGCCGCAGGTTTACGTGCAACATTGGTGGACTACCTGCCAGTATGTGGAAGAGAGAGATGGCATCATTGGAAAGGTGGATGCTGGAAACAATGGGGGAGCAGGGACTGTTCGTATACGCCCTAGAACCATCCAAAAGGATATTTGAACTAAAAACCCCAGCAGAACTAGGAATCCCTGCCTACGAAATACCCCCTGAACAACAACTCCTTATGGAGTTCATTCATTTTCTTGGGTACAATGAACCACTCATCAAACTTAGTGCTTTCAAGTGGAGTCGATTACCACCCCTATGGAATTTCATGTTCTTGGCTCTTAACATAACCCTTACCTGCAAGTCTGGTAGCCTGGACCAGACTACCCCTGCAATCATGACCATTATGTACGGTATATACTTCCAGAGGAACTTTGATTACACCTCAATCATCTATGAGGAGCTTCTGAACGTGGTCAACAGCAAGACCAATGCCCTTGCCAGAGGAAAGATTGTAGGAGAAGACAAAAATCTGAAGACCATCCGTTTCCCACGAATCATAAGTTTGGCCATCTGAGCAGCATTTGATACGCTGCAACTCACTCAACAAGGAGCCCTAACTCCAGTCTGGACCATGTCGTCTTTTAAGCCAACAACCTCTGGTACGTATCCCTCTACTCACAGAGTCCCTAGGACGATGCTTAACTTGATCCACCCAGATCACTTAGCCACCCGTAACTATATACACGCTGCTCAACCTTAAGAGCCTAAGGTGAGATCCCCAGCGTACCTAGGTCCTGAGCTAATAATAGACTTGTCGAGTAGTGAGGAAGAAGAAGAAATGCACGTAGATAGATTACTCTCTGAGAGGTCTATCTCAGATAGAGAAATGGTATCATAGGAAGTAGTTGACAGAGCCCCCACATAGGGGGCTATCACAGAAGGAGAAGAAGATGCCTCAGAGGGAGGGGTAGAAAGTTCGACCTCCTCTGAGAGCAGTGAGACGAGTGAGGAGAGTCCCGAGTCTTCTAGCCCTTTAGAATCCGAGGGAACGGAGAGATTAGAAAAAGATGTTCACAAGAACACACATGTGTATTTTAGGACACCCTCTCCCACTCCCAGTGCAAACACACAATCTGTTCATGAGGATCAAGCTCAAATGAACATTAAAGCAGAGGTGCACACCTCGAACCTTATCCAGTCTAACCCGTCAGAGGAAGTCCTTCATGCCTCTGATGAGCACTTAGCCGGGGAACCCAACTTGTTTAGTGATGTTCAGTTTCCCCAGAACATCGATAGGTCACAACCACACAATGATGCCTCTGTGGCACATTTAGACAGAACACACAATAGACCTGGGATTTTTCACATCATACGTAGTCTCTACCCAATTCAAGGGCAATGGGAATAACTAGTGGCACAAGGGAAGACGAGTCTTGATCACGACTCTTCCCATCACATTAGATTTTCCTTCTCTGAATCCGAGGATGAAGAGGAAAATCTAATCAGAATGCCCAGAGACGTCTCTCCTCTGAGAGAGCATCAAGGACAGTGTGGAAGTCCTCCCAGAGTCAACGCAACTGCAGCTCTGACAGGAGGCGACTCTGAACTCGAGGCTCACTTGGAATCATGCGTTGATCCCAAGGTTCCCACCTCTGAACTCATCACTAAAGTAGAGCTCAATAACTTTTGTGATGAGATCAGAAACTCTTTAAATGAGTATAAACTTATTAATATAGGTGTGGAGGAGCAGAGGAAAAATGTTGATACCTTTCTGCAGACTAGGCTTACAAGTGTGAAAAACCAATTGGCAAAAGCTTCTCAGAAGTTGACTGACTTGAAAAAGAAAAGCTCAGAAGAGTCTCAGAAGCTTCAATCAGATATCTCAACTCTGAAACAAAAACTTGTAGATTATCATCAAGAATCTTCCAGTAGAGTCCCTCCGTCTGTCACTCTGTCAGAAGCAAACATCAGAGCTCTGACAGAGGTGATCAATAACTATGTCGCTGCTGCCATCACAAATTTACCAACATCCTCTGCTACACCAACTGTTGCTACTCCAACCCCTATATCTACCATCTCGTCCTGATGAGCAACCGATTACCAAGGGATATATGGGAGAATTCAGAAAAGAAGTACTTAGCCGCATGATGACGATTTCATTAAAAAATTTGGGTAAAGCTCAAGCTACAGAGAAGAATGTCCAATCTTCTCTGGACACCCACAAATTCAATTTTTCAGATCAAGTGGATGAAGTTCGATCTGTTGCTGTGGAATTAGAAGATACTTTGAAGAAGGCTGTTGTTCAATTATGTGATCTGATATCAGAGACAACTTTAAGGAAAAGAAAGGCAGAAGCACCACCAGTCGCCACAACCTCCAAAGCGGGAAAGTTTTTTGATCCAGACTACAAGAGGGTCTGCTCTTCTAATGAAGATGATGAAGATATGGGAGAAGATGACAGGTCTGATCAACAAAAGGGGGTGAGCTTCGATGATCACACTTTCAAGGATAAGACAATCAAAGTCCTAGATGCCTCTACATCAGCAGAACTAACACCACTAGAGGTAATCCTTCTAGACACCCCTATCCAATCCCCAAACCGAACGGAACCAGAGAGGACACACCAATCCTATGCTGATGAAACCATAAACCTACCCAACACAACAACCACAGTAATCGTCCATGATGCTCACTAGAACGAAATATCAGAGACAATGGAAACACTAACAGAAGGAAGTGCTGCAATAGAGCAACGAGCTGACAAAGGGAAAGAAAAAATAACAGAAGAACCAATCCCTGATACACCAATCCCTGATGCACAACCACAACCACCACCATCTATAAAAAAGGATCAATCCCTTCCCTCTCTTGAAGAGGTACATGCCTACCTATATGTTGAAAAAGATTTGATTACATAGAATGCTGCACCACTCAATCCATACCTGAATCCAAAGAGGGCAAGCAAGGTGACAGAAGAAAGAAGAAGGTTCATATCTTCAAAGACCAACATCTCTGGTGAGATAAACACCTCATTCAGTTTTGTGAAGATTCAAACGATACATCAGAAGTCCTTCTCATTCAACAGAGTCCCTTGCCATGTATACACTGTCGAAGGCGATGATGAGGAACTACACACATTCAACGACAATGATCTGGTCTTGATCAATCCTTATGAGTTTCTTACCCTTCATGCCTATTGCCTAAACTTCTCTGAGAGACACAAAACTGCTAGGACTGCAAGGTATGAGATTATGCTAGCAATGGAAGAGCATGTGAATCTGAGAACCCAAATCGATTGCCAACATGGAATCGACTTTGAGTTAGATAAACTGAGTATCAGGCCTCCAAATGAAAGTCTTGTAGGACTTGAGAACTACCCAACTAGATAGACTAGACCAGAAGCCTTCATCTATAGAGAGAAAGGGATCAAGAAGGCCATTCGATCTGAGGAAGCTCACAAGTATTCATCACAATCTCTGAAGTACCTCAGAAAGATTGTACATAAAAGACCTCAAGTGCCAAATGCCCACCAGAAGTCATAAGAAGTTATGTTAGGAACATAAATCTCACTTTAGAATTCAGGGACTTAATTATGAGATTCGATAGAACTATGAGAGGAAACTTCTATGACTAGTTTTACTATCTTTTTATGCATTGTAATGTACTCATCTTTGAAAAGTAGTAAAAAGTTTTACAGAGGATGATTTTCTCCTCTTTGTCTTTATTTTTGCTTAATCTATGTAAATATAACATAGTTTGAATTTTCAATTCTTAGGAGGAGATTGTTAGCCCCAAGTATGCCAATGTAAAAGTATTGAAAATATCACAAGTCATGAGTACCTCAGAGGACAAGACTTCAGAGATCAAGCAGAAGACTTGGCAGAAGATCATCAGAGGAATAAAAGAAGACCATCAGAGATCATCAGACCTCTGGCAGAAGACCTCTGATAGTACATCAGAGAGCAATCTCAATAGAAGACCTTCAGAGCTCTGGTATATGACCTCTGGTAAACGAATACCTCTGTAAAGCAGAAGACTCGTAGAAATCTCTAAGTGTTAGATTAGTGTTCGTACTTTCCACATCAGCCCTAAAGGACAAAGAAACACTTTACACGTGTCCCCTCAAGGTTTGATAGTACACTATCTACACTTTATCAGGCTATAAATAGAATGTTAGTGGAGCACACAATTGTAAGAATTTGTAAGACGTTGTTGCTAGAATTGTGAGAGCACAAACACTGCACATTCCATTCCACTTCTAGTGTACGATCTTGTAGCCTGAGAGATTTCAGAATACACACACAAGAAAGTGTTTTTGGAGTTATTCATATTCAATATACGAGCAGTTTATTATTCAATCTTATTGTCTTTACTGTTCAATATATTGCTATTCTCTCATTGTTTTATGCTACACATAATCACTCATATTCAAACACATTATTTATGCTTCCGCTATCTTTGATGATTCTGTTTATATGAGACAAGGTGAATCTGTGAACCTACAACGTTTGGTCATAACGTTGCTTTACGCGAATTGATTGTTGTAAACAAAAACATTAACACGATTTGAGTTTCATTGAGATTTATGGAAGTTTTGTGGGGTGTTATGGAGTTTGTTTTACAACGTTTTGCAATGCGTGAGTGACACTTTATGATTTGCATACTTGAATTATTGTGTGCGTTAATCTATGCGTTTATTTAAGTATTTTGTCTCATGCGAGTTTTGTTGAGGAATATTACTTTATGTCGTATTACAACCAAAAACAGTAGTTTTCGGAACTTTGATGTTGCATGGTTTTCTATTTTGAGATTTGTGCTAGCATAATTCATTACACCTTGTTTAAAGTACGAATTGATTTATACGTGGTGTGAGTAATGCATAAAATAACATCATGATAGTTCATCTCTAATGTTTCGCTTTGTGCATTTTCGGTTATTGGTACTTTTGATGTCACTTCTCGCAATTGCACTATAGTGATTTATTGGTAAGCATAGTATTGTAGCCACTATTTTTGGAGCATTAATGCGCATCATTTGTACGACTTGAAAATTGAAGTCGATTTAAATCCTTCTACATATCAAGCAAATTACGTGCACTTATCGTTTCCTACGTTCTAAGAAGACACTTATAGTTGATTTAATGAATTCTCTCTTTTGAAATTTCGTATTGACCATTTTTTGTATACTATTTCATTGAAGGAAAACTTTTTTGGGTGGGTGGCATTAGTAAATACATTCTAGGACCATGATGGGCCATTTTAAAAGTTTTGGGCATACTTCTGTGCTTTGTTAGTAACTCGAGTAGTGACCAAGTAGTTTTCAAAATGATTTTTCACATATGGGACGAGTGTGTCCAAATTGCACAACTACCGGGTAAGTGGTAGTAGATTTTTACACGTACGATGAATTGTTATAATAACCTTCGTGTTGAAAAGAATCTTATGAAATTTTCGATTGGCATAATTGTTGTGTCTGTCACTTGAAAAACCTTGAACTCATTAGGCCTTGGAAGATTAAGTAAACCCGGTTAAGGGTGAGGGATTGTAGAATCTTGTCAGTGGAAGGTTGGGTATTCCGACGCATGATAGTGTCGTAGGCCGAATGGTATCGATTGCAAAGTTGATGTATTTATGTAACTGAAGGGCGAGACTCGCAGTGTCTGATGTTAATGCTTGTGGTAAATTGTTTGTTTCGACAACTTTTGTTATGGGAATCGATCAGTTATTTCATAAAGGTTGTGTAGAACCCTTTAATCAACGTACTGATAACTGTGGTTATGTGGGTAGGCTCGATGAATGAAATTCGTGTATGAAGCTCTACAGTGGTACGAATCTTGGTGAAATGGTTAGGTGTCGATTTCCAGATTTCGAGGCAAAGAACCGTTAGTGTACTTGGAGTGTTGTAGTCCAATCCTAAGGGATAATTGTTTCGCTTGTAGTGGTTTTAAGAAGTTCGGATTGGGATAAGTGGATATGGTTAAACGACTTTCCTTGAATGGTAAGAGATTGGTCTATTGATGTTTGAGTGTTTGGGCGTATGTTGGGAGATGTACAATCTTTGGGTCAAGGGTGACCGTCCGTTTTGCAGTCTAATGGTACTCGTTAAAGTTAAATGACCATTCAGTAGCGGGAACAGTTGAATTTGGAATTTTGTTGGTTTCGATAGTGATTGAACCTTATATTGGTTGGAGAAAGAACTTAAAGGCGTGTGGATCTGGACTGATTGGAAGTCGGGATCTGTCATTGAAGAAGTATGGATCACTTAAGGCTGGGAGACAACCGAATTCATGTAGTTAAGAGCTACTCTAGTAAGTTAAACGTTCACTCGGATATAAGTGTAATGTGCCTAAAGTGACATTTGTTGTGAGTATCAACATGAAGTTTATCATGACAGTTCTGTCAAGTGGATCAGAGACAACTCCTCGTAAAGCACATAGTCCATTGTGAGGGCAGCGTTAAATGGGAAGCTAGATTTAGAGGACGAAATCTATTTTAGATTGGGAGGATTGTAACACCTGTAATTTTCGGGTAAGTATAACTTCAAGTCAGTGTAGAAATCTACCTATCAAGAGAAATAGAAGAAATAGGATTTTGGATTTAATCCGAGATTTTATAGTCTTGTTGAATGGAGAATTCAAATACGAATCCAACAGTTATTTCTAGAGCGAAAACGGACCTAAAACGAGAAAGTTATGACCAAAACATTGATTGGGCAATAAATCGGGCGACCAGAGTCGCGCGCGGGTTTAGGCTCTAGTGTAGCCACGCAGAGAACCGCACGGAGCACTGAAACGTGCATAAAACGCGATTTTCAGCCCCATTCTTCATTTATACATAACTTTCTCTCCACAACTCCGATTTTAGTGATTCAAGTTGCTACAGTTTCGTTTTTTGAGAGATCTTCAAGGATATAGTAAGACTATTGAAGTTTATTGGATGATCCAAGAGTATTTGGTGGTGGTTTAGGTAAGCTTCTCTGTTATCTCTATCTATGGAACTTAGGGTTTTGGTATGAGTGGAGATTTTGATGTGAAATGTTTGGGGAACGATTCTAAGTGGTTGAATATGAATATTTATGGTCGGAAACTTGCAGATCTAGGTCTTTGGAAGATTTGGCTTGAGGATTCAAGTTTCTTCAAAGGAGCTAAAGTTTGGAGAATATCTAGATTTAACCAAAATCTAGCAATGTGAGTTCAAGTTGATTTGTGAAAACGTTGTGCATGCCAAAAGTTTTTATTTTAAAGTGTTTATGTGGTTTACATAAAATTATCAATTGTTGATTTATTTGGTGGGTTTTGATTATTTAAAGTGTTGATCTTTGCAAATCTTGTAAAACACCCACATTTGGGATTTTGGGGTAATTGATATTTTAATCACGAATGAAAGTGTTGTGTTAATTTATTGCCTAAGTGGAGGTTGTTTGGTCAAAATACACTTTTAGTGTTTGTTGAGATTATGCAATATTTATGATATGTTATGTTTTAAAAATGTGAACGTGTGAGTTGTGGATTTGGGTCAATCTCGACAAAGATTTTGGGTAACAATGCATTTTGGTTTATGTAATTGTGATGGCTCGCGTATTTAGACAAACGTTTAATTTTCCTCCATGGGCTTGACTTATACTCAAATGGATCTTGGGGGTGTTTTCCGGTTTTAGTAGCTCGAGATGGATATTTGGATGTGTTATGCACTTAATTGCGTTTTATTTGAGAACATGCCATTTTGAGTGTTCTGTCTCATAAGTGAATACCATTTTACATTTATGCACTATTGGTACTTTTTTGGTTTTATAAACCATTGCGAATTATATATGTTATATAGTGTTTGAGTATATATGTATATATGGTTTGACTTCATGGGAATGTGGCAATGTACGGTGTTGAGCTAGTCATGCCTTGGAGCATGTATTTGCATAATGTGGGTTAGATACACTTCATTTGCATATGTTGACTTTTAACAAATGGTCATTTGATCATTTGAGCTTATGGCTCGGTTTTTTACTTTGTTGAGTCTTGAGGACATTTGTCCGATTTTGATAGCTCAATGTAGAGCTTTGGTTATGATTTGCATGTATTGCGTCTTATTTGGGAATTACATGATTTAAATGCATTGGTTATTCTTTTGGAGTCATGTATAAATTTCTAAATTAAACAAGCTTGTTTGGATGGTGAGATCCCAAGGTAGTGATCCGGTTTGGGTTGAACTTGGTGGTTTTAAGATAAAGATTCGGTTTGGGTTGATGCCTCAATAGAATAAAGATCCGGTTTGGGTTGATGTTTCCGTGGACTAAAGATTCGGTTTGGGTCGATGTCTCACTAGGCTAGAGATCCGGTTTGGGTTGATGCCTCAGTTGACTAAAGATTCGGTTTGCATTGATGTCACAATAGACTAAAGATCCGGTTTGGATTGATGTCTCTTTAGACTAAAGACTCGGTTTGAGTTGATGTCTCCATGGACTAAAGTTCCGGTTTGGGTTGATGTCTAAGATTGGCTAAAGACCTAGATAGGGTTGATGTCATAGGCTTTTCCATCCATGAAAACATTCTTGTAACTGACAATTGTGGTTTAACTTGTGCATCCGCCACATTCGATGAAATCGGGTCTCCCCGTCACCGAAGGGTGTTGAGTTGGGTATTTTTTATCCATGTTGTCGGTGACGCATTATATTTATATGGATAGTTTTCCAAAATTATGGGCGATATTTTATGCCTCGTCCTTGTTTGGATGTTTCGATTATTGGAGTTTTATATGCGTTGATGTTATTTGGGAAGTTAATATTTATTCACGTCTTGAGTGAGTTTTAGAATCGAGTCCATCGTTGGGAAATGATTTTCATTGGAGCTTTCGTCACAGAATTTATGTGCGTTTGGAAAATGGGTTGTTGGTATATTTAATACAAATTCCCTTTTGGAAATCATGATTTAAGTTGCATCCTTTTTGTCTAACGAATTATTTAATCATGATGTAAACTCTTGAACTCACTAGCCGTTAGCCTAAACTTTTTATTTTTCGGCATATGCAACATGTTCAGGTTGAGAATAGTTCTAGTGACACTGTGAAGAGATAAGTGCTAGTAGTGTGCTCGAGAAGTGATTTGCTTAGTGAAATCTTCCGCATTTATTTTGGGATTATCAACTTGTATTTGGGTTAAGTAACACTCGATTTTATTTGGTCATGTTGTATGACTTGAGTTTTTTTAATTGTGAGAGTTATTACGTTTTATATTTCGAGGTATTTCCAAGGATTGGTTGTCCAGTGGGATTTTATCCTCGTTTGGTTATTTCATCGAAGTTTTTAGTAGTTTCTCTTTCCAATTTTGAGGGTCAATACATGGACGATAGAATCCAGACGCAGTATCCAGAAATCACGCACGTGGTCCGGATAGTCCAGGTTTGAGTTTGGTCCGGATAGTCCGAGTGCGAGCTGTCTAGGGAGTGGTCTGAAAACCTGTTCGGATTGTTATATCCGGAGCCCGGATCCGGATTGATGCATCCAGGAACTGACCTTCATGATGAAAAAATAAAGTTTAGGCAGTATGATATGCACTCTCCCCCTCGAAACGATAACCACTAAGTGATTTCTACCCTCACTCTCGCTTGACACGTGCACATGTAACAAGATAATCGTGGTGTCGCTCCCCCTTGATGTGTGCAAGAAGGATTTGAACGAATTTAAACGTGCACACGAAAACTTTTGACACAAAGAAAAAACTTTAGCGATAAAGAAAATTTGTGTCGCTCCCCCTCAATTAAACACAATGAACTTATTTACTTCCACGCGGTGTTGCTCCCCCTGAACACATGGGCAAACTATCAAATATATGTATCAATCAATGGGAAAAATAACGAGAATAAAATAAAGATCACTAAGTAGACAAACGAAAAAAGGAAACAAGTGAAATATAATGAGTTAATAAATGCATAAACAATTAACAATCAAGTAGACATAGAGAATTAAATTGAAATCGGCTAAATTTGATTGAATTGGATAAAACCCAAAGAATACAATTAGGCGGTGCAAAAGTATTAGAATGCTTAAACCCTAATACTAGGATTAACAAAACAGTATATACCCTCTAGGGTATTTACATTTCAAGCCCCTCAACTTTAAGACGATATAAAATCAACCCTAACAGGAAGAGAGCTAGAGACCGTCACCCTTTTTCCTAGTATTAGATAGACATCTCGACTGTGGTTGTAGGTGAATCGCTGCACTGTTTGAGAATGTTGTTAACTTTTGAGATTTTTAGGACCCTTATAGGCTTTATGATATGAATTTGATTTATGGTAATCTTGGGTTGTTACACTTATGCTCTCACAACAAGAAAAGTACTCTTATGTGACGACACCTTTAGCGACAACGTTGTATTTGTTGTTAAAACTAAGACGACATCTTATTGCAATAATGTTTGTTTTTAAAAGTAAGAATAAATAGGCTTTAGCAACAAGATGTTGCTGAAGCTCTCTAAAATTTTGGGTGAAATTTACCGCCTAATTGAAATTATGACAAAACTTACAGTGACGACACGTTGTTTTTTAAAGTAAGCAATCTAATTTTTTGTTTTTTGATTTAAAAATATACTCACATAATGTTTTTAAAAACTAAAAGTAAATCTTTAATCAGGAACAAGTATCATTCTCATCATTAGTATATACTACAACACATGACAATTGAAACTTTGACTAATGGTCGACATTTTTTCAATTCATCTAGTCCAACTACTTCTGGTCCACCTACAAGTAAATGCTTCTATTACTGTTGATAAATAATTAGGATATACAATTGCATAGCGATTGGTTTTGTGTTGAAATAAATCAATAAAATGATTTTTTTTTCATTTTGAGATATGTCACAAGAAAATGAAGAAAATAAAATAATGAACAACTTTTTTTTTTAATTAGTGTAGCATTCTCATTTTAAAGATTGACCATAAAAGATCCTTACCAAATTGTCACTTTGAAACACCATAAATGGTATTTTCCATATCATATGATCCCTACAAAAAAGATTGGATACATACCATATATAAAAGTACATGATTCTATTAAGTATTTTATTTCAGATGTTCCATATCATTCATAATGCTTTGAATTTTTTATTATACTAAATATTAAATCCAATTTATAGGTTCTTCTTTTTAAAGTAGATTTTATCAATTAACAAAAGTTACGTGATCAAGTTGGTTGCATCTGTTAACGATTTAAAGGGTTGTTTGATAAATTTTGTGAGAACATTAAATGCGGAAAATATGACAGAAAGAAGAAGAGCTATCACTTTATCAAATATTTGTTTGTAGCTTATCAAAGAGACATACTTTTGAGTCGATTATCATCTCTTAATGAAAATGGTGATTAATTAAAAAGTTGTCTCATCATCTAGGGGTGCTCAAATTTCCGACCAACCCGGCCAACGCAACCCAACCTGAGGCAAAAAAAACTCAAACTGAGTCAACCCGATGTGTAATCGATACTATTTTTGACCAACCCGCATATATTGGGTTGATAACGGGTTAGGCCCAAAACAAACCGACCCAACCCGACAACCCGCGATAACCCGTAAAAACATTTAAATCTAATTTTGAATGCTTGTTACTGTCATTTTTGTTTCTATTAAAGCAATATTAATTGTTACTATTGAACATTTATAAGCAGACAATTGTTGGCCAGTTGTTACTCTAGTAATCTTGTTATTGATTCTTGATGGCACATTTATAAACAAAACATTTATAAGCAATCTTTTATTAGACGATTTATTAATCTGTTGAGCATTTAGATATTTAGAAACGTGTAGCAATTTGTTTGACACGATAACTTAGTTAAATGGTGAAAGAATCAATAAAAGTTTCAACCCGACCAACCCAACCCAACCCAACCAGAACGGTTTGGGTTAGGTTAGGTTGCACTTTTGATTGGGTTGGGTTGAGATTTTTCAAACCGCAATGATTGGGTTGGGTTATTAAAGTGTCTTCAACCCGGCTAACCAACCCGTGAACACCCCTATCATCATCCACCTTCCTTTTTAGTGTCATCACTTTCACACTTCTTTGGTTGCTTCTCCAACCATTCCTCCTATAATAGGGGTGGCAAAAAGTACCAACCCATTAATCTAATTTGTAAACAACCCAAAATTAATAGATTGGGTTGAGATTTTCAGTTTATTTAAATAAATTAATGAGTTAATCCGTCTAACCTACTTATTTAAATGTCTTGTATCGGGTTGAAATTTTCAACATGTTTTCAACCCATTAAAAATATTGTATAATTTGTTTTATTTGTTATTAAATACTATTATTTTATTATAATATCTATTTATAATATTATATAATTTTATTCTATTCTATTCAAATATGAAACCCTAATTTTGTGGTTGTGTATTATTTAAAATTTGAACAATTTGTTTGTATGTCATAAATTTAAATAGTTTAATCCTTTTTATTTTATTTAAAACTTTAAAATTAAATGGGTCAAGCCAGATTCAACCCATTTATTTAACAGATTGGATTGACAAAAAAACATAAACAGTTCAACCCGTTGTCAACTCATTTGGGTAACATGTTGGGTTTAGTTGAAAATCTCAACACATTTAATTAAACAGATTGAATTGAGTTGGTATTTTAAACCTATTTAATAAATGGATTGAACCCGAACTCAACCCAATATGACCCATTACCACCTCTATCTTATAATCTATTACCACATCCTTGTCCATTGCCTTCCTATCACGACATAGTGTTGGTGATTTTAGTAAAATTAACGGTTCATTTTAGGTAATTGGATTCACTAGATAATAATGGGGTTGGTAGCTAAGCTATAACATGAGCTAGGAGGTGTGGAGTGCACATTCGTGTAAGCTGACTAGAACCCGTGATTGTTGGATGGTTATGGTTAGCAAGTTACTAAGTGGAAAATGGTTGTGCACAACCCGTACGTTTTTCCTCTTGTAAATGGCACGACCCGTGCGTTTGTCGACACAAGGTTTTGCACGACTCGTGCGATTTTCTTATTTTAAATGGCACGACCGTACGTTTGTCGACAGAAGGTTTTGCACGACCCGTGCGATTTTCCTCTTGTAAATGGCACAACCCATGCGTTTGTCCACATAAGGTTTTACATGACTTGTGCGCTTTTTCTCTTGAAATTGGCACGGGTGGTGCAACTTTATCAGTTTTGTAACTGCTATCATTTTTGGTAACCGCCATTATTTATGCCCAACGATCAATCTCATTTAATGGGGAATTATTGTCATTGTTAATATGAGCTCCGTTACAGTTTTCTATGTGTTTAAATAGGATTGATTTCTGCCTAAATCGATACCGAGATTGATATTATCCTCGAGTGACTTTCGTGATACCCGGGCAAATTAGGGTCGAAATATCAATTAAGGAAAGCGAGCTCTCACGCGATCTCACATTCTTTATCCGGGTTCTAATCGTTTCTTGTCTCCCTCGATTTTTTGCACCCTTTCCCCAACAATCTTAAGTGATATTCGTTCTTCGGGAGAGACATGGCGAGTGATCAACCCATGAGAGATATGACGACCAAGTTCACCAAACCTGAGAAGTTCGAAGGTGTCGATTTTCGAACATGGTAGAAGAAGATGCAATTTTTGCTTACCACATTGAAGGTCGTGTACGTGTTGAGCACTCCGATGCCGAAAGTGATGGAAGACGAGACGTTGGAGATGACTCGGCGTCGCGGAAAATGGGAGAACGATGACTACATCTTTCGTAACTACATCTTAAACGGTATGTGTGACTCTCTCTTTGACATATATCAAAATGTCGAGTCTGCCAAAGAGCTATGGGAATCTCTTGAGTCCAAGTACATGGTCGAGGATGCTTCTAGTAAGAAGTTCCTCGTTAGTAATTTTAGTAATTAAAAAATGATGGGCTCAAGGCTTGTGATGGAGGAATACAATGAACTCCTATGCATTCTAGGCCAATATGCTCAACATGATATGAATATGGATGAATCCATCTCCGTATCGAGCATAATTGATAGATTGCCCCCCTCTTGGAAAGATTTCAAGTACATGTTGAAACACAAGAAGGAAGAGTTGTCCCTTGTGCAACTAGGTAGTCACTTGCGCAACTAGGTAGTCACTTGCGCATAGAGGAATCTCTTCGGGCGCAAGAGGCAGAGAAACCTAATGCAAAATAGGTTTCTACAATTCTGTGAACATGGTTGAAGAGGGAAAAGCCAGCAATTTTAAGGGAAATGCGAGTTCAAGGAAGCCAAGAAAGGGGCGAACAAGAAGGTTAAATTAACCTGTTGGACATGTGGTATGACCGACCATCTCAAGCATGATTGTCGGGTTGTCAATAACAAGAATGGGACAAGCACAAGTGGTGGTGGGCAAGGATCCAAGGATCAAAACCCACGAGAAGGTCAGTTTCTTGACTTTGGCTTTAATTAGAATTTGAATTATGTACCACTAATATCCGAATCAATTTATGTGCAGGATGATGATGTTGCTTGGTGGATCGACTCGGGTGCCACGAGTCATGTGTGCAAGGATCGACATTGGTTCACTTCCTCATAACCGGTTGAAGACGAATCCATGCTACACATGGGGAACGAGTCGAGTGCTCCCATTCTTGGACGCGACTTAGTTAGGATAGAGTTTAGTTCTAGCAAAATAATTGAACTTTTAAACGATTTGTTTATACTGCAAATTCGAAAGAATTTGATTTCTGGTAGTGTCTTGTATAGGTTAGCATTTAAACAAGTATTTGAGTCTGAGAAGTTTGTCTTGTCAAAGGGTGGCTCTTTTGTAGGCTTTGGCTATTTGATGAATGGTATGTTTATGTTAAATTTAAATAAAAAGAGTTTTGTTTCAACTTCTGTTTATGTTGCAAATGAAAACTCTGTTGATTCTAGTTTGTGGCATGCCAGGCTTGGTCGTGTGAATTTTAAAAGAATGGTTGAAATGTCAAGAGATGGCCTTATTCCGGCTTTTGACATTAAAACCGAAAAATGTAAAACTTGCATGTTAACAAATATCACTAGGAAACCTTTTCCTAATGCGAAAAGGGACTCGTTGGTGCTTGAGTTAATTCATATGATCTTTGTGATTTGGATTCAACTCCGTCTTTAGGTAATAAAAAGTATGTTGTTACTTTTATTGACGTCACTTCACGGTTTTGCTATGTGTTTTAATTACATACAAAAGATGAAGCAATGGACAAATTTAAAATTTATAAAACGGAGGTTGAATTGCAAATGAATTTTTTTATAAAATGTTTACGCACCGATCGTGGTGGGGAGGATTACGACCCTATGTTTTTCCAATCCGTAGGAATCATTCATGAGACTACGGGCCTTATACACCATAACAAAATGGTGTGGCGGAACGGAAAAATAGAGTTCTCAAAGAAATGGTGAACTCTATGTTATCCTACTCGGGATTGAGTGATGGATTTTGGGGTAAATCCATGTTAACGGCTTGTTACTTATTGAATCGAGTTCCCAATAAAAGGAACCAGAGTAACATATATGAACTTTGGTTCAAGAAAAGGCCAAACTTGAGTTATATTCGAGTGTGGGGTTGTCGGGCGGTTGCGCGACTACCCGAACCCAAAAGAAAAACCTTGGGTGAGAAAGGTATTGATTGCGTCTTTGTTGGATATGTCGAGCATTACAAAGTCTATAGGTTCTATGTTATTGAACCTAATTGTTGGTCCCAAAGGGGTTATACAAGTACAACAATTTGTAGAAGGGGGGGGGGGGGGGTTGAATACAAACACAAATTTATAGTTTTCTAAATTGTTTATTGATAAATCAAACACAATTTTACAATTTGTTGCGGAATAAGATTAAGTAAACCTAATTTAAACAAACTTGAGAAGCCCTAAGTGTTCTTGCACAAGAAGATAGAAAGAAAGGAGAATGTAGAAAAACAAAAGGGTTTTTCTATGCACTAAGTTGCTTAGAGAGATCCTTCAAACTGAAGGGGTATTCCTCCTATTTATACCCATTGCATTAAATGCATGGCAGGAGTACTTTACACGTGTCAGCATTTGGTTGGGCGCATGCATATGACTTTTAGCAAGACATGCTTTTGGGTCGTATGGTGAACAGTGTGGTGGCAGAGTGGTTGTACGATCTTGGACAAAAGCATGTATCTTCTGACAATCCGTACTATGTGTGCAAGAGGATAAGACAAACATAGCTTGAAGTAGAAGTTTCATGATCAGCGATCGCTGAGAAGATCTTCCATCAAGGAGTGCTGATGTAAGTCAGCTATCGTTGAAACTTTCTTCTTGATTTGTCGCGCATATGGACTTGTCTTGGTTTTACTAATATCCGCATCAGATCATAAGTAGACTTGTCACTTGTTCATCAGCTTTGTCTTCGATGTCAGCGATGAACTCCTTTGTCATGAGGCTTGTCTTCAGGGATTACAATCAATACTGTTACATTTGAAATCATCAACGATAATGAACAGACTCAAGTTATCGCTGATAAAGCACATGTTATCGCTGATGGCAAAACATCAATACATACAAATGCTAATTGCAATTTTCACTAAGTAATTCTACGGGTCGTCATCAAATCACTGAGAGAGTTTGGATCAACAATCTCCCCTTATTTGTTGATGACAAAGCAACATAAGAAAATTGCTAAGTATAAAAAACATAAGGATGAAGAGGACTTATAGTTGTGTGTCCTATTTACTAATTTCAGGGATCTTTTCTAGTACTGAGGGAGTAAAGCACTTTCACTGACAAACTTTTATTAACTCGTAATGTGTTTACAGAGGGAAGTTGAAAGTTACAAGTATAAGTGAAAGAAAAATTACAAGTACTAAAAGAAATACTGATAAATTACAAAAGTTACAAGAAGGAAATCTATCAGCTATTCTGGTTTGTCCTTGAAAAGCATTTCGTCGTATGAATCTCCTTCAGTGAACATCCAGTCAGGTACTTTAGCCCCCTGTTGTTTTCTAAGCTTTGCTTTCATGAGGACATGGGTTTTGAGAAAGATGCATGGTGTTGATTGGTTGCACCATTGGACTAGATCTCTGAGTTGTTCAATTGGGCAGATAGGGATCTTTGAATTTCGTTGAAAGCGCAGGATACCATTCCAATCAGGGAAGATGATTCCATAGGGTTCACCTATCACTTGACCAGGTTTGAAGGCACCTCATAGTGGCAGTGATAAGTCGAGAGCTGATAAATCTGGTGATCCCTTGAGATTGTAATACCTGTTTCATTTTGGTTGGCAGGTTCATCAGAGGTTGACCCTTGCTTTTGTTTTCTCTTTGCTGGCCTTTGGTTTTGAAGAAGAGCTGGAGGAGGAGGTAAATCCATTCTCGCTGAGACCTTATTGATTTGCAAGTTCAAGAACTTCTCCATATAGGATTTGTACTTGGACATGGACTTTTGTATAACCTTTCTGATCTCTAGCCATTCATCAAAACTGAAGAGTGTCTGCTTAGACATGTACATTGTTTGTGATGAGTTGTTTTCTCTGAAGACTTAGAGTGTCACCAACATTGTTTTCTTCTTGGTCGAACCTGATACAGTTACAACAGTGATTCTGCTTGGATGGTAACTGTGGTTGATCTTTTCTCTGCACTAATATGACTGGGAGTCATTGTCAGCTTTTCCTTTTCAGGCTTCCTTCTCAACCTCTTTTATCAGTTGTTCTTGAACTCTGATCGTATTTCTTTTCAGCTTCTTATCAAACACTGGGTTCTGTGCTACCATAAGGGTAAGCTTGGCATCCTTTTGGCAGCCAACATATAGTTCCTCAGCTCTGTTAGACTCTTTGCATTCTTCCATAGTCAAGAATTCGAGACCTGGTTGAGAAGGGATCTTGAGCCGTTGGCTTTCTAGCCGATGAATCATCGTCATCGTTATCAGCGTTCCAGGAGTTCTTGTTGGAGTCATCAATCTCCAACGCTTCTTCTTCTTCTTTTCTTCTTCTTCATCCTCTTCTTCAGAGGGAACATTTACAGTTTCACTGTTGGTGGAAGAAGAAGGAGTTTGAGTTTCTTTATTTTCCTCCCCCACAGCAATAGGGAGGTCTTCTTCATTTTATTTCTCCTTCTCCCCCTCTTTGTCATCATCACAAGGGGGAAGATTTTGAGGAGCAGCATCAGTGTTCACCCTGTCTTCTAGGTTAGGGATTGCTGAAGTGGAGGTAGGAGTAGCCTCGATTTTTTCCACCCTGGCTTTTAGGCCAAGGATCGCTTCAGTGGCTTTTAGGCCAAGGATCGCTTTTAGGCCAAGGATCGCTTCGGTGACAGAATTTGAGAGTGAGCCGACGGCAGTTGTGAACGACTACAACGAAGAGGTGTTAGCAGCAACATCCGTCGTCAGCTTAGAAACCTCCTCCATTAGAGCTGACAGCTGAGAATTAACAGCATTGGATGAGAGGGAGGTGGAGATCTCGTTCAGGGAAGTGCCGATAGCAGTCACGACGTTAGTGTTGGCGGTGATGTTGGTAGAAAGAGAATCCACGCGATCACTGACCTCCTTGATGGAGGTATTAATTGTTTCCAAATTAGGACCTACAAGTGAAAAGGAAGATTAAGCAAAGGGATGCTTAGGCTGAGTTATTTTAGAAGAAATGGGTAGGGATTTTGGAGTACCTGATGGTGCAGAGAAGAGACCAAATTGACTACTTCCCCCCATAAAATTCCATGTCATGCTCGAGAGGAGTCTTTGACATGGGTATTTATTGAGAGCCCCGAGAGGGAGACCATCAGATCCTACAACGTTGGTGCACATGAGTTCTTGCAACAGAGTTTTGCGTGTGTCAGTGAGCTTACTCACTGGTGCAGTTGTGGAGACCAAGGAAACAGAGGGAGAAGCGAAGTTAGTGAAGATGACCGTGCTTGGTGGCGGGGTGGAACTGGTGGTGCCAAAAACTACCTCATTGATGCTTTGAGGCACTGAGAGTGGTGGGGAAGTTACCAACATAGAATCAACGATGCTCAAAATCGCTAAAATAGTAGTCTCGGTGGCAGAAGTGGTGGAGCGTACCACAAATATTTCTAGGGTCGCCTGTGAAGAGGCGATCCCTGATGATGTTGTTGTTGGTGTTGGTTGTTGCGGGGGTTTCTTCTTAGAAATCCTCTTGGTCTTTTTGGATTTACCAAGAAGGGCGTAAGTGGGTTTCCTCTTTGAAGATGAGGATGGTTTGGCAGCTTGGGAATCCATGGGGGGTTCAGTCGTGGGCATCGCTGCGAAAAGCGAAGAAGTAGTAGAAGAGAGGCGTTGTTTAAGTTTAGAAAGACTAACCTCATCATCAACCCGCTCCACATTGAGGATACGAACCCCAAGCTTTAGGAGTTGATAGTCACCCTCGGTCAGGTTGAGCTGCTTCAGGAAGAACTGTAGGAGAGCTGAGACAAAGCAGACATAAGGGACTTTGAATTCCCTGTCTGGTTTCTCGACCTTGGTCATCAGGTCATCAAAAATCATCCTGGCATAGTCTATACTTTTTCCAGTGATGACGTTGTACCCTATCTGAAGTTGGGAGCGATTGGCGTTGTCCAACGATCCAGTTTTCCCGCTCATGGATTGGATAATGTGGGTGAACAAGAAGTTGAGTTCTGATGGCATTTTTGCTTTCAGGATTTTGGTCAACTTTTTGTCCATGATTTGAGATTTGGGCTTTGTCTCCACTCATATTCCATAAGGTCAAGGAAGGAGATCAGTTCTGCATCGGTGGGGGGTCAGTGAATGGTCGGGTAGTAGGTAGGTGGAGAGCTGAGCGAATACCGTTGGCAGTGATGCTACCTTCACCATACTAAGTCTGGATAGAAATTACAGTAACACTGTTCCCAGACTGAAGAGTCTTCTCAGCACGTTCTGCGGTGTACCATAACTGTTGTCGCATGTGTTTGTGGGCAGGAGGATCGACGTTCAGCGCGTAGAGTATGGGAGAGTTCCTTAGGAGAGTTATGACATCTTCCAATTGCAGTGAGGGTTTCTTCTCAGGGAATGTGAGCAACGCCAAGTGACTATTGCCAACCAATTGGACAGCTGAGAGGTCGAACTTGATGTTCTTTGATTTGACAAAAGTAGTTGCTTGGGAGGCCATTGCTAAGTATCAAGGAACAAAAGACAAGAAGAACAAAAATTACTTGGAATAGAAAGATGTTATCCCAATTAACAAGTAATGAAATCAAGATCTATCCAAAACTCTGTCTATCTCTCATTAACATCAAACTTTCAAATTCAACATGCCTAGCTTTGAGACAAGAAAGTTGAAACGTTTCTCATCCAAAGCCTTGGTAAACAAGTCGGCTAGTTGAAATTCAGTAGAAACAAAATAGAGTTCAATTGTACCTTTTTTGTAAAGCCCGTGTCCCGGTATGTTTATATATATTTTAATTAATTGCGTTAATATCGTTCTTTGAGCGAATCTTTACTAACGGGGTTAGCAAGTTGGACCAAATGCGTAATAAATCTTTTAATAATTTTAAAATGTTTACCTTTAATTGTTTTGGTTAGTGGTTTGGTGTCAAAAAGGACCTTATTGCTAACTTGGTTGCATTTTGGGTAGTTAAGAGAAGTCCTTAGAAGTCGAGGGACCTTTTCCGTCTTTTGGTGAAATTTTAAGCATGGATTCGGCCCATGCAAAGGGAGGGCCGAGACCCCTTTTTGCTATCTCGTTTCTCCTTTTCCTTGTATACCAAGCAAACCAAAACAACCCTAGAACCCTTTTCTTTTCTCTTGGTGTGGTGCGGCCGATTAGTAAGAAACGAAGAGAGAGAGAGTCGAGAAGAAGGAATACAGCAGCATCCCTCGCCGCCGCTACAGCTGTCGCCGGAGACCGCCACCACCCGCTGTCGTCGGAGTGATCGAGAGGGAGCGGTTTGGTTGTGGTGGTGAGACGCCGTCGTGAGGTATGTGGTTCTCGTTAGTCTCGTTCTTTTCTTTTCCTTTTCGTTTTTTTTCCGGCGAGACCACCACCGCCGCACGCCGCCGCTGCGGTGGCTGTGGGTGGAGGGCGGTGGCAGTGGGTGTCACTCTTAGCGTAAATCCCGAATCGTTTAAGCCGCAAACCGTTTATAAAGTTATCTTTTTATGAAAATTTTAGTGTGCTGTCCAGTTTTCGCACGACCATAACTTTTCCGTCGTAACTCCGTTTGAGCCGAAACTGGCGCCCACGGTTCAAGTTCAGGGTCGGACAAGTTTTCCGTGTTTTAGCGAAAAACTCGTTCGGTCTCTAACTGGGCGAAATAGTGGTCGTAAGTTCTGTGAATCGTCATTTTATGTAAAAGAAACTGCAGTTCTGTCACTGTTTTGCGTAAGCTGTAACTTTCTCCTCGTAACTCGGATTGGGGTGATTTCGGTGCCAAAAGTTCTCTTTTTGAGTCTATAAACTTTTCTGTGTTTTGTGCAAAATCCAGTTCGGAACGTAACTTAGGCCAAATCGTCGTTTTATACTGATAAGCGCTGTTTTTTTCGCCGTTCTGCGGGCTGATCTTATAAAATCCGTAATTAATTGTAGAAAAATCGTTAGGAAGCGTATAATATGTCCTTGGAACCCTAAATCAGAGGACTTTCTGGTCATGAATTAATATTGGGATTTTTCTGGGTTTAAAGGGGTCGAAACAGGTCCCGAACAGACCTGTTTTGTGAGAACGGAAATTGGTTTTAGTGACGGTTTAAGCGTGTGTCGTGTCATAGGGTCCGGGTATCGTATTGACACGTTTTAACATGCGTTTAGGTGCTGGAAAGTGACCGTAATTGTGAAGCTTGAATTGTGTTATTAAGCTGGGCGCGCATTCGAGGTGAGTTCTCTCACTGTGTAGTTAGGGGTTGTATGCATGTCATAGTAGTTTGTATGTACTACTGTCTTTGTGGTGTGAACTAGTTGTTTGTGGTGTGTAATATTTGATTGGTTTGAATGCTTAGTATAAATGTGTTACATTACAATTCGGTGGGACCGAGGAAGTGGAAAGAAACGTTGTGGGAACTCGGTGTGACGAGTGTGTTACATTACAATTCGGTGGGACCGAGGAAGTGGAAAGAAACGTTGTGGGAACTCGGTGTGACGAGTGTGTTACATTACAATTCGGTGGGACCGAGGAAGTGGAAAGAAACGTTGTGGGAACTCGGTGTGACGAGTGTGTTATATTACAATTCGGTGGGACCGAGGGCTCGGTGGGACCGAGGTGTTGGATACATAATTACTTGTAGATGTTTACTCGTTCTATGTAACTGTGATGTTGTTGCTTATGTGCGGATAGGGGTGATGTGTATATAATTCCTATCTGCGCATGTGTTGGAATTCACTAAGCTTCGTGCTTACCCTTTCCCAATAAACTGTGGTTTCAGGTCCGAGCGGTTCCAAGGCGTGACGAGTACACACTGGCGCGCGAGGAGAGCTGGTTGTTTTTATGATTTACTAATTAAACGTTTATTCCGCTGGTTTTTATTATAAAGATATTAATTATGAGTTTGCAACCGAAACATTGGGCTCATTTAATGAGTTGTTATAAATGAATTGTTTATTTAAAATTTAAATTTGCTTGTAATTTTTGGGACGTTACATTTTTCGACGTGATCTTTAATAAAATGATACCGTACTTCGATGTGCTTGGTTTTCGTGTGTTGAACCGGATTCACAGATATTGCTATTGCGGACTTGCTATCACAATAGATTGGAATCTTTTCATATTTACACGCAAAATCCGTCAGTTGGGTTTTCATCCAGATGACTTGTGAGCAACAACTAGCGGCCACGACATATTCTGCCTCCGCCGTAGAAAGTGACACACAGTTCTGTTTCTTAGACGCCCAACTTACCAACTTATCACCCAAGAATTGGATATGTCCGGATGTGCTTTTCCGGTCCAATAAACTACCACCATGATCCGCGTCGGAGTAGGTTGTTAGCGCGAATCCCGTGCCTTTAGGATACCATAGACCAAGGTAGGGAGTTCCTTTGAGATAGCGGAAGATGCGTTTGACGGCTCCTACATGAGATTCCTTAGGATTCGCCTGAAATCTCGCACAAAGACAAGTAGCGAACATAATATCCGGGCGACTAGAAGTTAAGTACATTAAAGATCCGACCATACCTCGATAGTGTCGTATATCAGTTTCCTTACCATGAGGATCTGGACCGATCTTTGATTGTGTTGCCATCGGTGTTCCAATGGAAGTACAATTTTCCATTTTGAATTTCTTCAAAATGTCAAATATATACTTTGACTGGTTGATGAATATCCCCGTGGAAAATTGTTTCACTTGCAATCCTAGGAAGAAGTTAATCTCCCCCATCATGCTCATCTGAAATCTAGTAGTCATCAGATCAGAAAACCATGTACATAAACTAGGGTTTGATGCACCGAATATAATATCATCTACATATATTTGTACTATTACCATCTCACCGTCTTCACGTTTGACAAACAAAGTCGTATCAACCTTACCTTTTTCAAAGCTCGAGACGAGTAGAAATTGAGATAGAACATCGTACCAAGTGTGCGGGGCTTGTTACAACCCATATAAGGCTTTATCCAAAATGTAAACGTGATTTGGATTCTCCTTGTCTACAAAGCCTTCGGGTTGTGAGACATATACCTCCTCTTTTAGTATTCCATTAAGAAATGCTGTCTTTACGTCCATCTGATAGACCGTAAAGTTTTTGTATGCCGCGTACGCCAAAAATATTCTGATTGCTTCAATGCGTGCGACTGGAGCGTAAGTCTCATCGTAATCTAGCCCTTCTTGCTTTCGATAGCCTTTAGCTACAAGTCTCGCTTTGTTACGAACTATGATGCCATCTTCATCTTTCTTGTTTTTGAACACCCACTTTTTTCCAATGATGCTTTTATCGGCTGGTCTTGGAACTAACCTCCATACCTTTAATGCTTCGAATTGATTTAGCTCTTCTTGCATAGCTAAAATCCAATCCAGATCATTTAAGGCTTCTTTTACTGTGAGTGGTTCAATGTTACTTAAAAACATTGAGAACATGCACTCATTTACGGTAGCACATAATGCAGATGAACGAGTTTGAACTGGTGAACTTGGGTCACCGATTATTTGGTGAATCGGATGAGCCTTCATCCACTTGGTTGTATGAGGGTGAGGAGCATAGGATTCTTGAACATTTTCAAGAGTAGCATTCGTCTCTTCTTCGGTTGGAGAAACCAGTGGTTCGGCACTTGGAAATTCTATTAGGGCATTATTGTAGCTATCAAGACAATATTAATATCTTGTACTGTTCTTCTTAGTAGAGGCATGGACATGTCATGGCCCTACTATATAAAGAAGACTCCTTTTTTTATTCCATAACTCTTGTAACACTTGTAGCATTTATCATTTACTCTTAAAAGATCAATATATGGATGACTAGTGCTCTCTAGATTCTCTCTCTACATTTCATTGCTAGATTCTGGGTTTATCAAACTCGAACTTCAATACAAAGGGGGAGATTGTTAGGGCAATATTTGGTTGTATAGAAGTTCAAGGGGATATTTGTAATTGTTTAAATTAAGCCTAGTTAGTGAACGGGCCGTGGGCTTGTTAACCACGGGCCCGCCATATATAATGTTTGTTTAGCCTTTGTTTTTAGGCTAGTTGTCTTTTTGCTTTCATAATTTGTATTGTAAAATTCTCTCAAGTTGAAAGCTAATTGGATGACCAGTTGAAATCATTCCGACCTGTTTCATCTATTGATTTCATTATTGTTCGTTGCACGGATCTGAGACTCTCAATTGATACCAATTGTGAATCCCAGTTTGATTAGGTAACAATAAATCAATAAGAAATAACACGAACAATTGATGATTTCAACTTGTCATCCCTCTCGTATTTATGATTCAAGATAGTTACAAAGGTTTGAATGAAAATCTCAACTATCTCTCTAAACAATTAAGCTCACTAATGAATCTCTCTCAATTGCTAATGAATCTCTTAGGAATGCTATCAATTGCTAACCTAATTCTAAGGTTAAGGAAAGCCTTATATACCAAGGCTTTACACAAGAAAGGCTTAAGCCCATTAAGCCTAAACTAAGCCCAATTAATGTAATTAAGGCTTTTACAATAAATAATTAATCTAATAAAGCTCTATATAATTATAGATATATCTTTCTAATATATAGGACATTTATGGTCCTAACAATCTCCCCCTAAAGATATATAAATATAAATCGGTCTTGAAACTTTCAGGTCTTGAACTTCTCTTCCTTTAGAATCTTTGAAACACTTCGGTGTTGCTTTTCTTCATGTCTTTTCGATGCTCCCCCTTGAATAAAGCTCTTGAATTTGATTTCAGCTTTAAAAGAACTTGTAGAACCAATATGCTCGATGGAGGAAAATTTTTTCAAGCGAACACCATTTGATAAGGAATGAGAATAATTGATTACTTGTAAGCACTTTGATCACTTTTATGCACTTTGGAAATCTTTGGATCTCTTAACAGAACTGTTACTCCCCTTTGGCTTTTGCATGGGGACTTCTTTACTCCCCCTCGGCTTTACTCCCCTTCAGCTTTTGCTAACTCCCCCTCAACTTGATATTCGCTGTATTCGGTGTCTTTGAATCTGTACCCTTTCTCCCCCTCATGATGAGTAGGAGCATCCGGAGCATCATGTATGTTCAAAGACAAAAGTAACGAGTAGCAAAAAATCCAGATAAATACAGTAAGTAACCATAGGGTAATCAACTAACACAGAAACACGTTAGTAACTGTTATCACAACAATTTAAAAAAAATTGTGTGGCCTATGTTCATAGATGGCAAAGGTAAATCTTTGATAGGACTTCCAGTTATCACTGAAGAAAATTTAAAAATTTAACTTCTCAAGCTGTTCCGGCAATATCACGAAGATATGCAATGTGAATCACAAAGACTCGTGCATGTGTGAAAGAAATAATTTATATCGATTTGGCTCAAAAATTGATTTAACTCGGGACGCAAGATAAAATCTATTGACACTGTGAATAGAATATGAAGTTCGGAGACCGGAGTTGGTGTCTTCCTTTTTCAATATCTAAGACCTCCGAGTGAGGAATAGATAGAGTATGTGCTAATTCTCCGTGAATATGTGAAACAAACATCTGTTGTGAGATGCTTGAGTGGTTGGGTGGGGGTGACACGAGTTATCGACACTGGGTCCATGTCTGTTTCAATATTCATCTCCAAATAACGAGAATGAATAGATTGTGTGGTTACCCGGATAACTGACTCGGTTTGGTAAGGACCAATAATTCTTTTAAGTCCTGTCACATACTCACCATATTCTTTTCACTCCGAACTCATCTATCAATCTAGACCCCTCACTGTTGTCTATAAGGGATGTGTTTCTTGGGTAGGTCCTTCCGGTTCGGGATAGACCATAGAAACAATGTTAATCCTAACACTCCTTTCATGCATCGAGTAAAGTATTTAAGTAAACAGTGAAATACGAGTTCTAAACTGAAATGTTTAGAAGTAAACGCATTTAAGAACGAGTCCTGATCTGAGATGATCAGAAGTCATGGTTGAAATACCAGAATTTCAAGAAACAAAAACAAACGCTAAACAGAATGACTCAGTAAGCATAGTGTTTGCAATAAATGAAACAATGATCAGAAAGTTTAATTGTGAAGAACAAGTCACAATTAATGTATCAGATAAGAATGGAATCATTTGCAAGAAATAGCGAACTTGGAAAACAACTAGGAATTCAAACGAGTGTATTTCCATCGAAAAATCAACGAATATGTGAGACATGTAAATAACTAAATTAAGAAAAATTGACACGTGGCAATCATGGAATTTAAAATTGGAGAATAACAAACACAAGTAAGTTATCCAGAATGAATTACCACGGTCTTTAAATTCAGTTTGAAGTTCACTTACCTTTCATAGAATAGTACTCCCCCTCAAAGTTGGCATAACCTTTGAATGCTCGTCATGTGATGTGAATAATAGAAATTAAAATCGCACATGACATTCCTGCAAAACAGATTAGACAGATTTTGGTATCCATCTTTTGATGGATCCTTGTTGGTTAGATGCCCTATGAGGACCTGGGACACTATAAGTACCATACCAATACTTAGCATGGTCTTTATTCACAAAGTCACTTGTTCCACAATAAGAGCAACACATCTTCTGTGTAGATAAGCTGATCAGTTTGTTAACAGAGTAAACTCGATCAGTTTTCACAAAAGGTTTAGCGTGGAAAGTTGGGTTGTTCTAGTCACTCTTAACAGAGATGGATGACTTTGGAGCAGGAGTGGTTCCTTTAACTCTCTACACCATGTTTACTTTCTTGAAAGATTTATTACCTGATTTGTCAAAGATAGGGTTATAAAACAGATTAAAGGTATGAATTAGATCCTTTGAAGAGCAATTTGCTCTAATGCAGGTCTTTGAAGAAATATTTCTGTGAATAGAACTTGAAGCAGTCTTAGAAAAGCAAGCTGAATTAACTGAATCACCGTAAATAGACTGATTAACAGTATCTGGACTAGCAAGATTGGGTGATTCAACATCAGAGTTTTTTCTTTCAAGTTCTTGTCATTATTAAACAGAACATTTTTCTTTTCAAGCATTATATCCAACTTCTTTTGGAGATTAGATTTTAGCCTCTTCTCTATCATAATATTAGATGACAAAACAGATAATTGCTTTGTAATCTTGGAAATCTCAGTTTGAAAGATCTTTCTTTCTATTGCAAAATCATCTTTCAAAATTTTTGATCTAAAACCTTCAACTTTCTTTTTCTCAGTCTCTTTGCTTAGAATGTCTGTTGATCCAAACCCCCAGTGATTTGATAATGACCCTCTCTTATATACTTAGTGAAAATTGTAAGTAAACAATATGTATCAGAGTTTCACTATCGCTGATAAGTACTAAGATCTTACAGTACCGCTGATAGGAACTCTTGCCCTTTAGATTAAACATTCAGCGAACACTGTTCACCATAATGCTCTGAGTCTGTTCAGTCCTTATGGTGATCGCTGATAAGTTAGTTATTTACTTATGTTCTCAGAAGACAAGTTTCACGTCAGCATAGGTTCTACGATGTAGTCGAAGATCAAGCTCAAGAACCAGCGACAAGTCTCCTAATGAACTGATGCGGATCAGCGAAGACTCGGATTTGTCCACTCAACGTGAAGTATCAAGTACAAGACTTCAGCTATCGCTGAACTTTATCATTCGCTGATAAACAATGGTAAAGCGCTGAATCAACGAAAAGCTGATCATGAAGTCCTCCGTACAAAGTACTTTTGTCTTAACCACTCTTGCACGACTCCGTACGATATGTCAGAAAAGAACCTCCTTATTGTCTGAAATCGTACAACCACTCTGATACTACATTGTTCAAACATGCGACTACTAAGGTTGTCAACAAAGGTCAATGATATGCAACCAATCAGCTGCTGCCACGTGTAAAGTGTAAAGTGTAAACTGCAATGCATTAAATGCATGCAGTATATAAGAACAAGAACTCACTTCGTTTTGAAGTAACTTGCTAACTCTGGACAAGTTCATCCTTCTTATCTTGAGATAGGTTATTATTAGTAATTTCCTTCTCTTTCTTAGTGTTCCAACTTGTTTAGATTTAGGTTTATCCTTAATCTTGTTCCACAACAAGCTGTAAATTGTTAATGATTTATCAATAAACAATTTAGAAAAGTAAAATCTGTGTGTTTGTATTCAACCCCCCCCCCCCCCCCCTCTACAAACTTGTATAGCCCTTTGGGACCAACAAGTGGTATCAGAGTGGATTTGTTTAATCCCATAAACAAGATCTGATCTATACTAAGATTTCTCTTCCTTGCTATTTCTGAAAATGGCTACCAACAAACACAAACTATATTGACAATGGTTCTCTTGCAAAACCCCCTAGATTCTCCAGAGATAATTTTAATCTATGGAAAAATAGGATAATTCTCTTCTTAGAAGGTGTAGACTCTACTATGCCTTACTATCTTGAAAACGGCCCATATATTCCTGTAAGAATTGATGTTGCAGTACCAGCCGCTGAGAATAGACCTGCTATTCCAGAAAGGCTGATACCCAAGGAAGTTCATATGTGGACTGACGAAGATAAGAAAAAAGTGGCTATCGACACAAAAGCCAGCTCCATGATATCCATGGCTCTTCCTGACGAAGGCTACCATTCCGTCATGGACCTGAAAACCTCAAAAGCTATGTGGGACACAATCTGTGTTCAGTATGAAGGTACTTCTGAAGTCCAGGACTCTCGAAAGATCAACCTGGTAAGACAGTACGAAAGTTTCATTTGTGGTAAGAATGAAACTCTCTCTGAAGTTCACCAACGTTTTAACTGTTTAATAATAGATCTGAAAACTGCTGGTAAGGAATATTCTAACTTTGAAGTGCTGACAAAGTTTTTAGAATGTTAACCTGAAAGCTGGGACAATTATTCTATGTGTCTCAAGCTGTCAAAGGATCTAAAATCAATGACCCTTTCTACCTTATATGGCACGACGCTGAATCATGAGCAATCGAGTCATCTTAAGAAGAATCTTGTAAAAGATTCCAAAAGCACCCCTGTTGCTTTAATCCCAGAGGAACCTTCCACTCAGCGACCCTCGGTCACTATCACTGAGTTGGAAAGTAACTCTGAAAGGTCATCAGATTCTGACTCTTCAGATGATGATGAATCTTTGGCTCTCCTCACTAAAAAGTTCAGGAGATTCGCCAAAAAGAAAATGTTCAGAAAGAATAAACCTTTTTCCATTACTGACAAGCCAATATCATCAGCTCCTGTTGATAAGGCTACTGCTACTTGTTTTAACTGCGAAAAGATAGGACATTTCGCTAACGAGTGCAGGTCTAAGAAAGTTTCGAGAAACTCAGCGTTTCCAAAGAAATCCTTTATTCCTAGGAATAAAGATGACAAATACGCCAAGCTGAAAGAAAAGTATGCGAAGCTGAAAAGCTTTAAGAAGAAAGGCAAAGGCCTGATGGCTAACTATGATTGGGTTGCCTCTGATGAAGAAGAATCATCATCTGACTCTGAAGATGATAAAGCCAATCTATGTCTTATGGCTAAGATTGAAGATGAGGAAGAAAGTTCAGACATTCCCTCCACTTCAACCTCTGCTATTCATGTATCACCTTCCTTCTTTACAAATATTGCAAATATTGATGAAGCTGATAGTCATCGTAAAATCGATCTCTTGACTAGAAGGTTATATGAAGCCATGAATGGCAAAACTGTAGTTGAAAACCAAAACCTTGATCTCGCTGAACAGCTTAAAAACTGTCACCTTCAAATAGAAAATCTTTCTAAAATTGAAGAAGATTTTAAAGATCAAGTGCACTTAAATCAGCTAGTCAAAATCGAGCACGAAGAAGCTATCGCTGCATTAAGAGCTGAAAAAGCTACTGTTGATGGATGGTATAATTCCTCAACAAAAACCACTGAGATAATTAAGTCTCAGATTCCCCTGAGTGATAAACGTGGTCTTGGTTACAAAGCTGATACTCTAGAACCAACCACTGATCGTTCCATGCTCTTATTTGGAACTTTCGTATCCTCAGTCGCTGATACTTCATCCTCTCAGTGTTCCTCTTCCAGACCGCCTATCCCTGAGGAAATTTCTACCTCTTCAAAAGGTAAAGATAAAATGGTTTATCCAAAACCTACCTCTGTCTTTAAAGATAAAGGTAAAGGAATTGCTTTTAACCAAAATCCTCAGAAGGGTACCTTAGTACCTAAGCTGAATGCTTCTAAAGCTTTAGTGATTCATCCCTCTGGATCAAGGAATCAGATCTCTGGATCTACTCAGCGTGGATCTATTCAGCGATCTACTCCTAGAATCAGAGTGGATGTCTCCGGTAGGAAATCCGAAGAACAGAATGTTCCTCCCATTTCAAAAGCCAATAGCTTACTTGGTGATGGTACTTCTAATTCAAAATCTAAAGCTCAACATTCAAATGGTCCTAGAACTTTTAGTTATAGGAAATGTTATCACTGTGGACTTACTGATCATATTGCTAGTAAGTGCCCCACATCCACCAAAGCTAAAAAGATAGCTAAGGTGAAGATCATTGCCCCCAAGGCAAAGAAGACCACTGAGGTTAAGAAATTAACCAAAGTGAAGAATGACAAAGCTGAATCTTCAAATGCTGTGAAGATTGTTGAACCTTCCATTCCAACTACTTCCACTGAAAAAAGAGTACACATGGTTAAGTGGGTACCCAAGAAAAACTAATCTTCCTTTGTGATGCAGGTTAAGAAGGGTATCTGGTATCTCGATAGCGGATGCTCTAGACACATGACTGGAAAGAAAAGCCTGCTCGCTGAATACAAGGAAGAGAAGGGTCCCTCTGTGACTTTCGGTGGAAATGGAAAAGGACATACACGAGGGTTTGGTGTACTCTCTAATGGTACAACAACCTTCAGAAGAGTCGCAAATGTTGAAGGGCTGAAGCATAATCTTTTAAGCAGCAGTCAGCTTTGCGACAAGGATAACAAAGTAATCTTTACTAAGGAATCCTGCTTTGTCACTGACAAAAAGGAGAAGATAGCTCTCAGCGGTTATCGTTTGGAAAATGTTTACGTAATAAACATGGACTCAACAACCACTGAGAACTCTTGTTTCATCTCAAAAGCCTCATCTGATGTCAACTGGCTATGGCATAAAAGGCTCTCTCATCTGAATTTCAAGACACTGAACACTCTTTCTTCAAAAGAGTTAGTCACTAGTCTACCTCAGCACTCATACGCCAAAGAGTCTTTATGTTCAGCGTGTGAGAAAGGGAAGCAGACCAAAGCAAGCTTTAAGTCAAAGCAAATCTCCTCAGTGTCATCTCCTCTACAACTTCTCCATATGGATTTGTTTGGCCCAGTTAACAAACAATCCATCGCTGGAAAGAAATATAGACTGGTCATAGTTGATGAATTCTCTCGTTATACATGGGTTATGTTTCTCCGTTCCAAGAGTGACACCCCTGAAGAACTCATCACCTTTGTTCGGAAGATGGAAACCCTGAACAACTTGACCGTTCGCTCAATAAGGAGTGATCATGGAACTGAATTCAAAAACAGTTCTCTTGAATCCTTCTTTGAGAGTAAGGGTATTTCTCACAACTTTTCATCAGTGAGAACATCGCAACAAAATGGAGTCGCTGAAAGAAGAAATAGAACAATTATTGAAGTTGCACGTTCAATGCTCAGCGATTCTCACCTGCCTACTCAGTTTTGGGCAGAAGCTGTCAACACTGCTTGTTTTACGCAAAACAGGTCCCTGATAGTCAAAAGATTCAATAAAACAGCCTATGAACTTTTTCATGGGAGAAAGCCTTCAATCAGCTTTCTTCACATCTTTGGATGTCAGAGTTTCATACTGAACAACAGAGATGCCGTTGGAAAATTTGATCCTAAGGCTGATGATGGAATCTTTCTTGGATATTCTTCAATCTCCAAAGCCTTCAGAGTCTTCAATCGAAGAATACAAACTGTAGAAGAAACTATTCACGTCACGTTTGACGAATCCCGTTCAGCGAACTCTAAACCGTCCGCTGATACAGAAGAACTGAATCAATGGATGTTTTCTCATCTTGTTGATTCAGAAGATATTCCCACTCCTCATACTCATACAGTTGAAGATGATAGTCCTACTATCATTCCAAATATGCAGAATAGTGAAGCTGAAACATCATGGGTCTCAGTTGTTCCTTTGAACACTATACCTGCTTCTGAACCAAATGTCTCAGACATTCCATCTACTTCTCATCAATCAGTGAATGAAATGACAACTGCACCCATTCCTCTCTTAGCTGATACTCCAGAAGTTGCTAAAGCCTCATCTTCAGCTCCTCCAGCTCAGGTTGAATCAGGGTCTTACACTCCGGCTCAGCGATGGACTGTAAATCACCCAATTGATCAAATTCTAGGTGATCCAAACGCTGGTGTTCAAACTCGACGAAGTGCATGTAATATTTGTTTATTTGTTAATTTTATTTGTCTGACTAAACCAAAGAAAGTAGATGATGCCCTCAAAGATCCAAACTGGGTCAGCGATATGCAAGAAGAGCTGACTGAATTCGAAAGAAACAAAGTTTGGAAACTTGTTCGAAGACCAACTGACAAGACAGTGATAGGCACTAAATGGGTCTATCGAAACAAGTTGAACGAACATGGAACTGTAACCCGCAACAAGGCTCGTCTTGTTGCTCAGGGATACAGACAAGAGGAAGGCATAGATTACGACGAAACATTTGCTCCTGTAGCAAGACTAAAATCTATTCATCTATTCTTAGCATACGCTGTACACAAAGACTTCAAAGTATATCAGATGGATGTTAAGTCAGCGTTTCTAAATGAAAAGCTGAATGAAGAAGTCTATGTGGAACAACCTCCAGGATTCTCATATCCTAAGCGTCCAGGTTATGTTTATAAACTGGATAAGGCACTTTATGGCTTAAAGCAAGCTCCACGTGCATGGTATGACACTCTATCTACTTATCTCCATATTGAAAATTTTGAGCGTGGCAAAATCGATAAGACTCTATTTTTCAGGAAAGTAAAAGGTCATATTATTCTTGTTCAAATATATGTTGATGACATTATATTTGGTTCTACTAACCCTGATCTTTGTACTCGTTTCGCTGATAGAATGAAAGATGAATATAAAATGAGCATGATGGGTGAACTAACATATTTCCTTGGTCTTCAGATAAAGCAAAATGAAAAAGGAACTTTCATTAATCAGGGAAAGTATGTTAAAGATATGTTGAAGAAATTCGACTTAACTCAGAGTTCAGCAATGAAAACCCCTATGGCACCACCGCTGACACTAGATAAGGATACTAATGGTATTCATGTTAATGTCACGTTGTACCGTGGGATGATCGGCTTTCTTTTGTATCTTACAGCTAGCCGACCTGATATTATGTACGCAACCTGTTTGTGTGCACGATATCAAGCTGAACCTAAGATATCTCATATGACCGCTGTAAAGCGAATTTTTCGATATCTTAAGGGTACTGCGAATGTAGGTCTTTGGTATCCCAAAGACTCGGGATTCGATCTAATCGCCTATTCAGATAGTGACTTTGCAGGTTGCAAATTGGATAGGAAAAGCACCACAGGAGGCTGTCAGCTCCTGGGTGGAAAGCTAGTGAGTTGGACAAGTAAAAAGCAAAACTCAGTGTCCACCTCCACAGCTGAAGCTGAGTATGTAGCCGCTGGAAGCTGTTGTTCTCAGGTCTTGTGGATGAGAAATCTACTACTGGACTATGACCTACAGCTCTCAAATATTCCAATCTATTGCGACAGCACAAGTGCCATCGTTATAGCCAACAATCCAGTGCTACACTCAAAGACAAAACACATCAAAATTAGGTATCATTTTATCAGAGATCATGTGATGAATGGTGATATAGAACTTCCCTTTATCCCAACTGATTATCAGTTAGCTGATCTGTTCACCAAACCTCTTGATGAGACAAGATTCAACTTTCTCATCAACGAGCTTGGAATGCTGAACTTTGAAGAGTAAAATCTTCAGCGGTTCACATTTGATCAGCGATAGGATAAAATCAACTTGTATAACCCATTCTATCATTTTCTCTCTGAATAAACTTGATTCGCTGATATCAAGGTATGTTTTCTCTCACTGACAATCGTATGTGAATGCAAGATTTCAAAACAAATTGCATCGCTGAATATCTCTTCCTTAATCAGCGATACTTTGAAATTTCCAAAACCAACACTGATATTTCTATTAAGTGCTTCATGTTTTCAAAAGTGTCCTTGAGTTTTCAAAACCTCAGAGACATCCTAGAATATGAAAGGACAGTTGTGACGTCATTGCAACGGATAAGCCCCGGCACGTTCTTTTTCTGACACACGTTTGCACGTTTCGTTTACCTTCCAATCAAATGCAAACACGTGTCCGTGTCATGATGGAAATCTTTTCCCGCTCAAGATTTTCTCTCTCTAATCTCACTATATAAACACTTTGTGGGTTTATATTTTTCCTTTACGCGAAAAACTTCTCCTCCAAGCAAAAAGAAAATTAATGTTGCATTTGTGCTCTCAAGTTTTCAAGAACTTCTTCTTCTTCAACGAACCAGGTTAATAATTCTGTTATTTACCAACTTCTTAAACTTGTTAATGATCTTCTCATTGTTTTTACAAGATCAAACAAAAGAACTTTTTCAAATGAAATCATTTCTTTCATGGTTTTATGAACACAACCTTTCATGGTTGTTCTTCAAGTTTAAACGCAAAATCTTAAACTTGTTCTTCACACATTCGTTTCCAGATTCCTAATTCTCAAAGGAAACTGGAAAACAAGATTTTTATTGGGTTTGCATTTCGTTTTTCAAAAACAAGAAAAACCCTAATCTTCATTAAGACATTTTCGTCTGAATGAAATGAACAAAATTCGAACCATCTTATTGGAAAATCATTCCACATTAAGATTATTCTTATTTGTTAATCTTTGGTTGAACTGATAATACAGAAATGGCATCTACTGACATTTCCACGGCTAAGAACACCACCGCTGAGAACACTGCTGCTGAGGAATTGGAAATTATCAAGGCTCCTCAGGTCAAGTTCACTCTTGAAGAACATGATTGGACAAAGTCAAATAACCTCTATGCGCTTCTCGAGTTTCCTCCTCGAAAGCAAGTCACACATCTGAATGATGCTGTGAATTTCCTAAAAAATTGTTGTCTATCCACAGCCCTAACAATAACACCTCCTCCACATCAGCTACTGCTATCTCAGTTCTGGTACTGTTGATCCAAACCCTCAGTGATTTGATAATGACCCTCTCTTATATACTTAGTGAAAATTGTAAGTAAACAATGTGTATCAGAGTTTCACTATCGCTGATAAGTACTAAGATCTTCCAGTACCGCTGATAGGAACTCTCGCTCTTTAGATTAAACATTCAGCGAAACTGTTTACCAAAATACTCTGAGTCTGTTCAGTACCTATGGTGATCGCTGATAAGTTAGTTGTTTACTTATGATCCCTGAAGACAAGTTTCACGTCAACATAGGTTCTACGCTAAAGTCGAAGATCAAGCCCAAGAACCAGCGACAAGTCTCCTAATGAACTGATGCGGATCAGCGAAGACTCAGATTTGTCCACTCAACGTGAAGTATCAAGTACAAGACTTCAGCTATCGCTGGACTCTATCATTCGCTGATGAAGAATGATAGATCGTTGAATCATCGAAAAGCTGATCATGAAGTCTTCCGTACAACATACTTTTTGTCTCATCCACCCTTGCACGACTCCGTACGATATGTCAGAATAGAACCTCCTTATTGTCTGAAATCGTACAACCACTCTGATACTACACTGTTCAACATGCGGCTACTAAGGTTGTCAACAAAGGTCAATGACATGCAACCAATCAGCTGCTGCCACGTGTAAAGTGTATACTGCCATGCATTAAATGCATGTAGTATATAAGAAGATGAACTCACTTCATTTTGAAGTAACTTGCTAACTCTGGACAAGTTCATCCTTCTTATCTTGAGATAGGTTTTTATTAGTAATCTCCTTCTCCTTCTTAGTGCAAGAAACTTAGTGTTCCAACTTGTTTAGATTTAGGATTTATCCTTAATCTTGTTTCCGCAACAAGCTGTAAATTGTTAATGATTTATCAATAAACAATTTAGAAAAGTAAAATCTGGGTGTTTGTATTCAACCCCCCCCCCCCTTCTACAAACTTGTATAACCCTTCGGGACCAACAAGTGGTATCAGAGCGGATTTGTTTAAACTCATAAACAAGATCTAATCTATACTAAGATTTCTCTTCCTTGCTATTTCTGAAAATGGCCACCAACACAAACACAAACTATATAGACAATGGTTCTCTTGCAAAACCCCCTAGATTCTCCAGAGATAATTTTAATCTATGGAAAAATAGGATGACTCTCTTCCTAGAAGGTGTAGACCCTACTATGCCTTATTATCTTGAAAACGGCCCATTCATTCCTGTAAGAATTGATGCCGCAGTGCCAGCCGCTGAGAATAGACCTGCTATTCCTGAAAGGCTGGTACCCAAAGATTTTCATACGTGGACTGACGAAGATAAGAAGAAAGTGGCTATCGACACAAAAGCCAGATCCATACTATCCATGGCTCTTCCTGACGAAGTCTACCATTCCGTCATGAACCTGAAATCCTCAAAAGCCATGTGGGACACAATATGTGTTCAGTATGAAGGTACTGCTGAAGTCCAGGATTCTCGAAAGATCAACCTGGTAAGACAGTATGAAAGTTTCATTTGTGGTAAGAATGAGACTCTCTCTGAAGTTCACCAACGCTTTAACTGCTTAATAATAGATCTGAAAACTGTTGGTAAGGAATATTCTAACTTTGAAGTGCTGACAAAGTGTCTAGAATGTTTACCTGAAAGCTGGGACAGTTATTCTATGTGTCTCAAGCTGTCAAAAGATCTAAGATCAATGACTCTTGCTACCTTATATGGCACAATGCTGAATCATGAGCAATCAAGCCATCTTAAGAAGAATCTTGTAAAAGATTCCAAAAGCACCCCTGTTGCGTTAATCTCAGAGGAACCTTCTACTCAACGACCCTCGGTCACTATCACTGAGTTAGAGAGTAACTCTGAAAGGTCATCAGATTCTGACTCTTCAGATGATGATGAATCTTTGGCTCTCCTAACTAAAAAGTTCAGGAGATTCGCCAAAAAGAAAATTTTCAGAAAGAACAAACCTCTTTCTATAACTGATAAGCCAAGATCATCAGCTACTGCTACTTGTTTTAACTGCGAAAAGATTGGACATTTCGCTAACGAGTGCAGGTCTAAGAAAGTATCTAGAAACTCAGCGTTTCCCAAGAAATCTTTTATTCCCAGGAATAAAGATGACAAATATTCTAAGCTGAAAGAAAAATATGCAAAGCTGAAAAGCTTCAAGAAGAAAGGCAAAGGCCTGATGGCCAACTATGATTGGGCTGCCTCTGAAGAAGAAGAATCATCATCTGACTCTGAGGATAATGAAGCCAATCTCTGTCTTATGGCAAAGATTGAAGATGAGGAAGAAAGTTCAGACATTCCCTCTGCTTCAACCTCTGCTATTCAGGTATCACCTTCCTTCTTTACAAATATTGCAAATATTGATGAAGTTGATAGTCTCCGCAAAATCGATCTCTTGACTAGAAGCTTATATGAAGCCATGAATGGCAAAACTATAGTTGAAAACCAAAATCTTGATCTAGCTGAATAGCTTAAAAACTGTCACCTTCAAATAGAAAAGCTTTCTAAAATTGAAGAAGATTTTAAAGATCAAGTGCATTTAAATCAGCTAGTCAAAATCGAACGAGCAGAAGCTATCGCTGCTTTGAAAGCTGAAAAGGCTACTGTTGAAGGATGGTGTAACTCTTCAACAAAGATCACTGAGATAATTAAGTCTCAGATACCCCTGAGTGATAAACGTGGTCTTGGTTACAAATATGAAACTGAAGAACCAACCACTGATCGTTCCATGCTCTTATTTGGAACTTTCGTATCCTCAGTCGTTGACACTTCATCTTCTCAGTGTTCGTCCTCTAGACCTCCTATCCCTGAGAAAATCTCTGCCTCTTCTAAAGGTAAAGAGAAAATGGTTTATCCAAAACCTACCTCTGTCTTTAAAGATAAAGGTAAAGGAATTGCGTTGAACCAAAATCCTCAGAAGGGTACTTTAGTACCAAAGCTGAATGCTTCTAAAGCTTTAGTGATTTATTCCTCTGGATCAAGGAATCAGATCTATGGATCTACTCAGCGTGGGTCTATTCAGCGATCTACTCCTAGACTCAGAGTGGAAGTCCTTGGTAAGAAACCTGAAGAACTAAACGTTCCTCTCATTTCAAAAGCCAAAAGCTTATTTGGTGCTGGTCCATCGAATTCCAAATCTAAAGCTCAACATTAAAATAGTCCTAGAATTACTATTAGTTATAGGAAATGTTATCACTGTGGACTCACTGATCATATTGCTAGCAAGTGCCCCACAGCCACCAAAGCTGATAAGATAGCTAAGGTGAAAATTGCCCCCAAGGCAAAGAAGACCACTGAGGTTAAGAAATTAACCAAAGTGAAGACTGACAAAGCTGAATCTTCAAATGTTGCGAAGATTGCTGAACCTTCCATTCCAACTACTTCCACTGACAAACGTGTACACATGGTTAAGTGGGTTCCCAAGAAAAACTGATCTTCCTTTGTGGTGCAGGTTAAGAAGGGTATCTGGTATCTCGATAGCGGATGCTCTAGACACATGACTGGAAAGAAAAGCTTGCTCGCTGAATACAAGGAAGAGAAGGGTCCCTCTGTGATTTTCGGTGGAAATGGAAAAGGACATACCCGAGGGTTTGGTGTACTCTCTAATGGTACACCCACCTTCAGAAGAGTCGCATATGTTGAAGGGCTGAAGCATAATCTGTTAAGCATCAGCCAGCTTTGCGACTAGGATAACAAAGTAATCTTTACCAAGGAATCCTGCTTTGTCACTGACAAAAAGGAGAAGATAGCTCTCAGCGGTTATCGTTTGGAAAATGTTTATGTAATAAACATGGACTCAACAACCACTGAGAACTCCTGTTTCTTCTCAAAAGCCTCATCTGATGTCAACTGGCTATGACATAAGAGGATCTCTCATCTGAATTTCAAGACACTGAACTCTCTTTCTTCAAAAGAGTTAGTTACTGGTCTACCTCAATACTCATATGCCAAAGAGTCTTTATGTTCAGCGTGTGAGAAAGGGAAGCAGACCAAAGCAAGCTTTAAGTCAAAGCAAGTCTCCTCAGTGTCATCTCCTCTACAACTACTCCATATGGATTTGTTTGGCCCTGTTAACAAACAATCCATCGCTGGAAAGAAATATACACGGGTCATAGTTGATGAATTCTCTCGTTACACATGGGTTATGTTTCTCCGTTCCAAGAGTGACACTCCTGAAGAACTCAGCACCTTTGTTCGGAAGATGGAAACCCTGAACAATTTGACCGTTCGCTCAATAAGGAGTGATCATGGGACTGAATTCAAAAACAGTTCTCTTGATTCCTTCCTTGAGAGCAAGGGTATTTCTCACAACCTTTCTTCAGTGAGAACACCACAACAAAATGGAGTCGCTGAAAGAAGAAATAGAACAATTATTGAAGCTGCACGTTCAATGCTCAGCGATTCTCACCTGCCTACTCAGTTTTGGGCAGAAGCTGTCAACACTGCTTGTTTTACGCAAAACAGGTCGCTGATAGTCAAAAGATTAAATAAAGCAGCCTATGAACTCTTTCATGGGAGAAAGCCTTCAATCAGCTTTCTTCACATCTTTGGATGTCAGTGTTTCATACTGAACAACAAAGATGCCCTTGGAAAGTTTGATCCTAAGGCTGATGATGGAATCTTTCTTGGATACTCCTCAGTTTCCAAAGCCTTCAGAGTCTTTAATCGAAGAAGACAAACTGTTGAAGAAACAATCCACGTCACGTTTGACGAATACCGTTCAGCGAACTCTAAACCGTCCGCTGACACTGAAGAACTGAATCAATGGATGTTTTCTCATCTTGGTGATTCAGAAGACATTCCTACTCCTCGTGCTCATACAGTTGAAGATGATGGTCCTACTATCATTCCAAATATGCAGAATAGTGAAGCTGAAACATCATGGGTATCAGCTGTTCCTATAAACACTATACCTGCTTCTGAACCCAATGTCTCAGACATTCCATCTACTTCTCAGCAATCAGTGAATATAATGACAACTGCATCAATTCCTCTCTTGGCTGATACTCCAGACGTCGCTGAAACCTCATCTTCAGCTCCTCCAGTTCAGGATGAGTCAGCGTCTCACACTCCGGCTCAGCGATGGACTGTAAATCACCCAATTGATCAAATTCTTGGTGATCCAAACGCTGGTGTTCAGACTCGACGAAGTGCAGGTAATATATGTTTATTTGTTAACTTTATTTCTCTTACTGAACCAAAGAAAGTAGATGATGCCCTCAAAGATCCAAACTGGGTCAGCGCCATGCAAGAAGAGCTGACTGAATTCGAAAGAAACAAAGTTTGGAAACTTGTTCGAAGACCAACTGACAAAACAGTGATAGGCACTAAATGGGTCTATCGAAACAAGTTGGACGAACATGGAACTGTTACCCGCAACAAAGCTCGTCTTGTTGCTCAGGGATACAGACAAGAGGAAGGCATAGATTACGACGAAACATTTGCTCCTGTAGCAAGACTAGAATCTATTCATCTATTCTTAGCATACGCTGTACACAAAGACTTCAAAGTATATCAGATGGATGTTAAGTCAGCGTTTCTAAATGGAAAGCTGAATGAAGAAGTCTATGTGGAACAACCTCCAGGATTCTCAGATCCTAAGCATCCAGGTTATGTTTATAAACTGGATAAGGCACTTTATGGCTTAAAGCAAGCTCCACGTGCATGGTGTGACACTCTTTCCACTTATCTCCATATTGAAAAATTTGAGCGAGGCAAAATAGACAAAACTCTATTTTTCAGGAAAGTAAAAGGTCATATCATTCTTGTTCAAATATATGTTGTTGATATTATATTTGGCTCTACTAACCCTGATCTCTGTACTTGTTTCGCTGATAGAATGAAAGATGAGTATAAAATGAGCATGATGGGTGACCTAACATATTTCCTTGGTCTACAGATAAAACAAAATGAAAAAGTAACTTTCATCAATCAGGGAAAGTATGTTAAAGATATGCTGAAGAAATTCGACTTAACCGAAAGTTCAGCTATGAAAACCCCTATGGCACCCCCGCTGACACTTGATAAGGACACTAAGGGTGTTCCTGTCAATGTCACGTTGTACCGTGGGATGATCGGCTCACTATTGTATCTTACAGCTAGCCGACCCGATATTATGTTTGCAACATGCTTGTGCGCACGATATCAAGCTGAACCTAAGATATCTCTTATGAAAGCTGTAAAGCGAATTTTTCGATATCTTAAGGGTACAGCGCATCTAGGTCTTTGGTATCCCAATGATTCAGGATTCGATCTAATCGCCTATTCAGATAGTGATTTTGCAGGTTGCAAAATGGATAGGAAAAGCACCATAGGAGGATGTCAGCTCCTGGGTGGAAAGCTGGTAAGTTGGACAAGTAAAAAGAAAAACTCAGTGTCCACTTCCACAGCTGAAGCTGAGTATGTAGCTGCTGGAAGCTGTTGTTCTCAGGTCTTGTGGATGAGAAATCAACTACTGGACTATGACCTTCAGCTCTCAAATATTCCAATCTATTGCGACAGCACAAGTGCCATCGCTATAGCAAATAATCCAGTGCTACACTCAAAGACAAAACACATCGAAATCAGGTATCACTTTATCAAATATCATGTGATGAATGGTGATATAGAACTTCACTTTATCCCAACTGATTATCAGTTAGCTGATCTGTTCACCAAACCTCTTGATGAGACAAGATTCAACTTTCTCATCAGCGAGCTTGGAATGCTGAACTTTGAAGAGTAAAATCTTCAGCGGTTCATATTTGATCAGCGATAGGATAAAATCAACTTGTATAACCCATTCTATCATCTTCTCTCTGAATAAACTTGATTCGCTGATATCAAGGTATGTTTCTCTCTCTGACAATCGCATGTAAATGCAAGATTTCAAAATAAATTACATCGCTGAATATCTCTTCCTTATCAGCGATACTTTGAAATTTCTTAAAACTAACTGATATTTCTATTCAGTGCTTCATATTTTCAAATGTGTCCCTGAGTTTTCAAAACCTCAGAGACAACCAAGAATATGAAAGGATAGTTGTGACGTCATTACAACGGATAAACCCCGGCACGTTCTTCTTTCTGACACGTTTGCACGTTTTCGTTTACTCGCCAATCAAATGCAAACACGTGTCTGTGTCATGATGAAAATCTTTTCCCGCTCAAAGATTTTCTCTCTCTCTAATCTGTCTATATAAACAATTTCTTGGTTTATATTTTCTTTTTACGCGAACTTCTCCTCCAAGCAAAGAAAGAATTCACTGTTGCATTTTGCTCTCGATTTTTCAAGAACAACTGTTCATCTTCTTCAAACTTCTAAGGTTAATATGTTCTTATTATTTATTAAATGCAAATAACTTGTTTCTGATCTTCTCTGTGTGTTAACGAGATCAAACAAAAGAACTTCTTAAAAATAAAATCATTTTCTTTCATGGTTTTATGAACACAACCATTTCATGGTTGTTCTTCAAAGTTTAAATGCAAAAAATCTTAAACTTGTTCTTCATTCGTTTTTCCAGAATCCCCTTCATCAAAGGAAACTGAAAAACAAGATGGTTTGAATTTTTTTTTAAAAACAAAAACCCTAATCTTCATTAAGACACTTTGTTTGACTGAAATGGACAAAATTCGAAACATCTTATTGGAAAATCTTTCCACATTAAGATTATTCTTATTTGTTAATCTTTGGTTGAACTGATAATACAGAAAATGGCATCTTCTGACATTCCCAATATCACAAACACTGAGAACACTGCTACTGACACTGCTGAGAAATTGGAAATCCTCAAGGCTCCTCAGGTCAAGTTCTCTCTTGACAAACTGGATTGGACAAAGGTGAACAACCTTTATGCGCTTCTCGAGTTTCCTCCTCGAAAGCAAGTCACACATCTCGCTGATGCTGTAAACTTCCTCAAAAACTGCCCCATCTCCACAGCCCTGACCATAACTCCTCCTGCAAATCAGCTTTTGCTATCTCAATTCTGGTACTCTGCCAGACATTCTCAGTTACCATCAGCCAAAGATCCCTCAAAAACCATCGACTGCATCCTCTGCAACACTGACTTTGGCACAATGAAGATTACACTACCATCATTCGCAAAGCCCTCAGCCTTCCCATTGCTACCAAGGAAAAACCCTTCGTTCCCCTCCCTGACCACAAGAAGAACTCAGACAGGGAAGCCATCATTGCATTATTCGACGCAATGGGCTATGTATGGGAAATAGGCAGGGATAAGAAGCCTGAGAAGAAGCTGACGCTGATAAAGAAGTCAAAAATGCCCAGCGAGATGAATTTCATCTTCGCCCATTTTATCAGCTGCATGACATCCAAGACCAGCTCCTCAGATCAAGCTGCCCAACCTCAGCAAGCAATGGGATTAGCATTGCTGAAAGGTCTACACATCGACTGGGCATCAATTATTTATGATGACCTAGTACTACTAGTGGACTCCATCGCTGACAGATCTCCATGGGTTCCATACCCTCGGTTCATCAGTGCCGTTTTCCAGAAAGGCCTAAAGGACAACTACCCAACAGAGGGTGACCTGAAACTCTCTCAGGTTGGCCCTAAGGTACTCGACTTTAAACCAGTAGAAAACGAGGTACGTCTTTCTACACTCCTGACTCTTCTTAACCCTACTTCTTCCATTTATGTAGCTCCTTCAGCGGACAAACCCACCGCTGATACCCCAGCTACAACCTCCATTCCTCTTAAAAGGAAACATTCTGACACCCACCTTAGTTCCAAAAGAACTAAGAAGACCAAGGAGCAACCCAAGCAATCTCCTGCTAAAGACTCCTCAGCTCCTCCTGTTGAGCTGAAGGAAAGTTCAGTGGTACGCTCTGCCACACCTGAACAAGCCATCCCTTCAATCCTAACTTCAGCGTCTCTAAACGCTGAGGTTACAAACTTGGATTCTACCCAACCTCCCTCAGTCTCTCGAAATACTGATGAAGTGATTCTCAGCGATTCCAACGCTGAACTCGGTGACCAACCTTCATTCTTGTCCTTCGCTTCTCCCTCCACTCATTTGGACACCACTCCAGTCATCACAGCTGCACCCGTCATTCCTCCAGAAGCTAAAGGAACGACGGAAGTAGGACCTGTGGAGCTGTCCATACGTCCACTGTTGGGAACTGAAAATGAGCTAAGTATGGATAGTGCTGCTAGTCCATGATTTCTACTGCTAAGTCTACATTAATACTGCCAGAAGAAAGTTAATACTGCAAGGTTACTACTGCTAGACGAAGTTACTACTGCTAGACAGGGTTACTACTGCTAGACACAGTTACTACTGCAAGTCAAGGTTAGTACTGCTGGTGCATAATTGAATATCTGTTAGTACTGCTCATGATTAATACTGCTGGAGTAATGTTAATACTGCTGGAGATGAAATCGGTTAATACTGCTGAAGATTGTTAGTACTGCTCATGAAGAATGAAGGTTAATACTGCTGACTTGATAAGTTTGGTATGCGATACTTTTGGAGACAAAGAAGGAATTGATCAAGATATGTTTAACGAAGATTCAGAAGATCAATTTACTTTTGGTAGTTATCTTGTAATTATTTCTGTATAAATAGTATTGATAGATAGCTATTAGAATATACACGATAGATGATAGACGAGTTAATATACGTGTAAAAAGCAATTCGATATTGTTTTTAGAGAGATTTAACCTCAAGGTGTAAGAACCCTATTTCTAGAGAAGTAGAAGTCGTCTTGGTGAGATCTGTTCATCAAGATTGAGGTTTGGTGTAAAGCTTGTGAGTAATAAAGTTTGATATATACAGTGTGTTGAATTCTATTGATTGTTCTTTAATTGATTTAGAGTTCTATTCCGCAAGATTCTCTAAATTATGTTTCTAAGAAGTTTAATTCTTGTTAAGAATCGATCCTGACAAGTGGTATCAGAGCATTGGTATCTTAGAAGCTATGGACAATTCAATGGATACTCACAGTACTCTTGTTTCAAAGGTTCCCATGCTCAAACCCAATGAATTTGACATGTGGAAACTGAGAATCAAGCAGTACATTCTTCTTACTGATTATGCAATATGGGACATCATAGAAAATGGCCCATGTAATGAAGGAAAGATTGGAGCAGATGGAAAGAGACCTCCTCCCAAGACAGATGCTGAAAAGAAAGTCAGACAAACAGAGATGAAGGCCTTAAGCACTCTGCTTTTGGCTATTCCTAATGAGTACCAACATCAATTCCAACACTGCACAGACGCACAGATGTTGTGGAATGCTCTGGAGAAAAGATTTACTGGCACAAAGAGCACAAAGAGAAATCAAAAGGCTATTCTCAGGCAACAATATGAGAACTTCATGTCTGCAAAGAATGAGTCTATGACTCAAACTTTTGACAGATTTAACAAGTTGATTGGAGAATTAGCTACTGTGGGTGTACACATGGATGCTGATGATGTCAATAGAAAGTTCCTTAGATCATTGGGAGAAGAATGGACCATGTACACAGTCTCATTCAGACAGAATGACCAATTGGAGGACAAAGAGCTAGATGACCTCTACAATGATCTTAGAGTATTTGAGGCTGAAGTTGAAGCCAAGAAAAGGCCATCTGGATTTGTTTATAATGCCGCTTTATTATCTTCATCCTCTGATAATGCTGCTAACCCTGATTCTGTTAATACTGCAGGTTCTGTTAATGCTGCTGGTGGAACTAATCAAGAAAAGACTACAGATTCTGTACTAGAAGCATTCTTTTCTAGTCATGTTCACTCTTCTCTAATCAATGATGATTTAGAGCAGATTAATGCTGATGATCTGGAAGAGATGGACATCAAGTGGCAGATGGCTATGCTATCAATGAGGGTGAAGAAATTCATCAAAAGGACTGGGAGAAACAACTTTTCCCAGAGAAGAGAAGATGGTGCAGGCTTTGACAAGTCCAAGGTTGAGTGTTATAAGTGTCACAAGATGGGACACTTTGCCAGAGAATGCAGAAGTGGAGGATCACATCAACAGGCTCAAAATGGAAACCAAAACAGAAGCTCCTCTCAAGCCCTTGTTTCTCAACAAGGAATGGGATTTGATTGGAGTGATCAAGCTGAGGAAGCCTGTCAGAATCAACCTCTTATGGCAGAAGTATCTGATATTCCCACTGAGGTACAATCTAAACTCTGTTCTCAAGCTTGCATTGATGCTGTTAAAAGATATAGGGATCACAATCAGGGTATGTGTGATAACCTTAAGAGGCTAGAGAAAGATGTGAAAGATTATATTAGGATTGTAGAAAGGTTTGAGGAACAGATTAGAGCTTTTCAAGCTAATGAACTTCAACACTCCTATGATACTAACTATTGGAAGTGGGAGAAGAATGAGTATGAGATTAAGCTGAAAGTGGCTGGGGAGGAGAATGAGAAATTAAAAGAAGAGCTTAAGAAGGTTAAACTTGATGTTGAAAAGTTTACCTGTGCTTCTAAAACCATGGATACCATCATTAAGGCTCAAATCCATGACAAGATGAAAGTAGGGATAGGGTACAATGCCACACCTCCACCCTACAATAATAACTACATACCTCCTAAGTCTGATTTGTTAGAGACCAAGGATAGGAAGGATCCTGAATTAAAGATTAATATAGATCCTTGTGAAGAAGAAGTAGTAGTTAAGGATAAAACAGAGAAGGAAGAATCTAAGGAGAATAAGAATGTTAGTAGTAAGGTTCCCTTAGACAATGAAATTGTGACCAATGAGAAAGATGGAAATCCTTGGGGAAAGAACAATGAGATAAAAAGGACTGAAACAGAAAAGGGAGTCCATTACACACAGACCACAGTTGTGGCTCCCAATACCTGTAAACATTGTTCTTGTAAGAAATCTCAAGAGATTAAGCCCCAAAAACATGATAACAAAAGGGGTAATCAAAGAAATTGGAATAACCAGTGGGCTATGAGACAAGGAGTTGATCAGAACAAAATTAACAGGCCAAAACCTTGTTTCATCTGTGGTAAGCTAAATCATTTAGCCAAACACTGTTATTTCAATCCTGTTAACCAAAGGTTTAATGCTCAAAGATCTTTTCAAAAACCTGGTGGTTACAGAAAGAATGGTGGCTATAAAAAGTCTGTGAGGAAAGTTGTGGCAAAGAAACAAGTTAAAACCAAAAGCCACATGAAAAAGGCAGAAATAGAAAGTGTTAGAGTATGGATGCCTAAAGGTACTAATGATAATACTGCCAACTCAGTTAGTACTGCTAACAATGTTAGTACTGCAGGAAGCAATAATGTTGCTAGCAGTGTTAGTACTGCTAACACAGTTAGTACCTCTTCAACAATTAATACTGCTTCTAGTGTTAGTACTGCTAAGTTAGTTAATACTGCTGAGAAGGCTAGTACTTCTGGAAGCAGTGTTAGTGCTGCTAACACTGTTAATGCCTCCTTAAAAGATAATACTGCTAACAATGTTAGTGTTGCTAACAAAGTTAGTACTTCTGCATCAGTTAGTACTGCTTCTAGACCTATCATCAAAACAAAGTACTCAAGCACTGATGTTCCTCACTTTGACAAGCTCATCAAAACAGAATGTAAGTATTTTGATGATCAAGGGAGACCCAAGACCACTATGGCTTGGGTCCCTAACAAAAACTAACTGTTTTATCTAATGTGCAGGGCAATCAACAGCTTAAGGGGAGAAGCATTTGGCATGTTGACAGTGGTTGCTCTAGGCACATGACAGGTAACATGGCCTGCCTTCAATAATTCAAGAGGATTGATGAAGGGCATGTTACTACTGCCAGTGCATAGTTACTACTGCTTGTGCATGGTTACTACTGCCTGTATCTTTAGTTAATACTGCTCAGCAGTTAATACTGCTTGTGCAGTTAATACTGCTTGTGCAGTTAATACTGCTCGGTAGTTAATACTGCTTTGAGTGGTTAATACTGCTTTTGTTAATTCTAGGGTTAATACTGCGTATAAATACCCTGTAAGCCCGCCTTCGCTCATAACGTCTCTTTGAACTCGATTCTCTCTCACTCTCTTTCTAACCTATTCTCCCAAGAATTTCTGTGTTTGCTCAAGGATTTTCAGATACAATGGCTCAAAGAGAGTTTGTTGATGAACACAATGAGATTGCAATGCTTAAGAAGCCGAAGCAATCTGCAGGATTCCATGAAATTGTCGATTTTCTCAAGTCTTCGCATATCTCATGTGCACTAACAGTGGCTCCCAAGATATTCATTAAACATCAAAAACAATTTTGGGATAATGCTACTGTGGTGACAGAAAATGGGCAAACGGAGATTCGAACCAGGGTTTGTGATAAACCCTTGACAGTAACAGAGGAGATTATTCGCATACATCTTCAGTTGAATGATGCTTCAGGTATATCTTCTATTCCTAATGAAGAACTCTTTTCTACCATACAAAGAATGGGGTATGAAGGCTCTATTGGTATTTTCAAATTTTTCAAGTCAAAATTCTTTTCCCAATGGAGATTTCTTGTTCATACCCTTATGCACTGCATCTCAAAGAAAACAACTGGATGGAGTGAGTTCAGCAGTACCACTGCTTATGCTCTGGTATGTTTGGCCACTTCCAGAAAGTTCAATTTCTCCCAAATGATTTTATCTGATCTTGTGTCAAACTTGGAATCCAAAAAGAGCTTTTACATGTATCCAAGGTTTGTGCAAGAAGTTATTAACAAGGAATTGATGGACTTACCTCAGTTTACTGAGGTATATGTTCCCAAACCCCCTAAAGGGAAGGTTTTCTCAAATATGAGAAGAATTCCTAGGGACTCGGAAGGAGTTGACACACCATTGTTCTCTACAATGATGGTTGTGTCCCACCCCTCTGAAGGTATGGCATCAGGATCAAGGCCCTCATTAGATCATCCCACTGATGGCCAACCCCTACCTTCACTCACTATAAATATCCCTCAGCACATACTTCAAAAGCCCACTCCTGTTTTATCCAACAAGTTTCAAAGAAGAAAGGTGCACAAGGTTCCTTCCCTTGATGTACCTACTCAGAGCCCTAAGCCTTTAAGCCCTCAGTTGGAGCATTCTCCAATTGAGAATATCAACAGGGAAACCACAGGGGTGTCTCCCAACCCCAAGAAGGTGCTCTCTAAGGAGAAGGATGAGCATATGGGTGCTAAGGCTGCCACTACTTCTGCTAGCACAGAGAAGGACAGTGGTAACATAAATAAGACCTTCCCCATGGCAACTCTAAATGAGAAATCATTCGGAGGACCCAGGTGCCAAGAAACCAAGGGGGCAGTTAGTGCTTCTGCTAGGCAGAAGGCTTCTGCTACTACTTCCAGTGATCCTTTAAAGAAGGTAAACACTTCTAAACAAGGTGAGGATAGATATAACTATGATGAATTGATGGAAACCATTGGAAATGTCAACTTGGATGTTATGGCACAGAAGAAGGAGATTGAGCAACTGAAGACTGTGGTCACCTACCAACAGTCTCAAATTGAGAAGCTCAAGAAGATGGTCACCAAGTTGTTGCACAGAAAGAAAAAGGCAAGATTTGTGCTGAGAAGAAGAATTCCAACTGATGATGCTCCCAAAAAGGGGGAGTCAGAATCAGAAGCAGAACTGAATATGAAGGGTCTACAAGTTGAGGGGGAGACAGTTCAGATGGAGACTGAGATGGAAATTGATAATGCACAGTTTAAGGGGGAGTCCAGTGCACAGAATAAGGGGGAGACAGAAAAGGTGGAAGAGCTTGTTAAAGAAGCAGAAACTGTAAAGGCAGCAGTAACTGAAATTCCAAAAGAAGCAGTAACTGAAGTTGAAGCAGAAACAGTTAATGCTGCTCAATCTACAAAGAAAGCAGTAACAGAAACAGAAGCTGAAACAGTAACAGAGAAGCTTACAGTAGAAGAAGTGGAGGTTGCAGAGGCTTTAATCAAAGCCAAACATGATACACCTCCAACTGCCAAGAAACAGGAAGAAACTAAGGATGCAAAGATGGTTTTCAGCAGAAAGAGAACAAAGTCTGTGACTACTAAAAGGAAGTTTGTAAAGAAGCAAAGGGTAGAACCTGTTGAGAAACCAGTGGTAGAAGAGAAAGAAAAGGAAGAAGTTGCCAAGGATGAAGGACAAGGAGATAGTAAGACAGGTCAATCCAGTAATGCACAATCACTTAGCAATGAACAATGTGACTTGTACATCACTATGGTTGATACTGAACCAATCAAAGTGACTCCATTAGATTCAAAACCTCCTGAAATCAGTCACTGGGATACTTTGATAGATGAGAGAAAGGAGTATATCAGACTCAAGAGAGCTGATGGGCAGTTTGAAGTCTACAGAACATGGGGACAATTTATAAGAAGATGCTCAAGATCTGACTTGGAAGAGATGTTCAAAGTAGGCATGCAGATCTATGGTAACATGTTGACAGAAAGAGGTATGTCTATCACAAAGATGGTGTTAGAATACCTATGCCTAATGTTCAGACCAGAAGTAGTTCAGCACATAACAGCAAGACCTTTTCAAGCAGTAACCCACTGGATGCTCTATGAAAATTGTGGAGTGTATGTTATATCAATTGACAACACATATCAGTAGTATTATCTGGTGGATGAAATCTACAAACACTGCATGAAAAGACTGAAAGGGATGTTACATGTAAAATTGGTCTGCAACAAAGACTCTGCTATGGGAAGATTCTTGGTAAGAAGGATTGTAAATCAGAGTCTAGGTTTAAGTCCTGATCTATGCTTATATGATGACTAAGTTTTGGTAGCATCATTTGAAGAACTTGACTTCTTTTCTTAAAAGTCAAGTTAGGGGGAGATTGTTGGGAACTGAAAATGAGCTAAGTATGGATAGTGCTGCTAGTCCATGATTTCTACTGCTAAGTCTACATTAATACTGCCAGAAGAAAGTTAATACTGCAAGGTTACTACTGCTAGACGAAGTTACTACTGCTAGACAGGGTTACTACTGCTAGACACAGTTACTACTGCAAGTCAAGGTTAGTACTGCTGGTGCATAATTGAATATCTGTTAGTACTGCTCATGATTAATACTGCTGGAGTAATGTTAATACTGCTGGAGATGAAATCGGTTAATACTGCTGAAGATTGTTAGTACTGCTCATGAAGAATGAAGGTTAATACTGCTGACTTGATAAGTTTGGTATGCGATACTTTTGGAGACAAAGAAGGAATTGATCAAGATATGTTTAACGAAGATTCAGAAGATCAATTTACTTTTGGTAGTTATCTTGTAATTATTTCTGTATAAATAGTATTGATAGATAGCTATTAGAATATACACGATTGATCAAGATATGTTTAACGAAGATTCAGAAGATCAATTTACTTTTGGTAGTTATCTTGTAATTATTTCTGTATAAATAGTATTGATAGATAGCTATTAGAATATACACGATAGATGATAGACGAGTTAATATACGTGTAAAAAGCAATTCGATATTGTTTTTAGAGAGATTTAACCTCAAGGTGTAAGAACCCTATTTCTAGAGAAGTAGCAGTCGTCTTGGTGAGATCTGTTCATCAAGATTGAGGTTTGGTGTAAAGCTTGTGAGTAATAAAGTTTGATATATATAGTGTGTTGAATTCTATTGATTGTTCTTTAATTGATTTAGAGTTCTATTCCGCAAGATTCTCTAAATTATGTTTCTAAGAAGTTTAATTCTTGTTAAGAATCGATCCTGACATCCACGTACTCTCGCTGACGATATGGAACTTTACTCAGGAACTCGTGATTTTGATGAATTCACCAAACCTCCTGCGGGTACTCACCAACCCCTATACACTATTACTAAACCCCAAACTTCTGAGCTTTCCTCTGTTCACAAGTTTTTATATGTTACAGGTCCTAATTTGAGATACATCAACGCCTCTCTGACGACTATAGAGACGACGCTGAAAGGTCTCACGACTACTCTTTCCGACAACTCTTCAGCAGTAACAAACGCTGGAGAGAATCTTACAAAGCTGACAACTGTCGTTGAAAAGCATGCCTCCAAAGATGACTTGGAGAAGGTTGACAAGTCCCTCACCAACTTTGCAAAGGTTCTCGCTGATATCTACACCGACTACCTCGACATCAAGAAATCAGTGGACACCATGTCTAGCGAAGTCATAACGCTGAAGACATCGGTTGGCAATCTTGAAGGCGACATGTCTGCTGTCAAGACTGATGTCAGCTCCGTCAAAGCTAACATGAGTTCTGTGAAGACTGATGTCAGTACGATGAAGAATGACATCACTTCCATGAACAATTTACTACAGCAGATCCTGGCCAACAAAACTGCCCCTGCACCTGCACCTGCCCCTGCACCTCCATCTTTTACTACAGCGGATCGTGCTGAACTGATGAAGATCAATCCTGGTATTTCTGGCATAGAAAACAGATTATCAACGATTGCAATCTGTGTGGGGATCCCTGGCCAAGAAGACAGGGATACCACGTAAGCTGCTGAATCTTCACATTCCTCCCCCAGCCATCATGAAAAAGAGGGAGAGAAGAGCGCTGAAGACCTCTCCAAAAGCGCTGAAGACCTTTCCCATGATGAATCTATCAGGGGAGAGATGACTGAAGCAGCCGCTGGACCTCAGGGAGATGAAAACCCTGAGGGAACCGAGAAGCTCGCCTCTGTATCTGAGGGGGAGCAACTCGAAGAAAAAGCTGAAGAAACAGAGTCTGAAGCTGAAGATGAAGAAGCAATCGGCTTGTTTGATGATGAACCATCCTCTTCTCCAAAGAATGATGATGACGAAGATGACGATGATGATGATTCTTTTATCGTCAAGCCTGCTCAGCGATCTCTAGCTCTTAAAGGGATCCGGATAAATGAACCTTCAGGGGAGCGGACAAAGACAAAGCCATCAGCATCTGAAACTGACAAAGGCAAAGGAAAAAGTGTCTCTGAAAACGACAATCTGATGATCTTTCTTAAAAGGCCGGTTTGTCAGGTACATTAACCTTTTCCTTCACATCCCTCCTCTATACACCTTATCAGTTCTACACTCCAAACCTCTATATACTTTATTCCACTCTTTCTCTCTCTGTTCTACCCACGTTCTTACTTGTAAGATCGTTGTGTTTCACCTAGTCCTCTCCCCTGTTGGAGGATATCGCTGAAGTTCATACAGCTGAGACTTCAATAATCCCAGCTCCCAACGCTAAAGTTATAATCCCAGTCTTAGATTTGATCTCTGAGACTGAAGAACCTGAAGAACAGATGCTATCTCACAAAAACAGACCTTCCTTGGCTTCTCAAAAGCTAAGTGAAGAGGAACAAGAAAAGAGAGATGCAATGATCAAGAGACTCGAAGATCAGCGAATAATTCTGAAGCGTGATCAACTTCCTTCCATTCCTCCAAAGTTCATAGTTTCCCAAAAGGAATACAAGGAACACCTCAGAGCTGAACGCTTAATCGCTGAAAGAAAGGAAGCTGAAGAAAAAGATAGAGAATACGCCATCAAGCTTACTTAACGATCAATAAAAGACCCCAAGCTAAAAAGAGTTCCCATTGATGTTCAACGTCAGCTATGGGATGATGCTTAAAATATCGTTAGAGAAAAGACTAAGGTCTCTGACACGACTTTGGAATGGGCTAAACAAATGCTGACCTATCGATCTAGACCATCTAAAATCCTCAAAGCAAACATCAGAGGAAGACTGTACGCTGACGTTCCTGTTGTTGAAGTGGATATCTACAGAGATGACAAGACCAAGCAAACCTTATATGCGGCTACCTTAGAAAAGTTTGGTCTCTCTGAATGGTTAGAAACAAAATTAGCCATTCAGGGATCGCGCTCAAAGTTCAAAAGCCATGTCGAGAAGATCTTAAACAAACAGATCGACCTGCTTTTTTCTGCTGTGGATATTCCTCCTCTTCCTCAACAAAGAAAAGTCTCTGCTAAGAAAAAGAAAGTCTCTGATTCAGGTCCTCCTATACGGAATGAAACAGGTATTGGTTTCTCTCGTGCTGAAGTTCTTGGCCCTGATGCTGATCTCTCAGCGCTTGACACCTACCTACCACCTGGAGAAACTTTCATTCCTGGCACAGTTGTAAGTGATCCATATGGTATATTCTTTCTAGACTACGATGGAAACCATCACTTTCAACGTATCTCTGAGCTCCACCTCGCTCCCATCGAACAACTCAGAGATCTCTTATACTGGTGTGAAGTCAGACGCGACATCAAAGCTAGACACCTGAAGCCCTTGATTTTTGAAGAAGCACTGAAGAAAAAGAATCAAGGAGTAGATGTCCCTGATTGGATGATTGCCACATCAATGACCCTTGATGAACAACTCATTAAGGAAGAACCTTTTGACGGATAGGATCGCCTTGAAATTCTTTCTATCCTTATCTGTCTACATCTTTTGTACTTGTAATTTTATTCGATGTACTTGTAATTTTTCCACTTCCCTCTGTAATCTTTACAAAGTTTAAAGAAAAATTTCAGCGAATGTACTTTATTCCATCAGTACAGAAAAGATCCCAGAAAACAGTAAAATGGACAAATATTTTATGAGTTCTTTTTATCCTTATATTTTCATTAAATAGCAATTTTCTCTGTTGCTATGTCATAATCAAATAGGGGGATATTGTTGATCCAAACCCTTAGTGATTTGATAATGACCCTCTCTTATATACTTAGTGAAAATTGTAAGTAAACAATATGTATCAGAGTTTCACTATCGCTGATAAGTACTAAGATCTTCCAGTACCGCTGATAGGAACTCTCGTTCTTTAGATTAAACATTCAGCGAAACTGTTCACAATAATACTCTGAGTCTGTTCAGTACCTATGGTGATCGTTGATAAGTTAGTTGTTTACTTATGATCCCTGAAGACAAATTTCACGTCAACATAGGTTCTACACTAAAGTCGAAGATCAAGCTCAAGAACCAGCGACAAGTCTCCTAATGAACTGATGCGGATCAGCGAAGACTCAGATTTGTCCACTCAACGTGAAGTATCAAGTACAAGACTTCAGCTAACTCAGATTAAATGCATGCAGTATATAAGAAGATGAACTCACTTCATTTTGAAGTAACTTGCTAACTCTGGAAAAGTTCATCCTTCTTATCTTGAGATAGGTTTTTATCAGTAATCTCCTTCTCCTTCTTAGTGCAAGAAACTTAGCGTTCCAACTTGTTTAGATTTAGGATTTATCCTTAATCTTGTTTCCGCAACAAGATGTAAATTGTTAATGATTTATCAATAAACAATTTAGAAAAGTAAAATCTGTGTGTTTGTATTCAACCCCCCCCCCCCCCCCCTTCTACAAACTTGTATAACCCTTCGGGACCAACAGGTACTCTGCCAGACACTCTCAGCTACCATCAACCAAAGACTCCTCAAAGACAATTGACTGCATCCTCTGTGATACCGATTTTGGCACTATGAAAATCACCCATGCCATTATACGCAAAGCCCTGAGCCTTCCATTCGCCTCAAAAGAAAAACCTTTTGTTCCCCTCCCTGACCACAAGAAACACTCAGATAGGGAAGCCATCACTGCATTCTTCGATGCAATAGGCTATGTATGGGAAACTGGGAGGGACAAGAAGCCTGAGAAGAAACTGACCCTCATCAAGAAATCAAAAATACCCAGCGAGATGAACTTCATCTTCACTCACTTAATCAGCTGCATGACTGCAAAGACCGGCTCATCTGATCAAGCCGCTCAACCTCAGCAAGCAATGGGATATGCTTTGCTGAAAGGTCTACATATAGACTGGGCATCGATAATCTACGATGATCTGGTACTCAGAGTAGACTCCGCCGCTGACCGATCTCCATGGGTTCCGTATCCAAGATTCATCATCGCCATCTTCCAAACAGGCCTGAAGGACAACTACCCAAAAGAGGGTGACCTGAAACTCTCTTAGGTTGGCCCTAAGGTACTTGACTTCGAACCAGTGGAAAATGAGGTACGTCTTTCTACACTTTTAACTCTTCTCAACCCTACTTCTTCGACTTCTGCAGCTCCTTCAGCGGACAAACCCACCGCTGATACACCAGCTGCAACCTCCATTCCTTCTCATAAAAGGAAACACTCCTCTACCCAACTTAGTTCCAAAAGAACTAAGAAAACCAAGGAGAAACCCCATCAATCTCTTGCTGAAGACTCCTCAGCTCATCTCGAAGAGCTGAAGGAACGTTCAGTGGTACGCTCTGCCACAGCTGAACAAGCCACCCATTCCATCCCAGCTTCAGCGTCTCTAAACGTTGAGGTTATAAACTTGGAATCTACCCAACCTCCTTCAGTCTCTCCACAGACTGAAGAAGTGATTCTCAGTGGATCCAACGCTGAACTCCGCACCCAACCAACATTCTAAACCTTCGCTTCTCCCTCTACTCAATTGGACTCTAATCCAGTTGTCACTGGAGCACCTGTCATTCCTCCAGAAGCTAAAGCTGATACTCTTCAAGGAATGATGGATGTAGGACCTGCAGAGATGACCATGCGTATACGCACTCTAGCTGACGACATGGAACTCTTCTCAGGACACAGGGATTTCGATGAATTCACCAATCCTCCTGCAGGTATACACCAACCCATATACACTGTAACTGAACCCCAAACATCTGAGCTTTCCTCTGTTCACAAGTACTTATATGTTACAGGTCCTAATTTGGGAGACATCAATGCCTCTCTGAAGACCCTAGAGACGAAGCTGACAGGTCTCACCACTACTCTCTCTGACAACTCTTCAGCTGTAACAAACGCTGGAGAGAATCTCACAAAGCTGACAACAGTGGTTGAAGGGAAAGCCTCCAAAGCTGACTTGGAGAAGGTTGATAAAACTCTCAGCAACTTTGCCAAAGTTCTCGCTGACATCTACACAGACTACCTCTCCATCAAAACATCAGTTTAAACCATGTCCAGCGAGGTCACAACGCTGAAGACATCGGTTTGAAAACTCGAAGGGGATATGTCTGCTGTAAAGACTGAAGTCAGTTCAGTGAAGACTGACATGAGTTCGGTGAAGACTGACGTCAATTCAATGAAGAATGACGTGACTTCAATGAAGACAATGATGCAACAGATCCTGAACAACATGACCGCCCCTGCCCCTGCACCGACGCATTTTACTACGGCGGATCGTGCTGAACTTCTAAAGATCAATCCTGCTATTACTGGTCTAGAAGACAAAGTAGCAGAGATTGAAACTTATATGGGGATCCCTGGCCAAGAAGACAGTGAACCAAAACCAACTACTGAGTCTTCCCATTCCTCCCCCACTCATCATGAGGAAGGGGGGAGAAGATATCTGAAGACCTTCCCCATGATGAATCTATCAAGGGGGAGAAGACTGAAGACCTCACCCTTACTGAAGAGGGTGAGAAGACAAATGAAGACACAACCGCTGGACCTCAGGGAGATGAAAACCCTGAGGGAACCGGGAAGCTTACCTCTGTATCTGAGGGGGAGCAACTCGAAGAAGAAGCTGGAGAATCTGAATCTGAAGCTGAAGATGAAGAAGCCATCGACTTATCTGATGATGAACCATCCACTTCTCCAAAAAATGATGATGATGACGATGATGATGATGATGACTCATTTATCGTCAAGCCTGCTCAGAGGACTACAGTTCTTAAAGGGATCGTGATAAACGAACCTTCAGGGGAGCGGACCAAATCAAATCCTTCAGCGTCTGAAGCTGACAAGGGCAAAGGAAAAGGTGTCGCTGAAGACGATAACAATCTGATGATCTCGCTTCCAAAGCCAGTTTGTTAGGTACACTAAATCTCTCTTACACTCATCCCTCCTCTATCTATACACATTATCAGTTCTACTATCCACAACCTATACACTTAAACCAATTTCTCTATCTCTGTTCTACCCAAGTTCTTACTCGTACGATCGCTGTGTTTCAGCTAGTCCTCTCCCCTGTTTGAGGATATCGCTGAAGTTCCTACAGCTGCGATTTCACCAACAATAATCCCAGCTCCCAAAGCTGAAGAAATAATCCCGGTCTTGGATTTGATCTCTGAGACTGATGAACCTGAAGAACAGATGCTCTCTCATACAAAAAGACCTTCCTTGGTTCCTCAAAAACCATGTGAAGAGGATCAGAGAAGAAGAGAAGAGATAATAAAGAAGTTCGAGGATCAGCGAATCATTCTGAAGCGTGATCAACTTCCTTCAGTTCCTCCAAAGTTCAGACATTCTCAAAGATAATACAAGGATCACCTCAGAGCTGAACGTCTAATCGCTGAAAGAAGGGAAGTTGAAGAAAAAGACAAAGAACTCGCTATCCAGCTTACTCAACAATCGGTGAAAGACCCCAAGCTGAAAAGAACTCCAATCGAAGTCCAACGTCAGCTATGGGAAGACGCCAAGAAGATCGTTGAAGAAAAGAGAACCGTGTCTCGATCTACTTTAGCCTGGTGCAAAGAAAAGGTACACTTCAGACATCGAACTACTAGAATCAACAAGGTACTTATCATTGGAAGATCAACCCTCAAAGTTTCAATCGCTGAAATCGAGATATTCAGAGAGAATGGACAGTACAAAAAATTCTATGTTGAAGCTATCACGAAGTACGGTCTCTCTGAATGGTTGGAGATCAGATTAGCCATCTAGAAGTCTCAATATAAGTAAAAGGATCATTTCGAAAACCTGATAAATAAACAGATCGACTTAGTATCTTCTTGTGTGGATATTCCTCCCCCCCCTCCTCTCGAAAATCAGAAAAGAAGGGCCTCTGCAAAGAAAAAGTCTAAATCTTCAGACTCAGGTCCTCAGATTCGAAACGAAACAGGTATTGGTTTTTCTCTAGCTGAAGTCTTTGGTCCAGAACCTGACCTTTCTGCACTTGACACATCTCTTCCTCCTGATGAGACTTTCAACCCTGGGAAATTCTTAATCAAACCCTACAGGATATTCTTTATTGACTGGGATGGACGAAACCATTTTCAACGTATCTCTGAACTTCCCATCACTCCCATCGAACAACTGAAAGATCTCATCTACTGGTGTGATTTCAAAAACGACATTCAGGCGCGGCATCTTAAACCTTTGATTTTTGAAGAAGCGCTGAACAAAAAAATCAAGGAGTAAAGGTCCCTAACTGGATGATCCCCATATCAAAGACCCTTGATGAACTTCTCATTAAGGAAGAACCTTTTATAAACTGATAGGATCGCCTTATTATTCTATTGTATCAGTTATTCTTTTGTACATGTAATTTATTTCGCTTGTACTTGTAATATTTCCACTTCCTTTTGTAATCTGATTCGAAGTTTAAAGAAAGATTTCAGCGAAAGTACTTTACTCCATCAGTACAGAAAAGATCCCAGAAAACAGTAAAAGGGACAAATATTTTATGAGTTCTTTTTATCCTTATGTTTTCATTTTATAGCAATTTTCTTTGTTGCTATGTCATAATCAAATAGGGGGAGATTGTTGATCCAAACCCTCAGTGATTTGATAATGACCCTCTCTTATATACTTAGTGAAAATTGTAAGTAAACAATATGTATCAGAGTTTCACTATCGCTGATAAGTACTAAGATATTACAGTACCGCTGATAGGAACTCTCGCTCTTTAGATTAAACATTCTGCGAACACTGTTCACCATAATGCTCTGAGTCTGTTCAGTCCTTATGGTGATCGCTGATAAGTTAGTTGTTTACTTATGATCTCTGAAGACAAGTTTCACGTCAACATAGGTTCAACGCTGAAGTCGAAGATCAAGCTCAAGAACCAGCGACAAGTCTCCTAATGAACTGATGCGGATCAGCGAAGATTCGGATTTGTCCACTCAACGTGAAGTATCAAGTACAAGACTTCAGCTATCGCTGAACTTTATCATTCGCTGATAAACAATGGTAAAGCGCTGAATCAACGAAAAGCTGATCATGAAGTCCTCCGTACAAAGTACTTTTGTCTTAACCACTCTTGCACGACTCCGTACGATATGTAAGAAAAGAACCTCCTTATTGTCTGAAATCGTACAACCACTCTGATACTACACTGTTCAAACATGCGGCTACTAAGGTTGTCAACAAAGGTCAATGACATGCAACCAATCAGTTGCTGCCATGTGTAAAGTGTAAACTGCAATGCATTAAATGCATGCAGTATATAAGAAGAAGAACTCACTTCGTTTTGAAGTAACTTGCTAACTCTGGACAAGTTCATCCTTCGTATCTTGAGATAGGTTATTATTAGTAATTTCCTTCTCTATCTTAGTGCAAGAAACTTAGTGTTCCAACTTGTTTAGATTTAGGTTTATCCTTAATCTTGTTCCGCAACAAGCTGTCAATTGTTAATGATTTATCAATAAACAATTTAGAAAAGTAAAATCTGTGTGTTTGTATTCAACCCCCCCCCCCCCTTCTACAAACTTGTATAGCCCTTCGGGACCAACAATGTCTAATTCTTTCTCCAAATCGGATATTTTCAAAGAAAGTTCTCCATTCTTTTTAGAAACAGATTTGCTTTCGGTTTCAAACTTTTCTCTTTCTAAAATCAAAATTTTTTCAAAGTCGGAGATTAGTGTTGAAAGGTTTAGACATCTAAGCTCAAGACTCTTCTTCTTTTCAAGAGATTTAGTTGAAAAGCCAGATTGCTTTTGTATAAGCAATTGTCTTTCCTTTGCAAAATTTTCTTTCTCCTTTTCAAAAACCTTTTCAAGAGTAATTAGTTTATTTTTTTTTTTTTTTTTTTTTTTTGGATAGGGTTCCTGGGCCTTCGGCCCAGTACATCCCTGGCAAACACACCGACCGCGAAGTAATGCAGTCCTGAGATAATCCCCAGTGGCCACAAGTGCTGCGTGTGGGACTCGAACCCGGGCAAGCGCTATGAACTCCCCAGGCCCTTACCACCACGCCAGTAATTAGTTTACTTTTAATCTCAAGGTTTTCACAGTTCAGGAGTTTACCTTTCTCTTCTTCTTCAGCCAGCTTCTCAGAACTATTCCAGATTTGAGATTTCAGTTCCTTCAGTTCTTTGACGTACTTGCTGATCAAATCATCTTTCTGCTTGATATTTTTTTCATATAGTCTTGTTTGCTCTTTCTCAGTCTTCCTGATATCTTCTCGTGATGATAAATCAGATAGCTTCTTTTTCAGCTCAATGTTTTCCGCCTCTAAGATCGTTGCCTTTTCTTCAGATTTAGCAAGCTTATCAGAACTTTCAGATATTTGCAGTTTATGTTCTTTGTTTAACTTGTTGCACAATTCCTCTAGTTGCTTGATATTCTTTTCATAAAGTTTTTCACTTTCTCTACAATACGGATTGTAGCAGTACGACATTGTTACCTGAAAAAATGATCGTTATTCGGTGTTATTTTGAAGAATAAAAAATGTGGAAGAAATATCAAAAATTAAATCAGAAAAACAAATTTATAAAATAAATTTGTTTCCAAAATTTAAAATTTGATTATTGACGGTACGAACGAAATCAAAATTCGATGGTGAAACCTGCGAGAAAAAAACCAAGTTAGATCAAGACGACAAAATAAATAACAAAGATAATAAGCGTCGCTAATAATTGCAAATCGTCGCAAATAATCTCAAGCGTCACAAAAAAATTTGCAAATCGATCGTTTAAGAAAAAACGTTGCTTTTGTTAAAAACTTTCAGTCACGAGACGTTCGGTAACTCGGGTATCGACGAGAACTTACCAATCAAAACTTATCAAACACAACTTACCGGATGATAGGAAAATTGTGACTTACCGGAGGATAAGAATAGGACTTACCGGATGCGAAGAAATCCAGATGAGTAACTTACCGCACAAACAAAACATATCGGGTGATATGGGACCTTACCGGGTGATGATCAATTCCGGATAAAGAGTGGATTATCGGATGGGATTGTTTCCGGAAGAAGGTTGGTTATCAATCAAAACTTACGATCAAAACTTGCCAACCACAAAAACTTACGATCAAAATTTCTCAACAAAACAAAAAATGTATGTATGTATGATGTGTATTATCAATGATGAGCGCATACAAAGAAGTTGCTGTGTACGATGGAATAAAAAAAATCATCGAAAAATCATCGCTTTCGAATCCGAAAATCAAAGGCTATCGTATGTTCCCAATCCGAATGAAACTACTGCTCGAAAAGCCTTAGAAATGGTTGAAGAACGGATCGACTATCGCCGTGCTATCAGATGGTTCGAGGTACACTTTGCGCTCCGTAAAAGATATGTTCATAACTGGCGCGAACTTGAACTTCAATACAAAGGGGGAGATTGTTAGGGTAATATTTGGTTGTATAGAAGTTCAAGGGGCTATTTGTAATTGTTTAAATTAAGCCTAGTTAGTGAACGGGCCGTGGGCTTGTTAACCACGGGCCCTCCATATAAAATGTTTGTTTATCCTTTGTTTTTAGCCTAGTTGTTCATTTTGCAATCCTAAACTCATTGTAAACTATCTCAATATTGAAAGCTAATTGGATGACCAGTTGAAGTCATAACCTATTGTTCATATCTATTGATTTCATATTGTTCGTTGCACGGATCTGGAACTCACAAATCCTAATTTGACTGTTTGATTGTGTTTCTGGAAAACTCAAGTTCTTTGGTTTTGGTCTCTATTCATGCTAAAAATCCAATCTTTTTATCAAAATCTTGTTAGTTTGCTTCAAAATCGATTAGGGTATTGTTAGTTTTGTGTTTTGTTAGGTTTCGAATCTTTCAGGAACTGCTTTGGGCAACCCTAATCGCATCCCAGTCGAATTGTTTAGACACATCCATCCTTTCCGGATAACAGCAGCACTTTCCGGAACTTCGCAAAACTTCCCGGGTAAGTTCTCTTTTTTCGCTACTTTTCGGACAAAATTGATCCGGTAACCAAAAAGTTCCCGGTAAATCCAATTTATCCGGGTAACTCAAAGTTTCCGGTTGATTTTCTTTCTGGACATATTTTATCCGGTAACTCTGTCAATCCGGACATCATTCGGTAACCTCTGCTTCCCGTTAAGTATTTTCATTCGGTAACTTTCACTTTATCCGGTAACTACTCTCTATCCGGTAAACTTATTTTATCCGGTAACCTAGTGTTACCCGGTAACTTCAGTTTATCCGGATTCTTCTGCTATCTGAACAATTCACACACATCTGATCCAGACACTTCCTAATAAGACACCATTTCATCCGGATTCCTATCCAGTAAGGTCTGTTTATCTACTTTATTACCACTTTTACTCTATATCACTCTTAGAACCTGCGTTAGGACTTCCACTTATAGTGCCTTGCGTTAGGACTCCACTTTGAATCGAACCAATGTCTGACGATCACATTAGTGCAATCACCAAAGATGTCTCGCAACGCTCTTGCAATCGGCACCGATGCCAAGCCACCTACCCTCTAGCAGGGAGAATACAGCCAATGGCGGGACAGATTCCTTATATTCATCGAATCTAAGGAAAACTACGTGTACATCTGGCGTGCTCTATCTGATGGCCCACAAGAACAACCCATGAATATCATTCCAGCACAAGCAGGAGGTGCTCCAAATAGAACTGAGCCCAAGAAATACATTGATATGAGCGACGAGGAAAAGGGCATGTTCGATGGCGAAATGCATGCCAAGAGATATCTGGTTCAGGCTCTACCTAATCAGATCTACACAGCCATAGACAGCTACAAGCACACTTCAAAGGGCATGTGGGATCAGGTAGAAAAGATGATGAGCGGGAGCAAAGTCGGAAACCAACTAAAGATCAACAGTTGCATAACCAAGTTTGATGGCTTTAAGAAGCGCATCGGCGAATCACTCTCACAGGCCTATGAACGATTTTGCCTCCTACTGAACGAGCTCCACAAGAACAAGATCAATCGATCAAACACGGAGAATGCGCTCAAGTTTTGGACATCAAACATAACCATTTGATGGAGAACGTTCCAATCCATGAACTCTACGAGATGCTTCTACAAGACAAGGATGAAGTCATGGAGATAATGAGCAACCAGAAGTCCGCATCCAAGTCACATGTTGATCCACTCGCTCTTGTTTCTTCAAAATGAGGCAAATCTTCCAGCCGTCGATCCAAACGAACCCAAGAGCCGAGTGAATCCGAACCAGAATCTGAAGAAAAGGAGGAAAGCGATTCTGATCCTGAGCTGACTGCCATAAAGAAAGCGATAGCTCTACTCTCCAGATCTTTCCAGCAAAAAAGGTTTTTCAAGAAACCTTCATCCAATAATCAGCGCTACTCCACTTCTTCCAACAAGCGCCATGATTATCAGGATAAATATGAAGGAAAGAAGAAGGCAGATGAGCACAAGTAATCTGACCACAAGGAGAAGAATGAGAAGGAAGATCGCAAGCCCGTGCCTAAGAAGAAGGACAAACCAGTCAACTGCTACAACTGCGAGAAATTGGGTCATTTTGCCAAGGGTTGTAGAAAGCCCGTCGTGAAAAACGTACACTACTACAAAGCCAAACTTCTGCTAGCAGAACAGGAAGCGAAAGGAGAAGCTCTATTTGTTGAAGATGACCACTGGTTGGCTCATTCCGATAGTGAAAGCGAGTCTGAATATGCTGATGCTTTCATGGTCTACCATTCTCCTCCATCAGAAAAGACAAATCTGTGTTAGGTATGTGAACTTATTCATCAAAGCTTAATCGAACAGATGCAACCACTTGTTGAACGAATAGATTCTTATTAGGCCACCACTAATGAACAACTGATTGAAATTAACTCGTTAAAAGAAAAGCTAGATGTTTAAAAGCGCATAACTGAAAAATATAAGTTCGACAATGCTACTCTAAAAGAAAAATGTACAAATCTTTCAATCGCACCTAAGGAGTTAAGGGCCAAGATATCTGAATTGAACCTAAAACTTGATCAGTGTGAGAATGAGAAAGCATAGATTGTTTATCAATGCTCCTCTCTTCAAATCCATCCCAAAGAATTGGTTTCTAAAATAACTGATCTTGAAACCAAACTTCACAAAAGAGGTCAAACTGATCACACCATTCACATGAACAAACCGAAGGAATTCACATACTTTAACAAGGAATGGGGAATCGGATACGATAATCCACAGTACTTGAAAAAGGTTTTGACCATGAGACCAACACTTTATCACTTTGGTTTTCTCGGTATAGACAAAAAGTATCCTGAGTATAAAATCGATTGGACCGGTCCTCTTGAAGAAGAAAAGGAAGAGGAAACTGGGGAATAAAAACGCGCACACACCACTAAAATGCAATTACCTTTTGCGTATGACCGTATGAACTACTCGTACAAGAAAAATCCAAAGAACTACCTCTCGAATGACTATTTTGATGGCTATAAGGTTGTGAAGCCCAAGGATTCCACCAAAAAGGATGAGGACCAAGCACCTGAACCCAAAACTGAGACGGACACGTTTAAACTCTATATTCCTCCTCTCGTTTTGGAATCAAAAATAGTCGAGTTAGAGGAGACACTCGAGACAGAAAGAACCAGTTTTTAAAAGGAAAAGCAAGCGCTTATAACAGAACTTGAGAAACTCAAATCCGTCAAAACCGAATCTATGTCGGATGAGGGACAGGAAATCCTTCGGAACGAAATCAATCGGCTCACATCAAAACTGTCTGCTTTGGCAACAGAAGTGATGAAAGAGCATGTGAGCAACGGTCAACTCCAAGAGAAGCTTGACCTACTCCAAAACAAAAAGCAGATTTCGACCGAAACTTCCGCAATCTCTTCCAATACATCTTCGTGCAAAGCTTTCATAGGAAAAACTTCTTCACGAAACGGTAAAGAGTCTCAAGATGATTGTGTTATAAAGAATCTAAACTCTGATTTTTTTTCTTAGCTTCCGCACTATATTCTTCTAATAGCACAAACACAAAGTGTTCCTCGCCTCCCTCAACCAATCCTAGTCCATCGATTCCGGCTGTGAACAAAGTTTCTAAAACTGATTCTCGTTCACAAAATCATTCACAGCCGCAGCAAAAGACCGGTCGATCAACAGATAAAAATCATGTCTACTCAAATCTACTGACCATGCCGTTAATAATGTTTCAGATAAAATTGGTCGGGCTAAACAAGGAAAACAAAAGTGGGTAGCCAAGGAATCCATCAAGAACAAGTCGGAATCGAAGTCATTTAATATTGTTTTTTACTCTAGGAAGAACATTAATGATTGTGGTTTGAATCATTCGAATAATTCCGTTGAACAAAGTGTTAATTTTCCAATTAAACTTTATTCAATTCAGCATTTGATTTAGTTATCCCGTGATTGTTTATGTTGTTCTAATTGTGGTTTGAATGACTTTGATGATAATAAATATGCATCTGATTGGTTTGGTTCTTATCATGTTTATCATTCTAAACCTAATCACAAATCCCGTAAAACCAAAAGGAAGCCCATTTCAAAACGGGTTCCCCAATCAGAGGTTAAACCTACACCCAAGAGGAAACCCATTTCTAAACAAGTTCCTGAGTCAGGTGTTAAACCTAACCCTCCAGGACCCATTTTCAAATGGGTACCTAAAATCCGTTAACCTTGTTTTTGCAGGACGGTCATGTGTGGTACTTAGACTCGTGATGCTCCAAACACATGACCAGAAGGAGGGAGCTGCTCACGAGCTACACAGAGAAATATTGCGGAGACGTGAGATTTGGGAATGATGACAAGGCGCCGATTATAGGCTACAGCGACATTGTCCAATACAAGATCACAATCAAGAAGGTATCATACATCACGGGATTGGGACACAATTTGTTCAGCATCGGCCAATTCTGCGATAAAGATCTCGAGGTCAGATTCAAAGCTAAACGGTGTAGCGTCCACATTGAAGACGGAACGGAGCTGCTAGTTGGTACTCGAAAGACCAACCTCTACACCATAGACCTCGCTGCCCTGAAGACCGATGATTATGTTTGCCTGATGTCAAAGGCCAATTCTCAACAAGCGTGGATTTGGCACCGACGTCTCTCGCACCTCAACTTCAAGAATATCAACAAGCCGGAGCTAGGCGGACACGTGAAAGGCATGCCCGAGTTCAAGTTCGAGAAGGACAAACTCTGCGGGGCATGCGAGATGGGAAAAATGAAGCGTGCGACACATAAGCTGATGGCCGCTCCGAGCACGTCTCGGTCCCTCGAACTCATCCACATGGATCTGTGTGGACCGATGCGTGTTCAGAGCATCAACAGAAGAAGTATGTCCTGGTGATGGTTGATGACTTCTTACGCTACACTTGGGTGAAGTTCCTGCGCTCGAAGGACGAAACCCCGGAACTGATAATCAACCACCTGAAGACCATTCAACTGAACCTTCGTCAGCAAGTTCAGACTATCAGGATGGACAACGGGATAGAGTTTAAGAACCAAACGGTGAACGAATACCTGACATCTGTCGGTATCTCGCAAAACTTTTCTGCCGCGCGGACTCCTTAGCAAAATGGAGTGGTAGAAAGACGAAACCGTACCCTTGTCGAAGTCGCTCGCACGATGCTGTCACAATCAAAGTTGCCATTATTTCTCTGGGCTGAAGCGGTTGCAACTGCCTGCTACACGCAAAACCGCTCCATCATCAACAAGCAGTTCAACAAAACGTCGTACGAGATCATCAACAACCGCATCCCGAACATCAAGTACTTCCATGCGTTCGGATGCACGGGCTATGTCTTGAACGACAAGGATGACCTCGGGAAGTTCAGTCTGAAGGCAGACGAAGGAGTATTCATCGGATACTCCATGCAGGCTAAGGCTTATCGCGTTTACAACAAAGCCGCAAATTCATCGGATACTCCATGCGTAAACGTGACATTTGACGAAGCCGCAGATTTTGCTTCTGAACAACTCAGTTCAGAACCCGGTTTAACTGGTGTGTTAGCCTCCGAACTTTCACGTTCGGGATCTACAAAAACTCCAGCAAATCCAAATCATGCATCTACGTCAAACTCACATCTTTTTGATTTGGATTTACTGTTTCAACAATTTTATGCTGAATTCTTTAACTTACCTAACCCTCGTGTGTCTATGCATGTAAAGCCCGTATCCCGGTATGTAATTTATTAGTCTTAACTATTTTTTTAAGTTCGATTATTGTGGTTTCCATAAACGGGGTTAGTCGAGTTGGGTCAAATCGTTAAGTATCGGAATTCTTAAATTAGTTGGGTTAAGGTAAGATGTTGGATTGTTGAGGGGCCATTCATGGACTTAGACATAAGATGGGCATGGGTTCGGCCCATTCAAGAAGGGGACCGAGACCCCCCTTTTCTTTCTACTCGTTCCTTGCTTCGCATACAAATAAAACACTAAGCAAAACCCTAAACATCACCCTCTTTTTGTGTTGTGTGCTGCTGCCGTGAACCCCCACCACCACACCAGCGCCGCTGCTGGTGTTGGCCGGAGAGAGAGAGAGGGGTAGAGAGAGAGAGCAGCGCGAGAGAGAGAGAGGTAGAGAGGGAGAGAGCAGCGCGAGAGAGGGTGGTAGAGAGAGGTCGCCGGAGCCGCTGCTGTCGCCGGAGACCACCGCCGCCACTGCTGTTCGTCGGAAGTTTCGAGAGTGAGAGGAGCAGGTGCGGATGTGCGGTGTTGCAGCGAGGTAAGTCGTTTCCTTCGTCTCGTTTCCTTTCCTTTTCTTTTTCCGGCAAAACAACCACCGCGACGCCATCGCCGCCGCCGCCGTGCCCCGCTGCCGGAGGTGGCAGTGGGTGGTGCCCGTGGAGGAACCCTAAAACCACCTCTGGCCGTAACCTCAAACCGACGTAGCGGAAACCGAATCGTATAAACCGAACGCGTAAACCGTTTTATAAAGTTATCATTTTATGTGAAAAACGTCCTTTTCTGCCACTGTTTTGCGTTAGCCGTAACTCTTTACTCGTAACTTGGATTGGGGTGAAACTGGTGCCAAAAGTTCCCTTTCCGAGTCTAGTAATATTTCTGTGTTTCGTGTGAAATCCAGTTCGGAACGTAGCATAGGCCAAATCGTCGTTTTATACTGACAAGTGCTGTTTTTCGCTGTTTTGCGAGCTGTTCTTATAAAATCCGTATTTAATTGTAGAAAAATCGTTAGGAGGTGTATAATATGTCCTTGGAACCCTAACTCAGAGTACTTTCTAGTTATGTATTTTAATTGAGGATTTTCTGGGTTTAAAGAGGTCGGATCAGGTCCCGAACAGACCTGTTTGGTTAGACCGAAAAGTCGTTTTAGTGACGGATTAAGTGTGCGTCGTATTTTAGGGTCCGGATCTCGTGTTAATACTTTTTAACGTTCGTTTAGGTGTTGGGAAGTGATTATGGATTGTGAAGCTTGAGTTACTGATTTTGAGCTAGGCGCGCTTACGAGGTGAGTTCTCTCACTATATTTAATATTGGTTGTTTTACATTACTGTAGCTCGTGTGCGATAGCCTATTTATTGTGTTGTGGAACTAGATAGTGGGGTGTCTAGTTGATACTATGTTGTCATGTTAACTCGGTGGGACCGAGGATCCGGCGGGGCCGGAGATTTTATACGCGGGTGGCGTAGAGACTCGGTGGGACCGGGGATTCGGCGGGGCCGAAGATGTTATCATGTGGTCGGTGGGACCGACTTCTGCCTCTTAGGTGGGTGAGTGTGGATATGCATGAGTATGATTTGTTCGTAGACCTGTATGATCGTTTGTGTGTTACTATTTGTTTTAGGGGTAATGTGGAATAACTGTGTTATCTATGGTGGTTGAATTCACTAAGCTTCGTGCTTACCCTTTCCCAATAAATCATTGTTTCAGGTGCGAGTAGCTCCAAGGCGTGACGGGTACACACTGGCGCGCGGGAAGAGCTGACTATTTTATGATCTTCTTTTTTTAAAACAATTATTCCGCTGTTTATTGTTCGTAATAATTTTATTTAGTGGTTTGCAAATGAAACGATTGAATTATTAAATGTGTTTTTATTAATGAAGGGTTACTTTTAAAATTTAAAATTCCTTGTAATTTTTGGGACGTTACAACTTGGTATCAGAGCACGGCTTGAGTGAATCAAACGCATTTCGGTGTGTTTGATCTCAAGTTTGCGGCTATAAAATTTTCTTTAATGTTTTTGGAAAATAAAAGGAAGTAAAAATCCGTTTGAGAAACGGTGATCAAAGGCGCAGTGTGTACAGTCAGCCGGAGTCAAAGGGAAAGGTACAGTACTTAGTGTTTTATTGCTTTCTAGATCATAGGGTATGCATGCTAGATTGCCTGTTGTTGACACTATGTTGTATGTTGTACTGCTTGCTAGTAGGAATCAATGCTAGTTATAGTAGGTTGTTAAGTGAAGGCCCTATAGGTTGTATGCAGTAAGAATCATATAACCTTAGAATATTTGATTTAGTTCTATTGCGCAGCTCTTGTTTGAGTCCAACCGTTCTAGGATAGAATCTTGTATTCGAATGTCTATTTGATTCACGCTGCATGCGACTGGGTATTCGCGAGGCAACTCGTTATGGCTAACAGGGATTCCGTTGTAGCAAGGGTAGTGGGATGAGATGAAATTCCTAGTGAGCTGGGAATAGTGTATACATATGAGTAGGTATGCTAGATTGCTTGGTGCTTAATACACTGTATTGTATGATTGTTACTTGCTATTAGGAACTTATGCTAACTTTGATAGGTTGTTAAGCGAATGCACTATAGGTTGTATGCGGTAGGAACCGAATAGCCTTAGAATGTTGGATTTAGTTCTATTGCGCAGCTCTTGTTTGAGTCCAACCGTTGTAGGATAGAATCTTATATTCGAATGTCTATCTGGTTTCCACTGTATACGACTGTGCGTTTACGAGGCGACTCGTCAGGGTTAGTGGGGGTTCCGCCCTAGCAAGGGTAGTGGGGTATTATGTTTATTCCTAGGGAGCTAGGAAGAGTGTGTACATATGCTGGTGTGGGCATATGGGTATAGTTATCGGCGAGAAACTACTTGGGCGCTTCGGATGGAACTCGGAACGAGTGATGATAGGTGTGGAAGGTAGTAGTAGAGCTCCTACTATCGGAAACACAGGATCAATGCTCGAGTCGGGGAAAGTCACGAGGAATCCAAGGAGTTGAGCGTGAGCGTTGTTAGTGTGAATTATTATGTGCTAATAACTCGTTGTAATATTTACCCAGAATCGCCATCACAAGGAGGAACGACTATAGTAAACCTACTAGTACAGGTGTGTACTTGTTATGCTGTGATGGGATTATCGTTGGGGTAGTGTCGAAGGTTATAATTAGTAGTCGTTGGAATAAAAGGACGATTCTAGTATTAGTCACTTGGAGTGACGATGAGGATGATGTTTGTTTCGGGCCAAGATGGATGATTGTGCTAGAACCATAGGCTTATAGAGCCGACTTTGATTTGAGGAAAAATTGTAGGGATTATTTGACGTAATTTCCCATCTTTCCTAAGAGGTTTAAATGTCCGGATGACGTTAGTGGATCGGAGAGATTTGGAGGAGTAGGAGTCGAGGCGTAGAATGCCGACTGAGTCATGCACAAAGTTTGATTTTGAAATAGTTTGCATTAACAAATTCTTGTGTTTCAAATCATTTTATGGATGGTGTTTTGGAATTTTGGGAAATGTTCAGCACACACACAAGATTTTGAATTATGATTTTGAAAGTGCATGAAATCGTTTATCACGGGAGTTGCAAACTTTGTTAGAACTTGTCTCATTTCGTTATTTTTCCAACGGTTCTTTCGGGTAAGATGATATCCGTGTTTTGTGGTGTTTAAAATGTCGGGCAAGTGACTACGGTTTGTGACTTTAACATTGGAACTCCTCCACATATGTTAGAGTTGAGACGAAAAGTTACATTCCACGATGTCTGTTTAAAGCTATTTGAGTGATTTCGTTAAATAAGTTTTGTTTTACGACATGTTGAGTCGTGTGGGTTTAAATTCACGAGGTGCATACCTTATTTGTTTATGCGACCATTTGGGGAAATCTTGGAAATCAATTTAAAGAACCCCACCTTTTGAGATTTTATGAGATTTTAGTCGATATTTTCAATTGATGGAAACAGATTGGTTTTTATCTTTAAGTTGAAACTTACACGAGACAGTTGTGTTTTAACAAAAATATATTTGTAAACCGTTTCATCGTTTTGTATGACTAGCCGACGCGCGAAAGATTTGTTAGTGAACCCTGTGCCACGACATTTTTGTTGAAAAAAAAGGGAGGAATTTTGGGGTCAAATATCGTGGAACTGATTTTGAAATTATGTGCACACTTTTGTTGCACCCGGTGTAAGGTCGAACGGTTACTTTAAATACACGTCATGAGTCAATTCATACTAGAACCGTGACGGTTCATTTTCAAAGAAATTATTTATTTCGCTTTACGTTTGTGAGTAACTAAGCTGCAATGAAATGATTTTCGACATGATTTTCATTTGTGGGACGAGCGTGTCCATTTTTGCGTAACTACCGACCTGGTAATAGTAGTTTTATTGCTTACGGTCTTTTTGAAATGAAAAATCTTGACGTTGAAAACATTTTTGTAAATGATTTGTAAACCATTTGGGAAATGCGCTTTTAAGTGTTATGTGTCATTTTGAGAATTTTGAGGGTGTGAGCCCTTTTGGAAAACTCTTTTGTTTAACCTGTGTTGAGTTTGGGACTAATGTTGATTTTAGATTATTGCTTGCTTAAACTTTATTTAAACGCGTTTTTGACCGACTTATGGGTCTAGCAAGCGTGGAGCATTTTGCTCGGTTTCGACTTTGAGATAGTCGTGGGTCAATTGCACGGTTTTTAATGGCTCGATTCGAAGTTTTGTTGATGAGTTGTTTTGTTGCACAGTCTTGCACTTATTGCACGTTGCGTATTCACATGTTGGGTGAGTGAGTCATTCTGGGATAGGCATGTTGTTGGTAGACTGTTTTGCATTGGATCCTTGGTCATGTCAGTCAGTCATTGGTAATGGTCGGTTGAGTATTTCGGGGTGGGACCCCGGTATTCATGTGTTATGACCTTGACTTTCCAGTAGGCACTGGGAGGATATAGTTTTGGGCACTGACCTGAGAGGTAGTTCCGATGTGCCGGGCCTTGAGACGTACCTGGGAGGTAGGCGTTAAGGCGTATCTTGATACAGTGTAACTAGGTTTCCTAGAGCGAGCGTGGAGGATAAGTAGACGGTGGAAGATTGGGTATTCCACACGTGTTGTTAGTGTAGACCGAATAGTGTCGGTTAAAGGTATGATGCCCTTTGTAATTAAGAGAATAAATGCGCAGTAACCTTTTTGAAGTAAGTAGTATATTAGGGCGTCGACTTTTGGGCTTGAGGCCAAACACCTTTAGTGTAATCGGAGAATCGTAACCGATTTTAAAATAATTATGGTGATGGTAGTAGTAACCCTGAAATGCTCACTTGTGATGAATGGTTATGGTGGAATGACCTTCGTGGGTGATTTTAAATTTACTGGTTTGATGATTCGTGTGAAATAAATTTTGGGAGTCTTTTAGAGCTCGTGGAAGTTAATCGACAATTATTGGTAAGTATGATCGAATTTGAGTATCCTGTAGGGTATATTGGTGAGCACCTTTAGGAGGGTTAGAGCTTGAAATTGAATCGGGATGTATAGAATATCTAGGGTTGGGAGACAACCAAAGTCGTTTGACTAGGAATGATTCCAGTTGTTGGAGTGTTCTTCTGATCATAATTTTCAGTGTCCTAGAAGGGGTACGTTAGTTAGAAAAGTATTCGAGAAGTTTTAGAAGAATTTCAAGTGGACGTAGGAACCTGAAGTTGAGAGGAGGGAGAACTATCCGAAGCTATTCGTAGGCAGAGAGTTCGAGGACGACGTCTAATCCAAGTGGGGGAGAGTTGTAAAGCCCGTATCCCGGTATGTAATTTATTAGTCTTAACTATTTTTTTTAAGTTCGATTATTGTGGTTTCCGTAAACGGGGTTAGTCGAGTTGGGTCAAATCGTTAAGTATCGGAATTCTTAAATTAGTTGGGTTAAGGTAAGATGTTGGATTGTTGAGGGGCCATTCATGGACTTAGACATAAGATGGGCATGGGTTCGGCCCATGCAAGAAGGGGACCGAGACCCCCCTTTTCTTTCTACTCGTTCCTTGCTTCGCATACAAATAAAACACTAAGCAAAACCCTAAACATCACCCTCTTTTTGTGTTGTGTGCTGCTGCCATGAAACCCCCCCCCCCCCCCCACCACCACACCAGCGCCGCTGCTGGTGTTGGCCGGAGAGAGAGAGATCAACGCGAGAGAGAGAGAGGTAGAGAGAGAGAGGGAGAGAGCAGCACGAGAGAGGGTGGTAGAGAGAGGTCGCCGGAGCCGCTGCCTTTCGCCGCTGCTGTCGCCGGAGACCACCGCGGCCACTGCTGTTCGTCGGAAGTTTCGAGAGTGAGAGGAGCAGGTGCGGGTGTGCGGTGTTGCAGCGAGGTAAGTCGTTTCCTTCGTCTCGTTTCCTTTCCTTTTCTTTTTCCGGCAAAACAACCACCGCGACGCCATCGCCGCCGCCGCCATGCCCCGCTGCCGGATGTGGCAGTGGGTGGTGCCCGTGGCGGAACCCTAAAACCACCTCTGGCCGTAACCTCAAACCGCCGTAGCGGAAACCGAATCGTATAAACCGAATGCGTAAACCGTTTTATAAAGTTATCATTTTATGTGAAAAACGTCCTTTTCTGCCACTGTTTTGCGTTAGCCGTAACTCTTTACTCGTAACTCTGATTGGGGTGAAACCGGTGCCAAAAGTTCCCTTTCCGAGTCTAGTAACTTTTCTGTGTTTCGTGCGAAATCCAGTTCGGAACGTAGAATAGGCCAAATCGTCGTTTTATACTGACAAGTGCTGTTTTTTCGCTGTTCTGCGACCTGTTCTTATAAAATCCGTATTTAATTGTAGAAAAATCGTTAGGAGGTGTATAATATGTCCTTGGAACCCTAACTCAGAGTACTTTCTAGTTATGTATTTTAATCGAGGATTTTCTGGGTTTAAAGAGGTCGGATCAGGTCCCGAACAGACCTGTTTGGTTAGACCGAAAAGTCGTTTTAGTGACGGATTAAGTGTGCGTCGTATTTTAGGGTCCGGGTCTCGTGTTAATACTTTTTAACGTTCGTTTAGGTGTTGGGAAGTGATTATGGATTGTGAAGCTTGAGTTACTGGTTGTGAGCTAGTTGCGCTTACGAGGTGAGTTCTCTCACTATATTTAATATTGGTTGTTTTACATTACTGTAGCTCGTGTGCTATAGCCTATTTATTGTGTTGTGGAACTAGATAGTGGGGTGTCTAGTTGATACTATGTTGTCATGTTAACTCGGTGGGACCGAGGATCCGGCGGGCCGGAGATTTTATACGCGGGTGGCGTAGAGACTCGGTGGGACCGGGGATTCGGCGGGGCCGGAGATGTTATCATGTGGTCGGTGGGACCGACTTGTGCCTCTTAGGTGGGTGAGTGTGGATATGCATGTTTATGATTTGTTCGTAGACCTGTATGATCGTTTGTGTGTCACTATTTGTTTTAGGGGTAATGTGGAATAACTGTGTTATCTATGGTGGTTGAATTCACTAAGCTTCGTGCTTACCCTTTCCCAATAAATCATTGTTTCAGGTGCGAGTAGCTCCAAGGCGTGACGGGTACACACTGGCGCGCGGGAAGAGCTGACTATTTTATGATCTTCTTTTTTTAAAACAATTATTCCGCTGTTTATTATTCGTAATAATTTTATTTAGTGGTTTGCAAATGAAACGATTGAATTATTAAATGCGTTTTTATTAATGAAGGGTTACTTTTAAAATTTAAAATTCCTTGTAATTTTTGGGACGTTACAACTTGGTATCAGAGCACGGCTTGAGTGAATCAAACGCATTTCGGTGTGTTTGATCTCAAGTTTGCGGCTATAAAATTTTCTTTAAAGTTTTTGGAAAATAAAAGGAAGGAAAAATCCGTTTGAGAAACGGTGATCAAAGGCGCAGTGTGTACAGTCAGCCGGAGTCAAAAGGAAAGGTACAGTACTTAGTGTTTTATTGCTTTCTAGATCATAGGGTATGCATGCTAGATTGCCTGTTGTTGACACTATGTTGTATGTTGTACTGCTTGCTAGTAGGAATCAATGCTAGTTATAGTAGGTTGTTAAGTGAAGGCCCTATAGGTTGTATGCAGTAAGAATCATATAGCCTTAGAATATTTGATTTAGTTCTATTGCGCAGCTCTTGTTTGAGTCCAACCGTTCTAGGATAGAATCTTGTATTCGAATGTCTATTTGATTCACGCTGCATGCGACTGGGTATTCGCGAGGCAACTCGTTATGGCTAACAGGGATTCCGTTGTAGCAAGGGTAGTGGGATGACATGAAATTCCTAGTGAGCTGGGAATAGTGTATACATATGAGTAGGTATGCTAGATTGCTTGGTGCTTAATACACTGTATTGTATGATTGTTACTTGCTATTAGGAACTTATGCTAACTTTGATAGGTTGTTAAGCGAATGCACTATAGATTGTATGCGGTAGGAACCGAATAGCCTTAGAATGTTGGATTTAGTTCTATTGCGCAGCTCTTGTTTGAGTCCAACCGTTGTAGGATAGAATCTTATATTCGAATGTCTATCTGGTTTCCACTCCTGAAGATTCGTCCTCGACAACACTCAATGACAAACCTCTGAATTTCCCGGAACCAGAAGTTGCTCAACCTTCGACGAATCCTGCTACATCTCCTCCGAAAAACCGACCATCATCACCTGAAGCTATTCAAGACCTTCCGACCGGTAGGTATGTGGATCCGGACACCTCTCACGCGACTCAACAGCCGCTTCCACACACCACCAAATGGACCAAGGCTCATCCTCTACACCAAATAATCGGCGATCCTTCTACTCCGGTTCGAACACGAGGCGCATCGGCCAACTTCTGCTTGTTCTCTGAAGCACTCGAAGATCCGGACTGGGTCATGGCCATGCAAGAGGAACTCAATCAATTTGAGGCCTTCAGGGTAGGTGTGAGCAACACCGGGTACCCGCCCTTTTTCCATGGAACCGGAACCGGAACCGGAACCGGCGGTTCCTAGAAAGAAAGAACCGGAACCGGAACCGCTCCCGTCGGTTCTCTTTTTTTTGGAACCGGTCCCGGAACCGCTGGGAACCGGTTCCGGTTCCGGGTACCCGCTGGCAATTTTTTTTTTTTAACATTTTTTACAATAAAACATAATTTTAAAACACTTGCAAAGTAGAAAAAAACAACTTAAACTTAAAGTACCAACGTAGTTTTCAATTTTTCATACAACAAACGATTAAAACTAAAACTAATCCAATAAAAATAATTATTACATAACCAAATTAGAAAATAATTATTACATAACCAACTTAAACTTAAACTTAAGTCTTGATACGACATCAACAAAAGTACAAAACGAATAAAACGCTTCATGTCTTCACGGCACTTCACGACTTCATGGAACTTCACGTCAAGTCGTCAACACCTAACAAATAAAACACTTGGATCAAAGTCAAAACAAATAAAATACCTAACTAAACCAATACCATGCCATTTTATAAATTGTCACTACAATAAATATAAATTAGAAAATTACCTCAAAAAGAAATTAGTTGATGTTAACAAATGTCTCATCAAGATCAATACGACCAATTTCTGAAATTAACAAATAAAAAGCGCAAATTAGAATGTTACATATGAAATTAACAAATATAAATATATATGAAAAAAGACAATAAATAAGTAAATTACCTTCCTCGTATTTTTGCACATCCTCCAAATATTGTTCCATGTCCAAACATATTGATGATCCTCTCAACCAATCTTGAGCACATATCAAAGCTTCCACCGTCTTTGGACCCAAACTACTCCGAAACTCATCTACCACCCGACCGGATGTACTAAAAGCAGACTCACTAGCAACCGTAGAAACCAGAATGGCTAGAATGTCCTTTGCCATTGATCCCAATACCTTATATGTAGTACACTTTTCACTCCACCACCTCAAAATTTCAAACTTCTCAACATCCATTTTTTCAGGCGGAGCCTCAAGATATTCTTCCAACTCAGATTTCTCAATACCATCCCCAACATCATTTTCATAAAACTCATCATAGATTTTTCTCATTTGTTTATTCTTCACCGTCCCAACAAAATTTTGGTCACCATCATCATTCACAAAGAAAATAGAAGAATCATCCTTTGATGATGAAGAAACATTAGCATAATGGTCATATAATTTTTTCAAAACATCATATACTTGACCATATATATCACTAACTTTATCGGAGTCCGAAGGAAAGATTTTTCTTAATGAAAACTTCACAAACCTCATCTTATAACGTGGATCAAGAGCCACTGCAACTAAAACCATCACATTTGTTCTACCAAAACCTCCATAATATTTGTCAAACTTTTTTCTCATTTCATCACCCATACGCATAATACTAGGTTCATCATCCTCTCTCCACTCTAACAAAGAAGCAAGGACACCCAAGATCTCATGAAAATGCATATTAGCTGTAACATATAAAGTGCCGGAAATCCTTTTTGTGGCCTCGTAAAATTGTTTCAAACAAAGTGACAACGCTTTGGCATTTTCCCAATCTTGTTGGGATGGAAATCCATCTTTGAGTTCTTTTACAAAATCAGGATCTTCTTGTTTCATTCTTTTAAAAGCTTTCTCAAATTTAAGAGCCAAATCTAACATAATGTAAGTGGAGTTCCACCGTGTTGGAACATCTAAACAAACAGAACCCTTACACGGAATTTTAGACTTTAAAGCACACTCATCAAACAACTTAGCTCTTGCCGGAGAGCTCCTTACATATCTAACCGCACCTCGAATACTATTGATGGAATCCTTAACCATATTCAAGCCATCTTTAACAATCAAGTTTAAAATATGAGCAACACATCTCATATGAAAAAACTCACCTCCCAAAACAAGTTTTTCACTAAGATTATCTTTCAAATGCGCAACGGCAACATCATTAGAACTTGCATTATCTACAGTAAGACAAGACAACTTATCTTCTATACCCCATTGAAGAACACATGATTCCACAACTTTTCCAATTTCCTTCCCTTTATGACTATCCATTAACTTGAAACTCAAAATCCTTTTATGCAATCTCCAATTATCATCAATAAAGTGTGCAGTCAAACAAAGATAATTATAATTTTGCACAATTTTCATGGACAAAAACCAAAATTTTATAAAAGTTAAGAACGAAATTCACAACTTTTAACAAAACTAGAGGGACTACAATGAATCATTTCAATACAAATAGTTAAGAACGAAATTCACAACTCTGTTTAAAGAAAATAGAGTAAAATACAAATATGTATACAATGAATCATTTCAATACGGTTCCCAAATAGAAGAAGAGAGAGGGAAGTTTCATAATTCTGATTATGCGTCATCCTGATTCATAATTCTTTTAGAATATAGAAGAATTATAATATAAGATCTCAAATCATAACTGTTGAGGGCAAAGCTATATGATTCCATTTCCAAACTCAATAAGAACATGATTACAATAAGAACATGATATGAATATCGAATACCGTCGCCGGAGATTTACCGGAAATCAGGTAAGAAGCTTGCTACTGGTCGGTGTGCGAGTGGACGGCGGCTGGCGGACGTGGACGGCGGCTGGCGGACGGGGACGGCGGCTGGCGGACGGGGACGGCGGCTGGCGGACGGGGACGGCGGCTGGCGGACGTGGATGGTGGCCGGCGACTGGTTTGTGTGTGTTCACTGTGAAGAAAAAAGATGAAGACAATGTATGATTGTATGCGGCGCTAGTAGATGAAGACAATGGATGGTGTGTGTGTTTTCACTGTGAAAACAAGAGCTGAAGACAATGGAAACCTAAACCCTAAAAAGAAATTTTATTAGTTTATTAACTTTTTTTATTTAGTTTAAATAAATATTTATATGTATATACTTAATATGTACCGGGTACCCAGCGGTTCCGGTTCTGGGTACCCAGCGGTTCCGGGTACTCGGTCCCGGAACCAGTCCCGGCGGGTACCCAGCGGGTAGCGGTTCTAAAAAAATGAGAACCGGAACCGGACCCAGTCACATCGGTTCCGTTATTTTAGGAACCGGAACCGGAACCAGTCACATCGGTTCCGGTTCCGGAACCGGCAGTTCTGGAGCGGTTTCGGTTCCAAAGGCGGGTACCCAGTTCCGCTGCTCACCCCTACCTCAGGGTATGGCGGCTTGTCCCACGTCCATCTCACAAGACGGTCATCGGCACAAAGTGGATCTTCAAGAACAAGAAAGACGAAGATGGCATCGTCGTTCGTAACAAGGCTTGCCTTATGGCCAAAGGATACCGCCAGCAAGAGGGTATTGATTACGACTAGACATACGCTCCGGTTGCCAGAATCGAGGCGATTTGTATGTTCCTAGCCAACGCCGCGCACAAGAACTTTACGGTCTTCCAGATGGATGTCAAGACCGCTTTTCTCAACGGCTAAATCAAGGAAGAGGTGTCCGTATCGCAACCAGACAGGTTCGTGGAAGACAAAAAGCCTAACTAGTAACTACGACAAAAAACCGGATGGGTTCCTGGACGACAAGGCCTTATACGGTTTGAAGCAAGCTCCATGCGCCTGGTATGATGCTCTGTCCAAATTTTTAATAAAATCGGGATTTTCAAAAGGTAAAATCGATACAAACCTGTTTATTAAAAATGAAGAAGGTCATATAGTTTTAGATCAAGTGTATGTTGACGACATAATCTTCGGTTCCACTAACCCACAGTATTGTAAGAACTTTGCCAAACTAATGGGACAATATTTTCAAATGAGTATGTTGTGTGAGATGAATTTTTTCCTCGGTCTTCAAGTTAAACAACTGTCGACCGGGATATTCATAAATCAGGCTAAGTACATCCGGGACATTCTTTGGAAGTACCAGATGGAACAGTCCTCACCAATGAAAACTCCCATGGCACCCAGTACAAAGTTACACGCCGATCCTAACGGAAAGGATGTGGACACCAAAACGTACCAGGGGATGATTGGTTCTTTAATGTACTTAACGGCTAGTAGATCGGACAGTTTGGTGAGTTGGGCATCCAAGAAGCAGCAGTGCGTCTCTACATCGACTGCTGAGGCGAAATACGTCGCCACCGCGAGCTGTTGTTTCCAAGTCATCTGGATGCGCACTCAACTCAAAGACTACGACTTCACATACTCCAAAGTGCCCATCTACTACGACTCGAAGAACGCCATTGCCATATCAAGCAATCTAGTCCAGCACACGAAGACGAAGCACATAGACGTTCGGTACCACTTTATCCAGGATCACGTCGAAAGTGGTACAATCGAACTCTACTTTGTTAATATTGAACATCAGTTAGCAGACCTTTTTACAAAACCCCTGGACAAAAAACGTTTTAACTATCTTGTGTCTAGGCTTGGTATGCTAAACCTGAAGATTATATCAAATCGTGCGCCTGATACAAGTTCCATACATCTACGAGAAACTGTCTATTCATCATATGTTGTCTAACCTCCAGATGATCAAGTACACACATTCTCGCATCTGTATTCTACTTGTATCGTACACACTTTTATGTTCAAATCTTTGTATTAATTAGGTAGATTTCATTTGTTTGCTTTCTTTTACCGTGTTTTCATTTTATGTTTATTTACTGTCGTCTGCTTTATTCTTGGATATATATGTGCTTTCACAATTTGTTCATGTGTTCAGGGGGGCACATAAGCGTATCAAGTAAGCTTGTTCTACGTTTGAGGGGGAGTGCCACACATTTATTTTTACTTCGGAAAGTTTTTTTTTTGTATGGACATTCCAAAGTTTTTCCTAAAATGACACCACTTGCACAATCTGAGGGGGAGTAAGAGTTTCCATATGCTAAGTTCGAGGGGGAGCAAGAAAATTAATTTTTTTAAAACTCAAAAGTTTTTTTCACGAAGTTTTGATAGTACAGGGGTCAATTTGTTAAAAACACCAAACTATCCGGTTGAGGTATCCGGATACCCACCTATCCTGATAGGTTTCCGGACCGGATAAGTATCCGGATACACCACCCGGTAACTTTTGGCCCATATAAAACCCGGACACCCTATCATTTCTCATTTTTCCTGGATAGAAAACCCTCAAAACCCTCTCAAGTCTTTCTCTCGCTCAGACACTCTTACATCTCAAGGTTTTCGATCGATTCCGTTTCCAAACCTCAGGTATGTTTACTATTTTGCTCTCTACTACTGTTCGATCACTCACACACATTGACGGTTATATTGACCCATGAATCGACCGACAGGGGTTTTCGGACCCCCACTTAGGGTCGGTCCATATTCTGATCGATTATGGTCTCCTTTACGCAGATTAAAGGTACTTTGTTGCTTATATTTGAGTTTAGAACTGCCTAGAATGCATAGATCTGAGTTTATATGATTGATTGGCCGATTCACGTTACCCGGATATCGTCCGGATAGTTTCAAACTATCCAGACACTCTCCATTGCCTTAGATATTTTATCCGGTAAATATCTCATTCGGAAAGATGTCTCATCTGGTAACCATGTCACCCTGAAACCCCAGTTGTCCGGAAACCTTTATGGTTTCCGGTAAGTTCAACTATCCGGGAGGTGCATGGTTGTCCGGTCACCATTAACATCCGGTAACCCTAGTTGTCCGGAAACCTTATGGTTTCCGGTAAGTTCAACTATCCGGTTGTGTTTAATTGTCCGGTATCCTCAATTGTCCGGTAACATTTGTATCCAGATAGCTCATGCTTATCCGATAACTTGTTTTTGTCCGGTAACCTTTTACCCGGACACTTTATCTACTTTGGCACTATCAGTACCCTATGTCTCACTGCCAATCCTCAATCTACTCAAGATTGAACAATTTTTTGACAAGGTACGCGCCAACAATCGTTCATCCGCCTGTAATCTAACACTGTGTCTTTCAGGTATTCAAATGGCGGATCAAGAACAACCACAAAACAATCCTCCTCAAGAGTAGTTCATAGACGAAGAGGCTGACAATGCCTTAGTTCCAGCAGATCACGGTATTGAACTCGAGGCCAATAATCACCACCTCCACGCTGCCGAGTTTCGACCACAACATCGTGTGGTCGTGGACATTCTTCTTGGTCATCCACTTTGCGAGGCGCTCACTGCTACTACCGACATCCCGGTCCTTTACGTTTACCAAGTTTGGCGTACTGCTCAAGTCGTCACGATGCTAAACTCTCAGACTATAATGGCGATGATCGATCATCACCCATTCACACTCACACCGGATTCCTTCCAACATCTACTATCTTTACATGAGGCCACTGCTGGCGGCCATGCTGCTTACGACCCCGCGGTCGATGACACCACCTTTTGCGCCGACATCCGCGCTCTCGGCTACAATCACGCACTCAACCGTCCATCCGCTTTCACTCGAAAGTACTTGGCACCCATCTGGTACACCCTGTTCACGACTCTGAACAGGTGTCTATCCTCCAGATGGAAGGGGATCGACCAATGCACAGCCGACTTCCTACGGCTCTTCCACACCGTCTGCTAAAACCGCCATATCGACTTCGTGTTAATCATCTGGCGCGACATAGTATAGGCCATCTGGCAAATCGGCGGAACAAAGGAGAAGAAGTTCCTTCCTTACCCACGAATCCTATTGTTGGCCATCCGTCAACAAATGGACGAGAATCCAAACATACCGCGACGCATAAACCACCCGGTATGTCCTCCTTTTAACTTACATTATCTTGTGATTCGTAACCCATCCAACGCCCAAGCCATGCCCTTACCAGAAGCGCTACTGGCACACACGGACCCCAATGCACGTTAGGCATAGGTGCTCCTGTGGTCAAGCCCGAGCCGGAGGGACCTCCCCAAGGAGTTAGACCCGAGAGACGTGAGGGTCCAAGGACTTGTGGAGGTAGAGTCCGGGTAGTTGGGGCTCCCGGATGGGGTGTGTTGAGAGTACAACATGGGAGGGGAATAGGCACGGACGGTGCATTGGATACGCGTGCCGGTACAAGCCAATCTAGCCGACCTGGAACCAGCCAACAACCTCGCCTACACACCACCCGTACCACGACTAACGCCGGACCGTCGACGTCCCTACACGAGGTCCCGGTCGTCACTGCCCCACGATGACCTACTCTTGATCGTGACCCCGGAACGGACACCACTGAACCTCAATCACCGTTCGAACAAACTAACGCGATGGATTCCGAGACAACCAACTCCGATACGGAATGCGCAATCCGCCTTTCCTTAATACCAACCCGTATCGGAAGTCAACCGCCATTGACTGAAGGATCTCCTTCTGACTCACCCACACCCCCCAACATTCCTACATCCTAGCCTATTACGGGAGACACAAGGAGAGCGGAGGGAGAATTAGTTGAAAAACTAAAACAGGCGAGTCAGAGAGAATGGAGATCAAAACAAAATCACGAGAGATCGAGCTTAAGTTCTAGAGAAGCTCGTGAGCGAATCCAAACCAGTGTCGCCCAGGTAGCCACATCTACTATCTCTTCTCATCCGTTGGGATGAGGTATTGAAGAAGCCGTCGTGGACCTAGCGACGCAATTGCACAGCCCCCCTAGCCACTCAACCAGCTCTCAACAGTTGGTTGTTTCATTTTCACACGGGGACATTGCACAAAGTCTACCGATCTCTCACTCGGAGAGTATCGGTATTGAAACAAGAGAACAGCCTCCCCCGTTCTCGACTTCTTTCAGTGCATATTCGAGTCTAGAGCCCCTTGAAATTATCACTTCTTTGGCTAGGACACAGGACGAGACTGCTACCATCGGTGCTCTTAGTAACCCGATCGGAACTTCCGTAGTAAGTTTGCCATTGGGCGGAATACGAGGATCGGAAGGAAATCCTACCATAGCCAACATCACGCCAGCTATGAACGTAGGTGGCACTTCTGTTGAATCAACAGTCGTGACCTCAATGGGCAATCTAAGTGATCCCGGCAGTGATTTACCCAACATCTTGTCAAGGGAGTATCTGGACAGCGCCCTAAAGACTGTCCGCGAGTCACTGGAAAAGCAGTTCACCACAGAGCTCGACAAAGTGAAGAGCCTCATCAAAGGGAAGGAAAAAGTGGTCGAAGCTGAAACCGCACCAACACCTCCACTGGCACCTGCTCAGCCAAATTACTCGGTGGATGATCTGAAGACCATGCTCCTTGCCCAACTGCTACAACACGACAACAAAGACTCCTAGATGGAAGCAGACCTCATCGCAGTTCTACGATCACAAACATCTGCCCCGTCGACATCCTTAACCAACCAATTGGACCAGCTTGACACGACTCTTAAGGACGTTCAGAAAGCCATTACTACCTTGTCCGAAAGAGTCGCCTCACTCGAAGACACCTGCAAGAGTCAAGCTGGTGGACTAAAGAGACGCCACGATGACCAAGATGATCCTGATCACCGTGAGGGGGAGAACAAGAGACAAAGACTGACTGAGTCCGACCCAATCATCACCGAAACAACAACAACGGTTTAACTGGAACCATCAATTGTGGCACAAACCGAAGACCAACCAGAAGCCCAGTTGAGCTTAGCTGAGATGGTAATTGACATGGAAATCTCAGATGATGAAGACCCAACGGTTGAAAAGCCCGAGGGAGATTCAGAGGCACTGATCGTACATATTGCACCGGAAAGGGATGCACTTGACCTGATAGATCCCGATACAGAGTTCGACCCGGAGACCGAAAACGCATGGTATCAAAAAGTCGCCAGTGCGATAAACTTCGAGGTAAACCTGATCTTTCCCACCGATGTCGACGATGAAGTAGACTACGATCAGTTTCTGCTGCAAAAGCTTTACTATACACCAGTCTATACTTCTCAGATTCCCGAGACTTCTACACCGCTACATCCGACATCCCCTCAACAACAGAATGTTTCTGATCAACCTCCTTCACAGCAACCTATCAGATGGGAGAAGATTATCATCCTCATTCCTTACCTTGAGGACCCCCTGAAGAAATTATTTGTTAACAGGTTACGCCCGATCGAGCCAACTTTCTGCCTTGGGATATCAAAGTTCGACAAAGATTACCAGAGCCAATATATAAAAGTAATGAAGAGGTGTCTACCAGTCATCCAAGTCAGAACAAAGCACAAAATCACTGAAGTGCTTAACATCCAAACCAGCCGAATTCTTAGAGTTCTGTTTCCAGTATTCACCGTCAGACGCAAAGATGGAAATGAATGGAGATTCTCCGAAGCAGACTTTAAGAACCTCAGACTGAATGACTTCCACGCTCTTTTGAAAGACCTTCGAACCCGAACTATCCGACCGATACATGTCACTAAAGTGCTCGAGGCTGTCAGACGATTTCTGCTCTACAAGGTACTCATATCTTACATTACAGATATTCAGATGGGAGTCGAGCACCGCACAAGGAAGATAAACCTGTTGAAACCGAATCAGAATGCACCCGAGTTGAAGATGTACCCCGAACACTCACTACTCCTTGAACCAGAATTTGGAATTGTGTATCTCAACGAGCAAAAAGAAAAGAAGTTTCTTCGCTTCAGCCAAGTCGACAGATTTTGCGATGGTACATTGCTAAAAGTCAGAGACGCACTCAGAGATATCATCACCAAGGAAAAAGATCTTTGGAAAGCATTTACGGCCAGCCTAAACGAATCAAACGCCTGAGAAGCCTTAGAAATAATTGAAGACCGCATCGACTATCGCAAAGCCATTTGAAGCTTCGAGATTCACTTCGCACTTCGAAAGAGATATGTTCCAAACTGGCAAGAACTTGAACTTCAAGTCAAAGGGGGAGATTGTTAGGACTAAATCTTGTTGAATAGAAGTTCAGGGTATTTATTGTAAATGTTTAATTTTGGGCTTAATTATGTAATGGGCCATGGGCCAAAATAGTTTAGGCCTAGATATAAATAGTATTGTTAGCCTTAGAAATCAGGTTAGCCAGATTAATCGTTTTAATCGCTCTTTATCATCTGTAAAGAAACTCTCTGAAAGTTTATCAATATTATATGGATGACAAGTTGAAACCATGCTGACTGATTACTATTCTATTGATTTCTATTGTGTATGCACTAATCTGGAACTCACAATGTCGTTATTCAAAAACCTCAGAAGGGTACCAAAGTACCAAAGCTGAAAACTTCTAAACCTTCAGCTAATCATCCCTCATCTTCGAAAAATAAGATCCATGAACATGTTCAGCGATCTACTCCAAAAATCAGAGTGGATGTGATTGGCAAGAAATCTGAAGAACCAAAGGTTCCTCTGATATCTGATGCCAAAGGTATTCTTGGTACAGGCCCTGACCATTTGAAATTGTCAAATAAACATGCCTATGGTCCTAAAGCTACTTTTAGCTATAGGAAATGTTATCACTGTGGACTTACCGATCACATTGCTAGTAAGTTCCCTACAGCCACCAAAGCTGAGAAATTAGCTAAGGTGAAGATCAATGCCCCCAAGGCCAAGAAGACCATCCCTGGTGCAAATCAAGCCAATGTGAAAAATGCCACTGGGGTTAAGAAATTAACCAAAGAGAAAGTTACCACGGACGCTGAGTCATCAGATGCTGCGAAGATCGTTGATCCTTCTACATCCTCTACCACTGACAAGTGTAGACCCATCGTAAAATAGGTGCCCATTCCAAACTTTTTTTTTGGAAGGCATAGCGGCATCGACCCTTTCGATCAACTACCACGAACACAACGCACACACGCACGCACGCCTCCCCGGCGGTATCGGACATCCGAGGGCAGTCCACTAATCCGTCGCTGTCCCGGCCCAGCTTACGCTGGACCTAAGGCCCAACCACAGGCTGGGGGGGTAAGCCCAGTCAAAGACTGGACCACCCAAGGACTGGGTACTCCTCATGCCCTCAATTACCTCCCTTGGAATCGAACCCGGGTAGACTGGGATACCATCCACATCCCCCCCTCAGGATGTTACCGTCCTTAGGTGCCCATTCCAAAGTAATCTTCTTTTATTTGCAGGTCTCGAGGGGTATCTGGTATATGGATAGTAAATGCTCTCGACACGTGCTTACTGAATATAAGGAAGAGAAAGGTCCTTCAGTGACCTTTGGTGGAAATGGTAAAGGATATACACGAAGGTTTGGTGTACTATCCAATGGTACAACTACCTTCAGAAGAGTCACATACGTTGAAGGATTGAAGCTCAATCTTCTTAGCATCAGTCAGCTATGAGATAAGGACTTCATTGTTTGCTTCACTAAGAAGCTTGTTTTGTCACTGACAAGCAAGAGAAAGTTGCTCTCAGTGGATATTGTTTAGAAAATGTTTATGTAATAAACATGGAGTCAACAACCACTGAAAACATTTGTTTTCTCTCTAAAGCCTCTTCTGATGTCAACTGGCTATGGCATAAAAGTCTCTCTCATCTTAACTTCAAGACGCTGAATACTCTTTCTTCAAAAGAGTTAGTCACTGGCTTGCCTCAACACTCATACGTTAAGGAATCTCTTTGTTCAGCGTGTGAGAAAGGAAAACAAACGAAAGCAAGTTTCTTCAGTGACATCTCCTCTTCAACTCCTCCACATGGATTTATTTGGCCCTGTCAACATCCAATCCATCGCTGGAAAGAAATATACACTGGTCCTAGTAGATGCATTATCTCGCTACACCTGGGTTATGTTCCCCTGTGCTAAGAGTGACACCTCAGAAGAACTCATCTCATTTGTCAAGAAAATGGAAGTCCAGAACAATATGATTGTTCGCTCAATAAGGAGTGATCATGAGACTGAATTCAAAAACAGTTCCCTTGATAACTTCTTTGAAAGTAAGGGTATTTCTCACAACTTCTCTTCAGTAAGAACTCCTCAGCAGAATGGCGTCGCTGAAAGAGGAAATAGAACGATCATTGAAGCTGCCAGATCAATGCTCAGTGATTCTCATCTACCTACTCAATTCTGGGCAGAAGCTGTCAACACTGCCTTTTTTACTCAAAATAGGTCGCGTATTGTTAAAAGATTCTATAAGACTGCCTATGAACTTTTCCATGGAAGAAATCCATCTATCAGCTTTCTTCATATCATTGGTTGTCAATGTTTCATCCTAAACAACAGAGATGCTCTTGGAAAGTTTGATCGCAAAGCTGATGATGGGATATTTCTCGGATACTCTTCAGTATCCAAAGCCTTCAAAGTCTTCAATAAAAGAAGACAAATTGTAGAAGAAACTATACATGTCACATTTGACGAATCCCGTACAGCGAACTCCAGGCCTTCTGCTGACAACGAAGAACTGAATCAGTTGATGTTTTCTCATTTTGGAGATTCAAAAGCTATTCCTAACCCTGACCCTCAGGTCAATAGTTATACCGTTGATCATGATCCTGTCATCATTCCTAGCATACAGACAAGTGAAGTTGAATCCTCCTCTTGGGTTTCAGCTGTTCCCATTAACACTTTGCCTGCTTCTGAACCATCAATATCAAATCTACCATCTACCTCTCAGCAATCAGTGAATGAAGTTTCATCTGAACCTCTTTCTATCTTCCTGAAATAGCTGAAGCCTCTTCTTCAGTTCCTCCAGAAGTTCACTTTGAGTCGGCAATTCATGCCCCGGCTCAGCGATGGACTATGAATCACCCCATTGATCAGATTCTTGGTGATCCAAACACAGGTGTTCAGACTCGATGAAGTTCAGGTAACATTTGTTTATTTGTTAACTTTATTTCTCTGATTGAACCAAAGAAAATAGATCATGCCCTCAGAGATCCAAACTAGGTCAGCGCCATGTAAGAAGAGCTGACTGAATTCGAAAGAAACAAAGTTTGGAATCTTGTTCCAAGACCATCTAACAAGTCAGTGATAGGCACCAAGTGGGTCTATCGAAACTAGTTAGATGAATATGGAACTGTAACCCGCAACAAAGCTCGTCTAGTTGCTCAGGGATACAGACAAGAGGAAGGCATAGACTACGATGAAACGTTTGCCCCTATGGCAAGACTCGAAGCTATTTGACTATTCCTAGCATACGCTATTCACAGAGACTTCAAAGTTTATCAAATGGATGTCAAGTCAGCGTTCCTTAATGGAAAGCTGAATGAAGAAGTCTATGTTGAACAACCTCCAGGAATCGCTGATCCTAAGCATCCAGGTTATGTTTATAAGCTGGATAAGGCACTCTATGGTCTGAAACAAGCACCTCGTGCATGACATGACACTCTATCTTCCTTTCTTCTCACTGAAAAATCTGATCATGGTAATATCGATAACACTCTATTTTTTTAGGAAAGTAAAAGGTCATATCATTCTTGTTCAAATATATGTCGATGATATTATATTTGGTTCTACTAACACATCTCTATGTACTCGTTTCGCTGAACGAATGAAATCTGAATATAAAATTAGCATGATGGGTGAGCTGACATACTTCCTTAGACTCAAAATCAAGCAAAGTGACAAAGGCACTTCCATTCACCAAGGTAAGTACGTTAAAGATATGCTGAAGAAATTTGATCTAACTCAAAGCTCAGCTATGAAAACCCCCATGGCACTTAATAAAGATCCTTCAGGGAAGCCTGTTAATGTCGCAGCCTATAGAGGGATGATCGGCTCTCTTCTTTATCATACAGCGAGTCGTCCTGATATTATGTATGCTGCTTATTTATGTGCACGATATCAATCTGAATCCAAAGAATCACATCTGATCGTTGTAAAGCAAATTTTCAGATATCTGAAGGGTACACCCAACCTAGGTCTTTGGTATCCCAAAGACTCAGGGTTTGATCTAACTGCCTATTCAGATAGTGACTTTGCAGGTTGCAAGCTGGATAGAAAAAGCACCATAGGAGGCTGTCAACTCCTGGGTGGAAAGCTGGTAAGTTGGACAAGCAAGAAGCTAAGTTCAGTGTCCACCTCTACCACTGAAGCTGAGTATGTAGCTGCTGGAAGCTGTTGTGCTAAGGTCTTATGGATGAGAAATCAGCTATTAGACTACGACCTTCAGCTCCCCAAATTCCAATCTATTGCGTCCGCACTAGTGCCATCACCATAGCAAACAATCCAGTACTACACTCAAAGACCAAACACATCGAAATCAGATATCATTTTATCAGAGATCATGTGATGAATGGTGATATAGAACTTCACTTTATCCCTACTTACTTTCAGTTAGCTGATCGTTTTACCAAACCTCTTGATGAGACAAGATTCAACTTTCTCATCAGCGAGCTTGGCATGCTGAACCTTGAAGAGTAATTCTTCAGTGGTCACGCATTATGTTAGTGATAAAGGAAATTCTATCTCCTTATTTATCATCTAATCTCTGAACAAAATGTTCACTGATACCAATGTATGTTTTTTTATTCCTAATCGCTGAAGTTTACTTCAGTATGCTGTTTTCAAAATAAATTTACTCGCTGATCTTTTCTTCAGTGATTCTTCTGAAATACAAAACCCATCACTGAAATTTTCTCTTTCAGTGACTCTTCATTTAAAATCATCTCTGATGTTTTCTAAATCTATCAGGGAAACCTTTTGAAAATGAAAAGACAATTTTGTATGTGACGTCATCAAACGGATAACCCCTGGCATGACTTTTCGTCTGACACGTTCGCCCGTTTCGAATTCTTGTCCAATAAGCTTTGTGGGACGTGTCACGTGTCATGATGAGTGTTTTTCTCGCTCATCACTTTCTCTCTCTACTCTCACTATATAAACTCCTCATTATTATATTGTTACCTTTTACGCGCACTAGGCTCTCTCAAGCACAAATTACCTTTGCATACTTGTTCTTGGAATTTTTCTAAAACCTGCTACTCGAATCTTCAAACGTTCAAACAACGGGTTCATTTCTTCACATCTTTTCTCATCTTAAATCTTTTTCTAAACTTGTTTTGATCACATTCCTTGTTCTTAAGGATCAAAACAAACGTTTTTCTAACATAAGATCATCTTCTTCATGATCCTATGAACTAAAACTTGAAATATAGTTTTTCTTATTAAGTTTAACATAAAAATCTTACTTATTTCTCATACGTTTTTCCAGAATCCCTTTCCATAAAAGGAAAGTGGAAAACACTTCTTTTTCACTAGTTTTAAACTTTTTCAAAACTAGAAAACCCACATTTTACTTTTTCTTCCATAAAAAGGAAACTGTAAAAACCCTAAAACCTCAAAAGCCCTTATTTTTTGAATCTTTTTCCATTCTTAAGAAATTTCTTCATCCTTTTCTATATTTGATCATTTGTTCAGAAATGGCCTCCAACACTGCTAGTAATGCTGCTACCGCTGAAACCATGATCAAGTCTGATAACATGAAGGGTGAACTACAACAAATCAACCTAGCCACCAACAACTCGCTATCCCTGCTAGAATTCCCCAAAAAGAAACCCAACCCCCATCTCACTGAAGCTGTAAACTTTTTGAAGACCTGCCCACTCTCAACCGCCATGACAGTCGCTCCTCCTGCCGCCACCTCCTTCAGCAATTCTGGTACACAGCTGAACGTACCTCTGAAATCTCCAGAATAACTGGAAAGCCATTCTCTGTTATCGATTTCCAAACCAAACTTGGTCGCGGCACTATCTCTCCTACAGCGATCCGTTCAGCGCTGAACCTCCTTGGACGCCCTTTTGTCCCTTTCATTGACCCCAACACCCCTGAAGGAGAGAAAGAGTTGATTGCTTTCCTTGATCTCATGAAATACTCATGGGACAAGACGAGATCTGATAAGAACGACAAGAAGCTGACAAAGGTCTTCAAGGCCAAAATGCCCACAGACTATTTGCTCAAGATTTAGTTGCTCTGCTTATGTTTTGTCATTCAAGGCATCATATAAATCAACCGTCATTGAATCGATAGCACAAAGTCTATCAGCATCTGTTAAGTCTAAAATATGTCTTCAAGATTTAATGATAAAGTCAAAGTCAAAGTCAATGTATTATGTGTTAGTGAAAGTCAAACTTAGCTTAATGTCTTGTATAGATCTTAGGTATAAATAGATTTGTTTAGACTAATCATGTAACTAAGAGAGCATAACTCATATCTTGTAAAATACAGAGAGCTAATAATACAAGATCTACTTTCTCTCTCTACACTCTCTATCTAGATCTTGTGTGAATTCTTGGTTGATTGATCATATTGGGACACACAATTGGTATCAGAGCAGATTCAAGATATAGAGAAGGATTTCTAGTGATCAATCACAATTTTTTGTTGATTACACAAGAAGATTTGATCGATTTCCTTGAATTTTTTCAAGAAAATCTCATTTTCTTGAGTTTTTAACAAATTTTGGTGTTTTTTTGGTCGAATTTGAACAGGAATTAGTTCTTTGGATTCGGAATTGTTAGTAGAACATCTTTGTTTCTCGGATCAAGAGCCAATTCAGAGTTTTGGATCATCAATTTGAAGATTTTGTGATTTTCTGAACTGTTCGAGATAATAAACTGTTCGTTCGATTCAGACTTCTTTTCAGACGTTTTCAGACAAAATTCTTGTGTATTTTGTGTTAGGATTTCATTTTCGATCAAGGTTGTAATAGCTAGAATCACTGATTTTGCAAACCAGTGTGTTTTTGATCGATTTGGCATAATTTGCGCCAGATCTGAACTTTGCGCCACATTCATCAGCTTTGCGCCAGCATCATAGTGCTTTGCGTCTTCCTCAAGCCTTCATCAGATTTGTTTTTTGGACAAGTGAGAATCTCGCCAGCCCCTGTCACGAAAAGTTCACTTTGCGCCACCAACTGTAGCGCATTTGACACTTTTCGCCAGCTTAAGTGAAGATTTTTCAGAGTTCGAAAATTTCCAAAGTATAGATTGCGCCATCTTCTTTAGCGCATTTTCCATTTTGCGCCACCCACTTTGGCGCATTTCGAGCATTGCGCCACTGTTACCAGCGACTTTCTGACTTAGCTTTTTTTTCGGAGTTTCAGCTGCTGTATTCTGTGTTCATTATGGCTTTTCAAGAAAATTCGTTCAAGAACGATATCATGATGTCATTAGGGTCAAACACAAGGCCTCCGGTTCTAATCAACGAAAACGAATTTTCTCAATGGCAAGACCGATTTATTAACTTCATAGAGACGCAAAATAACGGAGCAAATATAATGCGTTCTCTTACTGAAGGGCCTTTTGTCAAACCTTATGTGGATATTCCGGCTTCAGGTAAAGCCATAGATATTATTGATCTAGATTTGGTATCAACGGCTACCTTCTTTTTATCTTCATCAGCCTATTTGGAGATTTCTTTTATAATCTCTCTTTCAGGTAAGGCTGGAGTGGTAGCAGTGGCAGGAACAGCAGGAGATATGACATATGGAACATAGGGTCCATTTTCAACATAGTAAGGCATAGTGGGATCTATACCTTCAAGAAATAGCACCATTCAATTCTTCCAGAGATTAAAGTTATCTCTACTGAATCGAGGAGGTTTTGCAAGAGAACCATTGTGTATGTAATTTGTGTTTGTGTTGAGTACCATTTGAAGAATAACAGGAAGAGAAAAATATAAGTAAGATCATGTTTATGAGATTAAATAATCTACTCTGATACCACTTGTTGGTCCCGAAGAGGTTATACAAGTACAACAGTTTGTAGAAGGGGGGTTGAATACTAACAAAAATTTATAGCTTTCTAAATTGTTTATTGATAAACCAAACACAAACTACAGTGTGTGCCGGAATAAGATTAAGTAAACCTAATCTAAGCAAACTTGAGAAGCACTAAGTGTTTTTGCACAAGAAGATAGAAAGAAAGGAGCATGTAGAAAAACAAAAGGGTTTTTCTACGCACTAAGTAGTTCAGAGAGATCCTTCAAACTGAAGGGGTATTCCTCCTATTTAGACCCATTGCATTAAATGCATGGCAGGAGTACTTTACACGTGTCAGCATTTGGTTGGGCGCATGCTTCTGACTAGCAAGACATGCTTTGGGCCATATGGTGAATAGTGTAGTGGCAGAGTGGTTGTACGATCTTGGACAAAAGCATGTATCTGCTAACAATCCATACTATGTGTGCAAGAGGATAAGACAAACATATCTTGAAGTAGAAGTTTCATGATCAGCGATCGCTGAGAAGATCTTCCATCAGGGAGTGCTAAAGTAAGTCAGCTACCGCTGAAACTTTCTTCTTTATTTGTCGCGCGTGTGGACTTGTCTTGGTCTCACCGATATCCGCATCAGATCATAAGTAGACTTGTCACTTGTTCATCAGCTTTGTCTTCGATGTCAGCGATGAACTCCTTTGTCGTGAGGCTTTTATTCAGGGATTACAATAAATACTGTTACATTTGAAATCATCAGCGATCATCAACGATAATGAAAAAACTCAAGTTATCGCTGATAAAACACATGTTATCGTTGATGGCAAAACATTAATACATACAGATGCTAATTTCAATTTTCACTAAGTAATTCTATGGGTCGTCATCAAATCACTAAGACAGTTTGGATCAACACTAATAATTCTATGGCGATTCACAGTATTATAGAATTCAGAGATGCATTATTTGATGAGACGAGATTCTCTTCAATACCAAGACCAACCTACATAGTTCCAAGTACTAGTGGAACTAGTAAGCTTGAAGAACAAGTAATTGTTCCAACCGAATCTCTGATGCTTCGAAGGAGCAAAAGAGGAACGATTGAAAAATCCTTTGGTCCTGATTTCCAATTATACTTGGAAGAGGGACCAAGAGACGAGATTGGGTCACGTTCTCTTACATGTTATATTATTGAGGAGGATCCAAAATCATTTGATGACGCTATGAGGTCTCAAGATATTAATTTCTGGAAAGAAGCAATAAACGATGAAATAGATTCCATCGTGGGGAATAGTACTTGGGTATTATCGGACTTGCCACCGGGTTGTAAACCTTTAGGATGCAAGTGGGTCTTCATAAGGAAGATGAAAACGGATTGATCAATTGACAAATTAAAAGCTCGATTGATCATCCAAGGCTTTAGGCAACGAGAAGGCATCGATTATTTCGATACATATGCCCTAGTTGCAAGGATCTCCATGATTAGATTGTTGATGGCTTTAGGAGATATTCACAATTTAGTGATTCACCAAACGTATGTCAAAATGGCATTCTTGAATGGTGACTTAGAGAAGGAAGTTTACATGAAACAACCGAAAGGTTTTGTTATGTCTGGAATGGCGCATAAGGTGTGTAAACTTGTAAAATCGTTATATGGGCTAAAACAAGCGCCCAAACAATGACATCAAAATTTTGATAAGGTTGTCTTGACCAACAATTTTATGTTAAACCAAACGGACAAATGCGTATATAGCAAATTTGACACATCCGGTAACAGAGTGATCATTTGCTTATACGTTGATGACATGTTGATCTTTGGCACCAACCAACATCAAGTTGAAAAAACCAAAGAGTTTTTGTCATCTAGTTTCTCCGAAGAAAGATATGGAAGAGGCGGAGGTGATCCTTGGAATTAGGATCAAGCGTGGGAACAAAGAGATTGCAATTACGCAATCTTATTACATTGAGAAAGTAGTAAAGAAATTTAATTTCTTTGATTGTTCTCCGGTGAGTACTCCATTTGATCTGAGTGTGAATCTTATGCCTAATTCAGGTGAAACGGTGTCACAACTTGAGTACTCAAAGGCTATTGGATGCTTGATGTATGACATGACAAGCAGTAGGTCGGATATCGCTTTTGCTATAGGAAGTTGAGTAGGTTTACTAATAATCCTAGTACTCATCATTGACATGCGATAAGATGAGTATTTAAATACTTGAAGAAAACCATAGATTATGGTTTGTCCTATGTCGGATTTCCTTCGGTATTAGAGGATATTCGGATGCAGGTTGGGTTACCAACTTAGAAGATCATACCTCTATGAGTGGTTGGGTGTATTTGCTTGGGGGAGGTGCCATCTCAAGGGCTTCCAAGAAGCAAACTTGCATCACAATTCGACCATGGAGTCAGAATTTGTGGTGTTAGTTGCTGCCGGTAAAGAGGAGGAGTGGCTAAGAAATTTAGTCCATGAAATTCCGTTATGGTTGAAACCAATATCACCCATATCTATCCGTTGTGATAGTGCGACTACTTTGGCAAAAGCTTATAGTCAGGTGTATAATGGCAAGTCTAGACACTTAGGTGTACATAGCATAATTCGTGAGCTAATATTAAATCTGATGGTTTTGACATAAGATGTAGAGGATGATTGAGGCTTGGACCCTAAGACTCGTCTGGTCATGTTTGGATATAAAGAGAAGGAGGAATCTTTGGACTTGGATTTCTTTATGTTCAAGGATCGGAGAGTAGATTGATTTGGAAAATGAACATTTTTAGAAAATTTTCTTTTTGAAGGAAAATCAATAGAAGCAAACGATTTACCTTTTTCAGCTGCAAACAGCCTTTTACCCTAAGACTCTCTTTTGGGAATTTTAGCAGGCTTAGGTTCAGAAGAAGAAGCTTCATCTATGGTTAAGGATTTCATCAGCTCATGAATGAGGTTGGAAGGGTCATTAGAGCCTTGGGCTTCCTCATCTTCAAGATGTGAAGTATTGCCTTTGGCTTTAATGAACATTCCAAACCTCAAAGCTTCAGAAAGGTCAGTAGTGTCTATAGACTGAGAGTTGTCAGAGTTGTTGTTAGATGACTCATAGAAGGAAGGAAGAGCAAAGGGAGCATGGGCATTGACATCTGAAGAAAGATCTAGGTCCATTTTTCCAAAACCATGTCTAGATTTGTCATCACAGGGCATTTGGTCATGAAAAATCTTTTCTAAATTTTTAGAAGAACTGGTCCATCTTTTTATATTTTCTTGCTCCTTTTTAAGACGTTTTACCAGTTTATTTTTCTCTTTGGCAAGAGTGAAGTTAATGATTTTCAGATCTTCAAGTTCTGCCTTTATTTTATCAAAATGCTTGAGTTGAGAAACACATATTTGAATTTGAGAGTAGAGAGATTTTATCTGATCATTTTCCTTTTTCTTAGTATCTTTAGCATCATAGAAGTCAATAGTGAAAGAATCAAATGCTTCAATCTTTTCTGCATCAGAAAGAGATAGAAATGGATGAACCTGAGTGGATGAGGCAGAACACTCTGTTGAGACCAAAGCCATAGAGAAAGGATGGTCCTCATAGTCTTTCATGTCATTAATTTTTGCCATGAAGCAACTATTGGTCATGTCCTTGTCACTGTCAGATGTGGGTTCATCTGCCCAGTCATGAGATTTGGCCAGCACACCTTTTCCCTTTTTAGAAATAAATCCAGTTCTTTCTTTTTCTCTCTTATATTTAGCTTTGTACTTTTCAGAACGTTCAAAGTTTGCAGAAGAAACAGATTGGCCAAATTTTTTAGAACAAGAGAAATTTGTGTCTAGCCTGGGTCTGCTAGATCTAGAAGATAATCGACCAGAGGAAGAGGTCTTATATTTTTCAGAAAACTTGCTTCTACACTTAGAGGCCAAATGACCTTTCTTCTCACTTTTAAAGCATTCCTCGTTTGATTTATCATTTGAAGAGTGCTTGGGGAAGTTTTGAGAAGACTTTCTATAAAATTTAGATTTACCAGAAGAAAAGCGAGATTTAGGCTTAGAATAACCTGCCAGCATGACTATACCATCTGACAGTTGATCAATAGAGGTTTCCTTATGCCTCTGAATGATCATTGCGATCTTCCTGACTGTTGTGGTCAGAATCAGAAGGGTAGGTGATTCTTGGGATACACTCAGATCTTTTGGAAGTATCACTTATGAGAACTAGAGGAGAGTTCTTTATATCTTTAATGATAGACTTCCTTTGCAACTTAGTTTGCTCATAATTAAAGAGAGTGCCATAAAGAGCAATGAGAGGCATAAAGTCAAGATCCTTAGTTGGCTTGATGCAAGTACAAATGTTTACCCAAAAATTAGGAAGACAGTCCATAAACTTGCATAGGACTTCCTCATTATCATAAACGTGTCCCAATAGTTTAAGATCATTAAGAAGACTATTAAACGATTGTAGTAGTCTGAAAGTGATTATCCTTTCTCATAAGAGAAGAGTTCATATTTTCTAACAAGAGAAATTTTTCTGCTCTTATTCACTTCAGACATACCTTCATAAAGAACACACAGAGTGGACCACATTTCCTTAGCAGTGGGAAAGTTCACAAGAGAGTGATAGACCACATCAGGCAGAGAGAGGTTAATGATGACTCTGACTTTAGTGTCAAGAGAGAGAAGACGTTTGTCACATCAGTGTACCTACTGGGATCTTTGATGATATATCTCCTGGTGGCTGTTGTTCTTTCTTCCTCAGAAGAATCATCAGCACCCTTTCATTTATCTTCCTTTTGGGCATTATAACGATCCCAGATTTTAGGAATAATAGGTCCTTCACTAAGAATGATGGGATATCTGCTGTCAACTCCTTCTAAGAGAAGCATCATACGACTTTTCCACATAGAGAAGTTAATGGGTTTAAACTTTGGTGGTTTGGCTATGGAGCCATTGTCATATGATCCAGCAGTGGAGTTTTGAGAAGAAACCTTGTTTAGAGAAGAAGAACATGCCATTACAGATCAAGTTTATTAGATTAAACTGGCCTGTTCTGATACAACTTGTTGGTCCCTGCTATATAATAGCAGTAGTAACAAGTATTGTAGAAGGGGGGTTGAATACAATACTCAAAAAATTTCACTTTAAGTTGATTCTGATTGATATAAAATCAAAACAATTACACATAGAAAATTTTTTATTGTTGCGGAAGAGAATAGATAAAATCTATTGAAACAATCTTACATGAAGAGAACAAAAGAACTATTGAAAAACACTTAGACAATCAATAAAACTTCTTTTGGATAGAGAGAGAGAGAGAGAGAGAGAGAGAAATGTTTCTAGCGATGGAGCATTTAGAAGACTTGAGAACTTGTAATAAGATGAAATTAGATGATATTGCATGGGAGGGGTCTTTCTCTTTATATAGTCCCATATGTATTAAATGCATGAGACATTGTTAGGGATAAAATCAGGTTGAATAGAAGTTCAAGGGTTATTCTGTTAATATTCATTTTGAGCCTTTAATGTGTAATGGGCCATGGGCTTGCTTGTTTATGGCCCATGGTATATAATGCTTTGATATTTTAGAGTTTAGAATTAATCGTCATTATCATTCAAACACTTGCATTGTAATTCTCTCTAATATTCAAAGTGAATTGGATGACCAGTGGAAATCATTCTGATTTGTTTACTACCTGTTGATTTCTACTGTTATATGCACTAATCTGGAACCCATAATTGGTATCAGAGCATTAGAAGTGATTGAAGATCGCATCGACTACCGCCGAGCCATCCGAATGTTCAAGATCCACTTTGTGCTTCGAAAGAGATACATCGAGAACTGGCGCGAACTCGAACTTCAATTCAAAGGGGGAGATTGTTAGGGATAAAATCAGGTTGAATAGAAGTTCAAGGGTTATTCTGTTAATATTCATTTTGAGCCTTTAATGTGTAATGGGCCATGGGCTTGCTTGTTTAGGGCCCATGGTATATAATGCTTTGATAGTTTAGAGTTTAGATATAATCGTCATTATCATTCAAACACTTGCATTGTAATTCTCTCTAATATTCAAAGTGAATTGGATGACAAGTGGAAATCATTCTGATTTGTTTACTACATGTTGATTTCTACTGTTATATGTACTAATCTGGAACCCACAGACACTTGTCAAACATGGGTAGGAGAGCAGGTTGTCTTGTATAGTACATGCTGTACATATTGTCTTGAAGTGTTGACCTACAGAGGTTGGTGTGGGACTTTTTCTGAGAAGGATGTAAAAACCAAACAACCTTTTTCTGATCTCCAGAGAATGTCCCCATCAATGCAAGATATCACAAATATACTTTTACAGGAAAAGTACAAGTACATGAGCCGAAGGAATTCCTACTAAATTATCAAAGACAAAATTGACGGAGAGAAATGAAGAACATATCAGCACACACATGTAAAAATTGGTGCACACATCATCATGAAGATGATGTGTGATCGACACCATCATGGACGATCTCATCATGGCCGATGGGATCTAGTCGATAAGGTCCTGACCAATGGGATCTTCCAGATCGGCAGGTGCAGCTTAATTTTTGGCTAAGAAGTCCATCTTCAATCCGCTTTGTCAGATACACTTCTTCTTTGTTTTTCGGTTGATCTTCGACTTCACTGAACATTTGATGTATAACTAAGCTGCTATAAAGAACCTAAAATATTCTAAGTATGGGATGTTGTAAAAATGAAAGATCGGGAGATCATCTTCAAAGCTTAGGTGGCCCAACACTAAGCAATACTAAAAGGAACATCCCTGAAAGATATGTTCAAGAGTTCTGGTAGAATTGCAAGTATTGTCCCATAGCAAAGTGTATCATTGGAAAAATCGATGCCCCATATGACATGGTTTGTGAAATATGCATCTCACGATCTTTGATTTCTGAAGTTCTGATGATTCCGACAAAAAAAGGAATTGGGAATTCCTCAGTATGCTAACTTACCAACTTCAGACGAGATTGTACAGTTTATGACGTTTGTTGGCATGCAATTGAAAAAAGTTTTCCTTTACGGTTTAAAGACAAAACCTACGCCCTATGTGGAACATGCTTTTCAGCATTCTGAACAGATCATTGACCTGCAAAATTGGATGTATGGACATGGTCAACTTCAACATCTTGAGTATTACGTACGATATCTACTTTGACATAACCATCGACTATTCCCAACTGATCTATAATGAAATCGTTTTTGTCGTATACAAGAAAGAACAAGACAGGGAGAAAAGAAAACCTCTATCTGCGCTTTTGTTTCCCAGGTTCCTATCTCTGCTACTCAAACCAGGACTGATACCAGAGAAGATGCCTCTTACTCTTGGCAAAATGACTACGATCTACAAAATGAAATCACACATGCCAACAACAATTAAGTAAGGATACGCAAGCACTCGTCCTCTGTCTAAGAAGATGAGGCTTACATTAAGGATAGGATAAATCCATAGAACCTATAGGCATACAATCCAGGACTCAAAACCGAGACTAGAACCCATGTACGCATTGGTGAGGAGCCAGAAGAGAGAGGGGAGGAAGAAGTGAGAAGAGAAGAAGAGAGAAACAAGAAGTACGAAGAGAAGAAGAAGAGGACAGAGTACAAACAGACAAGGGAGAAGAAGAGAGAGCACCAGAGTGATGAGATAAAAGAAAACAAAGGAGAGAAAAGAGAAAGAAGAGAAAAGAAAAGAAAAACGGAGAGTACTAGAGGGTGGTGAGCTAGAGGATGGTGAGTTAGAGGGTGTAGAGGCAAAGAACAACTGTTTAGAGACAGAAGGGTAAAATTTAGAGAGAGTGAGAGAAGATGCACATAGAGGCACACATCCTATCCCCCTCCCAATGCTAACACATTATCTTTCCTAGTTGGTCTAGCAACATGAGATATTGAAACAAAGGTGCACACCTCGAACCCAACTGGCCTAACCTACCAGAGACACCTCCTTTTGTCTTTGGTGTGCATAGCCATGGGGAACCCCACATCTGGATATAGCCTCTCAAAAGGATATAACCACTGAAATGATAAGTGTCAACTTTCCCCATGACACATCACCTCCCAAAATAGAAGCATTCATTTCTTCTACATACACACTTGAACTTCCAAAAGATAGTTCACAGCGATCTCCTCTTGATGCACAAGACAAGATGATTCTTGACATATCATCAAGTCCACACTCCCTCACACATCTATCAGACTTTGAATCTATACATGCAAAGGAGGGGATCAGAACTCTCAGAGCGTCTTCATTTGATGATGGTTCACTAGGACCGAAAGAAAGCCCTTCCAACCCATAAATCAAACCAGGGTTGCTAGAAGGCGTCTTTGGAACACAGACTCAATTTGGACCATGTGTTGGACCAAATGTTTCCCCTTTTGATTATATCACAAAAGATGAGTTTCAATCCTTTGCTGAGAAAATTCAGAGATTAGTGGATGATCTAAACATCAACATGACCGAAGCATAGTCATCCTCTTCTAATTTAGATATGGATGTTCTTTATGCATCCATGTCTGATCTGAAAGATGAGTCTTCGATGAATGCTACGAAGCTATAGATGCTCAAACAGATGATGGTGCAACAACATACCTATTCCATCAATCTCTTCTAGACCAAATTTACAGAGCTATCAAACCAAGTGAAAGCTTTTGCACTTGCCATCAAGAATCTGGCAGAGGTTGTACAGAAGAAGACATCACAACCAGAACTCCAACCTGCACATTTCTCTACTGAAACACTTCTTTTGCACTTGCCATCAAATGTGTGCGTCTCTACTACAACCACTATTGATGCAGATGTGAGGAAGTTTGTAGCCTTGTTGAAAATAAAAACAGGCTTGAATGTAAACAAGGAAATGTTTGTAGCAGATAACATCTGCGACATGTTTGATGAAAGAGTACAAAAAAACTTACCAAAACAGAGCAATAGAAAGGTAAGCATAGTTGTACAGAAAAAACTACAAAGAAGAAGAAATATGATGATTCAGAGGACCCAGATGCCTCTGGTCCAGCTGAGCCTCATAAGGGGGAGAGAGTCAAGACACACTCAACTTATCATCCTGCCGAACAACCAATCCCAACAACCCCTGCCAGCTTAGTTTTTGTATAAACTACTCAGAAGACCACAAGTCCTGTCAAAGCAGATGTAAATGAATTAGAGAGGCACTCTGCCTCTACTTATGAAGACATGGTTATGGCAAGTAATAGAGTTTGCTCTTGTATTCATAGTTCAAGAACTAGTGAATGTATAAGATATATCATATGACTCATCAGAAGATAAGGTCCCTCTACAGAGACAAAACTCCAATGTCTAGAAGATTCCATCCACCTTTGCTCCCATGTCTGTTCAGGGTTCAGACTTCTCCCGTCACTACTCCAATCATTCCTTCTACCTCTGCTCCTTCTCTAGTTACAGAGGATAGAGTAAATGAAGCAATCAAGATGATGGATGAGATGAAGAGAATACCACCTCAAGGAGCATCAACTTCAAAGCCCATAGTTCAAACCAAAGCGTCAGGAAAACATTCATAGGTATCTCTACAATAATCAAGAGGAAGAGGTCTTATTGCAACCGAATATCCTTCAAGTTGTCCAAGAAGATATAAGATCGAGTTTTATTCTTACCAAGACCCATGACAGAGACTATGCATACTCGATCTATCATATCAAGACAGTTCTGGACGTGAAGAAGAGGGCATACTCCCACAATGCCATTGTCTATATTGAATACATTATAGAAAGAGAGAATGGGCAAATCTATCAATTTAACAAAATCAACCTCATCAATACAAATCCATATGATCTGCATCAACTCTTTGGCTTCACTGAATATAGATTGTACAAAGACATGATCTTTACAATGGCAACAAGTCGGACCGGAGAGGTGATAAGAGAGCTTGTTCGATATAGAAGCAAAACAGATTTACAGATTGCTCCAGAACTTGATGTTTAGCAGCTTGTAATCACAGAACCTAATGAACACATAGAAAACATCAATGACATCCCTTCTACATTTGTGATAGTGGAACTAGAGCTCAGTTTCATCTACAAGAATGAACACAGAGAGAAACGATTCTTTATAGTCGAAGAATCTTTCAAGTATTTATCCGAGACTCTTTCTTGGTTCAAGTGGGAGTTACAGGAGAGGATTGGAAGGGAGAATGTGCAACCAAGACCTGCCTCTGAACTGATGCAATGCATTGAGAAGATCTTTAACTACATAAAGCTAATCATGAACTATCATAGGATTATTACTAATGTTGTGTACAAGAATGTAGTCTGATTTCTTTATAATTTATTTGTGAATGAAAGAACTTTTAACAGAGGTTGATTGTCACCTATTTCTTTCTAGTGTAACTTATTGTATAATTATTTTTCAATACTTAGGGGAGATTGTTAGCCCCAAGTATTTTTGATGTAAAAGTATCGTAAAAGAAACCAAGTAGTGAGACAAGAATCCTTCCACAACAAGCAGAGTGCACTAGAAGCTTTGTTGAACTAGATCTCGGACCAGAAGACGACAATAAGTGAGTGTGTCTACCTAGAAGATGATATTGGAGAGGCAGAGCCTCTAGCCACCTCTGCTTCATTGCTCTAAGTTCAACCTGAATTCTCTCTAAGTGTGATTTGCCTATCATAGCATGACAACTCATCACCAAGCGGTTAAAGCACCTTTACACATGGCATCACCTCATTAGTAGATGTTTTCAATTTCTAGATCCGAGGGTATAAATAGGAGATTTGTTTGTTATTCTCAATTACACAAAACACACACTTTTCTAGATTGTATTAAAAACTAGAGAGATAATTCTAGAGAGATAATTTTACACACACTAGTAAGTGTTCTTGGAGTGTTCTTCAAGTTGTAATCTCTAAATTCTAAATCAATACGGTGATGATGGCTACTCAATCTGTTTGTATTTCCACTTTCATCTATTTACTGTTTTAGTTTACTTGTGATCAATTACTTAATGCTTCCGCTCACAACATTGAAGTATTGATCACTAACAAAATAGGATCTAATATCTACAATACTAGAAGTGACTCGATGGTGTTTGATGGTTACTTGATGCTTCATCTCGAAATGTTGAAACTAGACTCGAAATGTTGAAACTAGACTCAAAATGTTGAGTCTCTAATTCTACCAATAAAGCTCAAATTACCGAGAATGAACATTTAATGAACATATCAAATTTATGTATTACAACTATCAAACTAATATAAAGGGTACATCAAGTTATATTGAGTAACACGATGCTGAAAAAGTTCACAATTCATGCATTACAACTATCACACTACTGTCGAGTAGGGGTGTTCATAATGCGGTGCGGTTTAAAGTCAAAACCATAAACCAAACTGCATATGTGGTTGAGATTCTTCCCAAAATACAAACAAAATTGCATATTCTTCAAACTATAAATATCGCACAACAAAATGCGATGAGGTTTTACGCAGCTTGTACCTAAATGTGATGCGTGCAAAATGGCTATACAAAGTTTCACATTCCATACGTTACAAAGTAGAAGGTGGTAATACATAACATACTTATGTCTAAATACATAGCAAAGTTTAATGATAATTTGAAAACAAATATAAAACAATATAAGCTCCAAAACGAACAATCAAGCTCCATTTTCCATCATGCTCCCAAGTCTTGACAATCTAATTGGCTTATGGAATCGGTTTAGCCCTTCGGAGAACTAGTGGTCTGAGTTACTTATCATGGACAACTGAATAAATGAATAATATCTAAGCAATAATTATTTAGTTAATAAACATATAATATGTAAAAATATAATTATCTTTAAATGATTAATACAAAACTTATATGCGGTACGATTTGAATGACAATTTCATAATTCAGAACCGCATAGTGCGATTAAAAAAAATACTAACCACAAACTGTACCATAGAAGTTCTAACTGTATGGTTTGGTGTGGTGCATATGTGTTCTGTGGTCTTTTATTGGTAAAATCAATCCTCTTTATCGAGCTCCATCGACTAACACAATGCTACAAATGAACAATTCACATTCATACATTTCGTTTGAACATTTGATGTCTAGATTTACATCTAGTGAAACTTACAAAAGAATAGTTCATATCCATACATTATACTTAAACATGTAAACATTACATTTATAAAACTACTATCGGGCCTACATCGAATGACATGAAATATATGAGCTTTCTTTCTTATTCGGGTTCATAGGCCAACAAATTTTCTAATTTGGGTTTCAATGCCCTTGACAATAGCACTTTGAGTTTGGGTTTTGGATGATCGAATAAAGTTTTAGCTTTCTTTAGTAAACGAAGATTGTTGATAGTCCCATTTGTGTAGGCCTTAGACTTTATGCATTTTTTAACGCTATACATTCTTTTTAACCAGAGTCACATATAAATAAATTATTCAAATAAACGTTACATCCATATCTATTGATATACTTGAAACAACACATAAAGTTAATCGAGTTCTGTTTGTCACACCTATTGGATTTGATGATGGCAATCCTCTGATCCGATTTGATCCTACCGTTGGATACAAATACTTAGCAACATACTTTTTTTCTTTTACGGTTGACAGGCACAAAAATAGCTTATCCTCTGATTTGTATATGTTGAAGTTTCATTTTATTTATTTAACAGACCAATCCAGTGTTTTATCTTGATATTTATTTTTGGATTCACCAAATCCAAGTGTCAACCTTTGGTAAAATCTTAGACTAAGCGAAGTGATGATTGAAGGTCGATGATTCATTTCAATAACTCAACCATCCGATTATCAAAACTTGAAGTGATTTCCATGTAGCCGATTTGAAGACTTATTCGTTCAAATCTCTGATTCACCAACCCTCACCAACATCTTATACTCTAAAAAAGACATTATGTTGGGAACTGAAGATATGCTAAGTATGGTTAGTACTGACAGAACAACATTACTACTGCCAGATCAAGTTAGTACTGCTAGTTCAAGAGTTAGTGCTGCCAAGACAAAGATACTACTGCTAGTTCAAGGTTAGTACTGCTAGTTCAATGTTAGTGCTGCCAGAACAAAGATACTACTGCTAGTTCACGGTTAGTACTGCTAGTTCAATGTTAGTGCTGCCAGAAGTAAGATACTACTGCTGAGTCATTAATGCTGCAAGAACATGGTTAATACTGCTGAACAAAGTTAATACTGCTGGTATATTACTACTGCTGGAATATCATTAATGCTGCTGATCAAAAGTTAGTACTGCTAGTGTCTTACGAAAACTGTTAGTACTGCTTGTGATCAGAACATGGAATGCGATACTTTTGGAGACAAAGAAGGAATTGATCAAGATATGTTTAACGAAGATTTAGAAGATCAAGTTACTTTTGATAGTTATCTTGTAATTATTTTTGTATAAATAGACTTCAATAGATAGCTATTAGCATACACATGAGACACGAGATAGACGAGTTAATATACGTGTGAAAAAGAATTCGATATCGTTTTTAGAGAGAATTAACCTCAAGGTGTAAGAACCCTATTTCTAGAGAAGTAGAAGTCGTCTTGTTGAGCCTGTTCAACAAGATTGAGGTTTGGTTGTAATCTTGTGAGTCGATTTAGTGAATATACAAAGTGGTGAATTTTCTGTTACATTGTTCTTGATTGTGAGAATTAAAGTTCTTTTCCGCAGATTCTTTAATTCTGAATTCTAAGTGTTAATTGTCTTGTTAAGATTCGATCCTGACAAGTGGTATCAGAGCTTGTGTTTCTTAGAATTCTACAAACATTATGGAAAATTCTATTGAATCAAACAGTACTTTTGATTGGAGTAATCAAGCAGAAGAGGCAATCCAGAATCATGCACTTATGGCAGAAGTCTCAGATATTCCTACGGAGGTAAAATCTAATCTCTGTTCTCAATCTTGTATAGACACTGTTAAAAGGTATAGAGATCACAATCAGGGAATGTGTGATGACCTTAAGAGATTAGAAAAGGACATAAGAGATTATGTATTGATTGTTGAAAGGTTTGAAGAACAAATTAAGGCTTTTCAAGCCAATGAACTTCAACACTCATATGATACAAACTACTGGAAGTGGGAAAAGGGTGGTCTGGAGTTCCAACTGAAAGAGTCTAGGGAAGAGTGTGAGAAACTAAAAGGAGAGCTTGAGAAAGTTAAACTTGATGTAGAAAAGTTTACGTGTGCCTCCAAAGTCATGGACAACATAATCAACTCTCAAATCCATAGTAAGTTGAAACCAGGAATAGGGTACAATGCCACACCCCCACCCTATAACAACAACTACATCCCTCCTAAGTCAGACCTATTAGAAACCAAGGATAGGAAGGACTTACCTAAAGGAGCCACTGAAATAGATCCATTAGATAAAGTAGTTGTTGAGGATGAGACTGACAAAGTAGGATCTGATGAGGAATGTGAAAGTCCATGTGTTAAGAACAATGAGATGAAAAGGACTGACAAGGGAAAGGGAGTTCATTATACACAGACCACTGTTGTGAACTCTAAAACTTGTGAACATTGTTCTTGCAAGAAATCTCAAGAGAATAAACCCCAAAGACATGATAAAAAGAGGGGAAATCAAAGAAATTGGAATAACCAGTGGGCACAAAAGCAAGGAGTTGATCTGCAAAGGATTAACAGACCAAAACCTTGTTTCATCTGTGGCAGATTGAATCACCTTGCCAAACACTGTTATTTCAATCCTATTAACCAAAGGATGAATTTTCAAAGACCTTTTTATAAATCCAATGGTTATAGGAAGCCTGCAAGGAACCATGTGGCTAAGAAACAAGCTAAATCCAAAAGCCACATGAAGAAAAAGCCTGAAAAGGAATGTGTTACAATGTGGGTTACAAAAGGCACTAAACATAATACTGCTGCTAGCAGTGTTAGTACTGCTAACACTGTTAGTACTTCTTCAAGAGTTAGTGCTGCTAGCAGTGTTAATACTGCTAGTAATTCTTCAAAAGTTAGTGCTGTTAGCAGTATTAGTGCTGCTAGCACTATTAGTACTTCCTATTCAGATAATACTGCTGCTAGCAGTGTTAACTCTGTTAATACTGCTTCTAGCAGTGTTAACTCTGTTAATACTGCTGCTCCCAGTGTTAGTACTGCTAGCACTGTTAGTAGTTCTGAGGTTAATACTGCTTCTAGTACTGCTAAACCAATCATATTGACAAAGTACTCCAGTACTGCAGTACCTAAGGTTGAAAATCTCATCAAAACCAAGTGCAAGTACTTTGATGAGCAAGGGAGACCCAAGACCACTTCGGCTTGGGTTCCCAATAAAAACTAATTGATTTATCAGATGTGCAGGGCAACCAACAGCTCAAGGGAAAGAGCATCTGGCATGTTGATAGTGGTTGCTCCTGGCACATGACAGGTAACATGTCCTGCCTCAAGAATTTCAAAAGAATTGATGGAGGACATGTTGCTTTTGGGAATAATCATGCAGGAGGTAAGATAAGTGGTAAAGGTGATGTGTTAGAAGGTAAGATGACATTTGAGGATTTGACAAATGCTGCAAAGTGCAAGTATAGTTACTACTGCCAGTGCAGAGTTACTACTGCTAATGCAGAGTTACTACTGCTAGTGCAGAGTTACTACTGCTAGTGCAGAGTTACTACTGCCAGTGCAGAGTTTCTACTGCTAGTACATATTTTCTACTGCCAATGAGTAGTTAATACTGCTTAGCAGTTAATACTGCTTGTGTAGTTAATACTGCTCAGTCGTTAATACTGCTTCAGTAGTTAATACTGCTTCAGTAGTTAATACTGCTTGTGTAGTTAATACTGCTCAGTCGTTAATACTGCTTATGTCGTTAATACTGCTTATGTCGTTAATACTGCTTTTGAAAATCTAGGGCAAATACTGCTATAAATACCCCTGTTTGCCCGCCAAAGTTCATAACGACTCCTCGCATTAACTTCTTCTCTCTCTCGTTCTAACCCCTTCTCCCTAGAATCTCTGTGTTTTCTTTACAAATCCTCAGGAAGCACAACGATTATGGAGTTTGTCGACGAGCATAATGAGATTGCAATGCTTCAGAAGCCGAAGCAGGCCGAAGGATTTCAGGAAATTGTGGATTTTCTCAAGTCCACTCATATTTCGTATGCCCTAACGGTGAATCCAACAATATACATCGAGCATTAGACGCAATTCTGGGCCAATGCCACCGTAGAATCCGAAGATGGGCATAAAGTCATTCAAACAAGGGTATGTGACAAACCCTTGAAAGTTTCAGAAGAACTCATTCGCATCACTCTTCGACTAGATGATGCCTCAGGTATATCTTCTATTCCCAATGAAGAACTCTTCTCAACTTTACAAAGAATGGGGTATGAAGGTCCCATTGGAGTTTTTAAATTCTACAAGTCAAAGTTTTTTACTCAATGGAGATTCTTTGTTCATACCTTAATGCATTGTATTTCAAAGAAAACTACTGGATGGAGTGAGTTCAGCAGTACTATTGCTTATGCTCTAGTCTGCTTAGCCACTAACAGGAAGTTTAATTTTTCTCAAATGATTTTCAATGATCTTGTGGCAAACCTGGAATCCAAAAAGCGTTTCTATATGTATCCAAGGTTTGTTCAGGAAGTAATTACCAAGGAATTGACGAATATGACTCAATTTGATGAGGTATATGTGCCAAAATCCCCTACAGGGAAGGTTTTTTCAAATATGAAAAGACTTCCTAGGGACTCGGAAGGAGTTGACACACCATTGTTCTCTACAATGATGGTTGTGTCCCACACATTTGAAGGTATGGCATCAGGGTCAAGGCCCTCGTTAGACACACCCGCTGATGACCAATCCCAACCTTCCATCACAAAAGACATCCCTCAGTCCATTCTTGAACGACCCACTCCCACAATAACCAAAAAGTTTGAAAGAAGAAAGGTACACAAGGTTCCTTCCCTTGATGTATCTCATAAGAGCCCGAAGCCTTTAAGCCCTCTGTTGGAGCATTCTCCAATGGAGAATATCGAAAGGGAAACCACAGGGGTGTCTCCCAACCCCAAGAAGGTGCTCACTAAGGAGAAGGTTGAGCATGTGAGTCGCAAGGCTGCCACTACTTCTGCTAGCAAAGAGAAGGCCAGTGGTAAAATAACTAAGCCCTTCCTCACGGCAACTCAGGGTGAGAAATCATCCAGAGGTCCCAGGTGCCAAGAAACCAAGGGGGTAGGTAGTGCTTTTGCTAGGCAAGAGACACCTGCTAAAACTTCCAATGATCCTTTAAGGGAGGTAAAAACTCCTAAACAGGGTGAGGATAGATATACGTACGAGGAATTGATGGAAACTATTGCAAATATCAACATTGAGGTCATGGATCAGAAAAAGGAAATTGATGAACTCAAGAAAGTGGTCCTCTATCAAAACTCACAGCTTGAGAAGCAAAGGAAGATGATCACTAAGTTGATGCACAGAAAGAAGAAAGCTCAGTTTGTCCTTAGGAGAAGAAACCCTACCAATGATGCTTCCAAAAAGGGGGAGTCAGACTCAGATCTAAACATGGAGGATGCACACATTGAGGGGGAGTATGAGCATAAGGTTGAGGGGGAGACTGAGGAGGCTGCAGATCTTACAAAGGAAGCAGAAACAGAAACAGCAGCAGAAACCGTTACTGCTGCTGATATTACAAAGGAAGCAGAAACAGAAACAGCAGCAGAAACCGTTACTGCTGCTGATCTTACAAAGGAAGCAGAAACAGAACCAGCAGCAGAAACGGTTACTGCTGCTGAGGTTGCAAAAGAAGTAGAAACAGATAATGCTGCTGAAAAACAAAAGGCAGCAGAAACTGTTAGTGCTGCTAAGAGCCACAAAGAAGAAACAGCTGAAACCACTCCTGAAGCTGTTAAATCTTTCAAAAGAACAAAGAGGCCAAGAACAATGACAATAGCCTCAAATAAGAAAGATATAAAGAAGCCAAGGGTGGATCCAACTGTAGAAGAAGCCCAGGAGGAAGCAGTAAAAGAGAAATCTGATCCAAAAGTTGTTGAAGAAGAAGTGGCAACTTCATCAGGCCAACCAAGCAATGTACAATCACTGCCAAATGCTCAAAGTGATTTGTATATTACTGTGGTTAATACTAATCCAATCCAAGCTGAACCAATATCTTCTATGGCTCCTGAAATCATCTTCTGGGACACATTGAAAGATGGAAGAAAGGAGTTCATCAGAATCAAAAGGGCAGATGGAAAGTTTGAAGTTTGTCCTACTTGGGGAAAACTTATCAGAACATGCTCTAGATCTGACTTGGAAGAGATGTTCAAGGTGGGAATGAGGCTATATGGAAACATGCTGACAGAGCAAGGTATGTCTATCACTAAGATGGTTCTTGAATACTTGTGCTTAATGTTCAAACCAGAAGCAGTTCAGTATTTGATGGCAAGGAATTTTCAAGTCATTACCAACTGGATGCTCATTGAGAATTGTGGAGTGTATGTCATCTCTCTTGACAATACGTTTCATGAATATTATTTGGTGGATGTTGTATACAAGCACAGCATGAAAAAGTTGAATGGAATGCTGCATGCTAAGTTGGTGAGTGACAAAGACTCTAAGATGGCAAGATACCTTGTAAAAAGGATCCTCAATCAAAGTCTGGGATTGGATCCAAATTTATGCGTTGATGATTAGGTTTTGGAAGCATCATCTGAAGAACTTAACTTCTCATCCTGAAAAGTCAAGTTAGGGGGAGATTGTTGGGAACTGAAGATATGCTAAGTATGGTTAGTACTGACAGAACAACATTACTACTGCCAGATCAAGTTAGTACTGCTAGTTCAAGAGTTAGTGCTGCCAAGACAAAGATACTACTGCTAGTTCAAGGTTAGTACTGCTAGTTCAATGTTAGTGCTGCCAGAACAAAGATACTACTGCTAGTTCACGGTTAGTACTGCTAGTTCAATGTTAGTGCTGCCAGAAGTAAGATACTACTGCTGAGTCATTAATGCTGCAAGAACATGGTTAATACTGCTGAACAAAGTTAATACTGCTGGTATATTACTACTGCTGGAATATCATTAATGCTGCTGATCAAAAGTTAGTACTGCTGGTGTCTTACGAAAACTGTTAGTACTGCTTGTGATCAGAACATGGAATGCGATACTTTTGGAGACAAAGAAGGAATTGATCAAGATATGTTTAACGAAGATTTAGAAGATCAAGTTACTTTTGATAGTTATCTTGTAATTATTTTTGTATAAATAGACTTCAATAGATAGCTATTAGCATACACATGAGACACGAGATAGACGAGTTAATATACGTGGGAAAAAGAATTCGATATCGTTTTTAGAGAGAATTAACCTCAAGGTGTAAGAACCCTATTTCTAGAGAAGTAGAAGTCGTCTTGTTGAGCCTGTTCAACAAGATTGAGGTTTGGTTGTAATCTTGTGAGTCGATTTAGTGAATATACAAAGTGGTGAATTTTCTGTTACATTGTTCTTGATTGTGAGAATTAAAGTTCTTTTCCGCAGATTCTTTAATTCTGAATTCTAAGTGTTAATTATCTTGTTAAGATTCGATCCTGATACATTATCTAAACACGCCACCAAAGTGGATTTGTTCCCATATACTTTCATTGTTCATATCCTAAGCAAAGTACATTTGTATAGTATTGGATCCACGTCTCAATGTACACTAAAAATGACATCTCACTGGTGGCTAGGTTAACCTTGATCAACTTATCTCGGGTAACAAGTATGGTGACATGCATTTAATGCATGGAATGATATAAAAGGAATAATGAATACCTCATGCAAACTATGATTTTCCATAAGAAATACTACATGCTTTCTCTACGATAGGTTTTGCTACCCACTTCTACAAATAATTTGTAATTTATTAGTTCATTATCAAGTTAAAATTTGAAAAAAAAAACGAATATATATGTATATATATGTGTGTATATATATACAACATCTCTTCTACAAATAGTTATTGTTTTAGAGGAACAATATTATCTTGAGCTCCATCAAACTATATTTCTATATAGGTCTTTTTGAAGCATATAAACTCAAAATTTTCCCAAAGATAAAAATGGTTACCATTTTCATTTTTTTATATTTATTTTTCTAATTATAAATAAGAACTGAAATCTATGGAAAGAAATCCATAAAACTAAAATATTAAGAGAGAATATTCCAAGAAAGAAAAGAAATGATGAAAGATTAAAACGAGGAGGGAGCAAGTTTTAGTGAGGGTTGAGAATTATGAGGCTGGGGTTTGTTTTAAAGCCACCGACAGTGACAATGTAGAAGGGTTTACCTCTTTCATCACTCACTCATCTTCTCTTCCGTATTACTTACTGTGTGTGTGTGTGTGAGAGAGAGAGAGAGAGAGATATGGACCCTTGAGAGACGGGGAAGCAGGCATGTGGATGAGTGGGGGACACACCCTAAACTTACTTACTTCAATGGAAAAATAAAAACCCTCTTCCGTTGAAATTATTGAGTGACTGAAAGTAAAAGAAAGTGACACATCAAAAAATAAAGAAAACCCCTCTTCTTTCTTCTTTAATTATCTCTCCACTCTTCTTGAATTTCAGTACCCACATTACTTACTTTTCTCAGTCTCCAAAATCAAAGATTACCCATCCAATCGTGATTCATGGGTTTTGTTTCTTCTTAAAATTTTCTCTTTCTTCTCTTGTGTTTTCATCGCAGTCTCTAAAGGCAGATTCTTTTAAAAACAGATTTTGTTCATGGGTTTTTCTCCATAGCTTCAACCTTGTAATCTGTGTTTAATTTTCAGAGTTTTTTTGTGTGTTTTTTCTGCATTTGAAGATGCCTAGACCTGGACCAAGACCTTATGAATGCGTTAGAAGAGCTTGGCATAGTGATAGACATCAACCCATGAGGGGTTCTCTCATTCAAGAAATCTTTAGGTTTTCTCTCTCATGGATCTTTTTTTTTTTAATTTTCTTTCTGTTTTATTCATAGTTTGCTTTTGTATAGGGTTGTGAATGAGATCCATAGCTCAGCAACCAGGAAGAACAAAGAATGGCAAGATAAGCTCCCAATTGTCGTTCTAAAGGCTGAAGAAATCATGTACTCTAAAGCTAATTCTGAGGTAATTCTGATGACACATTTCTAAGCCAAAAGATTGTTTTTTAAAGGTTTGATTTTGAGATTTTCCAAGGAACATTTGGGATTCTTTTATGTGGAAAATGTGAAAAAAGGGGATTTAGGGCACTTTACTTTGAAATTGACAGAATCTAGTTTCACTTTTTTTTTTCCTTTTCATTTCCAACTTTTGTTAATTCTAATGTTCATATATTGCCTAATTTTTCTTGAATAGGCAGAGTATATGGATCTTGAAACCCTTTGGGATAGGGCTAATGATGCCATTAACACAATAATTAGGTTGGATGAGAGTACTGAAACTGGGGTTTTCTTGCAGCCTTGTATTGAAGGTACCATCTCAATTCATCATTTTTCCTTTCTTTTTTTCATTTTCTCATTTGAAAATTCATAAAAACACACACTTGAGGTCGTAGATTCAAATGGGTATTTCTCCATGTTTTCCAAGAAACATAATCTTGGAGGAGGAACTTTTGACTTTTGTGTTATTTATACAACTTTTTTGCAAAATGCAAGGGAAAGACTCAACATCCAAGGAGCCATATTTGTCATTTGGATTCTATACAAGTTTGGTTTAATTGATATCTTGATGGCTCACACGCTAATAAGAGCTAAATGTCTAGATTTTTTTTGGTGTATGAAAAGAGTGTTCATTTATCTTGTTGTTGATTTCATCCTTTAATATCTTGGTAGCTGCTCTTAATCTGGGTTGCACACCAATGAGGACATCAAGGAGCCAGCGGAATAATACTTCGACTTATTACCTTAACATCAAGAACCCGGACCCTAATTTCTGCCCTGCAAACAATTTACACAAGACAACCCAAGAAACTCCTATTACAGTTACTCCATTCGTATCTCATTATTCCCAAATCATGAAGCCCCCTACCATCAATTTGTCTCCTTTTAATCTAAAATTCCAAATCCCTATTCTCCCAAACGATAAATCTCTCAGAAACAAATTCTCTTTTCCATCCCCACCAACTGATAAGCCCTATCCCTGCCAAAGTACTAAACCTCCATCCGTGTATCCTCTGTATTATGGAAATGGTTTTGAACTTAAGGATCCAAAGGTCGGTTATGGTGCACCTTCGGAGCCATATTGTCAAAATGGTGAAGTGGGGTTCATTCAAAAACCTTCTTTTGGTAATCCCCTGAGTATAAGCGATGCAACTCAAGCTGAAGAACACTCGCATGGGAATGAATGCGACTTGTCACTGAGATTAGGTCCTTCAACAATGAAAACTAGTCAGCAGACTCAACCCCATTATGCGGTCGATTTCAATAACTCGTTATCAAGAAAATGGAGTTATGAAAGTGAAAATTTGGATGTGGAGGCTACAATGAGGAAAAGGAAAGCCGTGGTTAGTAACCTCTATGAGAACTTCCAGTTTTGCTGGCAGCCAAAGGTTTCTTCCGCTAATTCTAATGGTGGATCCTTGACAAATGCAGGTTTGTAGCTTAAAACTTTTGCTGGGTTTAGGTTTGTTTTTTAAAGTTTGCAAGTAGTATTAGCTTTTAGATGTACATTTGAACCCTACTTGTAATCTGACTAGCACTCTGCCTGCCATCTACTAGTTTCTTGCTTATGAGTTCTTTGAGAAGCACCTCTTGAATCAAGATTGAAGAAGTTTTGCCCGTTAAAGATTCTTATTTTGCCGATCCTTATTCTCAGTTTCTTATTTTGGAGCCCATAAAACAAACAACATGATAAGGAAGTTGTCTTCTTTGCCTTTGCTTTAGGTGGTTGTTATTCCCCTTCAAAAATTTATAATTAAATGGTCTTTTCTTTTTCTTCTGAAAAAGGGTAAAAGAATCTGGCACACGTCTCTTAAAAAGACTAAAAAACTCAGTAACTTAAGATTATAGAACTCAAATTGGTAATATTTAGACTAAAGATTGGGTGGACCACGGAGTGATTGGGGTTAACCATGATGTGGGGAAGCTGTTGTTTTGGATATGTTTAATTGTTGGTTGAGTGGGGTACATGAAGTGTCCAGTATACTCATGTTTTTCAGAGAGATATGTATGCATTTCTTGACTTTATTTGGGGAAAAGGGTAGGAATGATTAAAGGGGTGGATAGGGGTGTGGAGGCCAATGCTTGACCAATCTCCTTTTCATCCTGAAAAGATAAGTGTGGTAGGTCTACACTTCACCTCCTCCACCCAAGATAATATTGATGGTGATTTGTATCTTCTCAGCTGAAAATTGTACAAAATTTTGAGTTCACCCATCTTCAATATGGGGTACTTTTGGCATAATGGATGATGATGATACCCTTGTAGTTTAGGTTTGTTTTGGAGAATCTTCTCTCTGTGTTTGAGTTGATTTAGGTGAGGGTATGTGGTCATGCGGGTCAAGAATTGCTTTTTCAATAGTGTAAGTGGCCCAACTTTGGGTTTAGATCATTCTTTAAGTAGTTTTTGAATAATAAGACTTGATGTTTTGAGTTTATGCCCTACTTAAATGCATCTTTATTCTTTTCGAAAGGAGGGTATGTCCTTTGTCGAGTACAGCATGCTTCTGTTATGTTCATGTGTTTTCATTAATGTATTGTTTTTTACACAAGAGTATATTCATTATGAATATACACAATGTTCATCAATGAATACACACATATGAGGGTATGTCCCACTAAGAAGGTTGATCCACTAAAAACCTATTGCTTTCACCCCTTTTGTACCACCCTTTAGCTTTTGCTTTTTGGTGGGCACCTGTTCCTTTCACCTGGAACACTCTGTCTCCTTCACCTTATCATGGCAGCAACCCCATGAGTTCTTGTTGTTGTCGTAGTGGGGAGGGATTCTACACTTTGTTATAAAATACATCTGAAGATTGTTGTCGAATAATCATGTGATTTTCGTAAAGTAAATCATGTGTATCTTGTTAACGTATTTAGGAGTGTTGGATGGTTGTGGTGCCATGTGGCTGGAGCCAATGGGTAACGACTAATGGCCATGGTTAGGGGCGGTGCATCCTGTCAGCATTTGTCTAATGTAGTGAAAAAGGGAAGGGGGTTAACGGAATCCTTCCGCTTGTTGGTTCACATGGTTCATTGAAACTTAGCTACAAGGACGGACTTAGGTATGAGTTGGGGGTGTGCGTGCCCCCGGTCTATCTTGACACAATGAAAAAAAATAGGGGTCTTTTAAGGTGCAACTGCTTTAAATTGATGCATCTCCTCTAAAGATGGAAAACAAAAAGTTGTTGCAGCCTTCTACTGTTTGTATTATTTCATGTGGTATATATTTATTTTGCAGCAATAGAAAAGAAAAAAACACTTTCTTCTTATGTATCATTTTTAATGATCGTATTTTTACAGTTTTTTTTTTAATTTTTTGTGCATTAAAATGTTGGTCTGCTTATACTTGGCTAACTATGTCAAATGGGCATTGTCGTGCAATGAAGTGTTGTACGTTCGAGTATAATCGCAAACCGTAGGTATATTCTTTAAATCTTGATTTCCATACATTATCGATATGTCTGATTTAAGCAAGAAAGTCGATCATCCCTATTAATTGTTAATATCATTAAAAAAATGTTAAATAATGTCACCTTGTTTGATGTACTTGTGGTCCCTAAGTTGAATGTGAACTTCTTGTCGGTTCATAAATTTAGAAGGGATAGTAAGTAAGGTTTGTGTTGCTTTAGATGAATCAAATTGTTATGTTTCTATTTCTATGATATGGGTAAATCTAGCAAGTCAGTGGTCTCTAATAGTGTCGTGTCATCTCACGTTTCTAAGCACCTATGGCACACACAACAGGTTAGGTCATCCAGCCGACCAAGTGTTGGTTGTTTTAAAAGACAATCTTTGATATTTCCATATTGAACAAGTAACAATCAATTCACAAACTAATCTTTATTCATATATTGAGAGAGAATGAGTTCTCCACACTCTCTCTCTCTAAAACCTCTCTCTAGAGTATTACAAATGACAAGCTTAATAAGAACTTCTTGTAAGCTAACTATTACAAAAGGTTTATATACCTCCACATTACAAAGCATGTAAAACACAATTAAAGTCTTCTACTTTGACTTTTGTTGACTTTGACTTTTACCACTTTAACCAATCTTCATCACATTATATATTCAAGGCTTTTGTGATCTTGGATACAATATGTGTGACCTAACAATCTCTCCCTTTGTATTTGAGATCACAACATGTCATGTCAAGGCCCTTTATCTTCTCTTCAAACTTTCTTTGATTTCAACAAACTCTCCCTATGAAGATGATCAAACTTTGTCAATATTTTTAAACGAAACAAACATGAAGATAAACAATCTCCTCTTTTAGCAGCTACAATCTTTAGAATAAAATCTTCATGAACTTCACAAGCTTTCTCGTTTGATCTTCAACAAACAGTGGATCTTTAGAGTAAACCTTTTCGAATCCACAAATAAGCTTTAGATATTGAGGCTTAGAGCTTTGATACTACCTATACTAAGCTCATCACTTTTACATCCGTCAAGAAATATATCCACTTCAATAGCAAGCTTTTCAAACAACCTTAACATCTTTAAGAATTCAAACAATTCAGCATCAATCTTTTCAGCAAAACTACAATATTCAAATCCAACGGTTTTTCAACCTCAAATCCCAGAAGATTAAAGTATTGTCCTTCTCTTTCACAAATATATACAATCACAATATCAGATATACCCGATAATCTCTTTAACTCCCCCTTAACCTTTGCTAACTCCCCTTAAGAGTTGCTTCACATATATGAATGATTATCATCCCTCCCCCTTAATGTGATCTTCTAAGTCTTTGAATCTTTATATTTATATCATTTCTCCCCCTCATGATGATTAGGAACATCCTGAATATCATGTATCTTCAAAGACTAGAAAGACGAGTAGCAAAATACGAAATAAATTCTAATTTGATTTTGTATTATTCCTTTTTGAAAAACCAAACATCTCTTTCAATTTCGAGTAACCAAGATGGGTAGCCAGCTAATATAGAAACACATTTAGTAATTATCATCACAACAATCTAAACAAGGGAAAAGTCCAAAAAAACCCAACGAACTATCCAATTTTGCGTGATTAAGTCCCTAAACTATTTTTGTGAATGAAAAAACCATTAAACTTCTCATTTTGAATGATTAAGTCCCTAAACTATTTTTTGAATGAAAAATCCATTAAACTTTCTCATTTTGAATGATCGAGTCCCTGAACATTTTTCTTAAAAATATAAATCACCGAACTTTTAAAAAATTCTTATAACTGACTAAAAATGTTTTAAAGTAAAAAACTGTTGGTTCCTGTTTTCCTTAAACAATGATCATAACTTTCAGTTAGTTCAGATTTGTATGGTGCGGGAGCGTATTTAAGAACTGAAGGATAATGTAAAGGTAGAAGAACACACAATATCAAATAAACAGTATGTAAAGAACAGATGAATATCTCAAAGATTACTGCGTTTGATATTATCAAGAACACCAAGAACATAACAAGAATTCTGCTGGTGTGTGTGTTTTTGCGTGGCTTAATTGTCTGATTCTTGTTAATAGAAGAACTCAACATGAGTCTTCTATTTATACTAATTCCTAAGGGGACATACTTTAGACAAAGAGGACTGATCTACAGTAGACAAGATCGTATGAACAATAGCAGGTACGATGTTCATTAAATGCACATGTTCCAACTTGGACAGAGCCCTATCAGAGTTTGACACGTGTTGTTGTTGTCAGGGCATGCCTTAAGCAAGTGGATGAACGGATCCTGGAACAGTAGAAAGATATTTGTAAATCTTCTAAGTCTTCAGTATAAACCGCAGAGGCTCTGTCAAGGGTGACAGAGGTTCTGCGGCTCGGTCCTCTGTGAGCAGTCTTATGCTGATTCTTGCCTTCGGTATTCTTGGGTTCTTCTGCAGAGCCTCTGTGGGTTACTTCTGTACTTAGACTATTTTCACTACTTTCACGAACAGAATGATTGGAGCTAACAATCTCCTCCTAAGTAGTGAAAATTAAATTTTTTTGAAAGTGCAAGGATTTTCTAAGCACAAGAACAACTTTCTTTTTACATTAGATTACGCCAGAGGCATTTACATTTGATTTTATTGAAAAGAAAATATTACAGAGGATTTGTTTGACTGACTCTGACGTTGGCATCCTTGAAGTCATTGAAACTTCTGCGGTCAAGTCCTTCTTGTATGAGCTCGTGATAGAAGCTGATGCAGAGAGTTCAGAAGTTGATTGTTGCATCGATAACCTCTATCAGTCTGTCGGCAAGACTTTGATCCATGAGCTTTGTTCCTCTGTGCTCCATTAGGATCGCTCTAAACTCTGTCAAAGTACTTGTTGCGTACTTCTGACAGTCCATCTCTACGAACAACTTTGATTTACCAGAAGGATCTAGAAATACTAACCCGACCCTTGGATTTGTGATGATTGAGTTGGGTGTAGCAGAGGGAGGGCAGTAGTCTTCTGGTGGTTGAACAACCAAGTTCTTCACTCCAAGGTCTCTAGCTAGTTGGAAATCAACCATGCTATATAGCAGAAGCTTCTCGCGTATGGCCTTTCTGATCACTCTGTACTCTCTGCGAACTTCGTCGGTTGTGAAATTCTCTTTCGTCCATTTCAGAAGATCAGGTAGATCATAAGGATTGAGATTCCTAAGATCTGCATCTGCAAATTGGTTCTCTGATCTGTCATCTCTTTTGACCTTGTAGATGTTGTAAGAGAGTTTAGGCCAGGTTCTGGTTCTAGAGAACTTACAATATAGGACTTTGACGATCTTGGATGTTGAGAACACTTCGTATTTAGGCTTGGGTTTTGTTCTGGTGAAGAGGTTTTCGAGGTCAGCACGGAAATTAGGGTCTTGAATGGTTGGTTCGGATTGATCCATTATGCCCATTCTGCTGTATAAGTACCTATACACCACATCTTCCATTTGTGGTGGTGGTGGTTGAGGTAAGGTTCTACGCAGAGCATCTAATTGGTTCTTGACTTCTGCCACTCGATCCTCTGTTGGTTTACCCTTTGGATTCAGAACAGGTTTGTTTGACAGAGGAGCAACACCAAAAGCCCAGTCTTCTTCTTCTGGCTTTGGTGTCACGAAAGCATCGAAAGAGCTTTTCATCAGTTTCTCTGTTGGAGGTTGATGCTTGGGCTTTTTCTTTTTCGGTTCCCCTGTCATAATCCCTTTGCCCTTATCTTTTGCCTTCGTCTGATCTGCTTGTAGAGATGGGGTTGCCTCTGTAGGATTTGACGCTTGAGTTTCAGAGGGCTTTGTTGTTGCTGCTTCTTCTGTTGGTTTGGGGATTGCCTCTGTAGGTTTTGATACTTGAGTTTCAGAGGGCTTGATTACGGTTGCTTCTGTTGGAGAGGCTTCTGGTGACTTGCTCATATATTTCCTCTGTTTTTGAGCAATTGTTTTGGTTCTTGGTATTTTGGGTGTTGGAGAAGGAAGTTCATCTTTGGAGGATGTTAGGAGTTGGAGTTCTTCTCTGGTTTGGACATCTTCTCCAAATACAGAAGGAAATTCCACAGAGGTGGGTATTGCCTCTGTGGTCTTCTGTTGTTGAACTTGGGTTGTTTCTGGTATTTGGGTTTCTTCAGGAATGGATTCCACAGAGATGGTTGTTGTCTCTGTTGTTTGGTTTCTGCTTTGAGTTTCAGGTGTTTGGGTTGTAGCAGGGGTTTCTTCAGAGACCTTTTCCACAGAGGTGGTTGTTTCCTCTGTGGACTGTTGTGTTCTTTGTTGGGTTTGAGTTGGGGGTGAAGAGGATATTGGTTATGTGGATACCGGTGGAGCGGGTAGACCTCTGTTTGCAGCTTCTTCCCTTTGTTTCTCCCCTTGATTCTCCCCCTCAGGATGATCTGATGGATCATGATGGTCATCATCAGAGTCATCCTGACCTTTATCTGTCGTACCCTCTGCTCTACATGAAGTTTCAGGTTTCTTTGGTGGAACAACCCCTGCAGTAATCATCTTTGCGCATAAGTCATCACAGAGGCCGAGCAGTGTTTCAACCTCTGCTTCTGTGTTGAAGCACAATTTGCCTACGCTCTTCTGGAAGTCTTTGACATAATTTGCGTTGGCAGCAGTGAAGACGACGATAACCTCTGTGACTTGATTTATAACCCCTTGCCCAAGCTCTGTCAGCTGAGCTCTGGTCATGTAGTCCGAAGGCTGCATGGCCTGAGCGTTTCTGATTGTTTACTCTTGGACCTCTTCTAAGGCCTTCTTTAGGTCTTCAGGTGTAAGGCGCTTAGATTTGGAGGATTGCTCTTTCAGCTGTTGAAGAAAGTGCTTGACACACTCTTTGAATGCAGAGGTTGCGGTTTTTCCAAATTCAGTTGCTGCAGAGGTGGCAGTGGTAGTTGCAGTGGACTTCATCTAGGCTATGGCATTTTGTACCTCTGTGGACAGATTGTCCATTTTGGTATTCAGATTTGAGATGGTCGTTGAAGTTGTAGCTGCAAAAGAATTTAAAGAGCTTTGCAACTCTTTCAGTGTTTGGCCCACAGAGGTGACAAGGGTTTGGAACTCATCCCTTGAGACATTTGAACTAGTTGTAACCTCTGGGTGAACAGATCTATCACCAGAGTGTGTCTCTGTTCCTGAGACGCCTTCTTTCGCTCCAGTTTTTACGTTGAGAGCGGAAGTACTTCCTTTTAATCCTCGAGAAGAAATTTTTGAGTTTCAGTCTCTATAGAAGTTCTGTCAAGGACATTGTCCTTAGCCGCTCCAGAGGTGGGTAGAGGATTATCCTTGAGTTGACTCGGGGATTTGTCTAGAATCCATTTGTGTGTGTGCACTCTAATCTCCTCTGAAGAGATGTTTGGACCTATTTGTGTGCGTGTGGCAGAGGAAACAAATTCCTCTGCAAGGATTTCAGTTGTGATCTGGGGCAATATATCACTTACCAAGGATGAATCCTTTAGAGAGGATTCCCTTGGAATGGTTTCCCCGGTTATTAATGGTATAGAGGATGAAAGAATTTCCTCTGTCCGGATGGTTTGGGATGGGGTCGAGTTGTGCGGCTCTTTTTCAATATTACCTTCTGTTGCTAGACCAGCGGTAATAGAAGTGTGGGTTGCACTGGGAGTTGGTTGTGGATGTGTGCCTTCTTCTTCTTCGGCATCTTTTTCCTTTTCATTTTCTTTTTCTCCTTTTGCTCTAACCACATCTTCTGTGATCCCTTCTGTCACTACATCTAACCTAATCACTTTTTCTGTTTCCTCTTTTTCCATAACCTCTTCTTCCCTATGACCAAAGGATTCGTATATAGAGTGTGTGCCCAAAAGTCGTTGTACATGGGGATGCATAACTTGTGTACCACCAGAGGCAGAGATAACAGGTTCTGGACTCTTTCTGTGAACATCAAGGCCAAGTTAAAGGAAGGGGTTCTGCAGTATCTCTGGGGTCTCAGCCGGATTGTCTCTTGGAGTTTGGTCATCATCAGCTAACTCTGAGTCAACTCCAGAGATTGTGAAATCGGGATCTTCTGTGGCTTATTTGGTTTCATGTGACAGAGCTTCTGCAGTCCATCCTGCAGTGTCAAGGGTGTTGGCAAATTCAGGACGTTGGAGGAAGTCAGAGAAATTCCCATGATGCGCATAATTGAGAGGATTGGGGGATTGCAGAGGGGATTCGTGTGCTACTTCTCCTACCACCTCTTCTACCACTGTATCCTCTGCAATTGTTTGCATAGGAGACAGAGGTTTTCCAGTTTTCTTCTTGCTCTTTCTCCTCTTGGGTTTAGGTGCCCCTTCCTCTGAGGCTTTGGATTTTCTCTTATTCTTTTCCTTTGGGGAAGAGGGAGGAGCAGAAGATCCAACTTCTGTGGCATGAGGAGGAGAGGGTTGAGCTTCTGCGACACTTGTAGAGGTGCCCTATGTGGTTTTCCTCTTATGAGTTTTCTTTTGAGGAGTAGAGGCAGAGTGTTTTTGTTTCTTTGAGGCAGAGTAGATGGATTTTCTCTGAGCACGGAATTTGGCTTGATTGTCTTCATGCTTCTGAAAAGCAGCTGCCCATTCTTCATCTGTCAACCTATCTAATACTTCTGTACCTATGGGGGCTCCTAGACGCGGGGGTGTCATAGGACATGGTTCTGGAGTCCTATGATCGCGTATGTACTCTAATTCTAGTTCTTCGTCCCTTACATATCCCAGAAGTTTCTTTGGCAGAGGTCTGCAGTGTGGGTTTCCATCAGCATGTTCTGTTGGGAAGTTTTTGTTCATAGCATACATCTTGGTTGTTGGCCCCTCCATTGGCCATTTTTCGAGCAAGAGTAGAGGCTCTAGCAGAACACCTAGAATTCTTTGAAACTGCAGAGGAGGTAGAGCTCCTGTTGTCTGTGACCTTTTCTGTTGGAAGGTGATCTTTCTGTCGATGGTGTTAACCATTTCTTGCATCATGAGAGTGGCGAAGTCCAGAGGTAGGTCGTAGTAGACTCCGTACATGATGGCTAGTATTTGGTGTGAGGATTGATCTGGACTGCCCACTTTCCCGGTTAAGCATCTGTTAAGTATGGAAAAAAGTGTATTCCACAGAGGTGGTAATCTGCCTCTGCGGAAGGCATTTCTCTTTCTGAGTGGTACGTTGTACCCCAACATTTCGACAAACCTGTAGAGCTCTTCATCTGTAGGTTCCTGTGCAAAGGTCTTTAACCCTAGAAGACCTCTTGTGGGTAGGCTGAACTCAAGAGAGAACATAGTTCTGTTGAACTTGAGTTCAAGATGTGCGGATTTATCGGGTTTGGAGATGTAGCCTTTGATCTGTCTATCTTCTGGGTCAAATCTGCAACTTTGCCAGAATTGATTTATGTACCTGGCAGGGATTTTATCAACGGTTTTGGTAAGGAGAGGGTAGAGTATGTGATGTTTCAAAATATGGAGAAGAATGGCATGTGCTTCTCCAAAAGCTGTTTTGGATGGAACAAGGTAGTGGTTATTGGGTTTTAAAGGTAGAACATTTGCAAAATGTTCATGTTCTAAGAAGTTTTGGAGGTGGGTTGTCGGAGCAAAGTCTGCTTCATCGCCGGAGTTATCTTGCTCCAGGTTTCTGGCGATTTCAGGGTTTTCTGAATGTTCAGAGTGTTCAGGGTGTTCAGGGTGTGCAGGGGAGTTCGCCGGTGAGTGTGCAGGGGAGATAGCTTGAGAAGAGGAGGCAATTTCTTGTATGAAGATAAGAATTTTGCAGGTTTTTTTGCAATGGTTCGCCGAAGAAGAAAGTAAGTTCGTAAAGGTTTATGAGGAGAGGTAACTTGGGTTTTATAGTGAGAGGTAACAGTAGAATTTGAAGAGGTAAATATATGGAAGTGTATAATATTTGGGGTCCGTACTTGAGTGTAAACGGCTGGTTCAACTTTCCATACGAACGTGTGCCATGTACGTCCAATGAAAATGAGACACGTCAGCAGTGTCAGAGTATGACAGGACGTCGTGTGCGGCCCATTAATGCTAGGCGCGTGGGCTTATCAACTTGCAGAATATTCTTACTCGCAGAATTTTACCGTTACTGTTACAGAATTTCCTATGTTTAGAAAATTTACATAAGCTCTGTAGAGTTAGGAGCTCTGTGTTTTTGAAACTTTCCTTTTATATCCTCTGTTGCTTGTACCTTTACCAAAATCTTTTGAAAATTCATTGGAGAGGATCGATAGATTTATAGATTAGAAATTTCTTTCACAGAGGTTTTGAAGCTCTGTCAGAGCCAGCAGAGGCTCTATGAGATGAAATTTCTCATATCTAAAAATCTATTAAACTTTTTGATCATCCAAGTTTTTAATTTATTTTGACAATGTTTTTAGGACCTATTTCGAAGTTGGTGTCCTAGAAAATTGTTTGTTAAAAGGTTTTGTGCGAGAGATTCTTTTAAAAGCCTGTGTTGGTCAACAAAGTTTCTTTGGTGGAATGAGCTCTGTGACCAACAACCTTTTAGAATCTCAAAGTGTGCATTTGTGCGAAAGAGATCTTTTGAGATGACATTCAAACCGATCGAAAGAGTTTAAATTTACGATCATAGAGATTTTCTCTGGCAGAGCCTCTGTTGAGCTCAGTAGAGGCTCTATGACCTCAAATTTCTCATAACTCAAAATTTATGCATCTTTTTGATCATTTGAAGTTTGAAATGTTTTTAACATTGTTTTTAGGACAAATTTGGAAATTTGTGTCCTAGAAAACTGTTTTCAAAAACTGTTTGTATGAGATACTTATATTTTGACTCTTCTGACCTCGGCTTAGTACCTGACTTCTGTGGATAATGTCGATCGCAATTCTTCTTTGGCTCCCCCTTGAACTGTCAACTTCTGTAGATCAGTTCAAAGTCTCCTTCTGCCCCCCTTGACCTATGCTTGGATCAAATAAGATAAGTTGTGTATAGAACATAGGTCAAGATCACTAGAGGTTCTGAGCAGACCCACAGAAGCTCTGTGATTTAAAGAACTTTTAAAGTTGAGAATTTACATACAAAAATAAAATAGACAAAACAATTAATATATATATGTATATAGATATTTACAGAGGTTTCAACACATGCTTCTGTAAGACAATCAAAGAGTTTTAGGTACCCATATCCAAATGGGTCCAGGTTTGTCAGGGGTCTTTGTTTTAGCTTCTGTTGAAGAAACATTTTGTTTCTTCTTACCCTTGGATTTATCTTTTGCTTTGGGTACAGAGAGAAGACAGTGTGGACTTTTGAAATGTTGGTTTAATTTAAACATTAGATCAAAGCAATGACAGTATTGAATGTGCGAAGAGATTTGCTTGAACTTTTCATTAAATACATTAAATAGGGGCACAAAGGCATTACAATTTATCCTAACATTAGACTTTCTATTACAAGAAGGTTTATGCAGGCTAGATTGTTGTTTGCAAAATCCTTTGTTGAGTGCGGCCTTCTGTGTTCCCCTTCTGTGGTGAACTTCTGTAGGTTTCACTGTCACAGAAGAAAAAGATTTGTTAATTTTAGTCCATTTACCTTTCTGTTGCCATGTTAGTTTTTCTTTAACAGGTTTTAAGGGTTTTAAAATCTTTGAACTTGTTGGAATTTGAGTGGACATTAACTTCTGTTGTTTGAAATTTTCAAGCTCAAGAGAGGTTTTGGCTTGTATGCACATATCCAAAAAGTCTGGACAAATAGGAATTCCAGTGATTTTCTCCTTGGGAGGAATAGTTCTGTTAAGAACTTCAGAGGTCTTTTTAAAATCCTCTGTGTCACTAGGTCCGATCTCTGACTTAGAGTCAGTCTCTGATTCGTCAGAGGATGAACCGTCCTCATATACAGAGGTTGAGTCACTTGGTTCTCTTTCGACAGAGACTGGGCTTTCAGAACATGTGCCATACTCACTTTCTTCCTTTTCTAATGAACTATCTTCTAAGTTAACAGAAGTATCTGTTAAGTTTTCTTCAGAGAGATCTTGATCGCTGGAAGATGTATAGAGGTTTTCTTCAGAGATATCAAGTTTTTCTTCTGTAATTCTTGGCTTGAACTCAGGTGCCTCTGCTGATAATTTCTTTTCAGAATTCATCATGCAGACAAATGCAACTTGAGTTTGAGTCTCGGGATTACCAAACTTGAAGATTCCTATCTGATCTTGAGTTTTCAGATACCTCTTAGGTTTGGATTCTCTTTTGACAGAGATTGAAGGTGACAAATCTGTGTTTTCAAACCACACATTTGTCATCTTCAGAGGTTTCCTCTTGTGAGGTTCCCCAGAGACTTTTGTCTTTTACTTACAGAGAGAAGATTTGGAAATCCAGGTTTTCTTGTATCTCCAATGTGAAATAGAGAGGACAGAGACTTGTCTCTTTTGGTTCCGGTATAAGGATCTATATCACAGAAGCTAATTCCCCGTCTCCCTATTTGTGTGTTTATTTTTTCGTACACCTTCTGAGCATCTTGAAATTTTTTAATTTGAAGATCTCTTCTGAGTAAATCTTGACAGAGGACTTCTCTTTCCTTTTGAAAATAATTTTTAAGAGCTAGGATGTTCATTCTGTCGCACTCAACGTCCATTAGTTCTTTAACCTTTGTTTTCAAGGAAGAATTAAGTTCAGAAATCTTTTATTTTAAAGGATTTAACTTTTTGTTCCAGTCCATTTCAATTTCTTCTTTTTCTTGAAAAATCTTAGCTTTTTCTTGAGTGAGAAGTCTAGCTTATCTCTCATAGAAGGTGAGCTTCTTTTGAATACTTTCGCATGTCTTTTTCATTTCATTGTATTCAATGTTAAGTTTGAGCAAATCAGCTTCTGCTTTATTAATGTTAGAGTTTGAAGTGGATACCTCACTGTCGGAGTTGGAGCTGACTTCTGCCATGCCACAGAATATAGCATTTTTCGTTTCTTCTTTGTCAGAGGATGTATTCGTCATTTTAGAGAGAGATAAATTATCCAGAAAGGGTTTGAACAGTAAGCTTTTTAGAGATGAAGTGGATGCTTCGTTTGATGTTTCTTTGCTTAAAAGCTTTAAACTGAGCACAAAAATGGTGTTTTTAACCAGAATAACAGATTCTATAAGTTTACCAAAGTTCGAATGAATCGAAAATGGCAGAAAAACAGAAACTGTTAAAATGAAGAACAGGTTAAAACTCCAAGTTTCTACCAAAAATCATTGTAAAGAGTGGATCCCTTGATATTAAAAATCAAAGTTTGCTCTGATACCAATTGTTGGTTCCTGTTTTCCTTAAACAATGATCATAACTTTCAGTTAGTTCAGATTTGTATGGTGCGGAAGCGTATTTAAGAACTGAAGGATAATGTAAAGGTAGAAGAACACACAATATCAAATAAACAGTATGTAAAGAACAGATGAATATCTCAAAGATTACTGGGTTTGATATTATCAAGAACACCAAGAACATAACAAGAATTCTGCTGGTGTGTGTGTTTTTGCGTGGCTTAATTGTCTGATTCTTGTTAATAGAAGAACTCAACATGAGTCTTCTATTTATACTAATTCCTAAGGGGACATACTTTAGACAAAGAGAACTGATCTACAGTAGACAAGATCGTATGAACAGTAGCAGGTACGATGTTCATTAAATGCGCATGTTCCAACTTGGACAGAGCCCTATCAGAGTTTGACACGTGTTGTTGTTGTCAGGGCATGCCTTAAGCAAGTGGATGAACGGATCCTGGAACAGTAGAAATGTTGGTCCCGAAGGCCTATACAAGTTTGTAGAAGGGGGGGGGGGTTGAATACAAACACACAGATTTAGTTTTCTAAATTGTTTATTGATAAATCATTAACAATTTACAGCTTGTTGCGGAAACAAAATTAAGGATAAACCTAAATCTAAACAAGTTGGAACACTAAGGTTTCTTGCAATAAGAGAGATAAGGAAATTACTAATAATAACCTATCTTGAGATAAGAGATTGAACTTGTCCAGAGTTAGCAAGTTACTTCAAATGAAGTGGGTTCATCTCTTTATATACTGCATGCATTTAATGCAAGTCAGTATACACTTTACACGTGTCATCAGCTGGTTGGTTGCATGTCATTGACCTTTGTTGACAACCTTAGTAGCCGCATGGATGAACAGTGTAGTATCAGAGTGGTTGTACGATTTCAGACAGTCGGAGGTTCTTTTCTGACATTTCGTACGGAGTCGTGCAAGGGAGGTTAAGACAAAAGTACTTTGTACGGAGGACTTCATGATCAGCTTTCGTTGATTCACCGATCTATCATTTCATATCAGCGAATGATAGAGTTCAGCGATAGCTGAAGTCTTGTACTTGATACTTCACGTTGAGTGGACAAATCTGAGTCTTCGCTGATCCGCATCAGTTCATTAGGAGACTTGTCGCTGGTTCTTGAGCTTGATCTTCGACTTCAGCGTAGAACCTTTGTTGACGTGAAACTTGTCTTTAGAGATCATAAGTAAACAACTAACTTATCAGCGATCATCATAATGACTGAACGGACTCAGTATTAATGGTGAACAGTTTCGCTGAATGTTTAATTTAAAGAGCGAGAGTTCCTATCAGCGGTACTGTAAGATCTTAGTACTTATCAGCGATAGTGAAACTCTGATACATATTGTTTACTTACAATTTTCACTAAGTATATAAGAGAGGGTCATTATCAAATCACTGAGGGTTTGGATCAACAATCTCCCCCTATTTGATTATGACATAGCAACAAAGAAAGTTGCTATTTAATAAAAACATAAGGATAAAAAGAACTCATAAAATATTTGTCCCTTTTACTGTTTTCTGGGATCTTTTCAGTACTGATGGAGTAAAGTACATTCGCTGAAATCTTTCTTTAAAACTTTGAATCAGGTTACAAAGAGAAATGGAAAGATTACAAGTACGAGCGAAATAAATTACAAGTACAGAAGAATAACTGATACAATAGAGAAAAAGGTGATCATATCAGCTTATAAAGGTTCTTCCTTGATGAGAAGTTCATCAAGGGTCTTTGATGTGGGGATCATCCAGTCAGGGACATCTTCTCCTTGATTCTTTTTCTTCAGAGCTGCTTCAAAAATCAAGGGCTTCAGGTGTCTTGCTTTGATGTTGCGTCTGACTTCACACCAGTATACGAGATCTCTGAGTTGTTCGATGGGAGCGATGTCTAGCTCAGAGATACGTTGAAAGTGATGATTTCCATAGTAGTCTAAAAAGAATATACCATAGGGATCACTTACAACTGTGCCAGGAATGAATGTTTCTCCAGGTGGTAGAGAGGTGTCAAGCATTGAGAGATCGGCATCAGGGCCAACAATTTCAGCACGAGAGAAACCAATGCCCGTTTCATTCCGAATATGAGGACCTGAACCAGAGGCTTTCTTTTTCTTATCAGGGACTTTTCTTGGTTGAGGAAGAGTAGGAGGAATATCCACAGCAGATGAAAGCAGGTCGATATGTTTGTTTAAGATCTTCTCGACATGGCTTTTGAACTTTGAGCGCTATCCCTGAATGGCTAATTTTGTTTCTAACCATTCAGAGAGACCAAACTTTTCTAAGGTAGTAGCATAGAAAGTTTGCTTGGTTTCGTCATCTCTGTTGACGTCCACTTCAACAACAGGAACTTCAGCGTACAGTCTTCCTCTGATGTTTGCCTTGACGATTTTGGATGGTCTAGATCGATAGGTCAGCATTTGTTTAGCCCATTCCAAATTCGTATCAGAGACCTTAGCCTTTTCTCTAACGATCTCTTGAGCATCATCCCATAGCTGACGTTGAACATCAATGGGAACTCTTTTCAGCTTGTGGTCTTTTATTGATCGTTGAGTAAGCTTGATGGCGTATTCTCTGTCTTTTTCTTCAGCTTCCTTTCTTTCAGCGAGTAGGCGTTCAGCTCTTAGGTGTTCCTGGTATTCAGCTTTGGAAATTCTGAACTTTGGAGGAACTGAAGGAAGTTGATCACGCCTCAGAATGATTCGCTGATCCTCGAATCGCTTTATTATTTCCTCTCTTCTTTTCTGATCCTCTTCACTTAGCTTTTGAGGAACTAAGGAAGGTCTGCCTCTGTGCGAGAGTAGCTGTTCTTCTGGTTCATCAGTCTCAGAGATTAAATCTAAGACTGGGATTATTTCTTCAGCAGCAGCTGGTATTTTTGGTGAAGTCGCAGTTGTGGAGCCTTCAGCGATATCCTCAAACAGGGGAGAGGACTAGCTGAAACACAGCGATCTTACAAGTAAGAACTTGGGTAGAATCAGATAGAGAGAATTGGTTCAAGTGTATAGGCTTGGGAAAGGAACTGATAGTGTATGATAGAGGAGGGATGGAGTGAGAGATGATTAGTGTACCTGACAAACCGGATTTTCAAGCAAGATCATCAGATAGTCATCTTCAGCGACGCTTTTGCCTTTGCCTTTCTCAGCTCCAGAGGCTGAGGGCTTTGTCTTTGTCCGCTCCCCTGAAGGTTCATTTATCGAGATTCCCTTAAGAGCTTTGATCTTTGGAGCAGGTTTGACGATAAAGAAGTCATCGTCATCTTCGTCATCATCATCATCATTCTTTGGGAAGAAGATGGTTCATCACCAAGGATGTCGACGGCTTCATCATCTTCTGCTTCGGATTCAGTTTTCTCAGCTTCTTCTTCGAGTTGCTCCCCCTCAGATACAGAGGCGAGCTTCTCGGTTTCCTCAGGGTTTTCATCTCCCTGAGGTCCAGCGGTGGTTTCTTCAGTATTCGTCTTCTCTCCCCTGATAGATTCATCATGGGAAAGGTCTTCAACGCTCTTCTCCCCCTCTTTTTCATGATGACTGGGGGATGAATGGCTAGATTCAACAGCGTTGGTAGGTTCTCTGTCTTCTTGGCCAGAGAGACCTACACAAACTTCAATCTTTGCTAATCTGTCTTCAAGGCCAGAAATAGCAGGATTGATCTTCCCGAGCTCAATGCGATCCACCGCTGTAAAATGTTCAGATTCAGGGACAGGGGCAGGAGCAGGAGCAGGAGTATTCGCCTTGTGCAGCAACTGTTCGATCATAGTCTTCATCGAACCAACGTCAGTCTTTACAGAGCTTAAGTCAGTCTTCAGAGTGTTGACATTTGTCTTCACAACAGACATATCTCCCTCTAGTGTTCCAACCGATGTCTTCAGCGTTGTTACCTCGCTGGACATGGATGTAACTTGATTTTTGAGAGAGGTGTAGTCTGTGTAGATATCAGCGAGCACCTTGGCGAAGTAGCTGAGAGTTTTATCAACTTGCTTCATGTCATATGTGGAAGCCTTCTTCTCCACCACCGTTGTCAGCTTGTTCAGATTCTCTCCAGCGTTTGTTACAGCTGTAGAGTTATTGGAGAGAGTAGTGGTGAGACCTGTCAGCTTTGTCTCCACGGACTTCAGAGAGGCGTTGATATCTCCCAAATTAGGACCTGTAACATATAAAAACTTGTGAACAGAGGAAAGCTCAGAAGTTTGGGGTTTAGTAACAGTGTTTATGGGTTGTTGTTTACCTGCAGGAGGATTGGTGAATTCATCGAAATCACGGGTTCCTGAGTAAAGTTCCATGTCATCTTCAAAAGTGCCCATGGATTTTTCTGCATGTCCTGTCTTCATCATTCGTGGAGAATCAGCTTTATGTTCCGAGGAAATGATGGCAGCTCCAGTTAGATCTGGAGTAGAGACCAAATGAGTGGAGGGAGGAGCGAAGGATAAGAATGGGGGTTGGGTTATGAGTTCAGCGTTGGATTCGCTGTGAATCACTTCATCAGTCTTTTGAGAGACTGAAGGAGGTTGGGTCGGTTCCAAGTTTGTAACCTCAGCGTTTAGAGACGCTGAAGTTGGGATAAAAGGGATGGCTTGTTCAGGTGTGGCAGAGCGTACCACTGAACGTTCCTTCAGCTCTGCAGAAAGAGCTGAGGAGTCTTAAGCATGAGATTGCTGGGGTTGCTCATTTGTTTTCTTGATCCTTTTAGAATCAAGTGGGGTAGATGAATGTTTCCTTTTCTTAGAAGGAGAGGATTTTGTGGCCAGGGTATCATCGATGGGTATTGTCGCTAAAGGAGCCACAGAAGTAGAAGAAGAGTTGAGAAGAGTTAAGAGGGTAGAAAGACGTACCTCATTTTCAACAGGTTTGAAGTCGAGTACCTTAGGGCCAATCTGAGAGAGTTTTAGATCGCCCTCTTGCGGGTAGCTGTCCTTCAGGCCATATTGAAAGATAGCGCTGATGAATTGGGGGTAGGGAACCCAAGCAGGCCTGTCAGCGGCAGAGTCTACTCTTTGCAGCAAGTCATCATAGATGAGAGATGCCCAGTCAATGTGTAGACCTTTCAGCAGAGCGTATCCCATAGCTTGCTGAGGTTGAGCGGCTTGATCAGAAGAGCCGGTCTTGGCAGTCATGCAGCTGATAAGGTGAGCGAAGATGAAGTTCATCTCGCTGGGCATTTTCGATTTCTTCAGCAGTGTTAGCTTCTTCTCAGGCTTCTTGTCTCTGCCCATTTCCCATACATAGCCCATTACATCAAAAAATGCAATAAGAGCTTCTTTGTCAGCGATCTTCTTATGGTCAAGGAAAGGAACAAAAGGTTTTTCCTTTGTAGCGATGGGAAAGTTCAGAGCTTTGCGAATGATGGCGGGTGTGATCTTTATCGTGCCATATTCAGTATCGCAGAGGATACAATGAACTGTTTTGGAGGGATCTTTGGCGGATGGTAGTTGAGAGTGTCTGGCAGAGTACCAGAACTGAGATAGTAGCAGCTGACTTGCAGGGGGTGAAATGGTCAGGGCTGTTGAAATGCAGCAATTCTTCAGGAAATTCACAGCATCTGTCAGATGTGTGACTTGCTTTCGAGGAGGAAACTCGAGAAGCGCAGAAAGGTTGTTTATCTTAGTCCAGTCTAGTTGATCAAGATTGAACTTGACTTGTGGAGCCTTGAGGATTTCCACTTCCTCAGAGTCAGCGAAGATGTTCTCAGCGGTAGCAGGAATGTCAGACGAGGCCATTTCTCTGTATTAACAGTTCAACCAAAGATGTTAACAAATAAGAATAATCTTAATGTGGAAAGAATTTCCAATAAGATGTTTCGAATTTTATCCATTTCATTCAGACACAAATGTCTTAATGAAGATTAGGGTTTTTCATGATTTTTGAAACGAAATGTAAAACCCATTTTCTTGTTTTCCAGTTTTCCATGAAGAAATAGATTTTGGAAACGAATGAAGAACAAGTTTAAGATTTTGCATTTAAACTTGAAGAACAACCATGAAATGGTTGTGTTCATAAAACCACGAAAGAAAATGATTTCATTTTACGAAGTTCTTTTGTTTGATCTTGTTAAAACAATGAGAAGATCGGAAACAAGTTATACGCATTTGGTAATAAATAAGAACATATTAACCTTGATGTTTGATGAAGAAGATGATGAACAGTTCTTGAAGTTTTTGAAATCACAAATGCAACAGTGAATTCTTTCTTGCGGAGGAAGATTGATCGCGTAAAAGAAAAATATAAACAAAGAATTTGTTTATATAGAGGTTTTAGAAAGAGAAAATCTTGAGCGGGAAAAGATTTTCATCATGACACGGACACGTGTTTGCATTTGATTGGAAGTTTGAACGAGACGTGCAAACGTGTGTCAGGAAGAGAAAACGTGCCGGGGTTTTATCCGTTGCAATGACGTCACAACTGTCCTTTCATATTCTTGGTTGTCTCTGAGGTTTTGAAAAACTCATAGATACTTTTGAAAACATGAAGCACTGAATGAAAATATTCAGTGAAGGTTTTAAGAAATTTCAAAATATCGCTGTTAAGGAAAAGATATTCAGCGATGCATTTTGTTTTGAAATCTTGCATTTTCATGCGATTGTCAGAGAGAGAACATACCTTGATATCAGTGAATCAAGTTTATTCAGAGAGAAGATGATAGAATGGGTTATACAAGTTGATTTTATCCTTTCGCTGATCAATGTGAACCGCTGAAGATTTTATCCTTCAAAGTTCAGCATTCCAAGCTCGCTGATGAGAAAGTTGAATCTTGTCTCATCAAGAGGTTTGGTAAATAAGTCAGCTAACTGATAATCAGTTGGGATAAAATGAAGTTCTATATCACCATTCATCACATGATCTCTGATAAAATGATACATGATTTCTATATGTTTGGTCTTTGAATGTAGTACTGGATTGTTTGCTATAGCGATGGCACTTGTGCTGTCGCAATAGATTGGAATTTTGGAGAGCTGGAGATCATAGTCTAGTAGCTGATTTCTCATCCACAAGACTTGAGAACAACAGCTTCCAGCAGCTACATATTCAGCTTCAGCTGTGGAAGTGGACACTGAATTTTGCTTTTTACTTGTCCAACTTACCAGCTTTCCACCCAGGAGCTGACATCCTCATGTGGTGCTTTTCCTATCCATTTTGCAACCTGCAAAATCACTATCTGAATAGGCGGTTAGATCGAATCCTGAATCTTTGGGATACCAAAGACCTAGATTCGCTGTACCCTTAAGATATCGAAAGATTCGCTTTACAGCTTTCATATGAGATATCTTAGGTTCAGCTTGATATCGTGCACACAAGCATGTTGCAAACATAATATCGGGTCGGCTAGCTGTTAGATATAATAGAGAGCCGATCATCCCACGGTACAACGTGACATTGACAGGAACACCTTTAGTGTCCTTATCAAGTGTCAGCGGTGGTGCCATAGGGGTTTTCATAGCCGAACTTTCAGTTAAGTCGAATTTCTTCAGCATATCTTTAACATATTTTCCCTGATTTATGAAAGTTCATTTCTCAGTTTGCTTAATCTGAAGACCAAGGAAATATGTTAGTTCACCCATCATGCTCATTTTATACTCATCTTTCATTCTATCAGCGAAACGAGTACAAAGCTCAGGGTTAGTAGAACCAAATATAATGTCATCAACATATATTTGAACTAAAATGATATGACCTTTCACTTTTCTAAAAAATAGTGTTTTGTCAATCTTACCTCGCTCAAATTTTTCAATATGAAGATAAGTAGAAAGAGTGTCATACCATGCACGAGGAGCTTGCTTCCAACCATAAAGTGCCTTATCCAGTTTATAAACATAACCTGGACGCTTAGAATCTGAGAATCCTGGAGGTTGTTCCACATACACTTCTTCATTCAGCTTTCCATTCAGAAACGCTGACTTAACATCCATCTGATGTACTTTGAAGTTTTTGTGTACAACATATGCTAAGAATAGACGAATAGATTCAAGTCTTGCTACTGGAGCAAATGTTTCGTCATAATCTATACCTTCCTCTTGTTTGTATCCCTGAGCAACAAGTCGAGCTTTGTTGCGGGTTACAGTACCATGTTCGTCCAACTTATTTCGATAGACCCATTTAGTGCCTATTACTGTTTTATCAGTTGGTCTCTGAACAAGTTTCCAAACTTTGTTTCTTTCGAATTCAGTCAGCCTTTCTTGCATGGCGCTGACCCAGTTTGGATCTTTGAGGGCATCATCTACTTTCTTTGGTTCAGTTAGTGAAATAAAATTTACAAATAAACAAATATTACCTGCACTTCGTCGAGTCTGAATCCCAGCGTTTGGATCACCAAGAATTTGATCAATTGGATGATTTATAGTCCATCGCTGAGCCGGAGCGTGAGACGCTGACTCAACTTGAACTGGAGGAGCTGAAGATGAAGCTTCAGCGACGTCAGGAGTATCATCCAAGAGAGGAATGGATGCAGTTGTCATTATATTCACTGATTGCTGAGAAGTAGATGGAATGTCTGAGACATTTGGTTCAGCGTTAGGTATAGTGTTTATAGGAACAGCTGAGACCCAAGAAGTTTCAGCTTCACTGTTCTGCATATTTGGAATGATAGGACTATCATCTTCTACTGGATGAGCATTAGTGGGAATATCTTCTGAATCACCAAGATGAGAAAACATCCATTGATTCAGTTCTTCAGTATCAGCGGACGGTTTAGAGTTCGCTGAACGGGATTCGTCAAACGTGACGTGAATAGTTTCTTCAACAGTTTGTCTTCTACGATTGAAGACTCTGAAGGCTTTGGAAACTGAGGAGTATCCAAGAAAGATTCCATCATCAGCCTTAGGATCAAACTTTCCAAGGGCATCTCTGTTGTTCAGTATAAAACACTGACATCCAAAGATGTGAAGAAAGCTGATTGAAGGCTTTCTCCCATGAAAAAGTTCATAGGCTGTCTTTTTGAATCTTTTGACTATCAGCGACCTGTTTTGCGTAAAACAAGCAGTGTTGACAGCTTCTGCCCAAAACTGAGTAGGTAGGTGAGAATCGTTGAGCATTGAACGTGCAGCTTCAATAATTGTTCTATTTCTTCTTTCAGCGACTCCATTTTGTTGCGGTGTTCTCACTGAAGAAAAGTTGTGAGAAATACCCTTACTCTCAAGGAAGGAATCAAGAGAACTGTTTTTGAATTCAGTCCCATGATCACTCCTTATTGAGCGAACGGTCAGATTGTTCAGGGTTTCCATCTTCCGAACAAAATTGATGAGTTCTTCAGGGGTGTCACTCTTAGAACGGAGAAACATTACCCAAGTGAAGCGAGAGAATTCATCAACTATGACCAGCGTATATTTCTTTTCAGCGATGGATTGTTTGTTAACAGGGACAAACAAATCCATATGGAGTAGTTGTAGAGGAGATGACACTGAAGAAACTTGCTTTGATTTAAAGCTTGCTTTGGTCTGCTTCCCTTTTTCACACGCTGAACATAACGACTCTTTGGCGTATGAATGCTGAGGTAGACCAGTGACTAACTCTTTTGAAGAAAGAGTGTTCAGTGTCTTGAAATTTAGATGTGATAGCCTCTTATGCCATAGCCAGTTGACATCAGATGAGGCCTTTGAGAAGAAACATGAGTTCTCAGTGGTTGTTGAGTCCATGTTTATTACATAAACATTTTCCAAACGATAACCGCTGAGAGCTATCTTCTCCTTTTTGTCAGAGACAAAGCAGGATTCCTTAGTAAAGATTACTTTGTTATCCATGTCGCAAAGCTGACTGATGCTTAGAAGATTATGCTTCAGCCCTTCAACATATGCGACTCTTCTGAAGGAGGTTGTACCATTTGAAAGTACACCATACCCTCGGGTATGTCCTTTTCCATTTCCAACGAAAGTCACAGAGGGACCCTTCTCTTCTTTGTATTCAGCGAGCAGGCTTTTCTTTCCAGTCATGTGTCTAGAGCATCCGCTATCAAGATACCAGATACCCTTCTTAACCTGCAATACAAAGGAAGATTAGTTTTTCTTGGGTACCCACTTAACCATTTATACACGTTTGTCAGTGGAAGTAGTTGGAATGGAAGGTTCAACAGTCTTCGCAACATTTGAAGATTCAGCTTTGTCTTTCTTCACTTTGGTTAATTTCTTAACCTCAGTGGTAGAATTCACCTTGACCTGATTTGCACCAGGGTTGGTCTTCTTTGCCTTGGGGGCAATCTTCACCTTAGCTATCTTTTCAGCTTTGGTGGCTGTGGGGCACTTACTGGCAATATGATTGGTAAGTCCACAGTGATAACATTTCCTATAACTAAAAGTAGTTCTAGGACCATTTGAATGCTGAGCTTTTAATTTCAAATTAGAAGTGCCAGCACCAAGTAAACTATTGGCTTTAGAAATGGGACGAACATTCAGTTCTTCAGATTTCTTACCAAGGACATCCAATCTGAGTCTAGGAGTAGATCGCTGAATAAATCCAGATATTTGCTTCCTTGATCCAGAGGGATGAGCCACTGAAGCTTTAGAAGCATTCAGCTTTGGTACTAAGGTACCCTTCTGAGGATTCTGGTAAATAACAATTCCTTTACCTTTGTCTTTAAAGACAGAGGTAGGTTTTGAATAAACCATTTTATCCTTGCCTTTTGAGGAGGTAGGAGTTTCCTCAGGGATTGGTGTAACGGACGAGGAGCACTGAGAAGATGAAGTATCAGCGACTGAGGATACGAACGTTCCAAATTTAAGCATTGAACGCTCAGTGGTTGGTTTTGGAGTTTCATATTTGTAACCCAAACCACGTTTATCACTCAGGGGAATCTGAGACTTTATCATCTCAGTGATCTTTGTTGAAGAATTACACCATCCTTCAACAATAGCTTTTTCAGCCTTTAATGCAGCGATAGCTTCTGCTCGTTCGATTTTGACTAGCTGATTTAAATATACTTGATCTTTAAAATCTTCTTCAATTTTAGAAAACTTTTCTATTTGAAGGTGGCAGTTTTTAAGCTTTTCAGCGAGATCAAGATTTTGGTTTTCAACCACAGTTTTGCCGTTCATGGCTTCGTATAAACTTCTAGTCAAGAGATCGATCTTACGAAGACTATCAGCTTCATCAACATTTGCAATATTGGTAAAAAAGAAGGTGATACCTGAATAGCAGAGGTTGAAGTGGAGGGAATGTCTGAACTTTCTTCCTCTTCTTCAATCTTGGCCATAAGACATAGATTTGCTTCATCATCATCAGAGTCAGATGATGATGCTTCTTCATCAGAAGCAGCCCAATCATAGTCAGCCATCAGGCCTTTATTCTTCTTCTTAAAGCTTTTCAGCTTTGCATATTTTTCTTTCAGCTTTGAATATTTGTCATCTTTATTTCTTGGAGCAAAGGGTTTCTTTGTAAAAGTTGAGGGTCTAGAATCTTTCTTTGACCTACACTCGTTAGCGAAATGTCCTGTCTTTTCGCAGTTAAAACAAGTAGAAGTAGCCTTATCAACAAACGCTGATGATCTAGGCTTGTCAGTTATGGAAAGAGGTTTGTTCTTTCTAAACATTTTCTTTTTGGCAAATCTCCTGAACTTCTTAGTTAGGAGAGCCAAAGATTCATCATTATCTGAATAATCAGAATCTGATGACCTTTCAGAGTTACTTTCTAACTCAGTGATAGTGACCGAGGGTCGCTGAGTAGATGGTTCCTCTGAGATTAAAGCAACAGGGGTGCTTTTGGAATCTTTTACAATATTCTTCTTAAGATGGCTCGATTGCTCATGATTCAGCAACGTGCCATATAAGGTTGAAAGGGTCATTGATTTTAGATCCTTTGATAGCTTGAGACACATAGCATAATTGTCCCAGCTTTCAGGTAAACATTCTAGAAACTTTGTCAGTACTTCAAAGTTAGAATATTCCTTACCCACAGTTTTCAGATCTATAATTAAGAAATTAAAACGTTGGTGAACTTCAGAGAGAGATTCATTCTTACCAGAAATGAAGCTTTCGTATTGTCTTACCAGGTTGATCTTTCTTGAATCCTGGACTTCAGACGTTCCTTCATACTGAACACATATTGTGTCCCACATGGCCTTTGATGTTTTCAGATTCATGACGGAATGGTAGACTTCGTCAGGAAGAGCCATGGATAGTATGGATCTGGCTTTTGTATCTATAGCCACTTTCTTCTTATCTTCGTCAGTCCATTGAAAGATTTCCTTAGGTACCAGCCTTTCTGGAATAGCAGGTCTATTCTCAGCGGCTGGAACAGCATCATCAATTCTTACAGGGATGAATGGACCATTTTCTAGATAGTAAGGCATAGTAGGGTCTACACCTTCTAAGAAGAGTGTCATCCTATTTTTCCATAAGTTGAAGTTATCTTTGGAAAATGTAGGGGGTTTAGCAAGAGAACCATTGTCTATATAATTTGTGTTTGTGTTGGTGGCCATTTTCAAATAATAGCATGGAAGAGAAATATCTTAGATTAGATCTTGTTTATGAGATTAAACAAATCCGCTCTGATACCACTTGTTGGTCCCGAACGCCTATACAAGTTTGTAGAAGGGGGGGGGGGGGGGTTGAATACAAACTCACAGATTTTACTTTTCTAAATTGTTTATTGATAAATCATTAACAATTTACAGCTTGTTGCGGAAACAAGATTAAGGATAAACCTAAATCTAAACAAGTTGGAACACTAAGGTTTCTTGCACTAAGAGAGATAAGGAAATTACTAATAATAACCTATCTTGAGATAAGAGATTGAACTTGTCCAGAGTTAGCAAGTTACTTCAAATGAAGTTGGTTCAACTCTTTATATACTGCATGCATTTAATGCAAGTCAGTATACACTTTACACGTGTCATCAGCTGGTTGGTTGCATGCCATTGACCTTTGTTGACAACCTTAGTAGCCGCATGGATGAACAGTGTAGTATCAGAGTGGTTGTACGATTTCAGACAGTCGGAGGTTCTTTTCTGACATTTCGTACGGAGTCGTGCAAGGGAGGTTAAGACAAAAGTACTTTGTACGGAGGACTTCATGATCAGCTTTCGTTGATTCAGCGATCTATCATTTCATATCAGCGAATGATAGAGTTCAGCGATAGATGAAGTCTTGTACTTGATACTTCACGTTGAGTGGACAAATCTGAGTCTTCGCTGATCCGCATCAGTTCATTAGGAGACTTGTCGCTGGTTCTTGAGCTTGATCTTCGACTTCAGCGTAGAACCTTTGTTGACGTGAAACTTGATCTTCAATTTGGTCTTCGATCTGCTTGAATCTTCTGTTTAGCTCTGATACCAATTGATAAATCCCAAATCTCTAGCAATAAGATATGAATGTAGTGAGAGAGAATCTAGAGAGCAAATATGTCATCCATGTATTGATCTCAAAGGATTACAAAAGGTTTCTAAAAGATTACAAAAGCTTTTGAAGTGTTACTAACAAATGGTCTAGACAAGCCTATTTATACCCATGACATACAAGGTATAAAGGCATTCACAATACTGTATAGACTCATACAGTACATTGACTTTACAGTAAATCTTGAATACAACAATGCTCTAACAGATCATAAGTAAAAAACTAACTTATCAGCGATCATCATAATGACTGAACAAACTCAGTATTAATGGTGATCAGTTTCGCTGAATGTTTAATTTAAAGAGCGAGAGTTCCTATCAGCGGTACTGTAAGATCTTAGTACTTATCAGCGATAGTGAAACTCTGATACATATTGTTTACTTACAATTTTCACTATGTATATAAGAGAGGGTCATTATCAAATCACTGAGGGTTTGGATCAACAAGAAAGATATTTGTAAATCTTCTAAGTCTTCAGTATAAACCGCAGAGGCTCTGTCAAGGGTGACAGAGGTTCTGCGGCTCGGTCCTCTGTGAGCAGTCTTCTGCTGATTCTTGCCTTCGGTATTCTTGGGTTCTTCTGCAGATCCTCTGTGGGTTACTTCTGTACTTAGACTATTTTCACTACTTTCATGAACAGAAGATTGGAGCTAACAAAAACCTATATCAAATTTAACGTTCCCAAACCCTACGTCATTCAGACCCCACGCAAAAACCGAGGTCAACAGCTTGATAGATGCTATGGAGAACAGAGAACGATGGGGAGTAGCGAGGGGTAGCGGTACCGTTGTTTGCGAGGGGTTTGAATGGCGTACGGTTTGGAAACGGTAAAACCGATTTAGATTTTATTTGTTAGATCTGAGTTTTGTCAATAAACTAAGTGTTGAAATCTGATAAGAAGGCTCAGATGTTCTGAGATGAAGGGTCAGAGTTCTGACTACAAAAGCTCAGCAGGATTGCTTCGAAAGTTCACCAAGTACAGAAGTCTGAGAAGAAGAGTCAGAAGTCTGAGAAGAAGAGCCAGAAGTTCTGAGAAGCCTAATCAGAAGAATGTTCAGAAGTTCTGAACAACCTGTTTAGAACTTATAACTAGATACTTTCCTTAGTGTTTAGTTAACTAATTAGGACACGTGTATAGTTCTTATTAGTCATTCATATTTGTACTGTAGCTTTAATATTTCCGTTGCAGTATATATATAGTGGTTAGCACTACATTGCTAACAGATTTTCCCGAATATATTTGTATTCATCTTCCGTAATCTTTGAGATACTCTCTCTCTAAGATCTGTAATTCTGTTCTTCATTGAATACAATTGGGCTTGATCATATTACTTCTCAATTACTGCTTCATAGATTGATATATTGATTGTAAGAGTAAATCCTGGACTTACAATTGGTATCAGAGCTACTCAACAAACAAATTTGTTCAAGATCGTGATCACGAAGGTTAATTGATCAATTTTCTTGAAGATTTCCTGATTCGTTTAAAAATCGATTCCGCTGCTGCTTACAATTCTTGAATTCTTATCAATTCTTGAATTAATTGTTATCTTTCGATCAAGAAATTCAAATTTGTCTTTCAGTTGAAAATTCTTACAATCACGTCTTCTAAAGAATATCTCGCTATGGGATCTGAAACAAAGCCACCTGTTCTAATACCTGAAGAGTACCAGCAATGGAAAATTCGAATGATCCAATTCCTGGATAACATAGATGAAAATCTAATGGTTTCAATCCGAGAAGGTCCTATCGAAGTCTATATCGATGTGGCTGCAACCCCTGAAACAGAGGCAACTCCAGAAATTCCGGCAACAAGGGTGAAGAAGAATTATTCTCAATACACAGCAGAACAGAAAAATAGGCATGCTATAGACAAAAGAGCAATCACATTGATGACATTGGCTGTTCCGAATGAAGTTCTAAACCGAATTGACAGTGGATCATCCGCCAAGGAAATGTGGGATGAACTGGAAAGACAGATGTTAGGAACTGTCAGATCGATACAAGCAAAGTTAAATCAAAGCATAAATGCTTATGAAAGGTTCAAGGCTAAAGAATCTGAAAGCTTGACTCATACATATAGTAAATTCTGTACTATACTGAATGATTTTAGAAGAAATGGGTTGAAAAAGACAAAGTCAGAAATAAACTACAAATTTCTGAATAGTCTAAACTCTGAATGGTCATCATTTGCTATAAGTCTACAAATGAATAAGGATATGTGTGAAGAAGATCTCAATGATCTATTTTGTGTACTAAATCAGCATGAGGACTCTGTTAAAATTGTGGTTGAAGAAAAGAAGAATGTTGCAGAACAGTTAGCTTTTCTGTCAAAGTCCAAAATTGTTAAAACACCCAAGAAGATTGCGTATCTATCTGAGATACCAAATCTGGAGGAGTCTGATAAGGAAGAGGGATCAGAAGAAGATGAAGATATCAAAATGATTGCTGAAAAGTTGGCCTTGTTGACTAACACTTTCAACAAGAGGTATGGAAAAGGAAAATTTCAGGGCAAGTACAGGAATGAGCAGGGAAATTCAGATTTCAAGAAATGGAAGAGAGAGGAGAGAGTAAGTATGAAAAGAAGGAAGAAAGAAGGGAAGAAAATAGAGAAGAAAAGGAAGAAAGAAAAGAAAAGAATCTGTGCTTCAAGTGTGGAAAGTCTGGTCACACTATGCAAAAGATTGCAAAGTAAAAATTGTGAAGGATTATGAGTACTACACCAAAAAGGCCCAGTTAGCACAGAAAAGAGATGATGAAGTTGCAATGTTAGCTGAACAAGAAAATTGGTTGTACTACACTTCAGATGAAGATGACTGCATTCACTTTTCACAGATGCAGAGTTATATGGCAAAGATGAAGAATGAGGATGATTCTGACTTTGAAGATGCTGATTCTGAGTCATCCGCTGAGGTACATTCTGCACTTGAAATAGACTTAATGACACAGATTGGTGAAATGAAAACTGAATTTGTTAAACTAAGAAAACAAATAAAAGGAGAAAGAAATTTAGTTAACAAATTCAGAATTGAAAAAGAGGTAATAAAAGAACAGTATGAGGAATCTGAGGTTGAGAAACAGAAAGTTAAAACTGAAAATTCTGAATTGGTGAAAAATCTTTCTGAATTAAAAATTGAACTTTCAAAAGTCAAGGATGAAAAGGGTGATTTACAAATAAAGTTTGATATGCTATTTGAGGAAAGAAAGAAATTGTACATCAAAATCAAAGAATTAGAAGATCTCAACTTGAAAAGAGGTCAGACTCAGCAAACATTAAATCTTCTAACAAGCAATGTAAAAGATACAAGATTTTATAATCCAAAGAAGGGATTGGGATTAGAAGAAAATATTGTTTTAAAAAGAGCTCCAGTAAACTTGTATGATTTTGATAAGCTTCATGTTCCAAAACCAAAAATTCCAGAAGTTGTTGAAGTTTTTATAAGACCTGCAAGTTCTATCACAAGTTCTGATAGCTTACAAAAATCAAGTTCTAAAAAGACAAAGGAAACAGTTTGTGAATCAAAAACAGAAAAGTCAGATGTTTCAGAAGATAAAGTTAAGAAAGAAATTTCTAAACCAAAAGAAGAGAAACCAAAATACAATGACACCAAATTCAAATATGACTCTCTAAATGTCAGTTACAAAAATAAACAACAAAGTTTTTCATATTCTGACATAGAAAGTATATTTGATACTAGTAAGGTTTCTGAAACAGTCAATCAGAAATCTGAATCTTCTAATCAAAATTCTGATTGTTCTTATCAGTTTTCTGATTCTGAAGGTCAGAAATCTGAGTCTATTAATCAGAATTCTGATTCAAAGAGTCAGAATTCTGAGTTAACTGAAAATTCTGAAACAAAGTCAGAAGAATTTCTAGAACTTGAAAAGGGATTTAATCTTGTAAGTCAAGAACTTGAGGACCTAAGGAAAGCTTATGATGAACTTGAAAATGACTTGTGTGATATGGATTTTGATCTTAAAAATGCTTTAAAAGAAAAGAATGTTTTTATTCAGAAAATAACGGAGCTTGAGAAACTGAAAGCTGAATATGATCTGTTCAAGATTAATGCTCTAAAAGAAAATGATAAATTCTTTAATGAATCAAGTACATATGAAAAAGGTGAATCATCTAATTCATTTTCTAACGAAAATAACTTGAATTTTTCAGAAAAAGAGGAAAGCAAAAGGAAAGATTATCTGAAAAGAGTTCCTGAGAAGACTGAATTGAACTCTGATTCTGTACCAAAAGCTCATAGTTTCTGTAATAAATGTACATGTACTTTGAAAAATAGAAATAAAAATGAAAGGACTTATGGTACAGATTTGTTGTTACTTGCAAAGAAAAATCTGACTTGTGTTCAATGTGAAAGTGATTCTTTTCAATATTCTCAGAAATGTCCAATCACAATAACATCTGTTTCATTCATAAGAAAAGATATTCAGAATACAGAAAAGAAGAATAATTCTGTCCCTCAAACTCAGAGAAAAGAAAAGATAAAAGAAGTGAATCCTCAAGTTAAAATCAAAAGAAAGAATGAAAAAGTGATTAATGTGAAAGAAAAGAAAGTTGAGAACGTTGCAACATCCAAATTTACAACTTTCAAGAAGAAAGTGAACAAATTTGTGAACAGAAAATGTTCTGACTTCATAAAAGTTCAAGGCCAATGGTGTTTAAAGAAAGATTTTGAATGGAAAGTAAAAGGCACTTTTGTTAAATCAGATGACAAAGCTAACAAAGAAGGACCCATTCCAAAATGGGTACTTAAAACTAACTGATTTTTTTTGCAGGGCTGTCATGTGTGCTTTTTAGATTCAGGAGCTTCAAGACACATGACAGGTCAGAAGCCTTTTCTATCAAATTTCACAGAAAAGGCTGGAGGAGCAGTAAACTTTGGAAATAACAGCAAAGGTCAAGTTAAAGGTTATGGAGATTTAACAAAAGGAGATCTGACAATTCAAAAAGTTTTCTATGTTGAAGGATTACAACATAATCTTTTCAGCATAAGTCAATTTTTAGACAGTCTTTGTCAAATCAAGTTCCAAATAACAGGTTGCATGATTTTAACTGAGAATGATCTTAAAGTCTTCTGGGCCAAAAGACACATGGATTTATTTGTGGTTAACTTTTCAAAATTACAAACATTAAATCATGTTTGTCTTTTATCAAACTCAACTACAAATGAATGTTGGCTGTGGCACAGAAGATGTTCTCATTTAAACTTCAAAGATCTTAATAATCTTGTTGCAAAACATCTGGTTAAAGGTTTACCAAAGATTAAATTTGAAAAAGAATCATTATGCTCAGCTTGTGAAATGGGCAAAATGAAAAAGAGTTCTCACAAATTAAAAATGGACTCATTTTGCAAAGCACCATTAGAAATGATTCATACTGATATTTGTGGTCCTATTTCAGTTCAGTCTATGGGAGGAAAGAAATATATGCTTGTAATTGTCGATGAATATTCCAGATACACATGGGTTGAGTTCTTAAGGGCTAAGTCAGAAGCTGCTACTACTTTGATAAACTTTATCAAAAGAATTCAAGTTTTCTTACAACTTCCAGTTCAGAAAATCAGAAGTGATAATGGAACAGAGTTCAGAAATGAGACACTTCAGAATTTTTTAGAAAGTTCTGGGATTTCTCACAATTTCTCTGCTGTCAGAACTCCTCAACAAAATGGTGTTGTTAAAAGAAAAAACAGAACTCTAGTTGAAGCTGCAAGAACCATGTTGGCTTATTCAAATCTTCCAACTTTCCTATGGGCCGAAGCAATTGCAACTGCTTGTTTTACATAAAACACAACCTTAATCAATAAAAGATTAAATAAGACTGCTTATGAACTGATAAATAAAAGAAAACCATTAATCAAATTCTTTCATGTTTTTGGTTGCAGATGCTACGTTCTTAAAGACAGAGAAAATCTTGCCAAATTTGATAAAAAGGCAGATGAAGGATACTTTGTTGGTTATTCATTAACTTCCAAAGCATTCAGAATCTACAATAGAAGAACCAAGAGAATGATGGAAAGCATCAATGTAACATTTGATGAAGCCAGAATGAAGACTTCTGAACAAGACAGTTCAGAACTCATACAGAACAAGACAAGAATGACTTCTGATACAAATTCTAATCCTGTTTGTTCAGAACTCAATTTATTGTTTAAGGATGCTTTTCTAGAACTAATTTCTGATTCTTATGCAGAATATGAAAACCCAAAGATGGTAAAAGATATGAAGAATAGAACTCCAGAAATAGTTCAATCAAATGTAATTTATGATAAAGGTCCATCTGAGGAATGTCCAAGTTTGATAAATACAAGTGGTGAAAATTCTGAACCATGTACTCAGAATTCTGAACCTTGTATTCAGAACTCTGAACAAGTTACTCAGAAATCTGACTTCACTGCTCAGAATACAAACTTGGATACAACTCCTACTCATATCTCAGAATAAGGAGACATCTCAGAATTACAAGCAATCATTGACGAGAATGATACAAACAACAATTTTTCAGAGATTGATGTTCTTCCCAGTGCAAATAAATGGACTAAAAATCATCATATTCATCAAGTAATAGGTGATCCATCAGCAGGAGTAAAAACCAGATCAGCTACAGCAAATGAAGCAATGTTTGCTGGTTTCTTAAGTGTGATTGAACCTAAGAAAGCTAATGAAGCCCTAGAGGATCCAGATTGGATTTTAGCAATGCAAGAGGAATTGCTCCAATTTGAAAGAAACAAAGTTTGGAGACTCATTCCAAAGCCTGAAGGTAAATCTATCATTGGAACTAAATGGGTGTTCAGAAACAAAAAGGATGAGTCAGGTGTTGTTATTAGAAACAAGGCAAGATTGGTTGCTAAGGGATACTGTCAACAAGAAGGAATTGATTATGATGAAACATTTGCACCAGTGGCAAGAATAGAGGCAATCAGAATATTTTTGGCCTATGCTGCACACAAGAACTTCAAGGTGTATCAAATGGATGTCAAATCAGCCTTTCTAAATGGCAAACTTAATGAAGAGGTGTATGTTCATCAACCTGAAGGTTTTGTTGATCCAGAATTTCCTGATCAGGTTTATATTTTAGACAAAGCTTTATATGGTCTAAAACAAGCACCACGAGCCTGGTATGACACTCTTACTCAACATTTGTTAGTTTCAGGGTTCAAGAAAGGTAAGATTGACACAACTTTGTTTTTAAAGAAACATGGTGAGGATTTAATTCTTATTCAGATTTATGTTGATGACATAATATTTGGTTCTACCAGTCCAGAATTATGTGATAATTTTTCTAAAATCATGTCATCTGAATTTGAAATGAGCATGATGGGTGAGCTGAATTTTTTCCTTGGTCTTCAAGTCAAACAATTACCAAATGGTATTTTTATAAATCAAGGAAAATATGTCAGAGATATTCTGAAAAAGTTCAAAATGTCTGATTGTGCTTCTATGAGAACTCCTATGGCAACAAACATAAAGTTAGATACTGATCTCAAAGAAGTTTCAGTAGATAACAAACTATATAGAGGCATGATTGGATCTTTACTTTATCTGACTGCAAGTAGGCCAGATATAATGTTTTCTACTTGTTTTTGTGCTAGATTTCAATCTAACCCAAAAGAATCACATATGTTAGCTGTCAAAAGGATTTTAAGATATCTCAAAGGATCACCTGATCTAGGTTTATGGTATCCAAAAGAAACTGACTTCAAATTGACTGCTTTCACTGATGCTGATCATGCAGGAAGTAGGTTGGACAGAAAGAGTACTTCTGGTGCTTGTCATTTTTTGGGGGATAAGATAGTGAGTTGGGCATCAAAGAAACAAAATTGTGTGTCCACTTCAACTGCTGAGGCAGAGTATGTTGCTGCTGCTGCTGCATGCTCTCAAACTTTGTGGATGAGAACACAACTCATGGATTATGGATATCAGCTCAACAAAATTCCCATCTATTGTGACTCAGAAAGTGCAATTGCCATTACTCAGAATCCTGTTCAACATTCAAAGACTAAACACATAGATGTGAGGTATCATTTTATAAAGGACTATGTGGAAAAAGGAACTATAGAGATGCACTTTGTGCATACAAAGTATCAATTGGCTGACTTGTTCACAAAGCCTCTTGATCACAAAAGGTTCTCTTTTCTCATATGTAAAATAGGAATGCTTAATCTGACTAATTGAAAATATTTGTGTTTCTTAAAAAAAATAAAATTTTGATGATAAATTTTTCCAAGTAAAATTGTCTGAGTAGTGTACTCAGAACTCTGAGTCTTAAGTTCAGAAATTCTGAGTCTTGAGTTCAGAACTTCTGAGTCTTGAGTTCAGAACATCTGAGTCTTAAGATCAGATATTCTGATTCAATACTTCAGAAATCTATCTTTCAAAAATTTATTTCTGAGAAATACAAATACTTCAATCTTGTAGATTATTTTTTTTCTATTGTTTTCTACCTCATCTTTATGTATCGTATATGGTCAAGTACATGCTAAAGTCAAGGGGGAGCATCAAAATCTTTTGGAAATTACATCATGATGCTAAAAATATTTATGTTCATTTCTTATCTCTGCTCATTCTAAGAAGAACAAGCTTTTAATGATAAATTTTTTCTCTTGTTCAAACTATATCTGAATTTCAAACATTTTCATATTCAGATATAAGATTTTAAATTTTTTTAAAAAAATCATCATTAAGTGAACAAAATTTTGATGATAAAATGTTTTTCTATCTGTTCAAACCTCTTCTGAATAACTAAAAGCTTTACATTTGTCAGAAGTTGATTTTAAATAAATTTTGGTTACAAGGCAAAATTCTTCTGAATCATGGAATCAGAACTCTGAGTAGAATACTCAGATCTCTGATAACGGAAAGATAATCTTCTGAGCGTGTTATTCAGATTTTTGACTTGAGTTAATATTCTATCCAATAACACGTGTCAGCTTCATATTTGGTTGATTATGCCACACATTTCATTTAAATCCTCTGTGGCATTTCAAGTGTTTTGACTCCGTTATAACTTTGACCTCGCTTTTCCGTCAAACCTTTCAACTTTGCGGATTTTAAATAGGTCCTAAAATCCCTATTTCAAATTCTTTCAAATTCCAGAGTGAAAAGTGAGATACGAATCAATCCAGAGTTCTTTGAATTTGTTTTCTTCTTAAATCATGTCTGGATTTCGAAGAGGTGGTCAAATATCTCTGCATTCTACAAAGTCTTTGATGGATTCATCTGATTCGGATAATGATGAAGTGCAAAATAGACCTGCTGAGGAAGAAGAATTAGGAAATGATGAAATTAATGAAGAAGATGAACAAATGGCTGAATCAGAAGGAAATGCAGATGAGGTAAACATAAATGTTGAACATGAACTGAGTGCTGCAGGATCGATTATGTCGAATAGACCAATTTTAGTGGAAAGGGTTGTGCCTGAAGGTGAATGGTTAAAATTGTCAGAAAATAACTGTGTTTTACTATTTGAGGAGAGTAGATTTAAGCCTGAACATAGAATCATCATGGAATTATTCAAGTATCATCCTTACAGGAAATGGTTTACAAGAAGCAAAACAGTTCCTATTCAGTATATTCAACAATGGTGGAGACATCTTAGGTTAGAAGACAACAAGTTTGTATCTGAAATTGGTGGAGTAACATTTGCTTTATCAATATCTGCACTAAGAGAAATGTTAAATCTTCCAGAGAAAGATGATGTACAAAGAAGGTCAGACTTTGAAGACTCACCATTAACAGAGGAACTAATTGCAGAATTTATGAAGTTAGGATATAATGAAGGATTAAGGACCCTTAGTTTGTTCAGAAGGAACAAATTGCCACCTATTTGGGCATGTTTCTTTCATGTGGTGAATAAATGCTTGTCAGGAAAGAATAGCTCTGCAGATCAAGGTTCAAAACAGATTCTTCAAATTTTTCAGGGTTTAGTGAAGGATAGGCATTATGATTACAGCTATAATTTGGGAAGACATGAAGAACACTTTTGAGAAAAATCAGAAAGCTATTCAAAAGAAGACAAAGGATACTTCTCTGGCATACATACCTTACATAAGGTATTGGCAAATTGTGATATGGTATGCAATGCAAGAAAACAGAACCATTTCAAGAAGATCAAATGAACAGCATGGTCCTACTTTTTATTTAGGTAAGATGTCTTCAGTTACTAAACTTGAGAATTATCCTAATCATAAACTGTTGCCAAAATCACTTAGGAATTATGTTAGCTTCAATCTTCCTAATCATAGAAGTATTTAGAAGTAGTGAAAAATAGGCTAAGTGAAGAAAGCCTCTTACAGAGGCTCTGCCGACATTACCGAGAAATCAAGGTCAAGAAGCTACAGAAGCAGCAGAGGCTTCCTACAGAAGCTCTGTCATACGCACAAAGAAGACCAAAGACTCGGAATCCGGCGAAGACTGCTCCACAGAGGACCAGACCGCAGAACCTCTGTAATTCATTACAGAGCCTCTGTGGTCCTCAATGAAGACTTGGAAGATATTACTGGATACGTTCATCAACTTGCATCGAAAAGTACTGTCAAAACACGTGTCAAGCTCTGAGTGGACTCAATAGGGCAAGGTACAAAATAGACGTCTGCGCCATTTAATGCATTTACCAAAAGTACATCTGCTCCATTAAATGCGCATGGCTCAAACAACTGCTCACACCATCCAGTCCACTGTTCACACCATCCAGTTTACTATTCATGCCGTAAAAGGAACAGTGACCTACTTCATAGTCTTCTAAGAGTAGTATAAAAGGAAGTCTCATGTTGAGATCTTTCTAAGAAAAAAACCACAAGGAATCATTAATACTCTCAAGCTTTATTGTCAAATATCTGAGTGTTATATTCTCACACACACCAAGTTCTTAATCTGTTCTTCGTGTTGTTATTATATATTGAATAACAGTAACTGTTCAAGAATTCCTTTTTCATTCTTTACTGTTTTCTTTATATATGTGCGTTTAATATCTATCAAACATATCTGTTAGTTTAATACGCTTCCGCATCAAACTCTAAACTCAACTAATAGACTGTTAATCTTGATTAAAGTGTATCTGGGTTCCAACAATTGGTATCAGAGCCTTCCTTGATTTTCAATATCAAGTGATCCACTTATCAAAATTCGTGATAGATATTATTGAGATTTAAAATTGTGTCTGGAAACTGCTTAAACCCAGAAAATCTTCAAGTTCATCAAAGTAACTCTTTAGTCATACTTTCTTTCTAAAATCTTCAAAAATGATAAATACAAATAATTTCTTTACTACTGGTTCTCTCACTAAACCTCCTACTCTCCTTCGAGATGAGTATCCTCAGTGGAAAATAAGAATGGTCCATTTTTTCGAGGGCACTGAAAGAAATCAAGTACAATATCTGTACAATCCTCCTCCTATTCCCATGACAGTAGTACCTCGTATACCTGCTACTGCTGAATCTGCCGAAATCCCCGAACATCAAAAACCAAAGCCAAAAGGGGAGTGGTCAACCGAAGATAAAGCAGAAGATGAAGTTGCTCAGAAAACCAAGAGGACATTGATTATGGCAATACCCAACGAACTCTTTCAATCCTTGGATTCATGTGAAACAGCGCATGATCTGTGGAAAGAACTGGAAAGACAGTTGGAAGGAGGTGCTAAAACACAAAAAAACCGAAGAGCACAGTACATAAATGAATATCATGCATTCAGAGCCTCTGCAACAGAATCTCTGCAAACAACATACGACAGATTCAACTCTCTAATCAACAAGTGCAGAAAATCAGGCATTGACAGAACTTCTGAAGAAAACAATGTCATGTTTTTGAAAAGTCTAAATGAAGAATGGCTCCAGCTGTCTATGTCCCTACAGAAAAATCAGGATCTAGACACCTGGACTCTCTCTGATCTTTACGGAACATTAGCCGCACAAGAACCTCAGATATCACAGGCTAAAACACTAACCATTGCACCATATGCATTGGTTAGTAAAACTAAAGAGGATGCACAGAGACCAAGAAATGATAAAGCCACAGAGGAGAAGAAGTAGGAGAAAAAGAAGATGGTGATAATTGACAGTGAAGAAGAAGAGCAAGCAGAAAAGGAAATAACTCTTGCGTCACTAGCTAAATCTTTAGCTCTATTGACAAAAGAGTTCAGAGGAAACAGAAGAGGTTCCGGAAATGAAAGATATGATAGAGACAACCAAGATGACAGAAGAGACAACAGAAGAGATGACAGAAGAGGAGAAGAATCAAGTGGCCGACAGAGGTCAAGCGATAGAAATTACAGAGGGAATGACCGACAGAGGTCAGATGACTCGGTAAGCCACACGCAGCAAGAATGCTACAAGTGCGGCAAACCTGGTCACTATGCAAATGAATGTAGATCAGAGAAAGGCGGAGACCTACAGAAGTCCAATGATCGAACAGGAAACACTCCTCAAGGGTGTTTTAACTGCGGAAAACCAGGCCATTTTGCGAATGAATGCAGAAGCAGATCAAATCGTCCACAGAGGGACTCTGCTTTCTACAAAAAGAAAGCCGAATATTATGCTCAAAAATCCTTAATGGCAAAAGGACATTCTGAGGAGAACACAGAAGACTTCCAGTCAGACTCTACTTCTGACGATGAACATACCGCCAATGCCCTCTTCTGTGGCATGGCAGAAGTCGACTCCTGCACTGACTCTGAGGTATCTACTTCAAATTCCAACTCTTATATTACCTCTGTAGATGATAATACACTTAGAATTAACATTTAACTAATTGAACTGAAAGAGATAAATCAAAGTATTCAGAAAAGACTCACTTTCAATGAGAGAGAAGTACGGCTTCTCACTCAAGAAAAAGCAAAGATTTTTGAGGAAAAAGAGAGAATAGAAAAGAAATGGAACAAAACTCTAGATCCTTTAAAAAAACAAATTTCTGAATTAACCAATACTTTAAAAGATAAAACCAAAGAACTTTCAGTTTCAAGGAGCGAAACTACTGAGATAAGAGCTCTTAAAGAATACTTTCAAAGAGAAAGAGAGGTATTATGGCAAGATTTACTCAGAAGAGAAGTTTTGCTTAAAAACTATAAAGATGCACATAAAGTTTATGAAAAAGTAAACTCACAAATAGGAAGACGAGGTATAGGGTATGATGATATCACCCTAGGTGTTGAAGGCAAAAGAAACAAACCTCTGTCCTCTTTATTTGTGATTGGAAAAACGAACAAACCAGATTTTCCAAATCTAATCTCTGTAAGCAAAAGGGCGAAAATCTCTATGGATCCTTACTTGAAGAAACATAAGAAGATGATTAACGTGTGGTTTGAAAACACAGACTCATCATCCTCAACCTCTGTCAATAGAGGTATCAAACCAAAGAAATATCTGAAAACACAAGATCAGATTGGTATCTTCAAGTTTGGTAAACCAGAGACCCAAACACAGGTTGCTTTTGTCTGTTTGATAAACGTTCAAAAGAAGTTATCAGCAGAAGCTCCTGAGTTTAAACCCATTTTTTCAGAAGAAAACTTTAAAAACTTAATTGAAAAAGAAATTTTGGAAATATGGAAATCAAGCGTTTTAGAAAAATTTTGTACATCTTCTATAGATAAATCTCTCACTGAAGAAATCTTATTAGAAACCTCTGCAATCTATGAAAACTATTCTACAGAGGAAGAAAGCTTGTATGATGCATGTTCGGAAAATTCAACCTCTATTGAAAGAATTGACTCAACCTCTGTATACGAGGACGACTCATCTTCTGACGATTCAGAGACATATGTTACATCTGGGATAACTCTCTATGACACAGAGGATGTTAAATACTCCTCTGAAGTTCCTCACAGAACTATTTCTCCAAAAGAGAAACTCACAGAGATTCCAATATGCCAAGATTTTCTAAATTTGAATCTACATGTCAAAACCTCTGCTGAGCTTAAAATGTTACAGAAGACCTCTATTGATCCTATAAGTTCTAGATTTTCAAAACCCAAGGTTGATAAATCTTTTTCTTATGTGACAGTGATGAAAGAAGTTCACCACAGAAGCAACCCACAGAAGGCAGGTCCTAAACAGAGCTTTTGAAAACAACATTCGAGTATTCATAGATCTTCTAGTAATAGGAAATCTAATGTAAAGAAAGAATGTAATGCCTCTGTGGCTGAGTTTAAAAAGTTCAATGAAAAGTTCAAGCAAATTACATCTCATATTCAATACTGTCATTGCTTTGATCTTATGTCTAAACTTAATAATCATTTTTCAAGTCAAGTCTGTTTACTCTCTACGACAAATCAAAAGTCAAATCCCACAAAGAAACAATCTGACTCTTCTACAGAGAACAAAATGTATTTCAAGAATGCCAAGGCAAACTTAAAAAATTCTAACAATATTGGACCCATATGGATATGGGTACCTAAATCTCTGTGATTGTCCTGCAGAAGAAGTATGTGCCAATCTGGTATCTAGACTCCGGATGCTCAAGGCACATGACTGGTGACAGAAGTGCACTATCCACGTACAAAGAAACACAAGATGGTGGATCTGTGACTTTTGGAGACAACAAGAAAGGACACATAAAAGGCTATGGAGTCATAAGGAAAGAAGACGTTTCTGTATACAAAGTTGCATATGTGGATGGCCTTAAGCACAACCTACTCAGTGTAAGTCAACTTTGTGATACAGGATTCAATGTGTTGTTCAAAAGAACTTTCTGCTCTCTACAAAGTGAAGAAACAAGTATGGAACTTCTGCGAGCTGAAAGAATAGGTGATCTATATATAATGAACTTCAACTCAAAGAACAAGGACAAAGTTTGCCTTGTTGCCTGCAAAAGTGAAGAAGCCTGGTTATGGCACAACAAGTTCTGTCACTTGAATTTTCACACATTGGAAAAACTGGTCAAACTTGATCTAGTTAAAGGTTTGCCAAATGTTAAATTCAATAAGGATCATTTATGTTCTTCCTGTGAGATGGGAAAACTCAAAAGAGCTTCCCACAAAGGCAAAATAGATGTATCTTGCACTAGACCTCTGTACATGCTTCATGTCGACCTCTGCGGTCCCATTGCCATACAGAGCCTAGGTGGCAAGAAATACATACTTGTCCTAATTGATGAGTATTCACGTTTCACATGGGTTGAATTCGTTAGAAAGAAATCAGATGTTCCAAATATATTGATAAATCTAATGAAAAGAATCCAAGTTCTTTATGATTGCAGAATACAGAAGTTAAGAAGTGACAATGGCACAGAATTTAAAAACTCTGTCATTGAAGCCTATCTTTCAACAGAAGGAATATCACAGAACTTCTCTGCAGCTCGCACTCCACAACAGAACGGTGTTGTCGAAAGAAAGAATCGAACACTTGTGGAAGCCGCAAGAACTATGATGTCAGCATGCGGAATATCAATGAACTTTTGGGCAGAAGCAATTTCTACTGCGTGTTATACTCAAAATCGATCAACCATTGTGAAAAGACACCTCAAGACGCCTTACGAATTGCTTAACAAACGGCGGCCAAACATCAAATTTTTCCATGTATTCGGATGCAAATGCTTCGTCTTAAACGACAGAGATTCAAGAGGAAAGTTTGATGTAAAAGCAGATGAAGGCAAATTCATTGGATACTCTGCCACTTCCAAAGCCTACAGAACATTCCTTACAAAGTCTCACAAGATTGTAGAAAGCATCAATGTTTCTTTTGATGATTCATTCCAAATGACTTCTGAGAAAATAAGTTCAGAACTCGGAATTAAAGGGAAATTCTCTGACATCTCAAGAACAAAAGAAGATTTGAATTTTCTATTTTTGGAGATGTTCCACGATGACATTGATCCTTCTGTCGGAACCATCAGAGTTTCTGAAGAACCATCCTCTGTCGGACAAAATCCTACAGGTATGACTCTAACTGGTCCAAATAATGCTTCATCTTCTTCTATAAATACTACAGATGCAATTGCCGAAGCAGAAGAAAGTGCAGAAGATGAAACATCAAGAAAAACGACCACAGAAGCTGCACAAACCACAGAAGAACCAATTACAGAGGAGATCGAGGACCAAGACTATACATCCTCAGAGGAACAAACTCCACCACCACTCGTACCAATCATTCCACAAACGGTAGAATCAACTACCAAGGCACGAAGAACATCAGAGGCTGCACAAGAAGAAACACAAGAAGCCTCTGAAGAAAGTTTTGATGACATTGATGATCATCTTCCACGCACAACTCAGTGGACAAAAAGCCATCCTCCAAGCCAAATAATTGGAGAACCTTCTGACTCAGTAAAAAAAAGGTCTGCCACTGCTAATTTTTGTTTCTTTACAAATTTTATTAGTGTTATAGAACCAAAGAAGATTTCTGAAGCCCTAGATGACCCAAACTGGGTAGACGCCATGCAAGAAGAACTTCTGCAATTTGAGCGTAACAGAGTATGGACTTTAGTACCTCTGCCAAGAGGGAAACATGCCATTGGGACTAAATGGGTCTACAGAAACAAGAAGGATGATGATGGAGTGGTCGTCAGAAACAAAGCAAGATTAGTAGCAAAAGGATATAGACAAGAAGAAGGCATAGACTACGATGAGACTTTTGCCCCTGTCGCACGTCTCGAAGCAATAAGAATATTCTTAGCCTTCGCAGCCCACAGAGGTTTTAAAGTCTATCAGATGGACGTAAAATCAGCTTTTCTAAACGGTGAAATCCAAGAAGAGGTTTACGTAAATCAGCCACCAGGTTTTGAAAGCTCAAAGTTTCCAAGGCATGTATACTACCTTGAAAAGGCTCTATACGGACTGAAACAGGCTCCAAGAGCATGGGATGAACGACTTTCGACCTTCCTTCTAGTCAATGGCTACAACAGAGGTACAACAGATACTACCTTATTCTATAAACGCAAAAATAGTGAGATAATGCTTGTACAAATATACGTAGATGACATAATTTTTGGGTCTACAAATTCAGAAGAGTGCAAATTTTTTGAAAAACTCATGCAAAGTGAGTTTGAAATGAGTATGATGGGAGAATTAACATTCTTCCTCGGACTTCAAGTCAAACAATCTTCAGAGGGAATTTTTATAAATCAAGCCAAATATGTCTCTGACATACTTTTAAAATATAATCTCTCTGATACCTCTGCAATGAAGACTCCAATGGCCACTGGAAATAATTTTGTTCTTAGATCCAAATGGTATTTCTGTAGAATGTACTCTCTACAGAGGCATGATTGGATCTCTGTTATACTTAACAGCAAGCAGACCTGACATTATGCATGCCACATGTCTTTGTGCACGTTATCAAGCTAATCCAAAGAAATCACATTATGATGCTGTAAAAAGAATCTTGAGATACCTGAAGGGGACCAACAATCTTGGTCTCTGGTATCCACAGAACTCTGGTTTTAGTCTTAAAGCTTATACAGATTCAGACTATGGAGGATGCATGCTCGACAGAAAGAGTACCTCTGGGAGTTGTCAATTCCTAGGTGGTAAACTAGTCAGTTGGACCTCCAAGAAGCAGAATTGTGTCTCCACATCCACTGCAGAAGCTGAATACGTTGCTGCCGCTAGCTGTTGTTCTCAGGTTCTATGGATGAAGACTCAACTAAAAGACTACGGCCACATTCTGTTCAAAATACCCATCTTCTGTGATTCCAAAAGTGCTATTGCTATCTCTGCCAACCCTGTGCAACACTCAAAAACCAAGCATATCGATATAAGGTATCATTTCTTGAAACATCATGTTGAATACGGTACAATCGAAATGCATTTCGTGCCCACAGAATATCAACTCGCTGACTTATTCACCAAAGCATTAGACGAGAAAAGATTCAACTTCTTGGTGGGTAAGTTAGGAATGATTAACATGGTGTGAAAATCCTCTGTAAGTATAGCTTTATCTTCTGTAAATAATAAGTAAATACATTGCTAAATTTATTGCTTTGATTGATTCCACTTCTGTATGTAAATTCTTAAAACCTTAAATAGTTCTTAAAATCACAGAGCTTCTGTAAGTCAACTCAGAACCTCTGAGGACCCCTACAGAACCTCTGAAAAACATGACCTATGTTCTATGCAAAACTTATCATTCTTTGATCCAAGCATAGGTCAAGGGGGAGCAAAAGGAAATTACTTAATCTACAGAGGTGATTAGATCAAGGGGAGCAGAAGGGAACCCTGAAATGATCTAAAGAGATAAAACTTTCAAGGGAAAGCAAAAGAGGCATGGTAAATCACTTGCAAAGTTGGTAACCATTGCAGAAGAGGAAACTGCTGAAGAAGAAGTTGCAGAAGAAGAAATGGCTACAGAAAGGTATCAATCACCCTATCAATCTCCAGATAGATTTGCTCACCAAGGAGACCTGAACGACTTCTTACAGAACCCTGAAATTGCCAACACCCTAAATACAGTAGGGTGGACGGCACAACCTCTCGACCACCACTCTCCAGAAGAAGATTTCTTCATTTCTGGCATCGACACACATCTGCAAGAAGATGACACAACACCCAGAAATCAACCAGCCGAAACCCCTGTTATTTTACAAAACCCTTTCATTCAAGGATTGGATGTCCACAGAAGAAGTCCAAACCCAGCTTCAGAAGAAATAGAACAAACTGAAGTTGAATTGAACAGAGGTGAAATTACAGAGGCTTCTGAGAACATGATGGAAGAAGAGAAAGAAAAAGGGGCCGAAGTTGTACAAAAAGAGGGATTAGCAACAACTGAGACAGAAATAGAGATCTTAGAGACAGATTCAGATGAAGAATAAGCTGTCTGGATACGTAAGGGTCTTTATCATCCACATGTCATGAGATTATTTGGATCTCATCAAGTGTATGACCAATTACGACCAGAGCAAGGAACTTCCACAGAACTTAGGGAAGAAGCAAGAAAAGATGCCTGGATAAATAGAGGCACACAACCAAAACCAACTCCCAGTGCAACCCACATTTCTGACACCGCAGGTCTAGCTGCAGAAGGTGTCATTGAAAAAGAGCAGCACATCTCGAACCTAACCCAACCCATCCAGCCAGAGGTTACTCTTTCAACCTCTGTGCCCACAGAAACCGGGGAATCCATTCCTAGGGAGTCTCCTCAAAGAGACTCACCTATAGTTCGTGATCAATTGCCCCAGATCACAGAAGAACGCCCAATAGAGGAATTTGTTTCCTCTGCCACGCACTTATTAAGACCCACACTTCTTTCAGAGAGAAGTAGAGAGCACAAAGACAAAGAGACTCTAGACAAGTCTCCTAGTCAACAGAAGGATATTCCAATACTCACCTCTGGAGTGGATTTGGACAATGTTCTTCTCAGAAATTCTGTAGGGATTGAAACTCATGTTTCTTCTCAAGGATCAGAAGGAAATCCTTCCATTCTCAACGTACAAACATGAATGAAAGAAGGTATCCCAGGAACAGGGATTCACTCTGGAGACGAATGTGTTCCTCCAGAGGTTACCACCGGAACACAAGTTACAAGGGATGAGTTCCAAACCCTTGAGACCTCTGTGAACCAAACCTTGAAAGAGTTGCAAAGCTCTTTCAAATCTTTTGCAGAGACAACATCACTGACACTGCTAAACCTGAACACCAAAATGGACAACCTGTCCACAGAGGTGAAAACTGCCCTCTCACAGATGAAGTCTGCTGCTACTGCATCCACCACTTCTGCAACAACTACTCCTTCGATTGAGAACTCCATCAACAAGTTCCTTGATCAATTGAACAAACAGACTTCAGTGTCAACGGGCATCACTCCTGTAGATCTACAGACGGCCCTACAAAAAGTTCAAGAAGAAGCCATGCGAAATACCATGCTGATGCAACCCAAAGACTACATGACAAGAGCACAGCTGACAGAGCTTGGGCAGAACGTGATTAATTAAGTGACAGAAGTCATCATTTCCTTCACCACTGCCAATGCAAACTTCGTCAAAGATTTCAGAGAAAGTGTAGGAAGGATGAGATTCAAAACAGAGGCAGAGCTAGCAACTCTTCTTGGCCTCTGTGATGATGCCTGCGCGAAACTGATCGCTGCTGGAGCCACAATGCCAAAGAAACCCGATGCTTCCTGCAGAGCAGAGGGTACATCAGACAAGGGTCAGGATGACTCTGATGATGATGACCATCCTGGTCCATCAGATCATCCTGAGGGGGAGAAAACTACAGAGAAAGCTGCAAGCAGAGGACTTACAGGTCCACCAATAGCCGCAGAACCTCTGAGTCAAGCACCTCCAGAACAGACCCGACAACAACAAACCCAAAAGACCACAGAGACAACACCCATCTCTGTGGAATCATCTCCTGACGAAACCAAAACTCCAGAAGCAGAACAACAAGCCACAGAGGCAACAACCGCCCCCGAGGTAATCATTTTGGAAGAAACAGATGAACCAACCACAGAGAAAACACCCACCTCTGTGGAAACACCCCAAACCATACCCAGAAGAAAGTCGATTGCCACCAAACTAAAAAGAGCAACGACCTCTGCTTCTGACATTCTGAAAAGGATGCACACAACAATGAGTGATCGTATGGTGAAAAGAGAAGAAGAAAGGCACAGATTCACTTTAGCTTTCAGAATGGCAAGAAGATTCAATGTCAACACTTCATCAACAGAAACTGAGCTCGCAGAAGAAGTCATCAAACAACCTCCAACAGAGGTTACATAGCAAGTCAAGCCAACAGAACCATCGCCACAAAAGTCCTCTAAATCACAATCGTCAAAATCCACAGAGGCAACCTCCATCAAACCAACAGAAGTGCCAACCTCAAAACCCACAGAAGCAACAGGTTCTGCCACAACAATAGCAAAAGATAAGGGCAAAGGGATACTGACAGAAGAGCCAAAGAAGAAGAAAACATTGCCAAAGCCAACAGAAAAACTAATGAAGAGTGCGTTTGACGCCTTTCAAACCCCAAAACCCGAAGAAGTTGACTGGGCACATGGATTGAAGCCTCTGTCAGAAATTCCTCTAACTGGTAGAGCTGTAGAAGTTGTTCAACAGATGGAGAGTCTCAGAAGACAAATTCCACGACCTGGTCCAACACATGAAGAGATGGAAGAAGTGGTATACAAATACCTCTACAAACAATCCTATCAGACAAATCATCCAGTAGATCATGTGACAGATCCAAGGATTAGAGAAGAATTTGAGAACATCTTCACAAGAACAAAGCCAAGAACCAAAGCAGATGTCTTCTCAATTCACAAAATCAAAAAGGTGATCTTCTGCAGATTCTCCTTCACAAGAACCTATCCAAGGGTCAGGTACAATCTTTACAAAGTCAGAAGAGAGAACAATTTAGAATCTACCTTCGCTGATGCTGACTTAAGAAACATCAATCCTTACGATCTACCTGACCTTCTGCAATGGACAAAAGACAACTACAACACATAGTCTAATACCAGAGCCTATCAAGTGTTGAGAAAAGCGATGAGGGAAAAGCTTCTGCTGTACAGCATGATAGATTTTCAGCTGGGAAAGGATCTTGGTCTCAAACATCTAGATCTACGACCACCAGAAGATCGCTGCCCACCAGACGCTGTGCCCAACTCAATCATCAGAGAACCAAGATTTGGGTTAGTATTTCAAAACCCACAACACCAGGTTAAACTTTTTGTACTCATGGATTGTCAGAAGTACGCAACCAGTACTCTGAGCAAATTCAGAGCAAGCCTTGTAAAATACAGAGGTACAGAGAAAATGGATAGAGATGATGCAGATACTTTCATCAGAGAAATAGACTCAACAATCCGCCTAAGAGAACTCTGCATCAGATTCTACAAAGAGATCAGAAAAGTCGGCAGAGACAACAGAAGCTACAACGATTTCAAAGATGCCAAAATCTGATTCTCAGACCTGCAATCTCTGCAAACAAAGTTACTTTCATTGTACTCAAATGTAAAATGCCTCTGGCATATTTCTAAATGAAAGAAATTTCGAGGTATTGTTTAACCTCTGTCTTATCTAACTTAGCCATACTTAACTCAAGTTCAAATTTTTTATTTTTCACTACTTAGGGGGAGATTGTTAGCTTCAATCTTCCTAATCATAGAAGTATTTAGAAGTAGTGAAAAATAGGCTAAGTGAAGAAAGCCTCTTACAGAGGCTCTGCCGACATTACCGAGAAATCAAGGTCAAGAAGCTACAGAAGCAGCAGAGGCTTCCTACAGAAGCTCTGTCATACGCACAAAGAAGACCAAAGACTCGGAATCCGGCGAAGACTGCTCCACAGAGGACCAGACTGCAGAACCTCTGTAATTCATTACAGAGCCTCTGTGGTCCTCAATGAAGACTTGGAAGATATTACTGGATACGTTCATCAACTTGCATGGAAAAGTACTGTCAAAACACGTGTCAAGCTCTGAGTGGACTCAATAGGGCAAGGTACAAAATAGACGTCTGCGCCATTTAATGCATTTACCAAAAGTACATCTGCTCCATTAAATGCGCATGGCTCAAACAACTGCTCACACCATCCAGTCCACTGTTCACACCATCCAGTTTACTATTCATGCCGTAAAAGGAACAGTGACCTACTTCATAGTCTTCTAAGAGTAGTATAAAAGGAAGTCTCATGTTGAGATCTTTCTAAGAAAAAAACCACAAGGAATCATTAATACTCTCAAGCTTTATTGTCAAATATCTGAGTGTTATATTCTCACACACACCAAGTTCTTAATCTGTTCTTCGTGTTGTTATTATATATTGAATAACAGTAACTGTTCAAGAATTCCTTTTTCATTCTTTACTGTTTTCTTTATATATGTGCGTTCTAATATCTATCAAACATATCTGTTAGTTTAATACGCTTCCGCATCAAACTCTAAACTCAACTAATAGACTGTTAATCTTGATTAAAGTGTATCTGGGTTCCAACAATTGGTATCAGAGCCTTCCTTGATTTTCAATATCAAGTGATCCACTTATCAAAATTCGTGATAGATATTATTGAGATTTAAAATTGTGTCTGGAAACTGCTTAAACCCAGAAAATCTTCAAGTTCATCAAAGTATATAGAGGCATGATTGGATCTTTACTTTATCTGACTGCAAGTAGGCCAGATATAATGTTTTCTACTTGTTTCTGTGCTAGATTTCAATCTAACCCAAAAGAATCACATATGTTAGCTGTCAAAAGGATTTTAAGATATCTCAAAGGATCACCTGATCTAGGTTTATGGTATCCAAAAGAAACTGACTTCAAATTGACTGCTTTCACTGATGCTGATCATGCAGGAAGTAGGTTGGACAGAAAGAGTACTTCTGGTGCTTGTCATTTTTTGGGGGATAAGATAGTGAGTTGGGCATCAAAGAAACAGAATTGTGTGTCCACTTCAACTGCTGAGGCAGAGTATGTTGCTGCTGCTGCTGCATGCTCTCAAACTTTGTGGATGAGAACACAACTCATGGATTATGGATATCAGCTCAACAAAATTCCCATCTATTGTGACTCAGAAAGTGCAATTGCCATTACTCAGAATCCTGTTCAACATTCAAAGACTAAACACATAGATGTGAGGTATCATTTTATAAAGGACTATGTGGAAAAAGGAACTATAGAGATGCACTTTGTGCATACAAAGTATCAATTGGCTGACTTGTTCACAAAGCCTCTTGATCACAAAAGGTTCTCTTTTCTCATATGTAAAATAGGAATGCTTAATCTGACTAATTGAAAATATTTGTGTTTCTTAAAAAAAATAAAATTTTGATGATAAATTTTTCCAAGTAAAATTGTCTGAGTAGTGTACTCAGAACTCTGAGTCTTAAGTTCAGAAATTCTGAGTCTTGAGTTCAGAACTTCTGAGTCTTGAGTTCAGAACATCTGAGTCTTAAGATCAGATATTCTGAGTCAATACTTCAGAAATCTATCTTTCAAAAATTTATTTCTGAGAAATACAAATACTTCAATCTTGTAGATTATTTTTTTTCTATTGTTTTCTACCTCATCTTTATGTATCGTATATGGTCAAGTACATGCTAAAGTCAAGGGGGAGCATCAAAATCTTTTGGAAATTACATCATGATGCTAAAAATATTTATGTTCATTTCTTATCTCTGCTCATTCTAAGAAGAACAAGCTTTTAATGATAAATTTTTTCCCTTGTTCAAACTATATCTGAATTTCAAACATTTTCATATTCAGATATAAGATTTTAAATTTTTTTTAAAAAATCATCATTAAGTGAACAGAATTTTGATGATAAAATGTTTTTCTATCTGTTCAAACCTCTTCTGAATAACTAAAAGCTTTACATTTGTCAGAAGTTGATTTTAAATAAATTTTGGTTACAAGGCAAAATTCTTCTGAATCATGGAATCAGAACTCTGAGTAGAATACTCAGATCTCTGATAACGGAAAGATAATCTTCTGAGCGTGTTATTCAGATTTTTGACTTGAGTTAATATTCTATCCAACAACACGTGTCAGCTTCATATTTGGTTGATTATGCCACACATTTCATTTAAATCCTCTGTGGCATTTCAAGTGTTTTGACTCCGTTATAACTTTGACATCGCTTTTCCGTCAAACCTTTCAACTTTGCGGATTTTAAATAGGTCCTAAAATCCCTATTTCAAATTCTTTCAAATTCCAGAGTGAAAAGTGAGATACGAATCAATCCAGAGTTCTTTGAATTTGTTTTCTTCTTAAATCATGTCTGGATTTCGAAGAGGTGGTCAAATATCTCTGCATTCTACTAAGTCTTTGATGGATTCATCTGATTCGGATAATGATGAAGTGCAAAATAGACCTGCTGAAGAAGAAGAATTAGGAAATGATGAAATTAATGAAGAAGATGAACAAATGGCTGAATCAGAAGGAAATGCAGATGAGGTAAACATAAATGTTGAACATGAACTGAGTGCTGCAGGATCGATTATGTCGAATAGACCAATTTTAGTGGAAAGGGTTGTGCCTGAAGGTGAATGGTTAAAATTGTCAGAAAATAACTGTGTTTTACTATTTGAGGAGAGTAGATTTAAGCCTGAACATAGAATCATCATGGAATTATTCAAGTATCATCCTTACAGGAAATGGTTTACAAGAAGCAAAACAGTTCCTATTCAGTATATTCAACAATGGTGGAGACATCTTAGGTTAGAAGACAACAAGTTTGTATCTGAAATTGGTGGAGTAACATTTGCTTTATCAATCTCTGCACTAAGAGAAATGTTAAATCTTCCAGAGAAAGATGATGTACAAAGAAGGTCAGACTTTGAAGACTCACCTTTAACAGAGGAACTAATTGCAGAATTTACGAAGTTAGGATATAATGAAGGATTAAGGACCCTTAGTTTGTTCAGAAGGAACAAATTGCCACCTATTTGGGCATGTTTCTTTCATGTGGTGAATAAATGCTTGTCAGGAAAGAATAGCTCTGCAGATCAAGGTTCAAAACAGATTCTTGAAATTTTTCAGGGTTTAGTGAAGAATAGGCATTATGATTACACTGCTATACTTTGGGAAGACATGAAGAACACTTTTGAGAAAAATCAGAAAGCTATTCAAAAGAAGACAAAGGATACTTCTCTGGCATACATACCTTACATAAGGTATTGGCAAATTGTGTTATGGTATGCAATGCAAGAAAACAGAACCATTTCAAGAAGATCAAATGAACAGCATGGTCCTACTTTTTATTTGGGTAAGATGTCTTCAGTTACTAAACTTGAGAATTATCCTAATCATAAACTGTTGCCAAAATCACTTAGGAATTATATACCAAGGGAGAGTGAGATTTTAAAAGCATATTGCACCTCTATGGGAATTGAAATACCTCAAATCCCTACCCATGAGGACCAACCTGAGAAGAGAGGTGAGGGGTCTAGTCCAGTTAGAGAGGGGGAGGATGTTCAAATGGGTGAACATTCTGAGAGAAATGAGGGGCAAAATTCTAAGAGCTTGGTTAGAATAAGTGAGGAAAAACAGAATGAGGGTGGTGAGGATGAGAGATTGTCAACAGAGGTTCAAACATAAAGAGATGCCTCTGAACTAGCTAATCTTAACCAGGTAACCACAACAGCTATTGGTTCACATTTCTTGGTGTCCAATATTGTAACAAACACCATGGACCTAGTGGTGGATCTTGAACAACCCATCCATACGCACTCAGAAGCATTTCAACATGTTACTGTTTCACACAATTCAGGGGAACCATCCCAAACTCATTTGGAGGGAGGTGATAAATCCCAACCTATTTTTCAACACATTGAGTCTGAATATCACAGTCCTATTCAAATTGAGCCTGAAATTCCTTCTAACAGTTGCACAAATTAGGAATTTTGTATTCCTGACACAACATTCATAGACATACCTAATATTGGGTGTCAAGGATTGGATGGAAGTCCTGGTGAGGTGAACATTTCAAAAGCCTCATTAAAACGTGCATCTGTTGTACAAGATGACTTCGTGTTATCTACAGGCCATGAGCCCTCTGGGCACATGAAAACTGGACCATCTGTTGGTTCAGGTTCACGGTTAGATTCTTCTGAATTTGAAAAGATTCAGAATCAAAACAAGGAGATGGGGGAAAAAGTTGAAAAATTGGAAGAAAAGGTGGATGGTCTGAATAATGAGGTGAAAGGATTGAAAGAAATGTTGGAGAGAAAATTGATATCTGTTGAAACTAAGATAGATAATGTGAAGATATCCTTGGAATCTCATAAAAAGGAGATCAAGGATATAATGTCTGAATTTCAAAAAGATCTGTTGAAACAAATGCAGAGTATGCAAGATTCTGTATTTAAAGCACTGAGTGTATCTATGGCTTCAACTTCAAAGCCTCTTGATCTTGTTCCACTAGCAGAATCTGAACCTGAAGGTGTTACAGGTCAGAACTCAAAGAGGAAGTTTGATGATAATGAACCTCATGATCATCAAAAGGGGGAGAAAAGGCAAAGATTGAGTTCTGATGATGATATTGGCATAGAAGATTTTGAAATAGCAGATATGCATTAAAGACAGTGGATAATAAGATAGTGCAGATTGACAGTTCAGATACAGAGGAAATGGAGGTGGAAAGCATAGATGGTGGTGATTCTGATAAAACAGAAGAATTGAATTTAGACACAGAGATGGAAGTTAATTCTGATGAAACTGAAACTATTGAGGAACCTGTTTTGGGATCAGAGGAAGTAGATGAAAGCTTAGTGGTTGTGAACACTTGTACAGATATTGTTCCATATGATAAAGATAGTGTGATAGACTCTGAGTCAGAAGAAAGGAGATTGAATGAGATTTTGATCAGAAGGATGCACAGTGAGATAGTCAGAGCACTTAATATTCAGAATATTCAAAAAGCTGTGAAGATGGTAAGACCTATTGATCTGATGGGAGAAGAATATAGTTCAGTTGGATATTCTCAGAAATTTCAAGTGGATTTTTATTTCAACTATGTTGATGATATTGCTGATGATATAGGAGAATATGAAAGAGTCAAAGAATACTTCATGCCTTCAGAATATCTATTCAGAAATCCAATTGAAATACCTAAGATTAATCTACCAATGTTAGAGGAACCTATATGTGATTTTGTTCTGGAATTAAGTGATATACCACTTGCTAAACATTTTCATGACGACATCTTCCCAGAAGAAACATATGAGAATCTTTATCACAAAGAAGGAGAATATGAAGTTTTGGAAAATAATGTTGATGGTTTCATGGATGGAAGATCTCAGATGATTTATGCAGAAGCCTCAAACAGATTTAGAATTCCTGACTCAAGGCTGCACATTCAGAAAAGGATTGAGAAAGTTTTGATGTTCCAAACAGAAGAATTTGATGGTCTGAAGTATGTAAAATTGGAAGTATTGAAAGAAACGAATGTAAAGGTTTTCTTATCAAGCTTTGATTTCCACAGATTAACTCTTGAAGATCAGATCTTTCTTGCTAAGTTCTTTGCCAGTACTGAAGAAGCCTGGATAGAGATTGAATGTAGAAGACTTCTGGGCATTTATGTCAGGAACATGTACTTGTATGATTTTCAACTGGCTATTGAAGGAAGAAAGGAGAAATGCAACTTAAGCTGTCCAGAGATGATTCCAGGGATTGGTATACATGAGAAAGGGTTTATAAATGAAGGAATGGAATCAGAAGGCTTTGCATACACAGTTCATGAAAGACTTGAACTATTCAGATTGAAGGATTTGGTAAAATATAGTGATGCAACTTTGAGTTGGTTACTAAATGGAATGGAAGGATTTTCTGTATCTGAAAGAAAAAAGTCTGGGGAAGAGATGTGTGAAATCTGTTAAAAGAAAATTAAGTCTCAGAAGAAAGATCAGAAGCTGTGGTGAATGGTTGCTATCAGAGGTTAATCCCAAAAAGATGCTGCATAATGACTTGGTGTTTCCTGCTGAATATGAGGTGAATGAAATTCTTTCAGATGAAGATGAAGAAATTCAGGACATAATTCCTCAGAATGTGCAAATAACAAGTTTTGAACAAGCTGAACAATCTGAACCAAAAGAATATGAGATGTCTATTGATATGAATGGGTATTTTCTGGAGTTTGATCTGCCAAACTTCTTTGATCCAATTGAAGTAAACTTTCTAAGTGTATATCATGACAAACCAAAAGAGACTCAGATCTGGTTGGCTGAGAAGTCAAGATGTCTTGGAAAACCAAAGAAAGATGTGTATTCAGATTTTCTAATCACTGGGATCAGAGAATTAAAGATCAAGCAGTTCAGAAAGCAAGAATACTTATCCTTTGAAGTATTAAGAGATGATGGAAAGGTGTACTATTTTACTGATGCAGACTTTGAAAAGCTACCAGTAATGGATTTCTACAGACTACACAGTATGTTGTGCTTCAAAGAATCAAGCAAAGATAAGAATGAAAGGAAGGCAAGGAGTGTAGTGATTGAAGCTATGTTTTACATCCTAAGATGGCATTGTTATACAGATTTTCAAATAGCTCTGTATTTACAAAGGCCAGGTGTCTATCTTTCAAGACCCATCACAGATCATGATCAGAAGCAAGTATTAAAAACTGGAAGTGTGTGCAGACATCCAGAATTGAGAGTATTTTTAAAAAACAAGAGTGAAAATATCTTTTTCAGAGCAAAGGAGACTGCAAAATATAGCTCTGGAACTTTGAGATTCATCAAGCATAATTTGGAGAAAAAGGTGCCGAAGGTGAAGCAAGCTAACATGACTCAAGAAGTGATCACTCAGCAAGTTGAAACTATTCAGAAAATTATTGATAGAATTGACAAGAGACTTACTCAGAGAAATGTGATGTTACAGAAATTTGTTCCTGCATTGAAAGAGCTTGGTGATACAAAGTATAAGTTTATTTGACAAAAAGGGGGAGATTGTTAGATCTGAGTTTTGTCAATAAACTAAGTGTTGAAATCTGATAAGAAGGCTCAGATGTTCTTAGAAGAAGGGTCAGAGTTCTGACTACAAAAGCTCAACAGGATTGTTTTGAAAGTTCACCAAGTACAGAAGTCTGAGAAGAAGAGTCAGAAGTCTGAGAAGAAGAGCCAGAAGTTCTGAGAAGCCTAAACAGAAGAATGTTCAGAAGTTCTGAACAACCTGTTCAGAACTTATAACTAGATACTTTCCTTAGTGTTTAGTTAACTAATTAGGACACGTGTATAGTTCTTATTAGTCATTCATATTTGTACTGTAGCTTTAATATTTCCGTTGCAGTATATATATAGTGGTTAGCACTACATTGCTAACAGATTTTCCCGAATATATTTGTATTCATCTTCTGTAATCTTTGAGATACTCTCTCTCTAAGATCTGTAATTCTGTTCTTCATTGAATACAATTGGGCTTGATCATATTACTTCTCAATTACTGCTTCATAGATTGATATATTGATTGTAAGAGTAAATCCTGGACTTACATTATTTTACTTTAAAGTTTTCCTAGTCGGTTACATGTAGTTTTTATTTGTTAAAATGATGCACGTAACCAATTTTGAAAGTTCGATGATTTATTTATTAAAAAAAAATTCAAGGGCTTAATCATTCAAAATGAAAAAGTTTAATGGTTTTTTATTTAAAATGAGAATTTAATGGTTTTTCCATTCAAAAAAAAATAGTTTAGGGACTTAATCATTCAAAATGAGAAAGTTTAATGGTTTTTTTATTCAAAAAAATAGTTTAGGGACTTAATCAATCAAAATGAGATAGTTCGTTGGTTTTTTTTTGAACTTTTCCCTTTAAACAATTGTGTGGCTTATTTTCATAGTTGAGTTCGGTGTATCTCTGATAGGACTTTCAATTATCACTGATGTAACATTTTAAAATTTTACCTCTCAAACTGTTCCCGTAATATCACAAAGATATGCAATTAGAATCACAAAGATTCGTGAATGTGTGAAATAATTATAGTCATATAGATTTGGCTCAAAGATTGATTCAACCTGGGACGTAGGTTAAAAATCAATAGACACAATGATTAGAATATGAAGTTCGGAAACCGGAGGTGATGACTTCCTTTTTCAATATCTAAAACCTCTGAATGAGGATTATATAGATTATGTGCTAATTTCCTGTGAATATATGAAACAAACATCTTTTGTAAGATACTTGAGTAGCTAGGTAGGGTGACACGAGTTATCGACACTAGTTTCATGTGTGTTACAATATTCATCTCCAAAGAACGAGAATTAATAGATTGTGTGGTAACCCGGATAACTGGCTCGCTTTGGTAAGGGCCAATATTTCTTTTAAGTCCTGTCACACTTTCACCATATTCTTTTCACTCCCAACTTATCTACAAATCTAGACTCCTCACTAATATCTATGAATAAGATGTGTTTCTTGGGTAGGTCCTTTTGGTTTTGGATTGACCATAAGAAACTTGAAAAGCCCTAACACTCCTTTAATGCAACAAATATATCAGGTTCTGAACTGAAGTATTCAGAAGATAAATATCTTAAAAGAATGACTTCTATACTGAGATGTTTAGAAGTAAAAAACATTGAAGAATTAATCATGAACTGCTTTGTTCAGAACTCTAAATTGTTGAAATGAAATGTCAAAGAACAAAATGCAAATGCTAAATAGAATGACTCAGTAAGCACAATATTTACATCAAATGAATCAATGATTCAAAAGTTTAATTGTGAAGAATAAGTCACAATTTTTATTCTGAATAAGAATTGAATCATTGAAATGAAATTACATACTTTGAAATCAAATAGGAATTCAAACGAGTGTATTTCCATCAAAAACGTCAACAAATACGTGAGACGTGGAAATAACCTTTTCAAGAAAAATATAACACGTGAAAATTACGGAATTGATTTGAAATCCGAGAAAAACAAACACCGATTAGTTTCTCAAAATGAACTAGCATTCTTCTTTGAAATCTACTTAAAATCCATTTACTATTCAAAAAATGGTACTCCCCCTCAATCCAGATAATTTCTTTGATAGTCTACGAATTTCTATCTCAAAAGTTTTCCTTTCACTTTCAATATCCTATTCTAAACTTTTACGTTTGTCAGACATCTCATTAAAAATCCGAACATTCTTCTTTTCAATCACTTTCTTGTCATTCTCAAAAACACTTTTCTTACATTCGAGTTCCCTCCTTTCACTTTCAACCAATTTTTCCAAATCAGATATTTTCATTGAAAATTCAATAGTCTTTATTTCAAAGGATTTTCTTTCCTTTCCAAAGATATCTCTTTTACTCACCAAAACCTTTTCAAAATCAGATATTTGTTTTGAAAGCTTAGCATTTTTAAGCTCAAAAGCTTTTCTTTCTCGAAAAACTTTCTTTGAAATATCAAGAATTTTCCTTTCAAAACCTTTCTTCTCATTTGAAAAATCTGTTATTTCCTTTTCAATTCCATCTCTCTCCTTTGCAATTCTTTTTTCAAAATCAGATATCTTTTTCGTCAGCTCAAGATTTTTACTTTCCAAAGCTTTTCCTTTCTCTTCAAGCCTCTTTGTATCATCTTGAAGAAATGATTTCTCAAGTACCATGTTCTTTTCTTCTCTGTCTTCAAAATTTGCAATCTTGCTTTCAAGATCAGATATTTTCTTTAAAGAGTCACCATACAGAGTTGAATATGGACCACTTTTAACTGCTTTTTCAAGTTTGGAATTTCTTTCCTTGAGCCATTCATTCCTTTTCTTGAAAGAACAAATTTCGAGATAAGCTTTGCTCTCCGTTCTAAGATTATCCAAATGTTCCTGAATATACACTTTGTCAAGCATTTCTCTTTCAAGAACTTTCATGTTATTCTTGTGTCTTGCTTCAAGCTTAGCAATCTTATCATACATATCCTCGAATCTCTGTCATTGTGCATCAGTTAAATACTGATCAATAGAACAAATTGGATATGGCATTGTAGGTTGATAAAGTACTTGTATGGGTAAAACAAGTCCCACGACAATGGAATGAAAAATTGTGCTCATGTTTGTTTGAAAATGGATTTGTACAAAATAAAAGTGAATATTAACTATTTACGAAATCTCAAGGTTCTTTGTTTGTTATTCTTTTAGTATATGTGGACGACATTGTGTTAATAGGAAATAGTGTTGCTGAAATTTAAAAGGTTAAAATGTTTTTGAAAACCATGTTTATGATTAAGGATCTTGTGTAACACCCGTAATTTTCGGATAAGTATAATTTCGAATCAGTGTGGAATCGATCTTTTAAGAAAATTATGAAAAATAGGATTTTGGGTTAAATCCTAGATTTTATGGTCTTGTTGGATGGGGAATTCGAATACGAGTCCAACGGTTCTTTCCGGAGCAAAAACGGAGTTAAAACGAAGAAGTTATGGCCAAAACAAGTTTCGGTACACTCTGTGCTATAGTGCCCAGCGATTGTGACACTGTCACAATCGCATGTCACAATGCCGGATGCCAAAAACTCTCGGTACAACCCGTGCGATTGTGCCAGCGATTGTGACCCTGTCACTATCGCACGCCACTATCGCCCGGGGGTATCAGGACCCTTAAAAATGCGATTTCAGCCCCATTTCACTCCTCACTTCTCCCATTTCATCCCTTGCTCTCCCAAACCGAACCCTAACCCTCTAAATCGTTTGAAGCCATAAATCTTGCAAACCAAAGCTTCTCTTTTAGTTTTTAACAAGGAATTATGGATGGAGGTTAGAACCCTTCTTCTCACTTTCGTTTTGGTAAGAGTTCTACACTTTCTAGGGTTTTACCCAACCCTCACCTAAACCTTTTCCTTTCTTTGGATGAAATGAAGATTGAGGTCCTCTTTGGTAACAATAGAAGTGTTTGGTTGGTGGATTCACTTGATGGTTGAGGTAATCTTATCTTCTCTTCATTTTGGAAATTAGGGTTTCTATCTATTGGTGATATTGGGTGTAATATGTTGGGGGAAATTATTCTAAGTGTTTGAGATAAATAATTATGGTTGGAAACTTATGGATTTAGGTTTTGGAAGATCTGGACTTGAAGATACGGACTTCTTCAAAGGAGCATACGTTTGGGAAAATCTAGATTTAGCTTAATCTAGCAAGGCGAGTTCAAGTTGATTTGTGAAAACGTTGTACATGCCAAAATGTGTGTTTTAAGGTAATTGTGTGCTTTATGTGAAATTATCTCTCGTGGAGTTATTTGATGGGTTTTGATTTAATCAAAGTGTTCAACTTTACATATTTTGTAAAACACCCACATTTGGGGATTTTGAGTGATTGATGAATAAATCACGAGTAAAAGAGGTTTTGTTAATTTATGGCATAAGTAAAGAGGATTTGGTCAAAATACACTTTTAGTATTTTTGTGATTATGTGATAACCATGATGTGGCGTATTTTAAAGTGTGAACGTCTGGGTTGGGGATTTTGGTCAATCCGACCATATGAATGTTTTGAGAGTTATAAACCTTTCATTTTGGGGCCGATGGCCAATTGAGGAATTAAAAGAGTGTAACGTCCCAAAAATTACAATAAATTTGAACTTTTAAAAATAATCATTTAATTGCATAAGACACCGTTAATAATCCAAATAACCGTTTCGTTTGCAAATTTAAATAATAAACGTTCTCATTAAAACTAAACAGCGGAATATAATTGTTTTTAAGTATAAATTAAATCTCATGGCTGCAAAGAACCCTTCGTACGCGCCAGTGTGTACCGTCACGCCTTAGAGCCACTAGTACCTGAAACCACAGTTTATAGGGAAAGGGTAAGCACGAAGCTTAGTGAATTCAAACACATACACAGATAGCAATTATATACACACCACTCCTATCCGCACATACACAACCAACACAAGCAGTTAAAAGGTACATACAAACATATGCAAGAACACCTTCACATGTATCCTTCGGCTCCCCGAATTCACACAACACTCGTGTAGGCTTCCCTCGGTCTCCCCGAGTTCATACCACACTTGTACACAATTCCTCGGTCCCACCGAGATCACGCAACACTTGTACACAACTCCTCGGTCCCACCGAGCCCTCGGTCCCACCGAGATGTATATAACACTCATTTATGCCAAACATTAATTCAACCTAGTACTACGCACCACAATTCAGCCAGTACACATAACAATTCAGTTAGTACACATAAACTACCGCGATGTACATGTAATCCCTATTCTACGCAGTGAGAGAACTCACCTCGAAAGCGTTGCAGAAGTTCCCAACTGACCACACAAACTTGCCAACTCCAAGATCACTTCTCGTCACCTTAAGAAGTGTTACAAAGTGTCAACGCGAAGCTCCAACCCTCAATCATAAACATAAGATTAAACGAAGGACATTTCATATTTTCGGCCAAAACTGCAGGTCTGTTCGGGACCTGCTTAGCCCTCCCTAGACCCACTAATCCAGGAATTAAATCCCACAAACCGGAGGGTCTAGGTCTTAGCTTTCCAGGGACATATTATACGCGTTCTAACGATTTTCCTACGATTTTATACGATTATTCTAAGATCGAAACGTAAGGCTGGCAGATTCGGACCTGCTGCAAAAACGGCCCTTTTGCACCTAGCTAGAGGCCTAACCAGGTTTTTGCTAAAACACGAAAAATGTGCCCGACACAGAATGTGAACCGTGGGCACCAGTTTCGTCTCAAACCGAGCTACGACGGAAATGTTATGGCCGATGCAAAACAGGGACAGAATGGGATTCTCACATAAAATGACGATTTTGAAACGGTTTATGTTTTCGCGATTAAGCTTAGGGTTTAGGTAATCTGGGCTGGACCAATACCAGCACCACCCACTGCCACCTCCGGCAGTGGTGGTTGGCGGCGGCGGCGGCCACCGGCGGTGGTGGCGGTTTCGGTAAAACGAACCGATGAGGCTAAAGGAAGCGATCTCACTAAACAAACTCGATCGTACCTACACCCACTCCCGACTAACCACCGATCGGCACGTGACAACCACTGACCGTGGTGTACGGCGGCGGCGGCATGCCGTCGGCAGCCATGGCTGCGACGGCGGTGATGGTCTTGAGTTGTTTAGATGGCGACGAAAGAAAGAAAACGAAGGGAAGAGCCTTACCTCGATGATGACGACACAACAGCGGCACCAAACTCCGGCACTTCCTTCTCTCTCGATCTCTCCCTCTCTCGCTGCACTCTCTCTCGCCGGCAAGAACACAACGCCGGCTGTGTGGGTGTGCTCCGGCGGCAGCAGCAAAGAACGGTGGGGGGGGGTTAGGGTTGTGGTTTGTGGTTTGTTGTTTGCGCCGTGAACTAGAACGAGAAGAGGGAGGTGCTAGGGTTTGAGGTTGTTGTTTGCGTGAGAAGAAAACGAGAGGGAAGATGGGGGGTCGGTTCCACATGGGCCGAACCCCATGAAAGTTTTAAGAAATTACAACAATGGTCCCTGAAGATAATTTTCAACTTAAGCCCTAAAACCCAAACTTTTTAACAATTAAAGTCCTTCTCGCCTAACCCCGTTAACAAGCAACGTTAAGAGAAAAGATTTAACATAAAAGAAATAAACATACCGGGGTACGGGCTTTACAACTCTCCCCCGCTTGAATTAGACTTCGTCCCCGAAGTCTACGCCCGCAAATAGCTCTGGATAGTCCTTCCTCATCTCGGTCTCGGGTTCCCAAGTCCACTCGGAACCTTTTCGGTGCTTCCACTGGACCTTCACCAAGCCAATTACCTTGTTGCGCGAGGTCCTCATCTTACTGTCAACAATGGCGATCGGTTTCTCAACGTAATTAAGTCGCTCGTCGATCTGAATATCTTCTAGAGGAATCACTGCAGACTCATCCATCACACACTTCCGCAATTGAGAAACGTGAACAGTGTTGTGAATCAGGCTCAGCTCACCCGGTAACTCCAAACGGTAAGCTACCTTCCCCACACACGCTATGACCTTGTAAGGTCCAATGTAACGGGGCCCTAACTTTCCCCGCTTGCGAAACCGGATCACCCCTTTCCAGGGTGACACCTTCAGAAAAACATAATCCCCGACCTGAAATTCCAAATCCGATCGTCTCTTGTCGGCGTATCTCTTCTGCCGGCTTTGTGCAGTAACTAATCGATCCCGGACCATCTGAATCATCTCAGTCATCTTCAACACAACATCGGTACTTCCCAAAACTCGATGACCAACCTCGCCCCAGCAAATGGGCGTCCTGCACTTCCTACCATATAACACCTCGTAAGGCGGTCTGCCGATACTGGAATGGTAGCTGTTGTTGTAGGAGAACTCAGCTAACGGAAGATACTGATCCCAACTACCCCCAAAGTCAATAACACATGCCCGCAGCATGTCCTCGAGTGTCTGAATAGTACGCTCACTCTGCCCGTCGGTTTGAGGATGAAACGCCGTACTAAAATGTAACCGTGTACCCATCTCACCCTGAAACTTCTCCCAAAACCGGGAGGTAAAACGAGTATCCCGATCAGAGACAATTGAAACTGGCACCCCGTGCCTGGTCACAATCTCTCTGATGAAAATCTCCGCGAGCTTTTCCGCCGAGGAGCTTTCTCTGATGACTAAAATGTGAGCGCTCTTAGTCAGACGATCGACAATCACCCAGATAGCATCATTCCCTCGTGGAGTCCTGGGGAGTTTAGTGATGAAATCCATCGTGATCTGTTCCCACTTCCATGCCGGAATCTCTAAAGGCTGCAGTTTCCCATGCGGTCGTTGGTGCTCCGCCTTGACTTTTCGACAAGTCATGCACACCTCTACACATTTGGCGACATCCCGCTTCATGTCGGGCCACCAGTAATCCTTCCGCAGGTCTCGGTACATCTTTGTAGCTAATGGATGGATAGAAAACTTGGACTTATGCGCCTCGTCCAACAATATTTGCCTGTTCCCACCAGTGAGGGGAACCCAAATTCTACCGTACCGAGTCAATAAACCTTGACTATCACGGACAAAAATCTGAATCTCCCCCGAAACCCTCTCGCGTTTGGCATTCTCATCTAGAACCGCCACTTCCTGAGCACTACTTATCGACTCGAGAAGAGGTGCAACCACTGTTAACCATTGACACAAACCCCATAGTGGCTCACCAACCGGATGTCGACTAAGTGCGTCCGCAACCACATTCGCTTTACCTGGATGGTAAAGTATCTCACAATCATAGCCTTTGACCACATCGAGCCACCTCCTCTGACGCATGTTGAGGTTCTGCTGATCCATCAGGTATTTTAGGCTCTTATGATCAATGTAAATCGTACACTTGACACCATACAGATAATGCCTCCAAATCTTGAGAGCAAACACAACCGCCCCCAACTCTAGGTCATGAGTCGGGTAGTTCGCCTCATGAGGCTTCGACTGCCTCGAAGCGTAAGCTATAACCTTACCGCGCTGCATGAGCACGACACCCAAACCTTGGTGAGAGGCATCACAGTACACCACCAAATCCTCCATGCTCTCGGGCAAGGTCAACGTCGGAGCCTCGCATAAACGTCTGCGTAGCTCCTCAAAAGCCCTCTGTTGCTCTTCTCCCTAGCTAAAAGCATCAGATTTCTTCGTCTATCGGGTCATAGGCAACGCAATCTTGGAGAAATCTTGGACAAATCTCCGATAGTACCCTGCTAACCCTAGGAAACTTCGTACCTCGGTGGGAGTTTTCGGCACTTCCCACCGCATCACTGCTGAAATCTTGGCCGGATCGACCATAATACCATTCTGATTCACGACATGTCCTAGGAATTAGACCTCTCTTAACCAGAATTCACACTTGGAGAACTTAGCATAAAGCTTCTCCCGCCTCAAAACCTCCAAAATTTCTCGCAAATGCATCTCGTGCTCTACCTTTGACTTCGAATACACAAGAATATCGTCGATGAACACAATCACCGACCGATCCAGCATCGGACTACACACCCTGTTCATTAGGTCCATCATCGCCGCTGGTGCATTGGTGAGTCTGAAAGGCATCACCACAAACTCGTAATGGCCATAACGCATGCGAAAGGCCGTCTTCTCCGTATCCTCACTCTTTACCCGCATCTGATGATACCCCGATCTCAAATCAATCTTAGAGAACCACGAGGCTCCCTAAAGCTCGTCGAACAAATCGTCAATCCTTGGCAGTGAATAACGATTTTTCATCGTAAGCTTATTCAGCTCGCGGTAGTCTATACACATCCGTTGAGACCCGTCCTTCTTCTTCACGAATAAAATCGGGGCTCCCCACGGTGAACCGCTCGGCTTAAAGAATTCCCTTTCGCGAAGTTCCTGCAACTGAGCGTACGACTCCTTCAGTTCCGGGGGAGCCAGGCGGTAAGGTGCCTTGGCTACCGGAGCAGCACCCGGAATCAAATCAATGCGGAACTCCACTTGTCACTCGGGAGGTATCCCCGGTAAATCATCGGGAAACACGTCAGCAAACTCCCGTACAACTGGCACATCCTCCGCGGTCTTCTTCTCCCCGTCGATGCGCGTGTCTATCACATACGCTAGATACCCCTGGCCACTGCTGTAAGTACCTCCGAGCCCTCGCAGCCGAACATATCGCTGAGGTCCGCCTGGGCGAGTCGCCCTGCACCAGTAGTTCTCCCCCGCTTGGGGTTCGAACTCATACTTGTTTGTGACGACAAACAATCTCCGCATCGAAGGCATCCATCCAATCCATGCCCACAATTACGCACAACTCTCGCATAGCGATCAGAAACAAATCAATAGGGAATCTCACACCAGAGATTTCCAAAGTGCACCCCCGGTACACGCTAGAAACCGTCAAGGTCCTGTCATCAGCAACCTCAACCACAAGCGGACAGCCTACCGTCCTACAACTCGGCCCAAAACACTCACTAACAGTGTGAGACACGAAAGGATGAGTAGCCCCGCTATCAAACATCACCACAGCAGGCACCGAGTTAACTAAGAACGTACCTGTCACCACCCTATGCGTAGCTTGTGCCCCTTCCACTCTCAGTTGATGAATTCTACCTCGGGCCGCCTCCATCATCGCAGCAAGTGAAGCATACTGCGCAGTACTTACGAACTCCCTGAACTCGATACGTACATATTCTTGTACCGCGTCCTCTTCATGTCCGCAGAAGCAGCATACTAAGGACAGAAAAATGCCATTTCCGTGAACTCTTGGTTCATCTCCTTTACAGTCTCCGCAGTCTGAGAGAGCTCCAAGAACTCTTTAGCAATCCTCTCCATCTCCACTGGAGGCACATACTCTGCCCGAAAATGTACGACGAACTCCTCCCAGGTCAAAGTAGTGCGCTCGTTAAGAGTCCAAGCAGTAGCACACTAGTCTTTCGCTCCGTCTCGTAACAGATTCACCGTGAAGCGAACCTTCAATTTCTCAGGACAACCACTGGTAAGGAATGTGTAACAACCCGGATTCCATATATACAAATAACATATAATTCATAACATACTTTCAACAAAAATACATTATATTTCACATTCGGTCCCATAGTCTTGATAACCATACTAATAAAAACTGTACAAACTTTTCGTGAATTACATTACATTATGACTAACAACAAGTCATGAGTACAAAAATGCATCTATAACTTCATATACAAAGTCTTCACAAAACTATCCATCGATCGTCCTATTCACTTGTTCTTACTCGATCCGCCACCTGGAATACATATTTTTAAAACAGAAATGAGGGTTAGACCTAATGGTCTAGTGAGAAATCCCTGTCAATTTAGTAAACCTTTGTATCAAAACCATTTATGTAAAACCTTTCATATACATTCAAGTACTACTCATATATACATACCATTCAAGACTCGTACTTCTCATTCCACCTTATTCATCCACAAATGGCCAAATTAATTGGTTGCGAGCCAATTTAACACACCGGTCCAAAGCCCGTCCACGTATTATATTCTCACATAATACTCACGTAATTATAATATCTCGATATATTATAATCATCCACGTATGACATATTCATACAATTTATCAAGTATTTGTTATCCACATAATGTATTCCAGTAAAAATACTTTAAAGTAAAACTCACCTGTTTAGCTTATCAAAATACTTCCAAGCCTTTCCAATGGATTCAGTCTTTCACTTCAAACTCTTAGTATCTGAAACAATTCAAATACATATACCACTTTACCACATAGCACACATAAGACTCTCTAACAAATTGAGAATCCCAATAACTTATTAAACTCTTATCCTCAAATGATCACCTACATCGACTTAACACGGGGGTTCCGCTACCCGGTTTTCGGAGAACTTAATCCATTAATACATTCAGAAACTATATCCGGACACTACCAAAATTACCGGGACTCCACTGTACCGGGACTCCACTGTACCGGGACTCTCCAGTACCGGTATTTCATAATACCGGGACTTAACTATATCGGGACTTCCTTTACCGGGAGTCCTAAAGACCGGGAGTCTACCGGGACTTCCCCGGGACTCTTCAAGAACACTGTCGGTTCCAATTTCTCAGATTCAATTGAATCTAACACAAATCGCTAAAATCAAACTTTCTAAACCGATAGGAATTTGCTATAACCGATTACAACATAACATGAGAAGAAACTATACCTCAATAACGACTCCAAACGAATCAATCGAAGCCGTAACCGTACGAATCTTTTTTCCGCTTCTTCTCGCCTCAGGAACACACACACTGATAAAATTTAGATGATACTGCTGAATGAAATATCTTAAGGGTGTATATTAATCCCATACTTACAAATGCACCCTGGACTACTCACTAATGACTAACACACCCCTTAAATTATAACTTGATCCAAACTTAACCAAAACATTTAACTTTAAAGTTAACTAAACTTAACGAAAAAGGATTTTAACTAACGGACTTACTCGGGTATTACATCATCTCCCCCTTAAAAGAATTCCGTCCCGGAATTCGATTAAGCGAACAGATGAGGGTATTTGGCTCTCATTTCCAACTCTGATTCCCACGTCGCATCCTGACCTCTATGATGTTTCCACTGAACCTTTACTTGTCTGATCTCTTTGTTCCTCAATACTTTGACCTTGTAATCAACTATAGCTTCCGGTTCCTCCACATAGTTCAGCTTTTCATCAACCTGGATATCTGGTAGGGAGACTGCTTGGTCTGGTGTAATCAAACACTTTCGAAAATTTGATACATGAAAAGCGTTGTGAATCCTGCTTAATTCCGGCAGAAGATCCAATCTGTAAGCTACTTCACCAATTCTTTCCGTAATTTCAAATGGCCCAATATACCGCGGACTAAGTTTTCCTTGCTTCCCAAAACGTATGACTCCTTTCCATGGTGACACTTTCAACATCACAAATTCCCCAACTTGGAACTCTAACGGTTTCCGGCGTCGATCTGCATAGCTTTTCTGTCTATCCTGAGCCACTTTTAATCTGTCCCGAATCTGAGTGATCTTATCCGCTGTTAATTGTACTATTTCTGGCCCTGCTAATTGTTTCTCCCCTACTTCATTCCAACACAAAGGCGTTCGGCATTTTCTACCATACAATACTTCAAACGGTGCCGCTTGAATGCTGGAAAGATAACTGTTGTTGTAGGCAAATTCTATCAAAGGCAGATGTTTCTCCCACGATCCCCCAAAATCAACTATACAAGCCCGAAGCATATCTTCTAAAGTCTGGATTGTTCTTTCACTCTGCCCGTCAGTCTGAGGATGATATGCTGTACTCAACTTTATCTGCGTTCCCATCTCTTTATGAAAGCTTCTCCAGAATCTGGAAGTAAAACGACTATCTCGATCAGAAATAATCGAGATTGGAATTCCATGTCGAGTTACTATTTCATTAATGTACAATTTAGCTAAACGTTCCAAGGAATCAGTTTCTTTTATCGGCAAGAAATGAGCAGACTTCGTCAATCTATCCACAATCACCCAAATAAAATCGAATCCCTTTGAAGTTCTAGGAAACTTGGTAATAAAATCAGTAGTGATCTGATCCCATTTCCACATTGGTATATCCAGTCGTTGTAACTATCCAAACGGCTTCTGATGTTCAATCTTTACTTTCTTGCAAGTAGTACAATCTTCCACATACTTAGCAACACTCCTCTTCATTCCCGACCACCAAACGAGGTACCCAAATTCTGTTTCCCATACACAATAACCCACAGTCATCTTTCCCAAGCAATGCTGACATTCCCACCAATCGTTCTGACATCAAACTTTCTTCCTGATAAGCATCTATTTGGTATTTTAGCAATTCGTCAAAGATATTAGGAAGGAGTTCAGCTCGTAACGATATAACTTTTATTGTTCCACTTCTTTCTTGACGACTCAGTGCATCTGCTACCACGTTCACCTTCCCAGGGTGATAAAGAATTTCACAATTATAATCATTTACTAATTCTAACCATCTTCTTTGCCTCATATTCAGTTCCTTTTGATCGAAAAGATGTTGGAGACTCTTATGGTCAGAAAAAATTTGGCATTTAGAACCATGAAGATAATGTCTCCAAATTTTCAATGCGAAGACAACTGCTGCAAGCTCCATATCATGGGTAGGATATTGTCTTTCGTGATCCTTCAGTTGACGAGAAGCATAGGCAATCACTTTTCCACGCTGCAAAAGTACACATCCCAATCCCAGTTTAGAAGCATCACTGTAGACCACAAAATCGTCGGAACTTTCTGGCAATGCTAATATCGGCGCGCTACAAAGTTTCTCCTTCAATATTCTGAATGCCTCATCCTGTTCTGCTTTCCATTCAAACTTTAGATTCTTCCGAGTCAGCTTAGTCAATGGCGTCGCGATTCGAGAAAAGTCTTTTATAAATTTCCGATAGTATCCAGCTAGACCCAGAAAACTACGTACTTCGGTTGGCGTCTTCGGCGGTTCCCATCTTTCAATTGCTTCCACTTTCGCTGGATCAACTTGTATACCCTTCTCTGAAACTACATGACCCAAAAACTGAACTTCCCGCAACCAGAATTCACATTTAGAAAACTTAGCGTACAACTTTTCTTTCTTCAGCAACTCCAGAATCAAACAAAGATGTTGTGCGTGATCCTCTTTGGATCGAGAATAAATAAGTATATCATCGATAAACACAATGACAAATTTATCGAGATAAGGCTTACATACCCGATTCATTAGATCCATAAAAGCGGCCGGAGCGTTCGTTAATCCGAAAGGCATCGCCAAAAATTCGTAGTGACCGTACCTCGTACGAAAGGCAGTCTTCAGAACATCTTCTTCCTTAACCTTCAACCGATGGTAGCCAGATCTGAGATCAATCTTGGAGAAGTAACAAGCTCCAACTAATTGATCGAAAAGGTCATCAATACTCGGAAGTGGATACTTGTTCTTGATCGTGCGCTTGTTCAGCTCTCGGTAGTCGATACACATTCTCATTGAACCATCTTTCTTCTTTACAAATAAAACTGGTGCACCCCATGGCGAAGAGCTAGGTCTGATGAAACCCTTATCAGTTAAGTCTTGAAGTTGTGCCATCATTTCTTTCATCTCTGGAGGTGCTAATCGGTATGGCGCACGAGCGATAGGAGCGGCTCCTGGGATTAAGTCAATACCAAATTCTACTTGTCTAATAGGAGGAAGACTATTCAAGTCTTCAGGGAAAACTTCTGGATAGTCACTAACGATAGAAATATCCTCCAGCTTAATCTTTTCAGACCTACTGTCTATCACATAAGCTAAATAACTAGAGCAACCCTTGTTGACACATTTACGGGCTTTTACCATAGATATAAGACTGGACTGATGATTCTTACGATCTCCATAAATCACTACTGATCTCTTATCAGGTAAAACGACATTGATTACTTTCTTATCACAAACTATGTTAGCCTGATTTTTAGCTAACCAATCCATTCCTACTACCACATCAAATTCAATCAAAGCTATTGGAAATAGTTGTATCGGTACTCCACACCCCTCTATATTTATCATGCAACGATCAAAAACTTCTTTAACTGCCACGTGGCTATCATTTGCAGTATCTACTAATAAAGCATGTTTTAACATTTTAGGCTCTAAATGCATGTGAGCAGCAAAGGAGGGAGACACAAAAGATCGGTTTGCACCAGAATCAAATAACACTTTAGCACTCGTGGAGTTTATGAGAAATGTACATGTGACCACATCCGGAGTTTCCTCCGCCTCTTTAGCTGTCATTTGGAATGTACGACCCCTCGTTTTCGGCAGTTCTATTCTTGGGACTACTGGTCTAGTAATGGCTGGTTTCCCGGATGTTCCCCCTTGTTGTATTCTACCTCTTGGACAATCTGTTTGGAGGTGATCTGGAGAATTACACAAAAAGCAAAACCGCGTTAATCGACAATCTTTAACAACATGATCGGTTTTCCCACATTTAAAACAAACCCGCGATTCCACTTGACAATTTCCATGATGGTAGTGATTACATCTTGGACATGGTCTATCCGCTGGTCGAAACGACGGACGGTTATCGAACCTCTGAAATCTAGGCTTCCTTAAATCCTGTGGTGGTCCTTCCCATTTCCTTTTCCCCAAGCTCTTATCTCCGGCATCTCTTTTATTATCTCGTTCTACATTTTCTACAGCATCCACCGCAGCTGTAAAGGTATTTGGCCCCGTGGCAGTCACTAGTCTTTGGACCTCTGAATTTAACCCATAGATAAATCTCTCCCTTTTCATCTTCTCTGTAGCAACATAATATCCTGCAAAACGAGATTTTTCTACAAATCGTGCAGTATAATCTCTAACCGACAGATTCCCTTGTTGTAGATTCATAAATTCTTCTTCCAATTGTCTAACAGCAGCTTGTGGATAGAAGTGTGTTGTGAAAGCTAACACGAATTCCTCCCATGAAAAGGTAGTATATACATCCGTTCCTCTCGATTCTGTATGAGCCTCCCACCAATACAAAGCATCACCTTTCAGCATCGCAGCTCCATAAAGTACTTTATCTTCTTCAGCACATTTACACGTCTTGAAGATAGCCTCTATTTCTTTCAGCCATCTCATCGCTTTTACCGGATCCCGATCTCCTGAATATGTAGGGGGATTGCAACTAAGAAACATTTTATAGTCACACCTTTTCATCATCGGTAAGACCGTAGAGGTAAGTGGTATTTTAACTTCGTGTTCCGGACTTGGTCTTTCAGTTTCATTATGACGATTATGTTCGAACATAGCTTGTATGCTATCCTGTAACCTCCCCATTTTCGCAGTCAAATCATCCCGTGTAACAAACTCTGTACCATGCGGTTGTGTTCTTCCCCCAGTTCGGCCCCCAGTTCCTCTTCCGGTTCTGCCTCTACCACGATCTCCTCCTCTTCCCCCTGTTCCTATTGGTGGATTCTCTCCACTCGAATTCCTTCCTCCTCTTTGATTCCTTTGTCTAGTGCCACTTGCCATTCTGTAGATTCAAACAAAGTTAATATACACATAAGCACATACCCCATATAACAAGATATTCCAGTTCAAACATGTACCTGTAAGATCATAATTACACTGGCCAGGTGTAATCTGAAATTACCTTACATGATGTTCCTTCTACCTTTTATACTTAGCATCCCCAGGTTCTATCATAATAAGGACATCCTACTTCACATGCAGTTTAAGTCTAGGTACAGATACTAATACCTAAATCCCTTAAACTAGGGATCTGATACCATCTGTAACAACCCGGATTCCATATATACAAATAACATATAATTCATAACATACTTTCAACAAAAATACATTATATTTCACATTCGGTCCCATAGTCTTGATAACCATACTAATAAAAACTGTACAAACTTTTCGTGAATTACATTACATTATGACTAACAACAAGTCATGAGTACAAAAATGCATCTATAACTTCATATACAAAGTCTTCACAAAACTATCCATCGATCGTCCTATTCACTTGTTCTTACTCGATCCGCCACCTGGAATACATATTTTTAAAACAGAAATGAGGGTTAGACCTAATGGTTTAGTGAGAAATCCCTGTCAATTTAGTAAACCTTTGTATCAAAACCATTTATGTAAAACCTTTCATATACATTCAAGTACTACTCGTATATACATACCATTCAAGACTCGTACTTCTCATTCCACCTTATTCCTCCACAAATGGCCAAATTAATTGGTTGCGAGCCAATTTAACACACCGGTCCAAAGCCCGACCACGTATTATATTCTCATATAATACTCACGTAATTATAATATCTCGATATATTATAATCACCCACGTATGACATATTCATACAATTTATCAAGTATTTGTTATCCACATAATGTATTCCAGTGAAAATACTTTAAAGTAAAAGTCACCTGTTTAGCTTATCAAAATACTTCCAAGCCTTTCCAATGGATTCAGTCTTTCACTTCAAACTCTTAGTATCTGAAACAATTCAAATACAAATACCACTTTACCACATAGCACACATAAGACTCTCTAACAGATTGAGAATCCCAACAACTTATCAAACTCTTATCCTCAAATGATCACCTACAGCGACTTAACACGGGGGTTCCGCTACCCGGTTAGCGGATAGGGTCAAGGGGCAACGCCCTTGCGGGGTCGGAGAACTTAATCCATTAATACATTCAGAAACTATATCCGGACACTACCAAAATTACCGGGACTCCACTGTACCGGGACTCTCCAGTACCGGGACTCTCCAGTACCGGTATTTCATAATACCGGGACTTAACTATACCGGGACTTCCTTTACCGGGAGTCCTAAAGACCGGGAGTCTACCGGGACTTCCCCGGGACTCTTCAAGAACACTATCGGTTCCAATTTCTCAGATTCAATTGAAACTAACACAAATCGCTAAAATCAAACTTTCTAAACCGATAGGAATTTGCTATAACCGATTACAACATAACATGAGAAGAAACTATACCTCAATAACGACTCCAAACGAATCAATCGAAGCCGTAACCGTACGAATCCTTTTTCCGCTTCTTCTCGCCTCAGGAACACACACACTGATAAAATTTAGATGATACTGCTGAATGAAATATCTTAAGGGTGTATATTAATCCCATACTTACCAAATGGACCCTGGACTACTCACTAATGACCAACACACCCCTTAACTTATAACTTGATCCAAACTTAACCAAAACATTTAACTTTAAAGTTAACTAAACTTAACGAAAAAGGATTTTAACTAACGGACTTACTCGGGTATTACAGAATGCGCACTCCAATCCGATCCCGATACTACAACTCTCTCGCTCGGGGCTGCCCACCTGCAGGGGGTGGAATCGGCGCGATGCGTTCCTCTACCAACACTACTACCTCATTACGAATGGCGGTACAATCTCGGGGATCGCCTCCCCAGTAGCGTGCGTCACCTCAGCCGCAATCATCTCTCGAATCTGCTCAGTGGTAACTCCGGTACCAGAATCTAAGTCAGTATTGTTGTTCCTCCTTAACGAGCTATTAGCACACACTAAACCTGCTACCTACGCTCACGCTCAACTCCTCGGATTCTCCGTGACTTTCCCCGACTCGAGCATTGATCATGTGCTTCCGATAGTAGGAGCTCTACTACTACCTTCCACACCTATCATCACTCGTTTCGAGTCCCATCCCGAAGTGTCCAAGTGGTTTCTCGCCGATAATTACACCCATATGCCCGTACCAGCATATGTACACACTCTTCCTAGCTCCCTAGGAATTTCACCCCAAATCACTACCCTTGCTACGACGAAATTCCTACTAGCCATGACGAGTCGCCTCGCGAATACCCAGTCACATGCAGCGTGAAGTCAAATAGACATTCGAATACTAAATTCTATCCTAGAACGGTTGGACTCAAACAAGAGCTGCGCAATAGAACTAAATCAAATATTCTAAGGCTATGTGATTCTTACTGCATACAACCTATAGGGCATTCACTTAACAACTTACCATGATTAGCATAAATTCCTACTAGCAAGCAACAAACATGCAGTATAGTGTAAATAGCACAGACAATCTAGCATACATACTCCTATGTTCTAGAAAGCAATAAATACACTAAGTGCTGTACCTTTTCCCTTGGCTTCGGCTGATTGTACACACTGCGTCCTCGATCACCGTTTCTCAAACGTATTTTTCCCTTTCTTTTATTTCAAAACCTTAAAGGAAAATTTCATAGCCGCAAACTTGAGTTCAAACACACCGAGATGTGTTTAATTCGCTCAAGCTGTGCTCTGATACCAACTTGTAACGTCCCAAAAATTACAATAAATTTGAACTTTTAAAAATAATCATTTAATTGCTTAAGACACCGTTAATAATCCAAATAACCGTTTCGTTTGCAAATTTAAATAATAAACGTTCTCATTAAAACTAAAAAGCGGAATTAAATTGTTTTTAAGTATAAATTAAATCTCATGGCTGCAAAGAGCCCTTCGTACGCGCCAGTGTGTACCGTCACACCTTAGAGCCACTAGTACCTGAAACCACAGTTTATAGGGAAAGGGTAAGCACGAAGCTTAGTGAATTCAAACACATACACATATAGCAATTATATACACACCACTCCTATCTGCACATACACAACCAACACAAGCAGTTAAAAGGTACAAGCAAACATATGCAAGAACACCTTCACATGTATCCTTCGGATCCCCGAATTCACACAACACTCGTGTAGACTTCCCTCGGTCTCCCCGAGTTCATACCACACTTGTACACAATTCCTCGGTCCCACCGAGATCACGCAACACTTGTACACCACTCCTCGGTCCCACCGAGATGTATATAACACTCATTTATGCCAGACATTAATTCAACCTAGTACTACGCACCACAATTCAGCCAGTACACACAACAATTCAGTTAGTACACAAAAACTACCGCGATGTACATGTGATCCCTATTCTACGCAGTGAGAGAACTCACCTCGAAAGCGTTGCAGAAGTTCCCAACTGACCACACAAACTTGCCAACTCCAAGATCACTTCTCGTCACCTAAAGAAGTGTTACAAAGTGTCAACGCAAAGCTCCAACCCTCAATCATAAACATAAGATTAAACGAAGGACATTTCATCTTTTCGGCCTAAACTGCAGGTCTGTTCGGGACCTGCTTAGCCCTCCCTAGACCCACTAATCTAGGAATTAAATCCCACAAACAGGAGGGTCTAGGTCTTAGCTTTCTAGGGACATATTATACGCATTCTAACGATTTTCCTACGATTTTATACGATTATTCTAAGATCGAAACGTAAGGCTGGCAGATTCGGACCTGCTTAAAAAACGGCCCTTTTGCACCTAGCTAGATGCCTAACCAGGTTTTCGCTAAAACACGAAAAATGTGCCCGACACAGAATGTGAACCGTGGGCACCAGTTTCGCCTCAAACCGAGCTACGACGGAAAATTATGGCCGATGCAAAACAGGGACAGAATGGGATTCTCACATAAAATGACGATTTTGAAACGGTTTAATGTTTTCGCGATTAAGCTTAGGGTTTAGGTAATCTGGGCTGGACCAATACCAGCACCACCCACTGCCACCTCCGGCAATGGTGGTTGGCGGCGGCGGCGGCCACCGGCGGTGGTGGCGGTTTCGGTAAAATGAACCGATGAGGCTAAAGGAAACGATCTCACCAAACAAACTCGATCGTACCTACACCCACGCACAACTAACCACCGATCGACACGTGACAACCACTGACCGTGGTGTACGGCGGCGGCGCCATGCCGTCGGCATCCATGGCTGCGAAGGCGGCAATGGTCTTGAGTTGTTTAGATGGCGACGAAAGAAAGAAAACGAAGGGAAGAGCCTTACCTCGATGATGACGACACAACAGCGGCACCAAACTCCGGCACTTCCTTCTCTCTCGATCTCTCCCTCTCTCGCTGCACTCTCTCTCTCTCCCCGACAAGAACACAACGCCGACTATGTGGGTGTGCTCCGGCGGCAGCAGCAAAGAACGGTGGGGTGGGGGGTTTAGGGTTGTGGTTTGTTGTTTGCGTCGTGAACTAGAACGAGAAGAGGGAGGTGCTAGGGTTTGAGGTTGTTTTTTGCGTGAGAAGAAAACGAGAGGGAAGAGGGGGGGTCGGTTCTACATGGGCCGAACCCCATGCAAGTTTTAAGAAATTACAACAATGGTCACTGAAGATAATTTTCAACTTAAGCCCCAAAACCCAAACTTTTTAACAATTAAAGTCCTTGTCGCCTAACCCCGTTAACAAGCAACGTTAAGAGAAAAGATTTAACATAAAAGAAATAAACATACCGGGGTACGGGACTTACAAAGAGTAAAGAGTTTGAGTAACGGCGTATTTTGGTTTACGTAACCGTGTGAGTGATATGTATTTAACTAAACGATTATTTTGGCCTTTAAAGGCTTGATTTATACTCAAATGAGTCTTTTGAGTGTTTGCCGGTTTTAGAGACTCGAGGTGGAGTCTTGGATGTGTTATATGCTTAAGTGCATTTTATTTTAATATGTGCCGGTTTGAGTGTTGGTCTTATGTGTGAAGACCATTTGATGTTTTCGTGTTCTTAGTACCTTGGGACTAATGAACCTCGGTGAATTATATGCATTGTTGAGTTTCGAAAGAGTTGCACATACGTATACATATAGATGCATATATGATTTGACTTCATTGGGAAGGTGGCAATGAAGGGGTTGTGAGACTATCATGCCTCGGAGCATGTGTTTGCATTTTGTGGGCTAGATGCATTTTAATTTGCATGAATTGATGTTGATAAATGATCATTAGATCTTTTAAGCAGAGGGCTCAGTTTTGGACTCGGTTGGGTCTTGATGGCATTCGCCCGATTTTAATAAGCTCGACGTGGGCTTGGGGTTTGCATTGCATGAGTTGCATCATATTTGAGGTTTACATGATTTGAATGCATTAGTTATTCTTTTGGGGTCATGTAATGTAACAACCCGGATTCCCAAACATACAAATAACACATATTTCATAACATAATTTCACCACAAGGATACATCATATTTCATTTACGGTCACTTAGCTTAACAAAATAAGTCTTTCATTACAAACTTTTACATAATAACTACTAAACATGATAGATACAAAAATGCTTCATGGTTCTTCAAAAGAAATTCCTAGATCTTTCCTATCACTTGTCTTTGTTTGCTTCACGACCTGGAATACATATTTTAAAACAAAATGAGGGTTAGACCTAATGGTCTAAGTGAGAAAATCCCAGTTAGTTTGAAACCATTTACATAAATCCCATACATATAACACAATCACAGATATCAATTAGAACTCACACTTCATGTACTTTCCTTCCTCATTTCCATGGCCATATTAGTTGGTTGCAAGCCAACTAATAAATTAACTCCGCTGTACGACAATTACAACCAACACCGCCGTACGAGTATTACAGCCAACACCACCGGTCCTAAGCCCGACCAATATATTCTCGTATAATACTCATGTAAATATAATATACATCTCAACATATTATATTTCCAACATAAGCATATAAACACATCATCAATCACATATCCAATACACACATATATGTATTCCAGTTTAAAAACATTTTTAAGTAAAACTCACCTGTTTTGCTTATCACCAAAAATCCTTCCAAGCTATTACCAAGCACTCCAATTCTTTCATCCCAATTTCCCAGAATCTGTACCACATAAATACAAAATTTTTTTTAGAGACTAAAAATCTCTAAAATTTCCAAAATCCTCGACTCATATCGCAACCAACTATTGCGATAACCCCATGTCGCAATACACAACCCATATCGCAATCAACTATTGCGACATAGTACCATATCGCAATCAACTACTGCGACATCTCTCCATATTGCAACCAACTATTGCGATATTGCCACATATCGCAACCAACTACTGCGATATACCTTAAGTTGCAACCCACTGTTGCGATACCAATGAACGTGTCGCAACTCAAGGTTGCGATACTCATGAATGTCGCAAAACTAAACAATGTCGCTACCCACTACTGCGACATACATGCATGTCTCAACCAACTGAGTTCATACTTAACCCAGAAATCTAAACTTTTAAGCTATGCATGTTGCTGTAAATACGCAGATATGTTTAAGACTATTAACATAACCTAACCATATGCTCTTATTTCCCATAACATTCATAAATCATCAAAACCTATCTAAAAAGTTACATAAAACTTTATCTAAACAAAAAGGATAGATTAAGAGGTTACATACCTTTAATCTTCACAAGATGAACCTTCTAATTCCAGCAACAAATCTTGTCTTTCTTCCTCTTCCTTTCTACGGCTCTATCTCTCTCTTTTCTCTCTTGACCGAAAACACACACACATTCACCAAATACTAACTTAACTAAATGGAGGACACCTCCTCCTATTGAAATGATAATGGCGGTGGTGGAGTAAGGTTTGGCTAAAAAGACCAAACAAACCCTATACTCCTCTTATTAGGCAAAACGCACCCTCTAACTTCCAAATTAAAATTAAAACTTACCCCTTAACTTCTAACTCCATAATATTTAATTAAAGTAACACTTTTAAATAAACCAATAACATACCTGGTTATTACAACATCTCCCCCTTAAAAGAATTCCGTCCCGGAATTCAATTAAACGAAAAGATGAGGGTATTTGGCTCTTGTAAGGGTAAAATATGTGTTGATTTAAAGTTCAAGGGTTAATTTGTAATAGATTAAACTTAGTCTATTGTGAACGGGCCGTGGGCTTGTTACCACAGGCCCAGCGTATATAAAGTGCAATTAGCTTAGAAAATTAGCTAGTTGTCTCATTTAGCTTTTCTGCTTTACACTGTAATTCTCTCTAAATCAATAGCTAAGTGGGCAGCCTTTGTGAATCATATCAACTGTTCTTATTTTCTTTTTCACAAACATAATTGTTGCACGGATATGGATTCTACAATTGGTATCAGAGCAGACAGACAGATTCGATTCAAAGCTTAATTCATCAATTTCCGGTTAGTTTGACTTTTACCCGTCTGACTATTCTTGAATTCTTGACTTTTTGATTCAGTCGAAATTGGTTGTTTTTGCTTATTGGGTTGTGTTAGCATTATCGTTATAAGTGTTTCTGCAAATTTTCATATCCTAATTCATTCGTTTGATTGGTCAATTCAGCAATTTAAGATCAAAGTTTTTTGGTAGTGTTCTTCAACAAAAATCGAATTTTTACCATCAAAACGTGTTCTTTTTGCTTAGAAATCGACTGGGTTAGTGTTAGTTTTGTGTTTGGTATTGTTTCTAATCTTTCAGGAACAATCTTGAGTAACCCTAGTTGAGAAATCGATCGAATTGCTAAAACAGCCGCAGAGTCCGGATAAACCTGCCGCGTTTTCCGGACAGTTCAAGGTGTCCGGACGTTTGTGGTTCCATCCGGACTAGTTCAATTCTTCCGGACAAGTCAATCATCCGGGTAAGTCAGTCATCCGGGTAAGTTCTCTTTAATCTCAATCTTTCCGGGTAATTTTGTTCCGGATAATTCAAAGTATCCGGAATTCATTTTATCCGGAAATCCTCGTTTACCCGGAATCTTCGTAGTATCCGGACACCTCACAGTTTCCGGAAACTTCAAAGTACCCGGAAATCTCATACTTTCCGGACTCTATTGCATCCGGTAAACTTTATTTATCCTGTTGATTCTATCCGGTATCTTTAGTCCATCCGGTAACCTTGGTTATCCGGACAACTCAAGTTATCCGGACTCTTTTGCCTATCCGGACAACTCTGCAATTTTGAACTGTTTTTCATAATTCTGGTCCGGACACTTCCAGATCAGATCACCTATTTGGATTCCTATCCAGTAAGATAAGTTATTGTCTGACCACTCATAGAACCTGCGTTAGGACTCCACTCTTAGTGCCTTGCGTTAGGTTTTACACTTTGAATCAATCTACACGTCTGACGATCACTCTGTTGCGACCGAAGATGTCTACTTCTCGTGATGCTCTCGCAATTGGCACTGACACCAAGCCACCGTGTCTCTATCCGAACGAGTACAACCAATGGCGAGACAGGTTCATGATCTTCATAGAGTCCAAGGACAACTATGAGTTCATCAAGAGAGCTCTAGATCATGGCCCAATTGACAAGACAATGAAGGACATACCTGTAACTGCAACAGCAATAGCTCGACGTGAGGCGAAGTCTCTTTCTGAGATGACAGAATTTGAAAGAGGCATGCTTGAAGGTGAAAAGCATGCAAAGAGATATCTGATTCAGGCTCTTCCTAATTCCATCTACACTGCCATAGATAGTTACAAAGATACGGCTAAGGGCATGTGGGACCAGGTAGCCAAGATGATGCGTGGGAGTGTTAAGGAAATCAGCTGAAGATAAATAGCGCGATAACCAAATTCGATGGGTTCAAGCAGCGTAACGGTGAATCCCTTACCCAGACATATGAACGTTTTTGTCTACTTCTCAATGAACTGAACAAGAATAAAATTGGTCGTTCCAACCCTGAGAACGCACTAAAGTTCCTCAACAACTTGCTACCTGAATGGAAAGTGTATGCTTCTCATGTCAAGCACAACAACTTGATAGAGAACATCAACATCAATGAACTGTATGAGACACTTCTCCAAGATGAAGATGAAGTGAATGAGCTTCTGGGAGAGAAGAAGAATGAGCCAAAACCTTCTGCAGATCCTATTGCCCTCATGACTTCCAAACTAGGGAAATCTTCAAGCAGCCAATCCAGACGCGGTCCACAGCACAGCTCCTCCGAGTCAGAACCTGAAGACGAGAAAGATGATGATGAAGCATCAGACTTAATGAAAGCTATTGCCCTTCTGACTAAATCCTTTCAACAACAAAAATTCTACAAGAAACCGTCTTCCAATATTCAACGCTACTCCACCTCCTCCAATAAGCGTCACGACTATAAGGATCGATATGAAGGGAAGAAGAAGGTAGAAGAGCAAGATAAATATGAAAAGAAGGAGAAGACAGAGAAAGGTGACCGGAAGAAGAGAGATGAACCTGTGAAATGCTACAACTGCGGTAAACTCGGTCATTTCGCTAAAGACTGCCGTCAACCCACAGTGAAGAACTCTCACTACTATGAGGCCAAGCTTGCACTGGCCAGACAGAAGGAGGCTGGGGAGGCAATGTTCGCTGAAAATGAGTACTGGCTAGGCAGATCTGATGATGAGGACGAGTATGAGGGTGCTGATGCTTTCATGGGATATCAATCATCTACGGATGACGACAAGGCAACAACAAATCAGGTATGTGACTCTTGGTTACAAAACTTCATACTTCAACTGCAAACCATCACAGAAAAGGCAAACCTACTCAAAGCCACAAATGCAGAACAAAAGCTTGAAATTACTTCAATAACTGAAAAGCTTAATGTTCAAATGAAATTAACTGAGAAGTATAAGTCTGAAAATGCTGATTTAAAAGACAGATGCAAAATTCTTTCATTAGCACCTAAAGACTTAAGGGCCAGATTATCTGATCTCCAACGTCAGTTTGATCAGTGCTTGAATGAGAAAGAAGACATTACTTATCAATGTTCTTCTCTTCAAATTCAACATAAGGAGTATGTAGCTAAAATTTTAGATCTTGAAACCAAACTCCCCAAAAGGGGTCAAACTGATCAAAGCATTTTTTTGAACAAACCCAAAGAGTTCACGTACTTTAACAAAGAATGGGGAATTGGATATGACAACCCACATTATCTGAAAAAGGGAAGGTATCAAGCCCCCACTTTGTATGATTTTGCTTGCTATGGATTAGATAAAAAATATCCAGATTACGCAATTCAATGGACTGGTCCTCTTGAACCAGAAAAGGAGGTGGAAACCGAAGAACATAAACGCACACACAAACGAGGAATTCAACTTCCATTTTGTTATGAGCCTTTAAACTACTCATATCAAAAGAACAAAAAGTATCTTTCCAATGACTACTTCGACCCCTACAAGGTAGCTACACCCAAGGATTCCTCCAAGAAGGATGAGGATGTAACACCTGCACCCAAGACTGAGGCGGATGAGTTTAAACTCTATGTTCTCCCTCTCATCTTGGAAGCCAAGATAGTCGAATTGGAGGAGTCATTTGAGAAAGAAAGGTCAGTTTTTCAAATGGAAAAGCAAGCTTTAATTGAAAAACTTGAGAATCTACAACCGGTCAAAACCGAAGTTGTGTATGATGAAGGACAGGAACTCCTTCGGTGTGAAATCAATCGACTCACATCACAACTGTCTGCTTTGGCAACAGAAAAGATGGAAGAGTATGCGAGAAATGGTCAGCTTCAAGAGCAAATTGACCAACTCCAATCTGAAAAGGAGATTTCACTTGAACGTTCTTCAAATTCATCTAACACGTCTTCGTGCAAAGCCTTCTTAGGCAAGATTTCTAGTTTGCAAGAAGGTCAAGATTCTCAAGATGAGTGTGTTAAAAGGAATTTAAACTCTGATTTTTCATACGCTTCCACACCGAATTCCCCAAAGCACACAACCGAAAGCACAAAATGTTCCTCGCCTTCCACTCATGATCCCATTCCGGATATTCCAAAAATAGATTTTTCAGAGTACATGAACTCCGAAGGTAAATGTGATGAAGAGTTTGATTCGTTTCCCTTCGACAAACCTCTTCCAAGTCACACTGATTTTTCTCCCGTGGTCAATCCTCCATTTAGTTCTTTAAAAGAAAGCTGTTCTAAAACAAAGTCCTCAGCTGTGATCAAGATTTCCCAGTCAAAACCAACCTCGAAACCTGTTCCCAAAAGGCAATCACAGCCAGGGCAAGCTACCGGACCATTGACTGCCAACACTACTATTTCTCCAAGTCCACCTGATTTTTTGTCTCCAGTTGTTAATCGTCCGGTCAATTTTCTAAACGGCGACTGTTCTCAACCTAAGACTCCAGTTGTGACAAAGATTCTTCAAAATGTTTCCAATTCTCAAAAACAGTCACAACCGAAGCAAAAGACCGAACGACCGACCACTAAGACTCCTGTTTCCTCAAAAGTCACTGATCATACTGTCCCTGCTGTTTCTGATAAAAATGGTCGCGCTAATAAAGAAACACCAAAGTGGCTAAAGAGGGAACCAGTCAAGAAGGATGCGTCAAAGTCTTCGCCACCTGTTTTCAATTCTAGAATAGACAAAGAAAATTATGCTTGGAATCATTGGAACCATTTTGATGTTTCTTTTCCCGTTAAAATTAACTCTCTTAATCAATTGATTCAGTTATCGCATGATTGCTTATGTTGTTCTAATTGTGGTTGGAATGATTTTGATGATATTCACAATAATGATTGGTATGCGCCTTACTTTGTTGGAAACCTATTTCATAAACGCAAACCTCATAATAACAAGCAACAACATCCTTTCAAAAGGGGTTTCAATCAAACGGTTAAACCACAGCGGGAGACCCGACCCATTCCTACACGGGATACTCCTACTGAGGTTAAACCGGCACCCAGGTGGAAATCTGCTCCAAAATTTGTTCCTCCAAAAGGTGTAAATTCTGCACCCAAGAAGCAACGAGTGCCAAAACCAGTTCCCTCCAACGGTGTAAAATCTACACCCAAAGGGAAAGCTGAGTCAAAGCAGATTTCCCAAGGCAGTGCCAAATCTAACCCCCAGGACCCAAACAAATTTGGGTACCTAAACGTCACTAATCTTGTTTTGCAGAACGGTCATGTGTGGTACTTAGATTCTGGATGCTCCAAGCACATGACCGGAAGAAGGGAGCTTCTCACGAATTACAAGGAAGAATACTGCGGAGACGTGAGATTTGGGAATAACGAGAAGTCGCCAATCGTGGGCTATGGCGAAATAGTCCAAGACAAGATAACAATCAAGAAGGTATCCCACGTCGTAGGATTAGGACACAATCTATTTAGCATCGGTCAATTCTGCGACAAAGATCTCGAGGTCAGCTTTAAAGCCACAAGGTGTAGAATCCTCAACAAGACCAATCTCTACACCATTGATCTCGCCGCTCTCAAGACAGACAAACCAGTATGTCTCTTGTCAAAAGCCGACTCCGACCAAGTTTGGCTCTGGCATAGACGTCTTTCGCACCTCAACTTCAGAAGTATAAATCAACTGGTGCTAGGCAAACACGTCAGAGGCGTGCCCCAACTTCCGTTCGTGAAGGACCGTCTCTGTGGAGCATGCGAAAAGGGAAAGATGACGCCCGCATCACATCCGCCGAAGGCAACTCCGAGCACGACCCGGACTCTCGAACTCATCCATATGGATTTGTGTGGTCCAATGCGTGTTCCAAGCATTAATAAACGCAAATACGTGCTCGTGATGGTGGACGACTACTCGCGCTACACTTGGGTGAGGTTCTTATGCTCGAAGGATGAAACTCCAGAGCTCATCATTGATCACCTGAAGACTGTCCAGCAAAACAAGCTTCAACACGTTCAGTCCATCAGATCTGACAATGGGACGGAGTTCAAGAATCAAAAGGTGGATGACTATCTGAGAACGGTGGGCATCACACACACTTTCTCTGCAGCACGCACTCCACAACAAAACGGAGTAGTGGAAAGACGGAACCGTACCCTCGTTGAAGCTGCTTGAACGATGCTGTCCCAAGCAAATCTACCGCTGTATCTCTGGGCTGAGGCGGTGTCTACGGCATGCGATACGCAAAACCGCTCTATACTTCTCAAGCGGTTCAACAAAACACCGTACGAGATCATGAATAATCACGTTTGTTGATCCAAACCCTCAGTGATTTGATAATGACCCTCTCAAATACTTAGTGAAAATTGTAAGTAAACAATATGTATCAGAGTTTCTCTATCGCTGATAAGTACTAAGATCTTCCAGTACCGCTGATAGGAACTCTCGCTCTTTAAGTTAAACATTCAGCGAAACTGTTCATCATTAATGCTCTGAGTCTGTTCAGTCATTATGATGATCGCTGATAAGTTAGTTGTTTACTTATGATCCCTGAAGACAAGTTTCACGTCAACAAAGGTTCTACGCTGAAGTCGAAGATCAAGCTCAAGAACCAGCGACAAGTCTCCTAATGAACTGATGCGGATCAGCGAAGACTCAGATTTGTCTACTCAACGTGAAGTATCAAGTACAAGACTTTAGCTATCGCTGAACTTTATCATCTGCTGAATAGTAAATGATAATCGCTGAATCAACGAAAGCTGATCATGAAGTCCTCCGTACAAAGTACTTTTGTCTTAACCACCCTTGCACGACTCCGTACGAAATGTCAGAAAAGAACCTCCGACTGTCTGAAATCGTACAACCACTCTGATACTACACTGTTCATCCATACGGCTACTAAGGTTGTCAACCAAGGTCAATGACATGCAACCAACCAGCTGATGACACGTGTAAAGTGTATACTGACTTGCATTAAATGCATGCAGTATATAAAGAGATGAACTCACTTCATTTTGAAGTAACTTGCTAACTCTGGACAAGTTCATATCTCTAATCTCAAGATAGGTTATTATTAGTAATTTCCTTATCTTTCTTAGTGCAAGAAACCTTAGTGTTCCAACTTGTTTAGATTTAGGCTTATCCTTAATCTTGTCTCCGCAACAAGCTGTAAATTGTTAATGATTTATCAATAAACAATTTAGAAAAGTAAAATCTGTGTGTTTGTATTCAACCCACCCCCCCCCCCCCTTCTACAAACTTGTGTAGGCCTTCGGGACCAACAAGTGGTATCAGAGCGGATTTGTTTAATCTCATAAACAAGATCTAATCTAAGATATTTCTCTTCCTTGCTATTATCTGAAAATGGCCTCCCACACAAACACAAATTATATAGACAATGGTTCTCTTGCAAAACCCCCTAGATTTTCCAGAGATAACTTCAATTTATGGAAAAATAGGATGATGCTCTTCTTAGAAGGTGTAGACCCTACTATGACCTACTATCTTGAAAACGGCCCACACATCCCTGTAACAATTGATCCTTTAGTTCCAACCACTGCAACTAGAGCTGCTATTCCAGAAAAGCTGATTCCAAAGGAAATACACATGTGGACCGATGAAGATAAGAAGAAAGTGGCTATAGATACAAAAGCCAGATCCATACTATCCATGGCCCTTCCTGACGAAGTCTACCATTCCGTCATGAACCTGAAGTCATCAAAAGCCATGTGGGACACAATATGTGTTCAGTATGAAAGAACGTCTGAAGTCCAGGACTCAAGAAAGATCAACCTGGTAAGACAATACGAAAGCTTCATTTCTGGTAAGAATGAAACTCTCTCTGAAGTTCACCAACGTTTTAATTGTTTAATTATAGATCTAAAAACTGTTGGTAAGGAATATTCTAACTTTGAAGTGCTGACAAAGTTTCTAGAATGTTTACCTGAAAGCTGGGACAATTATTCCATGTGTCTCAAGTTGTCAAAGGATCTTAAATCAATGACCCTTTCAACCTTATATGGCACATTGCTGAATCATGAGCAATCTAGCCATCTTAAGAAGAATCTTGTAAAAGATTCCAAAAGCACCCCTGTTGCTTTAATCTCAGACGAACCTTCTACTCAGCGACCTTCGGTCACTATCACTGAGTTAGAGAGTAACTCTGAAAGGTCATCAGATTCTGATTTTTCAGATGATGATGAATCCTTGGCTCTCCTAACTAAAAAGTTCAGGAGATTCGCCAAGAAGAAAATGTTTAGAAAGAACAAAACTCTTTCCATAGCTAACAAGCCTAAATCATCAGCTTTTGTTGATAAGGCTACTGCTACTTGTTTCAACTGCGAAAAGACAGGTCATTTCGCTAATGAGTGCAGGTCAAAGAAAATCATGAGACCTTCAGCTTTTACAAAGAAATCCTTTGTTCAAAGAAATAAAGATGACAAATACTCAAAGCTGAAGGAGAAGTATGCAAAGCTGAAAAGCTTTAAGAAGAAAGGAAAAGGCCTGATGGCTGACTATGATTGGGCTGCTTCTGATGAAAAAGCATCATCATCTGATTCTGAAGATGATGAAGCAAATCAATGTCTCTTGGCTAAGATTGAAGAAGAGGAAGAAAGTTCAGACATTCCCTCCACTTCAACATCTGCCATTCAGGTATCACCTTCCTTCTTTACCAATTTTGCAAATATTGATGAAGCCGATAGTCTCCGTAAGATCGATCTCTTGACTAGAAGTTTATACGAAGCCATGAACGGCAAAGCTGTGGTTGAAAACCAAAATCTTGATCTCGCTGAAAAGCTTAAAAACTGCCACCTTCAAATAGAAAAGCTTTCTAAAATTGAAGATGATTTTAAAGATCAAGTCTATCTAAATCAGCTAGTCAAAATCGAACGAGCAGAAGCTATCGCTGCATTAAAAGCTGAACAAGCTACTGTTGAAGGATGGTGTAATTCTTCAACAAAGATCACTGAGATAATTAAGGCTCAGATTCCCCTGAGTGATAAACGTGGTCTGGGTTATAAATATGATACTTCAAAACCAACCACTGAACGTTCAATGCTTAAATTTGGAACGTTCGTATCCTCAGTCGCTGACACTTCATCATCTCAGTACTCCTCGTCCATTACACCAATCCCTGAGGAAACTCCTACCTCCTCAAAAGGTAAGGAGAAAATGGTTTATTCAAAACCTACCTCTGTCTCTAAAGACAAAGGTAAAGGAATTGTTATTTATCAAAATCCTCAGAAGGGTACCTTAGTACCAAAGCTGAATGCTTCTAAAGCCTCAGTGACCAACCCCTCTGGATCTAGAAAGCTGATCTCTGGATCTATTCAGCGATCTACTCCTAGACTCAAAGTGGATGTCCTTGGTAAGAAATCTGAAGAACTGATTGTTCGTCCCATTTCCAAAGCCAATAGTTTACTTGGTGCTGGCACTTCTAATTCAAAATTAATAGCTCAGCATACAAGTGGTCCTAGAACTATTTTTAGTTATAGGAAATGTTATCACTGTGGACTTACCGATCATATTGCTAGTAAGTGCCCCACAGCCACCAAAGCTGAAAAGATAGCTAAGGTGAAGATTGCCCCCAAGGCAAAGAAGACCAACCCTGGTGCAAATCAGGTCAAGGTGAATTCTACCACTGAGGTTAAGAAATTAACCAAAGTGAAGAAAGACAAAGCTGAATCTTCAAATGCTGCGAAGACCGCTGAACCTTCAATTCCAACTACTTCCACTGACAAATGTGTATACATGGTTAAGTGGGTACCTAAGAAAAACTAATCTTCCTTTGTATTGCAGGTTAAGAAGGGTATCTGGTATCTCGATAGCGGATGCTCTAGACACATGACTAGAAAGAAAAACCTGCTCGCTGAATATAAGGAAGAGAAGGGTCCCTCTGTGACTTTCGGTGGAAATGGAAAAGGACACACCCGAGGGTATGGTGTACTTTCAAATGGTACAACCTCCTTCAGAAGAGTCGCATATGTTGAAGGGCTGAAGCATAATCTTCTGAGCATCAGTCAGCTTTGCGAAATGGATAACAAAGTGATTTTCACTAAGGAATCCTGCTTTGTCTCTGACAAAAAGGAGAAGATAGCTCTCAGCGGTTATCGTTTGGAAAATGTTTATGTAATAAACATGGACTCAACAACCACTGAGAACTCCTGTTTCTTCTCAAAGGCATCTTCTGATGTTAACTGGCTATGGCACAAGAGGCTCCCACATCTAAATTTCAAGACACTGAATACTCTTTCCTCCAAAGAGTTAGTCACTGGTCAACCTCAGCATTCATACGCCAAAGAGTCTTTATGTTCAGCGTGTGAAAAAGGGAAGCAGACCAAGGCAAGCTTCAAGTCAAAGCAAGTCTCCTCAGTGTCATCTCCTCTACAACTACTCCATATGGATTTGTTTGGCCCCGTTAACAAACAATCCATCGCTGGAAAGAAATATACGCTGGTCATAGTTGATGAATTCTCTCGTTACACATGGGTAATGTTTCTCCGTTCTAAGAGTGACACCCCTGAAGAACTCATCACCTTTGTTCGGAAGATGGAAACTCTGAACAATATGACTGTTCGCTCAATAAGGAGTGATCATGGAACTGAATTCAAAAACAGTTCTCTTGATTCCTTCCTTGAGAGTAAGGGTATTTCTCACAACTTTTTGTCAGTGAGAACACCGCAACAAAATGGAGTCGATGAAAGAAGAAATAGAACAATTATTGAAGTTGCACGTTCAATGCTCAGCGATTCTCACCTGCCTACTCAGTTTTGGGCAGAAGCTGTCAACACTGCTTGTTTTACGCAAAACAAGTCGCTGATAGTTAAAAGATTAAAAAAGACAGCCTATGAACTCTTTCATGGGAGAAAGCCTTCAATCAGCTTTCTTCACATCTTTGGATGTCAGTGTTTCATACTGAACAACAGAGATGCCCTTGGAAAGTTTGATCCTAAGGCTGATGATGGAATCTTTCTTGGATACTCCTCAGTCTCCAAAGCCTTCAGAGTCTTCAACCGTAGAAGACAAACTGTAGAAGAAACTATTCACGTCACGTTTGACGAATCCCGTTCAGCGAACTCTAAACCGTCCGCTGATATTGAAGAACTGAATCAATGGATGTTTTCTCACCTTGGTGATTCAGAAGAAGTTCCCACTCCTCATGCTCACACCGTAGAAAATGATGGTCCTCCTATCATTCCTGATATGCAGAATAGTGAAGCTGAATCATCTTGGGTCTCAGCTGTGCCTATAAACACTATACCTGCAGTTGATCCAAATGTCTCAGAAATTCCGTCTATTTCTCAGCAATCAGTGAATGAAGTGACAAATGCAAACATTCCTCTCTTAGCTGATAATCCAGAAGTAGCTGAAGCCTCATCTTCAGTTTCTCCAGTTCAGACTGAGTCAGCGACGTATGCTCCGGCTCAGCGATGGACTGTAAATCACCCAATCGATCAAATTCTTGGTGATCCCAACGCTGGTATTCAGACTCGTAGAAGTGCAGGTAATATTTGTTTATTTGTTAACTTTATTTCTCTAACTGAATCAAAGAAAATAGATGATGCCCTCAGAGATCCAAACTGGGTCAGCGCTATGCAAGAAGAGCTGACTGAATTCGAAAGAAACAAAGTTTGGAAACTCGTTCGTAGACCAACTGACAAAACGGTGATAGGCACTAAATGGGTCTATCGAAACAAGTTGGACGAACATGGTACTGTAACTCGCAACAAAGCTCGTCTTGTTGCTCAGGGATACAGACAAGAGGAAGGCATAGATTATGACGAAACTTTTGCTCCAGTAGCAAGACTCGAATCTATTCGTCTTTTCTTAGCATATGTTGTACACAAAAACTTCACTGTACATCAGATGGATGTTAAGTCAGCGTTTCTTAATGGAAAGCTGAATGAAGAAGTATATGTGGAACAACCTCCAGGATTCTCAGATCCTAAGCGTCCAGGTTATGTTTATAAACTGGACAAGGCACTTTATGGCTTAAAGCAAGCTCCTCGTGCATGGTATGATACTCTCTCTACTTATCTCCATATTGAAAAACTTGAGAGAGGTAAGATTGACAAAACTCTATTTTTCAGAAAAGTGAAAGGTCATATCATTTTAGTTCAAATATATGTTGATGACATTATATTTGGTTCTACTAACCCTGAGCTTTGTACTCGCTTCGCTGATAGAATGAAAGATGAGTATAAAATGAGCATGATGGGTGAACTAACATATTTCCTTGGTCTTCAGATTAAGCAAACTGAAAAAGGAACTTTCATTAATCAGGGAAAATATGTTAAAGATATGCTGAAGAAATTCGACTTAACTGAAAGTTCAGCTATGAAAACCCCTATGGCACCACCGCTGACACTTGATAAGGATACAAAGGGTGTTCCTGTCAATGTCACGCTGTACCGTGGGATGATCGGCTCACTATTGTATCTTACAGCTAGCCGACCCGATATTATGTTTGCAACATGTCTGTGCGCACGATATCAAGCTGAACCTAAGATATCCCATATGAAAGCTGTAAAGCGAATCTTTCGATATCTTAAAGGTACATCGAATCTAGGTCTTTGGTATCCCAAAGACTCAGGATTCGATCTAACCGCCTATTCAGACAGTGATTTTGCAGGTTGCAAAATGGACAGGAAAAGCACCACAGGAGGATGTCAGCTCCTGGATGGAAAGCTGGTAAGTTGGACAAGTAAGAAGCAAAACTCAGTGTCCACTTCCACAGCTGAAGCTGAATATGTAGCCCCTGGAAGCTGTTGTTCTCAAGTCTTGTGGATGAGAAATCAGCTACTAGAATATGATCTTCAGCTCTCCAAAATTCCAATCTATTGCGACAACACAAGTGCCATCGCTATAGCAAACAATCCAGTGCTACACTCAAAGACAAAACACATAGAAATCAGATATCATTTTATCAGAGATCATGTGATGAATGGTGATATAGAACTTCATTTTATCCCAACTGATTATCAGTTAGCTGATTTATTTACCAAACCTCTTGATGAGACAAGATTCAACTTTCTCATCAGCGAGCTTGGAATGCTGAACTTTGAAGGGTAAAATCTTCAGCGGTTCACATTAATCAGCGATAGGATAAAATCAACTCGTATAACCTATTCAATCATCTTCTCTCTGAATAAACTTGGTTAAACTGATATCCAGGTATGTTTTCTCTCTCTGACAAACGCATGAAAATGCAAGATTTCAAAAACAAATGCATCGCTGAATATCTCTTCCTTAACAGCGATATTTTGAAAATTTCTTAAAACCTTCACTGATATCTTCTATTCAGTGCTTCATGTTTTTCAAAAGAGTCCCTGAGTTTTTCAAAACCTCAGAGACATCCTAAAAGAATGTGAAAGGACAGTTGTGACGTCATTGCAACGGATAACACCAGGCACGATTTCTTTCTGACACACGTTTGCACGTTTCGCTCAAACTTCCAATCAAATGCAAACACGTGTCCGTGTCATGATGAAAACCTTTTCCCGCTCAAGGTTTTCTCTCTCTAAAACTCCCTATATAAACAACTCTTGGTTTATATTTGTCTTTTACGCGAACAATCTTCCTCCGCAAGAAAAGAATTACTGTTGCATTTGTGCTCTCAAATCTTCAAAGAACTGTTCATCATCTTCTTCATCAAAACATCAAGGTTAATATGTTCTTATTTTTCAAATGCAGATAACTTGTTTCTGATCTTATCATTGTTTTAAACAAGATCAAACAAAAGAACTTAAAAATAAAATCATTTTCTTTCATGGTTTTATGAACACAACCATTTCATGGTTGTTCTTCAAGTTTTAAATCTAAATCTTAAACTTGTTCTTCATTCGTATCCAGTTTTTTTTTAACTGGAATACAAAAATTATGGGTGTAAAATTAGTTTTTCAAAATCAAGAAAAACCCTAATCTTCATTAAGACATTCTGTCTGAATGAAATGGACAAAATTCGAAACATCTTAATGGAAATCCTTTCCATATTAAGACAATTCTTATTTGTTAATATCTTTGGTTGAACTGATACAGAGAAATGGCAACTTCCAAGATCAACGTTATCGCTGAAACCATCTCTTCTGAATTTGAGGAAGTGGAAATCTTCAAAGCCCCTCAGGTTAAGTTCGAGCTGGATCAAATGGATTGGACTAAGGCAAACAACCTCTCAGCGCTTCTCGAGTTTCCTCCTCGGAAGCAAGTCACACATCTGGATGATGCTGTGAAATTTCTGAAAAACTGCTGCATTTCCACAGCCCTGACCATATCACCTCCTGCAAGTCAGCGGCTATTATCCCAGTTCTGGTACTCTGCCAGACACACCGAGCTACCCTCTGCCAAAGATCCATCCAAGCTCATCGACTGCATACTCAGCGATACTGAGTATGGCACCATCAAGATAACCCCTACCATAATCCGAAAAGCCCTGAACCTCCCCCATGCTACCAAAGAAAAACCCTTCGTTCCATTCCATGATCACAAGAAGCACGCTGACAAAGAAGAAATCATTGCTTTCCTTGATGCCATGGGTTACATCTGGGAAACTGGAAGGGACAAGAAGCCAGAGAAGAAGCTGACGCTGATAAAGAAATCTAAAATGCCCAGCGAGATGAATTTCATCTTTGCTCACCTGATCAGCTGCATGACAGCGAAGTCCAGCTCCACTGATCAAGCCACACAACCTACGCAAGCTATGGGATACGCACTGCTGAAAGGTCGAAACATTGACTGGGGCTCTATTATTTATGATGACCTAGTACAACGCGTGGATTCTGCCGCTGACAGACCAGCATGGGTCCCTTACCCCAGATTCATCAGCGCCATCTTTCAATATGGCCTGAAGGACAACTATCCTGAAGAGGGTGACCTGAAACTTTCTCAGGTTGGCCCTAAGGTTCTCGATTTCAAACCTGTCGCCAATGAGGTATGTCTCTCTACTCTTCTCACTCTTCTAAATTCTCCGCTTTCTGTGGCTCCTTCAGCGACAATACCCATCGCTGATACCCCGGCCACACAATCCTCTCCTTCTAAGAAAAGGAAACACTCTCACACCCCACTTGATTCCAAAAGGATCAAGAAAACCAAGGAGCAACCCCAGCAATTCCTTGCTGAAGACTCCTCAGCTCATTCTGACGAGCTGAAGGAAAGTTCCGTGGTACGCTCTGCCACACCCGTTCAAGCCATCCCTCCAATCCAGACTTCAGCGTCTCCAAACGCTGAGGTTAGAAACTTGGAATCTACCCAACCTTCTTCAGTCTCTCAAAAGACTGATGAAGTAGTTTTCAGCGAATCCAACACTGAACTCGCAACCCGAACCCCATTCTTATCCTTCGCTCCTCCCTCCACTTCTTTGGACACTCCTCCAGCTAACACTGGAGATGCCATCATTCCAGAAGCCACCGCTGACGCTTCTCAACGAATGATGAAGACAGGACCTGCGGAGATCACCATACCTCACCGAACTTTTGAGGAAGACATGGAACATTTCTCAGGAATCCGCAACTTTGACGATTTCGTCAATCCTCCTGCAGGTACAAATCAACCCATATACACTGTAACTAAACCTGAAACTTCTGAGCTTTCCTTTGTTCACAAGTACTTATATGTTACAGGTCCTAATTTGGGAGACATCAACGAGTCTCTGAAGTCCGTGGAAACTAAGCTGACCGATCTCACCACCACAATCTCCAACAACTCTACAGCTGTAACAAATGCTGGAGAGAATCTGACGAAGCTGACTACGGTGGTGGAGAAGAAGGCTTCCACAAATGACATTAAAGGCGTTGATAAGACGCTCAGCGATTTTGCCAAGGTGCTCTCTGACATCTACACTGACTACACCAGCCTCAAAAACTCAGTTTTGACCGTGTCCAGCGAAGTAACAACGCTGAAGACATCGGTTGGAAAACTCGAGGGTGATATGTCAGCGGTCAAGACCGACTTGGGCTCTGTAAAGACCGACGTTGGTTCTATAAAGACGATGATCGAGACGCTGGTCAACAAGGCAAATAATCCAGCTCCTGCTCCTGCCCCTGCCCCTATTTTGGAATCTTTTACAGCGGAGGATCGCACAGAGCTAAAGAAAATCACGCCTGCTATTTCTGGCCTAGAAGACAGAATAGCAAAGCTTGAAGGTAGTGTGAAAATCTCTGGCCCAGAAGACAAAGATAACACCAACGCTGAGTCTACTCATTCCTCCCCCAATCATGAGAAATAAGGGGAGAAGAGCGCTGAAGATCTAAACAAGAGCGCTGAAGATCTGAACAAGAGCGCTGAAGACCTTTCCCATGATGAATCTATCAGGGGAGAGAGGAATGAAGATCTGATCGCTGAAACACCTTAGGGAGATGAAAACCCTGAGGGAACCGAGAAGCTCTCCTCTGTATCAGAGGGGGAGCAACTCGAAGAAGATGCTGAGGAATCCGAAGCAGAAGAAGATGAAGACATCGACATCCTTGAAGATGAACCATCCTCCTCTCCAAGGAATGATGATGATGATGATGAAGATGACGATGATTTCTTTGTTGTCAAACCTGCTCCTCGAACCAAAGCTCTTAAAGGTATTTCAATAAAAGAACCTTCAGGGGAGAAGACAAAGACAAAGCCCTCAGCCTCTGGCGCTAAGAAAAGCAAAGGCAAAGGCCTCGCTGAAGATGAAAATCTGGCGATCTTGCTTGAAAAGCCGGTTTGTCAGGTACACTAAACTTTACTTATATTCCTTCCCTGAACATCTCCATACACAATCAGTTCTCTACTCCTCAACACCTCTACACATCCACATATTTATCTTTCTCTTTCTACCCAAGTTCTTCTACCCATGTTCTTATTTGTAAGATCGCTGTGTTTCAGCTAGTCCTCTCCCCTGTTTGAGGATGTCGCTGAAGGTTCTACTACTGCGACTTCACAAATAAAACCAGCTGCTGCTGATGAAATAATCCCAGTCTTAGATTTGATCTCTGAGACTGATGAACCAGATGAACAACCTCTCTCGCACAGAAACAGACCTTCCTCAGCTCCTCAAAAGCTGAGTGAAGAGGATCAAAAGAGAAGAGAAGAAATGATAAAGCGATTCGAGGATCAGCGAATCATTCTAAGGCGTGATCAACTGCCTTCAGTTCCTCCGAAGTTCAGAATTTCAAAAGCTGAATACAAGGAACACCTCAGAGCTGAACGCCTCATCGCTGAAAGAAAGGAAGCTGAAGAAAAAGATAGAGAATACGCCATCAAGCTTACTCAAGAATCTGTCAAAGACCCCAAGCTGAAACGTGTTCCCATTCAAATCCAACGAAAGCTTTGGGAAGAAGCCCAGAAGATCGTGGAAAAGAAAACTGAAGTTTCTCAGACCACCCTGATCTGGTGTAAAGAGAAAATCCACTTCAGATATCGTCCAACAAAGATCAACAAGGTATTCATCTCTGGAAGAACATCTATCGGAGTACCTATTGTTGACATCAAACTGTTCAGAGAAGATGGCCAATCCGAAGCCTTTCGCGCTGACACTGTAAAAAGGTATGGTCTCTCTGAATGGTTGGAGATGAGGTTAGCTATCCAATCGTCAAAATCTAAGTACAAGGATCATTTCGAAAAGCTGATAAACAGACATATCGACTTGATATCTTCTTGTGTGGACATTCCTCCTCTTCCTGATCTAAAGGTGAAAAGAAAAAGGGGCTCTCCAAAGAAGAAACGTCAAGATTCAAACTCAGGTCCTGTCATACGAAATGAAACTGGAATTGGTTTCTCTCGCGCTGAAGTACTTGGTCCTGATCCTGATCTATCTGCCCTTGACATTTCTTTGCCACCATGTGAACTTTTCGTCCCTGGTAAAGTCATCAGTAATCCTTATGGAATATTCTTTCTTGACTACGACGGACGTAAATGCTTTCAACGGATCGCTGAGCTTCCAATCACTCCAATCGAACAACTCAGAGATCTCATCTACTGGTGTGACTTCAGAAAAGACATTTAGGCACGACACCTAAAACACTTGATCTTTAAAGAAGCGCTGAACAAAAGAAAACAAGGCGTAACGGTTCCTGACTGGATGATCCCCACTGAAAAGACGACCCTTGATGAACTTCTCATTAAGGAAGAACCTTTTGAAAACTGATATAATCTCCTTTTTCTCTATTGTATCAGTTATCCTTCTGTACTTGTAAATTATTTCTCTTGTACTTATAATCTTTCTGTTCTTCATTGTAACCTGATTCAATATTTTAAAGAAAGATTTCAGCGAACGTACTTTACTCCATCAGTACTGAAAAGATCCCAGAAAACAGTAAAAGGGACAAATATTTTATGAGTTCTTTTTATCCTTATGTTTTCATTAAATAGCAATTTTCTTTGTTGCTATGTCATAATCAAATAGGGGGAGATTGTTGATCCAAACCCTCAGTGATTTGATAATGACCCTCTCAAATACTTAGTGAAAATTGTAAGTAAACAATATGTATCAGAGTTTCACTATCGCTGATAAGTACTAAGATCTTCCAGTACCGCTGATAGGAACTCTCGCTCTTTAAGTTAAACATTCAGCGAAACTGTTCATCATTAATGCTCTGAGTCTGTTCAGTCATTATGATGATCGCTGATAAGTTAGTTGTTTACTTATGATCCCTGAAGACAAGTTTCACGTCAACAAAGGTTCTACACTGAAGTCGAAGATCAAGCTCAAGAACCAGCGACAAGTCTCCTAATGAACTGATGCGGATCAGCGAAGACTCAGATTTGTCCACTCAACGTGAAGTATCAAGTACAAGACTTCAGCTATCGCTGAACTTTATCATCTGCTGAATAGTAAATGATAATCGCTGAATCAACGAAAGCTGATCATGAAGTCCTCCGTACAAAGTACTCTTGTCTTAACCACCCTTGCACGACTCCGTACGAAATGTCAGAAAAGAACCTCCGACTGTCTGAAATCGTACAACCACTCTGATACTACACTGTTCATCCATACGGCTACTAAGGTTGTCAACCAAGGTCAATGACATGCAACCAACCAGCTGATGACACGTGTAAAGTGTATACTGACTTGCATTAAATGCATGCAGTATATAAAGAGATGAACTCACTTCATTTTGAAGTAACTTGCTAACTCTGGACAAGTTCATATCTCTAATCTCAAGATAGGTTATTATTAGTAATTTCCTTATCTTTCTTAGTGCAAGAAACCTTAGTGTTCCAACTTGTTTAGATTTAGGTTTATCCTTAATCTTGTCTCCGCAACAAGCTGTAAATTGTTAATGATTTATCAATAAACAATTTAGAAAAGTAAAATCTGTGTGTTTGTATTCAACCCCCCCCCCCCCTTCTACAAACTTGTGTAGGCCTTCGGGACCAACAACGTTCCCACCGACGGCTACTTCCATGCATTTGGATGCACTTGCTATGTGCTAAACGACAAGGATGATCTCGGGAAATTCAGCCCCAAGGCGGACGAAGGAGTTTTCATCGGATACTCCATGCAGGCTAAGGCGTATCGCGTTTACAACAAACGGACCAAATCCATTGTTGAAAGCATAAACGTGACATTCGACGAAGCCGCAGATTTGGCTTCTGAACAACTCAGTTCAGAACCCGATTTAACTGGAGTGCTAGCTTTCGGACCTTCAAGTTCGGGATCTGCACAAGACACAGTATATCCGAATCATGCATCTTCATCGAATGCTGACTCTTCTGATTTAGATTTACTGTTTCAATACTTTTATGATGACACTATTAATTCTTCCACATCTGTCTCAGCGCAACCGCGACTTGAGGCTACTAGCAATACGGATCCGGCCGCTTTATCTGGTCCGCCCCCGTCTACAAGTACGCCGTCAACATCTATAGAGACAGCCCAACCGTCATCACCTGATACGACTGCACCCACTGATTTGTCATCTATAGAGACACCTGGTACTGTAACCCCCCCGGAGGAACCCATAATCTCGGAGATCGCTTCTACTGATTCGTCATCCGCTACAACCGATGCTCAACCTCTGAACTCCTCGGAACCATAAGTTGTTCAATCATCGACGAATCCGCTCCCACTTCCTCCAAGAAACACGACTGCTACTCTTGAACAAGTTCAAGACCTTCCATCAGGTTCATACGTGGATCCGGACAAATCTCACTCTACTCAGCAGCCGCTTCCGCACTCCACCAAATGGACAAATGCCCATCCCCTATATCAGATCATCGGTGATCCCTCGACTCCTCTTCGTACACGAGGCGCTTCTGCCAACTTCTGCCTATTCTCGGGCTTCTTGAGCACGATTGAGCCAACGAGCGTACGCGAAGTGCTCGAAGATCCATACTGGATCATCGCCATGCAAGAAGAGCTAAATCAATTCGAGGCTCTAAAGGTATGGCGACTGGTTCCACGTCCTAAGCACAAGACGGTAATCGGGACCAAATGGATCTTCAAGAATAAAAAGAACGAAGATGGTATCGTTGTTCGCAACAAGGCACGTCTTGTGGCCAAAGGGTACCGGCAACAAGAGGGGATTGACTATGATGAGACCTATGCTCCGGTAGCGCGAATCGAGGCAATCCGTATGTTTCTCGCTTATGCCGTGCACAAGAACTTCACCGTCTTCCAAATGGATGTGAAGACATCCTTTCTTTACGACGACCTCCAAGAAGAAGTTTACGTGTCGCAACCCGACGGATTTGTGGATGACTCGAAGCCTGATCATGTCTACATCTTAGACAAGGCGCTCTACGGCTTAAAGCAAGCTCCGCGTGCATGGTACAACACACTGTCTAAGTTCTTGTTAGAATCCGACTTTACACGAGGTACCATTGATTCCACTCTATTTATCAAGAATGAAAATGGTCACATCATCCTAGTCTAGGTATATGTCGATGACATCATTTTCGGTTCTACTAATCCATTATATGCGAAGAACTTTGCCAATCTCTTGGGAAGATTTTTTAAAATGAGTATGCTTTGTGAGATGAACTTTTTCCTTGGTGTTCAAGTTAAACAACTGTCGACAGGAATCTTCATAAACCAGTCCAAATACATTCGGGATATCCTTCGGAAATTCCAATTGGACCAGTCCTCACCAATGAAAACTCCCATGGCAACCAATACAAAGCTAGACGCCGATCCTAACGGAAAGGCTGTCAACGCCAAATTGTATCGGGGAATGATCGGTTCTTTAATGTATCTCACTGCCAGTAGACCGGACATCATGTTCTCGATATTTCTTTGCGCCCATTATCAGTCAAACCCTAAAGAGTCTCATTACAATGATGTTAAACGTATCTTTCGTTATTTACGTGGTACTGCTGATCTTGGCCTTTGGTACCCGAAAGAGACAGGTTTTGGACTTTCCGCTTATTCTGATGCGGATCACGCGGGATGCATGTTGGACCGCAAGAGCACCTCGGGACACATTTAGTTCTTGGGAGATAGCCTGGTAAGCTGGGCATCGAAGAAACAACAGTGCGTATCAACGTCAACTGCCGAGGCAGAGTACGTGGCCGCTGCAAGCTGCTGTTCCTAAGTCATCTGGATGAGGACACAACTCAAAGACTACGGGTTCACATATGTCAAGGTCCCGATCTACTGTGACTCAAAGAGCGCCATTGCTATATCAAGCAACCCGGTCCAACACACAAAGACGAAGCACATCGACGTTCGGTATTATTTCATTAAGGATCACGTCGAAAGACGTACAGTCGAACTCTACTTCGTAAATACTGAACATCAGTTAGCAGACCTTTTTACCAAAGCCTTGGACAAAAAACGCTTTAAAACTCTTGTGTTCAAGCTAGGTATGCTTAATCTGAAGACGTAATCCGACTGTGTGCCCGTTACAAGTTCCATACATATACGAGTAACTGTCTCCTCATCATCCGGTGGTTGACATCCTGATGCATGAGCACACACATCCTCGCATTTTTATTCTACTTGTTCCCGTTACACAGCTAGATTTAGTCTAAGTATTTATTAGGTAGATTTCGTTTGTTTTTTCACTCTTTCTTCGTGTGTTTCCAATTTTTTTTCTCTTACCGTCGTCTATATTTTCGTTCAATATCTCTGTGCTTTCACCAACTATTCTCGTGTTCAGGGGGAGCACAATGCAATATCAGGTAAGTTTCCTCATACTTTGAGGGGGAGCATCACACACAGTTTTCTTTAATGTCAAAAGTTTTTGTGTGTGTGGGCACTCCTGCGTGTGTGTGTTTTATAGTCATCACTTGAGGGGTAGCGGCACCCGTTGTTTATCTCTTTAAAAGTCTACAAGTTTTCGTATGCCGGATCCCTCCACCACACTCTACTACACTATCGGAGGGGGAGCAAGGTTATACCAATGCTCCGCTTGAGGGGGAGTGAGAGGAAGTTCTTTTCCAGCACAAATTCCTAAAATTCTTCACGGGAAAGGATTATTCAGAGTTATCCGGACAACTCTCACATCCGGATAACTCTCACATCCGAAAAACTCGCGCACCCGGACAACACTCGAATCCGGATACAATCCGGACCGGGTGGATATCCGGGTCGGCTCTTACCCGGACTCCACCCACGTATATATATATACGCACCCGGACTCCCTTTAGGTTTCCTTAAGAGGAGGACATCATTAACGAGGAAGCCGACGCTGCCCTGGTACACCCTGACCATGGCACTGAACTGGAGGCCAATAATCACCACCTGGACACGACCTTGTTCAGGCCCCAACCACTTCATCGAGTGCTTCTGGACATTCTCACGAATCACCCTCTCCGTGAGGCCCTTACCAGCACCGCCGACGTCCCAGTTCTGTACGTTCTACAGGTCTTGCTCACCGCCCGAGTCGTCACCGCCGGTAACTCGCAGTCGATCACCGCTCAGATCGATAACCAACCTTTCATTCTCACACCGGACTCATTCCGCCGCCTTCTGTCTCTTCCGGAAGCCACCGCCAACAATCATGAACGGTACGATCCTGCCGTAAATGATGACACCCTTTGCGCTCAAATCCGCGCCCTTGGATACAACCATGACCTCAACCGGCCATCTGCTTTCAATCGCAAGTACCTCGCTCCGATATGGTACACACTTTTTACAATCCTAAACCGCTGCCTTTCATCGAGATGGTACACACTTCCTGCGCCTAGTTCATGTTGTGTGCTACAACCGACATAAAGACTTTGCGATGATCATTTGGAGGGAGCTCGTCGCGGCTATTCGTCAAATCGGAGGTTCCAAACAGAAGAAATTTCTTCCGTATCCGCGTTTCCTTTCGCTGGCGGTGCGTCAACACATGGACGCGAATCCTGCCATTCCTCGCCGCCTGAACCATCCGGTATGTCTCCATCACCATTTACAGTTCATGGTTATCCGAAATCCATCTCATGCGGTCGCAATGCCAATCCCTGAACCACTACTAGCCATCGCTGATCCCACTGCATCAGGGGTAGTAGCATATAGGGAAGCGTTAGGTAATCCCATGGTCCAGCCAGCGCCGGCGGGACCTGCCCAGGGACTTAGACCCGAGAGACGTGAGGGTCCAAGAGTGAGAGGTGGAAGGGCCCGACAAGCAGGTGCTGTCGGGCGAGGAACGAGAATAGGAGGTGCAGTGGAATCGCAACCCGGTTCCAGCTCAGCCCCAACCGGTCCATCCTCTAGACCGATACTACATCACTCGACCGAGCCGTATATCACCGAACCCCCCTCACCATCTCACAATGTTGAAGACGTGGAATCTGACTCCACGGACTCTGATACCGACCGAAACATACGCCTGAGACAAATACCTCTTGGTATCGGACCCAACCCTGATTTTATCGTTGGAATCCCACTTGACTCACCTCCACATACTGGAACCGAACCCATTAGGACATCTGAGGGAGAACAAGTAGAGGAGTTAGGACATGCGAGCCGGAGAGAACTGCGTTCAAAGTTGAACCAGGAAAGATTGAGCCGTAAAGATAACGAGGCTCCTGAGCGACCCCAAACGAGCGATATCCGGGTAGCCACATCTACTACACCGTCTCATCTGTTGGGACTGGGTATTGAAGAAGACTCCGTGGACCCAGCGGAGCAATTGCACGACCCCCCATCCACTCATCCGTATCACGACAGACGGATGTTTCAATATTACACGGGGAACAAGCACAACTTCCACCGGCCTCTCATTCGGAGAGTGTTGGTGTTGAAATAAGAGACCAGTAGCCCCCGGTCTCGCCATCATTTCGTGCACCATCGAGTCTAGCGCCTTTCGATATTGAACATTCTTCGGCTAGGACACTCGAAGATGAGCAACACCAAGTCGAGACTCTTCGTGACTCGACCGGAACCACTGTAGTGTCTTCACCTCTTGGTGAAACACAAGGATCGGCGGGAAATCCTACCACAGCTAACATCACGCCAACTGTGAACGTAGGTGGCTCTACCCCTGTGGTAGACGCCTCAACGGGTAACCTAAGTGGTCCCGGAGTTATTCACCCCGACTTTGTGTCGCAAGGGTCCCTGGACAGCACCCTCAAGGCTGTCCGCGAGGCACTGGAACAGCATGTCACCGCCGAGATCGCCAAACCCATCAAGGCCAAAGCAAAGATCGTTGAAGCCGAAACCGCACCACCACATCCACCGACATTTGCTCAACCTATCTATTCGGTGGATACATTAAAGACGATGCTATTGGCCCAACTGCTCCAGGAATCAGATACAACCGCCTCGACCGAAGCAGACCTGATCTCCATTCTTCGATCCCAGGTCACTGCTCCATATTCATCTATCACATCCCGCCTTGACTCCATTGATTCGACCCTCAACGACTACAACAAAGCGCTTGCCACGTTGTCTGAGAGGGTCCGCTCACTAGAAGACACTTGTAAGAGTCAAGCCGCCGGTCTCAAACGCAAGCACGATGACCAGGATGATCTTGATCACCGTGAGGGGGAGAAGCGTCTACGCCAAACGAAGATCGCCCAGATCGTTATTGCCGAAACGACATCTATGGTCCAACAGGAACCCCCAACTGCGGCATCTTCAACAGAAACACCCGAAGCCGAGTTGCCATTAGCACAGATGGTCATCGACATGGATATTTCAGATGAAGAAGACCCGACGGTTGAAAAGCCCGAGGGTACAACACAGGAATTGGTCGCACAAGAACCATCAGACATGCCAACTCTCACCATGATTGATCCTGCATGTGAAACCAACCCGGAAACCGAAGACGCATGGTACGAAAAAGCTGCCAGAGCCGTAAACTTCGACGTAAACTTGGTGTTTCCCACTGATGAAGACGACAGCGTTGATTACGACCAGTTTCTGCTTCATAATTTCTATGGTACGCCTCCCGTTTACTCGACTCAACCCACTACGACTACAGATCAACCCGAAAGCTCAAATGCAGAAATCCCGACATCTCCTCAGCAAACGACAGCTCCTGATCTTCCCCCCCCCTCCTCAGCAACAAAATCGTTGGGAGAAGATCAAGGTCCTCATTCCTCATATGGAGGAATCTCTGAAGAAGCTGTTTGTACATAGAATTCGCCCTATTGAGCCAACCTCCTGCCTTGGCATTTACAGTCCTGAACCGGCACGTCAACTCCGATATGTAGAAGCCATGAAGTGGTGTCTTCCGAGAGACCAAGTTCGAACTAAGCATAAGATCTCAGAAGTGCTAAAGATTCAGTCAAACCGAATTATGAAGATCGTCTTTCCTGTATTCACTGTTCGACGTGAAGACGGAAAAGAATGGATTTTTTCTGAAGCTGACTTTAAGCATCTCCATCCGTTCGACCTCCTGGTTATTCTGAGAGACCTTCGCACCAGAACCATCCGACCGCTTACTGTAACAAAGGCACTAGAAGCGGTTCGTCGATTCCTTGTCCGTTCTATCATGATGTCTTATCTGACAGACTTCCAAATGGCTATCGAGAACCGAGCAAAGAAGGTAAACCTGATCAAACCGAATCTGAAAGCTCCTGAACTGGCGATGTATCCCGAGAACGCCATGCTGCTTCAACCAGAATTTGGGATCGTCTTCCTCAACGCTCAGAAAGAAAATAGGTTTATGAGGTTCAGTCAGGTAGATCGATTTTACGACGGCACACTGCTCAAAGTTCAAGAAGCTCTTCTGAAGATCATCAAACACGAATCCGAAAATCCAAAGGTATCCTATTTGCCCAATCTGAATGAAAGAACTGCTCAGACTGCTTTGGATATGGTTGAAGAACGTCTCGACTACCGCCGCGCCATCAGATTTTTCGAGGTTCATTTCGCGCTCCGTAAATGTTACGTCTACAACTGGAAAGAGCTCCAGCGCGAACTCGAACTTCAAATCAAAGGGGGAGATTGTTAGGGTAAAATATGTGTTGATTTAAAGTTCAAGGGTTAATTTGTAATAGATTAAACTTAGTCCATTATGAACGGGCCGTGGGCTTGTTACCACGGGCCCAGCGTATATAAAGTGCAATTAGCTTAGAAAATTAGCTAGTTGTCTCATTTAGCTTTTCTGCTTTACACTGTAATTCTCTCTAAATCAATAGCTAAGTGGGCAGCCTTTGTGAATCATATCAACTGTTCTTATTTGCTTTTTCACAAACATAATTGTTGCACGGATTTGGATTCTACAGCTCTCATTTCTGACTTTGATTCCCACGTAGCATCCTGACCTCTATGATGTCGCCACTGAACTTTCACTTGTCTGATCTCTTTATTCCACAGAACCTTGACTTTACGGTCAACAATAGCTTCAGCTTCCTCCACATAATTCAGCTTTTCATCAACTTGTATATCTGGTAGAGACATTGCCTGATCTGGTGTAACCAAACACTTTCGAAAATTTGACACATGAAAGGCGTTGTGAATCCTGCTTAACTCTGGTGGTAAATCTAATCGGTAAGCTACTTCCCCGATTCTTTCTGTAATTGCAAACGGTCCAATATATCTCGGGCTAAGTTTACCTTGCTTTCCAAATAGAATGACTCCTTTCCAAGGTGAGACTTTTAACATTACAAAATCTCCAACTTGGAACTCTAACGGTTTCTGGCATCGGTCGGCGTAACGTTTCTGCCTGTCTTGAGCCACTTTCAATCGTTCCCGAATCTGAGTAACCTTATCCGCAGTTAACTGAACTATATCTGGCCCCGCTAACTGCTTCTCTCCCACTTCGGTCCAACATAAAGACGTTCGGCATTTTCTACCATACAGAACTTCAAACGGTGCTGCTTGTATGCTGGAATGATAACTGTTGTTGTATGCAAATTCAATCAACGACAAGTGCTTATCCCACGATCCTCCAAAATCAACAATGCAAGCCCGTAACATATCTTCTAAAGTCTGAATCGTTCGTTCACTCTGACCGTCAGTTTGAGGATGATACGCTGTACTTAACTTTATTTGTGTTCCCATTTCCTTTTGAAAACTCTTCCAGAATCTTGAAGTAAAACGACTATCACGATCAGAAATAATCGAGATTGGAATTCCATGTCGAGTTACTATTTCGTCAATGTACAACTTGGCTAGTCGTTCCAACGAGTCCGTTTCTTTTATTGGCAAGAAGTGAGCAGACTTCGTCAATCTATCAACGATCACCCAAATAGCATCAAACCCCTTCAGAGTCCTTGGTAGCTTCGTGATGAAATCCGTAGTAATATGATCCCATTTCCACGTAGGTATTTCTAGACGTTGTAACTGACCAAAAGGCTTTTGATGTTCAATCATTACCTTCTTACAAGTAGTACAATTTTCCACATGCTGAGCAATGCTTCTTTTGATTCCTGACCACCAATAAATTTTTTTTAGATCTTTATACATCTTATTCGTACCTGTATGTATAGAGAATCGAGACTGATGAGCTTCTTGAAGTACCCGGTCACGTAAACCACCCAAACGAGGCACCCAAATTATGTTCCCCAGACACAATAACCCACGATCATCTTTTACAAGCAATGCTGATATCCCCACTAACCGTTCTGATTTCAAATGTTCTTCTTGATAGGCTTCTACTTGACACTTCTGTAATTCGTCATAGATGCTAGGTAGAAGTTTAGCTCGTAGTGCAATGGCTTTTATTGTTCCACTTCTTTCTTGACGACTCAATGCATCAGCTACCACATTCGCCTTTCCCGGATGATAAAGAATTTTGCAGTCGTAATCGTTCACAAGTTCTAGCCATCTTCTTTGCCTCGTATTCAATTCTCGTTGATCAAAGAGAAGTTGGAGACTCTTATGATCGATATAAATTTGACATTTAGAGCCGTAAAGATAATGTCTCCATATCTTCAACGCGAAAACAACTGCTGCAAGTTCCATGTCGTGTGTCGGATACTATCTTTCATGATCTTTTAGTTGACGAGAAGCATAAGCAATCACTTTACCATGCTGCATAAGTACACATCCCAATCCCAGTTTTGAAGCATCACTGTAAACAACAAAGTCCTCGGAACCTTCAGGTAATGACAAAATCGGCGTGCTGCACAGTTTCTCTTTCAATATCCGGAATGCTTCATCCTGTTCTTCTTTCCATTCAAACTTTAGATTCTTCCGAGTCAGCTTAGTCAAAGGCGTCGCGATACGAGAGAAGTCTTTTATAAACTTCCGATAGTAGCCGACTAAACCCAGAAAACTACGTACTTCGGTTGGCATTCTCGGCGGTTCCCACTTTTCAATTGCTTCCACTTTTATCGGATCAATTTGAATGCCTTTCTCGGAAACTACAAGCCCCAGAAACTGAACTTCTCGTAGCCCGAATTCACATTTAGAAAATTTAGCATACAACTTTTCTTTCTTCAATATCTCCAGAATCAAATGAAGATGTTGCGCGTGCTCTTCTTTGGATCGGGAATAGATAAGGATATCATCAATAAATACAATAACAAATTTATCGAGATATGGCTTACATACCCGATTCATTAAATCCATAAAGGCAGCTGGAGCGTTCGTCAGTCCAAACGGCATCACTAAGAATTCATAGTGACCGTACCTTGTGCGAAAAGCAGTTTTCAGAATGTCTTCTTCTTTAACCTTCAGCCGATGATAACCAGATCTTAGATCAATCTTGGAGAAATAACAAGCTACAACTAATTGATCTAAGAGGTCATCAATTCTTGGAAGTGGATACTTGTTCTTGATCGTACGTTTATTCAGTTCTCAGTAGTCAATACACATTCTCATCGAACCATCCTTCTTTTTCACAAACAAAGCTGGTGCACCCCACGGTGAAGAACTGGGTCTGATGAAGCCTTTATCGGATAGGTCTTGTAGTTGTGTCATCATTTCTTTCATTTCTGAAGGTGCCAGACGATACGGTGCACGGGCTACAGGAGCGGCTCCAGGAATTAGATCTATACCAAACTCTACTTGTCTAACGGGCGGAAGACTATTCAAGTCTTCGGGGAAAACTTCTGGAAATTCACTAACAATTGGAATATCTTCCAACTTACTCTTCTCTAGCTTAGTATCTATCATATAAGCTAAATAACTCGGGCAACCTTTACTGACACACTTACGTGCTTTTAACATAGATATTAGGCAAGACTGATGATTTCTACGATCACCATAAATCACTACCGGCCCCTTCTCAGGTAAGACAACATTTATTAACTTCTTATCACAAACTAAGTTAGCTTGATTCTCAACTAACCAATCCATCCCCACTACCACATCGAACTCGATCAAAGCTATAAGAAATAATTGTATCGGTACTCCACACCCTTCTATATTTATCACACAACTATCAAATACTTCTTTAACCGACACTTGATTATCATTTGCAGTAACTACCATTAAAGCATGATCTAACACTTTAGGTTTTAAATGCATATAAGCAGCAAATGAAGGAGATACGAACGATCGGTTTGCACCGGAGTCAAATAACACCTTAGCACGTGTAGAGTTTATTAAAAATGTATCTGTAACCACGTCCGAAGTTTCCTCCGCTTCTTTTGCTGTCATCTGAAATGAACGACCTACTGGTCTGACAATCGCTGGTTTCCCTGACGTACCCCCTTGATGTATTCTTCCCCTCGGACAATCAGACTGTATGTGATCCGGAGAATTACACGAGAAACAAAACCGCGTTACTCGACAGTCTTTAGCAACATGTCCGGTCTTCCCACACCTATAACAAATCCGAGAATCTACTTGACAATTTCCTTGGTGGATACGGTTACACTTTGGACAAGGTCTCTCCGCTGTTCGAAAAGGCATACAGTTATCAAACCTCTGAAACCTGGACTTTTTCGGATCATACTGTGGTCCTTCCCACTTCCTTTTTCCCGCACCTTTATCGCTAGTATGTCTTCCTTTATCCTGCTCCACGGTTTCCACGGCGTCTACTGCGGCATAGAAGGTTTATGGTCCTTTAGCAACTACAAAACTTCTGACTTCTGCATTCAACCCAAAGATAAACCTTTCAATCTTCATGGCCTCCGTGGCAACATAATACTCGGCAAAACGAGATTTTCCCAGAAAACGAGCAGTGTAGTCCCGAACAGATAAATTTCCTTGCTGCAAGTTCATAAACTCTTCCTCCAATTGTTTGACTGCTGCATGAGGACATAACTGTTTCCTGAAAGCTATAACGAATTCTTCCCAAGAGAAGGTAGAATATATGTCAGAACCTCCCGAAGAAATATGAGCTTCCCACCAGTATAAAGCATCGCCTTTCAACATTGCGGTTCCATAAAGTACCCTATCCTCTTCCGCGCACTTACTAGTCTTGAAGATAGCTTCTATTTCCTTCAGCCATCTCATAGCTTTCACTGGATCCCGGTCTCCTGAGTAGGTCGGAGGCTTACAACTGAGAAACATTTTATAATCACACTTTTTCATTACTGGTACAACAGTAGGAGTAATAGGCATTTCGTCTTCATGAGTAGAATCTGGTCTTTCTGTTTCAGTATCACGAGTTCGATTAAACATGGCTTGGATATTCGCTTGTAATCTTCCCAAATCATCCCTTGTTACAAATTCAGCACCTCACGGCTGAACTCTGCCGCCTGTTCTGCCCCTACCTCTTTCTCCCCCTCTTCCCCTTCCTCCAGCTGTTGGATTTGTTCTATTCGGATTTCCCCCTCCTTCCCGATTCGTTTGTCTAGTACCACTTGCCATGCTGTTGATTTAGACAAGGTTAATATACACATAAGCACATACCCCATATAACAAGGTATTCCAGTCCAAACATGTACTTGTAAGTTCACGATTACACTGGCCAAGCATAATTTGAAATTACCTTACATGATGTTCCTTTTACCTTTTTATATTTAACATCCCAAGGTTTCTAAAATTATTAGGGACATCCTACTTCGCATGCAGTTTAAGTCTAGGTACAAATACGAATACCTAAATCCCTTAAACTAGGGCTCTGATACCATCTGTAACAACCCGGATTCCCAAAAATACAAATAACACATATTTCATAACATAATTTCACCCCAAAGATACATCATATTTCATTTACGGTCCCTTAGCTTAACAAAATAAGTCTTTCATTACAAACTTTTTACATAATAACTACTAAACATGATAGATACAAAAATGCTTCATGGTTCTTCAAAAGAAATTCCTAGATCTTTCCTATCACTTGTCTTTGTTTGCTTCACGATCTGGAATACATATTTTAAAACAAAATGAGGGTTAGACCTAATTGTTTAAGTGAGAAAATATCGGTTAGTTTGAAACCATTAACATAAATCCCATACACATAACACAATCACAGATATCAATTAGAACTCACACTTCGTGTACTTTCCTTCCTCATTTCCATGGCCATATTAGTTGGTTGCAAGCCAACTAATAAATTAACTCCGCTATACGACAATTACAGCCAACACCGCCGTACGAGTATTACAGCCAACACCACCGGTCCTAAGCTCGGCCAATATACTCTCGTATAATACGCATGTAAATATAATATACATCTCAACATATTATATTTCCAACATAAGCATATAAACACATCATCAATCACATATCCAATACACACATATATGTATTCCAGTTTAAAAACACTATATGTAAAACTCACCTGTTTTGCTTATCCTTCCAAGCTATTACCAAGCACTCCAATTCTTTCATCCCAATTTCACAGAATCTGTACCACATAAATACAAATATTTATTTAAAGACTAAAAATCTCTAAAATTTCCAAAATCCTCGACTCATATCGCAACCAACTATTGCGATAACCCCATGTCGCAATACACAACCCATATCGCAATCAACTATTGCGACATAGTACCATATCGCAATCAACTACTGCGATATCTCTCCATATCGCAACCAACTATTGCGATATTGCCACATATCGCAACCAACTGCTGCGATATACCTTAAGTCGCAACCCACTATTGCGATACCAATGAGCGTGTCGCAACTCAAGGTTGCAAATCTCATGAATGTCGCAAAACTCAACAATGTCGCAACCCACTACTGCGACATACATGCATGTCTAAACCAACTGAGTTCATACTTAACCCAGAAATCTAATCTTTTAAGCTATGCATGTTGCTGTAAATATGCAGATATGTTTAACTATTAACATAACCTAACCATATGCTCATATTTCCCATAACATTCATAAATCATCAAAACCTATCTAAAAACTTACATAAAACTTTATCTAAACAAAAAGGATAGATTAAGAGGTTACATACCTTTAATCTTCTCAAGATGAACCTTCTAATTCCAGCAACAAATTTTGTCTTTCTTCCTCTTCCTTTTTACGGCTCTATCTCTCTCTTTTCTCTCTTAACCGAAAACACACACACATTCACCAAATACTAACTTAACTAAATGGAGGACACCTCCTCCTATTGAAATGATAATGGCGGTGGTGGAGTAAGGTTTGGCTAAAAAGACCAAACAAACCCTATACTCCTCTTATTAGGCAAAACACACCCTCTAACTTCCAAATTAAAATTAAAATTTACCCCTTAACTTCTAACTCCATAATATTTAATTAAAGTAACACTTTTAAATAAACCAATAACATACCTGGTTATTACATGTAATTATTTTCAAGTCGAGTAAGCTTGTTTCGGATGGTGGGTTTTCCCAAGGTAAAGATCCAGTAGGATTGAACTTGATGGCTTGGACTAGAGACCTAGTATGGTTGATGTCTAAGAAGGGCTAAAGACCTAGTATGGTTGATGCCGAAAATGGACTAAAGACCTAGTATGGTTGATGTCTAAGATGGACTAAAGACCTAGTATGGTTGATGTCTAAGATGGGCTAAAGATCTAGTATGATTGACGCCGAGGATTGACTAAAGACCTAGTATGGTTGATGTCATCTGTTTTCCACATCCAAGAAGCTTACTTGCATTTATTTAATCGTGGTTTAATTTATGTGTTGCCACATTCGATGAGATCGGGTCTCCCCCGTCACTGAAGGGTGTTGATTTCGGGTATTTTATCTATTCGCATTGTTGAGGTTGTATTAGATGCATATGGATTGTTTTCCATGATTGATGGACGGATTTATGTTACATTCTTATTGGATGTTTTAAATGTTGGAGTTTTATTCGCAGTGACGATTATTTGAGAAATTATTATTAATTAACTTTTGATGTGAGTTTTGGATTTGGGTCCTTTGCAGAGAAACAATTTTCATTGGAAGCTTTTGTAACACCCTCAAATTTGGAACGAGCAACTAACTTTAATTTCAATAAAATAATCAAAAGGAGATAAAATCACCTCTACAATTTATTCCTGAAAATACCTCAGAATTTAGACATTTCGATTCTACAACTAAAACTTAATACGGGCGTTACTTAATACAACACAAGTTGCTAGTCCCAATTAAATGCGGAAGATTCACTTAATCAAAAACCATCTCTCGTGCATTCTACTAGCACTCACCAATTCGCAGTGTAGCTAAAGCTATTCCCAACCTGAGCCTGTTGCACATGCCGACAAATAAAAAGGGTTAGGCTAACGCCTAGTGAGTTCAAGCATTTTGTCATGACTATATAAATTCATAAATCAAGAGGAGTGTAGTTTTTAGTCATGACTTAAAAAGAGTTTACTTCAAATACAAATCACCCATTTTTCCAACTCACACAATTCCCATGTTAAAATCTTTATTATAACATGATTTCTCAAAATAGACTTATTCACAACGTCAACGAAAAGGTGAAATAGCATTTGACACTCAAAACGATTAAACTTATAATTATTTGCCATTATCCCAAAACATCCCAAAACATGGATGAAACATATGCCACAACTCATATAACGTGGAAATGCAAATCTCATAAATATGATACGTTACCGAAAACATGGATAAACACAATTACCTAAAACATCACACACGGATGAGATATAAACCACAACTTACATACCATGGAAAAACAATCCATATAAATATAACACGTCACCGAAAACATGAGTAGCAACAAATACCCAAAACAACACCTTTCGGTGACGGGGGAGACCCGTACACATCGCACGTGACAATACACTAAAGTGGGTCACTCACTATGCAATAAAAACACCCACGTGGATTACTCTCGTAAATTGAGCTCAATCACTCCAGATCTATTTCCCACGAGACTAGAGAGTTCCTAACTTCAACCACTCCAGGTCTATACATTGGGTCACTCCAAATCCACAACAGCAAATTAGAGATTACACCTTACTGCCCATGAGACGATGCCCAACCATATAGGTCCACGCCTTACTTATCATGGAACCCGATGCCTATCCCGTGCTAAGCACATATGGAATTACACCTTACTGCCTATGAGACGACGCCCGACCATCTAGGTCCACGCCTTACTTATCATGGATCCCGATGCCTATTCCGTGCTACTAAAGAAACTAACGTCTCGTAAACTGAGCTCAATCAATCCCGACCTCTTTCCCGCGAGACTAAGGGGAAACTCAATTGCCTATGGATCCATGGCTAACAAGGTCTAAAATATTACACGACCCCAAATGGATAAACAAATGCATTCAAAACATGCAATTCCCCAATAACATAAATCATGATCAAAACTCAACTTTGAGCTATCAAACTAGACAAATGTCCCCAAAACTTGATAAAATCTAATACCGAGACACAAACTCAACTAACTCAAAGGATAGTTCATGAAAGTCATAAAATGACATTAAATATAACAACACACACACTGGTTGCCAGTAAATATTTCAAATCCATGAAAACCCAAAATAAAACCTTAGATCGGGAAAACCCTCCTTTCCAAAAGGACTCACACCTTTACATTTTCGAAACATCTCATGATGTACTATATGCATATTTCCAAAATATCCACAACATGTATTTCCATAATAAATAGATTCCATTTATCACATAAATCAACAACTCATTTTTATGCATGATTTATTCATCACATTTTCCCAAAATTCCAAATATAAGTGTTTGACCATATTCACAACCATAAATATTTCAAAGGTTAAAACTTATCAAATAACTCTACATTGATACTTTTCATGTAAAACACATAATCACTTGGAAAAATAACATTTTGGCATGTACAAAGTTTTCGCAAAGTAACTTGAACTCACCTTGCTAGATTTAGGCTAAATCTAGATTTTCCCAAACGTAAGCTCCTTTAAAGATGTTTGCATCCTCAAGCCAAACCTCCAAAATCTAAATTCATAATTTCCAACCATGAATATTCATCTTTAAACACTTAGAATCGTTTCCCCCAACATAAAACATCAAAACCACCAATAATACCAAAACCCTAATTTCTTAGATGAGGAAAAGAGATAATTACCTCAATCACAACAAGAATCCACCAACAAAACACCTCTAGATCACCAACGAAACACCACAAGCTTCAATTCTTCCAAATGGTCAAAAAGGTTGGATGAAACCCTAGAAAGATTTGGGTGAAGAAGATGAAGTGAAAGGATTCTTGCTTTAGCTTCCAAAACCATGATAGATGAAGAAGAGACACTTGAAAACTTGATTCTTGGGGTCTAAAAGGCTCAAAATCGATATTGGGGGTGAAGGGTTTCGGTTCTTGGGAGAGAAAAACAAAATGGGTGAAGTTAGAATGAGAAAAGTGCTGAAACGCGTTAGTGACAGTGTCACAATCGCTGGCACAATCGCACGGGTTGTACCGAGAGTTTTTAGCATCCGGCGATTGTGACATGCGATTGTGATAGTGTCACAATCGACTGTCACAATCGCTGGGCACTATAGCACAGAGTGTACCGAAACTTGTTTTGGACATAACTTCTTCGTTTTAGCTCCGTTTTCGCTCCGGAAAGAACCGTTGGACTCGTATTTGAATTCCTCATCTAACAAGACCATAAAATCTAGGATTTAATCCAAAATACTATTTTTCATATTTTTCTTAAAAGATCGCTTTCCACACTGATTCGAAATTGTACTTATCCGAAAATTACGGGTGTTACAATCCTCCCAACCTTAGAATGATTTCGTCCTCGAAATCTAGATCCCTTACAAATAAAGGCTATCTAATTCAACCCTTCCATGTTCCATTAACTCCCAACTGAGAACTAAATTCCCCCATGCATACACAATCTCAAGCAAACCCTTACCAACAATGCCCTCTCGGGTACGTTATACTTATGTCCGGGTGGACACTTCATCCACTGGAGCAGCTTCCAACTAGACGACTTCGGCCGCCTCCCAACCTTAGGTGTTCCATACTTCCCCAACGTCAAATTCGAACTCCCAAATAATCCACATCCACATGTTCTTAACTTTTCTCTCCAAACCGGCCCAAAGTTTAATCACTACCAAAATCAACCAAAACCTCTGAATCTCCAAATATTCCCGCTACTGAACTAGCATTTACTCTCAACGAATTCCATCAATTCCAACACCAACGGTCATCACTGACCCATCAATTACATAATCCAAAAAATACGTCCAATTATTAATCATCCAACCGACAGTTTCTCTTACCACACAAGGAAATTCATCTTACTAAATCCACTTATCACAATCGAGCATCTTAAGGTTACAACCATTACCATCATTTCATTAAAATCGGACTACAATCCCCCGATTACACTAACGGTGCTTGGCCTCAAGCCCAAAAGTTGACACTTAGATGTACCACCAAACTTTGAGTCACAACAGACTCAACACTCGAGTTTCATTCATCGAGTATTCTCATCAAAAACCAAAATTATTGCTACGGTGTCTAAAGGGTCCCACATACGAAAGTTGACCAAGTCCCCAAAATAAGATTCCCAACAAGAATGGTTACCACCAACCTCAATATAATGTACTACAATTCAAATCCTTTAGTTACTAGAGTGCATCATATTAATGGTAGTGAAATAGACAGCGGAATCATATTAAATAAATCCATTAAAATGAGTGATTGTGTAAACGATAAATGAACGATGAGAATCAAATATTGAACAGTAAATGATAACAGGTTCAGATATAAAAGCTGCTCATATATTGATAATGAATCACACCAAGAACATGTTCAAGTGTGTTCGGAAATCTCACAGGACAACAATATCGTACGGAGGTAGTGCTCGGGATTGCTGTATTGTCTGCTTAAACAATTGTGGAAAACTACTCTTTCCAAAGCTTACAATTGTTTGTTCCACTACCTCTCTATTTATAGCCCTGGAAAAGTGAAGGCAGTGTACTATCGTACCCTAGAATGACACGTGGAAAGTGTGCCTCCTATTTTTAGGGAATACGTGGAAAGTATGGACACTTGTTTAACACTTGGGATTTCCTACGAGACTTAGGCTGACAGAGGTCTTCACTTCACCAGAGCTCTTTTGCAAGAGCTCTGTTGGTCTTCTGTTAAACACTTGTTCTTCTGTTGGAAGTCTTCGACAGAGCTTTGTTGAGCTCTGTTGGTTTTCTTGAACTTCTTCCAAGTCTTCTGTCTGATCTCTGTTGGTCTTCTGACTTGAACAATTTTCAATACTTTTACATAACAGATACTTGGGGCTAACAATCTCCCCCTAAGTATTGAAAATAGAAATTTACAATTGACAAGAGATTAAACAAAAGAACAGAGAACTTTTACCTCTGTCGAAGCTTTGCACTAATCTTTTAGAATATTACATTAAGATTAAAAGACAAGTACATTTAAGCATAATTATCTCCCCTTAAGATTCTGTCAAATCTTCTGATGAGTTTTCGGAAGTTCAGCAGGAGGTTGATTTGGGTGATGAAGCTTCTCTGTTGTTCTTCCGGACATTTCTCTCTTGGGAGATTCTGAATGATGTCTCTGAGGTATACTAGCGACTCACTTGAGTACTTATGAGTTTCAGTAGCTCTGAAGGCCTTCTTGGTTTTCTTCTGTCGGCATATGAACACTGGAGGATCTCCAACTACTGTTGCAGTTTTATAGTGCCCATAGCCTTCAAGGCTCTCATTTGGTGGTGCGGTCGCTAGTGTCTCGACTTCGAACTCTATGCCTAGCTGAAAATCAATCTGAATCCTTAGATTGATGTGCTCTTGCATAGCGAAGCGTACCTCAGGAAGTGCCGTTCTTGCCTCTTTGTATTTGTCACTGAAGTTGTAACAGTAGGCATGAAGTTGAATCAGATCATACGGGTTTAGTAGTACCAGATCGTTATCGTCGAAGTGCTCAACCCTGTCGTTGTTTGATTCAACTATGAACTTGTGATAACTCATCTGCGTTATGTTGTGCCGAAAGATCTTCTGTTTGATGTCCACAATTATGCGAATTCCAAGGTCAGAGTTTATGTTTCTGTTCAAACTGTACTTTGTTTAGATGAACTTACGTCTTACGTCAGAGATCGTATTTATCCTACAGGGGCTGAAATATGGGTTAATGGGCACAACATTGGCAGGAATTGTATCACGATCACCATAGAGATAGGCAAAAATTTCTTCTAGCGGTGGTTTGCCAGAATGTTCGTTTGAGGTTTCAGGGTTCTGTTCTGTTTGCATAGGATTTGGGTCTTCATGAGTTTCTGTCATTAGTCTGTCGATGTGTTGAACAGACTTTTGAGGTTGGTTTTGGCTTGGTTGTTCTTCAGCAGAGAATGGGTCTGTTCTCTCTCGTTCTGTTCTTGGTGAAGTAGGAGGGGTATCCAAGATGATGACTTCTGGTGGTTGTTGAGATGAGGGTTCTGTTGGCTTGATGACCCTGTCTTTGAATGTATTCGAAAGTTACCATAGTCATCTCTGGTAAGTCTTCAGTTGTATTCCCTTGATCTCCTCTTTCTGTTTCCTCAGCCTCTGTTGCTTTCCCTTTTCCCTTATTAGTTCCCTCAGTCTCTTTTTCCCTTTTCTTCTCCTTCTCCTCAGTTCCCTCAGCCTCTTTCTCCTTTTTCTTTCTCCTTCTCCTTCTCCCCCTTTTGTTGTTCTGGGGACTCACCCAATTGATCGCATGATTGACCTTCTTGAGCATCTTCGAAATCATCATCATCGCCAGAGTCATCAATTCGAGTTGCGGGTGAGGCCGGAACAACAAATCTCAGACCAGCATTGTGTCTTTTGCTTGAAGGTTCATCTGTAGGTGCTTCTTCTGCAGTTCTTTTCGATGTAGAGGTAGCCTATAAAATAATATTAGTAAAGTTTGAGGCTGCCTTTGTCATTACATCTTCTACCTCTGTTGCAGCACCTCTGATCTCTTCTACTTGAGCCTCGAAGTTGACCTTGTGAGTATCAAGAGATGCTTTCACATGTTGTTTTGTCGCCTTAGCTTTCATTACAAATTTTGATGAGATCGTCATCATTCTGCTTAGGACTCTTTTGCTGAACTCACCCATCTGGCCAACTGTCATCGGTAAATCATTGGGTCTGGGGCCAGAGATGTTGATAGGGGTAGCAGAGGAAGTCGTGGCTTCTATGATAGCAACCTTAACAGAGTTGTTAATTAGCTCTGTCAAGGTTCTGACGTTGGAGTCTGACAGAAGCACGGAAGGGGTTGGCAAGGTTCTGTTCATTTGGGCCGAGTGGTTTTCTACCATGAGCGTCTTCAGAGCGGCTAGTTCTGTTGAGAACTTTGTTCTTTCCTCAGTTCTGGCTCTTTCTTCCTCTGTGCGGACTCTTCTCTGTTCCGCTAGTTCTGTTGTTAACTTGGCAATTTCCTCTGCTTTGACTCTTTCTGCCTCTGCTCTGACCCGTTCGGCTTGTGTTCTGATCCGTATTTCTTCTGTTTTGAGCAGTTCAGCGTCTTTATTCTTCTGAGGTATTTCCGTAAGAGAGGATGTTACCTTCCGTATCTCTTCTCTGAGAGAAGCATTCTCCTTGCGGATCAGCTCCTCCTTTTGTTCATTGATAAGTTTATACTTATTTAAGGAGTTGTTGATACTGTCACAGAAGCTTTCGAACTCTGCTCTTGTGACAGTGTCAACGGGGGTGTCCTTGGTTCCAACACATGGATCCAATTCTGCCTTGAGTTCAGAGGCGCCTCCGTCAAGAGTGGTATTGATGATGACTCTTGGAGGACTTCCACCTGATCCTTGATGTTCCTTTTGAGGGGAAACATCTACAGATGTTCTGATCAGAGGTTCCTCTTCCAGCTCAGTTTCTGAAGAAGGAAATCTGATGTGATGAGGGGCATTTGGATCAAGCAAGGTTTGCCCTCGTTCAACTATGGTCTCCCATTGTCCCTGAGTCGGATAGAGCCTACGTGAGATCTGAAAGATCTCTGGTCTATGTTGGGACGAGTCTAAATGAGCCACAGAGGCATCATTGTGTGGATGTGACCTATCGATGTCATGGGGCGAATTGACATCATTACCAAACAAAGATTCCCCGGTTTCGTGCATACCAGAGGCATGAAGAGTTGCCTCTGGCGGTTCTTGCTGGTTAAGGTTCGAGGTGTGCACCTCTGTTTCAATAATCCCTTGGTCTTGATCACCGGGATTAGGTTGTGTGGTAGCACGGGGATTTGGGCTTTGGATACGCTCATTTGTGTTCATGTTTTGAACATCTTCTAAATTCTCATTTCTCTCGGATTCTAGGGGTATAGAATTCTCGGGTGAACTCTCTATCACATGAATTTCTGTCTCACGATTAGCAGAGGGATGCGAACTCTCTGCCATCTCCTCTGTAATTTCCCTTTCACCCTCGTGAACAACCTCCATATTGGATGCTTTGTTATGTATTTCCTCCATCACTCTAGAGGAAGACCCCACTTCGGGTGCTCTTACCTCTGGTCCATGTTCTGCTAATTACTCACTCAAGCTCTCCAACACAGGTTCAGATCCTATGTATGCTGGGGTTCTCACCTCAGGTTCTTGAGGTTGAGCAGCACTCTGGTAGTTTTGTATAGAAATGTGTTCAGGATCAATCATAGCGAGCATGGTTCCTGACACTCGTCTGATGAAGGGATACGTACCTGAGGTTGTTGGAAGAAGTCTGGTCATAACCCAACATTTGAAAGGGGTACCTTGTAACGTCAAGTCCAATCGTCTGAATGCACGTTTGACCACTAAGCTGATGAACCGAGGGTATTTGATGTTTTTCAGGAACTTGTGCTTCCCAACTTCTCCTCCTCTGGCAATGGCCGATGTCTTTAGGTTTACAGCATTGAGGAAATCTTTGTACAGAATCTTGGCAAAGTCAAAGTTTCTGTTGAAGAATAGGCCATACATGATCTGCAAAATCTCTGTGCTGGTTTGATCTTGACTACCAGATTTGCAGGTCAGGGTTCTGTTCAATGTGGAGAACATGAAGTTCCACAAAGGGGGTAGGTTTTGTCTTTTGAAAGCACCGATCCTGGTAATGTCCTTGTTGTATCCTAGAAACTTTATGAAGTCGAGTAGGGTTTCAACTTTGGGAGGTTTTTCATATGCTACAATTCCCAGTTGGGTCGTCGTCTTCAATCCGAATGCTCTTCTCATGGTATTGTCATTGATACAGATTGTTCCTGAACCACCGTCTCTGCCAGCATCGACGTTGCCAATGATTCCTTCTCGTTCTTCAATAAACTGGCAGGTGGTCCACCATTGACGAATGTACATCTCTGGAACATCATCGTCGAAGTCGGTTAAGGCTCTAAAAAGTTCAGAGTTTCTGAAAAACTCCAAAAAGATGTGGTAAGTGGGTAAATAGAGACTAGGGTTTGGGTCAAGACGGTAGTTGTTGTCAGGGAGTTCATATGGAAGAATGACGATTTGATCTACAGGGCCGATTCTGCTTGAATCAGCAGAATGTTGGGGTTGTGCCATTGTTGCAGGTTAGGGTTCTTGAAGGTTTTGAACAAGGAGGGGAAGATGAGTAAAGGTTTGAATATTCAGAAAGCGTAAGAAATGAAATGGTTTGAAGGGAATGGGTATTTATATGAGGAATGTGTGGCTGGATCACGATCATAGGTGCTGTAGGCACTCGAGTTTTGGATAGTGGAACGCTTGCTACAGTATGAACGTGGGAACAGCTAACAGTTGGTTTCTCAATCAGAGGTTGCCACGTGGATTTAAATCTGACACCTTTTGGGCAAGTAAACCATCACAGTTAGAGATGTGTGAGTGACAAGCGGTTGACCTTTAAATAATGACCCGCATCTCTGATGATGTGTTTCTGATGATGTGGCAGAACAAACTAACAAAGCTCTAGTGGAGCTTTGTTAAGTTGCTTCTGTTGAGTGATCTCTTCATATTGTATCAAGTAACCCAAGATGTTGCACCTTTATCATTAAATCATTTAAAAAAAATTTTGTTCTGATGTGAAAGTAAGAAAAGAGACAGAACTTAGACAAACAACATAGCTCTGGTGAGAGACAACAGAGGTTCTGGTGAGAAGTCAGAGTTCTGGCAGATTCCTAACATTATCACAAAGGTTTTCATCAGAACAAGTTTTCCCTCTTTCTTCAGAAAGATTTGTCAATGAAGATCAGAAAAACAAAGTTAATTTGGATTTGGAAATTTAGCACTAACTTGCTCCCCCTAAAACCATGCATTATCTTTATTTTAAGCTCCCCTTAGAAAATTGAGCTTAAATCCAAAAAAAACTTTTGTACAAACAAAACTTTATATACAAACAGAATGTTCACCGAAAGCGTGTTGAAAAAGTATGCTTGACAGAGTTCTGGTGAACAACAGAAGCTCTGTTGAACTATCCTACCCAACTATTTGACAGAGCTCTAGTAGGATCATCAGAGGCTCTGTTGATTTGAACAGAGTTAGGAGGATAAGTTCAGCATACCCAGTTTGCTGATTAAGAAGTTAAACCTCCTTTCATCAAGGGCTTTAGTAAACAAGTCAGCAAGCTGGAGGTCAGTTGAAACAAAATACATTTCAATAGTCCCTTTTTCAACATGATCCTTTATGAAGTGGTACCTTATGTCGATGTGCTTAGTTTTCGAGTGTTGAACTGGATTGGCTGTTATGGCAATGACACTCTTGGAGTCGCATAGAATTGGAATTTTACCATACTCCAATCCATAATCTTTGAGTTGTGTTTTCATCCATATCACTTGAGAGCAGCAACTAGCAGCAGCAGCATATTCTGCTTCTTCTGTAGAGGTTGAAACACAGTTCTGTTTCTTAGATGTCCAACTCACCAACTTTTCTCCAAGCAGTTGGCAGCTACCAGAAGTACTCTTTCTGTCATTCTTGCATCCTCCATAGTCTGAATCTGTATATGCTACAAGCTCGAAACCAGAGTTAAGAGGATACCAGAGACCCAAAAATTGAGTCCCTTTCAGATATTTAAAGATACGCTTGACAGCTGTTAAATGAGTTTCTGTAGGATTTGCTTGAAATCTGGCACAGAGACAGGTTGCAAACATTATATCAGGTATGCTGGCAGTTAAGTACAGAAGTGACCCTATCATGCCTCTGTAGTACTTAACATCTGTTGGTTCACCATTAAGATTAGAGTCAAGCTTAACTCTAGTGGCAATAGGAGTTTTCATTGGTTTTGAATCATTGAGCTTATATTTTTTCAACATATCAGAGATGTACTTGGACTGACTTATGAAAGTCCCTCTGTCAGATTGTTTAACTTGTAAACCAAGGAAGAAAGAAAGTTCTCCCATCATGCTCATTTTGAATTCGCTTTTCATTAAACTTTCAAACTTATCACAGTACTCCTGCCGTGTAGACCCAAAGATAATATCATCAACATATATTTGTACCAGGAGTATGTCATTCTTATACCTTCTAAAGAATAGAGTTTTATCGACAGTACCTTTCTCGAAGTGATTGACCAACATAAATTTGGACAGAGTTTCATACCAGGCTCTGGGAGCTTGCTTAAGGTCGTACAGAGCTTTGTCTAACTTGTAAACGTGGTCTGGAAACTCAGAACATTCAAAACCAGGTGGTTGCTGGACATAAACTTCTTCTTGCAGTTTGCCATTCAGAAAGGCAGACTTGACATCCATTTGGTAGACCTTAAAACCCTTATGAGCAGCATAGGCTAGGAAGATTCTGATGGCTTCTAGCCTAGCCACAGGAGCAAAGGTTTCGTCATAATCAATGCCTTCTTCCTGTCTGTATCCCTTTGCAACCAGACGGGATTTGTTTCTGATGATAATCCCATCTTCATCCTTTTTGTTTCTAAACACCCACTTGGTTCCAATGGCCGCTTTGCCTTTTGGGAGTGGAACCAAGGACCAAACTTTATTTCTTTCGAATTCCAGAAGCTCTTCTTGCATAACTTCGATCCAATTAGGGTCCTCTAAGGCTTCAGAAATCTTCTTCGGTTCAATCATGCTTAAAAAGTTTACAAAGAAGTCTTCATTGATTGTGGTCGATCTTGTCTTTACACCATCTTCAGCAGCACCAATGATAAGATGATGAGGATGATCCTTTGTCCATCGTGTCATAGGAGCATAGACAACAGGCGGGGTTTGTGCTTCTGATAGGAAAAGACGAACTTCAGCAACAGAGTTCTGTGGATTGGGATCAGGGCTCTGTGGCACACAACGTTGGAGAGTGGCCTCATTGCTTTGTGAGTTTTTGACAGGGCTCTGTGAAGGTGAACATTCAAACAAGGAGTCTCTGCCAATATTAGTTAGCAGAGGTGATGATGGCTCTTGTTCAGGTTCTCTCTCGTTCTGATGTGGTTCCTCATTTCTCTGAATCACTCATGTAGACAGAGAAGTAGATGGTGAAGTATTAGAGGGACCATTGAGAGATGTACCTGTCAGATTCTGTTATGTTGAGTTCTAAGCTTGATCTCCTCTGTTGATGTTATCAGAGGAATCATCATCATCGAAGAAATCGTTGAACATGAGATTGATATCTTCTTCCCTTGTCTTTGAAGAACTTGTCTTCTTCTGTTCTGTCTGTGTCCCCTCTGTTGATTTACGATCAGAGGAGCTTGATGTGCTTTCATCAAAGGACACATTTACACTGTCTTGAATGACCCGACATCTGGAGTTGTAGACTCTATAGGCTTTATAGGTTAAGGAATAACCAATAAAGATTCCTTCGTCTGCTTTCTTATCAAACTTTCCCAGCTGTTCTCTGTCATTCAATATGTAGCACTTGCAACCGAAAACATGAAAGAATTTCACATTTGGTCTTCTATTGTTGATGAGTTCATAAGGAGTCTTCTTAAATCTGTTTACTATCACAGCTCTGTTTTGGGTAAAACAGGCTGTTGAGACTGCTTCTGCCCAGAAGTTTATTGGAAGGACAGAGCCAACCAATATTGTTCTGGCGGCTTCTACCAGTGTTCTGTTCTTTCTCTCCACAACTCCATTCTGTTGTGGAGTTCTTGCAGCTGAAAAGTTCTGGGAAATACCTTCCTCTGTTAGGTAGGTATCAATTTTGGCATTCTTGAATTCTGTCCCATTATCACTTCTCAACTTCTGTATCTTCAGATCTAACAGAACCTGTATCCTTTTTAACAAACTTATCAAAATTTCTGGGACATCAGATTTTACTATGATGAACTCAATCCAAGTATATCTAGAATAGTCATCAATTAAAACAAGGATATACTTCTTGCCCGACAGACTTTGCACAGAAATTGGACCACAGAGATCCACGTGAAGCATATGCAAAGGTCTGGGACAACTATGATCACTCTTTGTTCTATGTGAAGATCTTTTCATCTTACCCAGTTCACAAGCAGAACAGATATGGTCTTTGTCAAACTTCAGAGAGGGTAGTCCTTTTACTAACTTCAGTTTCACGAGCTTGTCAAGGTTTTGAAAGTTCAAATGGGCAAATCTTTTATGCCAGAGCCAGGCATCTTCATTTTTCAAAGACACTAAACAGAGTTTCTCTGTTGTAGAGTTTTGGTTTGGTTTAAAATTCATTTTGTTAAGATTGCCTTTTCTGTCAGCTCTTAGAAGTTCTTGACCAGACTCGGAAAGTAACAAGGAACAATATTTCTTCCTGAAATTGACATCGAATCCGTGATCACAGAGTTGACTTATACTGAGAAGATTATGATTTAATCCTTCAACATAAGCAACCTCAGAGACTGAAACACCACCATTTACTAATGTACCATAGCCCTTAATCTGTCCGCCATTGTCTCCTCCAAAGGTTACTGCACTTCCCATCTTGTTCTTAAAAGAATTTAACAGCTCCTTATTCCCCGTCATGTGCGTGGAGCATCCAAAATCCAAATACCAGATCTGCACATGAGGTTTCTGCAAGACATATTAGATCCTTTTAGGTACCCATTGCATAATGGGTCCTTTCCTGTTAGGCTTAGGTGGGTTAACAGACTTTCCTTTGGGCTTTCCATACTGTGATGGTGTGCCAGAGGTTTTCCTCTGTGTATTCTGAACAGTCGTTGGATTTTTCTTTTGAACATACTGATTCAGAACACAGTGGGGACCATTCAGATGATTTTGCAATTTTAGTAACAGTTGAATACAATTGCAGTTGATGGAACATGACTGATGCACATTGTTTTTATTCAAAAACTGTTTGAATGGAGCTTGATTCTGAAAGATTTTAGGACCAGATGTATTTGCATACAATTTGTCCTGGTTCTGTTTCTTAAAACTGTTATTCCTAGAAACAGACTCTGTTGACATGAAGCTCTTTGGAATAGATTCATTTGACCAGAAAGGATTTCTTCTTTGATTTACACCAGAATTTGGAATAGATCTGTTGTTTGCTATCCATTTTCCCTTCTGTTCTGGTGTGAATTTTACTGGTTTGAAAGCAAGAGGAACATTTGGGTTTACAAAAACACTTTTGTTTTTCTCTCTCTTCTCCACTTCTACTGCATTAGAAACAAAAATCTTAAAACCTTTGTTGTTAAACTCAGTTACCGGTATAAACCTTGATTGTTTCTTGAAGAAAGAAACATCCTCTTTTAGATCCGTAGATTCTATCGGTATCTGCTTTAACTTGTGTAGAATTTTCTTTTGACCACAAAAGATCTGTTCATCTACTTCAGAGTCAGAGTTACTGTCAGAGCCTAGAAAGTCTCTGGTGGCTCTGTCGGAGGTTTTAGTTTCAATGGGTATGACAGAGATATTTGCTTTGACAGTTCTGAACCTTCTCAACTTTGGCTTTAAAGAATCTGAAACAGCATTTTCCTCGATAACTTTCAACAAATCTTCCTCAAAAGATGTTCTTATGGATTCAGGGGTAGGAGAGAAGACGGGGGCTTCTGGATTGAGTTTGCTCTGTGGGATTTCAACAGAGGACTCAGTCACAGAAGTAACAGACTTCTGTCCTTTGAATGAGTTGAAGTTAAAAATCTCTTTTGTATCCAAGTCCTTGACAGAGTTAGGAAGTATGATTCTAGCTATTCCTTGATCAAGAATAAACTCTGAGGATGGTTTTAAAACCTTTTCATGATCAGAGGAATCATAGCTGACGTTCCTAAAGTCAAGATTTCTTGGTTTTGAGAAAGCATCTGAAGTTTTGGTTCTTTTGAAAACAGCATTACCAGATATCACGTCCTCTTGGATTTTCCCAACACAAAAGGCAGAGGACAGAGATGTCTTCTTCATTTCGTCATAGGGAGCAAGGTCAGAGAAACCAAGACCTTGCGTATCCATCTGTGAATTTATCTTGATGTGCACATCTTGTGCATCCTGGTACTTTTTAATCTGAATTTCTTTTCTCTGTAGGGATTGATGCAGAATTTCCCTTTCTGTTTGAAAATAATCAGTTAGAGCAACATAATTAAGTCTCTTTGTTTCAGACTTTTTCAAATTTTCAGACTTCTGTTTCAAAATGTTTTCATATTCGTTAATTTTGTCAGAAAACAGGCTATCTTTCTTCTTTTGCAAGATTTCTATCTCAGATTTTTCTTTGAAGATTTCTTCCTTTTCTTGTTCCAAGAGAGTTTTCTCTCTCTTGTAAAATGACAGATCCTTCTGAGCTAGCTTTCTTAGCTCTTTTTCTTCAGAAAGTTTTTGTTTAAGAAGTTGAAATTCCTCATTCAGCATAGAAACATGCATTTCTAATTCTGAGTCAGACTTAGATTCAGATGAACATACCTTGGCACTGGGTCTGGTGATCTCCAGCGCTCTGTCGTCAGACTCTGTCGTAGTAAGAGCAAATGCATGAGCTATATCTTCTTCTTCTGTTGTTCCCTTCGTTATCTCTGGTTCTCCGGTCATCCAGTCAACAGTTTCTTCTAAACTTTCATCATCCACAGCAACTCCACAAAAGTTGCCTTGTTCTGGTTCATCATCAGAAGATGAATCAGAAACCCAGTTCTCCATTTCAGCAACATAGCTTCTTTCTCTGTAGTTGTACTTGTATTTGTTCTTGTAGTAGTCCTGGTCTTTTACCAGTTTGCCTCTACAATTAACAGAGAAGTGCCCAGGTTTGCCACATCTGAAGCAACGTCCATCATTCTGATTGATGGGTTGGGCAGCATCGTCCTTCTGTTGTGCTGGTGGATTTTCTCTTCTGTTTTGTGGAGATTGTCTTTGTTCTGTGGTAACTCTTTTGTTACTTTGTTCTGGTGCAGCATATTCTCTTCTGTCTTCTTTTCACTTATATCTACCTCTTCTGTCAAACTTATTGCCAAATCTCTTGTTAAATTGTTGAGTTATTAGAGCAAAAGATTGAGCAAAAGCTTGAATGTCATCATCCTCTGATGAGCTTTCCTCTGTATCACTCTCTGCAACTAAACTTTTATTTCCTTTCTTTTTAACGGACTTATCTTTCTTTTTCTCTCTGTTTGAACTCTCTCTGTTGGACTTTTCTGATGTGATTTTCTTAGAATCAGAAACTAAAGCGATTGGGCCTGCAATGGTGAATTTGCCTTTTTGCTTGACAACATCCTTCTCTTGTGCGGCCAAAGTGCCATACACATCTGTTAGAGACCATGCATCTAAGTCCTGGTTAGCTTGTAAAGACATGGACAGATTTAACCATTCATCATTCAAACTTTTCAAAAACAGAACATTGTTATCTTCCTTCGACCTGACAACCCCACATTTTTTGCATTTGTTGATCAACACATTAAATCTGTTGTAGGTTTGTTGTAAGGTTTCCTCAGGAAGTGCCTTGAAATCGTTGTATTCATTTATACATTGGGTCCTTCTATTCTTTTGGGTCTTGATACCACCCTCAAGTTGGTTAAGAAGTTGATCCCGGATTTCCTTAGCAGTAACACATGAATCTAGTTCTTGAAATATTTCGTTTGGAATGGCCATTATCAGTAGTCTGACTGCTTTAAGATCATTTTCCATTTTTAGATTTTCCTCATCAGTAAAACCTGTGGTTTTAATCTCATAATGAGCTGGAATCTCAGCAGTAGTTCCTGTTGCGGGTACACGAGGAACAAAAACCATGGGTTGGTATGGTCCATCCGTGACAGATCGCATTAAGTCTTTATCCATACCATCGAAAAAGTTAACCATCCGGATCTTCCACTGAGCATATTCATCTCTCAGAAGAGTAGGAGGTTTTGTTAAAGAACCAGCAGTATAGATAGCATTTATACCGTTGTTCGCCATTTTTGAGAAAAACAGAGTACCGCTTTTACAAAAAGAGTTTCAACTAGAAGATGAGTTTTAAACAGTAACCAATGGAACAGTAGCTTTTGAGAGAAACGTTTAAACTAAACTAGAAAGCTTTAAACACAGTTATAAGAACTATGAAGGCTTGTTGAGTCAACCTTGGTAGATTGGATCGTTTGGTTTAAGAAAACCAAAGAAGCTCTGATACCAATTGTAGGTTCCCAGATTCACGTTGTATCATATTAATGGTAGCGAAATAGACAGCGGAAGCATATTAAATAAAGCCATTAAAATGAGTGATTGTGTAAACGATAAATGAACTATGAGAATCAAATATTGAACAGTAAATGATAACAGGATCAGATATGAGAACCAAGAACATGTTCAAGTGTGTTCGGAAATCTCACAGGACAACAATATCGTACGGAGGTAGTGCTCGGGATTGCTGCAGTGTGTGCTTAAACAATTGTGGAAAACTACTCTTTCCAAAGCTTACAATTGTTTGTTCCACTACCTCTCTATTTATAGCCCTGGAAAAGTGAAGGCAGTGTACTATCGTACCCTAGAATGACACGTGGAAAGTGTGTCTCCTATTTTTAGGGCATACGTGGAAAGTATGGACACTTGTTTAACACTTGGGATTTCCTACGAGACTTAGGCTGACAGAGGTCTTCACTTCACCAGAGCTCTTTCGCAAGAGCTATGTTGGTCTTCTGTTAAACACTTGTTCTTCTGTTGGAAGTCTTCGACAGAGCTCTGTTGAGATCTGTTGGTTTTCTTGAACTTCTTCCAAGTCTTCTGTCTGATCTCTGTTGGTCTTCTGACTTGAACTATTTTCAATACTTTTACATAACAGATAGTTGGGGCTAACAATGATTTAATCCAAAATCCTATTTTTCATATTTTTCTTAAAAGACCGCTTTCCACACTGATTCGAAATTGTACTTATCCGAAAATTATGCGTGTTACAATCCTCCCAACCTTAGAATTATTTCGTCCTCGAAATCTAGATCCCTTACAAATAAAGGCTATCCAATTCAACCCTTCCATGTTCCATTAACTCCCAACTGAGAACTAAATTCCCCCATGCATACACAATCTCAAGCAAACCCTTACCAACGATGCCCTCTCGGGTACGTTATACTTATGTCCGGGTGGACGCTTCATCCACTGGAGCAGCTTCCAACTAGACGACTCCGGCCGCCTCCCAACCTTAGGTGTTCCATACTTCCCCAACGTCAAATTCGAACTCCCAAATAATCCACATCCACATGTTCTTAAGTTTTCTCTCCAAACCGGCCCAAAGTTTAATCACTACCAAAATCAACCAAAACCTCTGAATCTCCAAATATTCCCGCTACTGAACTAGCATTTACTCTCAACAGATTCCATCAATTCCAACACGAACGGTCATCACTGACCCATCAATTACATAATCCCAAAGATACGTACATCTATTAATCATCCAACCGACAGTTTCTCTTACCACACAAGGAAATTCATCTTACTAACTCCACTTATCACAATCGAGCATCTTTAGGTTAGTACAACCATTACCATCATTTCTTTAAAATCGGACTACAATCCCCCGATTACACTAACGGTGCTTGGCCTCAAGCCCAAAAGTTGACACTTAGATGTACCACCAAACTTTGAGTCACAACAGACTCAACACTCGAGTTTCATTCGTCGAGAATTCTCATCAAAACCAAAATTATCGCTACGGTGTCTAAAGGGTCCCACATACGAAAGTTGACCAAGACACCAAAATAAGATTCCCAACAAGAATGGTTACCACCAACCTCAATATAAGGTACTACAATTCAAATCCTTTAGTTACTAGAGTGCATCATTCCTACAACCGATACCACTCGGCCTATAGTGCTATCATGCGTGGAATACTCAAACCTTCCACCATCAAAGTGCTACACACACTTACTCTTAACTGATTCGAAATTGTACTTATCCGAAAATTACGGGTGTTACAGCTTTCCTCTCAGAAACTGTATGCGTTTGGAAAATGGGTTATCGATGTCTTTTATACAAACCCTTTTAGAAAATCATTTATTTAAGTTGAAGCTGTCGATTTATCAAATGATTTGCTCATGATGTAAACTCTTGAACTCACTAGGCGTTAGCCTAACCTTTTTATTTGTCGGCATATGCAACAGGTTCAGGTTAGGAATAGCTTTAGCTACACTGCGAGGTGATGAGTGCTGGTAGAGTGCACGGGAAGTGAGATGCTTAGCGAAGTTTTCCGCACTTTTGGGTTAAGTAACACCCGCCTAGAGTTGTTAGCTGTTTAATTAGCGATGTTTAAACCTTGAGGTATTTTCAAGGATGATATGTGGAAGTGCTTTTATCATTTTTTAGTTTAATTTATTGAAATTAAAGTTAGTTGCTCATTCCAATTTTGAGGGTGTTACAAGTTGGTATCAGAGCATAAGTTTTAGAGAATTAGGTGTTGGTTGTTGAATACCTAGACTCAAACTAGCGTTGTTTTAAGTAAATGAGAGCAAGATTGCACAATTAGGCACTCTAAGATAAGATATTCGGAAGTTGCTGGGGTCACTAGAAGCGAGAAGTCACATCAAGTGTAGCAAGGATGATCATGTACAGTACGTTCTTAATTGCACCTGGCCAGTGTTGTGGTGAACCTATCAGTTACATGAGAGTACTTGGACGACTCTAGCGTGATGACCATTGGGGTAGTAAAGGAGTTCTAAAGAGGTTGACGACTTTAGCATTTGCCGTTTAGAGTGGCGGTAAGCATGATTGATTGTATTAAGTGGACCATTCTGGTCGGACTTGATAGTTGTATTGGAGCCGTAGGCTTATTGAATTGACTTGATTCAAGGAGAAAAGTGGGGTTAGTCGATGTGATTTCCCACTTCGCGTTAAGATGTGTGAGTATCCGGATGACAATAGTGTGATCGGAGAAATTGGAGGAATGTGACCTGGACGTTGAGTGTCGACAAAATACATGCACGAAATTTATTTTTCTTTTAAAATAAATTGCATTGATTACTTCTTATGTTTCAAATCGTCGGATAGACGGTACTGCCAAATCTTGGAAAGAGTTTGACATATGCAAGATTTTTAAACCATGATTTTGGAACATGCATGAAATTATTTTACGACAGGCGGTTGTGAACCTGGTCGGGATTTATTTTATTCCTTGTAGTCGTCCACTATTACTTTCGGATATTGTGATATTCATGTTTTAATGTCGTTTATGGTTTTGGATAAGTAACCGCGACTTACGACCTTAACATTGGATCTCCTCCACATATGCTAAGGTCTGGACGGAGAGTTACATTCCCTTGTTTTAGTATGGATCTTTAATGGGAATTTGAATTTTGCGGGTTTTGACGGAGAGGTGTTATTTTATCTCGTAAAAACGGGATTTTGAGAATTTTGATGATTTGGTCATATTGTTTTACGCGAATCGATTATTGAAAACGAAAACTATGACATCAATTATTTGGTTCGATGTTGTTGAGTTCCATTGAGTTTGATGGAAGTTTTGTGGAAATAGGATGAAGTTTCGTTTTACGACGTGTTGCGTTGCATAGGTGACACTTGGTCGTGTACATAACTTGAATGCTTGTGTGCGTTAATACATGGGTGAGTGAGTATTGCGCCTCATGCGAGTTTTGTTGAAGAACGTGTTTTATGCCGTATTGCACCAAAAAGAGTAGTTTTGGAATTTTAATGCCGCATGGCTTCTCTTTTTAGGATTGTGGTAGCATATTTGTTGCAACTTGCTAGATGTGCAAATAAATTTATACATGGCGTGAGTAATGCATATAAGAGCATCATGATGGTACATCTCTAACGTTATTTCTCGCACATGCACTATATTGATTGATTGACATGAGTAGTTTGTAGCCACTATTTTTAGGCATTAATGTGCATCGCTTGTGTGGTTTGAAGTTTAAAGTTGACTTGAATTATTTTGTGCGTGTCAATCAAATTATGTGCACGTATGGTTTTCTGAAGTTTTGAGAAAAACAAATTGGGGTGTGTGAGCCTGGTCAAAAGATTTTATTTATTTGTCCTTTTTGCGATTGAATGAGAAGTTTTGAAATTTGAGTTAGTGAATTTCCACTTCGAAAATTTGCAATGACTATCCGGTATGTGTTATACCATTTCAGAGTGACTGCTAAGAAAGTGCTGCAGATCGGCATGCAAAATTTTAATTTGAGATTTCCTTTCGATGTTTAAACCGATATTTCCAAATGATGAAATTATCCTGTTATTTGATTTAAAAACTGGGAGATGACCCAGGCCATGCCGTGTTTTAGCCAAGGTGTGTAGATGATTTGCTTCGTTTCTCTGTAAATAAAACTGACACATGCGGAGTTGTTAATGAATTACAGTTCATGTCGTTTTATGGTTAAAAAGAGAATTTTAGGAATCGATGTCGTGTAAATCCTTCTTTTCAAGTTTTTACACACATGCTGTCGAACGCTATTTTAATATGGGAAATTACTTTGCGTGTCTAACACAAGTAAAGTCCGCGATGGGACCTAAGCGGTTCATTTTAAAAGTTATTGAATAAGTTTTATGTTTCGGTAGTAAACTAAACTGTGATGAAAAGGTTTTCAAATGATTTTCATATATGGGACGAACGGGTCCATCTTTGCGCAACTACCAAATTGATAGTAGTAGTTTTTATGCGTATGATTATTTGGTATGAAAATCTTTGTGACGAAAATTTCTGTTAAAGGTTTTGTTAATCGGCATATTTGTTAAATAATTCACTTGAAAACCTTGAACTCATTAGGACCTTGGGAAAGGTTGAGTAACCCCGAATGAAAGTGAGTATGTAGAACCTCGACTGTGAAGAGTTGGGCGTTTAGGCACGTGATGTGACTATAGGCCGGATGATATCGGTAGCAAAGTCGATGTGCTTGTGGTAATTGGAGGGTTAGATTTGCGGTAACGCATTTTGAGGTTGGTGTAACCGTTTTGTTGGCAACCCTGTTTTGGGACTTGGACAATTATCGCTTGAAGGACCCTTTATACACCATATTGATAACCTTAGTTTTATGGAAATACCCGGTAAATGGAACACGTGTGTGGAGTTCTGTTAGAGTTCAAAGCTTGGTGGTATGACTAGGTGTCAACCTTTTGGGTTCGAGGTAAAAAAAAACTGTTAGCGTATTCGGAGAGTGCAGTCCGGTTTTAAAGAAATAATGATAATGGTTGTAGTAATCCTAAGATGCTCAATTGGGATGAGTAGTTTTGGTGGAATAACCTTCGTGTGCGGTTAAAGAACCTGTCGGTTTGATGATTAATTTCGTGATGGAATTTTGGGGTCTATTAGAACTCGTTGGGCTTCAAACGACAGTTAATGGTAGGAGCAATCGGAATTGGAGATTCTGTTGGACTCGTTAGAAAACAAGCCTTGGATTGACTTAGAGTCTAAAATCGAAATCGGGATGTATGGAAAATCTAAGGTTGGGAGACAACCGAAGTCGTCTGACTAGGAGTTATTCCAGTTGTCGGAGTGTTCTCCCGGAGATATGTACAGTGTACGTGAAGGGACTTTGTTGATAAGCAATTGTTCGAGGATTTGCCTTTATAGATTGTGTGGAGGGAATTTAGATTCCAGTTAGGAACTGATAAATTATAGTCGGCGTTGAGTCGGTTAGCCTTGGGTTGTAAAGGATGTAGATTTCGAGGACGAAATCATCCTAAGGTTGGGAGGATTGTAACACCCTTAATTTTCGGATAAGTACAATTTTGAATCAGTGTGGAATCGATCTGTTTGGACCGAAAATATCCTAATTATGTGAAAGTTTTGTAAAGCTTGTGTAAAGCTTGCTATGCTTATGACTTGTGTGAGTGTCTCTATAAATAGAGGTTAGAGGCTCATTTGTAGTGTAAGGCACAATGTGAGAGCTAAAATGTGAGAGAAAGAGAGAGTCATCAATTGTACTAAAATGATATTAAATCTAATATGAGGATGACGTTTGTATCTCGATCTCTCAATATACTTGAATTTGTTAATTGATTATGGGACAACAAGTGGTATCAGATCAGAATTGAAGATATTTCTTCGATACGATCATTCGAATCTCGACAATTTCAAGTAAAAAAGTGCCGAATTTTGAAGAATTTGAAGAGTTTGGAGTTCGATTTTCAAGTAAGTGTGTTCTAATCACTTGATCTATTAAAGATCTGTTCGTTGTTCGATTCCAGATCAATTCCTATATTCAGAATCGATCAACGTGAACAATTGGTGATTTAGAAATTTTGAGAGTTTTCGGTGTTTTCTTCGTGAAAATCTTAAGATCCGGAAGATTTCTTTGTGCAAGAACAGATTCTAGTGTTACAGATCTGTTAGATTTTGAATTTCGAGCATTCTACATCTTTCAGAATCGAAATTCATCAACAATTGAGTGAGTTATGAATTTCTGAAGTGAACAGTGCCTAATCTCGCCGGAAAAACGATTTTGGCCAGAAAGTTGATTCTCGTCGGAGTTTTGATGTTAGATGCTCACAGATTTGTTCGGTTTGAGGTAACGATATGTTTGTGATAATTTGGTGTGAAATTCAGCAAGAAATCGAGGTGTTGGGGCTGTTAAAAGTGTTCGTCAGACATGTTCGTAACTCTCGCACAACGATACTCATAACCGTCGGACAACAAAGGTCTTCAAATATTCATAACTGTCGTACGCTTAAGTGTTCATAAATTCATAACTGTCGCACGATACTAAAACTCATAATTGTCGTACAACTTTTGACCGACTTCACATTTTAGTCGCACACGACACGTACGACAGTTACTATTCATTAGGTCTAGTCGTACAAGAGGCATACGACTACGACTGTTCTTTAGCGCTAGTCGTACAAGACCCATGCGACAGTTACTGTTCACCTGAGTTAGTCGTACAAGACTCCTACGACAGTAACTATTCATTTGCGCTTGTCGTACAAGAGGCGTACGACTTCTACTGTACATTGATCAAAGTCGTACAAGACATGTCTGATAGTTACTGTTCACTGGAAGTTGTTGCACAAAAGATGCCAGATTACAACTTCTGTCGCACAGTTTCTGAGTTGATTTTAGCCCGTTTAAAGAGTGAGAAAAATTTTCTTTAGGGGCGCTGCCCCTCGACCCCGCAAGACCCCATCCGCTAACCGGGTAGCGGAACCCCCGTGCGAAGTCTCGGGAGGGGGACATTTTTCTTGTACTTGATCATAAAGCGTGGGTGCTACATGACGTTTCCTCCTTCAAGCAAATTCGATCCAAGCTCTTAAGCCGAATTCCTACTCAACCCGCGGTTCATTGACGGATTCTTTGTTATACACTGTGATTGCACTCGGTTTGTCACTCAAAACTCGCTCGTTATCTTTCTTGTGAGCTTATCGGAACGAGCTTGAGTTTCTACTTTTTGAAGATGTGCTCGTGCATCCAGTCGTGGTTATGACGCACATTGTAACAACCCGGTTCTATAACATGCATCAAATAACATACATTGCATAACATCGTTACATAACAAGATACATCATATAACAAGTACGGTCCCTTAGTCTTTACAATCCAAAATAAGGTATTTCATTACAAACTTTTTGCTAACTAAATACATGATATCTGATAACGAGGTTATAACTACAAAACACGTCATAGTCATCAAATTATAAGTCTTCCTAAAAGCTAGCCACCGATTACTCTATTCACTTGCTCTTACCCGATCCAAGAGTCAACAACACACAGGTTACTGGATACTCAAAAGTATCTAAACTCTCAAAAGTGACCAAATCAGCTAAAGTATCCGGATACCACAAGTTATCCGGACAACACAACTTTTCGGACAGCACAAACATTCCGGACAACACAACTGTCCGGACAACACAACTGTCCGGACAACAAAAACAATCCGGACAACATCCGGACACCAAAGTAATCTGGATACCATCCGGTATCTAATTCCATCCGGAAACTATAGAAAAGAGAGACTTACCCAGACACTTCATCTACCGGACACCTGCAAGGAAGAACTACCGGACACCACAAAAAGAACTACCAGACACATTCATACTGTGTCCGGAAACCTCTGTCGGTTTACCCTATTTTAACCCAGAAATTGGTTGAATCAACCCCAGGCATGAAATCTATGATTCTACTCTGATAGGAACTGTTTACTAGCAATTACAGACATAAAACACAAAGAAAACATACCTCAATTCACTTCTAAGTACACCAAATTGAAGCCTTAGCTCCAAAACCTTTCTTTCTTCTTCTTCTTCTCTTCTCAAAACACACACACACACACACACAGACACTAATCTGGATGGTTTTTACTTTATGAAAATATCTGAATACCGTAAGAGATAATATACAACCATATTTACCATTTTAGTCCTTGAACTAATCAAAATGACCATAACACCCTTAATCTTATAAACTAACCCAAACTTACCATAAACATCAAAATTTAAAGTTAACTAAATTTAACGGAAAGAGCATGTTGGTTTTTAATTTGCCCCCGATTTATTAAAATGTTTTATAAAGAAATTATTGTATGGGCTTTATAATTAGATTTATGTTATCTTTGTAATTAGCCTTATGGGCTTAAGCCTTTTGTGTAAATGGGCCCTATATAAAGGTGTCCATAGGCTTATTTTAAGTTAAGTGAGAAATCTGGAGAGTTCACAATTTACACACACAGACTAGTTTCTTATTAGAGTCGATTTCACGTTTAGTGTGGTGTTCTTCTAATTTCCCCCTCCATACCTTGAATCAATGAATACGAGATATGATTTCTATGAGTATTGTTCTTAATTTCTATCTTTTCTTTACTTTCTCTATGGATTTTATCTTCTATTGTTTGTCTGTCCTCAATGGGACCAACAATTGGTATCAGAGCCAATTGAAGAAACTTTTCTTCAAAATCGGTCATCTATGGCAACAATAGAAGTTATTAGATGATTTATTTGTTGTTTTGGTGCTTAGATTGATTCAATCACATGAGCCTAAACACAAACATCATTCTAATGGTTTATTTTCTGTTTTTGTGCTTTTTGGAAACCCATTTCTTCATTTAAATGAGATTTGGATGATCTTTCATAGAAAACTTTATTGTTTCTTCACAAAATCTGATTCTGCACACCACATGTTTGATGAAATGCCTAAGTGAAGATTTGACTATGTTTGGTTCAAATCTGATCAGATTTATTACATGTGTGTGTTTTGATTCTTTCTCATTCATTGGTCTTATTTGATAAGCACTAAGTAGATGGTTGATCTATGATCTCATCCTTGTGTGTGCTTAAGCTCATAGCACTTTTTTGGCATCTAGGTAGTAAGGTTGTTGATCTTTGATCTGGCCTTTATTTAAATCCAAGATTGGACTCTCTTTTACTCAGATTTTGTTTGTCTTCCGCTGCTCATAATCATTTAAATGAAAAACAAAATCATTTGGGTCTTAGAAAATGTTGTTTGAGAAAGATTTGATGTTGTGTTACACGTTTAAAGTCAGATCTGAAATGACTTTTGGATCTTTGATTACTTAAATTTAGCTTTCTGAAATGATCAATCAGAAAATTAATTTTCTGCAATCTTTGTTCTAACAAGATATATGGAGATCGACTCATCCTTCTATATCATATCAAATTTTGTGAGCATTTGATTCGTTTGGAGGTTTTCATAGTGAACTTGATTGTGAGGATTAAATGTTGAATCGAATCTTGGAAGATGCTTTATTTAGTATAGATCTTGGTAACTGCGTTTCAAAATTCAAAGAAAATGTTCAAGCAGAATCATCATTTGGACATAAGATTTTTGTGATATATGGATGAATCTGAATCGAAGCCAATAGGAAGTTTATGGTGATGTCCAAGCAGATTCGACAAGTTGCTGTTTGTTGAAAATTAAAAACAGAAAGTTGTTGATCAAATTGATTACGGGGCTGTTTAGTTGCTGTCAAAATAGAGTCGGTTTGCTGTCAAGACAGATTACGTTTGCTGCCAAAATAGCATGTTGCTGTCAAAGCTGATTAAGCTGCTGTTTGGCTGATGTTTGGCTGTTGAATTGGCTGCTGTTTGGCTGCGAATTAAGCTGCTATTTTGCTGCTGTTTGGCTGCTAATTAAGCTGCTGTATTGCTGCTGTTTGGCTACTGGATTGGTGGCTGTTTGGTTGTTGTTTGCTGTCACAAACTGATCAAGCTGTTGATAAGTTGTTAAGCTATTGCTGATGATTATATGCAGAAAATCAAAACAGATGTGCGCCGATGTAGATGAGCAGATTATGCAAACCAACAGAAGTTGTTGTGTGCACGATGTCCAACGGAACCTTAAACCGTCAGTGATGAATCTGCAGAGCTGAAAGTGGTGCTGTCAAGTTCTGGAATATGCACAGAAGATGCTGCTGCAAATTATGGGTTTACAGGCAAGCGATTTAAAGTGCGGAAGCTTGTATAACCAGTTTGAGTAATAGTCGTTGGTAGATAAACTGATAAGATGGTTGAGTAGCAAGCATATTCGTCTCATGAGAATCTGCATTAAAGAATAAGTAACCAGGGGTAATCATCTAACATAGAAGCACAATAGCAACTATTATCACAACAATTAAAAAAAATTGTGTGGCCTATGCTCAGAGTTGGCAATGATGAAGCTCTGACAGGACTTCCAGTTATCATTAAAGTAAATTAAAAAATAAACTTCTCAAACTGTTCTTGGAAATATCACATAGATAAGCATGTGGAATCACAAAGATTCGTGATATTGTGTGGAAGAAAATAGAATATTATCTATTAAGCTCAAAAGTGTGTAAACTGTTTGGACATAACAGGTTTCCACAGACTCAATGTGCATGAGTGAAGTGTGAAGGTGGGGCAACTTTCCTTCTTTTCAATATCTAACCTTCCAAAGAAAGATCAGATAGCATATGTGCTGCTTCCCCGTGGAAAAGTGAAACAGTTCCTTGTGGAGAAGGAAGTGAGTAGCTGGTGGGGTTAAGACAAGAGTTGGCATGGGCTCACTGCCTGTTTCAATGACAATCACCAAAAATTTGTGATAAATCAGAAATGTGGTTTGCCCGGATCAGAAAAAGATAGTGCAGAGTTGTATATTTCTTTTGACTCTGTTCTCACACCCTCTTTCTTTTTATCATGTATCTCACATCTAACCAAACTCTCTTTTTAAATTTTACCTCTCAAGCACAATGAGAAAAACTCAGATGAGTTATCTCCCCCACTCTTTGATGTAGACCCTTCACCTCTCAAACACTCAACGTTTACTTATTTGGTAGGAAACACAGGTTTAAGTGATCCATAGAAGTTCTATAAAGCTCACACATTTATCCCATGAAATTGTTGTCCTAGAGGATGGATTGTTCCACACACTGACTACTTGTAGTCTCAGAAAAGCATTTAAAATCTAAATTTCTATAGCAGATAAAGCATTTTAGCATGTAGAAGTGGTTTGACCATTTGAAAGAGGTTTTATCATTCTAAAGATGGCCTTTCTCTAAACATGATAACTTTTAAAGGTTTAGAAATTTTACCTTTTCATGGACATGGTCAGACTAGCTTTCTCCCCCTCAAATTGAGCAACAAATCTCATTTAGACTCAATTTAAAATCAGATATCCTATAAAAATCAAAAGGTGGTTGTAATCATCTTTGATGATTCCACATTTGTTAGGAATATCCACATGCACAGTTAATTCAAATTAAAAGGAAACATGGTGCTAGGGGTTAGAGATTTAGAAATACCAGTCAGAGTCTGATCTGTTGAGGTGCTGGTCCTACACTGATGTGTGTAGAAACAACATTCAGTTGAAGTCCTGGTTCTATACTGATGTGTATAGAAGCAACCTCAATCTGATCTGATTATGGCAATGGAGATAGTGAAGTGTTGCTTTCGATCCAGCAAGTATCCGCTAACTTTGACAGTGAATTAGGCATATCAGATCACTGAATTTGAGAAAACTCAGACCTTTAAAGTCGTACATCAGTGTTTTAGGGATTTAATGGAACTGGATTTGAGTCGATTGGAGCACCGAGTAGAAAGATGTACACGTTTTTTTGAAGCAGCGCAAAGCTGTCAAGAAAATCCAAATTTTCGGTCTCCGGGCTTTCGGTCCATCGCGACTTCTGGACCATCAGCTTCTGATAGACATGCATTGAAATACCTCTGGTCCTCTCTTCTGGTTGCTCTTTAAAAATGATTTTGGTCGGCAGAGCTATATACGTCTGCAAAATACCTCTGTGTATAAGCTCTTGATCAGCCTTGTCACGTCTTCTGGATAGCCTTGTAGAGGTCTTCTGCACCATCTTGGACTTCTGGACGAACCTCTTTGCACTAACAGAGGTTATGTGAGCATACGAACTGCATTTGGACAGTGGCTTAATCTGGACAGCCATAACAGCTTAACAGTAGCAGCAGCTTTATGAACAGCTTATCGCCACAGAGGCTATGTGTATGAGCCTCAGAGGCTCTGTGAATTTTGCCTCTGTGATCGGAATTACACTTTCTGAACCAAGTTGTCTAAAATTAGTCCACAGAGGCTCTACAGTTCATCACTTCGGAATGCTTCTGGATAGCCTCAGGGGCTCTGTGGTTTGCCTTAGAGGCTCTGTGAACCGCCTCAGAGGCTCTGTATATTTGATCTGCACATTTCTGACTAAGATGGCTTGAGAAACAATCCATGATCAAGCAAGATCAATTCTATATCAAAGATATGTATCTGGACTGCCCGTGATCAGGCTCTGCACAACATCAGCTTTTTGATTAAGCTATATCAGCACAACAGTCACTTGTGTGCATATTCCAAAACTTGACAGCCTCTGCGTGTGCACAGAAGCTCTGAGTAATTACACAGAGGCTCTGTGATTAAGCTTCTGTGGTGCAACCTCTGTACTTTTCTGAAGTGCAATCGGATGACTTCTGTGAATAACATCAACAGTGACTTGAATCTTCCTCCACGATCATGGACAACAGAAAAATAGTAGCAGCCTCTGTATAGAATCAGTGGCTTAATGATCAGCTTAATGGCTGCTTCTGTAGATAACCTCTGGACAGCGCACTTCTGATCTACATATTTATTGATTTAAGCTTTAGAATCACACGATAGAGCTTGCTGCACAATTCGAACAACCTTTTTGACAGCTTCTTGAGTCACATAAGCTCTGGACAGCCTCACAGAGGCTCTGTAGAGTCTCTGAACTTTATGCTCTGTGATTTGCTGATATTTGAATCTTCTTGATCATGGCTTTGCAAACACGTTTGATCGCTTTGAACCACCTCTGAATGATCATAGAATCTGAACAACAGTGCGCCTTTGATCTGTTTCTGAACCTTAAAAAAATCAACACATCAGCGATTGATCTACTTCTGATCGAGCTCTGCACTTGGACAACCTCTTTGTGAGCACAAAGGCTCTGTGCGACTTCACATAGGATGTAGCCGAGGTGTGCTGCAGAGGGGTCGATGTGAACAGTACCACAGAGGGCTCTGTAGAAAAAGTAACTGATGAGTTCTCCTGTTTCAGTTTTAAAACAGCAGCACAGCTTATCTGAATTTTAACAGTCTGAGTTGAAGTCTGATCAGATTATATGGACTGCACAACAGCTGTTTAGGTCTGGAATGATCTGCATTTTTGTCAAACAGCAAACTGCACTTGATTTTTGTATTGATTTCTAGTTTTGCACATTAGGAATAGTAACAAATAAATTTCACAGAGGTCGAGTTTGATCTCTGTTGTGTTTTGAGCTACTCATTTTCTTGTCAGTTTCTTCAGATTCTAAACAAAAACATGCAAACAGGTATTTTGGTCTTTGTCAATATGGTTGAGATCTAAACACAACAGCCTGGATAAACAACTTAAAACAGCACATCAACAGAAGGATCTGAAGTTTGGTTCTTTGAACAGATTTGGAACAAAAGCTAACAGGTTAAACTCATTAAGCTGTTAAGGTTTTAAGAAATCAGCACAACATGTTTCTGGTCTTAAAAGTCTGAAAGTTAATGATAGCACACAGATTAGCATATTTGAGCATTCTCTGATCTGTTTGAAAGCAAAATCTGATCAGATTCACTTGAAAAAGCTAATTTAGAGTTTGAAGTAGAAAATGAGGTCTGATTAAGCACTTGACAGCAGATTAAGCAAAAATGTGAGTTGTTTCTGTATTAAGCCTATTCTACACAACAGCTGTACAAGCAATTAAAATCTGTACAAAGTCAGATTTTGATCAAATAGCTGTACACATTCTGATCTGAGTTTTGATTGAGCCCAATCAGATCTTCTGATGTGTTCCTGTTTTCACACAACACATAGCAGCAGCTTAACCAGCAGATTAAGCATGAACAACAGCAGATTAAGCATCCATTTAAAATCAGATACAACACACTTTTAAGATCGATAAGCATCAACTATTGGCATCAAACATAGCAGTAGCAGATATTGACAAAATAAACACAGAGAACTGTTATGTCTGCATAAAACTTCTTAATTACAGATACAAACTCTGAATCAGCAAAGCTTGATGTCTTCACAAAAATTGACATGAATCTGTTAAGCTCTGAATTCACTTTTCTGATTTGAATGGAACAGTAGCTTGTCTGTTAAGCTCTGCACATTGGAACAGCAGCTTTTGAAAGATCCTTCTTTCGGATTTGTTAAGCTGTTGTTCCTTCTCAGCTTAAGCTTAGATTAGACATGAAATCTCTTTCAAAACTTAGAATTTTGCAACGAAATTTTGCAACTTGGGTTTTGTGAATTTTTTGAACTTTTAGAACTTCAAATGACCATAACTCGCTCAACAATCAGAATTTTGCAATGAAATTTTACAGGGTTACTTGAAATGTGATTCTGAACACATTCTCTAGAAATGTTTTCTACTAAAAACACCAACAAGTATGAGTTCGATCACACCACAGTAAACTGAACTTTTTCGAGAAATTTTTTCTTAAAATCAACAAATTGATTTATAAACAGTTATGAACAATAAAACCCTGTCTTGATCTGAACCAGATATGTGCAAAAGATCCAATAAGCCATTTAGGACTGAGTTCTGTACTGTTGTGCACAGAAATCAATTGCCATTGAAGGATGAGTCTTAAACTGAGTGTTTAAGAGTCCAATATCCACTGAAGTGTGAGTCGTTAACAGATGTATTAAGGAGTCCACGTACCTGCAAGACAGATCAAACAATTTTTGGTACCCATTTCCAGTTGGGTCCTATTTTGTTAGAATTTGCATGAAATGCTTTGTTGATCTTGTCATACTCAACATAAATGAATGGCTTTTGAACATTTTGAACAAGTTTAGAGCCTTTCACTATCCAAACCATTTTCACTCTTCTAAAAGCTTGATTAACTGAGTTGTCTAGCCTACGATCATGGAAAAAATTAGAAGTGGAGATCTGATTTTTTGAAAACTTATTTGGCTTAATGAACCCTTTTGAAGAACTGTTCTTGTTTATTGAACTTGAATTTGTTTTAAGTGAACACTTGGAGTCTGCAAAGTCAAATTCCTTGAGCCTTTTAGCCAAATCATTCTTCTCATTTAAATTCACCTCAAACATCTTTTGAAGATCAGATTTACATCTTTTCTCCAACATGATCTCAGTTGACAAATCAGAGAGTCTCTTTGTAAGTTTGGATATTTCGGTTTTAAAAATCCTTCTTTCTCTTTCAAAGTCAGACACTTTCCTCTCTTTTTCAAGAGATTTATGTAATTATGAGATTTTGCAAGAAAACTCCACAGACTTTGTTTCAAAAACAGATTTCTTCTTTTAAAAAATCTCTCTTTCACAGACCACAACCTTTTTAAAATCAGAAACCAGATTAGAAAATGTTAAACATTTAAGTTCAAGTCTATTCTTCTCTTTTTCAGACTCAAATAAATTCCTTTTCAGTTCAAGATTTTCATAGTTTAGGAGTTTACCTGATTCTTCAAGCTTAGCAATCTTTTCTGAATCAATCAGAATACTTTTGTTCTTTTCCTCCAACTCTTTCTTAAGATTAGGAATAATTTTTTGAAAGTTGGAACTAAGTTTAGAATAGTATATATGATCTGCATCACAACTAAATCTTAGTCTTGACATATTGTTACTTGAAAGATCGTTAGACAATATGGTATTGATTCAAAAACACAGAAATTAATACAAAAACAGAGGTTCAAAATACCCAGTTCAGATTAAGTATTAAGAACCAAAAAAAATGATTTCAAACACAGCAGGTAAAAACACAGCAGGTCAGATTAGTTAAAATCTAAAACGACAACAGGTCAAGCATAAGAGTATGAAATTGATAAACCTGTATTAGAAGTCGTATGCTGAAAATCCGTAAAAATCAAACAGGGGCTGTTTGAAATCTTATGCAGAATCTGTGTGTTTGTTGCGTGAAAGCCAGAAATCGATTGACAAAGTAATACATCAGCAAAATCGATCAGGTCTGCTTTGAATCAACGAAAATTGTCTTTGGCTCTGATACCAATTGTTGGAACCCAGATATAACAAGCAACAAAAATAGTAGCAATAATCTCAGTATTGATTGATAAACAGAAGAGTTTACAATTTAGGAAATGAAGAACAACTCTCTCTTTTATGAAGCTCTCTCTTTCTCTCTCTATGCGTCTGATTGTAAAAATGGAGGAAAATGAGATTTAGAGGCTTAACCTAATAAACTCTAAAGCAAGACTTTATAACCAAAAACAACAATTGGTTATATACAATATTAGCCCTTGACACTCAACAAATACAAATAAACCCTTACACTACTTTAAAGTGTTTCTTTATAAAACATTCATATAAATTGGGGGCTAAATAAAGCTAACAGGCCCTATTTCGTGCGTGGCAGAGGAAACGAATTCCTCTGTAGGGTGTTCTAGTGTGATCTGGGGCGATTGATCACGAACTATAGGTGAGTATCTTTGAGGAGACTCCCTAGGAATGGATTCCCCGGTTTCTGTGGGCGCAGAAGTCGAAAGAGTGACTTATGGCTGGATGGGTTGGGTTTGGATCGAGCTGTGCTGCTCTTTTTAAATAACTCCTTCTGCAGCTAGATCTGCGGAGTTAGATGTGTGGGTTGCACTGGGAGTTGGTTTTGGTTGTGTGCCTCTATTAATCCAGGCATCTTTTCTTGTTTCCTCCTCTGTTAAGCATCCAAGCACTGCATCATTTTCTATCATTTCAACTTCTGTAGCTATCCGATGGCTTGGTGCTTCTTCCCTAGCTTCTGTTGAAGTTCCTTGCTCTTTGCCTAAGAAGTCATACATTTGATGAGAGCCATATAATCTCATGACATGTGGATGATAGAGACCTTTTCGTATCCAGACAGCTTCTTCTTCATCTGAATCTACCTCTGAGACCTCCACTCTTGTCTCCCATGTTTTAAATCCCTCTTCTTGTACAACTTTTGCCTCTTTTCCTTTCTCTAAAGCCTCTGTTATTTCATCTCTATTCCACTCAGCTTCTGTTTGTTCTATTTCTTCTGAAGCTGGGCTTGGACTCCTTCTGTAGATGTCCAATCCTTGTTGAATGAAGAGGTTTTGTAGAATAACAGGTGTCTCGGCTGATTGATCTCTGGGTGTTTGATCATCTTCTTGCAGATGTGTGTCAATGCCAGAAATAGAGAAGTATTGTTCTTCTGGGGAGTGGTGGTCGAGAGGTTGTGCCGTCCACCCTGTTGTATTTAAAGTGTTGGCAATGTCCGGGTTCTGTAGGAAATCGTTTAAGTTTCCTTGGTGAGGAAATTGATCTGGGGATTGATGGGGCGATTGATATCCCTCTTCTGTCATTTCTAGTGTGATCTGGGGCGATTGGTGAGCAAAAACTTGGTACGTGCGAAATGTGTGTTTTAATCGCAGTGGGTTGCAAACTGTCCACAGTGGGAAGTGCAAGTGTACACTGTCCACTATGATCGTCACAGCAAGTAATAGTTGGTAAAATACCAGAATCGAATCCACAGAGACTGGACAATCAAGACAATACGGTTCTCATGAGCTCCTTTTACAAGTTTCAACTAGAGAGGAAAATAATACTTTGGTTTGGTTTGGTAAAATAGCTACTTGAAACGATTTACTAAATGCTAAAAAGGAGGAATGTAGGTTGGATTTTCCCTAAATTTTATCTCAAATACTCGGTCCTTAGAGTGATCCTCGTATTCGTGGTGGACATTTTCGCTAGAAAAGCCCGGTTACAAAATACTCACACCGTTAGATAAAAATCCCATACTCTTAGTACTTGTTGTTTTGTCAATGGTAATCTCTAAATGGACCTTTTCAGGCCTCGATGGAATGTGTAGAGACAAATACTCTAAGTGTTTTTAATACACAAATTAGCTTGCCTACTACTCCAGTGGGCAGAGATTAGCTCACTGTGCCGACCTCACTTTCGTAAGTGTCAAAAGAATTCTTTCGAATCCCCTAGCATCATTCAAGCTCGTGTCACTGCGCTCTACTTATTTCTAAGTTAAGAACTAGACTTTAGATCCTTGCAAGTGATCAGCTTGTTCGCATCCTTGGGTAAATATCGAGAATGAAAGACCAAAACAACAAATATTCTAAGTATAAAGATTACTCAAGCATTTTTGATAAAATCCAGGTACTTCTCCTTCCTACATCCCAAAGGATGTTTAGCCTAACATTTCCGAAGTAAAGAAAACAAAAGATGAAGAATTGCACATAATAAAACTGAAAGTGATTTGCATTAACTGCTCACAGTGGGGAACGAGAAGTCGTCCCTGCACTGTGTATTTCGAACTACAACAGAAAATAAATTACTGAAATTAAATGTTAAGTTACTGCAGTAAATGAAAGCTTACAACTTAAGGAAATGCTAGATAAATTGCAAGATAGATGGATTGTAATAAATTAGACCCAACACCCCTTTTTATACTAAGAAGGAGGTGTTGGTCTTTACACAAAAAGGGTTTTCCAAGGTGCAAGGACTGCAGGGAGATGCAGAAATCAGCTCAAAGGATAAAACTTCAATCCTCCATGTATAGCCCTTTTTACCCAATGGTCCATTAGAAGTCAACTTCTGCAAGTACAAAGGTACAATCATGATGTGAAGCCTTGAGGAACACTTGTAACAGCCAAATCTCAGCTTCTCTGTCATTGAACCTTCCTCCTCCAGAAAATTAGATCCTAACTAAAAGTTTCTTTTTGATTTCTTTTTGATCAGCTCGAAGAGTGGGGAACCGGAGTGGGCACTGTATACGTCACTGCGGATGAAAAATCGTGAAAACACCCAAAACTTCCCCAAATAATTTATTAAAGACCATGGTTCACTCCTTTTGCTCGTTTTCGTAAATCATACCAAGAATGGGGGTTTTTAGAAGTGAAATGGCTAAAATTGACAAAATAAAGTGGAAAATAAATGGAAATAATAACTCTAAAAATAGAGTTATCACAACCTCAAACTTAAATCATTACTTGTCCCCAAGTAATAAAAAGAAAGAAATAAAATGAAAAACAATGCATTTGAAACTTTGAGGGACTTACATACTTCTTGACTTGAATGAGCGTTTGATCTCCTTCCTCCGATACTTCCTTCGGTCCGAAACTTGAAAATTTCACTTTTGTGTTTGCCGAAACCTTTCCCTTGTTTACCTTTTGATCAATAGGGCTTTCTTGGATTTGAAGGGTTTATGGCTTTGAATCTTTTCCCAAGGGTTTTGACAAGAATTTCCAAACATGGACCGAAGATCTCGCTTTGAGATTTTTATTTCAAGAAGTGGGTGTTTAGTATTTTGCTATGATAAGAACGTACACTTTCAGGCTTTATTTGGGTATAATGAGTATGGCTATTTTTGTGAGGGTGGGTATTCTGATGGTCCAGAATAGGCACACCATCGTTTTCTGGGAGTGAGCACTTTGATGGTCCAGAAAAGGCACACCATCAATTTTGTTAGTGCTACTCCGATTTTCTTCTGTTTTTGTATTTTTGTGTTTTCTCTTTTTTTTTTGGGAGGGGGGTACGGCTTACCCACCTCAAACTTGGACTTCACAGTGTCCTCACTGTGAGCAAACTGGAGGTCACTCTGGAAGTTCCCACCTCAAACTTAAAATCTCACAGTGTCCCCACTGTGACATTGAATTAATGAACAAAGGTGGTGGTTTGGGGGTACAAAAAGGATCGTGTTTGGATGCGAAAAATGGCCTATATCATTTCATGGTATCAAGTTGAGATTCGTACTTACAAAAGGGACCTTTTTAAGTTGGAAGCCGAAAGTTGTACCTTGAAATGGAACGAGATCAAACAAGCATTCAAACAACAAATACGTTAGTACCCAAAAGTACCTATCGAGCGATAGGATTTCATGCATTACGAACCAAAATAAGAATTCAGCAAAGTGTCAAAAGCCTAGCCAAAGGCACAAAATATAAAACAAACCGAAATTTAAAATTGTTTTTGAGAGCAAAAGAGTGGAACCAAAGTTTTAACAAACCATTCAACGGGTCGGGTGGCATCTGGTGAACTGGCGGCGTCATCCTCTTCAAACTCGTCATCACTGGCATTGGTTGGGCAAATATCCTCAGGAAAATCTGGGAGCTGAGCAGCTAGCATTGGGTTGGCCTCTTTCATCATCAGGCCCGTCACCTCATCCCGTTCTCTTGTATACATCCAAAATTTCTGCGTGGCCCGGTTCTGATATCGCTGCTCACTTTCCAGCAACTCGATCCTGTATGTGAGCTTCTTCAAAGCTGCCAAGATCTCTCCCATTTGGTTGCTTGATGATCCGGCCTCGGTTGAATGGAGTGGTGTACGCGGCGTTGTCACAACATGCTCCTCAGCAATGGTCACAGTGGGGTGAACAGTCCCCACTGTGGGGATATCTTCTGTTTGTTCAGCTGGAGGAGTGGCGACGTACCTTCCCATCTTGAAGATGGTTTTGCGCTGATGTTACTCGTGGAGTCAAACCACTGATCCTCCACCGCCGAGGGTACACCTGCGTCTATCATTAGTAACGTAACGAGGCAAGGAAGGGGCAAGACTACCTTCTTTCTGTTTCGAGCTTGATCTATGGCCGCATGCATAACAATTCCGACGTTGATTTTTCGTCCAGTGAGGAGGCAGTACAACAAAGCACATTTATGCATAGACAATGTGGTATCGTGCGATGTTGGGGACACAGAGGCCTGGAGAAATTGGAACCAAACAGCGGCCTCGGTAGTGAGGGAGCTAGCGTTTAGGCACCTTCTCTGGCCGTCTTTATTCCACGGCTTCCCCTCGACTGCTATTTCGCGCAAGACAAGATCCTCGTCCGTCGGGGTCATTTTCTTTAAAAACTGGGCAAACTCACACACAGCCGGGCTCCTTCTTCCTAATACCCGGTTAATCGCTCCTGGAGTATAGCTTACTTGCTTACCCCGAACTACCACAGTGGGATCCTTTGCTTGAGAGGCCTCGGCGTAAAATTCACGCACTAACGAGGCATTCGCGCGTCGATTGGCTTCAGCCAAAATCGACCAGTCTTGCGCTACAATCCTATTCTTAACAAATGGGCTGGCCTCAACAAACTCAGGGTCGAAACCCCTCTCTAACTTCAGTTTCTGTGTAGCAATGCACTCATAGTGGGCAGCCACCTCCGGAGTGGTGAACTGCCTGGGCACCCCACTGGGGGCATGCGCAGTGCCCACTGTGGATTGATGTGGGTTTTTGGTTTGAACTTGGTCATCCACAACATCAATCTCAACAGAAGATGAACTTAAAGAGGGCTGAAGACTTGTACCTTTCTTTGACGGTTGTTTTGCCGGCCTTTTTGTCGGTTGTTTCAGAGCTTTGGTCACCGCAGACCGGGTGACCACTCCTTTCCTTCTTGTGGCCCACATAATTAGGTTCTCCCCACTGTGGGCAGTCTTCCTCACTGTCTCTCTTTCAACACTATCCCCAAGCTTGCGGTATTGTTCCTGATAGTCATCATCAACCTTCCTCTGAAATTCCACTTCTTCAGCAAAAATTTCTGCCTCAACCCTTTTCCTTTCTTTCTCAAAAATCCTTTCCTTCTCAGCCTTCAACCTTTCTTCTTCCATTCTCTTTTCCTCTTCTTCCTTTCTGATTCTTTCTTCTTCCTCTCGACGCCTCCTCTCGACCTCTTCCTTTCTTTTTCTAATGGCTTCCATTTTCCGTTTGAACTCCTCTGCTAACCGCCTCTCTTCTTCTTCGGCTAGAAGTGTCTCGGTCTCGAAATGGGTGATACTGTTGTCTGAGACTTGCGATGATGAAGTAGCCTTTGGGCTTTCGTGCTTTGAAGAACCCTCGTCGGCCGCACCGGAGATGATCGGGTTTTCTCCGGAGACCGGTGGCGGTTCGTTCAGGTCATTGGTGACGGCTTCCGGTGGTTGTTCCTCGGCGGTCCTGCGGAGGACGGCCGCACGTGTGAGTGCATCGGGGTTGGTGTTCATTCTCTTGGTTCTTGCCATTTTTAGGGTTCTGGAAGGGTTTTGCTGGTGGGTTTTTCGTAGAGAGAGAAATGAAGAAGAAAAAGTTTGCTGGGTAAATTTTGGTAGCAAAAGAGGTTAAGGTGGTTTTTGGAAATGTTTTCTTGTCAAAAATGGGGGGAAACCGCCGGTTTTAGGAGAGAGGGAGAGGAAGGACAATGATAGCTTTGCTTGGGAAATGATGAACTATGACAACATGGCCTAAAAGTAGACTTGATGGCAGCAAAAGGTGAAAGCTTGTCAGCATTGGGCCCCAAAAATGGTCCTTTCATTCGTCAGATGGGGAGTGGGGAGTGCAGTGACCTGAGCCTTCCCCACTGCAAAGTACTTTCCTTGATTTTTCTTCAAAAAGTGGCACGTTCTTCTACACACATTAAAACAAACTACCATGCAGAATTAAAAAGACCAAAAATAATAAAAAGACAGCAAATAAGTGAAATAAAATATTTACAAACGGTTGTGACATTGCTTAACCAGAGCGGGATGGAGAGTGGGATGGAATGTGGGCACTCTTGTTCAGAAAGTGCTTCACCCTTTGCCCATTGACTTTGAAGATTTTTCCGGATTGAGGAGCCATTAAGTCCAGAGTTCCAAAAGGGCTTACCTTGACCACAGTGTAAGGCTCTTTCCATCGTGATTTTAGATTTTCCGGAAACATCCTTAACCTTGAATTAAAAAGTAGCACTTTTTGTCCCTCCCCAAACTCTCCATGAGTGATTTTTTGGTCAGGCCACCACTTGATCTTCTCCTTGTTGGTTTTTGCATTTATGTCGGAGTGATGACAAAGTTCTTCTAACTCATTGAGGTAGGCATATTTTAAGTGGGAAGGCAATGGCTTCAAATTCAAGTCAGGGGGATTTTTGGATGGTAGTTTGACATGTCTATCTTTGAAATCTAGCTGCTCAAAAGCTGCCAAGATCTCGTTACATTCATCCTCAAAAGTGTTATCACTCTCAGATTTGGAGTGCTCACTCTCACTCCTCACTGTAGGCACTGTGTCAAGACGGTGGGTTCCATTAATCGAACTTAAAGCAAAACAGTCTTCGGTTTCCATATACTTAAGGGCCTTGAAGACATTGAAAGTTACCTCTTGGTCATTAACCCGCATCGTGAGTTCTCCTTTGTGTACATCAATCAAAGTACGTCCGGTTGCAAGAAACGGACGCCCTAAGATGATTGGGATTTCTTTATCGGCCTCATAATCTAGAACTAGAAAATCGGCGGGGAAGATAAATTTATCCATTTGGACCAAAACATCTTCTATTTTTCCCTTGGGATAGGCAATGGACCGGTCGGCTAGTTGTAATGTCACGGTAGTGGGTCTAGCCTCTCCAATACCTAACTTGTTAAAAATGGACAAAGGCATCAAGTTGACACTAGCTCCTAAATCACATAGTGCTTGGCCTACTTCTTGTCCTCCTATTTTGCATGGAATGGTGAAACTACCTGGGTCTTTCAACTTAGGTGGAATCTTGCTTGTTAGGAGGGCACTACATTCTTCGGTCAAAGCCACAGTTTCAAATTCACCCAACTTCCTCTTTTTGTTCAAAATATCTTTTAAGAATTTAACATAGCTTGGCATCTGCTCGAGAGCTTCTACCAAGGGTATGTTAATGTGAAATTGCTTAAAATGTCTAAGAATTTTTTAAACTGAACATCGACATTTTTAGGCTTCATTCTTTGAGGAAATGGAATGTTTCGCGGGTCAATCTGAGTTTGCTGTGGTATTGTCTTTGGAACAGTAGTCTTTGGGACAGGTCCAAAAGTGGGAAGGTCAGGGATGTCGGTCCCCACTGTGGGGATCACAGTGACTTGAGGAGTGCCCACTGTGGTGCTCACAGTGGGTTTTTGAGGCTAATCATCAGATTCAAAAATGATATTTTTCAGATCCTTTCCACTCCTTAAAGTTATGGACTTGACATGTTCTGGTCCTTTTCCTATCACTCTAGCTTGCTCGGTATCACTCGGTAACGTTCCTGGTGGTCTATTCTTAACTTCAACGGCTAGTTGTCCTACTTGGGTCTCTATATTCCTAATGGCTGCTTGGGTTTGATTCATAAAACCTTTGAGAATCGACTCGATCGATTGTTGAGCCTCAGCTGGTTGGTTGGATCGTGGTTGGTATGCTTGTGGGGACTGCCCACTGTGATGTGGGGATTGCCCACTGTGATGTTGCTGAAATCCCGGGGGATTGTATGGTCTTTGCTGGATGTGACTCGGTCCTTGGGGTTGGAGTCCTTGATTACCGGACCAAGAGAAATTCGGATGATTTCTCCAACCTGGATTATAAGTCTGCGAATAAGGGTTGTTCCTTTGGTTGGTCCCTATGACATTAACAGATTCGGGGTTTGCTGGACAATAGTCGAAAACATGCTCCTCTCCACAAAGGGAGCAGTTATCAGCGAGATGGGTTGCGGAATTGACTTGGCCTCGATTTTGATTTAAAACGATTTTTGTCAAGGCCACTAATTGTGCATTCATGGTTTTGAGTGCTTCGGAATCTATGGTGTTGGTCTTTGACATGGGTGCTCTCGGATTTGACCATTCGGTATTGTTGTTGGACACTTTTTCTAAGATTTGATATCCTTCGTTGTAAGTCATACTCGTAAATGTTCCACCGGCTGTTGCATCTAAGATGATTTTGGCTGCATTGGAAAGACCATTGTAAAAGGTCTCCAATTGGATGCAATGTGGGATGCCATGATGTGGGCACTTTCGAAGTAAATCTTTAAATCGTTCCCATGCATCCGAAACAGCCTCATCTTCCTCTTGCCTAAATAAAATTATATCATTTCGAAATCTAACATTCCTTGTTGGAGGAAAGTATTTTTGCAAAAATCTATCGGCAAGTTCTTGCCAAGTGGTTATCGAGTGAGGTGCATGTGCGTTCAGCCAAGATTTTGCTTTGTCCCTTAATGAAAAAGGGAAAAGTCTTAGTCTTAATGCCTCATCACTAACACCTTGCAATTGAAAGGAATCGGTCATTTCTAAAAAAGATTTTAAGTGCGAGTGCGGATCCTCAGATGGCGACCCTCCAAATTGACCCATGGCTTGGATCATTTGAAACATCACCGGTTTGAGTTCAAAATGCGTTGCAACAATATTGGGTCTCAAAATTCCGGAGCTTAAATCACCAACTACGGAAGTAGCATAGTCCCGTATTTTTCGATCTTTGTTATCGGCAATCGTGATTGTGGTCTCCACTATAGGTGGCGGTACTGCAGCCATGTTCACAGTGGGGATCACAGGAGGTTGTCGATTTGTTTTCTTGCTTCTTCGTGTTTTTCGCAACGTTTTTTCTATTTCGAGATCTATTGAAACCAAATGTTCGAGTTGTCGCCGTGGCATACAATACGAACAACTTAGAAAAACTAGTTACTCGGGCTCGAACAAAAACTAATGTCTTGAGATTTAAAATCACGCCAGTCCCCGGCAACGGCGCCAAAAACTTGGTACGTGCGAAATGTGTGTTTTAATCGCAGTGGGTTGCAAACTGTCCACAGTGGGAAGTGCAAGTGTACACTGTCCACTATGATCGTCACAACAAGTAATAGTTGGTAAAATACCAGAATCGAATCCACAGAGACTGGACAATCAAGACAATACGGTTCTCATGAGCTCCTTTTACAAGTTTCAACTAGAGAGGAAAATAATACTTTGGTTTGGTTTGGTAAAATAGCTACTTGAAACGATTTACTAAATGCTAAAAAGGAGGAATGTAGGTTGGATTTTCCCTAAATTTTATCTCAAATACTCGGTCCTTAGAGTGATCCTCGTATTCGTGGTGGACATTTTCGCTAGAAAAGCCCGGTTACAAAATACTCACACCGTTAGATAAAAATCCCATACTCTTAGTACTTGTTGTTTTGTCAATGGTAATCTCTAAATGGACCTTTTCAGGCCTCGATGGAATGTGTAGAGACAAATACTCTAAGTGTTTTTAATACACAAATTAGCTTGCCTACTACTCCAGTGGGCAGAGATTAGCTCACTGTGCCGACCTCACTTTCGTAAGTGTCAAAAGAATTCTTTCGAATCCCCTAGCATCATTCAAGCTCGTGTCACTGCGCTCTACTTATTTCTAAGTTAAGAACTAGACTTTAGATCCTTGCAAGTGATCAGCTTGTTCGCATCCTTGGGTAAATATCGAAAATGAAAGACCAAAACAACAAATATTCTAAGTATAAAGATTACTCAAGCATTTTTGATAAAATCCAGGTACTTCTCCTTCCTACATCCCAAAGGATGTTTAGCCTAACATTTCCGAAGTAAAGAAAACAAAAGATGAAGAATTTCACATAATAAAACTGAAAGTGATTTGCATTAACTGCTCACAGTGGGGAACGAGAAGTCGTCCCTGCACTGTGTATTTCGAACTACAACAGAAAATAAATTACTGAAATTAAATGCTAAGTTACTGCAGTAAATGAAAGCTTACAACTTAAGGAAATGCTAGATAAATTGCAAGATAGATGGATTGTAATAAATGAGACCCAACACCCCTTTTTATACTAAGAAGGAGGTGTTGGTCTTTACACAAAAAGGGTTTTCCAAGGTGCAAGGACTGCAGGAAGATGCAGAAATTAGCTCAAAGGATAAAACTTCAATCCTCCATGTATAGGCCTTTTTACCCAATGGTCCATTAGAAGTCTACTTTTGCAAGTACAAAGGTACAATCATGATGTGAAGCCTTGAGGAACACTTGTAACAGCCAAATCTCAGCTTCACTGTCATTGAACCTTCCTCCTCCAGAAAATTAGATCCCAACTAAAAGTTTCTTTTTGATTTCTTTTTGATCAGCTCGAAGAGTGGGGAACCGGAGTGGGCACTGTATACGTCACTGCGGATGAAAAATCGTGAAAACACCCAAAACTTCCCCAAATAATTTATTAAAGACCATGGTTCACTCCTTTTGCTCGTTTTCGTAAATCATACCAAGAATGGGGGTTTTTAGAAGTGAAATGGCTAAAATTGACAAAATAAAGTGGAAAATAAATGGAAATAATAACTCTAAAAATAGAGTTATCACAACCTCAAACTTAAATCATTACTTGTCCCCAAGTAATAAAAAGAAAGAAATAAAATGAAAAACAATGCATTTGAAACTTTGAGGGACTTACATACTTCTTGACTTGAATGAGCGTTTGATCTCCTTCCTCCGATACTTCCTTCGGTCCGAAACTTGAAAATTTCACTTTTGTGTTTGCCGAAACCTTTCCCTTGTTTACCTTTTGATCAATAGGGCTTTCTTGGATTTGAAGGGTTTATGGCTTTGAATCTTTTCCCAAGGGTTTTGACAAGAATTTCCAAACATGGACCGAAGATCTCGCTTTGAGATTTTTATTTCAAGAAGTGGGTGTTTAGTATTTTGCTATGATAAGAACGTACACTTTCAGTCTTTATTTGGGTATAATGAGTATGGCTATTTTTGTGAGGGTGGGTATTCTGATGGTCCAGAATAGGCACACCATCGTTTTCTGGGAGTGAGCACTTTGATGGTCCAGAAAAGGCACACCATCAATTTTGTTAGTGCTACTCCGATTTTCTTCTGTTTTTGTATTTTTGTGTTTTCTCTTCTTTTTTTTGGGAGGGGGGTACGGCTTACCCACCTCAAACTTGGACTTCACAGTGTCCTCACTGTGAGCAAACTGGAGGTCACTCTGGAAGTTCCCACCTCAAACTTAAAATCTCACAGTGTCCCCACTGTGACATTGAATTAATGAACAAAGGTGGTGGTTTGGGGGTACAAAAAGGATCGTGTTTGGATGCGAAAAATGGCCTATATCATTTCATGGTATCAAGTTGAGATTCGTACTTACAAAAGGGACCTTTTTAAGTTGGAAGCCGAAAGTTGTACCTTGAAATGGAACGAGATCAAACAAGCATTCAAACAACAAATACGTTAGTACCCAAAAGTACCTATCGAGCGATAGGATTTCATGCATTACGAACCAAAATAAGAATTCAGCAAAGTGTCAAAAGCCTAGCCAAAGGCACAAAATATAAAACAAACCGAAATTTAAAATTGTTTTTGAGAGCAAAAGAGTGGAACCAAAGTTTTAACAAACCATTCAACGGGTCGGGGTGGCATCTGGTGAACTGGCGGCGTCATCCTCTTCAAACTCGTCATCACTGGCATTGGTTGGGCAAATATCCTCAGGAAAATCTGGGAGCTGAGCAGCTAGCATTGGGTTGGCCTCTTTCATCATCAGGCCCGTCACCTCATCCCGTTCTCTTGTATACATCCAAAATTTCTGCGTGGCCCGGTTCTGATATCGCTGCTCACTTTCCAGCAACTCGATCCTGTATGTGAGCTTCTTCAAAGCTGCCAAGATCTCTCCCATTTGGTTGCTTGATGATCCGGCCTCGGTTGAATGGAGTGGTGTACGCGGCGTTCTCACAACATGCTCCTCAGCAATGGTCACAGTGGGGTGAACAGTCCCCAATGTGGGGATATCTTCTGTTTGTCCAGCTGGAGGAGTGGCGTCGTACCTTCCCATATTGCGGATGGTTTGTGCGCTGATGTTACTCGTGGAGTCAAACCACTGATCCTCCACCGCCGAGGGTACACCTGCGTCTATCATTAGTAACGTAACGAGGCAAGGAAGGGGCAAGACTACCTTCTTTCTGTTTCGAGCTTGATCTATGGCCGCATGCATAACAATTCCGACGTTGATTTTTCGTCCAGTGAGGAGGCAGTACAACAAAGCACATTTATGCATAGACAATGTGGTATCGTGCGATGTTGGGGACACAGAGGCCCGGAAAAATTGGAACCAAACAGCGGCCTCGGTAGTGAGGGAGCTAGCGTTTAGGCACCTTCTCTGGCCGTCTTTATTCCACGGCTTCCCCTCGACTGCTATTTCGCGCAAGACAAGATCCTCGTCCGTCGGGGTCATTTTCTTTAAAAACTGGGCAAACTCACACACAGCCGGGCTCCTTCTTCCTAATACCCGGTTAATCGCTCCTGGAGTATAGCTTACTTGCTTACCCCGAACTACCACAGTGGGATCCTTTGCTTGAGAGGCCTCGGCGTAAAATTCACGCACTAACGAGGCATTCGCGCGTCGATTGGCTTCAGCCAAAATCGACCAGTCTTGCGCTACAATCCTATTCTTAACAAATGGGTTGGCCTCAACAAACTCATGGTCGAAACCCCTCTCTAACTTCAGTTTCTGTGTAGCAATGCACTCATAGTGGGCAGCCACCTCCGGAGTGGTGAACTGCCTGGGCACCCCACTGGGGGCATGCGCAGTGCCCACTGTGGATTGATGTGGGTTTTTGGTTTGAACTTGGTCATCCCCAACATCAATCTCAACAGAAGATGAACTTAAAGAGGGCTGAAGACTTGTACCTTTCTTTGACGGTTGTTTTGCCGGCCTTTTTGTCGGTTGTTTCAGAGCTTTGGTCACCGCAGACCGGGTGACCACTCCTTTCCTTCTTGTGGCCCGCAGAATTAGGTTCTCCCCACTGTGGGCAGTCTTCCTCACTGTCTCTCTTTCAACACTATCCCCAAGCTTGCGGTATTGTTCCTGATAGTCATCATCAACCTTCCTCTGAAATTCCACTTCTTCAGCAAAAATTTCTGCCTCAGCCCTTTTCCTTTCTTTCTCAAAAATCCTTTCCTTCTCAGCCTTCAACCTTTCTTCTTCCATTCGCTTTTCCTCTTCTTCCTTTCTGATTCTTTCTTCTTCCTCTCGACGCCTCCTCTCGACCTCTTCCTTTCTTTTTCTAATGGCTTCCATTTTCTATTTGAACTCCTCTGCTAACCGCCTCTCTTCTTCTTCGGCTAGAAGTGTCTCGGTCTCGAAATGGGTGATACTGTTGTCTGAGACTTGCGATGATGAAGTAGCCTTTGGGCTTTCGTGCTTTGAAGAACCCTCGTCGGCCGCACCGGAGATGATCGGGTTTTCGCCGGAGACCGGTGGCGGTTCGTTCAGGTCATTGGTGACGGCTTCCGGTGGTTGTTCCTCGGCGGTCCTGCGGCGGACGGCCGCACGTGTGAGTGCATCGGGGTTGGTGTTCATTCTCTTGGTTCTTGCCATTTTTAGGGTTCTGGAAGGGTTTTGCTGGTGGGTTTTTCGTAGAGAGAGAAATGAAGAAGAAAAAGTTTGCTGGGTAAATTTTGGTAGCAAAAGAGGTTAAGGTGGTTTTTGGAAATGTTTTCTTGTCAAAAATGGGGGGAAACCGCCGGTTTTAGGAGAGAGGGAGAGGAAGGACAATGATAGCTTTGCTTGGGAAATGATGAACTATGACAACATGGCCTAAAAGTAGACTTGATGGCAGCAAAAGGTGAAAGCCTGTCAGCATTGGGCCCCAAAAATGGTCCTTTCATTCGTCAGATGGGGAGTGGGGAGTGCAGTGACCTGAGCCTTCCCCACTGCAAAGTACTTTCCTTGATTTTTTTTCAAAAAGTGGCACGTTCTTCTACACACATTAAAACAAACTACCATGCAGAATTAAAAAGACCAAAAATAATAAAAAGACAGCAAATAAGTGAAATAAAATATTTACAAACGGTTGTGACATTGCTTAACCAGAGCGGGATGGAGAGTGGGATGGAATGTGGGCACTCTTGTTCAGAAAGTGCTTCACCCTTTGCCCATTGACTTTGAAGATTTTTCCGGATTGAGGAGCCATTAAGTCCAGAGTTCCAAAAGGGCTTACCTTGACCACAGTGTAAGGCTCTTTCCATCGTGATTTTAGATTTTCCGGAAACATCCTTAACCTTGAATCAAAAAGTAGCACTTTTTGTCCCTCCCCAAACTCTCCATGAGTGATTTTTTGGTCAGGCCACCACTTGATCTTCTCCTTGTTGGTTTTTGCATTTATGTCGGAGTGATGACAAAGTTCTTCTAACTCATTGAGGTAGGCATATTTTAAGTGGGAAGACAATGGCTTCAAATTCAAGTCAGGGGGATTTTTGGATGGTAGTTTGACATGTCTATCTTTGAAATCTAGCTACTCAAAAGCTGCCAAGATCTCGTTACATTCATCCTCAAAAGTGTTATCACTCTCAGATTCGGAGTGCTCACTCTCACTCCTCACTGTAGGCACTGTGTCAAGACGGTGGGTTCCATTAATCGAACTTAAAGCAAAACAGTCTTCGGTTTCCATATACTTAAGGGCCTTGAAGACATTGAAAGTTACCTCTTGGTCATTAACCCGCATCGTGAGTTCTCCTTTGTGTACATCAATCAAAGTACGTCCGGTTGCAAGAAACTGACGCCCTAAGATGATTGGGATTTCTTTATCGGCCTCATAATCTAGAACTAGAAAATCGGCGGGGAAGATAAATTTATCCACTTGGACCAAAACATCTTCTATTTTTCCCTTGGGATAGGCAATGGACCGGTCAGCTAGTTGTAATGTCACGGTTGTGGGTCTAGCCTCTCCAATACCTAACTTGTTAAAAATGGACAGCGGCATCAAGTTGACACTAGCTCCTAAATCACAAAGTGCTTGACCTACTTCTTGTCCTCCTATAATGCATGGAATGGTGAAACTACCCGGGTCTTTCAACTTAGGTGGAATCTTACTTGTTAGGAGGGCACTACATTCTTCGGTCAAAGCCACAGTTTCAAATTCACCCAACTTCCTCTTTTTGTTCAAAATATCTTTTAAGAATTTAACATAGCTTGGCATCTGCTCGAGAGCTTCTACCAAGGGTATGTTAATGTGAAGTTGCTTAAAAATGTCTAAGAATTTTTTAAACTGAACATCGACATTTTTAGGCTTCATTCTTTGAGGAAATGGAATGTTTCGTGGGTCAATCTGAGTTTGCTGTGGTATTGGCTTTGGAACAGTAGTCTTTGGGACAGGTCCAAAAGCGGGAAGGTCAGGGATGTCGGTCCCCACTGTGGGGATTACAGTGACTTGAGGAGTGCCCACTGTGGTGCTCACAGTGGGTTTTTGAGGCGAATCATCAGATTCAAAAATGATATTTTTCAGATCCTTTCCACTCCTTAAAGTTATGGACTTGACATGTTCTGGTCCTTTTCCTATCACTCTAGCTTGCTCGGTATCACTCGGTAACGTTCCTGGTGGTCTATTCTTAACTTCAACGGCTAACTGTCCCACTTGGGTCTCTATATTCCTAATGGCTGCTTGAGTTTGATTCATAAAACCTTTAAGAATCAACTCGATCGATTGTTGAGCCTCAGCTGGTTGGTTGGATCGTGGTTGGTATGGTTGTGGGGACTGCCCACTGTGATGTGGAGATTGCCCACTGTGATGTTGCTGAAATCCCGGGGGATTGTATGGTCTTTGCTGGATGTGACTCGGTCCTTGGGGTTGGAGTCCTTGATTACCGGACCAAGAGAAATTCGGATGATTTCTCCAACCTGGATTATAAGTCTGCGAATAAGGGTTGTTCCTTTGGTTTGTCCCTATGACATTAACAGATTCGGGGTTTGCTGGACAATAGTCGAAAACATGCTCCTCTCCACAAAGGGAGCAGTTATCAGCGAGATGGGTTGCGGAATTGACTTGGCCTCGATTTTGATTTAAAACGATTTTTGTCAAGGCCACTAATTGTGCATTCATGGTTTTGAGTGCTTCGGAATCTATGGTGTTGGTCTTTGACATGGGTGCTCTCGGATTTGACCATTCGGTATTGTTGTTGGACACTTTTTCTAAGATTTGATATCCTTCGTTGTAAGTCATACTCGTAAATGTTCCACCGGCTGTTGCATCTAAGATGATTTTGGCTGCATTGGAAAGACCATTGTAAAAGGTCTCCAATTGGATGCAATGTGGGATGCCATGATGTGGGCACTTTCGAAGTAAATCTTTAAATCGTTCCCATGCATCCGAAACAGCCTCATCTTCCTCTTGCCTAAATAAAATTATATCATTTCGAAATCTAACATTCCTTGTTGGAGGAAAGTATTTTTGCAAAAATCTATCGGCAAGTTCTTGCCAAGTGGTTATCGAGTGAGGTGCATGTGCGTTCAGCCAAGATTTTGCTTTGTCCCTTAATGAAAAAGGGAAAACTCTTAGTCTTAATGCCTCATCACTAACACCTTGCAATTGAAAGGAATCGGTCATTTCTAAAAAAGATTTTAAGTGCGAGTGCGGATCCTCAGATGGCGATCCTCCAAATTGACCCATGGCTTGGATCATTTGAAACATCACCGGTTTGAGTTCAAAATGCGTTGCAACAATATTGGGTCTCAAAATTCCGGAGCTTAAATCACCAACTCCGGAAGTAGCATAGTCCCGTATTTTTCGATCTTTGTTATCGGCAATCGTGATTGTGGTCTCCACTATAGGTGGCGGTACTGCAGCCATGTTCACAGTGGGGATCACAGGAGGTTGTCGATTTGTTTTCTTGCTTCTTCGTGTTTTTCGCAACGTTTTTTCTATTTCGAGATCTATTGGACCCAAATGTTCGAGTTGTCGCCGTGGCATACAATACGAACAGCTTAGAAAAACTAGTTACTCGGGCTCGAACAAAAACTAATGTCTTGAGATTTAAAATCACGCCAGTCCCCGGCAACGGCGCCAAAAACTTGGTACGTGCGAAATGTGTGTTTTAATCGCAGTGGGTTGCAAACTGTCCACAGTGGGAAGTGCAAGTGTACACTGTCCACTATGATCGTCACAGCAAGTAATAGTTGGTAAAATACCAGAATCGAATCCACAGAGACTGGACAATCAAGACAACACGGTTCTCATGAGCTCCTTTTACAAGTTTCAACTAGAGAGAAAATAATACTTTGGTTTGGTTTGGTAAAATAGCTACTTGAAACGATTTACTAAATGCTAAAAAGGAGGAATGTAGGTTGGATTTTCCCTAAATTTTATCTCAAATACTCGGTCCTTAGAGTGATCCTCGTATTCGTGGTGGACATTTTCGCTAGAAAAGCCCGGTTACAAAATACTCACACCGTTAGATAAAAATCCCATACTCTTAGTACTTGTTGTTTTGTCAATGGTAATCTCTAAATGGACCTTTTCAGGCCTCGATGGAATGTGTAGAGACAAATACTCTAAGTGTTTTTAATACACAAATTAGCTTGCCTACTACTCCAGTGGGCAGAGATTAGCTCACTGTGCCGACCTCACTTTCGTAAGTGTCAAAAGAATTCTTTCGAATCCCCTAGCATCATTCAAGCTCGTGTCACTGCGCTCTACTTATTTCTAAGTTAAGAACTAGACTTTAGATCCTTGCAAGTGATCAGCTTGTTCGCATCCTTGGGTAAATATCGAGAATGAAAGACCAAAACAACAAATATTCTAAGTATAAAGATTACTCAAGCATTTTTGATAAAATCCAGGTACTTCTCCTTCCTACATCCCAAAGGATGTTTAGCCTAACATTTCCGAAGTAAAGAAAACAAAAGATGAAGAATTGCACATAATAAAACTGAAAGTGATTTGCATTAACTGCTCACAGTGGGGAACGAGAAGTCGTCCCTGCACTGTGTATTTCGAACTACAACAGAAAATAAATTACTGAAATTAAATGCTAAGTTACTGCAGTAAATGAAAGCTTACAACTTAAGGAAATGCTAGATAAATTGCAAGATAGATGGATTGTAATAAATGAGACCCAACACCCCTTTTTATACTAAGAAGGAGGTGTTGGTCTTTACACAAAAAGGGTTTTCCAAGGTGCAAGGACTGCAGGGAGATGCAGAAATCAGCTCAAAGGATAAAACTTCAATCCTCCATGTATAGCCCTTTTTACCCAATGGTCCATTAGAAGTCAACTTTTGCAAGTACAAAGGTACAATCATGATGTGAAGCCTTGAGGAACACTTGTAACAGCCAAATCTCAGCTTCTCTGTCATTGAACCTTCCTCCTCCAGAAAATTAGATCCCAACTAAAAGTTTCTTTTTGATTTCTTTTTTATCAGCTCGAAGAGTGGGGAACCGGAGTGGGCACTGTATACGTCACTGCGGATGAAAAATCGTGAAAACACCCAAAACTTCCCCAAATAATTTATTAAAGACCATGGTTCACTCCTTTTGCTCGTTTTCGTAAATCATACCAAGAATGGGGGTTTTTAGAAGTGAAATGGCTAAAATTGACAAAATAAAGTGGAAAATAAATGGAAATAATAACTCTAAAAATAGAGTTATCAGTGAGGAAATTGATCTGGGGATTGATGGGGCGATTGATATCCCTCTTCTGTCATTTCTACTTCTGCATCTTCTTCTTCTGCAGCTCTTTCTTCTGCGATTGCTTCCTCTTCTATGGTAACCAATTTCTCAAGTGATTTACCATGCTCTTTTTGGTTTTCCTCCGCTTAGGTTTTGGTGCCCCTTCCTCTGTAGTTTTCAATTTTCTTTTCTTCTTTAGTTTTGGAGAGGAGGGAGGAGCAGAGGAGCCAATTTCTGTGGCATGAGGAGGTGAAGGTTGATCTTCTGCAGCGCTTGTAGAGGTGCCTTCTGCAGTTTTCCTATTTTTTGATTTTGGAGTAGAGGCAGAAGATTTCGAAGAGGACTTCTTTCCCATGAGCTCTGTACGTTTGGCTATGAAGCTAAGTTGAATAGCCATGTGTTTGCTAATTTGTGATCTTTTTCTTTTTGAGTGGAAAGAGGTTCTGCAATCATTGTTCCTAGGGGGACACCTAAACGCGGGGGTGTCATAGGACTCGGTTTTGGAGTTCTATGATCGCGTATATATTCTTCCTTAAGGGTTTTATTCGAGGCATACTTCAGAAGGTTCTTTGACAGAGGTCTGCAGTGTGTGTAGCCATCTACATGATCAGTGGGGGTATTTTTGTTCATTGGGAACCGTTTGGGAATTGGCCCTTCCATTGGCCATTTCTGTATCAACAACAGAGGTTCGAACAAAACTTCCAGTATTCTTTGGAATTGCAGAGGTGGTAGAAACTTAGGATCGTTCTCTTTTACCCTTTTTGTGTTGTTCTTTCTGTCGATGGTGTTGATGATCTCTTGCATCATTATGGTCGCGTAATCCAGTGGGAGATCATAGTAAACCCCATACATGATAGTTAATATCTGATGTGAGCTCTGGTCAATACTGCCTATCTTCCCTGTCAGGCATCTGTTAAGAATTGAGAACAAGGTGTTCCACAGAGGTGGTAATCTGCCTCTGCAGAAGTCATTTCTCTTCCTAAGTGGGGTGTTGTACCCAAGCATTTCTAGGAAACGACAGATCTCGTCGTCTGTTGGTTGCTCTGCATACTTCTTCAATCCAAGAAGACCCCTTGTTGGTAGGTTGAATTGAAGTGAGAACATTGTTCTATTGAACTTGATTTCCAGATGTTCAGATTTGTCAGGTCTTGAAATGTACCCTTTGATAAGAGAATCATCTTTATCAAATCGGCAACTTTGCCAAAACTGGTTCAAATATCTAACTGGAATTTTCTTTGGGGTTCTTGAGAGTAAAGGGAAGAGGATATGATTTTCCATTATGTTTAGAAAAATGGCATGGGCTTCGCCGAAAGCAGTGGGTGAGGGGACCAAATAGCAATTGTTGGATTTGATTGGTAGTACCTTTTCGAAATGATCCTTTGCTATGAAGTTTTGAAAATGTGTGGTCGGAGCAAAGTCTGCTGAATCGCCAGAATCTTCTAGTTCAATATTTTGGGCAAGGTTGGGGTTTTCTGAATGTTCAGAATGAGCAGGTGAATATTCTGGTGAGTTCGCCGGAGAGTGTGCAGGGGAGATAGCTTGAGAAGATGAAGCCATTTGGTAATGAGAATAAGATACTTGCAGGTTTTTGCAGGGTTTCGCCGGAGAAGAATGAGAGTTTGTAAAAAGTTTATGAGAGGGTAAGCTTGGTTTTTATAGGAGGGTAAAACGGTAGAATTCAAAAGAGTAAAAAATATGGCAATGGATTAAAATTTGGAATCCGTACTCAAGTTAGAACGGCGGGTTCAACTTTCCATAGAAAACGTTCCATGTACGCCCAATGAAAATGGGACACATAGGCCATGTCAGAAGATGACAGGATGTCGTGCGCGGCCCATTAATGCTAGGCGCGTGGGGTTGTTCTTAGCCACATGTGATTCACTCTCAGTAAAAGTAACCGTTATTACTACAGAAATGCCCAAGTAACAGATTGACAGAACTTCTGTAGTTTACAGAAGCTCTGTGATCTTGAAAATCTTTGATGTTTATCCCTTTCTCATACATCTCATTGTTATCATGACTTCTGTGGGGTTCTTCTTTAACCAAAAAGTTTGTAAAGGCATTGGAGAGGATCAATAGGATTTTTAGTTAAGAGTTTTTACTCGCAGAGGTTTTGTGGCTCTGTTGGAACTTGCAGAAGCTCTGTGAGGGCCAGCAGAAGCTCTATGAGGGAAAAAATCTCATAACAAAAATTCTATTAAATTTTATGATCATCCAATTTTTGATCTGTTTTAAGAGATGTTTTTCGGACATATTTGAAAGTTGGTGTCCGAGAAAACTGTTATGAAAAAAGTTTTGTTCGTGAAGGTCATGGTGTATGTATTCGGTTTCCGAGATAACATTCCAAAAGATCGATAGAGGGTTAATTTGTGATCACAGAGCATATTTCTGGCAAAACCTCTGTTGAGCTCAGCAGAAGCTCTATGATCTTAAATTTCTTCTAATTCGAATTTTATGAAACTTTTTGAGCTTTTGATTTTTGAAATGTTATTCTCAGTATATTTAGGACATATTTGACAATTTGTATCCTAGAAAACTGTTTTCAAAAATCTTTTGTGCGAGAGACATACCTTTTGGTTCTTCTTTTCTCGGCAGTGATGTCTGACTTCTGTCGATATAGATTCATCGACATTCTTCTTTGGCTTTCCCTTGAAAGTTTTACCTCTGTAGATCATTTCAGGGTCCCTTTTTGCTCCCCCTTGATCTAATCACCTCTGTAGATCAAGTAATTTCCTTTTTCTCCCCCTTGTCCTATGCTTGGATCAAACAATGATAAGTTTTGCATAGAACATAGGTCATGTTTTCCAGAGGTTCTGTAGGGGTCGTCAGAGGTTCTGAGTAGACCCACAGAAGCTCTGAGATTTCAAGATTTATTTATGATTGAGAATTTACATACATAAATAAATCAATTAAAGCAATAAGTAAAATAATAGAAATATATACATATTTACAGAAGATAAAGCTATACTTACAGAGGATTTTCACGTCATATTGATCATTCCTAACTTACCCACCAAGAAATTGAATCTTTTCTCATCTAAAGCTTTGGTGAATAAGTCCGCGAGTTGGTATTCTGTGGGCACGAAATGCATCTCGATTGTACCGTATTCAACATGATGTTTCAAGAAATGGTATCTTATATCGATATGCTTGGTTTTTGAGTGTTGCACAAGATTGGCAGATATAGCAATGGCACTTTTGGAATCACAGAAGATGGGTATTTTGAATAGGATGTGGCCGTAGACTTTTAGCTGAGTCTTCATCCATAGAACCTGAGAACAACAGCTTGCAGCAGCAACGTATTCAACTTCTGCAGTGGATGTTGAGACACAATTTTGCTTCTTGGAGGTCCAACTGACTAGTTTACCACCTAGGAATTGACAACTCCCAGAGGTACTCTTTTTGTCGAGCATGCATCCTCCATAGTCTGAATCTGTATAAGCTTTAAGACTAAAACCAGAGTTCTGTGGATACCAGAGACCGAGATTTTTGGTCCCCTTTAGATATCTAAAGATTCTTTTCACAACATCATAGTGTGATTTCTTAGGATTAGCTTGATAACGTGCACAAAGACATGTGGCATGCATAATGTCAGGTATGCTTGCAGTTAAGTATAACAGAGATCCAATCATGCCTCTGTAGAGAGTGCATTCTACAGAGATGCCATCTGGATCTAAGGATAACTTATTTCCAGTGGCCATTGGAGTTTTCATTGCAGAGGTATCAGAGAGGCTATACTTGAAAAGAATGTCAGAGACATATTTGGCCTGATTTATAAAAATTCCCTCTGATGTTTGTTTGACTTGGAGTCCGAGGAAGAATGTTAATTCTCCCATCATACTCATTTCAAACTCACTCTGCATGAGTTTTTCAAAACTTTTGCACTCTTCTGTATTAGAAGACCCAAAAATTATGTCATCCACATAGATTTGTACAAGCATTATTTCACTGTTTTTACGTTTATAGAATAAGGTAGTATCAGTTGTACCTCTGTCGTAGCCATTTACTAGAAGGAAGGTAGAAAGTCGTTCGTACCATGCTCTTGGAGCCTGTTTCAGTCCGTACAGAGCCTTTTCAAGGTAGTATACATGCCTTGGGAACTTTGAGCTTTCAAACCCTGGTGGCTGATTTACGTAAACCTCTTCTTGGATTTCACCGTTGAGAAAAGATGATTTTACGTCCATCTGATAGACTTTAAAACCTCTGTGAGCTGCGAAGGCTAAGAATATTGTTATTGCTTCGAGCCGTGCAACAGGAGCAAAAGTCTCATCGTAATCTATGCCTTCTTCTTGTCTATAACCCTTGGCCACCAATCGTGCTTTGTTTCTGATGACCACTCCATCTTCATCCTTCTTATTTCTGTAGACCCACTTAGTCCCAATGGCCTGTTTCCCTCGTGGCAGAGGTACTAAAGGTTATACTCTGTTACGCTCAAACTGCAGAAGTTCTTCTTGCATGGCGTCTACCCAGTTTGTGTCATCTAGGGCTTCAGAAATCTTCTTTGGTTCTATCACACTAATAAAATTTGTAAAGAAACAAAAATTAGCAGTGGCAGACCTGGTTTTTACTGAGTCAGAAGGTTCTCCGATTATTTGGCTTGGAGGATGGCTTTTTGTCCACTGAGTGGTGCGTGGAAGATGGTCATCAATATCATCGAACCTTTCTTCAGAAGCTTCTTGTGGATCTTCTTCTTGTGTAGCCTCTGTCGTTCTTCTTGCCTTGGTAGTTGATTCTGCCATTTGAGGAATGATTGGTATGAGTGGTGGTGGAGTTTGTTCCTCTGCGGACGTATAGTCTTGGTCCTCAAATTCCTCTGTAATTGGTTCTTCTGTGGATTGTGGAGTTTGTTTTTCAGCAGCTTCTGTGGTCGTTTTTCTTGATGTTTCATCTTCTGCATTTTCTTCTTCGGTATTTGCATCTGTAGTATTTATAGAAGAAGATGAAGCATGATTTGGACCAGTTAGAGTCATACCTGTAGGATTTTGTTCAACAGAGGATGGTTCTTCAGAAACTCTGATGGTTCCAACAGAAGGATCAATGTAATCGTGGAACATCTCTAAAAATAGAAGATTCAAGTCTTCTTTCGTTTGCGAGATGCCAGAGGTTTCTCTTTTAAGTTCGAGTTCTGAACTAATTTGCTCAAAAGTCTTTTGGAATGAATCATCAAAAGAAACATTGATACTTTCTATGATTTTGCGAGATCTTGTAAGGTATACTCTGTAGGCTTTGGAAGTGGCAGAGTATCCAATGAATTTTCCTTCGTCAGCTTTTACCTCAAACTTTCCTCTGGAATCTCTGTCGTTTAAAACAAAGCATTTACATCCAAACACATGGAAAAACTTGATGTTTGGCCCCCTTTTGTTGATCAGTTCGTAAGGAGTCTTGATGTGTCTTTTCACAATGGTTGACCGATTCTGTGTGTAACAAGCGGTAGAAATTGCTTCTGCCCAAAAGTTCATCGGTAATCCGCATGCTGATAGCATAGTTCTTGCGGCCTCCACGAGCGTTCGATTCTTTCTTTCTACTACGCCGTTCTGCTGTGGAGTGCGTGCGGCAGAGAAGTTCTGTGATATTCCTTCCGTAGAAAGATAGGCTTCAATGACAGAGTTTTTAAATTCTGTGCCATTGTCACTTCTTAACTTTTGTATTCTGCATTCATAAAGAACTTGGATTCTTTTCATTAGATTAATCAAGATGATTGGAGCATCCGATTTCTTTCGAACAAATTCAACCCATGTGAAGCGCGAATACTCATCAATTAAGACAAGTATATATATTTCTTGCCACCTAGGCTCTGTATGGCAATGGGACCGCAGAGGTCGACATGAAGCATGTACAGAGGCCTAGTGCAAGACACATATGTTTTGCCACTGTGGGAAGCTCTTCTGAGTTTTCCCATTTCACAGGCAGAACACAAGTGATCCTTATTAAATTTAACATTAGGCAAACCTTTAACTAGATCAAGTTTGACCAGTTTATCCAATGTGTGAAAGTTCAACTGACAGAACCTGTTATGCCATAACCAGACTTCTTTACTTTCGCAAGCTACAAGGCAAACTTTGTCCTTGGTTGTTGAACAAAAGTTCATCAGATACAGATCACCTTTTCTTTCGGCTCGCAGAAGTTCCATTCATGTGTCTTCACTTTGCAGAGAGCAGAAAGTCCTTTTGAACAAGACATCAAATCCTGTATCACAGAGTTGACTTACACTGAGTAGGTTGTGTTTAAGGCCATTCACATATGCAACTTTGTATACAGATACGTTTTCCTTCTGTATGACTCCATAGCCTTTGATGTGTCCCTTCTTGTTGTCTCCAAAAGTTACAGATCCACCATCGTGTGTTTATTTGTACGTGGATAGTAAACTTCTGTCGCCAGTCATGTGCCTTGAGCATCCGGAGTCAAGATACCAAATTGGCACATACCGCTTTCGTAAGACAATCACAGAGACTTAGGTACCCATATCCATATGGGTCCAATATTGTTAGAATTTTTCAAGTTTGCCTTAGCATTCTTGAAATACATTTTATCTTTTGTAGAAAGATCAGATTGTTTCTCTCTAGGTTTTGACTTTGGAGTTTTAATTTTAGTGGAGAGTAAGCAATCTGGACTTGAGAAGTGATTTTTCAATTTGAACATAAGATCAAAACAATGACAGTATTTAATATGAGACGTGATTTGTTTGAACTTTTCATTGAATTTCTTGAACTGAGCCACAGAGGCATTACATTCTTTCTTAACATTAGATTTCTTATTACAAGAAGATCTATGAATACTAGAATGTTGTTTGCAAAAATCTTGTTTAGGTCCTGCCTTCTGTGAGTCTCTTCTGTGGTGAACGTCTGTCTTCACTGTCACAGAGGAAAGATATTTGTTAGCTTCAGGCCTTAAAGGTTTTGAAAATTTTGAGCTTTTAGGATTTTCATAGGCCTTTTTAAGATTATTAAGCTCTGTAGAGGTTTTGACTTGTATACACATTTTGAGAAAATCTGGACAGATAGGTATCTCTGTGATTTTCTCTTTTGGAGAAATTGTTCTGTTAAGAACCTCAGAGGAGAACTTAACATCCTCTGTGTCACAGTGAACTATCCCTGATTTAGAATCAGTCTCTGAGTCGTCAAGGGTTGAATCGTCCTCATATACAGAGGTTGAGTCATCTCTTTCGACAGAGGCTGGATTTTCTGAGCATGTATCGTACGAGCTTTCTTCCTCTGTAGAATAACTTTCATTGATGGCAGAGGTTTCTGATGAGATCTCTTCAGCGAGAATTTGATCTATAGAAGATGTACAGAGATTTTCTAAAACATTTGATTTCAAAACTTCCAAAATTTCTATTTCAATTGATCTTTTAAGTTTTTCTTCTGAAAAGATGGGTTTAAACTCAGGAGCTTTTGCAGATAATTTCTTTTCGACATCTAACATACAGACAAAAGCAACCTGTGTTTGAGTCTCTGGTTTACCAAACTTGAAGATACCAATTTGATTTTGTGTTTTCAGATATTTCTTTGGTTTGATTCCTCTATTGACAGAGGTTGAAGATGATGAATCTGTGTTTTCAAACCACACATTGATCATCTTCGTATGTTTCCTTAAGTGAGGTTTTGCAGATATTTTAACCCTTTTACTTACAGAGAGTAAGTTTGGAAAAGATGGTTTATTTGTATTTCCTATTACAAACAGGGAAGACAGAGGTTTAAGTCTTTTGCCTTCAACACCTAGAGTAATATCATCGTACCCTGTACCTCGTCTTCCTATTTGTGAGTTTACTTTCTCATACACCTTCTGTGCATCTTTATAGTTTTTAAGTAAAACTACTCTTCTGAGTAGATCTTGCCAAAGTACCTCTCTTTCTCTTTGAAAGTATTCTTTGAGAGCTTTTATGTCCGTTGTTTCACTCCTAGAAACTGAAAGCTCTTTAGTTTTGGTTTTTAAAGCAGAGGTTAATTCAGAAATTTGCCTTTTTAAAGGATCTACATTTTTGCTCCAATATTTTTCTACTCTTTCCTTTTCTTCAAAAATTTTGGCTTTTTCTTGAGTGAGAAGCCTTACTTCTCTCTCATTAAAGGTGAGTTTTTTTTTTTGAATGCTTTCATTTATCTCTTTTAGTTCAATCAGTTCAATGTTAACTTTAATTGAATCATTATCTACAGATTTAATACAAGAGGTAGAGTTTAAAATGGATACCTCATTGTCAGTGTCGGAGTCGACTTCTGCCATGCCACAGAACAAGGCATTTGTTGTGAATTCATCATCAGAGGTAGAGTCTGACTCGAAGTCCTCCTTATTTGCTTCAGAATGCCCTTTGTTCGCCATCAGGGATTTTTGCCCATAATATTCAGCCTTCTTTTTGTAAAAAGTTGAGTCCTTCTGTGGGCGATTTTGTCTACTTCTGCATTCTTTTGCGAAATGGCCTGGCTTGCCGCAGTTGAAGCAACCTTGGGAGGTGTTTCCAGTTCGATCGTCGGACTTCTGTTGGTCTCCACCTTTCTCTGTTCGGCATTCGTTTGCATAATGACCAGACTTACCACATTTGTAGCATTCTTGTGTGTGGCCTACCTTGTCAACTGACCTCTGTCGGTCATTTCCTCTGTAGTTTCTGTCGCTCAACCTCTGTTGGTCATCATTTCTGTAGTCTGACCTATGTCGGTCACTTGATTCTTCTATTCTTCCATCATCTCTTCTATCTCTCTGGTTGTTTCTGCTATATCTGTCATTTCCAAAATTTCTTTGGTTACCTCTGAACTCTTTTGTCAATAGAGCCAATGATTTAGCTAATGACGCAAGAGTTATTTCTTCCTCTATCAGCTCGTCTTCTTCGCTATCAACCATCACTATCTTCTTCTTCTCCTTCTTCTTCTCCTCTGTTGCTCTCTCATTTCTCGGTATCTCTGTAGCCTCTGTTGATTTACTAACCAATGCATATGGTGCAATGGATATTGTTTTAGCCTGTGCTATTTGAGGCTCTTGTGCAGCTAGTGTTCCATAGAGATCAGAGAGTGTCCATGAGTCTAGATCTTGGTTTGTTTGTAAAGACATAGACAGTTGAAGCCACTCATCATTCAGGCTCTTTAGAAACATGACGTTATTTTCTTCCGAGGTTCTGTGAATGCCAGACTTTCTGCATTTGTTTATGAGAGAGTTGAACCTGTCGTACGTTGTTTGCAGAGATTTTGTTGCAGAGGCTCTGAATGCATGATATTCATTTATGTACTGTGCCCTTCGGTTCTTCTGTGTTTTAGCACCCCCTTCCAACTGTCTTTCTAATTCTTTCCAAAGATCGTGCGCAGTTTCGCATGCATCTAAGGATTGAAAAAGCTCGTTGGGGATAGCCATTATCAAGATTCTTTTTGTTTTCTGTGCAACTTCATCTTCTGCCTTATCTTCATTTGACCATTCTTCTTTTGGCTTTGGTTTTTGATGTTCAGGGATTTCAGGAGATTCATCAGTAGCTGGTACTCGTGGTACTACTATCATGGGAATAGGAGGAAGGTTGTAAAGATATTGTACTAGATTTTTTTCAGTACCCTCAAAGAAATGAACCATTCTTATCTTCCGTTGAGGATACTCATCTCGTATGAGAGTAGGAGGCTTGGTGAGTGAACCAGCAGCAAAGAAGTTATTTGTATTTGTCATTGTTAAGGTTCTGAAAAATAGTATGATTAAAGAGTCTAATGATCTGGAAAGTTTTCTGGGTTTGAACAGTTCCCAGAGTACACTTTAATGGAGTTTTAACCTAGAAATGAGGAATAGGTTAAAAAAGGAATGATGTCTATCACTAATCTTGTAACAAAGAGGATCACTACATATTGAAAATCAAGCATAGCTCTGATACCAATTGTTGGTTCCCGTTTTGTTTAAACAAGATTATCAGATCTATTAGTTCAAGTTTGAGTTTGATGCGAAAGCGTATTTGAAGAACTAACATATATGTTTGATAGATTTAGAACACGATATAAATAAACAGTGAACAGGAAATAATATCTCAAAGTTTACTGAATATATATATATATTAAGAACAGATTCAAGAACAGTGAGTAAGCAAAGCTTTAAAACAGATATGACTCTCAAAGTGTTTAAGCTATGTGTTCTTGATGTTTTTCTCTCTTAATTCTTGTTAGGAAGAACTCAACATGAGTCTTCCTTATATACTACTCTAAGGGGACCATAAAGCATAAGCTACTATTCATAACGGATGGTATGAATAGTTGAACGGATGGTATGAACAGTTTGGACGTGCTGTATTGCATTTAATGCAACAGACGTCTATTATGTACTAAGCCCTTATGAATCCAATCAGAATTTGACACGTGGAAGTTGGACAGGGCATGCTACCATGCAAGTTGATAAACAGGTCCAGTGGCAGTAGAAAGATATTATAAATATCTTTGAAGTCTTTGAAGAGGATCACAGAGGCTCTGTAAAGTATTACAGAGGTTCTGTGGTCTAGTCCTTTGTAGAGCAGTCTTCCCCGGATTCCGAGTCATTGGTCTTCTTTGCGCGTATGACAGAGCTTCTATAGGGTGCCTTTTTGGCTTCTGTAGCTTCTTGACCTTGATCTCTCGGTAAGTTCGGCAGAGCCTCTGTAAGAGGCTTTCTTCACTTAGCCTATTTTTCACTACTTCTAAATACTTCTATGATTAGGAAGATTGAAGCTAACAAGATTTGTTGCTGGAATTAGAAGGTTCATCTTGTGAAGATTAAAGGTATGTAACCTCTTAATCTATCCTTTTTGTTTAGATAAAGTTTTATGTAAGTTTTTAGATAGGTTTTGATGATTTATGAATGTTATGGGAAATATGAGCATATGGTTAGGTTATGTTAATAGTCTTAAACATATCTGCATATTTACAGTAACATGCATAGCTTAAAAGATTAGATTTATGGGTTAAGTATGAACTCAGTTGGTTGAGACATGCATGTATGTAGCAGTAGTGGGTTACGACATTGTTGAGTTTTGCGACATTCATGAGTATCGCAACCTTGAGTTGCGACACGCTCATTGGTATCGCAACAGTGGGTTGCGACTTAAGGTATATCGCAGCAGTTGGTTGCGATATGTGGCAATATCGTAACAGTTGGTTGCGATATGGAGAGATATCACAGTAGTTGATTGCGATATGGTACTATGTCGCAATAGTTGATTGCGATATGGGTTGTGTATTGCGACATGGGGTTATCGCAATAGTTGATTGCGATATGAGTCGAGGATTTTGGAAATTATAGAGATTTTTAGTCTTTAAAGAAATATTTGTATTTATGTGGTACAGATTCAGTGAAATTGGGATAAAAGAATTGGAGTGCTTGGTAATAGCTTGGAAGGATTTTTGGTGATAAGCAAAACAGGTGAGTTTTACTTAAAAATGTTTTTAAACTGGAATACATATATGTGTGTATTGGATATGTGATTGATGATGTGTTTATATGCTTATGTTGGAAATATAATATGTTGAGATGTATATTATATTTACATGAGTATATTGGTCGGGCTTAGAACCGGTGGTGTTGGCTGTAATACTCGTACGGCGGTGTTGGCTGTAATTGTCGTACAACGGAGTTAATTTATTAGTTGGCTTGCAACCAACTAATATGGCCATGGAAATGAGGAAGGAAAGTACACGAAGTGTGAGTTCTAATTGATATCTGTGATTGTGTTATGTAAATGGTTTCAAGCTAACCGGGATTTTCTCACTTAGACAATTAGGTCTAACCCTCATTTTGGTTTAAAATATGTATTCCAGGTCGTGAAGCAAACAAAGACAATTGATAGGAAAGATATAGGAATTTCTTTTGAAGAACCATGAAGCATTTTTGTATCTATCTTGTTTAGTAGTTATTATGTAAAAAGTTTGTAATGAAAGACTTATTTTGTTAAGCTAAGGGACCGTAAATGAAATATGATGTATCTTTGTGGTGAAATTATGTTATGAAATATGTGTTATTTGTATGTTTAGGAATCCGGGTTGTTACAGATGGTATCAGAGCCCTAGTTTATGGGATTTAGGTATTCGTATCTGTACCTAGACTTAAACTGCATGCGAAGTAGGATGTCCCTAATAATTTTAGAAACCTTGGGATGTTAAATATAAAAAGGTAAAAGGAACATCATGTAAGGTAATTGTAGAATCCAGATCCGTGCAACGATTATGTTTGTGAAATCAATAATAATAAACAGTAAGAATACGATTTCAACTGGTCATCTCTGATTAATGCTTTCAATGTAGAGAGAATTACAATACGAATAGAAAGAAAGCAAATGAGACAACTAGCTAATTTTCTAAGCTAATTGCACTTTAAATACGTTGGGCCCGTGGTAACAAGCCCACTGCCCGTTCACTATGGACTAACTTTAAACAATTACAATTCAAACCCTTGAACTTAAAATCAACATAAATTCTACCCTAACAATCTCCCCCTTTGATATGAAGTTCGAATTCGCGCTCGATCTCTTGCCAGTTGAATACGTATCGTTTGCGCAACGCGAAGTGAACCTCGAAGAATCTGATGGCGTGGCGGCAGTCGAGACGTTCTTCAACCATATCCAAAGCAGTCTGAGCAGTTCTTTCATTCAGATTGGGTACATAGGATACCTTTGGATTTTCGGATTCGTGCTTGATGATCTTCCGAAGATCGTCTTGAACTTTGAGCAGTGTGCCGTCGCAAAATCGATCTACCTGACTGAACCTCATAAACTTCTTTTCTTTCTGAGCGTTGAGGAAGACGATCCCAAATTCCGGTTGAAACTGCATCGCATTCTCGGGATACATTGACAGTTCAGGAGCTTTCATATTTGGTTTGAGCAGATTTACCTTCTTCGCTCGGTTCTCGATTGCCATTTGAAAGTCCGTATGATTATAGATCATAATAGAACGGACGAGGAATCGACGAACCGTTTCGAGCGCCTTTGTTACAGCAAGCGGTCGGATGGTTCTGGTGCGAAGGTCTCTCAGAATAACCAGGAGGTCAAACGGATGGAGATGCTTAAAGTCAGCTTCAGAAAAAATCCATTCTTTTCCGTCTTCACGTCGAACAGTGAATACGGGAAAGACGATCTTCATAATTTTGTTTGACTGAATCTTTAGCACCTCTGAAATTTTATGCTTAGTTAGTACCTGGTCTCTCGGGAGACACCGCTTCATGGCTTCTACGTATCGGAGTTGGCGTGCTGTATCAGGACTGTAGATGCCAAGACAGAAGGTCGGCTCGATCGGGCGAATTCGGTGAACAAACAGCTTCTTCAGAGATTCCTCCAGATGAGGAATGAGGACCTTGATCTTCTCCCAACGATTTTGTTGCTGAGGAGGGGAGGAAGATCAGGAGCTTTCGTTTGCTGAGGAGATGTCGGGATTTCTGTATTTGATCTTTCGAGTTGATCTGTAGTCTTAGCGGGTTGAGTCGAGTGAACGGGAGTCGTACCATAGAAGTTCTGAAGCAGAAACTGGTCGTAATCAACGTTGTCGTCTTCATCAGTGGGAAACACCAAGTTTACCTCGAAGTTTACGGCTCTGGCAGCTTTTTCGTACAATGCGTCTTCTGTTTCCGGGTTGGTTTCACATGCAGGACAATCATGGTGAGCGTCGGCATGTCTGATGGTTCTTGTGCGACCAATTCCTGTGTTGTACCCTCGGGCTTTTCAACCGTTGGGGCTTCGTCATCTGAAATATCCATGTCGATGACCATCTGTGCTAATGGCAACTCGGCTTCGGGTGTTGCTGTTGAAGTTTCTGCAGTTGGGGGTTCCTGTTGAACCACTGTTGTAATTTCGGCAGTCACGATCTGGACGGTCTCGGTTTGGCGTAGACGCTTCTCCCCCTCACGGTGATCAGGATCATCCTGGTCATCGTGTTTGCGTTTGAGACCGCCGGCTTGACTCTTACAAGTGTCTTCTAGTGAGCGGACCCTCTCAGACAGCGTGGCAAGCGCTTTGTTGTAGTCGTTGAGGGATGAGTCAATGGCGTCAAGGTGTGAGGTGATGGACGAAGATGGAGCAGTGACCTGGGATCGAAGAACTGAGATGAGGTCTGCTTCGGTTGAGGCGGTTGTATCGGATTCCTGGAGCAGTTGGGCCAGAAGCATTGTCTTTAAGGTATCCACCGAATAGATAGGTTGAACAAATGTCGGTGGATGTGGTGGTGCGGTTTCGGCTTCAACGAACTTTGCTTTACCTTTGATGGCTTTGGCGATCTCGTCGGTGACATGCTGTTCCAGTGCCTCGCGGACAGCCTTGAGGGTGCTGTCCAGGGACCCTTGCGACACATAGTCGGGGTGAATAACTCCGGGACCACTTAGGTTACCCGTTGAGGCGTCTACCACGGGGGTAGAGCCACCTACGTTCACAGTTGGCGTGATGTTAGATGTGATAGGATTTCTCGCCGATCCTTGTGTTTCACCAAGAGGTGAAGACACTACGGTGGTTCCGGTCGTGTCACGAAGAGTCTCGACTTGGTGTTGCTCAGCTTCGAGTGTCCTAGCCGAAGAATGTTCAATATCAAAAGGCGCTAGACTCGATGGTGCACGAAATGAAGGCGAGACCGGGGGCTGCTGGTCTCTTATTTCAACACCAGCACTCTCCGAATGAGAGGCCGGTGGAAGTTGTGCTTGTTCCCCGTGTAATATTGAAACATCCGTCTGTCGTGAGACGGATGAGTGGATGAGGGGGTCGTACAAATGCTCCGCTGGGTCCACGGAGTCTTCTTCAATACCCCGTCCCAACGTATGAGACGGGATAGCAGATGTGGCTACCCGGATATCGCTCGTTTGGGGACGCTCAGGAGCCTCATTATCTTTACGGCTCAATCTTTCCTGGTTCAACTTTGAACGCAGTTCTCTCCGGCTCGCATGTCCTAACTCCTCTATTTGGTCTCCCTCAGATGTCCTAGTAATAGGTCCGGTTCCAGAATGTGGTGGAGATTCAAGAGGGATGCCAACGGTAAAATCAGGGTTGGGTCCGATACCGTGAGGTATTTGTCTCAGGCGTATGTTTCGGTCGGTATCGGATTCCGTGGAGTCAGATTCCACGTCTTCAACATGGTGAGATGGTGAAGGGGGTTCGGTGATATAAGGCTCAGTCGAGTGATGTAGTATTGGTTTAGAGGATGGACCGGCTTGGGCTGAGCTGGAACCAGGTTGCGATTCCACTGCACCACCTACTCTCGTTCCCCTTTCTCTCACAACTAACGTTCCCCGCCCGACAGCACCTGCTTGTCGGGCCCGTCCACCTCTCACTCTCGGACCCTCACGTCTCTCGGGTCTAAGTCCCTGGGCAGGTCCCTCCGGCACTGGCTGTACCATGGGATTCCCTAATGCTTCCTTATATGCTACTACCCCTGGTGCAGTGGGATCAGCGATGGCTAGTAGGGCGGCAGGAATGGGCGAGGCGACCGGATCGGATGGGTTAAGGATCACCATGAATTGTAAATGGTGATGGGGATATACCGGATGGTTCAGGCGGCGAGGAATGGCAGGATTCGCGTCCATGTGTTGACGCACCGCCAACGAAAGGAAACGCGGATACGGAATAAATTTCTTCTGTTTGGAACCTCCGATTTGGCGAATAGTCGCGACGAGCTCCCTCCAAATGATCATCGCGATGAAAGGCAGCGGTTTAGGATTGTAAAGAGTGTGTACCATATCGGAGTGAGGTACTTGCGATTGAAAGCAGATGGCCGGTTGAGGTCATGATTGTATCCAAGGGCGCGGATTTGAGCGCAAAGCGTGTCATCATTTACGGCAGAATCGTACCGTTCATTATTGTTGGCGGTGGCCTCCGGAAGTGTTAGAAGACGGCGGAATGAGTCCGGTGTGAGCATGAAAGGATGGTTATCGATCTGAGCGGTGATCGACTGCGAGTTACCGGCTGTGACGACTCGGGCGGTGAGCCATACCTGTAGAACGTACAGGACTGGGACATCGGCTGTGCTGGTGAGGGCCTCACGGAGAGGGTGATTCATGAGAATGTCCAGGAGCACTCGATGAAGTGGTTGGGGCCTGAACAAGGTCGTGTCCAGGTGGTGATTATTGGCCTCCAGTTCAGTGCTATGGTCAGGGTGTACCAGGGCAGCGTCGGCTTCCTCGTTAATGATGTCCTCCTCTTGAGGTATTTGCGCTTGAGGAGGCTGTTGTTGGACTCCTGGTTGTTCGTGAGGGTGTTGATGTTGATCCGCCATAGATAATCTGTAGAAAAACAGCACAGTTAGTGATTGAGTCGGATAATCAAATGTCGGTACGTACCTTCGTCGGGATTGGCTCAATCTGAGACAGATCGAGGACTGGTAGTGACAAAGCAGGTATGGAAAGAACACAACAGCAGAAGTGTCCGGATAAAAGGGCCAAGTTGTCCGGACAAAACATGGTGTCTGGATAACACATGGTGTCCGAATAAGGTAAGCAAGTGTCAGGTTAAAATGGGATTATCCGAAAATGGCCGGACAACATGATTGTTCGGGTGGTCAAGGAGTCCGGATGAAGACGGTTTCCGGGTGCACAACGTTTCCGGTAATCATTAAAATCCGGACACCAAACTACCCGGTAGTTGAACTTACCGGAAACCCTAAGGTTTCCGGACAACTAGGTCTCCGGGTGTTGGTTGTGTCCGGTTAAATCATCATAGGCATGATGTTGTCCGGACAAGTTGAATGTGTCCGGACGAATGCGTATTTGTCCACAAAGGTTACCAGGGGATCCCAAGCACATTTTGGGTTTCATTGTAGTTGTCTATAAGGGAACAACAGCGATTGTGAATAGTGACAACTCTCTAATCGAGTCCAGTGGTCCTAAATGGCAAGAAACCCTTAAGAGATGTCGGCCACAGTTGGATCGACCCAATCAGGGGTCGATTTGTGGTGCAAAGTGTGTGAAACACGCAGATAGTTGACGAGTAGTGATAGTCGAGGAGCGTACCTGAATATGGAGACTGAAAACACCGTGAATCGAGAAGTGGAAGAGAGTCCGAGCGAGAGAGAAAAGAGGTCGGGGTTTTAGGGTTTTAGCGCGATTTTCCGGATATAGAAAACTAAGGGAGTCCGTGTACGTATATATATACGTGGGTGGAGTCCGGGTAAGATCCGACCCGGATATCCACCCGGTCCGGATTGTATCCGGATTCGAGAGTTGTCCGGGTGCGCTAGTTATCCGGATGTAAGAGTTATCCGGATGAGGAAGGTGTCCGGACGTGAGAGTTATCCGGATGTGAGAGTTGTCCGGATGACTCTGAATAATCCTTTTCCGCGAAGAATTTTAGGAATGTGTGCTGGAAAGGAACTTCCTCTCGCTCCCCCTTAAGCGGAGCATGGGCATATCCTTGCTCCCCCTCGGATAGTGCAGTAGAGTGCAGTGGAGGGATCCGACACACACAAACTTGTAGACTTTTAAAGAGTTAAACAACTATTGCCGCTCCCCCTCAAGTGTTGACTATAAAACACACACACGCAGGAGTGCCCACACACACAAAAACTTTTGATATTAAAGAAAACTGTGTGTGACGCTCCCCCTCAAAGTATGAGGAAACTTACCTGATATTGCATTGTGCTCCCCCTGAACACCAGAATAGTTGGTGAAAGCACAGAGATAGTGAAGGAAAATATAGACGACGGTAAGAAATAAATGGAAACACACGAAGAAAGAGTGAAAAACAAACGAAATCTACCTAATAAATACCTAGACTAAATCTAGCGGTGTAATTAGAACAAGTAGAATACAAATGCGAGGAAGTGTGTGCTCATGCATCAGGATGTTAACCACCGGATGATGAGGAGACAGTTACTCGTATATGTATGGAACTTGTAATGGGCACACAGTCGGATTACGTCTTTAGATTTAGCATACCTAGCTTGAACACAAGCGTTTTAAAGCGTGTTTCGTCCAAGGCTTTGGTAAAAAGGTCTGCTAACTGATGTTCAGTATTTACGAAGTAGAGTTCGACTGTACCTCTTTCGACGTGATCCTTAATGAAATGATATCGAACGTCGATGTGCTTCGTCTTTGTGTGTTGGACCGGGTTGCTTGATATAGCAATGGCGCTCTTTGAGTCACAGTATATCGGGACCTTGACATACGTGAACCCGTAGTCTTTGAGTTGTGTCCTCATCCAGATGACCTGGGAACAACAGCTTGCGGCGGCCACGTACTCTGCCTCGGCAGTTGACGTTGATACGCACTGTTGTTTCTTCGACGCCCAGCTTACCAGGCTATCTCCCAAGAACTGAATGTGCCCCGAGGTGCTCTTGCGGTCCAACATGCATCCCGCGTGATCCGCATCCGAGTAAGCAGAAAGTCCAAAACCTGTCTCTTTCGGGTACCAAAGGCCAAGATCAGCAGTACCACGTAAATAACGAAAAATACGTTTAACAGCATTGTAATGAGACTCTTTAGGGTTGGACTGATAACGGGCGCAGAGAAATGTCGAGAACATGATGTCTGGTCTACTGGCAGTTAGGTACATTAAAGAACCGATCATTCCCCGATACAATTTGGAGTTGACAGCCTTTCCGTTAGGATCGGTGTCAAGCTTTGTATTGGTTGCCATGGGAGTTTTCATTGGTGAGGACTGGTCCAATTGGAATTTCCGAAGAATATCCCTAATGTATTTGGACTGGTTAATGAAGATTCCGGTCGACTGTTGTTTAACTTGAAGATCAAAAATGATGTCATCGACATATACCTGGACTAGAATGATGTGACCCTTTTCGTTCTTTATAAATAGAGTAGAATCAATAGTACCTCGTGTAAATTTTGTTTCTAACAGGAACTTTGATAGGGTGTTGTACCATGCTCGTGGGGCCTGCTTTAGACCGTATAGTGCCTTGTCCAAGATGTAGACATGATCAGGTTTTGAGTCATCCACAAATCCGTCGGGTTGCGACACGTAAACTTCTTCTTGGAGGTCACCGTAAAGAAAAGTTGTCTTCACATCCATCTGGAAGACTGTGAAGTTCTTGTGCGCTGCATAAGCGAGAAACATACGGATTGCTTCAATGTGAGCGATCGGAGCATAGGTCTCATCATAGTCGATCCCCTCTTGTTGTCGGTATCCTTTGGCCACGAGGCGCGCCTTGTTGCGAACAACGATGCCGTCTTCATCCTTCTTATTCATAAAAATCCATTTGGTGCCGATTACCGTCTTGTGCGTAGGACGTGGAACCAGTCGCCATACCTTTAGAGCTTCGAATTTATTCAGCTCCTCTTGCATGGCAATGATCCAGTCTGGATCTTCGAGTGCTTCGCGAACGTTCATCGGCTCGATCTTGCTTAAGAATCCAGAAAATAGGCAGAAGTTGGCAGAAGCGCCTCGTGTACGTACAGGAGTGGAAGGATCACCGATGATCTGATGCAGGGGATGTGCCTTTGTCCATTTGGTGGTGTGCGGAAGCGGCTGTTGGGTAGAGTGAGATGCGTCCGGATCCACATATGCACCAGATGGAAGGTCTTGAACTTGTTCAAGTGTAGCAGTCGTGTTTCTAGGAGGAAGTGGGGGAGGATTCGTCGATGGTTGGATAACCTCTGGTTCCGAGGAGTTCAGAGGTTGAACATCGGTTGTAGCAGAAGACGAATCATTAGGAGCGATCTCTGAGAGCATAGGTTCCTCCGGGGGTAACATTACCAGGTGTACTCGTATCAGATGAGGATGGTTGAACTGTCTCCACAGATGTTGACGACGTACTCGTAGACGGTGGCGGACCATTTAAGTTGTCCGAATCCGCATTGCGAGCAGCTTCAAGTCGCGGGTGCGCTGAGACAGGTGTAGAAGAGTTAGCATTGTCATCATAAAAGAATTCAAATAATAAATCTAAATCAGAAAGATTATCATTCGATGAAGTTGCATGATTCGGATTTACTAATGCTTTTGTAGATCCCGAACTTGGAGGTCCGGAAGCTAACACGCCAGTTAAACCGGGTTCTGAACTGAGGTGTTCAGAAGCCAGATTTGCGGCTTCGTCGAATGTCACGTTTATGCTTTCTACAACGGTTTTTGTCCGTTTGTTGTAAACGCGATACGCCTTAGCCTGCATGGAGTATCCAATAAAAACTCCTTCGTCCGCTTTGGGGTTGAATTTCCCGAGATCATCCTTGTCGTTTAGTACATGGCAAGTGCATCCAAATGCATGGAAGTAGCCAACGGTTGGAACGTGATTATTCATGATCTCGTACGGTGTCTTGTTGAACCGCTTGAGAAGGATAGAGCGGTTTTGCGTGTAGCAAGCCGTAGATACCGCCTCAGCCCATAGATATAGCGGTAGATTTGCCTGGGATAGCATTGTTCGTGCAGCTTCAACTAGGGTACGGTTTCGTCTTTCCACCACTCCATTTTGTTGAGGAGTGCATGCTGCAGAGAAAGTGTGTGTGATGCCCACTGATCGCAGATAGTCATCCACCTTCTGATTTTTGAACTCCGTCCCGTTATCAGTTCTGATGGACTGAACGTATTGAAGCTTGTTCTGCTGGACAGTCTTCAGGTGATCAATGATGAGCTCCAGAGTTTCGTCCTTCGAGCGTAAGAACATCACCCAAGTGTAGCGTGGGTAGTCGTCCACCATCACGAGCATGTATTTGCGTTTGTTGATGCTCGTAACACGCATTGGACCACACAAATCTATATGAATGAGTTCGAGGGTCCGGGTCGTGCTTGGAGTTGCCTTCGGCGGATGTGATGCACGCGTCATCTTTCCCTTTTCGCATGCTCCACAGAGACGGTCTTTCATGAACGGAAGTTGTGGCACGCCTCTGACATGTTTGCCTAGCACCAGTTGATTGATACTTCCGAAGTTGAGGTGCGAAAGACGTCTATGCCAGAGCCAAACTTGGTCAAAATCTGCTTTGGACAAGAGGCAGACAGGTCTGTCGGTTTTGATTGCGGCGAGGTCGATGGTGTAGAGATTGGTCTTTCGAGTCCCAACCAGTAGCTCGTCTCCGTTGTTGTTGAGGATTCGACACCGTGTGGCTTTAAAGCTGACCTCGAGATCCTTGTCGCATAATTGACCGATGTTGAAGAGGTTGTGTCCTAATCCTGCAACGTGGGATACCTTCTTGATTGTTATCTTGTCTTGTACGATGTCGTCGTAGCCCACGATCGGCGACTTCTCGTTATTTCCAAATCTCACGTCCCCGCAGTATTCTTCCTTGTAATTCGTGAGAAGCTCCCTTCTTCCGGTCATGTGCTTGGAGCATCCAGAGTCTAAGTACCACACATGACCGTTCTGCAAAACAAGATTAGGGACGTTTAGGTACCCAAATTTGTTTGGGTCCATGGGGGTTAGAGTTGGCACTGCCTGGGGAAATTTGCTTTGACACAGCCTTCCCTTTAGGTGCAGATTTCACACCATTGGAGGGAACTGGTTTTGGCACTTGTTTCCTCTTGGGTGCAGAATGTACACCTTTTGGAGGAACAGATTGTTGGGAAGATTTCCACCTGGGTGCCGGTTTAACCTCAGTAGGAGCAGCCCGTGTAGGAATGGGTCGGGTCTCCCGCTGTGGATTAACCGTTTGATTGAAACCCCGTTTTAAATGATGTTGTTGCCTTTTATTTTGGGGTTTGCGCTTATGGAATAGGTTTTCGACAAAGTAAGGCGCATACCAAGCATTATTATGAATGTCATCAAAATCATTCCAACCACAATTAGAACAACATAAACAATCATGCGATAACTGAATCAATTGATGAAGAGAGTTAACTTTAACAGGAAAAGAAACATCAAAATGGTTCCAATTATTCCAAGCATTATTGTCTTTTACTCGTCTGACTATTCTTGAATTCTTGACTTTTTGATTCAGTCGAAATTGGTTGTTTTTGCTTATTGGGTTATGTTAGCATTATCGTTATAAGTGTTTTTGCAAATTTTCACATCCTAATTCATTCGTTTGAGTGGTCAATTTAGCAATTTAAGATCAAAAGTTTTGGTAGTGTGCTTGACAAAGATTCGATTTTTTACCATCAAAACTTGTTGTTTTTGCATTGAAATCGATTGGATTAGTGTTATTTTTGTGTCTTGCATTGTTACTAATCTTCCAGGATCGATTTTAGGCAACCCTAATCGAAAAGTCGATCGATTTAAGCAAACAGCTGCAGAGTCCGGATAAAACAGCCGACTTTTCCAGACAACTTAAAGGTGTCCGGACGTTTGTGTGAAATTCATCCGGACAACTCCAATTCCATCCGGAATCCTCATTTTTCCGGGTAAGTTCTACAATCCGGGTAAGTCACTATTCCTTATATTATCCGGGTAACACTTGTATCCGGAAACCCAGTGTTTCCGGACATATCTTATCCGGACAATCTATTTTACCCGGAAACTTCATTGCATCCGGACAACTCAAGTTATTCGGACTCTTCATCTTATCCGGACATCTTTTACCCGGACTCTTCAAGTTATCCGGACACGGTAACTTCGTTTTATCCGGAATCTCCTTGTACCCGGTAACTTGCTCTTCACCCGGTAAGCTCATTTTTCCGGATACCCTATCCGGAAACCACCCGGATTCCACAATCCGGGACCCCCGTGCTAAGTCGCAGGAGGGGGCATTTAAGTATCTTGGATACTATTCCACTTTGAATCGAACAATCGTCTGACGATCACTCCAGTGCAACTGAAGATGTCTCCTGCTGAAGAAGACATGAAAAAGCCGTGTCAGGTATGTAAACCTATCTATTTAGAACTTTCTGACCAAATGACACCTCTTGCTGAACGGATAGATTCCTACAAGGCCACCAGTAATGAACAACTACTTGAGATTAGATCACTATCTGAAAATTTCGATGTTCAAATGCAAATAACTGAGAAATACAAGTCTGAAAATGCTATTTTAAAAGAAAAATGCAAAAATCTTTCAATAGCACCTAAAGACTTAAGGGCCAAATTATCTGAACTTCAGTCACAGTTTGATCAGTGCTTGAATGAGAAAGCAGAAATTGTTTATCAATACTCTGATACCAATTGTAGAATCCAGATCCGTGCAACGATTATGTTTGTGATATCAATAATAATAAACAGTAAGAATACGATTTCAACTGGTCATCTCTGATTAATGCTTTCAATGTAGAGAGAATTACAATACGAATAGAGAGAAAGCAAATGAGACAACTAGCTAATTTTCTAAGCTAATTGCACTTTAAATACGCTGGGCCCGTGGTAACAAGCCCACGGCCCGTTCACTATGGACTAACTTTAAACAATTACAATTCAAACCCTTGAACTTAAAATCAACATAAATTCTACCCTAACAGTAATTTCAAATTACGCTTGGCCAGTGTAATCGTGAACTTACAAGTACATGTTTAGACTGGAATACCTTGTTATATGGGGTATGTGCTTATGTGTATATTAACCTTGTATGAATCAACAGAATGGCAAGTGATACTACACAAACGAATCGGGAAGGTGGAGGAAATCCGAATAGAACAAATCCAACAGCCGGAGGAAGGGGAAGAGGGGGAGAAAGAGTTAGGGACAGAACAGGTAGCAAAGTTGCTGAGGTGCTAAATTTGTAACAAGGGATGATTTGGCAGCCGAAATGGGAAGATTACAAGAGAATATCCAAGCCATATTTAATCGAACTCGTGATACTGAAACAGAAAGACCAGATCCTACTTATGAAGACGAAATGCCTATTACTCCTACTTTTGTACCAGTAATGAAAAAGTGTGATTATAAAATATTTCTCAGTTGTAAGCCTCCGACCTACTCAGGAGACCGGGATCCAGTAAAAGCTATGAGATGGCTGAACGAAATAGAAGCTATCTTCAAGACAAGTAAGTGCGCGGGAGAGGATAGGGTACTTTATGGAACCGCAATGTTGAAAGGCGATGCTTTATACTGGTGGAAAGCTCATATTTCTTCAGGAGGTTCTGATATATATTCTACCTTCTCTTGGGAAGAATTCGTTATAGCTTTCAGGAAACAGTTCTGTCCTCATGCAGCAGTCAAACAATTGGAGGAAGAGTTTATGAACTTGCAGCAAGGAAATTTATCTGTTCGGGACTACACTGCTCGTTTTCTAGAAAAATCTCGTTTTGCGAAGTATTATGTTGCCACGGAGGCCATGAAGATTGAAAGGTTTATCTTTGGGTTGAATGCAGAAGTCAGAAGTTTTGTAATTGCTAAAGGACCAGAAACCTTCTCCGCCGCAGTAGACGCCGCAGAAACCGTGGAGCAGGATAAAGGAAGAAATACTAGCGATAAAGGTGTGGGAAAAAGGAAGTGGGAAGGACCACAGTATGATCCGAAAAAGTCCAGGTTTCAGAGGTTTGATAACCGCATGCCTTTCCGAACAGTCGAGAGACCTTGTCCGAAGTGTAACCGTATCCACCAAGGAAATTGTCAAGTAGATTCTCGGATTTGTTATAGGTGTGGGAAGACCGGACATGTTGCTAAAGACTGTCGAGTAACGCGGTTTTATTTCTCGTGTAATTTTCCGGATCACATACAGTCTGATTGTCCGAGGGGAAGAATACAGCAAGGGGGTACGTCAGGAAACCAGCGATTGTCAGACCAGTAGTACCAAGAATAGAACCACCAAGAACAACAGGTCGTTCATTTCAGATGACAGCAAAAGAAGCGGAGGAAACTCCGGACGTGGTTACAGGTACATTTTTAATAAACTCTACACGTGCTAAGGTGTTATTTGACTCCGGTGCAAACCGATCGTTCGTATCTCCTTCATTTGCTGCTTATATGCATTTAAAGACTAAAGTGTTAGATCATGCTTTAATGGTAGATACTGCAAATGATAATCAAGTGTCGGTTAAAGAAGTATTTGATAGGTGTGTGATAAATATAGAAGGGTGTGGAGTACCGATACAATTATTTCCTATAGCTTTGATCGAGTTCGATGTGGTAGTGGGGATGGATTGGTTAGCTGAGAATCAAGCTAACATAGTTTGTGATAAGAAGTTAATAAATGTTGTCTTACCTGAGAAGGGGCCGGTAGTGATTTATGGTGATCGTAGAAATCATCAGTCTTGCCTAATATCTATGTTAAACGCACGTAAGTGTGTCAGTAAATGTTGCCCGAGTTATTTAGCTTATATGATAGATACTAACCTAGAGAAGAGTAAGTTGGAAGATATTCCAATTGTTACTGAATTTCCAGAAGTTTTCCCCGAAGACTTGAATAGTCTTCCGCCCGTTAGACAAGTAGAGTTTGGTATATATCTGATTCCTGGAGCCGCTCCTGTAGCTCGTGCACCGTATCGTCTGGCACCTTCAGAAATGAAAGAAATGATGACACAACTACAAGACCTATCCTATAAAGGCTTCATCAGACCCAGTTCTTCACCGTGGGGTGCACCAGTTTTGTTTGTGAAAAAGAAGGATGGTTCGATGAGAATGTGTATTGACTACCGGGAACTGAATAAGCGTACGATCAAGAACAAGTATCCGCTTCCTAGAATTGATGACCTCTTCAATCAATTAGTTGGAGCTTGTTATTTCTCCAAGATTGATCTAAGATTTGGTTATCATCAGCTGAAGGTTAAAGAAGAAGACATTCTGAAAACTGCTTTTCGCACAAGGTACGGTCACTATGAATTCTTAGTGATGCCGTTTGGACTGACGAACGCTCCAGCTGCCTTTATGGATTTAATGAATCGGGTATGTAAGCCATATCTCGATAAATTTGTTATTGTATTTGTTGATGATATCCTTATCTATTCCCGATCCAAAGAAAAGCACGCGCAACATCTTCATTTGATTCTGGAGCTATTGAAGAAAGAAAAGTTGTATGCTAAATTTTCTAAATGTGAATTCTGGCTACGAGAAGTTCAGTTTCTGGGGCATGTAGTTTCCGAGAAAGGCATTCAAGTTGATCCGATGAAATTGGAAGCGATTGAAAAGTGGGAACCGCCGAGAACGCCAACCGAAGTACGTAGTTTTCTGGGTTTAGTCGGCTACTATCAGAAGTTTATAAAAGACTTCTCTCGTATCGCGACGCCTTTGACTAAGCTGACTCGGAAGAATCTAAAGTTTGAATGGAAAGCAGAACAGGATGAAGCATTCCGGATATTGAAAGAGAAACTGTGCAGCGCGCCGATTTTGTCATTACCTGAAGGTTCCGAGGACTTTGTGGTTTAGAGTGATGCTTCCAAACTGGGATTGGGATGTGTACTTATGCAGCGTGGTAAACTGATTGCTTATGCTTCTCGTCAACTAAAAGATCATGAAAGACAGTATCTGACACACGACATGGAACTTGCAGCAGTTGTTTTCGCGTTGAAGATATGGAGACATTATCTTTACGGCTCTAAATGTCAAATTTATACCGATCATAAGAGTCTCTAACATCTCTTTGATCAACGAGAATTGAATATGAGGCAAAGAAGATGGCTAGAACTGGTGAACGATTACGACTGTGAAATTCTTTATTATCCGGGAAAGGCGAATGTGGTAGCTGATGCATTGAGTCGTCAAGATAGAAGTGGAACAATAAAAGCCAATGCACTATGAGCTAAACTTCTACCTAACATCTTTGACGAATTACAGAAGTGTCAAGTAAAAGCCCATCAAGAAGAACATTTGAAATCAGAACGGTTAGTGGGGATATCAGCATTGCTTGTAAAAGATGATCGTGGGTTATTGTGTATGGGGAACAGAATTTGGGTGCCTCGTTTGGGTGGTTTACGTGACCGGGTACTTCAAGAAGCTCATCAGTCTCGATTCTCTATACATCAGGTACGAATAAGATGTATAAAGATCTAAAACAATTTTATTGGTGGTCGGGAATCAAAAGAAGCATTGCTCAGCATGTGGAAAATTGTACTACTTGTAAGAAGGTAAAGATTGAACATCAAAAGCCTTTTGGTCAGTTACAACGTCTAGAAATACCTATGTGGAAATGGGATCAGATTACTACGGATTTCATCACGAAGCTACCAAGTACTCCGAAGGGGTTTGATGCTATTTGGGTGATCGTTGATAGATTGACGAAGTCTGCTCACTTCTTGCCAATAAAAGAAACGGATTCGTTGAAACGACTAGCCAAGTTGTACATTCACGAAATAGTAACTCAACATGGAATTCCAATCTCGATTATTTCTGATCGTGATAGTCGTTTTACTTCAAGATTCTGGAAGAGTTTTCAAAAGGAAATGTGAACGCAAATAAAGTTAAGTACAGCGTATCATGCTCAAACTGACGGTCAGAGTGAACGAACGATTCAGACTTTAGAAGATATGTTATGGGCTTGCATTGTTGATTTTGGAGGATCGTGGGATAAGCACTTGTCGTTGATTGAATTTGCCTACAACAACAGTTATCATTCCAGCATACAAGCAGCACCGTTTGAAGTTCTGTATGGTAAAAAATGTCGAACGCCTTTATTTTGGAACGAAGTGGGAGAGAAATAGTTAGCGGGGCCAGATATAGTTCAGTTAACGGCGGATAAGGTTACTCAGATTCGAGAACGATTGAAAGTAGCTCAAGACAGGCAGAAAAGTTACGCCGACCGACGCTGGAAACCGTTAGAGTTCCAAGTTGGAGATTTTGTAATGTTAAAAGTCTCACCATGGAAAGGAGTCATTCGATTTGGAAAGCAAGGTAAACTTAGCCCGAGATATATTGGACCGTTTGCAATTACAGAAAGAATCGGGGACGTAGCTTACCGATTAGATTTACCACCAGAGTTAAGCAGGATTCACAACGCCTTTCATGTGTCAAATTTTCGAAAGTGTTTGGTTACACCAGATCAGGCAGTGTCTCTACCAGATATACAAGTTGATGAAAAGCGGAATTATGTGGAGGAACCTGAAGCTATTGTTGACCGTAAAGTCAAGGTTCTGCGGAATAAGGAGATCAGACAAGTGAAAGTTCAGTGGCGACATCATAGAGGTCAGGATGCTACATGGAAATCAGAGTCAGAAATGAGAGCCAAATACCCTCATTTTTTCGCTTAACTGAATTCCGGGACGGAATTCTTTTAAGGGGGAGATGTTGTAATAACCAGGTATGTTATTGGTTTATTTAAAAGTGTTACTTTAATTAAATATTATGGAGTTAGAAGTTAAGGGGTAAGTTTTAATTTTAATTTGGAAGTTAGAGGGTGTGTTTTGCCTAATAAGAGGAGTATATGGTTTGTTTGGTCTTTTTAGCCAAACCTTACTCCACCACCGCCATTATCATTTCAATAGGAGGAAGTGTCCTCCATTTAGTTAAGTTAGTATTTGGTGAATGTGTGTATGTTTCCGGTCAAGAGAGAAAAGAGAGAGATAGAGTCGTAGAAAGGAAGAGGAAGAAAGACAAGATTTGTTGCTGGAATTAGAAGGTTCATCTTGTGAAGATTAAAGGTGTGTAACCTCTTAATCTATCCTTTTTGTTTAGATAAAGTTTTATGTAAGTTTTTAGATAGGTTTTGATGATTTATGAATGTAATGGGAAATATGAGCATATGGTTAGGTTATGTTAATAGTCTTAAACATATCTGCATATTTACAGCAACATGCATAGCTTAAAAGATTAGATTTCTGGGTTAAGTATGAACTCAGTTGGTTGAGACATGCATGTATGTCACAGTAGTGGGTTGCGACATTGTTGAGTTTTGCGACATTCATGAGTATCGCAACCTTGAGTTGCGACACGCTCATTGGTATCGCAACAGTGGGTTGCGACTTAAGGTATATCGCAGCAGTTGGTTGCGATATGTGGCAATATCGCAATAGTTGGTTGTGATATGGAGAGATATCGCAGTAGTGATTGCGATATGGTACTAGGTCGCAATAGTTGATTGCGATATGGGTTGTGTATTGCGACATGGTGTTATCGCAATAGTTGGTTGCGATATGAGTCGAGGATTTTGGAAATTTTAGAGTTTTTTAGTCTTTAAAGAAATATTTGTATTTATGTGGTACAGATTCAGTGAAATTGGGATGAAAGAATTGGAGTGCTTGGTAATAGCTTGGAAGGATTTTTGGTGATAAGCAAAACAGGTGAGTTTTACTTAAAAATGTTTTTAAACTGGAATACATATATGTGTGTATTGGATATGTGATTGATGATGTGTTTATCTGCTTATGATGGAAATATAATATGTTGAGATGTATATTATATTTACATGAGTATTATACGAGAGTATATTGGTCGGGCTTAGGACCGGTGGTGTTGGCTGTAATACTCGTACGGCGGTGTTGGCTGTAATTGTCGTACATCGGAGTTAATTTATTAGTTGGCTTGCAACCAACTAATATGGCCATGGAAATGAGGAAGGAAAGTACACGAAGTGTGAGTTCTAATTGATATCTGTGATTGTGTTATGTGTATGGGATTTATGTAAATGGTTTCAAACTAACCAGGATTTTCTCACTTAGACCATTAGGTCTAACCCTCATTTTGTTTTAAAATATGTATTCCAGGTCGTGAAGCAAACAAAGACAAGTGATAGGAAAGATCTAGGAATTTCTTTTGAAGAACCATGAAGCATTTTTGTATCTATCAGGTTTAGTAGTTATTATGTAAAAAGTGTGTAATGAAAGACTTATTTTGTTAAGCTAAGGGACCGTAAATGAAATATGATGTATCTTTGTGGTGAAATTATGTTATGAAATATGTGTTATTTGTATGTTTGGGAATCCGGGTTGTTACAACTAGATCTCTTTCTCCTGCGTAGGTTGGAGGTTTACAACTTAGAAACATCTTATAGTCACACTTCCTGGGCACTGGTATGACAGTAGGTGTAATGGACATCTCGTCTTCCAGATTAGGTTCTGGTATTTTAGTTTCAGTATTACGAGTTCGGTCGAACATAGCCTGTATACTTGCTTGCAGTCTCCCCATTTCAGCCGTCAAGTCGTCTCTTGTAACAAATTCATTACCCCGCGGCTGAAATCTGCCTCCAGTTCTACCCCTGCCTCTTTCTCCCCCTCTTCCCCTTGTCCCGACTGTTGGATTAGTTCTACTAGGATTTCCTCCTCCTTCTCTATTCGTATTTCGAGTACCGCTTACCTTTCTGTAGATTCAGACAAGATTAATATTCACATAAGCACATACCCCATATAATAAGATTTTCCAGTTCAAACATGTACCTGTAAGTTCACAATTACACTGGACAGGTGTAATCTGAAATTACCTTACATGATGTTCCTTATACCTTTTTATATTTAACATCCCAAGGTTCTAAAATAATAGGATCACCCTACTTCACATGCAGTTTAAGTCTAGGTACGGATACGAATACCTAAATCCCTTAAACTAGGGCTCTGATACCATCTGTAACAACCCGGTTCTATAACATGCATCAAATAACATACATTGCATAACATCGTTACATAACAAGATACATCATATAACAAGTACGGTCCCTTAGTCTTTACAATCCAAAATAAGGTATTTCATTACAAACTTTTTGCTAACTAAATACATAATATCTGATAACGAGGTTATAACTACAAAACACGTCATATTCTTCAAATTATAAGTCTTCCCAAAAGCTAGCCACCGATTACTCTATTCACTTGCTCTTACCCGATCCAAGAGTCAACAAAACACAGGTTACTGGATACTCAAAAGTATCTAAACTCTCAAAAGTGACCAAATCAGCTAAATTATCCGGATACCACAAGTTATCCGGACAACACAACTTTCCGGACAGCACAAACATTCCGGACAACACAACTGTCCGGACAACACAAACAATCCGAACAACATCCGGACACCAAAGTAATCCGGATACCATCCGGTATCTAATTCCATCCGGAAACTATAGAAAAGAGAGACTTACCCGGACACTTTATCTACCGGACACCTGCAAGGAAGAACTACCAGACACCACCAAAAGAACTATCGGACACATTCATACTGTGTCCGGAAACCTCTGTCGGTTTACCCTATTTTAACCCAGAAATCGGCTGAATCAACCCCAGGCATGAAATCTATGATTCTACTCCGATAGGAACTGTTTACTAGCAATTACAGACATAAAACACAAAGAAAACATACCTCAATTCACTTCTAAGTACACCAAATTGAAGCCTTAGCTCCAAAACCTTTCTTTCTTCTTATTTTCTTCCCAAAACACACACACACACACTAATCTGGATGGTTTTTACTTTATGAAAATATCTGAATACCTTAAGAGATAATATCCAACCATATTTACCATTTTAGTCCTTGAACTAATCAAAATGACCATAACACCCTTAATCTTATAAACTTACCCTAAACATCAAAATTTAAAGTTAACTAAATTTAACGGAAAGAGCATTTAACTAACGAACTTACCCGGGGTATTACACACATCGAATCCCATTTTTCATGGTTGAAAATTAGAAGAGTAAGAGCTTCTTTCAAGGGGGAGCCTAGACTTCATTCGAAGAAAAAGCATCGCTAAAGTTTTTCTAAGAAAATCAAGGGGGAGAGGAGCTAAAGCTTTTGAAGATTAATGATTTTGCTTTACAAAAATTTAGGGGGAGAATGTTAGGACCGAAAATGTCCTACTTATGTGAAAGTTTTGTAAAGCTTGTGTAAAGCATGCTATGTTTATGACTTGTGTGAGTGTCTCTATAAATAGAGGTTAGAGGCTCATTTGTAGTGTAAGGCACAATGTGAGAGAAAGAGAGAGTCATCAATTTTACTAAAATGATATTAAATCTAATATGAGGATGACGTTTGTATCTCGATCTCTCAATATACTTGAATTTGTCGATTGATTATGGGACAACAAGTGGTATCAGTGTGGAATCGATCTTTTAAGAAAATTATGAAAAATAGGATTTTGGGTTTAATCCTAGATTTTATGGTCTTGTTGTATGAGGAATTCAAATACGAGTCCAACGGTTCTTTCCGGAGCAAAAACGGAGTTAAAACGAAGAAGTTATGGCCAAAACAAGTTTCGGTACACTCTGTGCTATAGTGCCCAGCGATTGTGACACTGTTACAATCGCATGTCACAATCGCCCGGGGGTATCAGGACCCTTAAAAAAACGATTTTCAGCCCCATTTCACTCCTCACTTCTCCCATTTCATACCTTACTCTCCCAAACCGAACCCTAACCATCTAAATCGTTTTTGGAGCTCTTGAAGCCATAAATCTTGCAAACCAAAGCTTCTCTTTCAGTTTTTAACAAGGAATTATGGATGGAGGTTAGAACCCTTCTTCTCACTTTTGTTTTGGTAAGATTTCTACACTTTCTAGGGTTTTACCCAACCCTCACCTAAACCTTTTCCTTTCTTTGGATGAAATGAAGATTGAGGTCCACTTTGGTAACAATAGAAGTGTTTGGTTGGTGGATTCACTTGATGCTTGAGGTAATTTTCTCTTCTCTTCATTTTGGAAATTAGGGTTTCGATCTATTGGTGATATTGGGTGTAATATGTTGGGGGAAATTATTCTAAGTGTTTGGGATAAATAATTATGGTTGGAAACTTATGGATTTAGGTTTTGGAAGATTTGGACTTGAAGATACGGACTTCTTCAAAGGAGCATACGTTTGGGAAAATCTAGATTTAGCTTAATCTAGCAAGGTGAGTTCAAGTTGATTTGTGAAAACGTTGTACATGCCAAAATGTGTGTTTTAAGTTAATTGTGTGCTTTATGTGAAATTATCTCTTGTGGAGTTATTTGGTGGATTTTGATTTAATCACAGTGTTGAACTTTACATATCTTGTAAAACACCCACATTTGGGGATTTTGAGTGATTGATGAATAACTCACGAGTAAAAGAGGTTTTGTTAATTTATGGCATAAGTAAAGAGGATTTGGTCAAAATGCACTTTTAGTATTTTTGTGATTATGTGATAACCATGATGTGGCGTATTTTAAAGTGTGAACGCGTGGGTTGGGATTTTAGTCAATCCGACCATATGAATGTTTTGAGAGTTATAAACCTTTCATTTTGGGGTTGATGGCCAATTGAGGAATTAAAAGAGTAAAGAGTTTGAGTAACGGCGTATTTTGGTTTACGTGACCGTGTGAGTGATACGTATTTAACTAAACGATTATTTTGGCCTTTAAAGGCTTGATTTATACTCAAATGAGTCTTTTGAGTGTTTGCCGGTTTTAGAGACTCGAGGTGGAGTCTTGGATGTGGTATATGCTTAGGTGCATTTTATTTGAATATGTGCCGGTTTGAGTGTTGGTCTTATGTGTGAAGACCGTTTGATGTTTTCGTGTTTTAGTACCTTGGGACTAATGAACCTCGGTGAATTATATGCATTGTTAAGTTATGAAAGAGTTGCACATACGTATACATATAGATGCATATATGATTTGACTTCATTGGGAAGGTGGCAATGAAGGTGTTGTGAGACTATCATGCCTCGGAGCATGTGTTTGAATTTTGTGGGCTAGATGCATTTTCATTTGCATTAATTGATGTTGATAAATGATCATTAGATCTTTTGAGTAGAGGGCTCAGTTTTGGACTCGGTTGGGTCTTGATGGCATTCGCACGGTTTTATTAAGCTTGGCGTGGGCTTGGGGTTTGCATTGCATGAGTTGCATCATATTTGAGGTTTACATGATTTGAATGCATTAGTTATTCTTTTGGGGTCATGTAATTATTTTCAAGTCGAGTAAGCTTGTTTCGGATGGTGGGTTTTCCCAAGGTAAAGATCCAGTAGGATTGAACTTGATGGCTTGGACTAGAGACCTAGTATGGTTGATGTCAAAGAAGGGCTAAAGACCTAGTATGGTTGATGCCGAAAATGGACTAAAGACCTAGTATGGTTGATGTCTAAGATGGACTAAAGACCTAGTATGGTTGATGTCTAAGATGGGCTAAAGATCTAGTATGATTGATGCCGAGGATTGACTAAAGACCTAGTATGGTTGATGTCATCTGTTTTCCACATCCAAGAAGATTACTTGCATTTATTTAATCGTGGTTTAATTTATGTGTTTGCCACATTCGATGAGATCGGGTCTCCCCCGTCACTGAAGGGTGTTGATTTCGGGTATTTTATATATTCGCATTGTTGAGGTTATATTACATGCATATGGATTGTTTTCCATGATTGATTGACGGATTTATGTTACATTCTTATTGAATGTTTTAACTGTTGGAGTTTTATTCGCAGTGGCGATTATTTGAGAAATTATTATTGTTGGGTCATTGACCAGCATCTTCCTAAATCGAAACGTGGCGCTGGCTGCTACGCTATATGGAAATAAGTTGCGCCTTCTCCACAAGCAATTGCTTTTGGCGTAGTGGTAAGCGCTTGGATCCCAACATGTGGTATCAGAGCCGATTGAATTTTTTTTTTCTCAAAATCGGTCATCTATGGCAACAATAGAAGTATTTGATGATTTATTTGTTGTTTTGGTGCTTAGATTGGTTAAATCACATGAGCCTAAACACAAATATCATTTCTAATGCTTATTTTATGTTTTAGGCATATTGGAAATCCATTTTTGATTTGAATCAAATCTGGATAAATTTTTATAGAAAATCTTATTGTTTCTTCACAAAATCTGATTCTGCATACCACATGTTTGATGAAATGCCTAAGTGAAGATTTGATTCTATTTGGATCAAATCTGATCAGATTTAATACATGTGTGTGTTTTGATTCTTTCTCATTCATTGGTCTAATATTTGATAGCACTAAGTAGATGGTTGATCTATGATCTCATCCTTGTGTGTGCTTAAGTCCATAGCATTTTTTTGGCATCTTGGTAGTAAGGTTGTTGATCTTTGATCTGACCTTTATTTAAATCCAAGATTGGACTCTCTTTTACTCAGATTTTGTTTGTCTTCCGCTACTCATATTCATTTAAATGAAAAACAAAATCGTTTGGGTCTTGGAAATTGTTGATTGAGAAAGATTTGATGATATGCTACATATTCAAAGTTTGGTCTGAACGATTTTATAACTTTGAGTGCTTCTAATCAGTTTTCTGACCTGATCAATTAGAGATCTGAGCAGTTGCACTCGTTGTTCTAAAAGTGTTATGGAGATCGACTTATTTTCTGCATCAAATCGATTTTATGAGAATTTGATTGGAGGAATTGTTGTCAAGATGATGAAAAGTTAGTATGGACATAAGTGGACTAAAGTTGAATGTGTTGGTAACAACAAACATTAAAAAGAAAGAGCAAAATCTCAGATCTCATATTTAAATCTATAAGTTGTTGTTACTTTGATGATTAAGACAATAAGATCTCAGATCTGTTCATGGACTACAGCAGAATGTTCAGTTCAAAACAACAAGTTATTGTTGAGGCAATCAAAACAAAAGATAATGTATGTTGTATGTTGTTGTTGCTCCAAAGTTTGATAGCTTATTAGAGTTTGTTCTAAGAAAGTTTGCTGCTGCGTTTTCTGTCAAAAACAAGCAAGAAAGTTGCTGTCAAGACCATTTTGTTGTCAAAATAGTTGATGTCAAGCAGTTGTTGTTGCTGTATAGGTGCTGTCAAACTGTTTTTGCTGTTGTATAGGTGATGTCAAGCTGTTTTTTGCTGCTGTATAGTTGTTGTCAAGATGATTAAGCTGCTGCCATTAAGCCACTGCTTGCTGCTGTTGAAAATGTGCAGTAGAAAGGTTGATGTTCAGATGCAGAAGCAGATCAGAGGCTGTCCAGAGCCTTTATACACAATTTAAGACTCTAGAAAGCTGTTAAGCCGCTGTGAAAAATAGGATTAAGTTGTTGTTGGTTATAACATAAACTTCCATATCGATCAAAGTGCTTTCCAAAACCAAAGTGATGATGTCCATTCGACGTGTAACAGATTTTAGTTGTTGTCATGTTTATAACAGTATGGTGTTGTTCATACACCAAGCTGATGTTGAAGAAAACAAAAGATCGTTGTTGTGTGCGTTTGATCTGTGCAGCAACAGATCTGTATACATAAGGATTTACAGCAGAAAATTGTTGTTTCAAGTTGTGCTCAAAGCTAAGATGAAGCTGTTAAGAAGCTGCTGCTGTGATGGTTTGAAAGTACAAAATTAAGTTGTTGTTGTTAGATGTTGTGTGCTGCTATTTGTTGATGTCCATGTTCAAAAAAAAATGTGCAACAACAGTACAGAAGGCTGTTCAGAGCTCTGTCCAAAGATTGATGCAGAGGGCTCTGCTGAGGCTAACAAGGGCAGCGGATGGATCTTCTGTCAAGTTTTGCACGTACATGTATTAACCAAACTGCAGCTTGAGAACACACGTTACACTTATAACCCAGTCCTGTTGAATTGTTTGAATGATCGTGGTGGGTTTACCCATCTCCAATCTGCAGAGGTTTTCAAACCTCAAACTAGGTACTGGATTGCAGATTCTGTTGTGCAAAACATCTAAAGATGATGTCAAGGAAACTGTTGGCAGTTGGTTCAGAGAATCCAGATGAATGCAACAGATTTATAAAATGTTCAGCAGAAAGATGCAGCTATGCAAGCAGTGTGGAGTTGTTGTGTTCTTCAAGATCGCAGAAGCTCCAGAAGTCAGATTGTGTGCAGAAATTGTTCATCAGAGCTTAATTTGTTGCTGTATAGATTAAGCAACAAAAGTTGTTGTCGAAAAGTTATTGTTGTTGGTCGATGAAGTTCTGAAACAAATGTACAGAGTTTAATTAAAGTTGTTGTCCAGAAATGTATGTGCAGAAGTAGTAGAGAGTTTGATGTTCTTTCAGACTATGTGTACTGTTTTTGAGACAACAGATCCGCTGTAAGGCTTCACAGAGGTCAAGCAAAAACTCAGGATCATACAGCTGCAGATGGACAGAAAAGTCACGTGCATATAAGATTTTTTTTGGTCTGACCAATACGCTCAAAGTTATGACAACAGAAGGTTTGAATTGAACCCGAGTTCCTATTTGTACACGAAGGTTTTGAATGGAAGAGCTTCGATGTTCACTAAAATGGTGCATCTACAATAAAATTCTAAACTGGTCTGAAAGCGTCCAGACGTTCGATGCAGAATTGAAAAGTCAGCAGAAATGTCTTATGCAGAACATGATTCAGAGTGTTGTTGTTTGTATTGTTATACAATTCTTCTGTCAAATCGAATTTTAACACAGCCGGGGGAAGTCTGATTCAAGAAACTCGAAGCACAAAGCCAATACACATAGCTTAATCACAGAGCCTCTATGAAATAAGCCAGAAGCCCGAAGCCTGAAATTTTTCAGATTTTCTGACAGCTTTGCGCTGTTTCAGAAACACGCACACAACTTCTTACTCGGTGCTCCAAATTACACGATTCCAGTTGCATTGGAAAGATAATTCACAGTCGCACGACTTTGATGCTCTGAGTTTACTCAAATTATATGAGCTGATATGCCAAAATCAGCTTCAAAGTCTGCTGTAAGGTGGTGGACCAAAAGCATTGCATTTCATTCGTGTTCTTTCCGCTTTCAAGAACGGTGTTCTCTCGACGGTTCTTCACGGTTTCATGCTGCTATTGTGACATATTGATTGTCACTCACCCTTCTATTATTCACGTTTAAAGCTCGGTGCTGAATGCTTACTCAACGGGATCTTAAGCGTCAAATTTTCTGTTTTGACGACCGTTCTGCGCAGCTGAGGGAAAACCTACACAGCTCACTCGTTTTTCATCCAAAATGGATGAATTATAGCTCGTTGGAAATCTAAGAGGCTGGAGTTCAATGTGCATGTTTTATGTTTTCTCTTAAAAAGGCTCCTTGGTGGTTCAAAACAGCGGTGAAGTTGAGTCATGAAAGCTGGACAAAATGGGGTTATTTGTCTCGGTCTTTCAAGAAGATGAGCCTACATTTGAGGGGGAGCTCGTGATGTTTTGAAGACTTGAAGAACGGAACACCAAAGCTTCTAAAGAAATCAAGGGGGAGACTATAAGATGATGCTTCTTTATAAAACATTAGGAGGAGATTGTTAGATTAAATTAGCTCCTAATTTAATTGAATATTTTATAAAGAATTATTGTATAGGCTTTTAAATTAGCTTATGGGTTTTTAGCTAATTGTATGGACTTGGCCTTTTTATCTTGTAAATAGACCCTTTATAAATAATTTTAGGGTTCCATTTTTCTTTAGGTCATTAAGAAGAAACACATAAACACACACAGACTAGGTGTTTTCACATGAGAGTCGTCTTCCTGTAAAATCTTCCATATTCCTCTCCATATCATGAATCAAAGTTTAATGAGATGATTTATTTTATCATGGTTTTTCATGTTCATCTTATTTCTACTCTTATATATGGATTTTACTTCTATTGTTTGTCTAAAATGGGATCTACAATTATTAATTAACTCTTGATGTGAGTTTTGGATTTGGGTCCTTTGCAGAGAAACGATTTTCATTGGAAGCTTTCCTCTCAGAAACTGTATGTGTTTGGAAAATGGGTTGTCGATGTCTTTTATACAAACCCTTTTAGAAAATCATTTATTTAAGTTGAAGCTGTCGATTTATCAAATGATTTTCTCATGATGTAAACTCTTGAACTCACTAGGCGTTAGCCTAACCTTTTTATTTGTCGGCATATGCAACATGTTCATGTTGGGAATAGCTTTAGCTACACTGTGAGGTGATGAGTGCTGGTAGAGTGCACGGGAAGTGAGATGCTTAGCGATGTTTTCCGCACTTTTGGGATTAGCAACTTTTATTTGGGTTAAGTAACACCCGCCTAGAGTTGTTAGCTGTTTAATTAGCGATGTTTAAACCTTGAGGTATTTTCAAGGATGATTTGTAGAAGTACTTTTATCATCTTTTAGTTTAATTTATTGAAATTAAAGTTAGTTGCTCATTCCAATTTTGAGGGTGTTACATCTTGGAAAAATAATTTTTTTAGGATTTGAAGTGTTAGATTTAAAGGTGGTATTTATATGTTCCAACAAAAATATTGTTTAGAGTTGCTTAATGAGTTTGGATATCTTGGTTGCAAACCGATGAATACTCTTATGGATTCTAATCTTTCGGATGTTAATGGAACTAAATCTTGTGATCCTTCATTAATTGGTTTCACTATATTTCAACAATTAGTAGTAAAGTTAATATACTTACTTGCGACAGGACCTGACATTTCTTTTGTTGTACATGTGCTGAGTCAATTTAGGGCCTGTTTGGAAGTGGCTTAATGAACTTAATGAGCTCTTCAGCTTATCCGCTCAGCCATATCATAGTGTTTGAAAGTGGCTTAATGATTTAGAAGTGAGCTGAGCGAATAAGATTTCAAGGGATACACTTATGGAGACAGACCCCATATTTTCCAATCTTACCCCTTAAATCTCTCACACCAAACCTCTCACCGTCGCCTCCCTTCCTCCATCTCAACACCCTAAAGACACACAGGAGAGAGGGCAGAGGAGATCGATTGGGTGGAATTATCATGATCGATTGGGTGAAATCACCAACCATTAATCGACCAACAGATGTGAGAAACGAGTAATTCAGCAACCTCAATCGACGGCATGGATACACCTGCCGACAAGAGCGTAGAGGAGAGCTCAACTGCCCACATCAAAGGATCAACGCCCTTATTTTGAGCAGATTTTATCATTTCCATCACACCGTCCCACATGCTCACCGCCGGTACAGTCACCGCCATGGTCTTCGTTTACACAGTAACCAAAAGCCTAGGGTTTATTCAGAAGCCTTTTTGAAGAAAATTTTCAGCGATTGCAGTGAAGAGAGTGAAGAAGGTGATTATTGGGCCACGAGAAGCATGCGCGGTGACCACTGGAACCTGGAGGGCGAGAAACCATAAGGAGGGGGTTTTAATTAAACGAAAAAATGGCTACGACCACCCGAACCTCCCCCTTCATTGGTGTTTGAAATTTGCAGGTTGATCTCTCGTTCATATGATGTTTGAAGTTTGAAGTGTTTTTTGGGGATCACATAGACATAGATTATTGAATTAATTGGATTGATAAATTAATATCTTTATGATGGGTTTTTGTTGGTGAAGGAATTAGAGGAGTTTGATTGCTAGCAGATCTTGTTTTCATGTATGAAAATTGAAAAGATTTCAGGGGAGTTTGATAACAATAAGGGTAAAATGGTCATTTAAATCATTCAGACAGTTTATTAAGCACAACAAACAAACAACAAAATATCATAATCTATAAAGACAGATAAATCTAGACAGACATCTATATACATACAGGACTTAATGGAAAACCAACCAAACAGCCCCTTAGGCACTCACCATAGACTCTGATTATGGTAAGTGTTCTGTTTCTCGTAGATGGGTAATTGGGTACTGTTTACTTTTGGGTAGTTCTTTAATATCTCGGAAATGTAAGAAGCAACAATTATATCTCGATCTTTTGCTAAAGCAGAGTATCGAGCCATGACTTATGCTAGCTACCTATGAGATAATATGGGTTCTTAGTATTCTTAATGATTTGAAGGTTAATTCTTTGCTTTTTTCAGCTTGTTTTGTGTTAACGAACCTGCGATTAAGATAGCAAATAATCCAGGTTTCAAGAGAAAACTAAACACGCTGAGATTGATTTGGTATAGTTCGTGAAAAGGTAGCTTGAGGACTTTTAAAATTATCCAGACTAGTTCTTCTAATCAAATTGTTGATATCTTTACAAAACCTTTGAATTTTTTTTCAACGTTCTTTTTTATGCATGAAATTAAATCTGTTAAATATGTTTAGTGACAAGATTGAGGGAGGGTATTGAACATATGTTGTTCAATCTTGTCTCTGATAAATTTTCTTTTCCAACTTAAGGTTATACCTGTTTCAGGTATAATCAAGTTGTTTGGTTGACTGGTTGAATTTGGAATATTGTTGTAGATTGTTTGAGGGGCTGATGTTTACTTTTGTAAAAGGTTTGGAGGCTCATTAGTGCTATTGGGATAATCTGAAGGGTTAAAGTGTAAATTTTAGAAATATAAATAGACTATTTTGTTTTTCTTTTTAGGATCCATTTATTTTTCCCTCTTTCTTTGTCTTCTTCGTACACATCATCTCGTTTTCAGATTAGGATTTTCCTGTAATCTAAATAGTGAGTTAGGTTTATGATTTAGAAATTTATTTAAGCTTTAATAATAGTAACTTCAGAAAAACCCAACGTATAAATTTAACAACAGTAATTAAAATAATTAATCATTTTTGTAATGTTTTTACATCATTGAAAATAATAATGATTCGGCTAAGAAAAAATTAAGTCGGTTTTAAATATTTGTTTTTTCTGGACAAGTACAAATATAATAAAACGATATTTATAATTACCTTCAAGTTCGAATACAAAATTATTGAAATACCCTTTACATCCACATTGATCCAAAGTATTTCAAAATTAAAAAGAAAAATTCATAGAACATGCCATAAAGGAACTTTAGAAAATTGGTTTGGAACTTTGGATGATGAAACTGAAAGTGAGTTTTGGATTGTCAAATTTTAGTGCTTATTTTATGAAGTTGGTAACTTAAGATTACTACACAATTAATTAAAATACAAATCCTAGTCAACCACTTAGTGACATAGTCAAACATTTTTTATTTTCATGTATGTTCTTTGTTCTAAAACTTTGAAAATTGTAACTCTTTACTCGTAATTTAAATCGAGATGGTTGTAAAATTTAGAGATCTAGAGGATAAAAGTTGGAAATCAGATGGACGTAACCATATCATAACTTTATCGTAAACGATCTTGTTATCATTTTCATATTTTGAATTTGAAAGATCATAACTTTCGAGATGCCTTTTTTAATCACTTGATTTTTCAAATATTTCGTAAGCAATTTGTAGCCACTTTTAAAATCTTATCATAAATATTTCGCAAGCAATTTGTAGCCACTTTCGTATTACATTTTAATGCCATGGAGAGAAAGGCAACACTATAAGGAGGGTCTAAGAGGGTAGGATGGGCGGGCGCCCGGCCTAAAAATATGAGAGGCTTTTTTTTAGTATATAGTATTAGTCTACAAAATCATTACATAGGAAAGACAAAAAAAGTTTTAGTATATAATAAGAGTTAAAAAAACTGAAACATAATAAAGGATCAACCATGTACTAACTAATTACATTGGAAACGAAAATAAAAAGATTACATTTTCATTCATTATATGTTATTGTTTCTTATGTATCTCTGTTTTTTATGTTGTGCCATGGTCCAATACTACTCCTATCACTATCTCTATTTTTTTGGTTGTTTCCATGCTTCAACAATTCAACGGATAACAACTTTAAGCTCATGTGCTTGTCATTGCTATGTGTTTTTAATTGCTATTTTTATCTACTTTTTTTTCCATTGTGTAACACCCGTAATTTCGGTAAGTAAATATCACCCGAACGTTTTTTACAGCTTGTAAATGGTGGGATTTATGTTAGAAAATAATTACTTAAAGTCCATAAGAGTATCAGGAGTATTGGCATAGAAAAAGTCGAGTTTTGGGGTTTGGTATGGTTCCGACTACAATGCCCGACAACTATGACAATGTCATAGTCGCACCTGTCATAGTAGCAGCAAAGTGGCAGAAGGCTGGTACACCCCAGCGACTTTGCCACTGACAGTGTCACATGGCAATGTAGAACTGCGGTACCAGACAACTTAAGGTCGGGTTTTCAGCCATGTCTCTCATTTCTCACTTCTAATCTCTTCCATTTCTCTCTTAAAACCTCCCAAGAATGTTCCTACTCCATTGGCTTCAATTTTGGGGCATTAATGGCTTAAATCTTTGAGAATTAAAGTGGTAAATCATCATCAAGTTAAAGATTGGAAGCTAGGATCAAGAGTTCATCATCTTCATCCATTTCTTCAAGGTGGTGGCTAGGGTTTCCTAGGTTTTCATCAAAACCTAGGTGATAAGTACATCCTCTCCATTTCCAAGCTTCTTTATGAGTTATAAATGCTCCATTGATGATTTTCTAGTGTTTTTTTTCTCCAATTTCGGTTTGGACGATATTGAGAAAAGTTAGGTCAAAATTAGGGTTTTGGGTCAAAATGAAGATTTTGGTGTAAGATGTTTGGAGGATGATTCTAAACACCTGGATTTATTGGTTTTGTGTTGGGAGTTTGTGGATCTAGGTTTCTTTCGAAGGTTGCTCATGGATTCAAGTTCTTCAAGGAAGCAAAATGGGGTAAAATCTTGTTTAGCCTAAATCTAGCAAGGTGGGTTCAAGTTGATTTGTGAAAACGTTGTACATGCCAAAAATGTTTATTTTAAATTGTTTATGTGTTTTACATGAAGTTATCAATTGTGGAGTTATTTGGTGGGTTTGATTATTTGAAGTATGTAACTTTATAAACCTTGTAAAACACTCACATTTGGGATTTTTGGGGAATTTGAAAAATAAATCATAAAGGAAACTTTTTCGATGATTTGTTGCATAAATGGAGGTTATTTGGTAAAAATGTATTTTTGGTGTTTGTTGGAAATATGCATGGTTATAGTTATGGATCATTTTGGAAATATAAGGGTATGAGTTATTTGAAAAATGACTTGACTCAGTTAATTACGAGATTTTGGATTAACCATATCTTTGAGGTGTGTGTTTGCATATATGTCAATTAAAGGCGTTTATTGATTGGTCAACTGAATTGTTGAGCCTTTGGCTCGTATTTAAGTTAAGTGGGTCTTGGGGGACTTTAGTCCGATATAAATTACTCTATATTGAATTTTGAGAGTATATGCATTTGAGTCATATTTTTTTATTAATTACATGTGTTGAAGATGTTGTACATTCTTTTGGGAGTCATGTAATTGTTAGGATATGATGCATTGGATTCACAGACATATGAGTCGGTCTTGTTTATAGTGTCGAATGGGTATTGCGGGGGTGGACTCCGGGACTCATATTTTATGACCTTAAAGTTTCGAAGAGGTTACTAGGAGGGTTAAATATGGAAGTGTTACCTTGGAGGTGAGTTGTTGGTTCCTGTTTTGCTTAACAATGATGATTTTATCTAATTAGTTCAAACAATATATAATGCGGAAGCGTTTTAACTAACTAACAGATATAATGAGGTAGAATAACACACAATATCAAATATATGAAGTGTAAATAACACAAATAAATAGCTCAATGATTCACTGTATTTGATATAATAAGAAAACCAAGAACACCGAAAGGTTTGACAAGAAACTGCTCTAAAGGTGTGTGTGTCGTGCAAAGCTTAATAGAAGAACTCAACATGAGTCTTCTATTTATACTGCTTCTAAAGGGGACAAGCTCTAGACAAACAGGATTGAAGGTACAAATGCACTATTTAGGTACTGTTACAAGTACGACGTTAATTAAATGCACCGGCTTCTACTAAGGCTATGACCCATCAGAGTTTGACACGTGGAGTTGTCAGGTCACGCCTTGTACTATTGATCTTTAGGATCTTCGTACAGCAGAAATCGTGAGAAACACGATTGTCCTTGTATAGAGCTCTGGTCTTTTATACCACAGAGGCTATGTCAAGTATGGCAGAGGCTATGTGGCCTTGTCCGTATTGAAGAGTCTTCTGTGCGATTCTTTATCTTCGGTCTTCTCGGTTACTCGGCAGAGCCTCTGTCGAAGACTTCTATGCTTTGGTCTTCTTGGTGACTCGACAGAGCCTCTGTCGAAGACTTCTATACTTAGCCTATTTTTCAATACTTCTATAAACAGAGGATTGGAGCTAACAATCTCCCCCTAAGTATTGAAAAATAAAAATTGAAAAGTGCAAGGTTTTCTAGGCTAAGTACATAACAAGAGGTGAAATAAAATACCTCAAAAGATTATACTTTTCTTTCATACAGAATTATGCCAGAGGCACTTACATTTGATTACATTATGAAAGGAAAGATTTGCAGAGGTTGGTAGAGGATATCAGAAGTTGGTGTCTTTGAAGTCGTTGAAGCTTCTGTTGTCGAATCCTAACTCTCTAAGCTCGTGATAGAATCTGATGCAGAGGTTTCTGAAGTTGATTACTTGGTCGATGACCTCTATCAGTCTATCTGCGAGAGCCTGGTTCATTTGCTCTGTTCCTCTGTGCTCCACGAGGCTTGCTCTGAACTCTGTCAAAGTACTTGTTGCATACTTCTGACAATCCATCTCTATGAACAGTCTTGAGTTCCCAGCAGGATCTTGATAGACTAACCCAACTCTTGGAGATGTAATAGTCGAGTTCAGTATGGCAGAGGATGGGAAGTCATTTTCTGGTGGGTGGAGATTTAGGTTTTTTACTCCGAGATCTCGTCCTAATTGTAAGTCGACAAGGTTGTATAGCAGAAGTTTCTCACGCATGGCTTTCCTTATTACCCTGTATGCCATTCGATGTGCATCTGTTTTGAAGTTCTCTTTCGTCCAGTTGAGAAGGTCGGGTAGGTCGTAGGGACTTAGATTTCTCAGATCATCATCTGAGAATTGGGTCACGGTTTTGTCCTCCCTTTTGACCTTATAGATGTTATAGGAAACCTTAGGTGTGGTTCTGGTTTGAGAAAACTTACAGTATAAGACCTTGTCGATTTTGGACTCTGAGAAGACTTGATGTTTTGGCTTGGGTGTTGTTCTTGTGAAGGTGTTCTCTAGGTCAGCATGGAAGTGGGGATCTTGAATGGTTGTGGGCAGAATATCTCTGGCACTTCTGTTGTACAGATATCTGTACACCACTTCTTCCATTTGTTGTGGAGGTGCACCGGGTGGAGGCATGGGTCTGCGCAGAGCATCCATTCGCTTCTTGATTTGGGCCACTCGATCCTCTGTGACTTTTGCCTTCGGATCTAGAACAGGTATATTTGACAGCGGGGTGGCACCGAAAGCCCAGTCTTCTTCTTCTGGCTTTGGTGTCACATAGGCGTCGAAAGAGCTTTTCATCAATTTCTCTGCTGGTTGATGCTTTGGCTTCTTCTTTTTGGGTTCCTCTTTCATTATCCCCTTGCCTTTGTCTTTTGCCTTCGGCTGAAGATCTTCTTGTAGAGATGGGGTTGCCTCTGTGGGATTTATCTTTTGGATTTCTGAGTGTGCCTCTGTAGTTTTGGGGGTTGCCTCTGTAGGTTTTGGCACTTGTGTTTCCGAGAACTTGGTTGGTGAGGCTTCTGTGGTTTTGCTCAGATGTTTTCTTTTGTGAGCAATGGTTTTGGTTCGGGTTTTGGGTGTGGGAGATGGGAGTTTTGTCTTTTCGGCTTCTGGTGTTGGGGATGGGAGATTTGGTTCTTCTGGTGATTTTGGTTTTGGTGATTGGGATGGTTGATCTTCTTCGGAGGATGTTAGGATTTGGAATACTTCGCGGGTTGGGACATCTGCTCTGAATACAGAGGTTGTTTCCACAGTGGTGGGTGTTGCCTCTATGGTCTTCTGTTGTTGATCTTGGTCGGTTTCAGGTACATGGGTTATGATTGGGATTTCTTCAGAGGGTATTTCCACAGAGGTGGTTGTTGCCTCTGTGGTCTGTTGTTGGTTTCCTCCTTGGGTTTGAGTTGGGGGAACTTGGTTTATGGTTCTACGGATACCGTCTTTGACATGGGTGCTCTCGGATTTGACCATTCGGTATTGTTGTTGGACACTTTTTCTAAGATTTGATATCCTTCGTTGTAAGTCATACTCGTAAATGTTCCACCGGCTGTTGCATCTAAGATGATTTTGGCTGCATTGGAAAGACCATTGTAAAAGGTCTCCAATTGGATGCAATGTGGGATGCCATGATGTGGGCACTTTCGAAGTAAATCTTTAAATCGTTCCCATGCATCCGAAACAGCCTCATCTTCCTCTTGCCTAAATAAAATTATATCATTTCGAAATCTAACATTCCTTGTTGGAGGAAAGTATTTTTGCAAAAATCTATCGGCAAGTTCTTGCCAAGTGGTTATCGAGTGAGGTGCATGTGCGTTCAGCCAAGATTTTGCTTTGTCCCTTAATGAAAAAGGGAAAAGTCTTAGTCTTAATGCCTCATCACTAACACCTTGCAATTGAAAGGAATCGGTCATTTCTAAAAAAGATTTTAAGTGCGAGTGCGGATCCTCAGATGGCGACCCTCCAAATTGACCCATGGCTTGGATCATTTGAAACATCACCGGTTTGAGTTCAAAATGCGTTGCAACAATATTGGGTCTCAAAATTCCGGAGCTTAAATCACCAACTACGGAAGTAGCATAGTCCCGTATTTTTCGATCTTTGTTATCGGCAATCGTGATTGTGGTCTCCACTATAGGTGGCGGTACTGCAGCCATGTTCACAGTGGGGATCACAGGAGGTTGTCGATTTGTTTTCTTGCTTCTTCGTGTTTTTCGCAACGTTTTTTCTATTTCGAGATCTATTGAAACCAAATGTTCGAGTTGTCGCCGTGGCATACAATACGAACAACTTAGAAAAACTAGTTACTCGGGCTCGAACAAAAACTAATGTCTTGAGATTTAAAATCACGCCAGTCCCCGGCAACGGCGCCAAAAACTTGGTACGTGCGAAATGTGTGTTTTAATCGCAGTGGGTTGCAAACTGTCCACAGTGGGAAGTGCAAGTGTACACTGTCCACTATGATCGTCACAACAAGTAATAGTTGGTAAAATACCAGAATCGAATCCACAGAGACTGGACAATCAAGACAATACGGTTCTCATGAGCTCCTTTTACAAGTTTCAACTAGAGAGGAAAATAATACTTTGGTTTGGTTTGGTAAAATAGCTACTTGAAACGATTTACTAAATGCTAAAAAGGAGGAATGTAGGTTGGATTTTCCCTAAATTTTATCTCAAATACTCGGTCCTTAGAGTGATCCTCGTATTCGTGGTGGACATTTTCGCTAGAAAAGCCCGGTTACAAAATACTCACACCGTTAGATAAAAATCCCATACTCTTAGTACTTGTTGTTTTGTCAATGGTAATCTCTAAATGGACCTTTTCAGGCCTCGATGGAATGTGTAGAGACAAATACTCTAAGTGTTTTTAATACACAAATTAGCTTGCCTACTACTCCAGTGGGCAGAGATTAGCTCACTGTGCCGACCTCACTTTCGTAAGTGTCAAAAGAATTCTTTCGAATCCCCTAGCATCATTCAAGCTCGTGTCACTGCGCTCTACTTATTTCTAAGTTAAGAACTAGACTTTAGATCCTTGCAAGTGATCAGCTTGTTCGCATCCTTGGGTAAATATCGAAAATGAAAGACCAAAACAACAAATATTCTAAGTATAAAGATTACTCAAGCATTTTTGATAAAATCCAGGTACTTCTCCTTCCTACATCCCAAAGGATGTTTAGCCTAACATTTCCGAAGTAAAGAAAACAAAAGATGAAGAATTTCACATAATAAAACTGAAAGTGATTTGCATTAACTGCTCACAGTGGGGAACGAGAAGTCGTCCCTGCACTGTGTATTTCGAACTACAACAGAAAATAAATTACTGAAATTAAATGCTAAGTTACTGCAGTAAATGAAAGCTTACAACTTAAGGAAATGCTAGATAAATTGCAAGATAGATGGATTGTAATAAATGAGACCCAACACCCCTTTTTATACTAAGAAGGAGGTGTTGGTCTTTACACAAAAAGGGTTTTCCAAGGTGCAAGGACTGCAGGAAGATGCAGAAATTAGCTCAAAGGATAAAACTTCAATCCTCCATGTATAGGCCTTTTTACCCAATGGTCCATTAGAAGTCTACTTTTGCAAGTACAAAGGTACAATCATGATGTGAAGCCTTGAGGAACACTTGTAACAGCCAAATCTCAGCTTCACTGTCATTGAACCTTCCTCCTCCAGAAAATTAGATCCCAACTAAAAGTTTCTTTTTGATTTCTTTTTGATCAGCTCGAAGAGTGGGGAACCGGAGTGGGCACTGTATACGTCACTGCGGATGAAAAATCGTGAAAACACCCAAAACTTCCCCAAATAATTTATTAAAGACCATGGTTCACTCCTTTTGCTCGTTTTCGTAAATCATACCAAGAATGGGGGTTTTTAGAAGTGAAATGGCTAAAATTGACAAAATAAAGTGGAAAATAAATGGAAATAATAACTCTAAAAATAGAGTTATCACAACCTCAAACTTAAATCATTACTTGTCCCCAAGTAATAAAAAGAAAGAAATAAAATGAAAAACAATGCATTTGAAACTTTGAGGGACTTACATACTTCTTGACTTGAATGAGCGTTTGATCTCCTTCCTCCGATACTTCCTTCGGTCCGAAACTTGAAAATTTCACTTTTGTGTTTGCCGAAACCTTTCCCTTGTTTACCTTTTGATCAATAGGGCTTTCTTGGATTTGAAGGGTTTATGGCTTTGAATCTTTTCCCAAGGGTTTTGACAAGAATTTCCAAACATGGACCGAAGATCTCGCTTTGAGATTTTTATTTCAAGAAGTGGGTGTTTAGTATTTTGCTATGATAAGAACGTACACTTTCAGTCTTTATTTGGGTATAATGAGTATGGCTATTTTTGTGAGGGTGGGTATTCTGATGGTCCAGAATAGGCACACCATCGTTTTCTGGGAGTGAGCACTTTGATGGTCCAGAAAAGGCACACCATCAATTTTGTTAGTGCTACTCCGATTTTCTTCTGTTTTTGTATTTTTGTGTTTTCTCTTCTTTTTTTTGGGAGGGGGGTACGGCTTACCCACCTCAAACTTGGACTTCACAGTGTCCTCACTGTGAGCAAACTGGAGGTCACTCTGGAAGTTCCCACCTCAAACTTAAAATCTCACAGTGTCCCCACTGTGACATTGAATTAATGAACAAAGGTGGTGGTTTGGGGGTACAAAAAGGATCGTGTTTGGATGCGAAAAATGGCCTATATCATTTCATGGTATCAAGTTGAGATTCGTACTTACAAAAGGGACCTTTTTAAGTTGGAAGCCGAAAGTTGTACCTTGAAATGGAACGAGATCAAACAAGCATTCAAACAACAAATACGTTAGTACCCAAAAGTACCTATCGAGCGATAGGATTTCATGCATTACGAACCAAAATAAGAATTCAGCAAAGTGTCAAAAGCCTAGCCAAAGGCACAAAATATAAAACAAACCGAAATTTAAAATTGTTTTTGAGAGCAAAAGAGTGGAACCAAAGTTTTAACAAACCATTCAACGGGTCGGGGTGGCATCTGGTGAACTGGCGGCGTCATCCTCTTCAAACTCGTCATCACTGGCATTGGTTGGGCAAATATCCTCAGGAAAATCTGGGAGCTGAGCAGCTAGCATTGGGTTGGCCTCTTTCATCATCAGGCCCGTCACCTCATCCCGTTCTCTTGTATACATCCAAAATTTCTGCGTGGCCCGGTTCTGATATCGCTGCTCACTTTCCAGCAACTCGATCCTGTATGTGAGCTTCTTCAAAGCTGCCAAGATCTCTCCCATTTGGTTGCTTGATGATCCGGCCTCGGTTGAATGGAGTGGTGTACGCGGCGTTCTCACAACATGCTCCTCAGCAATGGTCACAGTGGGGTGAACAGTCCCCAATGTGGGGATATCTTCTGTTTGTCCAGCTGGAGGAGTGGCGTCGTACCTTCCCATATTGCGGATGGTTTGTGCGCTGATGTTACTCGTGGAGTCAAACCACTGATCCTCCACCGCCGAGGGTACACCTGCGTCTATCATTAGTAACGTAACGAGGCAAGGAAGGGGCAAGACTACCTTCTTTCTGTTTCGAGCTTGATCTATGGCCGCATGCATAACAATTCCGACGTTGATTTTTCGTCCAGTGAGGAGGCAGTACAACAAAGCACATTTATGCATAGACAATGTGGTATCGTGCGATGTTGGGGACACAGAGGCCCGGAAAAATTGGAACCAAACAGCGGCCTCGGTAGTGAGGGAGCTAGCGTTTAGGCACCTTCTCTGGCCGTCTTTATTCCACGGCTTCCCCTCGACTGCTATTTCGCGCAAGACAAGATCCTCGTCCGTCGGGGTCATTTTCTTTAAAAACTGGGCAAACTCACACACAGCCGGGCTCCTTCTTCCTAATACCCGGTTAATCGCTCCTGGAGTATAGCTTACTTGCTTACCCCGAACTACCACAGTGGGATCCTTTGCTTGAGAGGCCTCGGCGTAAAATTCACGCACTAACGAGGCATTCGCGCGTCGATTGGCTTCAGCCAAAATCGACCAGTCTTGCGCTACAATCCTATTCTTAACAAATGGGTTGGCCTCAACAAACTCATGGTCGAAACCCCTCTCTAACTTCAGTTTCTGTGTAGCAATGCACTCATAGTGGGCAGCCACCTCCGGAGTGGTGAACTGCCTGGGCACCCCACTGGGGGCATGCGCAGTGCCCACTGTGGATTGATGTGGGTTTTTGGTTTGAACTTGGTCATCCCCAACATCAATCTCAACAGAAGATGAACTTAAAGAGGGCTGAAGACTTGTACCTTTCTTTGACGGTTGTTTTGCCGGCCTTTTTGTCGGTTGTTTCAGAGCTTTGGTCACCGCAGACCGGGTGACCACTCCTTTCCTTCTTGTGGCCCGCAGAATTAGGTTCTCCCCACTGTGGGCAGTCTTCCTCACTGTCTCTCTTTCAACACTATCCCCAAGCTTGCGGTATTGTTCCTGATAGTCATCATCAACCTTCCTCTGAAATTCCACTTCTTCAGCAAAAATTTCTGCCTCAGCCCTTTTCCTTTCTTTCTCAAAAATCCTTTCCTTCTCAGCCTTCAACCTTTCTTCTTCCATTCGCTTTTCCTCTTCTTCCTTTCTGATTCTTTCTTCTTCCTCTCGACGCCTCCTCTCGACCTCTTCCTTTCTTTTTCTAATGGCTTCCATTTTCTATTTGAACTCCTCTGCTAACCGCCTCTCTTCTTCTTCGGCTAGAAGTGTCTCGGTCTCGAAATGGGTGATACTGTTGTCTGAGACTTGCGATGATGAAGTAGCCTTTGGGCTTTCGTGCTTTGAAGAACCCTCGTCGGCCGCACCGGAGATGATCGGGTTTTCGCCGGAGACCGGTGGCGGTTCGTTCAGGTCATTGGTGACGGCTTCCGGTGGTTGTTCCTCGGCGGTCCTGCGGCGGACGGCCGCACGTGTGAGTGCATCGGGGTTGGTGTTCATTCTCTTGGTTCTTGCCATTTTTAGGGTTCTGGAAGGGTTTTGCTGGTGGGTTTTTCGTAGAGAGAGAAATGAAGAAGAAAAAGTTTGCTGGGTAAATTTTGGTAGCAAAAGAGGTTAAGGTGGTTTTTGGAAATGTTTTCTTGTCAAAAATGGGGGGAAACCGCCGGTTTTAGGAGAGAGGGAGAGGAAGGACAATGATAGCTTTGCTTGGGAAATGATGAACTATGACAACATGGCCTAAAAGTAGACTTGATGGCAGCAAAAGGTGAAAGCCTGTCAGCATTGGGCCCCAAAAATGGTCCTTTCATTCGTCAGATGGGGAGTGGGGAGTGCAGTGACCTGAGCCTTCCCCACTGCAAAGTACTTTCCTTGATTTTTTTTCAAAAAGTGGCACGTTCTTCTACACACATTAAAACAAACTACCATGCAGAATTAAAAAGACCAAAAATAATAAAAAGACAGCAAATAAGTGAAATAAAATATTTACAAACGGTTGTGACATTGCTTAACCAGAGCGGGATGGAGAGTGGGATGGAATGTGGGCACTCTTGTTCAGAAAGTGCTTCACCCTTTGCCCATTGACTTTGAAGATTTTTCCGGATTGAGGAGCCATTAAGTCCAGAGTTCCAAAAGGGCTTACCTTGACCACAGTGTAAGGCTCTTTCCATCGTGATTTTAGATTTTCCGGAAACATCCTTAACCTTGAATCAAAAAGTAGCACTTTTTGTCCCTCCCCAAACTCTCCATGAGTGATTTTTTGGTCAGGCCACCACTTGATCTTCTCCTTGTTGGTTTTTGCATTTATGTCGGAGTGATGACAAAGTTCTTCTAACTCATTGAGGTAGGCATATTTTAAGTGGGAAGGCAATGGCTTCAAATTCAAGTCAGGGGGATTTTTGGATGGTAGTTTGACATGTCTATCTTTGAAATCTAGCTACTCAAAAGCTGCCAAGATCTCGTTACATTCATCCTCAAAAGTGTTATCACTCTCAGATTCGGAGTGCTCACTCTCACTCCTCACTGTAGGCACTGTGTCAAGACGGTGGGTTCCATTAATCGAACTTAAAGCAAAACAGTCTTCGGTTTCCATATACTTAAGGGCCTTGAAGACATTGAAAGTTACCTCTTGGTCATTAACCCGCATCGTGAGTTCTCCTTTGTGTACATCAATCAAAGTACGTCCGGTTGCAAGAAACTGACGCCCTAAGATGATTGGGATTTCTTTATCGGCCTCATAATCTAGAACTAGAAAATCGGCGGGGAAGATAAATTTATCCACTTGGACCAAAACATCTTCTATTTTTCCCTTGGGATAGGCAATGGACCGGTCAGCTAGTTGTAATGTCACGGTTGTGGGTCTAGCCTCTCCAATACCTAACTTGTTAAAAATGGACAGCGGCATCAAGTTGACACTAGCTCCTAAATCACAAAGTGCTTGACCTACTTCTTGTCCTCCTATAATGCATGGAATGGTGAAACTACCCGGGTCTTTCAACTTAGGTGGAATCTTACTTGTTAGGAGGGCACTACATTCTTCGGTCAAAGCCACAGTTTCAAATTCACCCAACTTCCTCTTTTTGTTCAAAATATCTTTTAAGAATTTAACATAGCTTGGCATCTGCTCGAGAGCTTCTACCAAGGGTATGTTAATGTGAAGTTGCTTAAAAATGTCTAAGAATTTTTTAAACTGAACATCGACATTTTTAGGCTTCATTCTTTGAGGAAATGGAATGTTTCGTGGGTCAATCTGAGTTTGCTGTGGTATTGGCTTTGGAACAGTAGTCTTTGGGACAGGTCCAAAAGCGGGAAGGTCAGGGATGTCGGTCCCCACTGTGGGGATTACAGTGACTTGAGGAGTGCCCACTGTGGTGCTCACAGTGGGTTTTTGAGGCGAATCATCAGATTCAAAAATGATATTTTTCAGATCCTTTCCACTCCTTAAAGTTATGGACTTGACATGTTCTGGTCCTTTTCCTATCACTCTAGCTTGCTCGGTATCACTCGGTAACGTTCCTGGTGGTCTATTCTTAACTTCAACGGCTAACTGTCCCACTTGGGTCTCTATATTCCTAATGGCTGCTTGAGTTTGATTCATAAAACCTTTAAGAATCAACTCGATCGATTGTTGAGCCTCAGCTGGTTGGTTGGATCGTGGTTGGTATGGTTGTGGGGACTGCCCACTGTGATGTGGAGATTGCCCACTGTGATGTTGCTGAAATCCCGGGGGATTGTATGGTCTTTGCTGGATGTGACTCGGTCCTTGGGGTTGGAGTCCTTGATTACCGGACCAAGAGAAATTCGGATGATTTCTCCAACCTGGATTATAAGTCTGCGAATAAGGGTTGTTCCTTTGGTTTGTCCCTATGACATTAACAGATTCGGGGTTTGCTGGACAATAGTCGAAAACATGCTCCTCTCCACAAAGGGAGCAGTTATCAGCGAGATGGGTTGCGGAATTGACTTGGCCTCGATTTTGATTTAAAACGATTTTTGTCAAGGCCACTAATTGTGCATTCATGGTTTTGAGTGCTTCGGAATCTATGGTGTTGGTCTTTGACATGGGTGCTCTCGGATTTGACCATTCGGTATTGTTGTTGGACACTTTTTCTAAGATTTGATATCCTTCGTTGTAAGTCATACTCGTAAATGTTCCACCGGCTGTTGCATCTAAGATGATTTTGGCTGCATTGGAAAGACCATTGTAAAAGGTCTCCAATTGGATGCAATGTGGGATGCCATGATGTGGGCACTTTCGAAGTAAATCTTTAAATCGTTCCCATGCATCCGAAACAGCCTCATCTTCCTCTTGCCTAAATAAAATTATATCATTTCGAAATCTAACATTCCTTGTTGGAGGAAAGTATTTTTGCAAAAATCTATCGGCAAGTTCTTGCCAAGTGGTTATCGAGTGAGGTGCATGTGCGTTCAGCCAAGATTTTGCTTTGTCCCTTAATGAAAAAGGGAAAACTCTTAGTCTTAATGCCTCATCACTAACACCTTGCAATTGAAAGGAATCGGTCATTTCTAAAAAAGATTTTAAGTGCGAGTGCGGATCCTCAGATGGCGATCCTCCAAATTGACCCATGGCTTGGATCATTTGAAACATCACCGGTTTGAGTTCAAAATGCGTTGCAACAATATTGGGTCTCAAAATTCCGGAGCTTAAATCACCAACTCCGGAAGTAGCATAGTCCCGTATTTTTCGATCTTTGTTATCGGCAATCGTGATTGTGGTCTCCACTATAGGTGGCGGTACTGCAGCCATGTTCACAGTGGGGATCACAGGAGGTTGTCGATTTGTTTTCTTGCTTCTTCGTGTTTTTCGCAACGTTTTTTCTATTTCGAGATCTATTGGACCCAAATGTTCGAGTTGTCGCCGTGGCATACAATACGAACAGCTTAGAAAAACTAGTTACTCGGGCTCGAACAAAAACTAATGTCTTGAGATTTAAAATCACGCCAGTCCCCGGCAACGGCGCCAAAAACTTGGTACGTGCGAAATGTGTGTTTTAATCGCAGTGGGTTGCAAACTGTCCACAGTGGGAAGTGCAAGTGTACACTGTCCACTATGATCGTCACAGCAAGTAATAGTTGGTAAAATACCAGAATCGAATCCACAGAGACTGGACAATCAAGACAACACGGTTCTCATGAGCTCCTTTTACAAGTTTCAACTAGAGAGAAAATAATACTTTGGTTTGGTTTGGTAAAATAGCTACTTGAAACGATTTACTAAATGCTAAAAAGGAGGAATGTAGGTTGGATTTTCCCTAAATTTTATCTCAAATACTCGGTCCTTAGAGTGATCCTCGTATTCGTGGTGGACATTTTCGCTAGAAAAGCCCGGTTACAAAATACTCACACCGTTAGATAAAAATCCCATACTCTTAGTACTTGTTGTTTTGTCAATGGTAATCTCTAAATGGACCTTTTCAGGCCTCGATGGAATGTGTAGAGACAAATACTCTAAGTGTTTTTAATACACAAATTAGCTTGCCTACTACTCCAGTGGGCAGAGATTAGCTCACTGTGCCGACCTCACTTTCGTAAGTGTCAAAAGAATTCTTTCGAATCCCCTAGCATCATTCAAGCTCGTGTCACTGCGCTCTACTTATTTCTAAGTTAAGAACTAGACTTTAGATCCTTGCAAGTGATCAGCTTGTTCGCATCCTTGGGTAAATATCGAGAATGAAAGACCAAAACAACAAATATTCTAAGTATAAAGATTACTCAAGCATTTTTGATAAAATCCAGGTACTTCTCCTTCCTACATCCCAAAGGATGTTTAGCCTAACATTTCCGAAGTAAAGAAAACAAAAGATGAAGAATTGCACATAATAAAACTGAAAGTGATTTGCATTAACTGCTCACAGTGGGGAACGAGAAGTCGTCCCTGCACTGTGTATTTCGAACTACAACAGAAAATAAATTACTGAAATTAAATGCTAAGTTACTGCAGTAAATGAAAGCTTACAACTTAAGGAAATGCTAGATAAATTGCAAGATAGATGGATTGTAATAAATGAGACCCAACACCCCTTTTTATACTAAGAAGGAGGTGTTGGTCTTTACACAAAAAGGGTTTTCCAAGGTGCAAGGACTGCAGGGAGATGCAGAAATCAGCTCAAAGGATAAAACTTCAATCCTCCATGTATAGCCCTTTTTACCCAATGGTCCATTAGAAGTCAACTTTTGCAAGTACAAAGGTACAATCATGATGTGAAGCCTTGAGGAACACTTGTAACAGCCAAATCTCAGCTTCTCTGTCATTGAACCTTCCTCCTCCAGAAAATTAGATCCCAACTAAAAGTTTCTTTTTGATTTCTTTTTTATCAGCTCGAAGAGTGGGGAACCGGAGTGGGCACTGTATACGTCACTGCGGATGAAAAATCGTGAAAACACCCAAAACTTCCCCAAATAATTTATTAAAGACCATGGTTCACTCCTTTTGCTCGTTTTCGTAAATCATACCAAGAATGGGGGTTTTTAGAAGTGAAATGGCTAAAATTGACAAAATAAAGTGGAAAATAAATGGAAATAATAACTCTAAAAATAGAGTTATCAGTGAGGAAATTGATCTGGGGATTGATGGGGCGATTGATATCCCTCTTCTGTCATTTCTACTTCTGCATCTTCTTCTTCTGCAGCTCTTTCTTCTGCGATTGCTTCCTCTTCTATGGTAACCAATTTCTCAAGTGATTTACCATGCTCTTTTTGGTTTTCCTCCTCTTAGGTTTTGGTGCCCCTTCCTCTGTAGTTTTCAATTTTCTTTTCTTCTTTAGTTTTGGAGAGGAGGGAGGAGCAGAGGAGCCAATTTCTGTGGCATGAGGAGGTGAAGGTTGATCTTCTGCAGCGCTTGTAGAGGTGCCTTCTGCAGTTTTCCTATTTTTTGATTTTGGAGTAGAGGCAGAAGATTTCGAAGAGGACTTCTTTCCCATGAGCTCTGTACGTTTGGCTATGAAGCTAAGTTGAATAGCCATGTGTTTGCTAATTTGTGATCTTTTTCTTTTTGAGTGGAAAGAGGTTCTGCAATCATTGTTCCTAGGGGGACACCTAAACGCGGGGGTGTCATAGGACTCGGTTTTGGAGTTCTATGATCGCGTATATATTCTTCCTTAAGGGTTTTATTCGAGGCATACTTCAGAAGGTTCTTTGACAGAGGTCTGCAGTGTGTGTAGCCATCTACATGATCAGTGGGGGTATTTTTGTTCATTGGGAACCGTTTGGGAATTGGCCCTTCCATTGGCCATTTCTGTATCAACAACAGAGGTTCGAACAAAACTTCCAGTATTCTTTGGAATTGCAGAGGTGGTAGAAACTTAGGATCGTTCTCTTTTACCCTTTTTGTGTTGTTCTTTCTGTCGATGGTGTTGATGATCTCTTGCATCATTATGGTCGCGTAATCCAGTGGGAGATCATAGTAAACCCCATACATGATAGTTAATATCTGATGTGAGCTCTGGTCAATACTGCCTATCTTCCCTGTCAGGCATCTGTTAAGAATTGAGAACAAGGTGTTCCACAGAGGTGGTAATCTGCCTCTGCAGAAGTCATTTCTCTTCCTAAGTGGGGTGTTGTACCCAAGCATTTCTAGGAAACGACAGATCTCGTCGTCTGTTGGTTGCTCTGCATACTTCTTCAATCCAAGAAGACCCCTTGTTGGTAGGTTGAATTGAAGTGAGAACATTGTTCTATTGAACTTGATTTCCAGATGTTCAGATTTGTCAGGTCTTGAAATGTACCCTTTGATAAGAGAATCATCTTTATCAAATCGGCAACTTTGCCAAAACTGGTTCAAATATCTAACTGGAATTTTCTTTGGGGTTCTTGAGAGTAAAGGGAAGAGGATATGATTTTCCATTATGTTTAGAAAAATGGCATGGGCTTCGCCGAAAGCAGTGGGTGAGGGGACCAAATAGCAATTGTTGGATTTGATTGGTAGTACCTTTTCGAAATGATCCTTTGCTATGAAGTTTTGAAAATGTGTGGTCGGAGCAAAGTCTGCTGAATCGCCAGAATCTTCTAGTTCAATATTTTGGGCAAGGTTGGGGTTTTCTGAATGTTCAGAATGAGCAGGTGAATATTCTGGTGAGTTCGCCGGAGAGTGTGCAGGGGAGATAGCTTGAGAAGATGAAGCCATTTGGTAATGAGAATAAGATACTTGCAGGTTTTTGCAGGGTTTCGCCGGAGAAGAATGAGAGTTTGTAAAAAGTTTATGAGAGGGTAAGCTTGGTTTTTATAGGAGGGTAAAACGGTAGAATTCAAAAGAGTAAAAAATATGGCAATGGATTAAAATTTGGAATCCGTACTCAAGTTAGAACGGCGGGTTCAACTTTCCATAGAAAACGTTCCATGTACGCCCAATGAAAATGGGACACATAGGCCATGTCAGAAGATGACAGGATGTCGTGCGCGGCCCATTAATGCTAGGCGCGTGGGGTTGTTCTTAGCCACATGTGATTCACTCTCAGTAAAAGTAACCGTTATTACTACAGAAATGCCCAAGTAACAGATTGACAGAACTTCTGTAGTTTACAGAAGCTCTGTGATCTTGAAAATCTTTGATGTTTATCCCTTTCTCATACATCTCATTGTTATCATGACTTCTGTGGGGTTCTTCTTTAACCAAAAAGTTTGTAAAGGCATTGGAGAGGATCAATAGGATTTTTAGTTAAGAGTTTTTACTCGCAGAGGTTTTGTGGCTCTGTTGGAACTTGCAGAAGCTCTGTGAGGGCCAGCAGAAGCTCTATGAGGGAAAAAATCTCATAACAAAAATTCTATTAAATTTTATGATCATCCAATTTTTGATCTGTTTTAAGAGATGTTTTTCGGACATATTTGAAAGTTGGTGTCCGAGAAAACTGTTATGAAAAAAGTTTTGTTCGTGAAGGTCATGGTGTATGTATTCGGTTTCCGAGATAACATTCCAAAAGATCGATAGAGGGTTAATTTGTGATCACAGAGCATATTTCTGGCAAAACCTCTGTTGAGCTCAGCAGAAGCTCTATGATCTTAAATTTCTTCTAATTCGAATTTTATGAAACTTTTTGAGCTTTTGATTTTTGAAATGTTATTCTCAGTATATTTAGGACATATTTGACAATTTGTATCCTAGAAAACTGTTTTCAAAAATCTTTTGTGCGAGAGACATACCTTTTGGTTCTTCTTTTCTCGGCAGTGATGTCTGACTTCTGTCGATATAGATTCATCGACATTCTTCTTTGGCTTTCCCTTGAAAGTTTTACCTCTGTAGATCATTTCAGGGTCCCTTTTTGCTCCCCCTTGATCTAATCACCTCTGTAGATCAAGTAATTTCCTTTTTCTCCCCCTTGTCCTATGCTTGGATCAAACAATGATAAGTTTTGCATAGAACATAGGTCATGTTTTCCAGAGGTTCTGTAGGGGTCGTCAGAGGTTCTGAGTAGACCCACAGAAGCTCTGAGATTTCAAGATTTATTTATGATTGAGAATTTACATACATAAATAAATCAATTAAAGCAATAAGTAAAATAATAGAAATATATACATATTTACAGAAGATAAAGCTATACTTACAGAGGATTTTCACGTCATATTGATCATTCCTAACTTACCCACCAAGAAATTGAATCTTTTCTCATCTAAAGCTTTGGTGAATAAGTCCGCGAGTTGGTATTCTGTGGGCACGAAATGCATCTCGATTGTACCGTATTCAACATGATGTTTCAAGAAATGGTATCTTATATCGATATGCTTGGTTTTTGAGTGTTGCACAAGATTGGCAGATATAGCAATGGCACTTTTGGAATCACAGAAGATGGGTATTTTGAATAGGATGTGGCCGTAGACTTTTAGCTGAGTCTTCATCCATAGAACCTGAGAACAACAGCTTGCAGCAGCAACGTATTCAACTTCTGCAGTGGATGTTGAGACACAATTTTGCTTCTTGGAGGTCCAACTGACTAGTTTACCACCTAGGAATTGACAACTCCCAGAGGTACTCTTTTTGTCGAGCATGCATCCTCCATAGTCTGAATCTGTATAAGCTTTAAGACTAAAACCAGAGTTCTGTGGATACCAGAGACCGAGATTTTTGGTCCCCTTTAGATATCTAAAGATTCTTTTCACAACATCATAGTGTGATTTCTTAGGATTAGCTTGATAACGTGCACAAAGACATGTGGCATGCATAATGTCAGGTATGCTTGCAGTTAAGTATAACAGAGATCCAATCATGCCTCTGTAGAGAGTGCATTCTACAGAGATGCCATCTGGATCTAAGGATAACTTATTTCCAGTGGCCATTGGAGTTTTCATTGCAGAGGTATCAGAGAGGCTATACTTGAAAAGAATGTCAGAGACATATTTGGCCTGATTTATAAAAATTCCCTCTGATGTTTGTTTGACTTGGAGTCCGAGGAAGAATGTTAATTCTCCCATCATACTCATTTCAAACTCACTCTGCATGAGTTTTTCAAAACTTTTGCACTCTTCTGTATTAGAAGACCCAAAAATTATGTCATCCACATAGATTTGTACAAGCATTATTTCACTGTTTTTACGTTTATAGAATAAGGTAGTATCAGTTGTACCTCTGTCGTAGCCATTTACTAGAAGGAAGGTAGAAAGTCGTTCGTACCATGCTCTTGGAGCCTGTTTCAGTCCGTACAGAGCCTTTTCAAGGTAGTATACATGCCTTGGGAACTTTGAGCTTTCAAACCCTGGTGGCTGATTTACGTAAACCTCTTCTTGGATTTCACCGTTGAGAAAAGATGATTTTACGTCCATCTGATAGACTTTAAAACCTCTGTGAGCTGCGAAGGCTAAGAATATTGTTATTGCTTCGAGCCGTGCAACAGGAGCAAAAGTCTCATCGTAATCTATGCCTTCTTCTTGTCTATAACCCTTGGCCACCAATCGTGCTTTGTTTCTGATGACCACTCCATCTTCATCCTTCTTATTTCTGTAGACCCACTTAGTCCCAATGGCCTGTTTCCCTCGTGGCAGAGGTACTAAAGGTTATACTCTGTTACGCTCAAACTGCAGAAGTTCTTCTTGCATGGCGTCTACCCAGTTTGTGTCATCTAGGGCTTCAGAAATCTTCTTTGGTTCTATCACACTAATAAAATTTGTAAAGAAACAAAAATTAGCAGTGGCAGACCTGGTTTTTACTGAGTCAGAAGGTTCTCCGATTATTTGGCTTGGAGGATGGCTTTTTGTCCACTGAGTGGTGCGTGGAAGATGGTCATCAATATCATCGAACCTTTCTTCAGAAGCTTCTTGTGGATCTTCTTCTTGTGTAGCCTCTGTCGTTCTTCTTGCCTTGGTAGTTGATTCTGCCATTTGAGGAATGATTGGTATGAGTGGTGGTGGAGTTTGTTCCTCTGCGGACGTATAGTCTTGGTCCTCAAATTCCTCTGTAATTGGTTCTTCTGTGGATTGTGGAGTTTGTTTTTCAGCAGCTTCTGTGGTCGTTTTTCTTGATGTTTCATCTTCTGCATTTTCTTCTTCGGTATTTGCATCTGTAGTATTTATAGAAGAAGATGAAGCATGATTTGGACCAGTTAGAGTCATACCTGTAGGATTTTGTTCAACAGAGGATGGTTCTTCAGAAACTCTGATGGTTCCAACAGAAGGATCAATGTAATCGTGGAACATCTCTAAAAATAGAAGATTCAAGTCTTCTTTCGTTTGCGAGATGCCAGAGGTTTCTCTTTTAAGTTCGAGTTCTGAACTAATTTGCTCAAAAGTCTTTTGGAATGAATCATCAAAAGAAACATTGATACTTTCTATGATTTTGCGAGATCTTGTAAGGTATACTCTGTAGGCTTTGGAAGTGGCAGAGTATCCAATGAATTTTCCTTCGTCAGCTTTTACCTCAAACTTTCCTCTGGAATCTCTGTCGTTTAAAACAAAGCATTTACATCCAAACACATGGAAAAACTTGATGTTTGGCCCCCTTTTGTTGATCAGTTCGTAAGGAGTCTTGATGTGTCTTTTCACAATGGTTGACCGATTCTGTGTGTAACAAGCGGTAGAAATTGCTTCTGCCCAAAAGTTCATCGGTAATCCGCATGCTGATAGCATAGTTCTTGCGGCCTCCACGAGCGTTCGATTCTTTCTTTCTACTACGCCGTTCTGCTGTGGAGTGCGTGCGGCAGAGAAGTTCTGTGATATTCCTTCCGTAGAAAGATAGGCTTCAATGACAGAGTTTTTAAATTCTGTGCCATTGTCACTTCTTAACTTTTGTATTCTGCATTCATAAAGAACTTGGATTCTTTTCATTAGATTAATCAAGATGATTGGAGCATCCGATTTCTTTCGAACAAATTCAACCCATGTGAAGCGCGAATACTCATCAATTAAGACAAGTATATATATTTCTTGCCACCTAGGCTCTGTATGGCAATGGGACCGCAGAGGTCGACATGAAGCATGTACAGAGGCCTAGTGCAAGACACATATGTTTTGCCACTGTGGGAAGCTCTTCTGAGTTTTCCCATTTCACAGGCAGAACACAAGTGATCCTTATTAAATTTAACATTAGGCAAACCTTTAACTAGATCAAGTTTGACCAGTTTATCCAATGTGTGAAAGTTCAACTGACAGAACCTGTTATGCCATAACCAGACTTCTTTACTTTCGCAAGCTACAAGGCAAACTTTGTCCTTGGTTGTTGAACAAAAGTTCATCAGATACAGATCACCTTTTCTTTCGGCTCGCAGAAGTTCCATTCATGTGTCTTCACTTTGCAGAGAGCAGAAAGTCCTTTTGAACAAGACATCAAATCCTGTATCACAGAGTTGACTTACACTGAGTAGGTTGTGTTTAAGGCCATTCACATATGCAACTTTGTATACAGATACGTTTTCCTTCTGTATGACTCCATAGCCTTTGATGTGTCCCTTCTTGTTGTCTCCAAAAGTTACAGATCCACCATCGTGTGTTTATTTGTACGTGGATAGTAAACTTCTGTCGCCAGTCATGTGCCTTGAGCATCCGGAGTCAAGATACCAAATTGGCACATACCGCTTTCGTAAGACAATCACAGAGACTTAGGTACCCATATCCATATGGGTCCAATATTGTTAGAATTTTTCAAGTTTGCCTTAGCATTCTTGAAATACATTTTATCTTTTGTAGAAAGATCAGATTGTTTCTCTCTAGGTTTTGACTTTGGAGTTTGAATTTTAGTGGAGAGTAAGCAATCTGGACTTGAGAAGTGATTTTTCAATTTGAACATAAGATCAAAACAATGACAGTATTTAATATGAGACGTGATTTGTTTGAACTTTTCATTGAATTTCTTGAACTGAGCCACAGAGGCATTACATTCTTTCTTAACATTAGATTTCTTATTACAAGAAGATCTATGAATACTAGAATGTTGTTTGCAAAAATCTTGTTTAGGTCCTGCCTTCTGTGAGTCTCTTCTGTGGTGAACGTCTGTCTTCACTGTCACAGAGGAAAGATATTTGTTAGCTTCAGGCCTTAAAGGTTTTGAAAATTTTGAGCTTTTAGGATTTTCATAGGCCTTTTTAAGATTATTAAGCTCTGTAGAGGTTTTGACTTGTATACACATTTTGAGAAAATCTGGACAGATAGGTATCTCTGTGATTTTCTCTTTTGGAGAAATTGTTCTGTTAAGAACCTCAGAGGAGAACTTAACATCCTCTGTGTCACAGTGAACTATCCCTGATTTAGAATCAGTCTCTGAGTCGTCAAGGGTTGAATCGTCCTCATATACAGAGGTTGAGTCATCTCTTTCGACAGAGGCTGGATTTTCTGAGCATGTATCGTACGAGCTTTCTTCCTCTGTAGAATAACTTTCATTGATGGCAGAGGTTTCTGATGAGATCTCTTCAGCGAGAATTTGATCTATAGAAGATGTACAGAGATTTTCTAAAACATTTGATTTCAAAACTTCCAAAATTTCTATTTCAATTGATCTTTTAAGTTTTTCTTCTGAAAAGATGGGTTTAAACTCAGGAGCTTTTGCAGATAATTTCTTTTCGACATCTAACATACAGACAAAAGCAACCTGTGTTTGAGTCTCTGGTTTACCAAACTTGAAGATACCAATTTGATTTTGTGTTTTCAGATATTTCTTTGGTTTGATTCCTCTATTGACAGAGGTTGAAGATGATGAATCTGTGTTTTCAAACCACACATTGATCATCTTCGTATGTTTCCTTAAGTGAGGTTTTGCAGATATTTTAACCCTTTTACTTACAGAGAGTAAGTTTGGAAAAGATGGTTTATTTGTATTTCCTATTACAAACAGGGAAGACAGAGGTTTAAGTCTTTTGCCTTCAACACCTAGAGTAATATCATCGTACCCTATACCTCGTCTTCCTATTTGTGAGTTTACTTTCTCATACACCTTCTGTGCATCTTTATAGTTTTTAAGTAAAACTACTCTTCTGAGTAGATCTTGCCAAAGTACCTCTCTTTCTCTTTGAAAGTATTCTTTGAGAGCTTTTATGTCCGTTGTTTCACTCCTAGAAACTGAAAGCTCTTTAGTTTTGGTTTTTAAAGCAGAGGTTAATTCAGAAATTTGCCTTTTTAAAGGATCTACATTTTTGCTCCAATATTTTTCTACTCTTTCCTTTTCTTCAAAAATTTTGGCTTTTTCTTGAGTGAGAAGCCTTACTTCTCTCTCATTAAAGGTGAGTTTTTTTTTTGAATGCTTTCATTTATCTCTTTTAGTTCAATCAGTTCAATGTTAACTTTAATTGAATCATTATCTACAGATTTAATACAAGAGGTAGAGTTTAAAATGGATACCTCATTGTCAGTGTCGGAGTCGACTTCTGCCATGCCACAGAACAAGGCATTTGTTGTGAATTCATCATCAGAGGTAGAGTCTGACTCGAAGTCCTCCTTATTTGCTTCAGAATGCCCTTTGTTCGCCATCAGGGATTTTTGCCCATAATATTCAGCCTTCTTTTTGTAAAAAGTTGAGTCCTTCTGTGGGCGATTTTGTCTACTTCTGCATTCTTTTGCGAAATGGCCTGGCTTGCCGCAGTTGAAGCAACCTTGGGAGGTGTTTCCAGTTCGATCGTCGGACTTCTGTTGGTCTCCACCTTTCTCTGTTCGGCATTCGTTTGCATAATGACCAGACTTACCACATTTGTAGCATTCTTGTGTGTGGCCTACCTTGTCAACTGACCTCTGTCGGTCATTTCCTCTGTAGTTTCTGTCGCTCAACCTCTGTTGGTCATCATTTCTGTAGTCTGACCTATGTCGGTCACTTGATTCTTCTATTCTTCCATCATCTCTTCTATCTCTCTGGTTGTTTCTGCTATATCTGTCATTTCCAAAATTTCTTTGGTTACCTCTGAACTCTTTTGTCAATAGAGCCAATGATTTAGCTAATGACGCAAGAGTTATTTCTTCCTCTATCAGCTCGTCTTCTTCGCTATCAACCATCACTATCTTCTTCTTCTCCTTCTTCTTCTCCTCTGTTGCTCTCTCATTTCTCGGTATCTCTGTAGCCTCTGTTGATTTACTAACCAATGCATATGGTGCAATGGATATTGTTTTAGCCTGTGCTATTTGAGGCTCTTGTGCAGCTAGTGTTCCATAGAGATCAGAGAGTGTCCATGAGTCTAGATCTTGGTTTGTTTGTAAAGACATAGACAGTTGAAGCCACTCATCATTCAGGCTCTTTAGAAACATGACGTTATTTTCTTCCGAGGTTCTGTGAATGCCAGACTTTCTGCATTTGTTTATGAGAGAGTTGAACCTGTCGTACGTTGTTTGCAGAGATTTTGTTGCAGAGGCTCTGAATGCATGATATTCATTTATGTACTGTGCCCTTCGGTTCTTCTGTGTTTTAGCACCCCCTTCCAACTGTCTTTCTAATTCTTTCCAAAGATCGTGCGCAGTTTCGCATGCATCTAAGGATTGAAAAAGCTCGTTGGGGATAGCCATTATCAAGATTCTTTTTGTTTTCTGTGCAACTTCATCTTCTGCCTTATCTTCATTTGACCATTCTTCTTTTGGCTTTGGTTTTTGATGTTCAGGGATTTCAGGAGATTCATCAGTAGCTGGTACTCGTGGTACTACTATCATGGGAATAGGAGGAAGGTTGTAAAGATATTGTACTAGATTTTTTTCAGTACCCTCAAAGAAATGAACCATTCTTATCTTCCGTTGAGGATACTCATCTCGTATGAGAGTAGGAGGCTTGGTGAGTGAACCAGCAGCAAAGAAGTTATTTGTATTTGTCATTGTTAAGGTTCTGAAAAATAGTATGATTAAAGAGTCTAATGATCTGGAAAGTTTTCTGGGTTTGAACAGTTCCCAGAGTACACTTTAATGGAGTTTTAACCTAGAAATGAGGAATAGGTTAAAAAAGGAATGATGTCTATCACTAATCTTGTAACAAAGAGGATCACTACATATTGAAAATCAAGCATAGCTCTGATACCAATTGTTGGTTCCCGTTTTGTTTAAACAAGATTATCAGATCTATTAGTTCAAGTTTGAGTTTGATGCGAAAGCGTATTTGAAGAACTAACATATATGTTTGATAGATTTAGAACACGATATAAATAAACAGTGAACAGGAAATAATATCTCAAAGTTTACTGAATATATATATATATTAAGAACAGATTCAAGAACAGTGAGTAAGCAAAGCTTTAAAACAGATATGACTCTCAAAGTGTTTAAGCTATGTGTTCTTGATGTTTTTCTCTCTTAATTCTTGTTAGGAAGAACTCAACATGAGTCTTCCTTATATACTACTCTAAGGGGACCATAAAGCATAAGCTACTATTCATAACGGATGGTATGAATAGTTGAACGGATGGTATGAACAGTTTGGACGTGCTGTATTGCATTTAATGCAACAGACGTCTATTATGTACTAAGCCCTTATGAATCCAATCAGAATTTGACACGTGGAAGTTGGACAGGGCATGCTACCATGCAAGTTGATAAACAGGTCCAGTGGCAGTAGAAAGATATTATAAATATCTTTGAAGTCTTTGAAGAGGATCACAGAGGCTCTGTAAAGTATTACAGAGGTTCTGTGGTCTAGTCCTTTGTAGAGCAGTCTTCCCCGGATTCCGAGTCATTGGTCTTCTTTGCGCGTATGACAGAGCTTCTATAGGGTGCCTTTTTGGCTTCTGTAGCTTCTTGACCTTGATCTCTCGGTAAGTTCGGCAGAGCCTCTGTAAGAGGCTTTCTTCACTTAGCCTATTTTTCACTACTTCTAAATACTTCTATGATTAGGAAGATTGAAGCTAACAAGATTTGTTGCTGGAATTAGAAGGTTCATCTTGTGAAGATTAAAGGTATGTAACCTCTTAATCTATCCTTTTTGTTTAGATAAAGTTTTATGTAAGTTTTTAGATAGGTTTTGATGATTTATGAATGTTATGGGAAATATGAGCATATGGTTAGGTTATGTTAATAGTCTTAAACATATCTGCATATTTACAGTAACATGCATAGCTTAAAAGATTAGATTTATGGGTTAAGTATGAACTCAGTTGGTTGAGACATGCATGTATGTAGCAGTAGTGGGTTACGACATTGTTGAGTTTTGCGACATTCATGAGTATCGCAACCTTGAGTTGCGACACGCTCATTGGTATCGCAACAGTGGGTTGCGACTTAAGGTATATCGCAGCAGTTGGTTGCGATATGTGGCAATATCGTAACAGTTGGTTGCGATATGGAGAGATATCACAGTAGTTGATTGCGATATGGTACTATGTCGCAATAGTTGATTGCGATATGGGTTGTGTATTGCGACATGGGGTTATCGCAATAGTTGATTGCGATATGAGTCGAGGATTTTGGAAATTATAGAGATTTTTAGTCTTTAAAGAAATATTTGTATTTATGTGGTACAGATTCAGTGAAATTGGGATAAAAGAATTGGAGTGCTTGGTAATAGCTTGGAAGGATTTTTGGTGATAAGCAAAACAGGTGAGTTTTACTTAAAAATGTTTTTAAACTGGAATACATATATGTGTGTATTGGATATGTGATTGATGATGTGTTTATATGCTTATGTTGGAAATATAATATGTTGAGATGTATATTATATTTACATGAGTATATTGGTCGGGCTTAGAACCGGTGGTGTTGGCTGTAATACTCGTACGGCGGTGTTGGCTGTAATTGTCGTACAACGGAGTTAATTTATTAGTTGGCTTGCAACCAACTAATATGGCCATGGAAATGAGGAAGGAAAGTACACGAAGTGTGAGTTCTAATTGATATCTGTGATTGTGTTATGTAAATGGTTTCAAGCTAACCGGGATTTTCTCACTTAGACAATTAGGTCTAACCCTCATTTTGGTTTAAAATATGTATTCCAGGTCGTGAAGCAAACAAAGACAATTGATAGGAAAGATATAGGAATTTCTTTTGAAGAACCATGAAGCATTTTTGTATCTATCTTGTTTAGTAGTTATTATGTAAAAAGTTTGTAATGAAAGACTTATTTTGTTAAGCTAAGGGACCGTAAATGAAATATGATGTATCTTTGTGGTGAAATTATGTTATGAAATATGTGTTATTTGTATGTTTAGGAATCCGGGTTGTTACAGATGGTATCAGAGCCCTAGTTTATGGGATTTAGGTATTCGTATCTGTACCTAGACTTAAACTGCATGCGAAGTAGGATGTCCCTAATAATTTTAGAAACCTTGGGATGTTAAATATAAAAAGGTAAAAGGAACATCATGTAAGGTAATTGTAGAATCCAGATCCGTGCAACGATTATGTTTGTGAAATCAATAATAATAAACAGTAAGAATACGATTTCAACTGGTCATCTCTGATTAATGCTTTCAATGTAGAGAGAATTACAATACGAATAGAAAGAAAGCAAATGAGACAACTAGCTAATTTTCTAAGCTAATTGCACTTTAAATACGTTGGGCCCGTGGTAACAAGCCCACTGCCCGTTCACTATGGACTAACTTTAAACAATTACAATTCAAACCCTTGAACTTAAAATCAACATAAATTCTACCCTAACAATCTCCCCCTTTGATATGAAGTTCGAATTCGCGCTCGATCTCTTGCCAGTTGAATACGTATCGTTTGCGCAACGCGAAGTGAACCTCGAAGAATCTGATGGCGTGGCGGCAGTCGAGACGTTCTTCAACCATATCCAAAGCAGTCTGAGCAGTTCTTTCATTCAGATTGGGTACATAGGATACCTTTGGATTTTCGGATTCGTGCTTGATGATCTTCCGAAGATCGTCTTGAACTTTGAGCAGTGTGCCGTCGCAAAATCGATCTACCTGACTGAACCTCATAAACTTCTTTTCTTTCTGAGCGTTGAGGAAGACGATCCCAAATTCCGGTTGAAACTGCATCGCATTCTCGGGATACATTGACAGTTCAGGAGCTTTCATATTTGGTTTGAGCAGATTTACCTTCTTCGCTCGGTTCTCGATTGCCATTTGAAAGTCCGTATGATTATAGATCATAATAGAACGGACGAGGAATCGACGAACCGTTTCGAGCGCCTTTGTTACAGCAAGCGGTCGGATGGTTCTGGTGCGAAGGTCTCTCAGAATAACCAGGAGGTCAAACGGATGGAGATGCTTAAAGTCAGCTTCAGAAAAAATCCATTCTTTTCCGTCTTCACGTCGAACAGTGAATACGGGAAAGACGATCTTCATAATTTTGTTTGACTGAATCTTTAGCACCTCTGAAATTTTATGCTTAGTTAGTACCTGGTCTCTCGGGAGACACCGCTTCATGGCTTCTACGTATCGGAGTTGGCGTGCTGTATCAGGACTGTAGATGCCAAGACAGAAGGTCGGCTCGATCGGGCGAATTCGGTGAACAAACAGCTTCTTCAGAGATTCCTCCAGATGAGGAATGAGGACCTTGATCTTCTCCCAACGATTTTGTTGCTGAGGAGGGGAGGAAGATCAGGAGCTTTCGTTTGCTGAGGAGATGTCGGGATTTCTGTATTTGATCTTTCGAGTTGATCTGTAGTCTTAGCGGGTTGAGTCGAGTGAACGGGAGTCGTACCATAGAAGTTCTGAAGCAGAAACTGGTCGTAATCAACGTTGTCGTCTTCATCAGTGGGAAACACCAAGTTTACCTCGAAGTTTACGGCTCTGGCAGCTTTTTCGTACAATGCGTCTTCTGTTTCCGGGTTGGTTTCACATGCAGGACAATCATGGTGAGCGTCGGCATGTCTGATGGTTCTTGTGCGACCAATTCCTGTGTTGTACCCTCGGGCTTTTCAACCGTTGGGGCTTCGTCATCTGAAATATCCATGTCGATGACCATCTGTGCTAATGGCAACTCGGCTTCGGGTGTTGCTGTTGAAGTTTCTGCAGTTGGGGGTTCCTGTTGAACCACTGTTGTAATTTCGGCAGTCACGATCTGGACGGTCTCGGTTTGGCGTAGACGCTTCTCCCCCTCACGGTGATCAGGATCATCCTGGTCATCGTGTTTGCGTTTGAGACCGCCGGCTTGACTCTTACAAGTGTCTTCTAGTGAGCGGACCCTCTCAGACAGCGTGGCAAGCGCTTTGTTGTAGTCGTTGAGGGATGAGTCAATGGCGTCAAGGTGTGAGGTGATGGACGAAGATGGAGCAGTGACCTGGGATCGAAGAACTGAGATGAGGTCTGCTTCGGTTGAGGCGGTTGTATCGGATTCCTGGAGCAGTTGGGCCAGAAGCATTGTCTTTAAGGTATCCACCGAATAGATAGGTTGAACAAATGTCGGTGGATGTGGTGGTGCGGTTTCGGCTTCAACGAACTTTGCTTTACCTTTGATGGCTTTGGCGATCTCGTCGGTGACATGCTGTTCCAGTGCCTCGCGGACAGCCTTGAGGGTGCTGTCCAGGGACCCTTGCGACACATAGTCGGGGTGAATAACTCCGGGACCACTTAGGTTACCCGTTGAGGCGTCTACCACGGGGGTAGAGCCACCTACGTTCACAGTTGGCGTGATGTTAGATGTGATAGGATTTCTCGCCGATCCTTGTGTTTCACCAAGAGGTGAAGACACTACGGTGGTTCCGGTCGTGTCACGAAGAGTCTCGACTTGGTGTTGCTCAGCTTCGAGTGTCCTAGCCGAAGAATGTTCAATATCAAAAGGCGCTAGACTCGATGGTGCACGAAATGAAGGCGAGACCGGGGGCTGCTGGTCTCTTATTTCAACACCAGCACTCTCCGAATGAGAGGCCGGTGGAAGTTGTGCTTGTTCCCCGTGTAATATTGAAACATCCGTCTGTCGTGAGACGGATGAGTGGATGAGGGGGTCGTACAAATGCTCCGCTGGGTCCACGGAGTCTTCTTCAATACCCCGTCCCAACGTATGAGACGGGATAGCAGATGTGGCTACCCGGATATCGCTCGTTTGGGGACGCTCAGGAGCCTCATTATCTTTACGGCTCAATCTTTCCTGGTTCAACTTTGAACGCAGTTCTCTCCGGCTCGCATGTCCTAACTCCTCTATTTGGTCTCCCTCAGATGTCCTAGTAATAGGTCCGGTTCCAGAATGTGGTGGAGATTCAAGAGGGATGCCAACGGTAAAATCAGGGTTGGGTCCGATACCGTGAGGTATTTGTCTCAGGCGTATGTTTCGGTCGGTATCGGATTCCGTGGAGTCAGATTCCACGTCTTCAACATGGTGAGATGGTGAAGGGGGTTCGGTGATATAAGGCTCAGTCGAGTGATGTAGTATTGGTTTAGAGGATGGACCGGCTTGGGCTGAGCTGGAACCAGGTTGCGATTCCACTGCACCACCTACTCTCGTTCCCCTTTCTCTCACAACTAACGTTCCCCGCCCGACAGCACCTGCTTGTCGGGCCCGTCCACCTCTCACTCTCGGACCCTCACGTCTCTCGGGTCTAAGTCCCTGGGCAGGTCCCTCCGGCACTGGCTGTACCATGGGATTCCCTAATGCTTCCTTATATGCTACTACCCCTGGTGCAGTGGGATCAGCGATGGCTAGTAGGGCGGCAGGAATGGGCGAGGCGACCGGATCGGATGGGTTAAGGATCACCATGAATTGTAAATGGTGATGGGGATATACCGGATGGTTCAGGCGGCGAGGAATGGCAGGATTCGCGTCCATGTGTTGACGCACCGCCAACGAAAGGAAACGCGGATACGGAATAAATTTCTTCTGTTTGGAACCTCCGATTTGGCGAATAGTCGCGACGAGCTCCCTCCAAATGATCATCGCGATGAAAGGCAGCGGTTTAGGATTGTAAAGAGTGTGTACCATATCGGAGTGAGGTACTTGCGATTGAAAGCAGATGGCCGGTTGAGGTCATGATTGTATCCAAGGGCGCGGATTTGAGCGCAAAGCGTGTCATCATTTACGGCAGAATCGTACCGTTCATTATTGTTGGCGGTGGCCTCCGGAAGTGTTAGAAGACGGCGGAATGAGTCCGGTGTGAGCATGAAAGGATGGTTATCGATCTGAGCGGTGATCGACTGCGAGTTACCGGCTGTGACGACTCGGGCGGTGAGCCATACCTGTAGAACGTACAGGACTGGGACATCGGCTGTGCTGGTGAGGGCCTCACGGAGAGGGTGATTCATGAGAATGTCCAGGAGCACTCGATGAAGTGGTTGGGGCCTGAACAAGGTCGTGTCCAGGTGGTGATTATTGGCCTCCAGTTCAGTGCTATGGTCAGGGTGTACCAGGGCAGCGTCGGCTTCCTCGTTAATGATGTCCTCCTCTTGAGGTATTTGCGCTTGAGGAGGCTGTTGTTGGACTCCTGGTTGTTCGTGAGGGTGTTGATGTTGATCCGCCATAGATAATCTGTAGAAAAACAGCACAGTTAGTGATTGAGTCGGATAATCAAATGTCGGTACGTACCTTCGTCGGGATTGGCTCAATCTGAGACAGATCGAGGACTGGTAGTGACAAAGCAGGTATGGAAAGAACACAACAGCAGAAGTGTCCGGATAAAAGGGCCAAGTTGTCCGGACAAAACATGGTGTCTGGATAACACATGGTGTCCGAATAAGGTAAGCAAGTGTCAGGTTAAAATGGGATTATCCGAAAATGGCCGGACAACATGATTGTTCGGGTGGTCAAGGAGTCCGGATGAAGACGGTTTCCGGGTGCACAACGTTTCCGGTAATCATTAAAATCCGGACACCAAACTACCCGGTAGTTGAACTTACCGGAAACCCTAAGGTTTCCGGACAACTAGGTCTCCGGGTGTTGGTTGTGTCCGGTTAAATCATCATAGGCATGATGTTGTCCGGACAAGTTGAATGTGTCCGGACGAATGCGTATTTGTCCACAAAGGTTACCAGGGGATCCCAAGCACATTTTGGGTTTCATTGTAGTTGTCTATAAGGGAACAACAGCGATTGTGAATAGTGACAACTCTCTAATCGAGTCCAGTGGTCCTAAATGGCAAGAAACCCTTAAGAGATGTCGGCCACAGTTGGATCGACCCAATCAGGGGTCGATTTGTGGTGCAAAGTGTGTGAAACACGCAGATAGTTGACGAGTAGTGATAGTCGAGGAGCGTACCTGAATATGGAGACTGAAAACACCGTGAATCGAGAAGTGGAAGAGAGTCCGAGCGAGAGAGAAAAGAGGTCGGGGTTTTAGGGTTTTAGCGCGATTTTCCGGATATAGAAAACTAAGGGAGTCCGTGTACGTATATATATACGTGGGTGGAGTCCGGGTAAGATCCGACCCGGATATCCACCCGGTCCGGATTGTATCCGGATTCGAGAGTTGTCCGGGTGCGCTAGTTATCCGGATGTAAGAGTTATCCGGATGAGGAAGGTGTCCGGACGTGAGAGTTATCCGGATGTGAGAGTTGTCCGGATGACTCTGAATAATCCTTTTCCGCGAAGAATTTTAGGAATGTGTGCTGGAAAGGAACTTCCTCTCGCTCCCCCTTAAGCGGAGCATGGGCATATCCTTGCTCCCCCTCGGATAGTGCAGTAGAGTGCAGTGGAGGGATCCGACACACACAAACTTGTAGACTTTTAAAGAGTTAAACAACTATTGCCGCTCCCCCTCAAGTGTTGACTATAAAACACACACACGCAGGAGTGCCCACACACACAAAAACTTTTGATATTAAAGAAAACTGTGTGTGACGCTCCCCCTCAAAGTATGAGGAAACTTACCTGATATTGCATTGTGCTCCCCCTGAACACCAGAATAGTTGGTGAAAGCACAGAGATAGTGAAGGAAAATATAGACGACGGTAAGAAATAAATGGAAACACACGAAGAAAGAGTGAAAAACAAACGAAATCTACCTAATAAATACCTAGACTAAATCTAGCGGTGTAATTAGAACAAGTAGAATACAAATGCGAGGAAGTGTGTGCTCATGCATCAGGATGTTAACCACCGGATGATGAGGAGACAGTTACTCGTATATGTATGGAACTTGTAATGGGCACACAGTCGGATTACGTCTTTAGATTTAGCATACCTAGCTTGAACACAAGCGTTTTAAAGCGTGTTTCGTCCAAGGCTTTGGTAAAAAGGTCTGCTAACTGATGTTCAGTATTTACGAAGTAGAGTTCGACTGTACCTCTTTCGACGTGATCCTTAATGAAATGATATCGAACGTCGATGTGCTTCGTCTTTGTGTGTTGGACCGGGTTGCTTGATATAGCAATGGCGCTCTTTGAGTCACAGTATATCGGGACCTTGACATACGTGAACCCGTAGTCTTTGAGTTGTGTCCTCATCCAGATGACCTGGGAACAACAGCTTGCGGCGGCCACGTACTCTGCCTCGGCAGTTGACGTTGATACGCACTGTTGTTTCTTCGACGCCCAGCTTACCAGGCTATCTCCCAAGAACTGAATGTGCCCCGAGGTGCTCTTGCGGTCCAACATGCATCCCGCGTGATCCGCATCCGAGTAAGCAGAAAGTCCAAAACCTGTCTCTTTCGGGTACCAAAGGCCAAGATCAGCAGTACCACGTAAATAACGAAAAATACGTTTAACAGCATTGTAATGAGACTCTTTAGGGTTGGACTGATAACGGGCGCAGAGAAATGTCGAGAACATGATGTCTGGTCTACTGGCAGTTAGGTACATTAAAGAACCGATCATTCCCCGATACAATTTGGAGTTGACAGCCTTTCCGTTAGGATCGGTGTCAAGCTTTGTATTGGTTGCCATGGGAGTTTTCATTGGTGAGGACTGGTCCAATTGGAATTTCCGAAGAATATCCCTAATGTATTTGGACTGGTTAATGAAGATTCCGGTCGACTGTTGTTTAACTTGAAGATCAAAAATGATGTCATCGACATATACCTGGACTAGAATGATGTGACCCTTTTCGTTCTTTATAAATAGAGTAGAATCAATAGTACCTCGTGTAAATTTTGTTTTTAACAGGAACTTTGATAGGGTGTTGTACCATGCTCGTGGGGCCTGCTTTAGACCGTATAGTGCCTTGTCCAAGATGTAGACATGATCAGGTTTTGAGTCATCCACAAATCCGTCGGGTTGCGACACGTAAACTTCTTCTTGGAGGTCACCGTAAAGAAAAGTTGTCTTCACATCCATCTGGAAGACTGTGAAGTTCTTGTGCGCTGCATAAGCGAGAAACATACGGATTGCTTCAATGTGAGCGATCGGAGCATAGGTCTCATCATAGTCGATCCCCTCTTGTTGTCGGTATCCTTTGGCCACGAGGCGCGCCTTGTTGCGAACAACGATGCCGTCTTCATCCTTCTTATTCATAAAAATCCATTTGGTGCCGATTACCGTCTTGTGCGTAGGACGTGGAACCAGTCGCCATACCTTTAGAGCTTCGAATTTATTCAGCTCCTCTTGCATGGCAATGATCCAGTCTGGATCTTCGAGTGCTTCGCGAACGTTCATCGGCTCGATCTTGCTTAAGAATCCAGAAAATAGGCAGAAGTTGGCAGAAGCGCCTCGTGTACGTACAGGAGTGGAAGGATCACCGATGATCTGATGCAGGGGATGTGCCTTTGTCCATTTGGTGGTGTGCGGAAGCGGCTGTTGGGTAGAGTGAGATGCGTCCGGATCCACATATGCACCAGATGGAAGGTCTTGAACTTGTTCAAGTGTAGCAGTCGTGTTTCTAGGAGGAAGTGGGGGAGGATTCGTCGATGGTTGGATAACCTCTGGTTCCGAGGAGTTCAGAGGTTGAACATCGGTTGTAGCAGAAGACGAATCATTAGGAGCGATCTCTGAGAGCATAGGTTCCTCCGGGGGTAACATTACCAGGTGTACTCGTATCAGATGAGGATGGTTGAACTGTCTCCACAGATGTTGACGACGTACTCGTAGACGGTGGCGGACCATTTAAGTTGTCCGAATCCGCATTGCGAGCAGCTTCAAGTCGCGGGTGCGCTGAGACAGGTGTAGAAGAGTTAGCATTGTCATCATAAAAGAATTCAAATAATAAATCTAAATCAGAAAGATTATCATTCGATGAAGTTGCATGATTCGGATTTACTAATGCTTTTGTAGATCCCGAACTTGGAGGTCCGGAAGCTAACACGCCAGTTAAACCGGGTTCTGAACTGAGGTGTTCAGAAGCCAGATTTGCGGCTTCGTCGAATGTCACGTTTATGCTTTCTACAACGGTTTTTGTCCGTTTGTTGTAAACGCGATACGCCTTAGCCTGCATGGAGTATCCAATAAAAACTCCTTCGTCCGCTTTGGGGTTGAATTTCCCGAGATCATCCTTGTCGTTTAGTACATGGCAAGTGCATCCAAATGCATGGAAGTAGCCAACGGTTGGAACGTGATTATTCATGATCTCGTACGGTGTCTTGTTGAACCGCTTGAGAAGGATAGAGCGGTTTTGCGTGTAGCAAGCCGTAGATACCGCCTCAGCCCATAGATATAGCGGTAGATTTGCCTGGGATAGCATTGTTCGTGCAGCTTCAACTAGGGTACGGTTTCGTCTTTCCACCACTCCATTTTGTTGAGGAGTGCATGCTGCAGAGAAAGTGTGTGTGATGCCCACTGATCGCAGATAGTCATCCACCTTCTGATTTTTGAACTCCGTCCCGTTATCAGTTCTGATGGACTGAACGTATTGAAGCTTGTTCTGCTGGACAGTCTTCAGGTGATCAATGATGAGCTCCAGAGTTTCGTCCTTCGAGCGTAAGAACATCACCCAAGTGTAGCGTGGGTAGTCGTCCACCATCACGAGCATGTATTTGCGTTTGTTGATGCTCGTAACACGCATTGGACCACACAAATCTATATGAATGAGTTCGAGGGTCCGGGTCGTGCTTGGAGTTGCCTTCGGCGGATGTGATGCACGCGTCATCTTTCCCTTTTCGCATGCTCCACAGAGACGGTCTTTCATGAACGGAAGTTGTGGCACGCCTCTGACATGTTTGCCTAGCACCAGTTGATTGATACTTCCGAAGTTGAGGTGCGAAAGACGTCTATGCCAGAGCCAAACTTGGTCAAAATCTGCTTTGGACAAGAGGCAGACAGGTCTGTCGGTTTTGATTGCGGCGAGGTCGATGGTGTAGAGATTGGTCTTTCGAGTCCCAACCAGTAGCTCGTCTCCGTTGTTGTTGAGGATTCGACACCGTGTGGCTTTAAAGCTGACCTCGAGATCCTTGTCGCATAATTGACCGATGTTGAAGAGGTTGTGTCCTAATCCTGCAACGTGGGATACCTTCTTGATTGTTATCTTGTCTTGTACGATGTCGTCGTAGCCCACGATCGGCGACTTCTCGTTATTTCCAAATCTCACGTCCCCGCAGTATTCTTCCTTGTAATTCGTGAGAAGCTCCCTTCTTCCGGTCATGTGCTTGGAGCATCCAGAGTCTAAGTACCACACATGACCGTTCTGCAAAACAAGATTAGGGACGTTTAGGTACCCAAATTTGTTTGGGTCCATGGGGGTTAGAGTTGGCACTGCCTGGGGAAATTTGCTTTGACACAGCCTTCCCTTTAGGTGCAGATTTCACACCATTGGAGGGAACTGGTTTTGGCACTTGTTTCCTCTTGGGTGCAGAATGTACACCTTTTGGAGGAACAGATTGTTGGGAAGATTTCCACCTGGGTGCCGGTTTAACCTCAGTAGGAGCAGCCCGTGTAGGAATGGGTCGGGTCTCCCGCTGTGGATTAACCGTTTGATTGAAACCCCGTTTTAAATGATGTTGTTGCCTTTTATTTTGGGGTTTGCGCTTATGGAATAGGTTTTCGACAAAGTAAGGCGCATACCAAGCATTATTATGAATGTCATCAAAATCATTCCAACCACAATTAGAACAACATAAACAATCATGCGATAACTGAATCAATTGATGAAGAGAGTTAACTTTAACAGGAAAAGAAACATCAAAATGGTTCCAATTATTCCAAGCATTATTGTCTTTTACTCGTCTGACTATTCTTGAATTCTTGACTTTTTGATTCAGTCGAAATTGGTTGTTTTTGCTTATTGGGTTATGTTAGCATTATCGTTATAAGTGTTTTTGCAAATTTTCACATCCTAATTCATTCGTTTGAGTGGTCAATTTAGCAATTTAAGATCAAAAGTTTTGGTAGTGTGCTTGACAAAGATTCGATTTTTTACCATCAAAACTTGTTGTTTTTGCATTGAAATCGATTGGATTAGTGTTATTTTTGTGTCTTGCATTGTTACTAATCTTCCAGGATCGATTTTAGGCAACCCTAATCGAAAAGTCGATCGATTTAAGCAAACAGCTGCAGAGTCCGGATAAAACAGCCGACTTTTCCAGACAACTTAAAGGTGTCCGGACGTTTGTGTGAAATTCATCCGGACAACTCCAATTCCATCCGGAATCCTCATTTTTCCGGGTAAGTTCTACAATCCGGGTAAGTCACTATTCCTTATATTATCCGGGTAACACTTGTATCCGGAAACCCAGTGTTTCCGGACATATCTTATCCGGACAATCTATTTTACCCGGAAACTTCATTGCATCCGGACAACTCAAGTTATTCGGACTCTTCATCTTATCCGGACATCTTTTACCCGGACTCTTCAAGTTATCCGGACACGGTAACTTCGTTTTATCCGGAATCTCCTTGTACCCGGTAACTTGCTCTTCACCCGGTAAGCTCATTTTTCCGGATACCCTATCCGGAAACCACCCGGATTCCACAATCCGGGACCCCCGTGCTAAGTCGCAGGAGGGGGCATTTAAGTATCTTGGATACTATTCCACTTTGAATCGAACAATCGTCTGACGATCACTCCAGTGCAACTGAAGATGTCTCCTGCTGAAGAAGACATGAAAAAGCCGTGTCAGGTATGTAAACCTATCTATTTAGAACTTTCTGACCAAATGACACCTCTTGCTGAACGGATAGATTCCTACAAGGCCACCAGTAATGAACAACTACTTGAGATTAGATCACTATCTGAAAATTTCGATGTTCAAATGCAAATAACTGAGAAATACAAGTCTGAAAATGCTATTTTAAAAGAAAAATGCAAAAATCTTTCAATAGCACCTAAAGACTTAAGGGCCAAATTATCTGAACTTCAGTCACAGTTTGATCAGTGCTTGAATGAGAAAGCAGAAATTGTTTATCAATACTCTGATACCAATTGTAGAATCCAGATCCGTGCAACGATTATGTTTGTGATATCAATAATAATAAACAGTAAGAATACGATTTCAACTGGTCATCTCTGATTAATGCTTTCAATGTAGAGAGAATTACAATACGAATAGAGAGAAAGCAAATGAGACAACTAGCTAATTTTCTAAGCTAATTGCACTTTAAATACGCTGGGCCCGTGGTAACAAGCCCACGGCCCGTTCACTATGGACTAACTTTAAACAATTACAATTCAAACCCTTGAACTTAAAATCAACATAAATTCTACCCTAACAGTAATTTCAAATTACGCTTGGCCAGTGTAATCGTGAACTTACAAGTACATGTTTAGACTGGAATACCTTGTTATATGGGGTATGTGCTTATGTGTATATTAACCTTGTATGAATCAACAGAATGGCAAGTGATACTACACAAACGAATCGGGAAGGTGGAGGAAATCCGAATAGAACAAATCCAACAGCCGGAGGAAGGGGAAGAGGGGGAGAAAGAGTTAGGGACAGAACAGGTAGCAAAGTTGCTGAGGTGCTAAATTTGTAACAAGGGATGATTTGGCAGCCGAAATGGGAAGATTACAAGAGAATATCCAAGCCATATTTAATCGAACTCGTGATACTGAAACAGAAAGACCAGATCCTACTTATGAAGACGAAATGCCTATTACTCCTACTGTTGTACCAGTAATGAAAAAGTGTGATTATAAAATATTTCTCAGTTGTAAGCCTCCGACCTACTCAGGAGACCGGGATCCAGTAAAAGCTATGAGATGGCTGAACGAAATAGAAGCTATCTTCAAGACAAGTAAGTGCGCGGGAGAGGATAGGGTACTTTATGGAACCGCAATGTTGAAAGGCGATGCTTTATACTGGTGGAAAGCTCATATTTCTTCAGGAGGTTCTGATATATATTCTACCTTCTCTTGGGAAGAATTCGTTATAGCTTTCAGGAAACAGTTCTGTCCTCATGCAGCAGTCAAACAATTGGAGGAAGAGTTTATGAACTTGCAGCAAGGAAATTTATCTGTTCGGGACTACACTGCTCGTTTTCTAGAAAAATCTCGTTTTGCGAAGTATTATGTTGCCACGGAGGCCATGAAGATTGAAAGGTTTATCTTTGGGTTGAATGCAGAAGTCAGAAGTTTTGTAATTGCTAAAGGACCAGAAACCTTCTCCGCCGCAGTAGACGCCGCAGAAACCGTGGAGCAGGATAAAGGAAGAAATACTAGCGATAAAGGTGTGGGAAAAAGGAAGTGGGAAGGACCACAGTATGATCCGAAAAAGTCCAGGTTTCAGAGGTTTGATAACCGCATGCCTTTCCGAACAGTCGAGAGACCTTGTCCGAAGTGTAACCGTATCCACCAAGGAAATTGTCAAGTAGATTCTCGGATTTGTTATAGGTGTGGGAAGACCGGACATGTTGCTAAAGACTGTCGAGTAACGCGGTTTTATTTCTCGTGTAATTTTCCGGATCACATACAGTCTGATTGTCCGAGGGGAAGAATACAGCAAGGGGGTACGTCAGGAAACCAGCGATTGTCAGACCAGTAGTACCAAGAATAGAACCACCAAGAACAACAGGTCGTTCATTTCAGATGACAGCAAAAGAAGCGGAGGAAACTCCGGACGTGGTTACAGGTACATTTTTAATAAACTCTACACGTGCTAAGGTGTTATTTGACTCCGGTGCAAACCGATCGTTCGTATCTCCTTCATTTGCTGCTTATATGCATTTAAAGACTAAAGTGTTAGATCATGCTTTAATGGTAGATACTGCAAATGATAATCAAGTGTCGGTTAAAGAAGTATTTGATAGGTGTGTGATAAATATAGAAGGGTGTGGAGTACCGATACAATTATTTCCTATAGCTTTGATCGAGTTCGATGTGGTAGTGGGGATGGATTGGTTAGCTGAGAATCAAGCTAACATAGTTTGTGATAAGAAGTTAATAAATGTTGTCTTACCTGAGAAGGGGCCGGTAGTGATTTATGGTGATCGTAGAAATCATCAGTCTTGCCTAATATCTATGTTAAACGCACGTAAGTGTGTCAGTAAATGTTGCCCGAGTTATTTAGCTTATATGATAGATACTAACCTAGAGAAGAGTAAGTTGGAAGATATTCCAATTGTTACTGAATTTCCAGAAGTTTTCCCCGAAGACTTGAATAGTCTTCCGCCCGTTAGACAAGTAGAGTTTGGTATATATCTGATTCCTGGAGCCGCTCCTGTAGCTCGTGCACCGTATCGTCTGGCACCTTCAGAAATGAAAGAAATGATGACACAACTACAAGACCTATCCTATAAAGGCTTCATCAGACCCAGTTCTTCACCGTGGGGTGCACCAGTTTTGTTTGTGAAAAAGAAGGATGGTTCGATGAGAATGTGTATTGACTACCGGGAACTGAATAAGCGTACGATCAAGAACAAGTATCCGCTTCCTAGAATTGATGACCTCTTCAATCAATTAGTTGGAGCTTGTTATTTCTCCAAGATTGATCTAAGATTTGGTTATCATCAGCTGAAGGTTAAAGAAGAAGACATTCTGAAAACTGCTTTTCGCACAAGGTACGGTCACTATGAATTCTTAGTGATGCCGTTTGGACTGACGAACGCTCCAGCTGCCTTTATGGATTTAATGAATCGGGTATGTAAGCCATATCTCGATAAATTTGTTATTGTATTTGTTGATGATATCCTTATCTATTCCCGATCCAAAGAAAAGCACGCGCAACATCTTCATTTGATTCTGGAGCTATTGAAGAAAGAAAAGTTGTATGCTAAATTTTCTAAATGTGAATTCTGGCTACGAGAAGTTCAGTTTCTGGGGCATGTAGTTTCCGAGAAAGGCATTCAAGTTGATCCGATGAAATTGGAAGCGATTGAAAAGTGGGAACCGCCGAGAACGCCAACCGAAGTACGTAGTTTTCTGGGTTTAGTCGGCTACTATCAGAAGTTTATAAAAGACTTCTCTCGTATCGCGACGCCTTTGACTAAGCTGACTCGGAAGAATCTAAAGTTTGAATGGAAAGCAGAACAGGATGAAGCATTCCGGATATTGAAAGAGAAACTGTGCAGCGCGCCGATTTTGTCATTACCTGAAGGTTCCGAGGACTTTGTGGTTTAGAGTGATGCTTCCAAACTGGGATTGGGATGTGTACTTATGCAGCGTGGTAAACTGATTGCTTATGCTTCTCGTCAACTAAAAGATCATGAAAGACAGTATCTGACACACGACATGGAACTTGCAGCAGTTGTTTTCGCGTTGAAGATATGGAGACATTATCTTTACGGCTCTAAATGTCAAATTTATACCGATCATAAGAGTCTCTAACATCTCTTTGATCAACGAGAATTGAATATGAGGCAAAGAAGATGGCTAGAACTGGTGAACGATTACGACTGTGAAATTCTTTATTATCCGGGAAAGGCGAATGTGGTAGCTGATGCATTGAGTCGTCAAGATAGAAGTGGAACAATAAAAGCCAATGCACTATGAGCTAAACTTCTACCTAACATCTTTGACGAATTACAGAAGTGTCAAGTAAAAGCCCATCAAGAAGAACATTTGAAATCAGAACGGTTAGTGGGGATATCAGCATTGCTTGTAAAAGATGATCGTGGGTTATTGTGTATGGGGAACAGAATTTGGGTGCCTCGTTTGGGTGGTTTACGTGACCGGGTACTTCAAGAAGCTCATCAGTCTCGATTCTCTATACATCAGGTACGAATAAGATGTATAAAGATCTAAAACAATTTTATTGGTGGTCGGGAATCAAAAGAAGCATTGCTCAGCATGTGGAAAATTGTACTACTTGTAAGAAGGTAAAGATTGAACATCAAAAGCCTTTTGGTCAGTTACAACGTCTAGAAATACCTATGTGGAAATGGGATCAGATTACTACGGATTTCATCACGAAGCTACCAAGTACTCCGAAGGGGTTTGATGCTATTTGGGTGATCGTTGATAGATTGACGAAGTCTGCTCACTTCTTGCCAATAAAAGAAACGGATTCGTTGAAACGACTAGCCAAGTTGTACATTCACGAAATAGTAACTCAACATGGAATTCCAATCTCGATTATTTCTGATCGTGATAGTCGTTTTACTTCAAGATTCTGGAAGAGTTTTCAAAAGGAAATGTGAACGCAAATAAAGTTAAGTACAGCGTATCATGCTCAAACTGACGGTCAGAGTGAACGAACGATTCAGACTTTAGAAGATATGTTATGGGCTTGCATTGTTGATTTTGGAGGATCGTGGGATAAGCACTTGTCGTTGATTGAATTTGCCTACAACAACAGTTATCATTCCAGCATACAAGCAGCACCGTTTGAAGTTCTGTATGGTAAAAAATGTCGAACGCCTTTATTTTGGAACGAAGTGGGAGAGAAATAGTTAGCGGGGCCAGATATAGTTCAGTTAACGGCGGATAAGGTTACTCAGATTCGAGAACGATTGAAAGTAGCTCAAGACAGGCAGAAAAGTTACGCCGACCGACGCTGGAAACCGTTAGAGTTCCAAGTTGGAGATTTTGTAATGTTAAAAGTCTCACCATGGAAAGGAGTCATTCGATTTGGAAAGCAAGGTAAACTTAGCCCGAGATATATTGGACCGTTTGCAATTACAGAAAGAATCGGGGACGTAGCTTACCGATTAGATTTACCACCAGAGTTAAGCAGGATTCACAACGCCTTTCATGTGTCAAATTTTCGAAAGTGTTTGGTTACACCAGATCAGGCAGTGTCTCTACCAGATATACAAGTTGATGAAAAGCGGAATTATGTGGAGGAACCTGAAGCTATTGTTGACCGTAAAGTCAAGGTTCTGCGGAATAAGGAGATCAGACAAGTGAAAGTTCAGTGGCGACATCATAGAGGTCAGGATGCTACATGGAAATCAGAGTCAGAAATGAGAGCCAAATACCCTCATTTTTTCGCTTAACTGAATTCCGGGACGGAATTCTTTTAAGGGGGAGATGTTGTAATAACCAGGTATGTTATTGGTTTATTTAAAAGTGTTACTTTAATTAAATATTATGGAGTTAGAAGTTAAGGGGTAAGTTTTAATTTTAATTTGGAAGTTAGAGGGTGTGTTTTGCCTAATAAGAGGAGTATATGGTTTGTTTGGTCTTTTTAGCCAAACCTTACTCCACCACCGCCATTATCATTTCAATAGGAGGAAGTGTCCTCCATTTAGTTAAGTTAGTATTTGGTGAATGTGTGTATGTTTCCGGTCAAGAGAGAAAAGAGAGAGATAGAGTCGTAGAAAGGAAGAGGAAGAAAGACAAGATTTGTTGCTGGAATTAGAAGGTTCATCTTGTGAAGATTAAAGGTGTGTAACCTCTTAATCTATCCTTTTTGTTTAGATAAAGTTTTATGTAAGTTTTTAGATAGGTTTTGATGATTTATGAATGTAATGGGAAATATGAGCATATGGTTAGGTTATGTTAATAGTCTTAAACATATCTGCATATTTACAGCAACATGCATAGCTTAAAAGATTAGATTTCTGGGTTAAGTATGAACTCAGTTGGTTGAGACATGCATGTATGTCACAGTAGTGGGTTGCGACATTGTTGAGTTTTGCGACATTCATGAGTATCGCAACCTTGAGTTGCGACACGCTCATTGGTATCGCAACAGTGGGTTGCGACTTAAGGTATATCGCAGCAGTTGGTTGCGATATGTGGCAATATCGCAATAGTTGGTTGTGATATGGAGAGATATCGCAGTAGTGATTGCGATATGGTACTAGGTCGCAATAGTTGATTGCGATATGGGTTGTGTATTGCGACATGGTGTTATCGCAATAGTTGGTTGCGATATGAGTCGAGGATTTTGGAAATTTTAGAGTTTTTTAGTCTTTAAAGAAATATTTGTATTTATGTGGTACAGATTCAGTGAAATTGGGATGAAAGAATTGGAGTGCTTGGTAATAGCTTGGAAGGATTTTTGGTGATAAGCAAAACAGGTGAGTTTTACTTAAAAATGTTTTTAAACTGGAATACATATATGTGTGTATTGGATATGTGATTGATGATGTGTTTATCTGCTTATGATGGAAATATAATATGTTGAGATGTATATTATATTTACATGAGTATTATACGAGAGTATATTGGTCGGGCTTAGGACCGGTGGTGTTGGCTGTAATACTCGTACGGCGGTGTTGGCTGTAATTGTCGTACATCGGAGTTAATTTATTAGTTGGCTTGCAACCAACTAATATGGCCATGGAAATGAGGAAGGAAAGTACACGAAGTGTGAGTTCTAATTGATATCTGTGATTGTGTTATGTGTATGGGATTTATGTAAATGGTTTCAAACTAACCAGGATTTTCTCACTTAGACCATTAGGTCTAACCCTCATTTTGTTTTAAAATATGTATTCCAGGTCGTGAAGCAAACAAAGACAAGTGATAGGAAAGATCTAGGAATTTCTTTTGAAGAACCATGAAGCATTTTTGTATCTATCAGGTTTAGTAGTTATTATGTAAAAAGTGTGTAATGAAAGACTTATTTTGTTAAGCTAAGGGACCGTAAATGAAATATGATGTATCTTTGTGGTGAAATTATGTTATGAAATATGTGTTATTTGTATGTTTGGGAATCCGGGTTGTTACAACTAGATCTCTTTCTCCTGCGTAGGTTGGAGGTTTACAACTTAGAAACATCTTATAGTCACACTTCCTGGGCACTGGTATGACAGTAGGTGTAATGGACATCTCGTCTTCCAGATTAGGTTCTGGTATTTTAGTTTCAGTATTACGAGTTCGGTCGAACATAGCCTGTATACTTGCTTGCAGTCTCCCCATTTCAGCCGTCAAGTCGTCTCTTGTAACAAATTCATTACCCCGCGGCTGAAATCTGCCTCCAGTTCTACCCCTGCCTCTTTCTCCCCCTCTTCCCCTTGTCCCGACTGTTGGATTAGTTCTACTAGGATTTCCTCCTCCTTCTCTATTCGTATTTCGAGTACCGCTTACCTTTCTGTAGATTCAGACAAGATTAATATTCACATAAGCACATACCCCATATAATAAGATTTTCCAGTTCAAACATGTACCTGTAAGTTCACAATTACACTGGACAGGTGTAATCTGAAATTACCTTACATGATGTTCCTTATACCTTTTTATATTTAACATCCCAAGGTTCTAAAATAATAGGATCACCCTACTTCACATGCAGTTTAAGTCTAGGTACGGATACGAATACCTAAATCCCTTAAACTAGGGCTCTGATACCATCTGTAACAACCCGGTTCTATAACATGCATCAAATAACATACATTGCATAACATCGTTACATAACAAGATACATCATATAACAAGTACGGTCCCTTAGTCTTTACAATCCAAAATAAGGTATTTCATTACAAACTTTTTGCTAACTAAATACATAATATCTGATAACGAGGTTATAACTACAAAACACGTCATATTCTTCAAATTATAAGTCTTCCCAAAAGCTAGCCACCGATTACTCTATTCACTTGCTCTTACCCGATCCAAGAGTCAACAAAACACAGGTTACTGGATACTCAAAAGTATCTAAACTCTCAAAAGTGACCAAATCAGCTAAATTATCCGGATACCACAAGTTATCCGGACAACACAACTTTCCGGACAGCACAAACATTCCGGACAACACAACTGTCCGGACAACACAAACAATCCGAACAACATCCGGACACCAAAGTAATCCGGATACCATCCGGTATCTAATTCCATCCGGAAACTATAGAAAAGAGAGACTTACCCGGACACTTTATCTACCGGACACCTGCAAGGAAGAACTACCAGACACCACCAAAAGAACTATCGGACACATTCATACTGTGTCCGGAAACCTCTGTCGGTTTACCCTATTTTAACCCAGAAATCGGCTGAATCAACCCCAGGCATGAAATCTATGATTCTACTCCGATAGGAACTGTTTACTAGCAATTACAGACATAAAACACAAAGAAAACATACCTCAATTCACTTCTAAGTACACCAAATTGAAGCCTTAGCTCCAAAACCTTTCTTTCTTCTTATTTTCTTCCCAAAACACACACACACACACTAATCTGGATGGTTTTTACTTTATGAAAATATCTGAATACCTTAAGAGATAATATCCAACCATATTTACCATTTTAGTCCTTGAACTAATCAAAATGACCATAACACCCTTAATCTTATAAACTTACCCTAAACATCAAAATTTAAAGTTAACTAAATTTAACGGAAAGAGCATTTAACTAACGAACTTACCCGGGGTATTACACACATCGAATCCCATTTTTCATGGTTGAAAATTAGAAGAGTAAGAGCTTCTTTCAAGGGGGAGCCTAGACTTCATTCGAAGAAAAAGCATCGCTAAAGTTTTTCTAAGAAAATCAAGGGGGAGAGGAGCTAAAGCTTTTGAAGATTAATGATTTTGCTTTACAAAAATTTAGGGGGAGAATGTTAGGACCGAAAATGTCCTACTTATGTGAAAGTTTTGTAAAGCTTGTGTAAAGCATGCTATGTTTATGACTTGTGTGAGTGTCTCTATAAATAGAGGTTAGAGGCTCATTTGTAGTGTAAGGCACAATGTGAGAGAAAGAGAGAGTCATCAATTTTACTAAAATGATATTAAATCTAATATGAGGATGACGTTTGTATCTCGATCTCTCAATATACTTGAATTTGTCGATTGATTATGGGACAACAAGTGGTATCAGTGTGGAATCGATCTTTTAAGAAAATTATGAAAAATAGGATTTTGGGTTTAATCCTAGATTTTATGGTCTTGTTGTATGAGGAATTCAAATACGAGTCCAACGGTTCTTTCCGGAGCAAAAACGGAGTTAAAACGAAGAAGTTATGGCCAAAACAAGTTTCGGTACACTCTGTGCTATAGTGCCCAGCGATTGTGACACTGTTACAATCGCATGTCACAATCGCCCGGGGGTATCAGGACCCTTAAAAAAACGATTTTCAGCCCCATTTCACTCCTCACTTCTCCCATTTCATACCTTACTCTCCCAAACCGAACCCTAACCATCTAAATCGTTTTTGGAGCTCTTGAAGCCATAAATCTTGCAAACCAAAGCTTCTCTTTCAGTTTTTAACAAGGAATTATGGATGGAGGTTAGAACCCTTCTTCTCACTTTTGTTTTGGTAAGATTTCTACACTTTCTAGGGTTTTACCCAACCCTCACCTAAACCTTTTCCTTTCTTTGGATGAAATGAAGATTGAGGTCCACTTTGGTAACAATAGAAGTGTTTGGTTGGTGGATTCACTTGATGCTTGAGGTAATTTTCTCTTCTCTTCATTTTGGAAATTAGGGTTTCGATCTATTGGTGATATTGGGTGTAATATGTTGGGGGAAATTATTCTAAGTGTTTGGGATAAATAATTATGGTTGGAAACTTATGGATTTAGGTTTTGGAAGATTTGGACTTGAAGATACGGACTTCTTCAAAGGAGCATACGTTTGGGAAAATCTAGATTTAGCTTAATCTAGCAAGGTGAGTTCAAGTTGATTTGTGAAAACGTTGTACATGCCAAAATGTGTGTTTTAAGTTAATTGTGTGCTTTATGTGAAATTATCTCTTGTGGAGTTATTTGGTGGATTTTGATTTAATCACAGTGTTGAACTTTACATATCTTGTAAAACACCCACATTTGGGGATTTTGAGTGATTGATGAATAACTCACGAGTAAAAGAGGTTTTGTTAATTTATGGCATAAGTAAAGAGGATTTGGTCAAAATGCACTTTTAGTATTTTTGTGATTATGTGATAACCATGATGTGGCGTATTTTAAAGTGTGAACGCGTGGGTTGGGATTTTAGTCAATCCGACCATATGAATGTTTTGAGAGTTATAAACCTTTCATTTTGGGGTTGATGGCCAATTGAGGAATTAAAAGAGTAAAGAGTTTGAGTAACGGCGTATTTTGGTTTACGTGACCGTGTGAGTGATACGTATTTAACTAAACGATTATTTTGGCCTTTAAAGGCTTGATTTATACTCAAATGAGTCTTTTGAGTGTTTGCCGGTTTTAGAGACTCGAGGTGGAGTCTTGGATGTGGTATATGCTTAGGTGCATTTTATTTGAATATGTGCCGGTTTGAGTGTTGGTCTTATGTGTGAAGACCGTTTGATGTTTTCGTGTTTTAGTACCTTGGGACTAATGAACCTCGGTGAATTATATGCATTGTTAAGTTATGAAAGAGTTGCACATACGTATACATATAGATGCATATATGATTTGACTTCATTGGGAAGGTGGCAATGAAGGTGTTGTGAGACTATCATGCCTCGGAGCATGTGTTTGAATTTTGTGGGCTAGATGCATTTTCATTTGCATTAATTGATGTTGATAAATGATCATTAGATCTTTTGAGTAGAGGGCTCAGTTTTGGACTCGGTTGGGTCTTGATGGCATTCGCACGGTTTTATTAAGCTTGGCGTGGGCTTGGGGTTTGCATTGCATGAGTTGCATCATATTTGAGGTTTACATGATTTGAATGCATTAGTTATTCTTTTGGGGTCATGTAATTATTTTCAAGTCGAGTAAGCTTGTTTCGGATGGTGGGTTTTCCCAAGGTAAAGATCCAGTAGGATTGAACTTGATGGCTTGGACTAGAGACCTAGTATGGTTGATGTCAAAGAAGGGCTAAAGACCTAGTATGGTTGATGCCGAAAATGGACTAAAGACCTAGTATGGTTGATGTCTAAGATGGACTAAAGACCTAGTATGGTTGATGTCTAAGATGGGCTAAAGATCTAGTATGATTGATGCCGAGGATTGACTAAAGACCTAGTATGGTTGATGTCATCTGTTTTCCACATCCAAGAAGATTACTTGCATTTATTTAATCGTGGTTTAATTTATGTGTTTGCCACATTCGATGAGATCGGGTCTCCCCCGTCACTGAAGGGTGTTGATTTCGGGTATTTTATATATTCGCATTGTTGAGGTTATATTACATGCATATGGATTGTTTTCCATGATTGATTGACGGATTTATGTTACATTCTTATTGAATGTTTTAACTGTTGGAGTTTTATTCGCAGTGGCGATTATTTGAGAAATTATTATTGTTGGGTCATTGACCAGCATCTTCCTAAATCGAAACGTGGCGCTGGCTGCTACGCTATATGGAAATAAGTTGCGCCTTCTCCACAAGCAATTGCTTTTGGCGTAGTGGTAAGCGCTTGGATCCCAACATGTGGTATCAGAGCCGATTGAATTTTTTTTTTCTCAAAATCGGTCATCTATGGCAACAATAGAAGTATTTGATGATTTATTTGTTGTTTTGGTGCTTAGATTGGTTAAATCACATGAGCCTAAACACAAATATCATTTCTAATGCTTATTTTATGTTTTAGGCATATTGGAAATCCATTTTTGATTTGAATCAAATCTGGATAAATTTTTATAGAAAATCTTATTGTTTCTTCACAAAATCTGATTCTGCATACCACATGTTTGATGAAATGCCTAAGTGAAGATTTGATTCTATTTGGATCAAATCTGATCAGATTTAATACATGTGTGTGTTTTGATTCTTTCTCATTCATTGGTCTAATATTTGATAGCACTAAGTAGATGGTTGATCTATGATCTCATCCTTGTGTGTGCTTAAGTCCATAGCATTTTTTTGGCATCTTGGTAGTAAGGTTGTTGATCTTTGATCTGACCTTTATTTAAATCCAAGATTGGACTCTCTTTTACTCAGATTTTGTTTGTCTTCCGCTACTCATATTCATTTAAATGAAAAACAAAATCGTTTGGGTCTTGGAAATTGTTGATTGAGAAAGATTTGATGATATGCTACATATTCAAAGTTTGGTCTGAACGATTTTATAACTTTGAGTGCTTCTAATCAGTTTTCTGACCTGATCAATTAGAGATCTGAGCAGTTGCACTCGTTGTTCTAAAAGTGTTATGGAGATCGACTTATTTTCTGCATCAAATCGATTTTATGAGAATTTGATTGGAGGAATTGTTGTCAAGATGATGAAAAGTTAGTATGGACATAAGTGGACTAAAGTTGAATGTGTTGGTAACAACAAACATTAAAAAGAAAGAGCAAAATCTCAGATCTCATATTTAAATCTATAAGTTGTTGTTACTTTGATGATTAAGACAATAAGATCTCAGATCTGTTCATGGACTACAGCAGAATGTTCAGTTCAAAACAACAAGTTATTGTTGAGGCAATCAAAACAAAAGATAATGTATGTTGTATGTTGTTGTTGCTCCAAAGTTTGATAGCTTATTAGAGTTTGTTCTAAGAAAGTTTGCTGCTGCGTTTTCTGTCAAAAACAAGCAAGAAAGTTGCTGTCAAGACCATTTTGTTGTCAAAATAGTTGATGTCAAGCAGTTGTTGTTGCTGTATAGGTGCTGTCAAACTGTTTTTGCTGTTGTATAGGTGATGTCAAGCTGTTTTTTGCTGCTGTATAGTTGTTGTCAAGATGATTAAGCTGCTGCCATTAAGCCACTGCTTGCTGCTGTTGAAAATGTGCAGTAGAAAGGTTGATGTTCAGATGCAGAAGCAGATCAGAGGCTGTCCAGAGCCTTTATACACAATTTAAGACTCTAGAAAGCTGTTAAGCCGCTGTGAAAAATAGGATTAAGTTGTTGTTGGTTATAACATAAACTTCCATATCGATCAAAGTGCTTTCCAAAACCAAAGTGATGATGTCCATTCGACGTGTAACAGATTTTAGTTGTTGTCATGTTTATAACAGTATGGTGTTGTTCATACACCAAGCTGATGTTGAAGAAAACAAAAGATCGTTGTTGTGTGCGTTTGATCTGTGCAGCAACAGATCTGTATACATAAGGATTTACAGCAGAAAATTGTTGTTTCAAGTTGTGCTCAAAGCTAAGATGAAGCTGTTAAGAAGCTGCTGCTGTGATGGTTTGAAAGTACAAAATTAAGTTGTTGTTGTTAGATGTTGTGTGCTGCTATTTGTTGATGTCCATGTTCAAAAAAAAATGTGCAACAACAGTACAGAAGGCTGTTCAGAGCTCTGTCCAAAGATTGATGCAGAGGGCTCTGCTGAGGCTAACAAGGGCAGCGGATGGATCTTCTGTCAAGTTTTGCACGTACATGTATTAACCAAACTGCAGCTTGAGAACACACGTTACACTTATAACCCAGTCCTGTTGAATTGTTTGAATGATCGTGGTGGGTTTACCCATCTCCAATCTGCAGAGGTTTTCAAACCTCAAACTAGGTACTGGATTGCAGATTCTGTTGTGCAAAACATCTAAAGATGATGTCAAGGAAACTGTTGGCAGTTGGTTCAGAGAATCCAGATGAATGCAACAGATTTATAAAATGTTCAGCAGAAAGATGCAGCTATGCAAGCAGTGTGGAGTTGTTGTGTTCTTCAAGATCGCAGAAGCTCCAGAAGTCAGATTGTGTGCAGAAATTGTTCATCAGAGCTTAATTTGTTGCTGTATAGATTAAGCAACAAAAGTTGTTGTCGAAAAGTTATTGTTGTTGGTCGATGAAGTTCTGAAACAAATGTACAGAGTTTAATTAAAGTTGTTGTCCAGAAATGTATGTGCAGAAGTAGTAGAGAGTTTGATGTTCTTTCAGACTATGTGTACTGTTTTTGAGACAACAGATCCGCTGTAAGGCTTCACAGAGGTCAAGCAAAAACTCAGGATCATACAGCTGCAGATGGACAGAAAAGTCACGTGCATATAAGATTTTTTTTGGTCTGACCAATACGCTCAAAGTTATGACAACAGAAGGTTTGAATTGAACCCGAGTTCCTATTTGTACACGAAGGTTTTGAATGGAAGAGCTTCGATGTTCACTAAAATGGTGCATCTACAATAAAATTCTAAACTGGTCTGAAAGCGTCCAGACGTTCGATGCAGAATTGAAAAGTCAGCAGAAATGTCTTATGCAGAACATGATTCAGAGTGTTGTTGTTTGTATTGTTATACAATTCTTCTGTCAAATCGAATTTTAACACAGCCGGGGGAAGTCTGATTCAAGAAACTCGAAGCACAAAGCCAATACACATAGCTTAATCACAGAGCCTCTATGAAATAAGCCAGAAGCCCGAAGCCTGAAATTTTTCAGATTTTCTGACAGCTTTGCGCTGTTTCAGAAACACGCACACAACTTCTTACTCGGTGCTCCAAATTACACGATTCCAGTTGCATTGGAAAGATAATTCACAGTCGCACGACTTTGATGTTCTGAGTTTACTCAAATTATATGAGCTGATATGCCAAAATCAGCTTCAAAGTCTGCTGTAAGGTGGTGGACCAAAAGCATTGCATTTCATTCGTGTTCTTTCCGCTTTCAAGAACGGTGTTCTCTCGACGGTTCTTCACGGTTTCATGCTGCTATTGTGACATATTGATTGTCACTCACCCTTCTATTATTCACGTTTAAAGCTCGGTGCTGAATGCTTACTCAACGGGATCTTAAGCGTCAAATTTTCTGTTTTGACGACCGTTCTGCGCAGCTGAGGGAAAACCTACACAGCTCACTCGTTTTTCATCCAAAATGGATGAATTATAGCTCGTTGGAAATCTAAGAGGCTGGAGTTCAATGTGCATGTTTTATGTTTTCTCTTAAAAAGGCTCCTTGGTGGTTCAAAACAGCGGTGAAGTTGAGTCATGAAAGCTGGACAAAATGGGGTTATTTGTCTCGGTCTTTCAAGAAGATGAGCCTACATTTGAGGGGGAGCTCGTGATGTTTTGAAGACTTGAAGAACGGAACACCAAAGCTTCTAAAGAAATCAAGGGGGAGACTATAAGATGATGCTTCTTTATAAAACATTAGGAGGAGATTGTTAGATTAAATTAGCTCCTAATTTAATTGAATATTTTATAAAGAATTATTGTATAGGCTTTTAAATTAGCTTATGGGTTTTTAGCTAATTGTATGGACTTGGCCTTTTTATCTTGTAAATAGACCCTTTATAAATAATTTTAGGGTTCCATTTTTCTTTAGGTCATTAAGAAGAAACACATAAACACACACAGACTAGGTGTTTTCACATGAGAGTCGTCTTCCTGTAAAATCTTCCATATTCCTCTCCATATCATGAATCAAAGTTTAATGAGATGATTTATTTTATCATGGTTTTTCATGTTCATCTTATTTCTACTCTTATATATGGATTTTACTTCTATTGTTTGTCTAAAATGGGATCTACAATTATTAATTAACTCTTGATGTGAGTTTTGGATTTGGGTCCTTTGCAGAGAAACGATTTTCATTGGAAGCTTTCCTCTCAGAAACTGTATGTGTTTGGAAAATGGGTTGTCGATGTCTTTTATACAAACCCTTTTAGAAAATCATTTATTTAAGTTGAAGCTGTCGATTTATCAAATGATTTTCTCATGATGTAAACTCTTGAACTCACTAGGCGTTAGCCTAACCTTTTTATTTGTCGGCATATGCAACATGTTCATGTTGGGAATAGCTTTAGCTACACTGTGAGGTGATGAGTGCTGGTAGAGTGCACGGGAAGTGAGATGCTTAGCGATGTTTTCCGCACTTTTGGGATTAGCAACTTTTATTTGGGTTAAGTAACACCCGCCTAGAGTTGTTAGCTGTTTAATTAGCGATGTTTAAACCTTGAGGTATTTTCAAGGATGATTTGTAGAAGTACTTTTATCATCTTTTAGTTTAATTTATTGAAATTAAAGTTAGTTGCTCATTCCAATTTTGAGGGTGTTACATCTTGGAAAAATAATTTTTTTAGGATTTGAAGTGTTAGATTTAAAGGTGGTATTTATATGTTCCAACAAAAATATTGTTTAGAGTTGCTTAATGAGTTTGGATATCTTGGTTGCAAACCGATGAATACTCTTATGGATTCTAATCTTTCGGATGTTAATGGAACTAAATCTTGTGATCCTTCATTAATTGGTTTCACTATATTTCAACAATTAGTAGTAAAGTTAATATACTTACTTGCGACAGGACCTGACATTTCTTTTGTTGTACATGTGCTGAGTCAATTTAGGGCCTGTTTGGAAGTGGCTTAATGAACTTAATGAGCTCTTCAGCTTATCCGCTCAGCCATATCATAGTGTTTGAAAGTGGCTTAATGATTTAGAAGTGAGCTGAGCGAATAAGATTTCAAGGGATACACTTATGGAGACAGACCCCATATTTTCCAATCTTACCCCTTAAATCTCTCACACCAAACCTCTCACCGTCGCCTCCCTTCCTCCATCTCAACACCCTAAAGACACACAGGAGAGAGGGCAGAGGAGATCGATTGGGTGGAATTATCATGATCGATTGGGTGAAATCACCAACCATTAATCGACCAACAGATGTGAGAAACGAGTAATTCAGCAACCTCAATCGACGGCATGGATACACCTGCCGACAAGAGCGTAGAGGAGAGCTCAACTGCCCACATCAAAGGATCAACGCCCTTATTTTGAGCAGATTTTATCATTTCCATCACACCGTCCCACATGCTCACCGCCGGTACAGTCACCGCCATGGTCTTCGTTTACACAGTAACCAAAAGCCTAGGGTTTATTCAGAAGCCTTTTTGAAGAAAATTTTCAGCGATTGCAGTGAAGAGAGTGAAGAAGGTGATTATTGGGCCACGAGAAGCATGCGCGGTGACCACTGGAACCTGGAGGGCGAGAAACCATAAGGAGGGGGTTTTAATTAAACGAAAAAATGGCTACGACCACCCGAACCTCCCCCTTCATTGGTGTTTGAAATTTGCAGGTTGATCTCTCGTTCATATGATGTTTGAAGTTTGAAGTGTTTTTTGGGGATCACATAGACATAGATTATTGAATTAATTGGATTGATAAATTAATATCTTTATGATGGGTTTTTGTTGGTGAAGGAATTAGAGGAGTTTGATTGCTAGCAGATCTTGTTTTCATGTATGAAAATTGAAAAGATTTCAGGGGAGTTTGATAACAATAAGGGTAAAATGGTCATTTAAATCATTCAGACAGTTTATTAAGCACAACAAACAAACAACAAAATATCATAATCTATAAAGACAGATAAATCTAGACAGACATCTATATACATACAGGACTTAATGGAAAACCAACCAAACAGCCCCTTAGGCACTCACCATAGACTCTGATTATGGTAAGTGTTCTGTTTCTCGTAGATGGGTAATTGGGTACTGTTTACTTTTGGGTAGTTCTTTAATATCTCGGAAATGTAAGAAGCAACAATTATATCTCGATCTTTTGCTAAAGCAGAGTATCGAGCCATGACTTATGCTAGCTACCTATGAGATAATATGGGTTCTTAGTATTCTTAATGATTTGAAGGTTAATTCTTTGCTTTTTTCAGCTTGTTTTGTGTTAACGAACCTGCGATTAAGATAGCAAATAATCCAGGTTTCAAGAGAAAACTAAACACGCTGAGATTGATTTGGTATAGTTCGTGAAAAGGTAGCTTGAGGACTTTTAAAATTATCCAGACTAGTTCTTCTAATCAAATTGTTGATATCTTTACAAAACCTTTGAATTTTTTTTCAACGTTCTTTTTTATGCATGAAATTAAATCTGTTAAATATGTTTAGTGACAAGATTGAGGGAGGGTATTGAACATATGTTGTTCAATCTTGTCTCTGATAAATTTTCTTTTCCAACTTAAGGTTATACCTGTTTCAGGTATAATCAAGTTGTTTGGTTGACTGGTTGAATTTGGAATATTGTTGTAGATTGTTTGAGGGGCTGATGTTTACTTTTGTAAAAGGTTTGGAGGCTCATTAGTGCTATTGGGATAATCTGAAGGGTTAAAGTGTAAATTTTAGAAATATAAATAGACTATTTTGTTTTTCTTTTTAGGATCCATTTATTTTTCCCTCTTTCTTTGTCTTCTTCGTACACATCATCTCGTTTTCAGATTAGGATTTTCCTGTAATCTAAATAGTGAGTTAGGTTTATGATTTAGAAATTTATTTAAGCTTTAATAATAGTAACTTCAGAAAAACCCAACGTATAAATTTAACAACAGTAATTAAAATAATTAATCATTTTTGTAATGTTTTTACATCATTGAAAATAATAATGATTCGGCTAAGAAAAAATTAAGTCGGTTTTAAATATTTGTTTTTTCTGGACAAGTACAAATATAATAAAACGATATTTATAATTACCTTCAAGTTCGAATACAAAATTATTGAAATACCCTTTACATCCACATTGATCCAAAGTATTTCAAAATTAAAAAGAAAAATTCATAGAACATGCCATAAAGGAACTTTAGAAAATTGGTTTGGAACTTTGGATGATGAAACTGAAAGTGAGTTTTGGATTGTCAAATTTTAGTGCTTATTTTATGAAGTTGGTAACTTAAGATTACTACACAATTAATTAAAATACAAATCCTAGTCAACCACTTAGTGACATAGTCAAACATTTTTTATTTTCATGTATGTTCTTTGTTCTAAAACTTTGAAAATTGTAACTCTTTACTCGTAATTTAAATCGAGATGGTTGTAAAATTTAGAGATCTAGAGGATAAAAGTTGGAAATCAGATGGACGTAACCATATCATAACTTTATCGTAAACGATCTTGTTATCATTTTCATATTTTGAATTTGAAAGATCATAACTTTCGAGATGCCTTTTTTAATCACTTGATTTTTCAAATATTTCGTAAGCAATTTGTAGCCACTTTTAAAATCTTATCATAAATATTTCGCAAGCAATTTGTAGCCACTTTCGTATTACATTTTAATGCCATGGAGAGAAAGGCAACACTATAAGGAGGGTCTAAGAGGGTAGGATGGGCGGGCGCCCGGCCTAAAAATATGAGAGGCTTTTTTTTAGTATATAGTATTAGTCTACAAAATCATTACATAGGAAAGACAAAAAAAGTTTTAGTATATAATAAGAGTTAAAAAAACTGAAACATAATAAAGGATCAACCATGTACTAACTAATTACATTGGAAACGAAAATAAAAAGATTACATTTTCATTCATTATATGTTATTGTTTCTTATGTATCTCTGTTTTTTATGTTGTGCCATGGTCCAATACTACTCCTATCACTATCTCTATTTTTTTGGTTGTTTCCATGCTTCAACAATTCAACGGATAACAACTTTAAGCTCATGTGCTTGTCATTGCTATGTGTTTTTAATTGCTATTTTTATCTACTTTTTTTTCCATTGTGTAACACCCGTAATTTCGGTAAGTAAATATCACCCGAACGTTTTTTACAGCTTGTAAATGGTGGGATTTATGTTAGAAAATAATTACTTAAAGTCCATAAGAGTATCAGGAGTATTGGCATAGAAAAAGTCGAGTTTTGGGGTTTGGTATGGTTCCGACTACAATGCCCGACAACTATGACAATGTCATAGTCGCACCTGTCATAGTAGCAGCAAAGTGGCAGAAGGCTGGTACACCCCAGCGACTTTGCCACTGACAGTGTCACATGGCAATGTAGAACTGCGGTACCAGACAACTTAAGGTCGGGTTTTCAGCCATGTCTCTCATTTCTCACTTCTAATCTCTTCCATTTCTCTCTTAAAACCTCCCAAGAATGTTCCTACTCCATTGGCTTCAATTTTGGGGCATTAATGGCTTAAATCTTTGAGAATTAAAGTGGTAAATCATCATCAAGTTAAAGATTGGAAGCTAGGATCAAGAGTTCATCATCTTCATCCATTTCTTCAAGGTGGTGGCTAGGGTTTCCTAGGTTTTCATCAAAACCTAGGTGATAAGTACATCCTCTCCATTTCCAAGCTTCTTTATGAGTTATAAATGCTCCATTGATGATTTTCTAGTGTTTTTTTTCTCCAATTTCGGTTTGGACGATATTGAGAAAAGTTAGGTCAAAATTAGGGTTTTGGGTCAAAATGAAGATTTTGGTGTAAGATGTTTGGAGGATGATTCTAAACACCTGGATTTATTGGTTTTGTGTTGGGAGTTTGTGGATCTAGGTTTCTTTCGAAGGTTGCTCATGGATTCAAGTTCTTCAAGGAAGCAAAATGGGGTAAAATCTTGTTTAGCCTAAATCTAGCAAGGTGGGTTCAAGTTGATTTGTGAAAACGTTGTACATGCCAAAAATGTTTATTTTAAATTGTTTATGTGTTTTACATGAAGTTATCAATTGTGGAGTTATTTGGTGGGTTTGATTATTTGAAGTATGTAACTTTATAAACCTTGTAAAACACTCACATTTGGGATTTTTGGGGAATTTGAAAAATAAATCATAAAGGAAACTTTTTCGATGATTTGTTGCATAAATGGAGGTTATTTGGTAAAAATGTATTTTTGGTGTTTGTTGGAAATATGCATGGTTATAGTTATGGATCATTTTGGAAATATAAGGGTATGAGTTATTTGAAAAATGACTTGACTCAGTTAATTACGAGATTTTGGATTAACCATATCTTTGAGGTGTGTGTTTGCATATATGTCAATTAAAGGCGTTTATTGATTGGTCAACTGAATTGTTGAGCCTTTGGCTCGTATTTAAGTTAAGTGGGTCTTGGGGGACTTTAGTCCGATATAAATTACTCTATATTGAATTTTGAGAGTATATGCATTTGAGTCATATTTTTTTATTAATTACATGTGTTGAAGATGTTGTACATTCTTTTGGGAGTCATGTAATTGTTAGGATATGATGCATTGGATTCACAGACATATGAGTCGGTCTTGTTTATAGTGTCGAATGGGTATTGCGGGGGTGGACTCCGGGACTCATATTTTATGACCTTAAAGTTTCGAAGAGGTTACTAGGAGGGTTAAATATGGAAGTGTTACCTTGGAGGTGAGTTGTTGGTTCCTGTTTTGCTTAACAATGATGATTTTATCTAATTAGTTCAAACAATATATAATGCGGAAGCGTTTTAACTAACTAACAGATATAATGAGGTAGAATAACACACAATATCAAATATATGAAGTGTAAATAACACAAATAAATAGCTCAATGATTCACTGTATTTGATATAATAAGAAAACCAAGAACACCGAAAGGTTTGACAAGAAACTGCTCTAAAGGTGTGTGTGTCGTGCAAAGCTTAATAGAAGAACTCAACATGAGTCTTCTATTTATACTGCTTCTAAAGGGGACAAGCTCTAGACAAACAGGATTGAAGGTACAAATGCACTATTTAGGTACTGTTACAAGTACGACGTTAATTAAATGCACCGGCTTCTACTAAGGCTATGACCCATCAGAGTTTGACACGTGGAGTTGTCAGGTCACGCCTTGTACTATTGATCTTTAGGATCTTCGTACAGCAGAAATCGTGAGAAACACGATTGTCCTTGTATAGAGCTCTGGTCTTTTATACCACAGAGGCTATGTCAAGTATGGCAGAGGCTATGTGGCCTTGTCCGTATTGAAGAGTCTTCTGTGCGATTCTTTATCTTCGGTCTTCTCGGTTACTCGGCAGAGCCTCTGTCGAAGACTTCTATGCTTTGGTCTTCTTGGTGACTCGACAGAGCCTCTGTCGAAGACTTCTATACTTAGCCTATTTTTCAATACTTCTATAAACAGAGGATTGGAGCTAACAATCTCCCCCTAAGTATTGAAAAATAAAAATTGAAAAGTGCAAGGTTTTCTAGGCTAAGTACATAACAAGAGGTGAAATAAAATACCTCAAAAGATTATACTTTTCTTTCATACAGAATTATGCCAGAGGCACTTACATTTGATTACATTATGAAAGGAAAGATTTGCAGAGGTTGGTAGAGGATATCAGAAGTTGGTGTCTTTGAAGTCGTTGAAGCTTCTGTTGTCGAATCCTAACTCTCTAAGCTCGTGATAGAATCTGATGCAGAGGTTTCTGAAGTTGATTACTTGGTCGATGACCTCTATCAGTCTATCTGCGAGAGCCTGGTTCATTTGCTCTGTTCCTCTGTGCTCCACGAGGCTTGCTCTGAACTCTGTCAAAGTACTTGTTGCATACTTCTGACAATCCATCTCTATGAACAGTCTTGAGTTCCCAGCAGGATCTTGATAGACTAACCCAACTCTTGGAGATGTAATAGTCGAGTTCAGTATGGCAGAGGATGGGAAGTCATTTTCTGGTGGGTGGAGATTTAGGTTTTTTACTCCGAGATCTCGTCCTAATTGTAAGTCGACAAGGTTGTATAGCAGAAGTTTCTCACGCATGGATTTCCTTATTACCCTGTATGCCATTCGATGTGCATCTGTTTTGAAGTTCTCTTTCGTCCAGTTGAGAAGGTCGGGTAGGTCGTAGGGACTTAGATTTCTCAGATCATCATCTGAGAATTGGGTCACGGTTTTGTCCTCCCTTTTGACCTTATAGATGTTATAGGAAACCTTAGGTGTGGTTCTGGTTTGAGAAAACTTACAGTATAAGACCTTGTCGATTTTGGACTCTGAGAAGACTTGATGTTTTGGCTTGGGTGTTGTTCTTGTGAAGGTGTTCTCTAGGTCAGCATGGAAGTGGGGATCTTGAATGGTTGTGGGCAGAATATCTCTGGCACTTCTGTTGTACAGATATCTGTACACCACTTCTTCCATTTGTTGTGGAGGTGCACCGGGTGGAGGCATGGGTCTGCGCAGAGCATCCATTCGCTTCTTGATTTGGGCCACTCGATCCTCTGTGACTTTTGCCTTCGGATCTAGAACAGGTATATTTGACAGCGGGGTGGCACCGAAAGCCCAGTCTTCTTCTTCTGGCTTTGGTGTCACATAGGCGTCGAAAGAGCTTTTCATCAATTTCTCTGCTGGTTGATGCTTTGGCTTCTTCTTTTTGGGTTCCTCTTTCATTATCCCCTTGCCTTTGTCTTTTGCCTTCGGCTGAAGATCTTCTTGTAGAGATGGGGTTGCCTCTGTGGGATTTATCTTTTGGATTTCTGAGTGTGCCTCTGTAGTTTTGGGGGTTGCCTCTGTAGGTTTTGGCACTTGTGTTTCCGAGAACTTGGTTGGTGAGGCTTCTGTGGTTTTGCTCAGATGTTTTCTTTTGTGAGCAATGGTTTTGGTTCGGGTTTTGGGTGTGGGAGATGGGAGTTTTGTCTTTTCGGCTTCTGGTGTTGGGGATGGGAGATTTGGTTCTTCTGGTGATTTTGGTTTTGGTGATTGGGATGGTTGATCTTCTTCGGAGGATGTTAGGATTTGGAATACTTCGCGGGTTGGGACATCTGCTCTGAATACAGAGGTTGTTTCCACAGTGGTGGGTGTTGCCTCTATGGTCTTCTGTTGTTGATCTTGGTCGGTTTCAGGTACATGGGTTATGATTGGGATTTCTTCAGAGGGTATTTCCACAGAGGTGGTTGTTGCCTCTGTGGTCTGTTGTTGGTTTCCTCCTTGGGTTTGAGTTGGGGGAACTTGGTTTATGGTTCTACGGATACCGGCGGAGCTGGTAGACCTCTGTTTGTAGCTTCTTCCCTTTGTTTCTCCCCCTCAGGATGATCTGATGGACTATCAGCGTCATCATCAGAGTCATCCTGACCCTTATCTTTAGTACCCTCTGCTCTGCATGAAGCTTCAGGCTTGTTGGGCGGTACGGCACCAGCAGCTATTAACTTTGCGCACAGGTCGTCACAGAGGCCAAAAAGAGTTCCGAGCTCTGCCTCTGTGTTGAAGCGCATTCTGCCGACGCTCTTCTGAAAGTCCTTTACGTAGTTGTGATTGGCGATAGTAAAGGCTTTGATGAAGTCTGTCACCTGATCGAGAATCCCTTGGCCAAGTTCTGTGAGCTGAGCTCTGGTCATGTAGTCAGAGGGCTTCATGGCCAGAGTTGCTTCTGTAGTATGCTCTTGAACTTGTTCTAAGGCCTTCTTTAGATCTTCTGCAGTAAGGCTCTTAGAAGTTGAGGATTGCTCTTTCTTCAGCTTTTCAAGCAGATCGTTGACAGAGCTTTGGAAGGCAGAGGTAGTAGCTTTCTTGAAGTCAGCAGCAGCAGAAGTGGCAGAGGTTGTCGCAGTTGTTCTCATCTGGGCTAGAGCATTTTGTACCTCTGTGGACAGGTTGTCCATTTTGGTGTTCATATTGGTAATGGCCCTCGTGGTAACTTCTGCAAAAGAATCAAAAGAGCTTTTCAACTCTTTCAATGTGGTGTCCACAGAGGTGACAAGGGTTTGGAACTCATTCGTCCCCAGAGTGAGTCCCTGTTCCTTGGACACCTTCTTTCGTCCCTGTTTTAATGCTGAGGACAGAAGGATTTCCCTCTAATCCTCGAGCAGAGGCTTTATCAGCTTCAGACTCTATAGAGGTTCTGTTAAGGACATTTTCCTGATCCACTCCAGAGGTGGGTACAGAAGTATCCTTAAGTTGACTTGGGGATTTGTCTAGAATCCCTTCGTCTTCATGCACTCCAGACACCTCTGAAGGGACTGTTGGACCTAAGTGTGTGTGCGTGTCAGAGGAAACGAATTCCTCTGTAGGGATTTTTGTTGTGATCAGGGGCGATGGATCACGAACTAAGGGTAAGTCCTTTTGAGAGGACTCCCCTGGAATGGTTTCCCCGGTTAAGATTGGCACAGAGGTAGAAAGAGTTACCTCTGCCCGATCAGTTTGGGTTGGGGTCGAGTCGTGCTGCTCTTTTTCAATAACATCTTCTGCCACTAGACTGGCGATGTTAGAAGTGTGGGTCGCACTGGGAGGTGGTTAGGGATGTGTGCCTCTACTATTCCAGGCATCAGTTCTAGCTTCTGCTTCTGTGGAGCATCCAACCACTTCTTCACCATCGATTGTCTCAGTCTCTTTCTCTACTCTATGGCCCGCTGTTTCTACCCTAACTTCTGTAGTGGCTTCTGCCCAGTGATTAAGGAGTCGTACATTGGATGAGAGCTACTTAGAGCTTGTACGTGTGGGTGATAAAGACCTTCTTTTACTTGGTCGTCTTCCTCTTCATCAGTTTCCACCATATCCTCTGAGACTAAGACTGGTGGGGATTTGGTGGTAGCCTTAGCCAGATCCGTTAGGCTTGCTCTGAGCACATCAAGTCCGCGTTGGGTGAAGGGGTTCTGTAGAACTTCCGGAGTCTTAGACTGATTATTCTGTGGGGTTTGGTCATCATCATCCAGGTCCGAAGATATTCTGAATTCTGGTGCTTCTGTAGAATGATGAGATAGGGCTTCTACAGTCCATCCAGAATGGTCTAAAGAGTGTGCAATCCCGGGTTGTTGGAGGAAGACAGAAAAATCACCCTGATCTTCTGCATAATTGATGGGTAAAGGGGATTGCAGAGGTTGCTCTTGGGCTTCTTCTGCTGTTCCTCCTTCCTCTGCAATGGTTTGCATTGGAGTGTGAGGTTTCTTGGATTTCTTCTTGCTCCTCCTTTTCTTTTGTTTGGGGGCACCTTCCTCAGAAGACTTATGTTTTCTCTTCCTCTTGTCTTTTGGAGGAGAGGGAGGTGCAGAAGCTCCAACTTCTGTTGCAAGAGGAGGGGATTGTTGGATTTGTGCAGCACTGGTAGAAGTACCCTCTGTTGTCTTCCTCTTCTTGTGAGCCTTCTTCTTCTTGGGGGTGGAGGCAGAGGTTTTGCTCTTAGGAGTAGAGGGGATTGTGTTTCGCAGAGCATAGAAGTTTTCTTGTACCTGTTCGTGCTTAGCCAAGGCCACTACCCATTCTTCGTCAGATATTATTTCTACAACCCTAGATCCTAAGGGAGCTCCTAGACGTGGGGTGTCACAAGACTCGGTTCTAGAGTCCTATGATCGCGTATGTATTCTAACTTAAGGGTCTTGTCTGTAGCGTATCCCAGAAGTTTCTTTGGCAGAGGTCTGCAGAATGGGTATTCATCTTCATGCTCTGTTGGGGTGTTTTTATTCAGGGGATACATTCTGGCCGTTGGTCCCTCCATTGGCCATTTTTGTAGACGGAGCAGAGGCTCTAGAGCATCTTTTGATCGTCCTTTGGCCTTCTAGGAGGAGATTCTGCGATCAATGGTGTTAACCATTTCCTGCATCATGAGGGTGGAATAGTCCAGAGGTATATCATAATATACCCCGTACATTATGGTCATGATTTGGTGAGAAGTTTGGTCTGGACTACCCACCTTCCCTGTTAGGCATCGATTTAGGATTGAGAAGAGCGTATTCCACAGAGGAGGTAATCGATTTCTTCTGAAATCATTTCTTTTCCTTAGGGTTGTGTTGTACCCCAACATTTCAACAAAACGGCAGAGCTCTTCGTCTGTGGGTTCCTTTGCGTACTTTTTTATACCTAGTAGTCCTCTGGTTGGTAGGCTGAACTCCAGTGAGAACATGGTTCTGTTGAATTTGAGTTCGAGGTGCTCGGATTTGTCCGGTTTGGAGATGTAGCCCTTGTTTTGTCTATCTGTGGGGTTAAATCTGCTACTCATGCAGAATTGATTTAGGTATCTCGCAGGAATTTTATTGACAGTTTTGGATAACAGGGGGTAAAGATAGTGGTTTTCCAGAATGTGAAGAAGGATGGCATGTGCTTCCCCAAAAGCGGTTTTTGAGGGAATTAGGTAGTAGTTATTTGGTTTTAAAGGAAGAACATGTTCAAAGTGTTCATGTGCGATGAAGTTTAGAAGATGGGTGGTCGGAGCAAAATTTGCTTCATCGCCGGAGTGGTCTTGTTCTAGGTTTCTTGCGATTTCTTGGTTTTGGGAGTTCTCAGAATGAGATGGGGAGTTCACTGGAGCATTGAAGGTTGAAGCCATTGGATTAATCTTCAAGAAAGAGAGTAGAAAATGGAAGTTGCTGGTTATTGCCAGGTTCGCCGGAGAACATGAAGAGAGTAAGTTCGTAAACGTTTAGAGGTAGTGATAAGTTGGGTTTTATACTGAAGAGAATGGTAGAATCTGAAGAGGTAAATAGGTGAAAGTGAATAATATTTGGGGTCCGCAATCGAGTACATACGGTTGGGTTCAACTTTCCAAGAGAACGTGTGCCATGTAAGTCCAATCAAAAGATGCCATGTCAGTGATGTCAGAGCACGATTAGATGGCGTGTGCGGCCCATTAATTCTTGGCACGTGAGCTTTTCTACTTTCAGAAGACTGTCACTCGCAGTAGATAACCCGTTCTTTTACAGAATTTCCATAAAAGGACAAGTATCAGAAACGACAGAAGCTCTGTAGTGGAATGAGCTCTGTAGTCTGAAATCTGCCTTTTATGTCTTCTGATGCTTGTATCTTTTCCAAAAACGTTTGAAAAAATCATTGGAGAGGATCGATAGACTTTTAGTACAAAATTTTCATTCACAGAGGTTTTGAGGCTTATGTCAGAGCCAGCAGAGGCTCTGAGAGTGAGAATTTCTTATAACTAAAGATTTATGAAACTTTTTGATCATCCAAGGTTTTCATTGTGTTAAACACTGTTTTTAGGACATATTTGGAAATTTGTGTCCTGGAAAACTGTTTTGGAAATGGATTTTGTTCGAGACATACTCTTAGAGTGTCTACTTTGGGCATTTGTATGTACGGATCTTTACAGAAGACATTTAAGGTTGATCGAAAGAGTTTCGTATTCAATTTGCAGTCATAGAAGATTCGGCTCACAGAAGCTCTGTTGAACTCAGCAGAAGCTCTATGAACTTAAATTTCTCATAACATAAGGCTTGAAAAGCTTTTTGATCATTTCTTGTTTGGAATGTCTTAAACATTGTTTCTAGGGCATATTTGGAAATTGGTGTCCTATAAAATAGTTTTCAGAAAGAATTTGTACGAGATACTTACCTTTGAGCTCTCCCTTGTTCGGCAAAAATCTTCACTTCTGTGAATTTTGGTTATCACATCTCTTCTTTGGCTCCCCCTTGAATGATCAACCTCTGTAGATCAGTTCAAGGTCTCCTTCTGCTCCCCCTTGACCCATGCTTGGATCAAATGAGATAAGTATTGCACATGACATAGGTCAAGCTTATCAGAGATTCTGTTGAGAATTGTCAGAGGCTCTGAACAATCCCACAGAAGCTTTGTTAGTCATAGAACTTTTGGTGATTAAGAATTTACATACAGAAGTTTGAGTATATACATATTTACAGGAGGATCAAATCTTACTTACAGAGGGTTCAACTCATGTTAATCATTCCCAACTTACCCACCAAGAAAAGGAATCTTTTCTCATCTAGTGCCTTGGTGAATAAGTCTGCAAGCTGGTATTCAGTGGACACAAAGTGCATTTCGATTGTGCCATGTTCAACATGATGCTTCAGAAAGTGATAACGAATATCGATATGCTTTGTTTTTTAGTGCTGTACTGGATTGGCAGAGATTGCTATGGCACTTTTGGAATCACAGAGGATGGGAATCTTGTATATGTTGTACCCATAGTCCTTTAGCTGAGTTTTCATCCACAGAACTTGAGAGCAACAACTAGCAGCAACAACATATTCCGCTACTGCTGTAGATGTAGACACACAGTTCTGCTTCTTCGAAGTCCAGCTGACTAGTTTACCTCCCAGGAATTGACAATTCCCAGAGGTACTTTTTCGATCGATCTTGCATCCTCCATAATCTGAATTTGTGTATGCCTTAAGACCAAAACCAGAGTTCTTCGGATACCAGAGCCCAAGATTTTTGGTCCCTTTTAGGTATCTGAAGATTCTGTTTACAGCAATATAGTGGGATTCCTTTGGGTTAGCTTGATATCTTGCACACAGGCATGTGGCATACATTATATCAGGCCTACTTGCGGTTAAGTATAACAGAGACCCAATCATACCTCTGTAGAGCTTGCACTCTACCGATGTGCCATTTGGATCTGAGAATAATTTATTTCCAGTTGCCATTGGGTCTTCATTACAGAGGCATCAGAGAGACTGTATTTCGAAAGTATGTCAGAGACGTATTTAGCCTGATTTATAAAAATTCCCTCTGATAATTGTTTTACTTGGAGTCCGAGGAAGAAGCTTAATTCTCCCATCATACTCATTTCAAATTCACTCTGCATGAGTTTTTCAAAATCTTTGCACCGTTGTGCATTTGTAGACCGGAAAATGATGTCATCCACATAAATTTGTACAAGCAGAATCTCATCACCTTTTCTTTTGTAAAACAAAGTAGTATCTGTCGTACCTCTGTCGTAATCATTATTGAGAAGAAAGGTTGAAAGTCTTTCGTACCATGCTCTTGGAGCCCGTTTCAGTCCATACAGAGATTTGTCGAGGTAGTACACGTATTTTGTGAATTTGGAGCATTCAAACCCTGGTGGCTGCTGGACATATACTTCTTCTTGGATTTCACCATTCAGAAAAGCATATTTTACATCCATTTGAAAGACTTTGAAACCTCTGTGAGCTGCGAAGGCTAAGAAGATTCTTATTGCTTCAAGCCATGCGACAAGGGCAAAAGTTTCATCGTAATCAATGCCTTCTTCTTGGCGATATCCCTTGGCCACCAATCTTGCTTTGTTTCTAATGACCACCCCATCCTCGTCCTTCTTGTTTCAGAAGACCCATTTTGTCCCTATGGCTTGTTTCCCTCGTGGCAGAGGTGCTAGGGTCCATACCTTGTTTCTCTCAAACTGTAGAAGCTCTTCTTGCATAGCATCTACCCAGTTTGGATCATCTAGGGCTTCAGAGATTCTTTTTGGCTCGATCATACTGATAAAATTTGTAAAGAAACAAAAATTAGCAGTGGATGATCTTGTTTTGACCTTTTCAGAAGGGTCACCGATTATAAGGCTTGGAGGATGGCTTTTCGTCCACTGTGTTATTCTTGGAATATCGTCATTTGAGTCATCAAGATTAACCTCTGTGGTTGCACACTGCGGTTCTGGTGCAACCTCTGTTGTTGATGGTACTTCTGTGCTTATGCTTGGTTCTTCAGCTTGTGGGTGGAATGGAATGAGAGTTTGAATTTACTCCTCTGAGGAAGTAGACACTGAGTCTTCGTTTTCCTCTGGAATTGATTCCTCTGTAGTCGCTGGAGTAGGTATTTCAGGAGCCTCTGTGGTTGAGTCCTTGGTTGTATTATCTTCAGCTTCTGTTCGCTCCCCCTCAGCATGTGCATCTGTATGATTCACAGAAGAGGATGAAGTATTTAATGGACCAGTTAGAGATATACCTGACTCAGTCTGGTTTGCAGAAGATGTTTCTCCAGAGGCTTTGACGGCTCCAGCAGAGGGATCAATTTCATCATGGAACATCTCTTCAAATAGAGGATTTAAGTCTTCTTCTCTTGTCTTTGAGATGCCAGAGGATTCCTTCTTTAGACCGAGTTCTGAACTGATTTGTTCAGAAGTCTTTCGAAAGGAATCGTCAAAAAATACATTGACGCTTTCTACGATGGATCGAGACTTCAGAAGGTACACTCTGTAAGTTTTTGAAGTGGCAGAGTATCCTATGAACTTTCCTTCATCTGCTTTCACCTCAAACTTTCCTCTTGCTTCTCTATCATTTAAGACGAAGCACTTGCATCCAAATACATGAAAGAATTTGATGTTTGGTCGCCTTTTGTTGATCAAATGATACGGTGTCTTGATGTGCCTCTTTACAATGGTTGATCGATTTTGGGTGTAGCATGAGGTTGATACTGCTTCTGCCCAAAAAGACATTGGTAATCCAGATGCTGTCAGCATAGTTCTTGCAGCCTCCACAAGCGTGCGGTTCTTTCGTTCAACCACGCCATTCTGTTGTGGGGTGCGTGCAATAGAGAAGTTTTGTGATATGCCTTCTTATGTAAGATAGGTTTCAATGACAGAGTTTTTAAACTTTGTGCCATTGTCTCTTCTTAGTTTCTGAATCCTGCACTCATACAGAACTTGGATTCTTTTCATTAAATTTATCAGAATATTTGGAACATCTGATTTCTTTCTGACAAATTCAACCCATGTAAATCTTGAGTATTCATCGATCAAAACAAGTATATATTTCTTGCCACCTAGGCTCTGTGTAGCGATTGGACCGCAGAGGTCAACATGAAGCATCAGAGGCCTAGGGCAAGATACATCCGTTTTGCCTTTATGGGAAGCTCTTTTGAGTTTTCCCATTTCGCAAGTAGAGCACAAATGATCTTTATTAAATTTAACATTTGGCAGACCTTTGACTATATCAAGTTTAACAAGCTTATCTAGAGTATGAAAGTTTAGGTGGCAGAACCTGTTATGCCATAATCAGGCTTCTTCGCTTTTACAAGCAACAAGGCATAGCTTGTCTTCCTTGTTCTTGGCACAGAAGTTCATGAGGTAAAGATCGCCTCTTCATTCGGCTCGCAGAAGTTCGACACCTGTGTCTTCACCTTGTAGAGAGCAGAAGGTTCTTTTGAACATTACGTCGAAACCCGTATCGCAGAGTTGGCTAACACTGAGAAGATTGTGTTTAAGACCATCCACATATGCAACTTTGCATACGGTTATGTTTTCCTTTTTGATGACTCTGTGGCCTTTTATATACCCCTTTTTGTTGTCACCAAAGGTCACAGATCCTCTATCGAGTTTTTCTTTGTAGGAGGATAGTAAACCTCTGTCGCCGGTCATGTGCCACGAGCATCCGGAGTCAAGATACCATATTGGCACATACTGCTTCTGCAAGACAATCAGAGAGTTTTAGGTACCCATATCCAAATGGGTCCAGCTTTGTTAGGGGTCTTCAAGTTTGCCTTAGCATTCTTGGGTTTGGTTTTAGCTTCTTTTGAAGAACCATTTTGTTTCTTCTTATCCTTGAATTTAGTGTTCTTTTTGGGTGTAGAGAGGAAACAGTGTGGACTTGAGAAGTGTTGATTTAATCGATACATGAGATCAAAACAATGACAATAATGAATGTGCGAAGAGATTTGCTTGAACTTTTCATTGAAAACATTAAATGGGGGCACAGAGGCATTACATTCTATCCTAACATTTGACTTCCTATTACAAGAAGACCTATGTAGGATAGATTGTTGTTTGCAAAGTCCTTTGTTGAGAGCAGCTTTATGTGGACCCCATCTATGGTGAACTTCTGCAGATTTCACTGTCACAGAAGAAAAAGATTTGTTATTTTCAGCCCATGTACCCTTTTGTTGCCAAGTTAGTTTTTCTTTAGTTGGATTTAAGGATTTTGAAGTTTTTGAACTTTTTGAATTATGAGAGGACGTTTTCTTTTGTTGTTTGATTTTCTCAAGCTCAAGAGAAGTTTTGGCTTGTATACACATGTCCAAAAAATCTGGACAGATAGGAACTCTTGTGATTTTCTCCTTGGGAGGAATAGTTCGGTTAAGAACTCCAGAGGTTAGTTTAAAATCCTCTGAGTCACAAGGTACTATCTCTGACTTAGAGTCAGTCTCAGATTCGTCAGAGGATGAATCGTCCTCATATACAGAGGTTGAGTTACTTAGTTCTCTTTCGACAGAGGCTGGACTTTCAAAGCATGTGCCATACTCGCTTTCTTCTTTTCTTTCAGGGATATCTTCTAAGTCAACAGAAGTTTTTATTGAGGTTTCCTCAGAGAGATTTTGGCCATTATTGAAAGTACTAGGGCATTCATAAAAGTTGTTTTCACCGATTTCCAATAATTCCTTTTCAGAAATATGAGTAAGTTTTTCTTCTGTTGAAGCAGGCAAGAACTCAGGTGCCTCTGCCGATAGTTTCTTCTCAGAATCTATAGTGCAGACAAAGGCAACCTGTGATTGAGTCTCGGGTTTACCAAACTTAAAGATTCCTATCTGATCTTGTGTTTTCGGATATTTCTTAGGTTTGGACGCTCTTTTGACAGAGGCTGATGATGGTAGATCTGGGTTTTCAAACCACACATTCACCATCTTCAGAGGTTTCCTTCTGTGAGGTTCACCAGAGACTTTTCGCCTTTTGCGTACAGAGAGTAAATTTGGAAAACCGGGTTTTCTTGTACTTCTAATATGAAATAGAGAGGACAGAGACTTGTTTCTTTTGTTTCCAGTGTATGGATCTATATCACAGAAGCCAATTCCCCGTCTCCCAATTTGTGTATTAATTTTCTCGTACACCTTCTGTGCATCTTGATATTTCTTTATTAACAAATCTCTTCGGGGTAAATCTTGACAGATGACTTCTCTTTCCTTTTGAAAATAATGTTTAAGAGCTAGAATGTTCATTATGTCGGTCTCAACGTCCATAAGTTCTTTAGATTTTGTTTTTAATGCAGAGTTAAGTTCATAAATCTTTTCTTTCAAAGGATTTAGGTGTTTGTTCCAGTTTGTTTCAATTTCTTCCTTTTCTTGAAAGATTTTAGCCTTTTCTTGAGTGAGAAGTCTAGCTTCTCTCTCATGGAAGGTAAGCTTCTTTTGAACACTTTCGCAGGTCTTTTTAAGTTCTGAGTATTCAATGTTTAGTTTAAGCAAATCAGCTTCTGCTTGACTAGAGTTAGAGTTAGAGTCAGAAGTGGATACCTCACCATCGGAGTCGGATGAGCTGACCTCAGCCATTCCACAGAACAAGGCGTTTTTGTCGCCTTCATCAGAGGATTCGTCTGACAGCCAGTTCTCCTGATTCACCATTAGCGATTTCTGAGCATAAAACTCCGCTTTCTTTTTGTAGTAAGCAGAGTCCCTCTGTAGGCGGTTTGGTTTGCTCCTGCAGTCAGCGGCATAATGGCCTGGCTTGCCACAGTTAAAACATCCTTGGTTCTGGGAACTGTTGCCAGCTCTGTCGTCCGACCTCTATCGGTCACCACCTATGTCATTTCTGTCATTCGACCTCTGTTGGTCGACACCTCTGTCGTTCTTGTCATTTGACCCTTCTCTTCTACGATTATCTCTTCCGTAGCGTTCATTACTAGACTTCTTCTGGTATCCTCTACTGAATTCCCTGGTCAAAAGAGCTAACGATTTAGCTATCGAGGCCATAGTTGCCTCCTCTTCTTCCACCACCTCCTCCTCTTCCTATCAACGATCAAGATCTTATTCTTCTTCTTTTCTTCCATAGCTTTCTCCTTTTTCGGTTTCTCTTTATCTTCTGTAGCCTTACCAACCAGCGCAAGAGGTGCACTGATTTGAATTTTTGCTTGTGCAATCTGAGGCTCTTGGGCTGGCAACGTTCCATAGAGATCTGACAGAGTCCAGGAGTCTAAGTCTTGATTTGTTTGCAAAGACATAGAAAACTGGAGCCATTCATCATTGAGACTCTTTAGGAACATGACATTGTTTTCCTCAGAAGTTCTGTGGATTCCGAACTTCTTGCACTTGTTGATTAGAGAGTTGAACCGATCATATGTTGTCTGCAGAGGTTCTGTCGACAGAGCTTTGAATGCGTAGTACTCGTTGATGCATTGGGCTCTTCGGTTCTTCTGAGTTTTGGCCCCACCCTCCAGTTGTTTTTCCAGTTCCTTCCACAGATCGTATGCAGATTCACACACATCTAAGGATTGGAAAAGGTCATTGGGTATGGCCATTATCATAAGTCTCTTAGTCTTCTGAGCAACTTCATATTTTGCCCAATCAGGATCTGACCACTTGTCCTTGGTCTTTGGTTTCGTATGCTCAGGGATTTCAGGAGTGTCGTCTGTGGCAGGTACACGGGGTACTGTGATCATTGGTACGAAAGGAGGATTGTTGACATAGTACATGAGTTCTTTGTCAGTACCCTCGAAGAAGTGAATCATTCGTATCTTCCATTGAGGGTACTCATCTCTGAGTAGTGTGGGTGGCTTGGTTAAAGAACCAACGGTGAAGAAGTTGTTTGTGTTTGTCATTTTGAAAGGGTTTGAGAAATCAAGAAAATAGGGTATGAACAGTAAACCTTCAGAGAATGAAGTGGATGTTTCTAATGGTTTTTTTATAAGCTTTAAAACCTTTGAACAATGCACTAAAATGGAGATTTAACCTAAGAAACAGATTCTGTAAGTTTACCAAAGTCGAAACAGGTCGAGAATGGCAGAAAAACATATGCTGTTTTGAAAGATATGAAAATAGGTTAAAAGTCCAAGTTTCTACCAAAGATCATTGTAAGTGAGGATCTCTTGATATAGAAAATAAAGAACTGCTCTGATACCAATTGTTGGTTCCTGTTTTGCTTAACAATGATGATTCTATCTAATTAGTTCAAACAATATATATAATGCGGAAGCGTTTTAACTAACTAACAGATATAATGAGGTAGAATAACACACAATATCAAATATATGAAGTGTAAATAACACAGATAAATAGCTCAATGATTCACTGTATTTGATATAATAAGAACACCAAGAACACCGAAAGGTTTGACAAGAAACTGCTCTAAAGGTGTGTGTGTCGTGCAAAGCTTAATAGAAGAACTCAACATGAGTCTTCTATTTATACTACTTCTAAAGGGGACAAGCTCTAGACAAAAAGGACTAAAGGTACAAAGGCACTATTTAGGTACTGTTACAAGTACGACGTTAATTAAATGCGCCGGCTTCTACTAAGGCTATGACCCATCAGAGTTTGACACGTGGAGTTGTCAGGTCACGCCTTGTACTATTGATCTTCAGGATCTTCGTACAGCAAAAATCGTGAGAAGCACGATTGTCCTTGTGTAGAGCTCTGGTCTTTTATACCACAGAGGCTCTGTCAAGTATGACAGAGGCTCTGGGGCCTTGTCCGTATTGAAGAGTCTTCTGTGCGATTCTTTATCTTCGGTCTTCTCGGTTACTCGGCAGAGCCTCTGTCGAAGACTTCTATTCTTTGGCCTTCTTGGTGACTCGACAGAGCCTCTGTCGAAGACTTCTATACTTAGCCTATTTTTCAATACTTCTATAAACAGAGGATTGGAGCTAACATGAGTACTAGGACCTTCGCCGCTGAGGTAATGTCATGGAGGTAGTCCTGCAGTGTGCCGAGCCTTGTGGTGGAAGTCCTAGGGATGGACACTAAGGTCGATTGTCTCTTGAGGTAAAACTTGTCGAGGAATCGTAGAAACACTTAGACGTATAGTCGTGATGTGTTTTATGGTTAACATTGTACGGGTGACATACTTATGTGTCCCATCCGTTCTCAATGGATACGAGTCTCTCCCGTAGTTGTCAAATATTATTTTCGGATATTGTAATATTCATGCTTTAACACCGTTTGAGCCTTGTGCGAGTAATTGCAAGTGATGACTTTAATGCTGGAACCCCTCCACATATATTAAAGTTTGCTTGAATGATTATCTCTATGCTTGGGTATTTGGGTTTTGTTTCTAATTATGTCTTGCATGAGTTATTGAGTTTGGTTCCATGTTATCGATATGTTTCCTATTTAAACATCTTATCGCGGTAAATAGAATTCTTAGAAAAGGCATCACTAATTATTCTAAATATTTTGCATAGTGAAAAATGTGATTCAAATAATAATCTTTCTGTTAGCTCCAACTTCTAGTCTAGAGAAGTATTGAAAATAGGCTAAGGAAGAACACTGGCAGAAGCCTCTGCCGGACACCAAGAACACAGAGCCTTCATTGATCCATCATCAGAGAAGAACACAGACCAAGGCCATAGAGCCTCTGTCACTCATGACAGAGCCTCTGTGGAGTTGAAGACAGAAGATGAAGATCAAGGCTCCTGAAGACAAAGACAAGTGTGCTGCTCACGTGCCTCTGTTGTACAAAGATCCTGAAGATCAAATAGTACAAGACACGTTCCTCTACTTTCCACGTGTCATCTTTTAACGGAGTTAGTGGCCAGGTCCTTGTTTCAGAGTAAAATCTAAACCCTAAGGACGAAAAGTCTAATTATGAAACCATAAGTCCTTGTTTCAAAGAAATCAATATACCTTAAGGACCAAAAGTAGAGTTTACTCTAGATTAAGATACCATCGACTTCTATTAATAGAATTATAAGATAATCATATTTATAAGATGGATTTCTGTCTTTTTATGACCAAAATTCCATAACTTTCTTGGGATAGCTAACAAGCAAATTTATATTAACCATTTGTTGGATCCTAAGTGTTTGTCGAAGCATATGTACATCATGTTTCGTATTATATCACACTTGATAATTTCTTTGTTTTATGGTTGATAAATAAAAAAATTGAGTTAATTGTATTTTATAAGGTCCTATTTGATTTGATAAAATGATTTTGAGTTATTTGGATTTTGTTGAAATAAGGGATTTAGATTTGAAAGGATTTAGAATATTTTAGTATGTTTGTTTTGTAGGATTTGAAATAGAATTGAATTTCATTCTATTTAAATAATGTAAAAAACAAATTACAAATAATTATATAAATAATTAAATTACATTTTCGATAATTGATTATTACAAAACAAATGTTGTTAACATATTTTAAAACATTATTAAATACAAACTTTATGAAAAATATAGTGAAATACCAACCACCCGTCGAATTTCGAAATTCTACGTTCGTCGGATTTTAATGAAATCTCCGTATTTAAAATTCAGAAAACATTTCAAACGAAACATGGGATCAGAATGAAATTCAATTTCAAATCTCTCCAAATCCAATCCAATCTTGCAAAACGTAAGAGGTGTTTGCTGCATAGATTTTGAAGCAACAGAAAACAATAACACCTTTGACCAAATTCCAACTCTTTTGTTTGGTTCACATGCTCAAAATGATGAAATCCTTTGAATTACATTGAATTCCACAAATTAAGGAATTCATCATAAGCAAAGAAATAAAATTCCATCCATTTAAATTTAATTGTTTAGAACTCTCAAATTAAGAAAAAAGGAATAAAATTAATATACTCGTCGGTAACTACTGAAGGATATCGATTTTTGTGTGTGTTTTTATTGACTATTTCTTATCTATCAGAAATCCATCCGTAATTACCTACGGTTTTCAAATCCGTCGATGATTCATCTATGCCCTTTAATTTCTTTTATTTGATAATTTTCGCATATGTCGATGATTCGTCTGTATCCGTCGATAATTAACAATGGAAAATTTTATGAATTAATATTTCTAAGTGTAAAAATCATTTTTAGTGGTGTTAACAAATAAATGATCTTTTGTAAAATAGCCTTTTTTTGAAAGATCCAATACATGTTTACATATCTGCCCTCCTAAATTTCACCAAGAAATTGGCATTTGGATATAGCATTAGTGCATTAATCACTAGCCTTAGGTTCAATAGAGAAGTGCAAATATTTAGAGAAATAGAGAAGTAAAAAAACACGGGACCGTTCATATATGAACGTTCATATATAAACAGTCATATATGAACGTTCATATATGAACGGTCCCGTGTTTTTTTACTTCTCTATTTCTCTAAATATTTGAACTTCTCTATTGAACCTTTCTCTTACTCACTATTATATATTTTTAACATTGAATTATTTTATGTATTTAATAATGTCATTTAAACTTCCTCATAAATTTCACGTATGTTTATGAATTTTTAGGAAGCCTCCTTTACTAGGAATTTTCGAATATATAGTTATTTTTTTAATTATCAGTCAAATATTTTTATTAATTACATGTTAAATTTAAAATTGCATTTTTTTTGCATAAAAAGAATACAAGTTATAAACATCTAGTTGCATCAAAATATATTTCATATTTATTTGAAGATTCACTGAATCTACTTTTATAAGTTAGATATATGCTCTGGTAATTTCTCAATTAGGAAACAGTTTTGTAAAAGTCATTGAGGTATTTTTGTTGGATCCTAAGGAACTTTTTGACATAAAATACATGTTCATGTGGAGTTGTGGACAGAGGATGCAAAAGTCCTTGATGTTAGGCATTGAAAATAGTATCAATATTTAAATATTTAAAAGTTTAGTGGTTAAAGTGAAAAGAGAAATCTTGCTTGTTTCACGGTCTTTGTTCTGTGTATATTTCTAGAAAACAAACATTTATGATCCATTTATAGGTTTCAAAATGTAAAACATTATGACAATTAGGGTGCTCAAAAAACCGATCAATCTGAAAAAAATTAACTTAAGGTAATCCAATGAATAATCGATAAAAAATTAAGGTAACCCGAATCTATTGGGTTGATATTAGGTTTGGCCCAAAGTAACTCGACTAACCCGATAAACATGTTAACGACTTCTCTATGTTATTTGTATTTCTTTTTTATATGTATAATAAGTTACCAAAAAGAACAGATATGTAACGTGTTATGGATTCCATTCTTCTCCGATGGTAACTCTAGTTGATAAGCTTGAAATACCACACATTTTATCACTGTAAACAACCTAAGGAAACGGGGACTCAATTTCTGGCACTTTCTGAACCGAGTTATTCCCTTTCACAGAGACACCTTTAGCATTACTCGGTCTCCTATTTGGAACTCCTTTAGCTGCATCTTCTTATCGGCAAAGATCTTCTGACGATCTTGTACCACTTTCAAGCGCTCCCGAATGGCTTTAACTTTGTCGGTTGTTTCTTGGACGATCTTCGGGCCGACAAATTGTTTCTCTCCCGCTTTAGGACAACAAACTGGAGTCATACACTTTCGGTCATACAAGGCCCTAAACGGAGTCATTCCGATACTAGAATGGTAACTATTGCTGTAACCGAACTCCACCAAACAGCAGGTGAGAGTCATAATTGCCACCAAAATCTGTCACATATGACCTTAGTATATTTTCTAACCGAACTCAACTTCACTCTTGTACCCAATTCCTTTTGTAGGTCATCCCAAAAATTCAAAGTGAAGTGCTATCGCGATTCGAGACAATTGCCACACCATGCCTAGAGACCACTTCATCGATGTATAAATATGCCAATTTGTCCACTGGTAGAGTTTCACGTATGGCTAGGAAATGAGCACTTTTGGTAAACCGATCAACTACTACCCAAGTGGTATCGTGACCTCTTAAGGTCCTTGGCAACTTGGTCACGAATTCCATAATGATATGCTCTAATTTCCATCTAGGAATCTCTAGAGACCGAAGACTTTCGTAGGGTTGTTGGTCAGGCTTCCTCTGATCCAGGACCACTTCCTTCAATTGGTAGTCGTCTATAATTGCTAGATGTCTTGCTTCTGAGGCTTAACGTCGTCTTATGACAGTCACGTACGACCTTTTGCTCACTCTTGATCCCCTGGACGCCCCATGGTGTTATGGAATTTTATCGGCTAACGGAACGTCGATGGGATAGCCTTCATATCGTTAATACAAGGATGCCCAAGAATGACGTTATAAGCTGAAGAACAATCGACAACGTTGATTTCGTCAGCTTGTTGATTCCTCCAACTGTACTGGTTGCATCTCCATTGAACCCAACCAAGATGGTTGAGCATCGCACGATCGATTCCGTTCTTGTCATTTTCGGTCCCCGGTTTTTCATAACATTTTAAAAAAAAGGAGTAAGGTTTGCCATACCTAACATTCGAGGTCCCCTTTGACTACCTTCGTTAACAAGGCTCGCTAAAAACGACAATAAAATAAATCCATTAGAAATTTTAAAACCATACCGGGACACGGGTTTTACAACTCTCCCCCGCTTGAATTAGACTTCGTCCCCGAAGTCTACACCCGCAAACAGCTCCGAATAATTCTCTCGCATTTCCGATTCAGGTTCCCAAGTCCACTCGGAACCCTTTCGGTGTCTCCATTGAACCTTCACCAACCCAACAACCTTGTTCCGCGAGGTTCTCGTCCTCCTGTCAAGAATAGCAACTGGCTTTTCCACATAATTAGGCCGCTCATCGATCTGAATATCTTCGAGTGGTACTACTGCAGACTCATCCATCACACACTTCCGCAAGCCTCTCCGCCGAGGAGCTCTCCCTGATGGCCAAGAAGTGTGCACTCTTGGTCAGACGGTCAACGATCACCCAAATAGCATCGTTCCCACGGGGAGTCCTCGGGAGTCTCGTTATGAAGTCCATGGTAATCTCTTCCCATTTCCAAACCGGGACTTCCAACGGTTGCAATTTCCCATGAGGCCGTTGATGTTCCGCTTTGACCTTCCGACAGGTCATACATGCCTCCACCCATCTAGCAACATCCCGCTTCATGCCGGGCCACCAGCAACCTCCACACAATTCTCTGTACCTCTTTGTAGCTCCCGGGTGAATCGAGAACTTGGACTTATGAACTCCTCTTCAAGAAGTTCCTGCAACTGGTCGAGAAGATCGTCAATCCTTGGCAAAGGATAACGATCCTTTACCGTAAGCTTATTCAACCTCTTTCGCTTCCCCAACTCGCGTGTCCACCACATAGGCCAAGTATCCCTGCCCACTATGCTGGAGGTACCTCCGAGCTCTCGCAGCCGAACATATGGCCGTAGTCTGCCTAGACGAATCTCCCTGAACTAACAGTTCTCCCCCGCTTGGGGTTCGAATTCGCACTTGTTTGTGACGACAAACAATCTCCGCGTCAAATTTATCCATCCAGTCCATGCCCACAATCACACAAAGTTTCCGCATAGCGATCGGGATCAGGTCAATGGGAAACCGCACTCCTGAGATCTCTAGGGTACACCCGCGAAACACGTCTATGACCGTCAAGGTCCTAACATCAGCCACCTCGATAACAAGAGGATGACTCAATCGTTCTACAACTCGACCTAAACCCTCGCTAAAAGTGCGAGACACAAAAGTGTGAGCAGCCTCGCTATCAAACATCACAACCGCAGGCACCGAGTTAACTAGGAATGTTCCTAACGTATAACTGAACCACAAATAAATACATGACATGGAATGGAAAGACAAGAAGAAAGAAGCAAAAGGGATATACCTGTAACCACTTTAGGCGTCGCTTGCGCCTCATCCACCGTCAACTGATGAACTCTACCTCGAGCCGCTTCCGCCCCCGGCTGACCAGTTCGACCATCAGTGATGCGTAATGGGGCATTCCCAGGCGCCCTCTGTGCTCCACCCCCAATAGCTACCCCTGCTCTAGGACAGTTGGCCCTTACATGGCCCGTCTGATTACAGTTGAAGCAAACCACTAACGGAACCTTACAATCCCGGCTGAGGTGACCGGGTTGGCCACACTTAAAACACCCCTCAACTCTCCTCACCCCGGTATCTCGGGGCTTAAACCCGCCACTCCCAGAACCCGCGCGCGTATCTGTGAACCTCGAACGCTTCGGCACTGCCGAGATGGGCGTCACTGGTTGTGCCGCCTTCCGCTTCTTAGCTTGGGTCTCCAGCTCAAGCTCCCTCCTCCGAGCGGCGTCCATCATGGCGGATAATGAAGTGTACTGTGCTGTGCTAACAAACTCCCGGATCTCCGTGCGTAACATATCTTTATAACGTGACATCTTCATCTCTTCCGAGGCAGCATATTGGGGACAAAATAATGCCATCTCGGTGAATTTCCTGTTCATCTCCTTTACCGCCTCTGTTGTCTGGGTGAGTTCTAGGAATTCCTTAGCGATTCTCTCCATCTCTACCGGCGGTACATACTCTGCACGGAAACGAGTGACAAACTCGTTCCAAGTCAAGGTAGTGCGTTCGGCAGCCGTCAATGCCGAGGCGCACCAATCCTTCGCGCCGTCACGAAGTAGATTTACTGCAAAACGGACCTTTAGGTTGTCCGGGCAACCACTGGTCAAAAATGCGAACTCCATGTCAGATACCCATCGCATACTGGTAATCGGATCCAGGTCTCCGTTAAATTCTGGCGGGGAACAGGCGGAGAGATCCCGGTATTGGAACTCTCGGTTACGGGGATGACCCTCCGCAGGCAGTGGAATAGCTGCAATACGCTCCTCCAGTAGGATCACCACCTCCTCTCGAATAGCAGTGATGATCTCGGGGATCGCCTCCCCGATCGTGTGGGAAACCTCAGTAGCAATCAGTTCCCTAATACGCTCCGCAGTAATCCCCGACCCGGCTCGCGGCGTCGCCGCGTTGTTCCTTCTTGTATTGACCATTCTAGAAAGAGAAAATTCAGAGATCTATAAGCATATATAACTCACCCTACCACGCTCATACTCCACTCCTTGGCTCCCTCGTGGCTCTCCCCGACTCAAGCATGGATCCTGTGCTTCAGATAGTAGGAGCTCTACTACTACCTTTCACACCTATCCTTACTCGTTTCGAGTCCTGTCCCGAGACATTCAAGTAGCCGATTACCACAAATAAACACATATAGCCAATCCAGCCCGTACAAACACCTTTCCTAACTCCCTAGAAAGGTCATATCACCCCCTATCCCTTGCCAACACGGAAACCCCACTAACCCTGACGAGTCGCCTCGTGAATGCACGGTCGTATACAGTGTAAAACCAGATAGACGTTCGAATAAGAGATTCTATCCTAGAACGGTTGGACTCAAACAAGAGCTGCGCAATAGAACTAAATCTAATATTCTAAGGCTATTCAGTTCCTACTGCATACAACCTAGAGTGCATTCTCTTAACAACCTATCAAAGCTAGCATGAGTTCCTATAAGCGATAAACCAGCATACGGTACCATACAGTTCACATAAGCAATCTAGCATGCATACACTACACCTGAAAGCAATAGGTACACTAAGTTCCTTACCTTCCCAGCTGGCGTCGGCTGACTGTACACACTGCGCCCACGATCACCGTTCCCAAACGGGTTTTCTCTTTTCATTTAAAACAAAGATTTTAATAAAAGAATTTAAAGATCTCTTAACCGCAACTTGAGACCAAACACACCGAGATGTGTTTGATTCACTCAAGCCGTGCTCTGATACCAAGTTGTAACGCCCCAAAAATTACATGGAAATTTAAAATTTTTAAAACATACATTTCATTAAAACAACCATGATTTAATAATTCACGTCTTAAATAAAATTAACGTCGTTACTTCAAACCATCAACAAGGTTTATGCAGCGGAAAATTTCATAACTAAATTCAAGGGTTCAAAAGTGAAAGTTTAATAATATTTGACACTCCGCGCTCCATGTGTGTACTGTCACGCCCGACTGCCGCCCGCACCTGAAATAACAACACATTGGGAAAGGGTAAGCTAAACGCTTAGTGAATTCAATCACGCACGTAGGTAGCAACCCCACGCATATCGCCCCTACTCGCAAGTAGGCAACATCACCATCATCACGAATATCAAACCACATAATGATTATTATATAAGCACGAACCTCGGTCCCACCGAGTACACAAAATACATTAATACAAGCTCAGTCCCACCGAGCCCTCGGTCCCACCGAGTAATTAATACAAGCTCAGTCCCACCGAGCCCTCGGTCCCACCGAGTAAAAATTGTTGTACTAGCTTAGTCCCACCAAGCCCTCGGTCCCACCGAGCCCCTCAGTCCCACCGAGGTGTACACATGCAAATATATATTCCACATACGAATCTAATAAATCACAACCAGTTATCACATCCCATCTAGTTCACGTAAGCACATAAATACACGTAATCACACGTAACACAAAATAACGACATACATGAAATTCCTAACTACGCGGTGAGAGAACTCACCTCAAGGCTAAGCAACGTGCTCACGAAACGCAACACCAACACGGAAATCTTCTTCACTTTCTCCCACCTAAATACGTAATAAAAGTCAAAGGAGAGTCCCGACCCATAACACGTTTACTAGTTTTCAAACGACTAAAATTCCGGCTTTTTATTAGAAATTACGGGTCTGTTCGATACCTGTTTTACCCCCTTAAAACTGATAAATACAGAAATTAAAATTCATAATTACGAAGTTCTAAGTCTTACGGTTTCAGGGACGTATCGCACGCGTCCTAACGATTTTTCTATAATTTACTATAGATTTTACAAAAACGCGTCGCAGAACAGCGAACACCCGGACCTTTCAGTACAACATGGCAACTTCGCCCTAGCTATGGTCCGAATTGATCTTTCCACAAAACAGAGGAAACTTAATAGACTCCGAAACGAAACTTTTGGCACCAGTCCCATCCCAAACCAACATTCCAAGCAAGAGTTATGCGTAAAACAAAACAGGGACAGAAAGCTGGAAGTTTTTCGGACCAGCTGTATAAACAGCCCCGTACGGCCCAGCTACAGGCCTAAAAGGACTTTCGGCAAAACACGAAAAACTTTCCTGACTCGATTAGGGAACTTCGGCCACCAATTTCATAACAATCCGAGCTACGAGTAAAAAGTTACGGCCACGACAAAACAGAGGCAGAAAATCGACATTCACATAAAATGACAAAATACCAATCTTGCGACCACTTTTTCACCTAGCTAGAGGCTGAACCAGTTTTCCGCTAAAACACGGAAAACGTGGTCGACCCCGTACTGGAACCGTGGGTACCAATTTTGGCTCAATCGGAGTTACGAGCAGAAAGTTATGACCGTCTCAAAAACAGTGACTGCACGATTATTCACATGAAATGACGATTATAAAGAAAACGACGGTTTTAACGAATCGACTTAATCGATTAAGTCACGACTTACAGGGCTCTATGGGCATTAACGGAACACAGCCACGCACCACCCACTGCCACCTCCGGCAGTGGTGGTCGCCGGTGGCGGCCGGCGGCGGCGTTCCGGCGACACCCACACCCACACACACATACCAGCCCATTCTCGCACCACCGAGGAGCTCTGATACCAAAAATTACAAGGAAATTACAAGGAATTTAAAATTTTAAATACATGCATTTCATTATAAAACAATCACAATTTAATAATTCGCAATTCAAATTAAATTAACGTCGTTAACTCAAACAGTCAATAAAGTTTATGCAGCGGAAATTTCATAAAATAAAATCCAAAGGTTTGAAAGTAAAACTTAAACAATTCTTGACACTCCGCGCCTAGTGTGTGTACCGTCAAGCCCAACTGCCGCTCGCACCTGAAATCACAACATATTGGGAAAAGGGTAAGCTAAACGCTTAGTGAATCCTATCACACACGCAGGTAGCAACCCCACGTATATCGCCCCTACTCGCCAGTAGGCAACATCACCACACCACGGATATAAATCCACATAACAATTAGCGTATAAACACGAACCTCGGTCCCACCGAGCACACCAAAAATATATCAATACAAGCTCAGTCCCACCGAGCCCTCGGTCCCACCGAGTAAAGATTACTGTACTAGCTTAGTCCCACCAAGCCCTCGGTCCCACCGAGTAAAGATTACTGTACTAGCTTAGTCCCACCAAGCCCTCGGTCCCACCGAGCCCCTCAGTCCCACCGAGGTGTACACAAGCATACATAATTCACATACACATTCAACAGATCACAACTAGATATCACATCCCAACTAATTCACGTAAACACGTAATAACACATAATAACACGTAACACAAAATAACGTTACACATGAAATTCCTAACTACGCGGTGAGAGAACTCACCTCAAAGCAAAGCGACGCGCTCCCGAGCCGCAACACCAGCACGTCAACCTTCCTCACATTTTCCCACCTAATTACGCACTAAAAACGTCAACGGAAGGTCCCAACTCACGACACCTTTACTAGATTTTATAAGACTAAACATTCCAGCTTTTTATCTAAAACACGGGTCTGTTCGGGACCTGTTTTACCCCCTTAAAACTGATAAATACAGAAATCAAATTCCATAATCACGAAGTTCTAAGTTTCACGGTTCCAGGTACGTATCGCACGCGTCCTAACGATTTTTCTATAATTTAATATGGATTTTACAAGAACGATTCGCAGAACAGCGAAAACTGGACCTTTCAGTACAAAATGGCAACTTCACCCTAGTTATGTTCCGAACTGGTCTTTCCGCAAAACAGAGGAAACTTAATAGACTCCGACACGGAACTTTTGGCACCGATTTTACCCCAATCCGAGCTACGAGTAAAAAGTTATGGTTTACTCAAAACAGGGCAGAAACTGTGCAATTTACATAAAATGATATCCTTTTGAACTTGATCCCAATAAGACGTCTTAATCCAAACAGACCCGCAAAACAACTTGACTTACTGTTTTAGGGTTACCATGGTCTGAAACACACCAAGCACCACCCACTGCCGCCTCCGGAGGTGGTGGTGATTGGCGGTGACACGGTGGTTGTGGTTTACAATTTCCGACGAAGAAAACATCAATAAAACGAACGGGACACTTACCTTAACGGAATCCTTCTTCTTCCTCCTTTCCGACCAGTCCCGACGCTGGTTCCCTCACGCCGGTGATCGCCTCCTTCCTCCTCTCGACTCTCGCTCTCTTTCTCTTTCGGTCTCTCTCTCTTTTCTTCTCGGTTTCACTTCCTTTTCTTCTTGGCCGAAAACAACAAGGGGAAGGGAAAGAAAATGGCTAAGGGTTTTGGGGGAGGATTGTTAAGATGAAACCGAAGGGGAGGGGAGGGGTTGTGCCTCTTGGCCGATCCTCTTGCCCAACTATGGAGAAAGTCCCAAACAGCCCCTCAACTTACACTTCTTAGCAAAATCCCACAAAGGTTACTTCACTTAACTTTTTGGCCCGACTCGGCTAACCCCGCTAACGGAAACCACATTAATTAATTAAATGCCTTTTTCAAAAAAAAAAAGGAATAACGAGAATACATACCGGGATACGGGCTTTACAACTCTCCCCCACTTGGATTAGACTTCGTCCTCGAAGTCTATGCTCGTGAATAGCTATAGATACGTCTCCCACATCTCAACCTCAGGTTCCCAAGTTCACTCGGAACACTTTCGGTGTTTCCACTAGACCTTCACTAACTGGAATTTAAGATTTCCCACACCGCCTAAAAATCTCTCGAATACTTTTCTTACCACAAAACTCCTTCAAGCACACCGCAAGTATGATCGGAGGAACATTCCAACAACTGGATTCATTCCTAGTCAAACGACTTCGGTTGTCTCCCAACCATAGATAATCAAAACATCCCGATTCAAATTTCAAGCTCTAACCATTCTAAAGTTGCTCACCAATATACCCTACAGGATACTCGAATTCGATCATTCCTATCATTAACTGTCGATTAACTTTCACGAGTTCTAATAGACTCCCACAATTTATTCCACATGAATTATCAAACTAGTAAATTTATAATCATCCACGAAGGTCACTCCACCACAACCATTCACCACAAGCAAACATCTCAGGATTACTACTACCATCAACATAATTTCCTTAAAATCGACTACAATACCCCAATTACACTAAGGCATTTGGCCTTAAGCCCAAAAGTCGACACCTAAGTATACTATTTACCTCAAAAATTCTACGCATTTATCCTCTTTATTACAAAGGGCATCATTCCCTAACCTATAATATTCGGCCTACAGTACCCACACGCGTGGGATACCCAACCTTCCATTAAGACCGAGCAATTGACCCATGACTATCACGGACAAAATTCGGAATTTCCCCCAAAACTCTCTCGCGATTGGCATTTTCCTCCAAAACTGCCACCTCCTGAGCACTACCTATCGACTCGAGAAGAGGTGCAACCACTGTTAACCGTTGACACAAGCCCCACAGTGGCTCACCATCCAGATGTCGACTAAGTGCGTCCGTAACAACATCCGCTTTACCGGGGTGGTAAAGTATCTCACCATCATAATCCTTGACCACGTCAAGCCACCTCCTCTGACGCATGTTGAGGTTTTGCCGGTCATCAAGTACTGGAGGCTTTTATGGTTAGTGTATACGCTTGACGCCATACAAATAGTGCCTCCAAATCTTGAGAGCAAACACCACCAATTCTTACATACCCTCCGGCAAAGTCAACATCGGAGCCTCGCATAACGCCTGCGTAGCTCCCCAAAGCCCTCTACTGCTCTTCACCCCAACTAAAAGCCGCAGATTTCTTCGTCGATCGGGTCATCGGTAAAGCAATCTTGGAGAAATCCTGAATGGATCTCCAGAAGTACCCTGCTAACCCAAGAAAACTCCGTACTTCAGTGAGAGTCTTTGGCACTTCCCACCGCATCACAGCCGTAATCTTGGCCGGATCCACCATAATACCATTCTGGTTCACGACATTCTCTCGAAAGTGGACCTCTCGTAACCAGAACTCACACTTGGAGAGCTTAGCATACAGTTTCTCCCGCCTCAAAACTTCCAAAGCTTCTCGCAAATGCATCTCATGCTCTTCCTTCGACTTCGATTACACAAGAATATCGTCGATGAACACGATCACCGATCGATCCCACATAGGGCTACATACCCGGTTCATGAGGTCCATGAACGCTGCGGGTGCATTGGTGAGCCCGAGAGGCAGCACCACAAACTTGTAAATGGCCATGACGTGAACGAAAGGCCGTCTACTCCGTATCCTCTCTCCTCACCCGCATCCGATGATACCCCGATCTCAAATCAACCTTCGAGAACCACGAGGCTCCCTGAAGCTGATCGAACAAGTCATCGATCCTTGGCGGAGGATAACGATTCTTCACCGTAAGCTTATTCAACTCACGGTAGTCTATACACATCCGTTGGGACCCGTCTTTATTTTTCACAAACAGAATCTGGGCTCCCCACGGTGGACAACCCGGCTTGATGAACTCCTTTTCGATAAGTTCCTGCAACGAGTGTACAACTCCTTCATTTCCGGTGGAGCCAGGCGATAAGGTGCCTTGGCCACCGGAGCAGCATCCGGAATCAAATCAACGTGGAACTCTACCTGTCGCTCGGGAGGTATCCCCGGTAACTCCTCGGGAAAATACGTCAGCAAACTCCCGTACAACTGGCACATCCTCCACAGACTTCTTCTCTCCGTCGACGCGCGTGTCGATCACATACGCCAAAAATCCCTGACCACTGTGCTGCAAGTACCTCTGAGCCCTTGCAGCCGAACATATCGCTGAGGTCCGCCTGGGCAAGCCGCCCTGAAATAGCATTTCTCCCCCGCTTGGGGTTCGAACTCGTACTTGTTTGCGACGACAAACAATCTCCGCATCATACGCATCCATCCAATCCATGCCCACAGTCACGCACAACTCCCGCATAGCGATCAGAATCAAATCAATCAGGAACCTCACACCAGAGATCTCCATAGTGCACCCCCGGTACACGTCAGTAACCGTCAAGGTCCTGTCTTCAGCAACTGCAACCACAAGTGGACAGCCTAACCGTCCTACAACTCGGCCCCAAACACTCACTGACTATGTGAGACACAGAAGGATGAGTAGCCCCGCTATCAATCGTCACCACAGCAAGCACCGAGTTAACCAAGAACGTACCTGTCACCACTTTATACGTAGCTTGTGCCTCCTCCACTCCCAGTTGACGAACTCTACCTCGGGCCGCCTCCATCACTACAGCAAGTGAAGCATACTGCGCGGTACTCACGAACTCCCTGATCTTGGTACGTAACATATCCTTGCACCGTGTCCTCTTCATGTCCTCAAAAGCAGCATGTTAAGGATAGAATAATGTCATTTCCGTAAACTTTCGGTTCACCTCCTTTATGGCCTCTGCAGTCTGATAGAGCTCCAAGAACTCTTTGGCACTCCTCTCCATCTCCACTAGAGGCACATGCTCTACACGAAACATACGACGAACTTCTCCCAGGTCAAGTAGTGCGCCCGTTAAGCGTCAAAGCAATAGCACACCGGTCCTTCGCTCCGTCTCGTAACAGATTCACCGCGAAGCGAACCTTCTAGTTCACAGGACAACCACCGGTAAGGAATGTGCACTCTATAACCGATCCCTACCCTCTTGTTCGGGGCTGCCCACCCGCAGGGGGTGGAATCGCCGCGATGCGCTCCTCCATCGACACTATTACCTCATCACGAATGGCGGTAATAATTTCGGGGATTGCCTCCTCAAAATATGCGTCACCTCGACCGCAAACATCTCACGAATCTGATCAGCAATAATTCCAGCATCAGCATCTGGATCAACATTGTTGTTCCTCCTTAACGAGCTACTAACACACATTAAAACCTGCTAACTACGCTCACACTCAACTCTTCGGATTCTCCGTGACTTTCCCCGACTCGAGCACGGATCCTGTGCTTCAGATAGTAGGAGCTCTGCTACTACCCTTCACACCTATCCTTACTCGTTTCGAGTCCTGTCCCGGGACGTCCAAGTAGTTGCTTACCACAAACAAACACATATGCTCATTCCGGCATATGCAAACACTTTTCCTAACTCCCTAGAAAAGTCGTAATACCCCACCACCCTTGCTAGAACGGAACCCCCACTAGCCCTGATGAGTCGCCTCGTAAACGCACAGTCGTATACAGTGAAACCAGATAGACATTCGAATATAAGATTCTATCCTACAACGGTTGGACTCAAACAAGAGCTGCGCAATAGAACTAAATCCAACATTCTAAGGCTATTTAGTTCCTACTGTATACAACCTAAGGTGCATTCACATAACAACCTATCAAGGCTAGCATGAGTTCCTAATAGCAAGTAACAAGTATACAGTACCACAAAATCCACGTAAGCAATCTAGCATACATACTCCTATGTTCTAGAAAGCAATCTAGCATACGTACTCATATGTAAACGCTATTCCCAGCTCACTAGGAATTTCATCTCATCCCACTACTCTTGCTACAACGGAATCCCTGTTAGCCATAACGAGTTGCCTCACGAATACCCAGTCGCACGCAGCGTGAATCAAATAGACATTCGAATACAAGATTCTATCCTAGAACGGTTGGACTCAAACAAGAGCTGCGCAATAGAACTAAATCAAATATTCTAAGGCTATATGATTCTTACTGCATGCAACCTATAGGGCCTTCACTTGACAACCTACTATAACTAGCATTGATTCCTACTAGCAAGCAGTCATCGTACAGTACAGTGTAAACAACCTCGGCAATCTAGCATGCATACCCTATGCCTAGAAAGCAATAAATACACTAAGTGCTGTACCTTCCCAATTGGCGTCGGCTGACTGTACACACTGCGCCCACGATCACCGTTTCCTAAACGGGCTTCCTCCGTTCATTTATTTTCAAAGATTTTAATAAGAGAGTTTAAAAAAACTTCATAGCCGCAACTTGAGACCAAACACACCGAGATGTGTTTGATTCACTCAAGCTGTGCTCTGATACCAAGTTGTAACGTCCCAAAAATTACAAGGAATTTAAAATTTTAAAAACATGCATTTCATTATAAAACAATCACAATTTAATAATTCGCAATTCAAATTAAATTAACGTCGTTAACTCAAACAGTCAATAAAGTTTATGTATCGGAAATTTCATAAAATAAAATCCAAAGGTTTGAAAGTAAAACTTAAACAATTCTTGACACTCCGCGCCTAGTGTGTGTACCGTCAAGCCCAACTGCCGCTCGCACCTGAAATCACAACATATTGGGAAAAGGGTAAGCTAAACGCTTAGTGAATCCTATCACACACGCAGGTAGCAACCCCACGTATATCGCCCCTACTCGCCAATAGGCAACATCACCATCACCACGGATATAAATCCACATAACAATTAGCGTATAAACACGAACCTCGGTCCCACCGAGCACACCAAAAATATATCGATATAAGCTCCGTCCCACCGAGCCCTCGGTCCCACCGAGTAAAGATTACTGTACTAGCTTAGTCCCACCAAGCCCTCGGTCCCACCGAGTAAAGATTACTGTACTAGCTTAGTCCCACCAAGCCCCTCAGTCCCACCGAGGAGTACACAAGCATACATAATTCACATACACATTCAACAGATCACAACTAGATATCACATCCCAACTAATTCACGTAAACACGTAATAACACATAATAACACGTAACACAAAATAACGTTACACATGAAATTTCTAACTACGCGGTGAGAGAACTCACCTCAAATAAAAGCGACGCGCTCCCGAGCCGCAACACCAGCACGTCAACCTTCCTCACATTTTCCCACCTAATTACGCACTAAAAACGTCAACGGAAGGTCCCAACTCACGACACCTTTACTAGATTTTATAAGACTAAACATTCCAGCTTTTTATCTAAAACACGGGTCTGTTCGGGACCTGTTTTACTCCCTTAAAACTGATAAATACAGAAATCAAATTCCATAATCACGAATTTCTAAGTTTCACGGTTCCTGGTACGTATCGCACGCGTCCTAACGATTTTTCTATAATTTAATATGGATTTTACAAGAACGATTCGCAGAACAGCGAAAACTGGACCTTTCAGTACAAAATGGCAACTTCACCCTAGTTATGGTCCGAACTGGTCTTTCCGCAAAACAGAAGAAACTTAATAGACTCCGACACGGAACTTTTGGCACCGATTTTACCCCAATCCGAGCTACGAGTAAAAAGTTATGGTTTACTCAAAACAGGGCAGAAACTGTGCAATTTACATAAAATGATAACCTTTTGAACTTGATCCCAATAAGACGTCTTAATCCAAACAGACCCGCAAAACAACTTGACTTACTGTTTTAGGGTTACCATGGTCTGAAACACACCAAGCACCACCCACTGCCGCCTCCGGAGGTGGTGGTGATTGGCGGTGACACGGTGGTTGTGGTTTACAATTTCCGACGAAGAAAACATCAATAAAACGAACGGGACACTTACCTTAACGGAATCCTTCTTCTTCCTCCTTTCCGACCAGTCCCGACGCTGGTTCCCTCACGCCGGTGATCGCCTCCTTCCTCCTCTCGACTCTCGCTCTCTTTCTCTTTCGGTCTCTCTCTCTTTTCTTCTCGGTTTCACTTCCTTTTCTTCTTGGCCGAAAACAACAAGGGGAAGGGAAAGAAAATGGCTAAGGGTTTTGGGGGAGGATTGTTAAGATGAAACCGAAGGGGAGGGGAGGGGTTGTGCCTCTTGGCCGATCCTCTTGCCCAACTATGGAGAAAGTCCCAAACAGCCCCTCAACTTACACTTCTTAGCAAAATCCCACAAAGGTTACTTCACTTAACTTTTTGGCCCGACTCGGCTAACCCCGCTAACGGAAACCACGTTAATTAATTAAATGCCTTTTTTTAAAAAAAAAAAGGAATAACGAGAATACATACCGGGATACGGGCTTTACAATCCACGTGGCTTTAACTGTGCTGAGAAAAATGAAATTGGCAGAACATCCTCCATCGATCAACACCCTTTTTGGTCGAGCAATTTCTGATTGTGAGCTGAATAATTAACCCATCATGATGTTTTTGCCAAGGATCGTTAAGGTCATAATGGTCGAACGTTATTGGCATTGCTTCCAGATCCAACTCCGTTTTTGGTCTGTTCGACTAGAAGATTGGGGATTCGTTTTCTCGTTGATTAGCGTGTCTTTTAGTCGTAGAATAGGTAAGTCCACATATATTAGAACCTCATGTGACACATTTGACGAGTTTTGCATGTACCGGTGATGGGGTCGTGTGTCATTACCTCTTGTTATGTCTTTGCTCAGTAAGTCCTGCAGATGGCCTTTCGGGACCAACCAAGCTACTTCTTTACGCAGAACTATATAATCATCCATTGCGTGTCCATTGTCGCCATGGAAGTCGCACCATTTAGACTTGTCTTTCTTTTCATCGACTTTGTCACTTTTCTTTGGCCATCGGATCGTCGCCTGTATATTCTTAAGAGCTTCGACCAGTTCCTTAGACGTTCCTTTGAATCCATCAGATGAGACTTTGGGATGCTGGGGGAATTTGAAGGGTTTCGACGGGATCGCAGCAGAAACAAACATACAACAAAATAAAACTAACCGCGAAACCCCACTAGCCCGGATCCGTTACTATAGTAAATAGGGACAAAAACAAACCATAGGGTGTTAGAAAAACTACCTCAAGTCGTAGGATTGGCAAGACGAAAACACGAGAGATCAAGATAGACCTCCTCAAGCGGTATCCACACGTGAGTACGATACGTCGCCCGAATGGTTGGAAGTCCACATGAACCGATAATAATACAAGGAAAATCGATTTTTCTTTGTGTGTGTGTGTGGTCGACGACACCAAGGAGAGTAGATGGGATGGAGAGTTTTTCTTGTATTATTATTAGCTTTTCCTAAACCTAAACAAGGTTAGGTATAAATACTCCCAACATTCCTTAACTTGGACCAGGCTCAGTTTAACATAAACCTATTATGGGCCTTAAGCCCTTTTGTTTCTTAACAAACAATTAACTCTTGAGCTTTAATTATAGAAGTAAACATTACTTCTAGATATTGGGCCATATAATTAATTATTATTATATATATATATATATATATATATATATATGCGACCCTCATAGGTTCACTTAACATCAACATTGTATTCATGTGACGTGGGCATAGAGAATCCTAAAGTCTCCCACTTGCACACAACACATTAAACATAGACAGTGGTTATGTGTCTAGCAACGCGCCACCGCTCCCAAAGTCAAATGAACATGTGTTTCCTTAGCTTTTATTGATGTAATCAATAATATGATCAGAATATTCCTTATTGCTTTACTACATGATATCTCACATTGAACTCAAGCATAGATCAGACTCATCCTAGGTTGTTCAATAATTGTATTTCTCGATCCCGATATTAGTTGAGTACACAACCATCATTGGTTCAATCAATGCACTTATGTGTGGCCACACAATTCTCAATTTATATCATAGAGGGCCCTAAAGATTTCTCTCTCATCATGAGAGGAGCGTATTCCATATTGCATGTATACGACTCTCACACAGTTCACGTTGTACCTAATGTAGCCGGTATAATCACCCGGTGAAAGGTACCGTTAGACATATATCAAGGTACAACACTCCTTGTGCTTGAGATCCCAATGTACATCTCAAGTCAAAAGATAAATGAATAACTTATCATTTCAATACTCACTTTATGACGACGATCTATGAAGTGATATTGAAGGCGGGTCTATCCAACACTTAAACCTACAAGTGCAAGTGACTCTGGTTGCACCCCGTGCTGGTCCGACTTGACCATAACCAAACTTCACAATGATCTTAGTTTGTTACCAGTCCCCCAGTAATAATCGACCATGGATACTTTTAAATAATTTCATATTATTTATGGATTTAAACATGTTAATATAGAACATAACGAAATTAGTGTAATGACTAATACCCAGTATGCATAAAACAAATACAACTCCATTGCTTAATGTTCCAAACGTACTGAAATTACAGATCAATTTAAACACTCTAAAACCTTAAACCTATAGAGCTAGTGTGAACATCATGCTTTCTCTGACTCATTGGTTTAGTGAATGGATCTGCCGGATTATCTTTCGATCGAACTTTGCAAATCTTCACATTCTCTCGATTGATCATCTCTCTAATGATGTGATATTTTCTCATAATGTGATTGGACCGCTGATAAGACCTTGGTTCCTTTGCTTGAGCTATCGCACCCTTGTTGTCGCAGTAGATCTCGACGGGTCCATTTATGCTAAGAACCACACCAAGGTCTGTGATGAATTTCTTCATCCACACGACCTCTTTCCCGGCGTCTGAAACAACCAGGTATTCTGATTCCGCAGTCAAATCTGCGATTGTGCTCTACTTAAAGCTCTTCCAACTTACGGCACCACCATTCAGTGTAAACACAAAACCGAATAAGGACCTGAAGTCATCACGATCGGATTGGAAGCTAGCATATGAGAATCCTTGAATGCACAGATCTTTTTACGTACTGCCGTATAGTAGGAACATATCCTTAGTCCTTCTCGGGTACTTGAGGATATTCTTTACTGCTACCCAGTGAGCTTCACCCAGGTTTGACTGGTATCTACTAGTCATGCTTAAAGCATAAGATACATTAGGTCTAGTACATATCATGGCATACATTATGGATCCAATAACCGAAGCATATGGAACACCCTTCATACGATCCATATCTTTCTTCGTGGAAGGACATTGCGATTTACTCAATTGCACACCATGTACCATTGGCAAGTTTCCTCTCTTGGAACTCTCCATCTTAAAGCGTTTCAAGACCTTGTCAATGTATGTACTTTGGCTCAATCCAATTAAGCACTTAGATCTGTCCCGATAGATCTTTATTCCAAGGATATAGGTGTCCTCTCCCAAGTCTTTCACCGCGAAAAATTTCCCTAGCCAAGATTTTACTCCTTGTAGCGTTAGGATGTCGTTTCCGATGATTAGAATGTCATCGACATATAGAACTAGGAAGGCAATAATGCTCCCTCTGGCTTTCTTGTATACACAAGATTCATCTTCATTTTTGAAGAATCCAAATTCTTTGATTTTCTTATCTAATCGAAGATTCCAACTTCGAGGCGCTTCTTTAAGTCCATAAATGGATCTCAACAATTTGTACATTTAATTAGGATGCTTGGGATGCTCAATAGCTTATAGTTGTACCATGTACACGTCCTCGCTTAGGGTTCCGTTATGAAATGCAATTTTGACATCCATCTGCCATAACTCATAGTCGTGATATGTAGCAATGGCAAGCAGTATCCTAATGGATTTGATCATGGCTATTGGAGAGAAGGTTTCTGATAACGCTAATTTTTGGCGTTATTTCCGATCCACAAACCACTGAGAGTGGTTTGTTTTGAAGCAAAGCGGTGATGTTTTTCATAGTTTTCCAGCGAAACGTGCAGGTATTCCGGAAGAAAGCTATAGTCGATAAACAAGAGCGGAAAAGAGCCAAAAGAAGCCCAAAAATAAAGAATAGAGGAAGCCCAAGTCCAAGCCCAAGTCCAGACCCAAGCCTGAACCCGAACCTGGACCCGATCCTAGTTAGCAACACGCGTGGCCTAGCCCGCTGCCTCAAGCCACGGTGTAAGCCGCGTAACTTACTGTTTCAGCTTTAAACTGGCGTTTTCCAAAATTAGGGCATCTCGTTTTTCGTGCGACGGAAGGCTGAGGAGAGACGATTTTCAAAGGGGAATTTACCACTTTTGTACCACGATAGAGAGACGATTGACAGGGAATCAACCACCATTAACGGATTAGAGCCGAGAAAAGGGAATCCATCAGTACTACACTCACGTTCATGAACACGATGTTTTCTCACTTTGATTTCTGTCATTTTCTTGAGTTTTTATCCACTCCCAACATGAACTAAACTTCAGATGTTGGGGGTTGGAATGACTATGGGTTGACTAGAGATGACATGTAACCGAATAATTGTATTGGTTGAATTTATGAAGCATGTGATTTGAGTTTTTCTTATACAATTGTAGATTGATCACCTCCAATTGATTTCATTATCTTTGATTAAGTTCGAGAGAATTAGTTAACGACTAGATCAGATAATCATGTGCCAAAAAAGGAGATTTGGGTAGAGATAGCCGAGTCACCCTTTCGTCCTAAAAGGTTTTAACCTAATGTGTTTTAAGTCCATCGCTGGAGATCGAGAGATAAAACTAGTGGTTTTAAAATAAAATCCGTTGTTGCTTGAGAAAGAACAATGGCGAGTTTTCACGAACTAGGTTTCATAGGAAGAACCAACAATAATTGTTCGAGTTTATTGTTCATCGACAGAATAGCCATAGGATTTTCAACCGTCAACCTTTTCTCTATCAAAGTCTTTTCCAAGATTTTCGTCAGTCGAATTTAGTTTTAGTTAGTCTTAAATAATTTCTAAACCACAACCAAAATTTCGATTGTTCAGTTAATAGCGAGGATAGTAATTGTGATATTCAGTTCCTAGTTCCCTTGGTTCGATCCTCGTACTTTCAGTACTATTACTTGATTCGACCCGTACACTTGCGGTTAGATTAGGAGAGTGTAAACCCGCCTACCAAGTTTTTGGCGCCATTGTCGGGGAACTAGTTGGACTGATAGCACTACCAGCTATAAGCGCTATCATGTTTTTGGTGCCGTTGCCGGGGAACTAGGTTCTGATAGCACTACCCGCCTATCAGTTTCTGGGTTACTAATTATTATACTTTCATTTTCAGGTACTAATTGGTTTATGCCAAGAGGAACTCGAGGGAAAAGTGTAGAACCTATCGATCCCGAGATTGAACGCACTGCCCGCCCGTTACAGAAATTATCTAACCTCAGAAAGCAACTGAGAATGGGCGACGAAAATCCGAGAGTAAACCCTGTCAATAACCCACCACCTCCTCCAGCGAGAGTTCCTATGCGGTTGTTCGCCAACCCTAATGTGGCAGCCACACGCATAGGTGTGCAACCTCCCACAACAACAACAAACTATTTCGAGATAAAACCATGTACTATTGTTATGGTACAGCAGCACCAGTTTGGAGGAGCACCGACTGAAGATCCTCATGGACACCTCCATGCTTTCGAGAGGATTTGCAATACTTTCAAGATCAATGGGGTGTCCGAGGATGCAATCAAGCTAAGATTGTTCAAATTCTCGCTGAAGGGAAGAGCAGAAATCTTGGAAGAAAGTCTACCAACAGATCAAATCAATACTTGGCCAGATCTGAAAGCTGTTTTTCTCCAGAAATTCTTTCCACCAGGCAGGACTGCCCAACTCATGGCTTACATCACACACTTCGCTCACTGGGATCAAGAGACACTGTACGAGGCCTGGGAGAGGTACAAGGACATTCTGAAAAAATGTCCTCATCATGGGTTACATGGATGGGTCATCATCCAGACATTCTTTGGCGATCTTCACCCACAATTTAAGAATGACATCACGGTTGCAAGCGGGTGGTGCTCTAATGGATAAAATGTATGAAGAAGCGGTCGAGCTGATCGAAAATCTGGACGAAGACAGTTATGCCACTCCGAGGTCGGCTGTCAGAAGAGTTGCCAGCGTACAAGAGAATGGCGAGCTGAAAGCAATCAAGGCTCTTTCAGCCGCCATCACTAATCAACTGAAAGGGTCTTCTATTCAACCAACACTTATGGTTGAAGCCGGACATGTTTTCGCCTGCGAACGAACCGGAACAAGTTCAATTTTTACAGAATCGGAACTACCGCCCACGGAATGACCCCTTCTCTAATACGTATAATGAAGGGTGGAAGCGACACCCAAATTTCTCATGGAGTCAACAACAAGGCCAACCGAAAGAAACCATGGGACAACAACAACAACAATACGGTAATCAATCTAACTTTTCAAACTCTTCTCAATCTAACAATGTTTATCGTCCTCCAGGTTACAATCAAAGGAAGTTCGATGAAGGACAATCTGGGGAAAGAAAATCAGGGCTAGAGGACATAATGATGAAGTTCATGTCTAAGATGTATAGCACTGTTGAGGGATTAGCGGGTACGGTAAGTACAGTAAAGGCAACTACTGATCAGAACACAGCCTCGATAAAACTCCTTGAAAGGTAAGTGGGGCAAATTTCTGAAGCCTACAAAATCGAGCTCCCAGATAGTTTCCTAGCCAAACTGAAAGGAAGCCACGGGAGGACTTCAAAGCTATACATTTGAGAAGCGGTAAAGAGTTGATTAGAGATCCTACTCAAAATCCATTTCCAAAAGGGACTGATACCATAAGGCAAGATGTTGACCCTATAGAGGTAGAAGAGAGGGAAGATGATGAAGAGACAGTGATAGAGGATCCGAAAAGTGAGGAGAAAAAAAAAGAGCATGCAAGTGCTTCAAAGCAACCGCCAGTTAAGTCGGTCACACCGAAAGTGCCATATCTGAGCAGGCTTAAAGCCCATAGGGATGATATTAATTTTTCTAAGTTTCTTGAAGTTTTTAAGAAATTGCATATTAACATCCCTTTTGTAGAAGCTTGATAGGCGGGTTTACACCCCTTAATCTAACCGCAAGTGTACGAGTCGAATCAAGTAATAAGTACTTGGAAGTACGAGTATCGAACCAAGGGAACTAGGAACTGAGTATCACAATTACTATATTCACTATTAACTGAACGACTCAAAAGATGAGTTGTTGGAATTTAATTTATTAACTACTAGCAATAAATCAAGAACGAGAAAGTAAACAACTTAGGAAACTTTGGATGGAGAAAATAGATAAGGGTTGGAAATCCTAAGGTTTTCACGTATAAACAATTGACTCAACATAATTACCAGCTATTCCCTTTAATGAATACCCAATCTCTAAAATCGTCGTTGTTCTTTCTCAAGCAACCACAAATTTTATTTTGAAAGCACAAGTTTTATCTCTCGATCTCAACCTATGGAATTCAAAACACATTAAAATCAATATTTCAACAGGACGAAGGCTTACTTGGTATATCTCTATCCATATTCTCACCTTATGCATGTAATTCTAGTTCTAGTTAGCAATTAACTCTCTCGAGCTTAATTGATAACAAACAAATCAGATGAAAGTTGGCCAGACTCACAAAAGCATTAAAACCCAAATCACATACTTCATTAATTAGGAAAAACTGATAAAAATCCCAAATCACATGTTCATATGTTTAAACCATATTCAACCAACCCCCAGCATCTAAAGATTAGTTCATGTTGGGGGTATCAACAATCAAAACAAAAGATGAATCCATAGCTCTAAGAAAAAGTTTCTCAAAAGTTACAGGATCATAAAACTCCCTTGCTTGTGTTGTACCAACGAAGATTTGCACGAAATCGGTGTTGAAATTGCTTCCCACGACGTATCCTTGCTTCAACTCGGTCTTTCTCCCATGCCAAAACCTCCCCAAAAGTGTCCTTGGTCGTCCTCTTGAAGTTAGAAGTCGATAGAATGAATGATCAGCCCAAACCTTAGAATTTTAGGCTTTAAAAACGTGCAACACCGTGAAGTGAGTTTGAAGTTAGTTGCAGTTAAGTGAACTAACTTCAAACTAGCACTGGTACAACTCTCAGGTGAGTTGGTCAAGTAACTTCAGCTCAACAACTAACTTCAAAGTCACCTCCGCCACTGTTTTGAACACAAAACTTTTACTTTAAAATTTGACACAACTTCTCAATCAACCACTTTTTAAACTCGGATTCTTGATGATTCTCGTGATCGATCTTTTTCTCGGAAAAACATACTTTTTCCACACTTTCTTGGCTTTCTCATGGAACATAGTAATTCCTAAAAAACTTGATTTAAACTATAAAAATACCATTTTATTTCTTTGGAAATAAGCAATATAACTTGAAAAGTGAAATGAAAATAACACAAAAAATTGGTGATATAACCAACCCCAAACCAAGCGTTGTTTGTCCCCAATCAATTTAGCGTCAGAAAGAATAAATTAGCTTAAAACCAAGCTTCAACTTCACAAAGGACCGACGGGTATACTTATCGGAGAATTCAATTGGTTGTCAAGCAATTAAAAAAAAATAGGACCGAGACATCTGGGGTTCAGTCTTCACCAAAGGTAAAAGAGTCATAAACATTGAAATTTGAACTGACAACAGTGACACCATACCTAATCGTAACCAGGTCATCACACTTTTGGGGAGGATTTTGCCTCGACCCCACCTTACGGGGTACTCTCTTTACACTCGAACCTAGGTTTTCACACATGTTGCCATGCATTTGGAGGTTATGTACAATAATTCATGAGATAATAGCATGAGCAACTAACCATGAAAGATGCATAAATGTACAAAGAAGTGATCTCAGAAGGAATCAAATAACAAGACTAGGACTATTGGTGAAACTTTGTCTATCTTCTTACACTTTCCAAACGGTCATTCAGGTCTTTATAAGGGTTGTAACGGGGCTAGGCTTGTGGCTAAGGAACGGAGGAAAATAGATCAAAATCATGAATGTGTCAGTATACGAATGATCGTCTTTCGTCCACTTTCTAGCCTGCGCTTTTGATTGTATTTCCACCCACATCCCCTTGGTTGAATTTGTCAACCTTGCTGCTTTTCCTTATTTTTTTCTGCAACTATTAGACCATTTGGCCGTGTTTTTCTTTCAACTACGCCAAAAAAAAATTATTGGATCCATTTGGTCATGTTTCTCTTTCTCCCATCCATCTTTAAGTGTTTCTTTTCTTTCTCCACCCCTTGTCGTTTTTCCCTACCAGTCGTTCATAAAAGACATATTTTCGAATAAGGGCATGCTATAAATTAGGCCGGGGTTTGATAAGTGGGTTCAGAATCGAAAAAATTACTGTATGCCTGCAAAAAGGCTTAGCTGCACACATTAGAAGGATACGCAAGATAAATTCTTCTTACTTCGTACATTGCCTGGAATCATCTCTCGAGGTCCATAAATTAGATAAGACAAGGGTTTCACTCAATATCCCTATGGACGTCTTTGCTACTTGATGCAATATTATAGTGTGATCATGTTATAATCACGACAAAGGAATCAGACTATGTGTATAAGAGTTAAGTGTAAAATTCCCTCATCGAAAGAAATCAGACGATATTAGGTTCAAAGTCTCTCGGGTGGTCTCCACTAATGTCCCCTAATCATGCAATTTCCTGATCACTCTTAGGCCTATATCTTCGTTCTCAGATTCTAAAAAAAATGTAAAATTCTCTATACCTAAGAGCTTCATGAATTCTGGTGTCTGCGGTCTTTAAAAAAAATTATATGCTTAACGAAAAATTCGTTTGACAGCAGTTAAATGGGACTCCTTAGGTTTTGATTGAAACCGGGCACACAAAAATGTTGAGAACATGATATCCGGTCTACTCATAGTTAAATACATTAAAGAACCGATCATCCCCCGAAATAGTTTAGGGTTCACATCCGTTCCGTTAGGATCGGCGTGAAGCTTCGTACCGGGTGCCATGGGAGTTTTCATTGGCGAGGACTGTTCCATCTGGAATTTCCTAAGAATATCCCGGATGTACTTGGCCTGGTTTATGAATATCCCGGTCGACAGTTGTTTGACTTGAAGACCAAGGAAGAAATTCATCTCGCAAAGCATACTCATTTTAAAAAATTCTCCCATTAGCTTGGCAAGTTCTTAGCATATGTGGGATTAGTAGAGCCGAAGATTATGTCATCTACATACACTTGAACTAGAACTATGTGACCCTTTTCGTTTTTGATAAACAAAGTAGAATCGATTTTACCTCGTGTGAATTTGGACTTTATCAAAAACTCAGACAGTGTGTTGTACCATGCTCGCACAACTTGCTTTAGACCGTAAAGCGCCTTGTCTTTAACGTAGACATGATCCGGCTTCGAATCATCCACGAATCCGTCCGGTTGTGAGACGTACACTTCTTCCTTGATATCGCCGTAGAGGAATGCGGTCTTCACATCCATTTGGAAGACCGTGAAGTTCTTGTGCGCGGCGTATGCAAGGAACATACGAATGGCTTCGATTCATGCCATCGGAGCATAGGTCTCATCATAATCGATCCCTTCTTGTTGTCGGTATCCCTTGGCCACGAGACGCGCTTTGTTGCGTACAACGATGCAATCTTCGTCCTTCTTATTCTTGAAAATCCGCTTGGTGCCGATCACCGTCTTGTGTTTTGGACGTGGAACCAGTCGCCATACCTTTAGAGCTTCGAATTGATTGGACTCCTCTTGCATGGCTATGATCCAGTCCGGATCTTCAAGCGCTTCGCATACGTTCGTCGGCTCGATGTTGCTTAAAAAGCCGGAGAATAGACAGAAGTTGGCGGATGCACCTCATGTTTGAACTGGAGTAGAGGGATCACCGATGATTTGGTTAAGCGGATGAGCTTTCGTCCATCTGGTGGTGTGTGGAAGCGGCTGTTGAGTTGAATGGGAGGCGTCCGAATCCACATAATCACCAAAAGGTAGGTGTTGAACTGCTTCAAGTGTAGCCGGCTGGTTTCTTGGAGGAGGTGGGGGAGGATTCGCCGAGGATTGAACAACTTCTGGTTCCGAGGAGTTCAGAGGTTGATCATCGGTTGTAGCAGAGGACGAATCACTAGGAGCGATCTCCGGGTTTGTAACAGGTTCCTCTGGGGGGCAGTAGTATCAGTTGAAGTCGATGACGATGACGGTTGAGCTGTCTCCACTGTGATAGACGGCGTGCTTGTAGAAGGCAGTGGACCGAAAAGATTTGCCGAATCCTCAGTACAAGCAGCTTCTAGTCGAGGTTGTGCTGAGACAGTAGGGGAACTATTAAAGATGTCATCATAAAAGAACTTTGGTACGTGCGAAATGTGTGTTTTAATCGCAGTGGGTTGCAAACTGTCCACAGTGGAAAGTGCAAGTGTACACTGTCCACTATGATCGTCACAGCAAGTAATAGTTGGTAAAATACCAGAATCAAATCCACAGAGACTGGACAATCAAGACAATACGGTTCTCATGAGCTCCTTTTACAAGTTTCAACTAGAGAGGAAAATAATACTTTGGTTTGGTTTGGTAAAATATCTACTTGAAACGATTTACTAAATGTTAAAAAGGAGGAATGTAGGTTGGATTTTCCCTAAATTTTATCTCAAATACTCGGTCCTTAGAGTGATCCTCGTATTCGTGGTGGACATTTTCGCTAGAAAAGCCCGGTTACAAAATACTCACACCGTTAGATAAAAATCTCATACTCTTAGTACTTGTTGTTTTGTCAATGGTAATCTCTAAATGGACCTTTTCAGGCCTCGATGGAATGTGTAGAGACAAATACTCTAAGTGTTTTTAATACACAAATTAGCTTGCCTACTACTCCAGTGGGCAGAGATTAGCTCACTGTGCCGACCTCACTTTCGTAAGTGTCAAAAGAATTCTTTCGAATCCCCTAGCATCATTCAAGCTCGTGTCACTGCGTTCTACTTATTTCTAAGTTAAGAACTAGACTTTAGATCCTTGCAAGTGATCGGCTTGTTCGCATCCTTGGGTAAATATCGAGAATGAAAGACCAAAACAACAAATATTCTAAGTATAAAGATTACTTAAGCATTTTTGATAAAATCCAGGTACTTCTCCTTCATACATCCCAAAGGATGTTTAGCCTAACATTTCCGAAGTAAAGAAAACAAAAGATGAAGAATTGCACATAATAAAACTGAAAGTGATTTGCATTAACTGCTCACAGTGGGGAACGAGAAGTCGTCCCTGCACTGTGTATTTCGAACTACAACAGAAAATAAATTACTGAAATTAAATGCTAAGTTACTGCAGTAAATGAAAGCTTACAACTTAAAGAAATGCTTGATAAATTGCAAGATGGATGGCTTGTAATAAATGAGACCCAACACCCCTTTTTATACTAAGGAGGAGGTGTTGGTCTTTACACAAAAAGGGTTTTCCAAGGTGTAAGGACTGCAGGGCAATGCTGAAATCAGCCCATAGGGTAATGCTTCAATCCTCCATGTATAGCTCTTATTACCCAATGGTTTTTTAGAAGTCAACTTTTGCAAGTACAAAGGGGTGTACTTGATGCTATCTTCAATGAGAACTACCTTGTACTTCTCCAGCCATTTCTCTGCCAAATGAACCTTCCTCTTCCAGAAAATTAGATTCCAACTAAAAGTTTCTTTTTCTTTTCTTTTTTGTTCTGCTCGAAGAGTGGGGAACTGGAGTGGGCACTGTATAAGTCACTGCGGATGAAAAATCGTGAAAACACCCAAAACTTCCCCAAATAATTTATTAAAGACCATGGTTCACTCCTTTTGCTCGTTTTCGTAAATCATACCAAGAATGGGGGTTTTTAGAAGTGAAATGGCTAAAATTGACAAAATAAAGTGGAAAATAAATGGAAATAATAACTCTAAAAATAGAGTTATCACAACCTCAAACTTAAATCATTACTTGTCCCCAAGTAATAAAAAGAAAGAAATAAAATGAAAAACAATGCATTTGAAACTTTGAGGGACTTACATACTTCTTGACTTGAATGAGCGTTTGATCTCCTTCCTCCGATACTTCCTTCGGTCCGAAACTTAAAAACTTCACTTTTGTACTTGACGAAATCTTTCCCTTGTTTACCATTTGATCAATAGGGCTTTCTTGGGTTTGAAGGGTTTATGGCTTTGAATCTTTTCCCAAGGGTTTTTGGCAAGAATTTCCAAACATGGACCGAGGATCTCGCTTTGAGATTTTTATTTCAAGAAGTGGGTGTTTAGTATTTTGTAATGATAGGTACGTACACTTTCAGGCTTTATTTGGGTATGGCTATTTTTTCTTCTGATGGTCCAGAATGGGCACACCATCTTTTTCTGGGAGTGAGCACTTTGATGGTCCGGAAAAGGCACACCATCAATTTTGCTAGTGTTACTCCGATTTTCTTCTGTTTTTGTATTTTTGTATTTTCTCTATATATATTTTTTTGGGAGGGGGTATGGCTTACCCACCTCAAACTTGGACTTCACGGTGTCCCCACTGTGGGCAGACTGGAAGTCACTCTGGAAATCCCCACCTCAAACTTAAAATCTCACAGTGTCCCCACTGTGACATAGAAAAATGGATCAAAGGAGGTGGTTGTGGGTACAAAAAGGGTTGTGTTTAGATGCGAAAAATGGCCTAAATCATTTCATGGGACAAGCTGAGATTCGTACTTACAAAAGGGACCTTTTTAAGTTGGAAATCGAACGTTGTACCTTTGGAAGAAAATGAGATCAAACAAGCATTCAAACCACAAAAACGTTAGTACCCAAAATTACCTACCGCACGGTAGGATTTCATGCATTAGTGACTTAAAAGAAACATTCAGCAAATTGTCTTAAAGCCTAGCCATAGGCATAAAACACAAAAGAAACATAAATTAAAATTGTTTTTGAGAGCAAAAGAGTGGCACCATAGTTTTAACAAACCATTCAACGGGTCGGGGTGGCCTCTGGTGAACTAGCAGGAACGTCTTCATCAAATTCGTCCTCACTGTCATAAACTGGGCAGATATCCTTCGGAAATTCTGGGAGCTGAGCAGCTAAAACGGGGTTGGTCTCTTTCACAAACTGACCCATCACTTCATCCCGTTCTCTTGTGTACATCCAAAATTTCTGCGTGGCCCGGTTCTGATATCGCTGCTCACTTTCCAGCAACTCGATCTTGTATGTGAGCTTCTTCAAAGCTACCAAAATCTCCGCCATCTGGTTGCTTGACGAACCTGCCTCAGTCGGACGCCTCGATGTATCCGCAGTCCGCACATCATGCTCCTCAGCGATGATCACAGTGGGCCGGACAGTCCCCACTGTGGGAATTTCTTCTTCATGTTCATGTGGAGTAGTGTTGATATGCCTTCCCATCTTGCGAATGGTCTGCACACTAATGTTGCTTGTTGAGTCGAACCACTGATCCTCCACAGCGAAGGGTACACCTGCGTCTATCATTAGTAACGTGATAAGGCAAGGGAGGGGCAACACAACCTTCTTTCGGGTCCTAGCTTGATCGATGGCAGCGTGCATGACCATCCCAACATTTATCTTCATTCCTGTGAGCAGACAGTACAAGAGGGTACATTTGTGCATGGACAAGGTGGTATCGTGTGATGTTGGAGATAAAGAGGCCCGAAGAAATTGAAACCAAACAGCGGCCTCGGTGACGAGGGAGCTAGCGTTTAGACAGCGTCTTCGACCATCCTTGTTCCATGGCTTTCCTTCGACAGCTATTTCTTTCAAAATACGGTCCTCATCCTCGGGGGTCATTTTCTTCAAAAACTTTGTAAACTCACACTCATTTGGGTCATGCCTTCCTAACACTCGGTTGATTGTTCCTGGATTATAACATACTTTCTTTCCTCTAACTACCACGATGGGGTCCTTTGATTGAGAGGCTTCGGCATAAAATTCTCGGACCAACGAGGCATTAGCGCGTCGATTGGCCTCGGCCAAAATCGACCAGCTTGCGCGATGATCCTATCTTTTACAAAAGAGTTGGCTTCAACAAACTCGGGGTCAAAACCCCTTTCCAACCTTAGCTTCTGGGCTGCAATGCATTCGTAGTGGGCAGCCACCTCTGAAGAGGTGAACTGCCTAGGTACACCACTGGGGGCATGAGCAGTTCCCACTGTTGAGTGATGTGGGTGTAGGGTTTGAACATGGTCATCCCCAATGTCAAGTTCAACAGAAGAAGCACTTAAAGCAGGTTCAAAATTAGTACCTTTCTCTGATGGTCTTTTTGCTGATTTCCTCGGTGTCGTGGTCACCGTAGACCTGGTGACCACTCTCCTCTTCTTTAAAGCTCATAGAACAGGACTCTCCCCACTGTGGGCAGTCTTCCCCACTCTTCTCTTCTCAATACTATCCCCAAGCTTTCTGTAATCTTCTTCATAATCAGAATGTACTTTCCTCAGCAGTTCTTGTTCCTCAGTAAAAATCTCTCCCTCCGCCTTTTTCCTTTCTTCCTCGAAGATCTTTGCTTGCTCAGCCTTCAATCTTGCTTCTTCCCTTAGCTTTTCTTCTTCTTCTTTTCTGCGCCTTTCTTCTTCTTCTCGTCGTCTTCTCTCGACCTCTTCCTTTCTCTTTCGAATGACCGACAATTGTTTCTCAAACTCCTCTGCCAATCGCCGCTCCTCTTCTTCGGCCAGCAGTGCCTCGGTTTCGAAGTGGATGATACTAGTGTCGGAGACTTGAGAGGATGCCTTGGCTTTTGGGCTTTCTTGCTGTGAAGAACCCGCATCAGGTGCGCCGGATGTTATGGGGTTATCGCCGGAGATGATGGGGTTGTCACCGGAAATAGGTGGTGGTTCATTTAGATCGCCGGTGACATTTTCCGGCGGGTTCTCTTCTGTGAGACGACGGCGCACGGCTGCTCATGTGGGTGCATCGTGCCGGATGTTCAATCTTTTGCTTCGCGCCATTTTTTTTTAGTGTTTTAGGAAGGGTTTCAGGTTTGTGGGTTTTCTTTGAGAGAGAAATGGAGAAGATGAAGAAAATTGGTGTTTTTAGGGAAGTTAAATTAATCTGATTGAGGGTGATGGTTTTTGATTTGAGAGGGAAAGGTTAATAGGAGAGAGAGAGGGGGAGATAATGATGGTTTATCTTGGGAAGGAGGGTTCTTGACAAGTGGCAGGGAAAAGTTGAAATTTGTACTAAAAAGCATGAGGCGCGTCAGCCTTGGGCCCCTCCCAAACCGTCTTTTCCTATGTCAGACCGAGAGTGAGGAACGCAGTGACCAATCCTTGCCCACTGCGAACCTTTTTGTTCCAAAAAGTGCTAAGATGCTCCTACACACATCGAAATAAACTATCGTGCAGAAAAAAATACCAAAATTCATAAAAAGACAATAATACTGAAATAAACTATTTACAAACAGCGCTTACTTTCTCTAACCATAGTGAGGTGGAGAGTGGGGAGGGATGTGGGCACTTTCATGCAGAAAATGCTTTACCCTTTGCCCATTGACTTTAAAGGTTTGACCCGATTGTGGGGATTTCAACTCCAATGTTCCGAAAGGACTCACCTTGACAATGGTGTATGGTCCCGTCCATCTTGATTTAAGTTTACCTGGAAAGAGTTTGAGACGGGAATTGAACAATAGCACCTGTTGTCCTTCCATGAACTCCCTATGGTTGATTCGACGATCGTGCCACATCTTGGTCTTTTCCTTGTACAACTTTGCATTCTCATAGGAGTGATATCGCAACTCCTCTAGCTCATGTATTTGCAAACTCCTTTTGATTCCCGCGGCATCCTCACTCATGTTAAGCTCTTTAAGGGCCCAGAACGCCTTGTGCTCTAATTCAATCGGTAAATGGCAAGCTTTGCCAAAAACTAATTTGAATGGAGACATTCCTAAAGGAGTTTTATAGGCTGTTCGATAGGCCCAAAGAGCATCATCGAGCTTGATTGACCAATCTTTACGGTGTGGCTTAACAACTTTTTCCAAAATTCCCTTGATTTCACGATTTGAAAGCTCGACCAAACCATTGGTTTGTGGATGGTATGCGGTGGCCACTCTATGATGAATAACATATTTAGCAAGAACCGAGGCCATGACTTTGTTTACAAAATGGGTGCCTTCGTCACTAATTAATGCTCGTGGTGTTCCGAAGCGAGTGAATATATTTTTGTGTAAGAACTTCACCACGGTGTTAGCATCATTGGAGTGACAAGCAATGGCTTCTACCCATTTTGAAACATAATCTACCGAAACCAAGATGTAAAAGTTATTGTTGGAATTTGGAAAAGGTCCCATAAAATCTATCCACCACACATCAAAAAGTTCGACCTCTAGAATGTTGTTAAGAGGCATTTCATTTCTTTGCGATATATTCCCCGTACGTTGACATTGCTCACAATTTTTCACAAATTCAAATGAGTCTTTAAAAACAGTGGGCCAAAAGAATCCACTTTGCAAAATTTTTGCGGCGGTACGGTTTCCACCGAAGTGGCCACCGTAGTGGGATGTGTGACAACCATGGAGTATTTGATGTTGTTCACTCCCATGGACACAACGCCTCAATATTTGGTCTGCCCCTATCTTGTACAAGTAGGGATCGTCCCAAACGTATTGTCGTGTGTCGTGTAAAAACTTCTTAAATGGTTGTCCACTCATCCCGTGGGGCTTAAGTCCACTTGCTAAAAAGTTTGCAATATCAGCATACCAAGGAATTTCATTATGATGTTGAGCAGATAATAATTGTTCATCGGGAAAAGTTTCTTTTACCGGAGTGAGGTGAGGAGTGGGATCAACAGTGCCCACTGTCTTCTCGAGCCTGGACAGATGATCGGCAACCTGATTGCTCGTTCCTTACCTGTCGACGATCTGGAGGTCAAATTCTTGTAACAATAAAACCCATCTAATCAACCGTGGCTTGGAATCAGCCTTGTTGATCAAATATTTGATCGCTGCATGATCTGTGTGCACTATGACCTTCGTCCCTATCAATTATGACCTGAAACGATCAAAAGCAAACACCACCGCAAGTAATTCTTTTTCAGTAACAGTGTAATTAATCTGAGCTTCAATCAATGTTTTACTAGCATAATAAATGGGGTGAAAAACTTTGTTCTTTTTCTGTCCGAGAACAGCCCCCACAGCCCAATCGCTGGCATCACACATCACTTCGAATGGGAGTGACCAGTCAGGAGTGGTCACTATGGGTGCTGTGACTAAAGCTTCCTTGATTTTTTCAAAAGCTTCTCGGCAATCTTGGGTAAAAATGAAGTCTTTTTCATGTTGTAACAGGTTACATAGGGGTTTTGTAATTTTTGAAAAATCTTTGATGAACCTCCTATAAAAACCCGCGTGACCCAAAAAACTGCGAATACCTTTCACCGTTGTGGGTTCGGGAAGTTGTGCCACTACCTCAAGCTTGGCTTTATCAACTTATAACCCTCTTTTTGAGACAAGGTGACCTAGGACAATACCTTCTTCTACCATAAAATGGCATTTTTCCCAATTTAAGACTAGGTCGTGGTTCTCACATCTCACTAGGCTCTTCTCTAGATTTCCCAAACAATTTTCGAATGATGTCCCTATTACAGAAAAGTCATCCATAAAAACTTCTATGGTGTCCTCAATCATGTCGGAAAAAATGGCCATCATACAACGTTGGAAAGTGGCTGGGGCATTACATAGACCGAACGGCATCCTCCGGAATGCAAAGGTACCGTAGGGACAAGTAAAGGTGGTCTTTTCTTGGTCCTCGGGTGCGATGTGGATTTGGTTGTATCCGAAATATCCATCTAGAAAACAATAAAATTCCTTTCCCGCTAACCTATCAAGCATTTGGTCAATGAAAGGTAAGGGGAAATGGTCTTTCTTAGTGGCCAAATTGAGTTGTCTATAGTCCATGCATATTCTCCATCCCGTGATAGTCCTAGTTGGAATGAGCTCGTTTTTTTCGTTTTTTACTACGGTCGTCCCTCCCTTTTTAGGGACACATTGGACAGGGCTCACCCAACTACTACTAGCAATGGGATAGATAATACCGGCATCTAACCACTTCAAGACTTCTTTTTTAACTACCTCCTTCATGATGGGGTTGAGCCTTCTTTGAGGTTGGACTTTCCCCGGGTGGTCACTCTCCAAGTTAATCTTATGTTGACATAAAGAGGGGCTAATTCCTCGAATGTCTGCTATGGTCCAACCAATTGCTTCCTTATGCTTCATTAACAAATCCATCAGAAGTTGTTCTTGTTTCTCACTAAGTTTGGAAGAGATAATGACGGGAAGTTTATTATCCTTAGCGAGATAAGCATACTTTAAATGGGAAGGCAATGGTTTAAGCTCTAACTCGAGAGGTTGTTCTATTGAAGGGGGTTGAACATCTCTATCTTTGAAGTCCAGAGGTTCAAAAGCTGCAACTATTTCGTTACACTCATCCTCAAAAGTGTCGTCACTCTCTGATTCAGAGTGCTCACTGTCATTCCCCACTGTGGGAACTGTACTCCCCACTGTGGGCAGTGTGTCAAGACTGTGGATTCCATAGATCGAACTCAAGGCAAAACAATCTTCGGTGTCTATATATTTAAGAGACTTGAAAACATTAAAAGTTACCTCTTGGTCATTAACTCTCATCGTGAGTTCTCCTTTTGTGCACATCAATCAAAGTACGTCCGGTTGCAAGAAACGGACGTCCTAAAATGATTGGGATTTCTTTATCGGCCTCATAATCTAGAACTAGAAAATCGGCGGGGAAGATAAATTTATCCACCTGGACCAAAACGTCTTCTATTTTTCCTTTTAGATAGGCAATGGACCGGTCGGCTAGTTGTAATGTCACGGTTGTGGGTCTAGCCTCTCCAATCCCTAACTTGTTAAAAATGGACAAAGGCATCAAGTTGACACTAGCTCCTAAATCACAGAGTACTTGACCTACTTCTTGTCCTCCTATTGTGCACGGAATGGTGAAACTACCCGGGTCTTTCAACTTAGGTGGAATCTTGCTTGTAAGGAGGGCACTACATTCTTCGGTCAAAGCCACAGTCTCAAATTCACCCAACTTCCTCTTTTTGTTCAAAATATCTCTTAAGATTTTAACATAGCTTGGCATCTGCTCAAGAGCTTCTACCAAGGGTATGTTAATGTGAAGTTGCTTAAAAATGTCTAAGAATTTTTTAAACTGAACATCGACATTTTTAGGCTTCATTCTTTGAGGAAATGGAATGTTTCGTGGGTCAATCTGAGTTTGCTGTGGTATTGGCTTTGGAACACTAGTCTTTGGGACAGGTCCATGAGTGGGAAGGTCAGGGATGTCGGTCCCTACTGTGGGAATCACAGTGACTTGAGGAGTGCCCACTGTGGTGCTCACAGTGGGTTTTTGAGGCGAATCATCAGATTCAAAAACGATATCTTTCAGATCCTTTCCACTCCCCAGTGTTATGGACTTGACATGTTCTGGTCCTTTTCCTATCACCCTAGCTTGCTCGGTATCACTAGGTAACGTTCCTGGTGGTCTATTCTTAACTTCAACGGCTAGTTGTCCTACTTGAGTCTCTATATTTCTAATGGCTGCTTGAGTTTGATTCATAAAACCCTTGAGAATTGATTCAAGTGACTGTTGGGTCTCAGCGGGTTGTGTAGATCGTGGTTGGTATGGTTGTGGGGATTGCCCACTGTGATGTGGGGATTGCCCACTGTGATGTGGGGATTGCCCACTGTGATGTTGCTGAAATCCTGGGGGATTGTATGGTCTTTGCTGGATATGACTCGGCCCTTGGGGTTGGAGTCCTTGATTACCAGACCAAGAGAAATTCGGATGGTTTCTCCATCCTGGATTGTAAGTCTGCGAATAAGGGTTGTTCCTCGGATTGGTTCCTATAACATTAACAGATTCGGGATTTGCTGGGCAAAAATCAAAAACATGCTCCTCTCCACAGAGGGAGCAGTTTTCAGGGAGATGCGTTGCTGAATTGACTTGGCCTCTATTTTGATTTAAAACGATTTTGGTCAAGGCCACCAATTGCGCATTCATGGTTTTAAGTGCCTCGGAATCGATGGTGTTGGTTTTTGATATGGGTGTTCTCGGATTTGACCATTCGGTATTGTTGTTGGACACTTTTTCTAAGATTTGATATCCTTCGTTGTAAGTCATACTCGTAAATGTTCCACCGGCTGTTGCATCTAAGATGATGTTTGCTGCATTGGAAAGACCATTGTAAAAGGTCTCCAATTGGATGCAATGTGGGATGCCATGATGTGGGCACTTTCGAAGTAAATCTTTAAATCGTTCCCATGCATCCGAAACAGCCTCATCTTCCCCTTGTCTAAACAAAATTATATCATTTCGAAACCTAACATTCCTTGTTGAAGGAAAGTATTTTTGCAAAAATCTATCGGCAAGCTCTTGCCAAGTGGTTATCGAGTGAGGTGCATGTGCGTTCAACCAAGACTTCGCCTTGTCCCTTAATGAAAAAGGGAAAAGCCTTAGTCTTAATGCCTCATCACTAACACCTTGCAATTGAAAGGAATCGGTCATTTCTAAAAAAGATTTTAAGTGCGAGTGCGGATCCTCAGATGGCGATCCTCCAAATTGACCCATGACTTGGATCATTTGAAACATCACCGGTTTGAGTTCAAAATGCGTTGCAACAATATTGGGTCTCAAAATTCCGGAGCTTAAATCACCAACTCCGGAAGTAGCATAGTCCCGTATTTTTCGATCTTTGCTATCGGCAATCGTGATTGTGGTCTCCACTATAGGTGGCGGTATTGCAACCATGTTTACAGTGGGGATCACAGGGGGTTGTCGATTTGTTTTCTTGCTTCTTCGTGTTTTTCGCAACGTTTTTTCTATTTCGAGATCTATTGGAACCAAATGTTCGAGTTGTCGCTGTGGCATACAATACGAACAGCTTAGAAAAACTAGTTACTCGGGCTCGAACAAAAACTAATGTCTTGAGATTTAAAATCACGCCAGTCCCCGGCAACGGCGCCAAAAACTTGGTACGTGCGAAATGTGTGTTTTAATCGCAGTGGGTTGCAAACTGTCCACAGTGGAAAGTGCAAGTGTACACTGTCCACTATGATCGTCACAGCAAGTAATAGTTGGTAAAATACCAGAATCGAATCCACAGAGACTGGACAATCAAGACAATACGGTTCTCATGAGCTCCTTTTACAAGTTTCAACTAGAGAGGAAAATAATACTTTGGTTTGGTTTGGTAAAATAGCTACTTGAAACGATTTACTAAATGTTAAAAAGGAGGAATGTAGGTTGGATTTTCCCTATATTTTATCTCAAATACTCGGTCCTTAGAGTGATCCTCGTATTCGTGGTGGACATTTTCGCTAGAAAAGCCCGGTTACAAAATACTCACACCGTTAGATAAAAATCCCATACTCTTAGTACTTGTTGTTTTGTCAATGGTAATCTCTAAATGGACCTTTTCAGGCCTCGATGGAATGTGTAGAGACAAATACTCTAAGTGTTTTTAATACACAAATTAGCTTGCCTACTACTCCAGTGGGCAGAGAATAACTCACTGTGCCGACCTCACTTTCGTAAGTGTCAAAAGAATTCTTTCGAATCCCCTAGCATCATTCAAGCTCGTGTCACTGCGTTCTACTTATTTCTAAGTTAAGAACTAGACTTTAGATCCTTGCAAGTGATCGGCTTGTTCGCATCCTTGGGTAAATATCGAGAATGAAAGACCAAAACAACAAATATTCTAAGTATAAAGATTACTCAAGCATTTTTGATAAAATCCAGGTACTTCCCCTTCCTACATCCCAAAGGATGTTTAGCCTAACATTTCCGAAGTAAAGAAAACAAAAGATGAAGAATTGCACATAATAAAACTGAAAGTGATTTGCATTAACTGCTCACAGTGGGGAACGAGAAGTCGTCCCTGCACTGTGTATTTCGAACTACAACAGAAAATAAATTACTGAAATAAAATGCTAAGTTACTGCAGTAAATGAAAGCTTACAACTTAAAGAAATGCTAGATAAATTGCAAGATGGATGGGTTGTAATAAATGAGACCCAACACCCCTTTTTATACTAAGGAGGAGGTGTTGGTATTTACACAAAAAGGGTTTTCCAAGGTGTAAGGACTGCAGGGCAATGCTGAAATCAGCCCATAGGGTAATGCTTCAATCCTCCATGTATAGCTCTTATTACCCAATGGTTTTTTAGAAGTCAACTTTTGCAAGTACAAAGGGGTGTACTTGATACTATCTTCAATGAGAACTACCTTGTACTTCTCCAGCCATTTCTCTGCCAAATGAACCTTCCTCCTCCAGAAAATTAGATTCCAACTAAAAGTTTCTTTTTCTTTTCTTTTTTGTTCTGCTCGAAGAGTGGGGAACTGGAGTGGGCACTGTATACGTCACTGCGGATGAAAAATCGTGAAAACACCCAAAACTTCCCCAAATAATTTATTAAAGACCTTGGTTCACTCCTTTTGCTCGTTTTCGTAAATCATACCAAGAATGGGGGTTTTTAGAAGTGAAATGGCTAAAATTGACAAAATAAATGGAAATAATAACTCTAAAAATAGAGTTATCAAACTTAAACAATAAATCTAAATCAGAAGATTTAGCATTCAATGAAGATGCATGATTTTGATTTACTGTCACTTGTGCAGGTCCCGAACTTGGAGGTCCGGAAGCTAGCACGCCAGTTAAACCGGGTTCTGAACTGTTTTGTTCAGAAGCCAAATCTGTGGCTTCGTCGAATGTCACGTTTACACTTTCGACAACGGTTTTCTTCCGTGTGATGTAAACGTGATAAGCTTAAGCCTGCATGGAGTATCCGATGAAAACTCCTTCGTCCACCTTGGGGCTGAATTTGCCGAGATCATCCTTGTCGTTTAAGACGTAGCATGTGCATCCAAATGCATGGAAGTACTTGATATTCGGAACGCGGTTGTTGATGATCTCGTACGGCGTCTTGTTGAACCGCTTGTTGAGGATGGAGCGGTTTTGCGTGTAACAGGCCGTTGACACTGCTTCGTCCCATAGAAAGTGCGGCAGATTGGACTGAGAAAGCATGGTGCGAGCCGCTTTGACTAGGGTACGGTGGCGACGTTCCACCACTCCATTTTACTGAGGAGTGCGTGCGGCAGAGAAGGTGTGCGAAATGCCGATTGAAGTCAGATAGTCGTCCACCGTTTGATTCTTGAACTCCGTCCCGTTGTCGGTCCTTATGGTCTGAACTTGTTGTTGCTTGTTCAGTTGGATGGTCTTCAGATGGTTGATGATCAGCTCCGGATTTTCGTCTTTCCAGCGAAGGAACTTGACCCATGTATAGCGCGAGAAGTCAGATAGTTGTCCTTGGACTCTATGAAGATCATGAACCTGTCTCGCCATTGGCTATACTCACCTTGGTAGAGGCAAGGTGGTTTGGAGTCGGTACCGATTGCGAGAGCGTCACGCGAAGACATCTTTGTTGCAACGGAGTGATCGTCAGACGAGTTGATTGATTCAAAGTGTAAACCTAACGCAAGGCACTAAGAGTGGAATCCTAACGCAGGTTCTTTGATAGATTGGAACTAGGGACTTGTAAGATTTCAACAAACTGAACTCACTGGATAGGAATCCGTATGAGATATTTGATCTGGATGTGTCCGGATCAGAATTGAGTGAAAGCAGTTCAAATCAAACAGAAGAATCCGGATAAGCAAAAGAATCCGGACAGCTTAAAGTTTCCGGATAACAGAGGTTACCAGATGTTATAAAGTGTCCGAATAAAACAAATAGAAAAAAACTACTTACCGGATGTTGTACTTATCGGGTAGGATGATATTCCGGATAGGAAGCTTTCCCGGAAACTTAATGTTGTCCGGATAAAATCTTTACCGGATACATGGAGTTGTCCGGATAAAGTTCTTTACCGGAAACTTTTGGTTTCCGTAACGAAATACCCGGAAAGTTTGGAAATTAAGTGACTTACCCGAAAAGAAAACTTACCCGGAAAACTTACCCGGAAAGATGGATGTACCCGGATAGAAATAACACAATTGTCCGGAAAGGTTGAACGTATCCGGAAAGGACGGCTGACCTATCCGGGAACTACGGCTGTGAGTTTCCAAATGATTGGGAATCGGCTAGGGTTGCTCAAAAATGTTCCTGAAAGATTAGAAACACTACCAAACACAAAAATAACACTACCCAAATCGATTTTGAAGCAAAAAGAACACGTTTTGATGGTAAAATTTTGATTTTTAGTGAAGAACACAACCAAAAACTTTGAACTTAATTTTCTTAATAAACCACTCAAACGATCGAATTAGGTTATGAAAATTTGCAGAATCGCTCAAAGCAATAATGCTAACAATACCCAATAAACGAAATCGTTCAATTTTGCTCGAATCAAAATATGAATGTGCAATCAAGAACACAGACGTGAAAAACTAGAAAACTTACCAGAATTCAATGTGAGCACTTTGAATCAATTTTGTCCGTCTGCTCTGATACCAATTGTTAGTTTCAGATCCGTGCAATGGACAATGAAATCAATATAAGTAAAACAGTAGAGTTTGTGATTTCAACTGGTCATCTCTATTAGCTTTCAATCAGAGAGAATTACAATACGAAGTAGGAAAGCAAAAGAGACAACTAGCCTATTTTCTAAGGCGAATGCACTTTATATATAACGGGCCCGTGGTTAACAAGCCCACGGCCCGTTCACTAACTAAGCTCAAATTCAACTATTACAATACAGACCCTTGAACTTTAAATCAATATAAATTGACCCTAACAAAATATTTGATTTTCGCGTGCCAACCAAGAGTTCTTTCCCTTCTTCAGTTCTGACACAGCATCTTATTGCTTTGAAATTAACTTCCAAATCTTTATCACAAAACTGTCTGATGCTAAAAAGATTGTGTCCTAGTCCTTCAACATAGCTCACTTTCTTAATCGTTAGCATGTTTGTACAATGTATCCAAATCATTTAATTGGAGCAAAATGATTATTACCAAATCTTACTCGGCCGCAATCCTTCTCAATAAAGTTTGACAACATATCTCTTTGGCCGGTCATATGCTTTCAACATCCAGAATCTAGATACCATAAATTATTTTTCTCCAAATAACCAGATTAGACAATTTTAGGTACCCATTTGAATCTGTGTCCTTTTTGGTTAGTTGTTTGAGATACCTTTTTGGAAATTGGTGATCCCTTTTTCTTGAAAGCATTGGTTTTATCAAAATCATTTGGTATATGATAGGAATTAAACCAACAACTAGAATCAGGTCTAGCAAATAGATTATTACGACCACAAGCAGAACAAAAACATTCTTCATTTGTAAATTTCAACAATTTGTTGTTTGAATAACGCTTGTAAGGAGTTACAAGATGTCGTTTATCACTAGCAAGAAATTGTTTCTTATTTGAAAAACTATTATTTTTGACTTTCTGCTTGGTCGGTAAAGAATTCTTTTGATTTACCCGCCATTCTCGCTTTCCATTCTTCTCATTCACAGAATTATCAGAAAAATTAGAAAATTTAGAGTCAGAAAATTTAGAACTATGAGAAGTGTTTATCTTTGACTTTTTATTCTTTTTTTAAGGGTTGTTTAGATTTAGGTTCTTTCTTTGTGTTTGAACACTCTCCCTTACAGAAAGTACTTGAAGGTTTATCATCTTTCAAAACAAAAGCTTTATGGTCTTGAAGTTTCTTTGAAAAATCAAACGAACATGCCTTTCCTTTTTCACTAACCGCAGACTTTGAATTCTCTTTAGAAATAGGGTTAGGTTGAAAATCCTCAGAATCTGAATCTGAATCAACATTGTGCACTTCAAAATCCTTTTAGATGAAGAATAATTTTCAGGAGTGACCCACGCTTGTGATGCAAATTCTTTTCTTTTATTTGCCAAAGCAATTTCCAATTCATTTACTTCTCGAGAAAACCATTTATTTTCTCTTCAAAAGATTGTCTTTCAATTTCAAAAACAACTTTCTCGTTCTCGAATTGTTCACGCTCAAGAATTAAAACTTTCTCAAAATCAGATATCTTTCTTTCATTTGTAAAATTTTCTTTTTTTCTTTTTCTAAAGCATTTTCCAATGTCTTCACGTTCTGAGAAAGTTCACTAATCTTTTCTTCAAGAAATTTGCTTTCCTTTGTGAAATTTGCTTTTCACTTTCAAATTGATTATGCTTAGAGAGTAAAATTTTCTCAAGATCCGACACTTGCTTAGAAAGCTGGAAACACTTTTGATTGACTTTTTCTTTTGCATCAAAAGCACTCTTGGATGAGTTTGAAAACTTTTTAATCAAGGATTTTTCATAAATAGTTTTCTCCTTTTCCAATTCAGTCTTGAAACTAGAAGATAGTTCCTTAAAGCTATTTGAGTAAACAGTTGAAAGAAAGTCTTTTTCAAACTCAAATTTCATCCTTTGTTCTAGAACAAAAATTTCAAGTTCACAGATTCTTCCTTCTAGAACCAAAGGAGGAACATATCGTTTTGCTTCAAGAGGTTTTTCGCAATTGGGTTTAGTAGCATAGATATCAAAATAGTCATTCGAAAGTTTTCCATGCGGATTCTTTTCATATTTTTCATTCTCTAGAGTATAACAAAATGGAAGTTGTATTTTTGTTGTCGTTAATCTTTTCGTGACATCCTATTCTCTGATTTCTTCTTCATTTGTCCAAGGAATTTCAAATTCAGGATAATATCTGGCATACCTTAGTGTAAAGCCCGTATCCCGGTATGTATTTTCGTATTATTAATCTTTTTTTTAAGCTATTATTTAATGTGGTTTCCGTTAACGGGATTAGACGATTTGGACCTAATTGTTAAATATGTCAACTATTTTGTTGGTTTGCGAGAAGAGTTTAGTTGAGGGGCCAAAAGTGGCAAGGGGGCCAAACTTGTGCATGGGATCAGCCAAGAGACACCCCTTCCCCTTCCCCTTCCCCTTCGGTTTCATGTTAGTAACCCCCAAGAACCTTTAGCCATCTCCCCTCCCCCTTCTTGTTGTTTTCGGTCGAGAAAGGAAAAGAGAGAGAGAGAGGAATCGGAAGAGAGAGGGAGGAAGAGAAAAACCGAGAGAGAAAGAGAGCAAGGGTCGAGAGGAGGAAGGAGGCGATCGCCGGCGTGAGGGAACCAGCGTCGGGAGTGGTCGGAAAGGAGGAGGAAGAGGGATTCCGTTAAGGTAAGTGTCCCGTTCGTTTTATTTGATGTTTTTCCTCGTCGGAGAATGTAAACCGCCACCACCACCGCCGTAGCCACGGCTGCCGGCGGTGGGGCCTCCGCTGCACGCCGCCGCGATGGCGGCAGAGAGTGCGTGCGTTTGCGGGTGTGTGGGTGTGTGCGGGTGTGGGGTTGCGGGTTTTGTTGGGAGGTTTCGCCGGAGGTTATCGACCGCAACCACCGTCGTCGCCGCCAACCACCACCACCGCCGGACGCGGCAGTGGGTGGTGCATGGTGTGGTTCAGCCCATGTCAACCCTAAAACAGTAAGTCATGTTGCTTTGCGGGTCTGTTTGGATTAAGACGTCTCATTGGGTTCAAGTTCAAAAGGTTATCATTTTATGTAAATTGTACAGTTTCTGCCCTGTTTTGTAAAAGTTATAATTTTTGCTAGGAATGTCGGATTGGGATGGAGCTGGTGCCAAAAGTTCCCATTCTGAGTCTAGTAACTTTTATATGTTTTGTGGAAAAACCAGTTCGGGACATAGCTAGTGTTAAATTGCCATTTTATACGGACAGGTCCTGTTTTAGCTGCTCTGAGAGGTGTTTTTGTAAAATTCATATTGAGTGCTAGGAATATCGTTAGGACGCGTGCGATACGTCCCTGGAACCGTAAGACATTGAACTTCCTGATTGTGGAATTAGATTTTTGGTTTGATCAGTTTAGCAGGGGTAAAATGGGTCCCGAACAGACCTGCATTTTTAGTATAAAAGCTGGAATTTTTAGTTTCGTTAAACTAGTAAAAGTGTCGTGAGTTGGGACCTTCCGTTGACGTTTTTAGTGCGTAATTAGGTGGGAAAATGTGAGGAAGGTTGACGTGCTGGTGTTGCGGCTCGGGAGCGCGTCGCTTTGCTTTGAGGTGAGTTCTCTCACTGCGTAGTTAGGAATTTCATGTATATCGTTGTTTTTGTGCTATGTGTTATTACGTGTTTACGTGGACCAAGTTGGATGGGATGATTTAGCTGTGATTGTTGAAATTATATGTCGATTATTTGTGCTTGCGTACACCTCAGTGGGACTGGGGGGCTCGGTGGGACCGAGGGCTCGGTGGGACTGAGCTAGTACAATTGTATTATCTTTACTCGGTGGGACCGAGGGCTCGGTGGGACTGAGCTGGTATCAATGTCTTTACTCGGTGGGACCGAGGGCTCGGTGGGACTGAGCTTGTGTGGATATATTTTTGGTGTACTCGGTGGGACCGAGGTTCGTATTTATGCATTTATCATTATGTGGTTTTATATTTGTGGTGATGGTGACGTTGCCTACTTGCGAGTAGGGACGATATTCGTGGGCTTGCTACATGCGTGTGTGGTTGGACTCACTAAGCGATTAGCTTACCTTTTCCCAATATGTTGTGATTTTAGGTGCGAGCGGCAGTCGGGCTTGACGGTACACACACTATGCACGGGGTGCTGAGAGTGTTTAAAATTTCACTTTTAAACCTTTAGATTTTATTTTATGAAATTTCCGCTGCGTAAACTTTATTGACTGTTTGAGTTAACGACGTTAATTTAATTTGAATTGCGAATTATTAAATTGGGGTTATTTTATAATGAAATGCATGTTTTAAAAAATTTTAATTCCTTGTAATCTTTGGGACGTTACACTTAGATATTTGAAATCATACAATGTTGGTAAAGATCTGCTTACCTTGGCCAAATGTTTTGGGTTTTCATAACCAAGTCCCCAATATTTGTTAACTGAACTGACAAGTCTTGGTTTGTTCATCTGGATAGTTTGATCAGTTGACCTCTCAAATAAAGTTTCTTTTCCAAATCCTTTATTTTGTCTAAAAATTCAGTATTTTGATTTGAAAATTTATTCAAAGAAATCTCACTTTCATTATTCTTTTCTATTAGCTCCAATCTTTCTGTTTGTGAAAGTAGTGAAACTAGTCTAAGTACAGAAGTAACCCACAGAGGCTCTGCAGAAGAACCCAAGAATACAGAAGGCAAGAATCAGCAGAAGACTGCTTACAGAGGACCGAGCCGCAGAACCTCTGTCACCCTTGACAGAGCCTCTACGGTTTATACTGAAGACTTAGAAGATTTACAAATATCTTTCTACTGTTATAGGATCCGTTCATCCACTTGTTCCAGGCGTGCCCTGACATCAACTACACGTGTCAAACTCTGATAGGGCTCTGTCAGAATTGGAACATGCGCATTAAATGAACCTCGTACCAAGCTACTGTTCACCCAATCCTGTCTACTGTAGATCAGTCCTTCTTGTCTAAAGTATGTCCCCTTTAGAAATAGTATAAATAGAAGACTCATGTTGAGTTCTTCTATTAAGCTTAATACCACGATAATACACATATATCATTAAGATTTGCTCTTCTCACACACACCATTAACTGCAGATTTCTTGTTAATCCTTTGAAGTTCTTGGTGTTCTTAATATATATCAAATACAGTAATCTTGGAGATATTCATCTGTTCTTACATATTGTTTATTTGATATTGTGTGTTCTTCTACCTTACATTATCTTTCAGTTCTTAAATACGCTTCCGCACCATACAATCTGAACTAACTGAAAGTTAAGATCATTGTTTAAGCAAAAACAGGAACCAACAATTGGTATCAGAGCCAACCTTGATTTATAATATCAAGGGATAAACCCTAAAACTATGATCTTTGGTAGAAACTTGGATTTTTAACCTATTCTTCATATTATTCAAACAGTTTCTGTTTTTCTGCCATTTTCGATTCATTCGAACTTTGGTAAACTTATAGAATCTGTTATTCTGGTTAAAAACACCATTTTAGTGCTCAGCTTAAAGCTTTTAAGCTTAAAAACTTCATACGAAGCATCCACTTTATACTCTGAAAAGTTTGTTGTTCAAACCCTTTTCTGAATAAGTTATCTCTCTAAAAATGACGAGTACAAACAACTTCCTCTCTGCTAGTTCCTTAACCAAACCTCCCACTCTTCTTAGAGAAGAATACCCTCAATGGAAGATTCGAATGATTCACTTCTTTGAGGGTACTGACAAATAATTGGTTTATTATATCCGTAACCCTCCTTTCGTTCCCATGATAACTGTACCTCGTGTTCCTATCACAGACGACACACCAGAAATCCCAGAACACATGAAACCAAAGACCTAGGATAATTGGACTGATCCTGATTGGGCTAAATACGAAGTTGCTCCGAAAACTAAGAGAATTCTGATTATGGCCATTCCAAATGACATTTTCCAGTCTATGGATGCATGTGAATCTGCATATGATCAATGGAAAGAACTGGAAAAACAACTAGAAGGAGGAGCCAAAACCCAGAAGAACCGCAGAGCTCAATACATAAATGAATACTATGCCTTTAAAGCTCTGCCAACAGAATCTCTGCAGACTACGTATGATAGGTTCAACTCTCTAATAAACAAGTGCAAGAAGTTCGGCATCCACAGAACCTCTGAAGAAAACAACGTTATGTTCCCGAAGTCTCTGAATGAAGAATGGCTTCAGTTATCTATGTCTCTGCAAACAAATCAAGACTTAGATTCTTGGACCCTATCAGACCTCTATGGAACATTGGCAGCACAAGAGCCTCAGGTAGCACAAGCAAAAGCCCAGTTCATTGCACCTCTTGCACTGGTTGGTAAGGCTACAGAGGCTAGAGAGAAACCAAAGAAAGAGAAAGCAGTAGAGGAAAGAAAGGAGAAGAAGAAGAAAAACATGATGGTGGAAAGTGAAGAAGAAGAGGAAGTAGCAGCAGAAGAAGAAACGACCCTGGCCTCGATAGCTAAATCATTAGCTCTCTTGACAAGGGAATTCAACAGAGGATACCAGAAGAAATCTGGTAATGAACAATATGAAAGAGATAATCGAGAGAGAGAGAGAAGGGTCAAACGACAGAAACGACAGAAGTGGTGACCGACAGAGGTTAAGTGACAGAAATGACAGAGGAAGTGACCGACAGAGGTCAGATGACAAAACTGGCAACACTCCACAAATTCAAGAGTCTACAAATGTGGTAAGCTAGGCCACTACGCAAATGAATGCCGAACCGAAAGAAGTGGTGACCGACAGAGGTCGGACGACAGAGATGGAAACTCCATACAGAACCAAGGATGCTACAACTGTGGAAAGCCAGGTCACTTTGCCAACGAATGCAGAAGCAAGTCAAATCGCCCTCAGAGGGATGCAGCTTTCTACAAAATGAAAGCTGAATACTATGCTCAGAAGTCACTAATGGTGAACAAAGAAATCTAGGAGTCAGACACATCCTCTGACGAAGGCGAAACAAAGAATGCTATATTCTGTGGCATGGCAGAAGTCAGCTCCGACTCCGACAGTGAGGTATCCACTTCTACCTCTAACTATAATACTGAAGAAGATGATTTGATTAAACTTAACATTGAATACATTGAAATGAAAAAGACATGTGAAAATATTCAGAAAAAGCTCACCTTCTATGAGAGAGAAGCTAGACTTCTCACTCAACAAAAAGCTAAAATCTTTAAAGAAAAAGAAGAAATTGAAATGGACTGGAACAAAAAGTTAAATCCTTTAAAAAAAAGATTTCTGAACTTAATTCTTCTTTGAAAACAAAGTCTAAAGAACTAATGGACGTTGAGTGCGACAGAATGAACATCCTAGCTATTAAAAATTATTTTCAAAAGGAAAGAGAAGTCCTCTGTCAAGATTTACTCAGAAGAGATCTTCAAATTAAGAAATTTCAAGATGATCAGAAGGTGTACGAAAAAATAAACACACAAATAGGGAGACGGGGAATTGGCTTCTGCGATATAGATCCTTATACCGGAACCAAAAGAGACAAGTCTCTGTCCTCTCTATTTCACATTGGAGATACAAGAAAACCTGGATTTCCAAATCTTCTCTCTGTAAGTAAAAGGCAAAAATCTCTGGGGAACCTCACAAGAGGAAACCTCTGAAGATGACAAATGTGTGGTTTGAAAGCACAGATTTGTCACCTTCAATCTCTGTCAAAAGAGAATCCAAACCTAAGAGGTATCTGAAAACTCAAGATCAGATAGGAATCTTCAAGTTTGGTAATCCCGAGTCTCAAACTCAAGTTGCATTTGTCTGCATGATGAATTCTGAAAAGAAATTATCAGCAGAGGCACCTGAGTTCAAGCCAAGAATTACAGAGATAAAACTTGATATCTCTGAAGAAAACCTCTGTACATCTTCCAGCGATCAAGATCTATCTGAAGAAAACTTAACAGATACTTCTGTTAACTTAGAAGATAGTTCCTCAGAAAAGGAAGAAAGTGAGTATGGCACATTTTCTGAAAGCCCAACCTCTGTCAAAAGAGAACCAAGTGACTCAACCTCTGTATATGAGGACGATTCGTCCTCTGACGAATCAGAGACTGACTCTAAGTCAGAGATCGAACCTAGTGACACAGAGGTTTTTAAACAAACCTCTGAAGTTCTTAACAGAACTATTCCTCCCAAGGAGAAAATCACTGGAGTTCCTATCTGTCCAGACTTTGTGAATATGTGCATACAAGCTAAAACCTCTCTATAGCTTGAGAAATTCAAACAAAAGAAGTTAATGTCCACTCAAATTCCAACAAGTTCAAAGATTTTGAAACCCTTAAAACTTGTTAAAGAAAAACTAACATGGCAACAGAAGGGTAAATGGACCAAAATTAACAAAGCTTTTTCTTCTGTGACAGTGAAACGAGCAGAAGTTCACCACAGAAGGGGTACACAGAAGGCCACACTCAACAAAGGATTTTGCAAACAACAATCTAGCCTACATAAACCTTCTTGTAATAGAAAGTCTAATGTTAGGATAAATTGTAATACATCTGTGCCCCCATTTAATGTATTGAATGAAAAGTTCAAGCAAATCTCTTCGCATATTCAATACTGTCATTGCTTTGATCTTATGTTTAAATTAAACCAACACTTCAAAAGTCCACACTGTCATCTCTCTGTACCCAAAGAAAATGATAAATCCAAGGGTAAGAAGAAACAAAATGTTTCTTCAACATAAGCTAAAACAAATACCAAGAATGCTAAGGCAAGCTTGAAGACCCCTAACAAAACTGGACCCATGTGGATATGGGTACCTAAAACTCTCTAATTGTCTTGCAGAAGCAGTATGTGCCGATCTGGTATCTAGACTCCGGATGCTCGAGGCACATGACTGGCGACAGAGGTCTTCTATCCACTTACAAAGAAAAGAACGATGGTGGATCTGTGACCTTTGGAGACAACAAAAAGGGGTACATTAAAGGCTACGGAGTCATACAAAAGAAGAATATAACCGTATGCAAAGTTGCATATGTTGATGGCCTTAAACACAATCTTCTCAGTGTAAGTCAACTCTGCGATACGGGATTCGACGTAATGTTCAAAACAACCTTCTGCTCTCTACAGAGCGAGGACACAAGAATTGAACTTATGCGAGCCGAAAGAAGAGGAGATCTATATCTCATGAACTTCAATGCCAAAAACAAAGACAAAATATGCCTCGTTGCTTGTAAAAGCGAAGAAGCCTGGTTATGGCATAACAGGTTCTGCCATTTAAACTTTCATACTCTTGATAAACTTGTAAAACTTGATCTAGTCAAAGGTCTACCAAACGTTAAATTTAATAAAGATCATCTTTGCTCTGCCTGCAAAATGGGAAAACTCAAAAAGGCTTTCCATAAAGGCAAAACAGATGTATCTTGCACTAGGCCTCTGTACATGCTCCATGTTGACCTCTGTGTTCCAATATCTACACAGAGCCTAGGTGGCAAGAAATATCTGCTTGTTTTTGTTAGGACAATAAATGTCCTACATATTAGAAAGATATATAAATAATCATAGTGTTTAATTATAGAGTTTATTTAATTATTTGTAAAATCCTTTAATCATAAATGGGCTTAGATTAGCTTGATGGGCCATGGGCCTTAGTGTTTAAAGCCTAGGTATTTAAGGTTAATGTTAACCTTGAATTAGGTTAATCGATTCACATATTCATCGAGAGCTTAGTTGTTTAGAGAGAGATAGTTTGTTTTCCATTCAAACCTTTTGTAACTATCTTGATTATTGAATATGAGAGGGATGATAAGTTGAAATCGTTATTTGTTATTGTTATTCCTCATTGAATCGTTGTTACCTGCTCAATCTAGGACTAACAATTGGTATCAGAGCCTAATCGGTGATTTGAAGAAAGAAAAGAAATCGAACGAAAGCAAGAAAATGCAAGAATTTTCGCAGAAAATTTTCTGGAAAATCACAGCTAGCCGTTTCGGCTATTCCCGGAGTTTGACATTTTTGGACAACAGCTTCTCGACACTCTGTTTCACATTCTGACCGGTCGGATTAATCGTTTGAGGTCCAGAAGTTGCCCAAATTATTTTCGACATACAACAGATTTTTGAAGAAAAGTGCAGATTTTTTTGAAGAAAATCGTTCTTCAATCGGTTTGCAAAGTTCTTTGATTGACTTATTAACTTGTTTGTTTGATCTCGATTGTTTTCTTGCGCTTATCTACTGTTTATCTGCGATTACATCGATTCTCAAAGTTTTTAATCTTTCAATTTAAAAATCAAATCTTGAGTTTTTGGTGTTCTTCAATTTTTGGTGATTATTGAAAAAGAGGATATATTTTGCTTAAAATTCGATTTGGGTGTGTTTGTTTTTGTGTTATTTGTCAAAATCTAACCCTACAGAAGTGAAATCAAGCAACCCTATCGATCCTAGATCCGAATTGCAACCACAGCCGCAGTTTCCGGACATCTCTCATTGTATCCGGGTAAGTTACCTATTTCCCACCACTATCCGGACGAATCATCCGGATTGATTTTGGTTTCCGGGTAAATTTATTCGGACACCTCAATCTTCCCGGGTACCAATTTTGTCCGGGTAACACACACTTCCCGGATACCCCAAGTTTCCTGATAAAAAAAATTTTCCCCCAAAGTTCCCGGGTGAATTAATACCTTTCCGGGTGATTCCCTTTTAAACAAAGTTTCCGGATAGATTTCTCACCCAAGGTTTCCGGGTAATGATAAGAAATCGGACAAACTCACCTACATGAACGCTTGCTTTCATCAAGTCTTAGCTACATGGTTGCTTGATCTCATCAATTTTTAGCTACATGGTTGTATGCTATTACACGCATGAATCTGGTTTGTTTCTATACTTAGCTTATTGCATACATATTTGTTGATCGCACGAACATCCGGGTACTACATTTCATCCGGTAACCGCTTTTATCCGATTAAACATCCATCCGGTAAGTGCTAATTTCTTGCAAGAATCTCATTCATCCGGTATCTTCTTCGCCCGGTAAGTATCCTTTGTTTGGTAAGGTTGTGTTCGGAGAACCTCAATCGTCCGGTAATCTCAAATCTCATCCGGTAAGTCTCAAATAACTTTTATCCGGTAAGCATTCACACCCGGTAAGTTTGGTTTTTACAAATTGTTTTGTGACGTTTGAGATTATTTGCGACGATTTGCATTTATTAGCGCCTATTATTTTTTGTGACTTATTTTTCATCGTGTTTGGTCTAATTTGGTTTGTTTTTCTCGCAGGTTTCACCATCGAAGTTTGATTTCGTTCGTACCGTCAATAATCAGATTTTTGAATTTTTAAAACGAATTTATTTTATAAATTTGTTTTTCTAATTTAATTCTTGATTTATCTTCCGCAATTTTTTCTTCAAAATAACACCGATTAACGATCATATTTTTTCAGGTAACAATGTCGTATTGCTTTAATCCTTCATGTAAAGCCACTATAAAAATGCATGAAGAGAATTGGAAGAGTGCAAATGAAACGTACAAAAAGCACTTCAAAGAACTGAAGGAACAGAAACTGCAAATATCTGAAAGTGCTGATAAGCTGGCTAAAGCAGAAGAAAAGGCAACAGCATTAGAGTCTGAAAACTCTGAGCTGAAAAGGAAGCTTTCTGAATTGCCATCACCAGACGAGATAAAGGCACTTGAAAAGAAAGCGCATCAAAGACTATGTCAAAAGAATATCAGGCAGGCAGATGATTTGTGCAGCAAGTACATCAAGGAGCTGAAGGAACTGAAATCTCAAATCTGGAACAGTTCTGAGAAGCTTGCTGAAGAAGAAGAGAAAGATAAACTTCTTAACTGTGAAAACCTTGAGCTCAAATGTAAACTATCTTCTCTTGAAAAGACTCTTGAAAAGGAGAAAGAATGTTTTGAAAAAGAAAGACAATTGCTTAATCAAAAGCAGTCTGGTCTTTCAACCAAATCTCTTGAAGAAAAGAAGAGACTTGAACTCATGTGTTTAAAACTTTCAAAACAGATCTCCGACTTTGAAAGGGTTTTAATTTCAGAAAGAGAGAAGTTTGAAATAGAACGCAATTCTTTTACTAAAACGAATGGAGAACTTTCTTTGAAAATATCTGATTTAGAAAAAGAATTAGACGTTCTAATCAAAGAATCTGAGAAAGGGAAAGTTGAAGGTTTTAGATCAAAATGCTTAAAAGATGACTTTTCAAAAGAGAGAGAAAGAGTTTGCAATCCGAGATTTCTAAACTTACACAGAGATTATCTGGATTAGCAACCGAGACTTTGAAGAAACAAATGGGTAAATCTGATTCAAAGAATTTTGTCAAATCAAATGATTTTCCAAAAGATCAGATTCGACCTTCCAATCTCTTCTATAATTCTCGTGTTGATAACACAGATAATCAATTTTTCAAGAAAGTAAAAATGGAGTGGAGAGTTAAAGGAACCACTCCTGCTCCAAAGTCACCCGTCCCTGTAAAGAATGCCAAGAACAAAACAGCTTTCCACGCTAAATCTTTTGTGAAAACTGATCGTGTTTATTCTGTTAATAAACTGATCAGCTTATCTGCACAGAAGTTGTGTTGTTCTTATTGTGGAACAAATGACTTTGTGATGAAAGACCATTCTAACTATTGGTATGGTACTTATAGTATCCCCGGTCCTCACTATAATAGGGCATCTAACCGTCAAGGATCCATCAATGGATGGATACCAAAATCCCTCTAATCTGTTTTGCAGGAACGTCATGTGCATTTAAATTAGAAGATTCTTTTCACGTGACGAGCATTCAAAGGTTAGGCCAATTTTGAGGGGGAGTACTATCGTATGCAAGGTATGTGAACTCTAACTGAATTCAAAAACCATGGCAATTCATTCTGAATAACTTACTTGCGTTAGTTATTATCTAAGTTTAACTTCCATGTTTGCCATGATCAAAACTCTCTTGATTTAGTTATTTCCATGTCTCAAATGTTTGTTGATTTTTCGATGGAAATACACTCGATTTTTGAATTCCACTTTGTGTTCATAGTTCATCATTTCATATTAATGATTCAATTCTTATCTGATATATTAATTGTGACTTGTTCCTCACAATTAAACTTTCTAATCATTGATTGATTTTTTGAACATACTGTGCTTATTGAGTCATTCTGTTTTGCGCTTGAATCTGTTCCTTGAACCTCTGGTATTTCAACTATGACTTATGAATAATTCAGTTCAGAACTCGGACATCATTTTAGTGACTTCTGATTACCTCAGATCAGGACTCGTTCTTAAACGCTATGACTTCTGAACAAATCAGTTCAGGACTCATGTTTCACTGTTTACTAAACTGATTTACTCGATGCATGAAATGAGTGTTAGGAATTATACCGTTTCTATGGTCAAGCCAGAATCGGAAGGACCTACCCAAGAAACACATCCTTTATAGACAACAGTGAGGGGTCTAGATTGTTAGATGAGTTTGGAGTGAAAAGAATATGGTGAGGCTGTGACAGGACTTAAAAGAATTATTGGTTCTTACCAAACCGAGTCAGTTATCCGGGTAACCACACAATCTATTCATTCTCATTCTTTGGAGATGAATATTGAAACAAACATGGACCCAATGTCGATAACTCGTGTCACCCCACCCAACCACTCAAGTATCTCACAACAGATGCTTGTTTCATATATTCACGGAGGCTTAGCACATAATCTATCTATTCCTCACTCGGAGGTCCTAGATATTGAAACAGGAAGACATCAGCTCCGGTCTCCAAACTTCATATTCTTATCACTGTGTCTATTGATTTTAACTTGCGTCCCAGGTTAAATCAATTTTTGAGCCTAATTGATATAACTTATTTCTTTCTCACATGCACGAGTCTTTGTGATTCCAATTGCATATCTTCGTGATATTGCCGGAACAGTTTGAGAAGTTAATTTCTTATATTTTCTTCAGTGATAACTGGAAGTCCTATCAGAGATACCCCATGGCCAACTCTAAACATAGGCCACACAATTTTTAAATTGTTGTGATAACAGTTACTTTTGTGTTTCTGTGTTAGATGATTACCCCATTTCTGGTTACTTAATGTTTTATCTGGATTCTTTTGCTACTCGTCATTTTTGTCTTTGAACAAGCATGATGCTCCGGATGCTCCTACTCATCATGAGGGGGAGAAAGGGTACAGATTCAAAGACACCGCATATCAAGTTGAGGGGGAGTTAGCAATAGCCGAGGGGGAGTAAAGAAGTCCCCATGCAAAAGCCAAGGGGGAATAACGGTCAAGTTCCGAAATCCGATAAGACTTCAAAGTGCTTACAAGTGATCAACTATTATCATCGTTTATCAAGTGGTGTTCGCTACAATTCAGTATTTCCTCCTTCAAGCATTTCGCTTCTACAAAGTTCTTAAAGCTGAAGCTGAAAGCAAATTCAACTCGCGGTTCAAAGACAGATTCGTTGAAGATTTGAAGACCAAGAGCTTAATTCAAGGGGGAGCGCTGAAATGACATGAAGACAAGTAACATCATTGCATTTCAAAGATTCAAGAAGAAGAGAAGATCAAGATTTGAAGGTTTAAAGACCGATTTTTATTTATATATCTTTAGGGGGAGATTGTTAGGACAATAAATGTCCTACATATTAGAAAGATATATAAATAATTATAGTGTTTAATTATAGAGTTTATTTAATTATTTGTAAAAGCCTTTAATCATAAATGGGCTTAGATTAGCTTGATGGGCCATGGGCCTTAGTGTTTAAAGCCTAGGTATTTAAGGTTAATGTTAACCTTGAATTAGGTTAATCGATTCACATATTCATCGAGAGCTTAGTTGTTTAGAGAGAGATAGTTTGTTTTCCATTCAAACCTTTTGTGACTATCTTGATTATTGAATATGAGAGGGATGACAAGTTGAAATCGTTATTTGTTATTGTTATTCCTCATTGAATCGTTGTTACCTGATCAATCTAGGACTAACAGTTTTGATCGATGAATTCTCAAGATTTACATGGGTTGAATTTGTCAGAAAGAAATCAGATGTTCCAAACATACTGATAAATTTAATGAAAAGAATCCAAGTTCTGTATGAGTGCAGGATTCAGAAGCTGAGAAGTGACAATGGCACATAATTCAAAAACTCTGTCATTGAAGCCTATCTTACAGAAGAAGGAATTTCACAGAACTTCTCTGCTGCACGCACCCCACAACAGAATGGAGTGGTCGAACGAAAGAACCGCACGCTTGTGGAGGCCGCCAGAACTATGCTGACTGCATGTGGATTACCAATGACATTTTGGGCAGAAGCAGTATCAACCGCTTGCTATACCCAAAATAGATCAACCATTGTAAGGAGACACATCAAAACACCATATCATTTGATCAACAAAAGACGACCAAACATCAAGTTCTTCCATGTATTTGGATGCAAGTGCTTCGTCTTAAATGATAGAGAAGCAAGAGGAAAGTTTGAAGTAAAGGCAGATGAAGGTAAGTTCATAGGATACTCTGCAACTTCCAAGGCCTACAGAGTTTATCTTCTGCGGTCTCGAACGATCGTAGAAAGCATAAATGTTTCTTTTGACGATACCATCCAAAAGACTTCTGAACAAATCAGTTCAGAACTCGGTCTAAAAGGGGAATCCTCTGGCATCTCAAAAACAAGAGAAGAAGACTTAAATCTTCTATTTCAAGAGATGTTCCATGACGACATTGATCCCTCTGCTGGAGCCGTCAGAGCCTCTGGAGAATCATCTTCTGTCAGCTAGAAAGAAACAGGTATAACTCTAAATGGTCCCTTTCATACTTCATATTCTTCTGTTAATCATACGGATGCAAACGTCGAGGGGGAGCCAACAGAAGATGATGCAACAAAGAAGACAACCACAGAAGCTACTGAAATACCATCTCCAGCAAAAACAGAGGAACCAATAACATAGGAACAAGAGGACCCAGTCTATACTTCCTCAGAGGAACAAACGCCGCCACTCATTCCATTCATTCCACAATCTGTAGGATCAAGCACGAAAGCAAAATCTACGACAGAGGTTACACATGAACCACAATTAGAAACCTCTGAAGAACAACTTGATGAAATCGATGACCATCTCCCAAGAACAACAAAATTGACAAAAAGCCATCCTCCAAGTCTTATAATCGGCGAACCTACTGGAAAGGTAAAAACAAGATCTGCCACTGCTAACTTTTGTTTCTTTACAAACTTTATTAGTGTGATCGAGCCAAAAAGAATCTCTGAAGCCCTTGACGACCCAAACTGGGTCGACGCTATGCAAGAAGATCTTCTACAGTTTGAACGACACAAAGTCTGGACTTTAGTTCCTCTGCCACGAGGAAAACAAGCCATAGGAACTAAATTGGTCTTCAGAAATAAGAAGGGTGAAGATGGGGTGGTCATAAGAAACAAAGCAAGATTGGTGGCCAAGGGATATCGCCAAGAAGAAGGCATAGATTACGATGAAACTTTTGCCCATGTCGCACGGCTCGAAGCTATAAGAATATTTTTATCCTTCGCAGCCCACAGAGGTTTTAAAGTTTTTTAGATGGACGTAAAATCTGCTTTTCTAAATGGCGAAATCCAAGAAGAAGTATACGCCCAACAGCCACCAGGGGTTGAAAGCTCTAAGTACCCAAAATATGTGTACTACCTCGACAAAGCTCTGTATGGACTAAAACAGGCTCCAAGAGCATGGTACAAAAGACTTTCTACCTTTCTTCTCGATAATGGTTACGACAGAGGTACGACGGATACAACTTTGTTTTATAAATGAAAATGTAATGAAACTATGCTTATACAAATATATGTGGACGACATAATTTTTGGGCCTACAAATGCGCAAGAGTGCAAAGATTTCGAAAAACTCATGCAAAGTGAGTTTGAAATGAGTATGATGGAAGAATTAACTTTCTTCCTCGGACTCCAAGTAAAACAATCATCAGAGGGAATTTTCATAAATCAAGCTAAATATGTCTCTGACATACTTACAAAATATAGTCTCGCTGATGCCTCTGTAATGAAGACTCCAATGGCCACAGGAAATAAGTTAGACTCAGATCTAAATGGCATACCTATAGAGTGCACGCTCTACGGAGGAATGATTGGGTCTCTGTTATACTTAACTGCAAGTAGGCTGACATAATGCATGCCACATGTCTCTGTGTAAGATATCAAGCTAACCCGAAGGAATCCCATTATAATTCTGCAAAGAGGATCTTCAGATACCTCAAAGGGACCAAAAATCATGGCCTCTGGTATCCGAAGAACTCTGGTTTTGGTCTTAAAGCTTATACAGATTCAGATTATGGAGGATGCAAGCTCGACAGAAAGAGTACCTCTGGGAGTTGTCAATTCCTAGGTGGTAAACTAGTCAGCTGGACCTCTAAGAAGCAGAACTGCGTATCCACATCTACAGCAGAAGCCGAATACGTTGCTGCTGCTAGCTATTGCTCCCAGGTTCTGTGGATGAAAACTCAGCTTAAGGACTATGGCCACATCATATTCAAGATTCCCATATTCTGTGACTCAAAGAGCGCCATAGCCATCTCTGCCAATCCAGTACAGCACTAAAAAACAAAGCATATCGACATCCGTTACCATTTTCTGAAGCATCATGTTGAATATGGGACAATCGAAATGCACTTCGTATCTACAGAATACCAGCTTGCAGACTTATTCACCAAGGCACTAGATGAGAAAAGATTCATTTTCTTGGTGGGTAAGTTGGCAATGATAAACATGAGTTAAAACCTCTGTAAGTATAACTTAATCTTCTGTAAATATGTATATACATGTTTCTGTTGTTTTATTTATTTTAGTTTATTTGATGTATGTAAATTCTCAAAACATCAAAAGTTCTTTAATTCATAGAGCTTCTGTGGGTCTTCTCAGAACCTCTGACAGCCTCTACAGAACCTCTGATGAACTTGATCTATGTTTTATACACAACTTATCTTATTTGATCCAAACATAGGTCAAGGGGGAGCAGAAGAAGACTTTGAAATGATCAACAGATGTTGATCATTCAAGGGGGAGCCAAAGAAGAATTGTGATCAACCACAATCAACAGAGGTCAAGAATTTCGCCGAACAAAGGAAAGTCAAAAAGTGAGTATCTCGTACAAATCCTTCAAGAAAACAATTTTCTAGGACACAAATTTCCAAATATGTCCTAGAAACATTACTTATGACATTCCAAAAAGAAAATAATCAAAACGATTGATGAGTCACCCTTTATGAGAAATTTAAAGTTCCAGAGCCTCTGCTGAGCTCAACAGAGCTTCTGTAACTCAGATCCTCTATTACTACAAATTACATATAAGAACTCGATCGATCATTTTGAATATCATACAGAAGGTCTCAAGTCCAAAAGTTTCATACACCACAGAACTTGTGCTAACAAATCAAGATATTTGAAGTTTACACGTACAAAATCATTTTCGAAAACAGTTTTCTAGGACACAAATTTCCAAATATGTCCTAGAAACACTGCTAAAGACATTCCAAACTTCAAATATTCAAAAAGATTAATGAGTTCTTCGTTATTAGAAATTTAAGGTCATAGAGCCTCTGCTGAGCTCAACAGAGGCTCTGCTAGGGAAATCCTCTATGATCATAAATTTAAAATAAAAACTCTATCAATCTATTTGAATGTCCTCTACAGATTTCTCTTGAACATTTGCATGCCAAAAGTCACTAAAAGGTTAGTCACAGAGCTCTTTCCAACACAAGAACCTCTGTTGATTAACCTAGGCAAAAATAAGAGTTACTCGCACAAAACCTTATCCAAAACAGTTTTTTAGGACACCAACTTCCAAAAAGGTCTTAAAAACTTTGTCAAAAACAATTAAAAACTTGGATGATCAAAAAGTTTAATAGATTTTTAGATATGAGAAATTTCATATCATAGAGCCTCTGCTGGCTCTGACAGAGCTTCAAAACCTTTGTGAAAGAAATTTCTAATCTATAAATCTATCGATCCTCTCCAATGAATTTTCAAACGTTTTTGGTAAAGGTGCAAGCATCAGAGGAAAATAAAAGGAAGATTTCAAACCACAGAGCTTCTATCATTACAGAGCTTCTGTCATTTTTCAACTTAGGGAAATTCTGTAACAGTAACGGCTATTTTACTGCGAGTAAAAATTATGTGGAGGAAAAGAAACCCATGCGCCAAGCTTTAATGGGCCGCGCACGACGTCTTGTCATACTCTGACACTGCTGACGTGTCTCATTTTCATTGGACGTACATGGCACACGTTCGTATGGAATGTTGAACCAGCCATTTACACTCAAGTACGGACCCCAAATATTATACACTTCCATATATTTACCTCTTTAGATTCTACCGTTACCTCTCACTATAAAACCCAAGTTACCTATCCTCATAAACCTTTACGAACTTACTTTCTTCTCCGGCGAACCATTGCAAAAACCTGCAAAATTCTTATCTTCATACAAGAAATGGCCTCCTCTTCTCAAGCTATCTCCCCTGCACACTCACCGGCGAACTCCCCTGAACACTCTGAACATTCAGAAAACCCTAAAATCGCCAGAAACCTACAGCAAGATAACTCCGGCGATGAAGCAGACTTTGCTCCGACAACCCACCTTCAAAACTTCTTCGCACATGAACATTTTGCAAATGTTCTACCTTTAAAACCCAATAATCACTACCTTGTTCCTTCAAGAACTGCTTTTGGGGAAGCATATGTTATTCTTCTCCATATTTTGGAACATCACATACTCAACCCTCTTCTGACCAAAACCGTGGATAAAATCCTTGCCAGGTACATAAATCAATTCTGGCAAAGTTGCAGATTTGATCCAGAAGACCGACAGATCAAAGGGTACATCTCCAACCCCGATAAATCCGCACATCTTGAACTCAAGTTCAACAGAACTATGTTCTCTCTTGAGTTCAGCCTACCCACAAGAGGTCTTCTAGGGTTAAAGACCTTTGCATAGGAACCTACAGATGAAGAGCTCTGCAGGTTTGTCGAAATGTTGGGGTACAATGTACCACTCAGAAATAGAAATGACTTCCGCAGAGGCAGATTACCACCTCTGTGAAATACACTCTTTTCCATACTCAACAGATGCTTAACCGGGAAAGTGGGGAGTCCAGATCAATCCTCACACCAAATACTAGCCATCATGTACGGAGTCTACTACGACCTACATCTGGACTTCGCCACTCTCATGATGCAAGAAATGGTTAACACCATCGACAGAAATATCACCTTCCAACAGAAAAAGTCAAAGACATAAAGAGCTCTACCTCCCCTGCAGTTTCAAAGAATTCTAGGCGTTCTGCTAGAGCCTCTACTCTTGCTCGAAAAATGGCCAATGGAGGGGCCAACAACCAAGATGTATGCTATGAACAAAAACTCCCAAACAGAACATGCTAATGGATACCCACACTGCAGACCTCTCCCAAAGAAACTTCTAGGATATGTAAGGGACGAAGTATTAGATAGGTTGATAGATGAAGAATGGGCAACTGCCTTTCAGAAGCATGAAGACAATCAAGCCATATTCCGTGCTTAAAGAAAATCCATCTACTCTGCCTCAAAGAAACAAAAACCCTTTGCCTCTACTCCTAAAAAAACTCATAAGAGGAAAACCACAGAGGGCACCTCTACAAGTGTCGCAGAAGCTCAACCCTCTCCTCCTCATGCCACAGAAGTTGGATCTTCTGCTCCCCCCTCTTCCCCAAAGGAAAAGAAGAAGAGAAAATCCAAAGCCTCAGAGGAAGGGCACCTAAATCCAAGAGGAGAAAGAGCAAGAAGAAAACTGGGAAACCTCTATCTCCTATGCAAACAATTGTAGAGGATACAGTGGTAGAAGAGGTGGTAGGAGAAGTAGCACAAGAATCCCCTCTGCAATCCCCCAATCCCCTCAATTATGCGCATCATGGGAATTTCTCTGACTTCCTCCAACGCCCTGAATTTGCCCACACCCTTGACACTGCTGGATGGACTGCAGAAGCTCTGTCACATGAAAACGAAGAAGCCGCAGAAGAACCTGATTTCACAATCTCTGGAGTTGACTCAGAGTTAGCTGATGTTGACCAAACTCCAAGAGACAATCCGGCTGAGACCCCAGAGATACTGCAGAACCCCTTCCTTCAACCTGGCCTTGATGTTCACGGAAGAAGCCCAGAGCAAGTAATCTCTTCCTCTGACGGTACACAGGATATGCACCCCCATGAACAACAACTTTTTGGTACTAATCCTATGTACGACTCCGTAGGTCCAAGGGAAGAAGAGGTAACAGAAGAAGGGGAGACTAGGGTAGAAGTCTTAGAAGTGGATTATGATGAAGAAGAAGCAGACCAAATAAGAAAAGGTCTTTACCATCCACATGTCATGCGACTAATTGGCTCACATCCAATATTCGACTCTTTACGCACTGATGCAGAAGCCGCTATAGAAGTTACGGAAGAAGCATTAAGCCAGAGGTTGAGACCATAGATGGAGAACAAGTGGTTGGATGCTTCACAGAAGAAGAAGCAAGAAAAGATGCCTGGATTAATACAGGCACACAACCAAAACAAACTCCCAGTGCAACCCACATTTCTATTGCCGCCAGTCTAGTGGCAGAGGGCAATATTGAAAAAGAGCAGCACAGCTCGACCCCAACCCAAACCGAGGAAATTCTTTCATCCTTTGTACCATTAATAACTGGGGAAACCATTCCAGGGGAATCCTCTCTAAAGGATTCATCCTTAGTAAGTGATCTATTGCCCTAGATCACAACTGAAATCCTTGCATAGGAATTTGTTTCCTCTGCCACAGGCACATAAATAGGTCCAAACATCTCTTCAGAGGAGATTAGAGTGCACACAGACGAAGGGATTCTAGACAAATCCACATGTCAACTGAAGGATAATCCTTTACCCACCTCTGGAGTGGATAAGGAAAATGTCCTCGACAGAACTTCTATAGAGACTGAAACTCAAAAAGTTTCTTCTCGAGGATTAGAAGGAAGTCCTTCCGCTCTCAACGTAAAAACAGGAGCGAAAGAAGGCGTCTCAGGAACAGAGACACACTCTGGTGATAGATCTGTTCACCCAGAGGTTACAACGAGTTCACATGTATCAAGGGATGAGTTCCAACCCCTTGTCACCTCTGTGAACCAAACAATGAAAGAGTTGCAAAGCTCTCTCAAAACTTTTGCAAAATCAACATCTTTGGCTATCACAAATCTAAATACCAAATTAGACAACCTGTCCACAGAGGTACAACATACCATAGCTCAGATGAAGTCCTCTGCAACATACACTGCAACCTCTGCAGCTGTTGAATTCGGAAAAGCCGCCACCACTGCCTTCAAAGAGTCTGTCAAGCACTTTCTTCAACAACTAAAAGAGCAATCCTCAAAATCTAAGGGTCTTACACCTGAAGACCTGAAGAAGGCCTTAGATGAAGTTCAAGAGCAAACAACCAGAAATACTCAGGCCATGAAGCCTTCTGACTACATGACCAGAGCTCAAGTGACAGAACTCGACCAAGGAATACTTGATCAGATGACCGAATTCATCAGAGCTTTTACCGCTGCCAACACAAACTATGTCAGAGAGTTTAAAGCAAGCATCGGCAGAATGCGCTTGTTGATCCAAACCCTCAGTGATTTGATAATGACCCTCTCTTATATACTTAGTGAAAATTGTAAGTAAACAATATGTATCAGAGTTTCACTATCGCTGATAAGTACTAAGATCTTACAGTACCGCTGATAGGAACTCTCGCTCTTCAGATTAAACATTCAGCGAACACTATTCACCATAATGCTCTGAGTATGTTCAGTCCTTATGGTGATCGTTGATAAGTTAGTTGTTTACTTATGATCTCTGAAGACAAATTTCACGTCAACATAGGTTCTACGCTGAAGTCGAAGATCAAGCTCAAGAACCAGCGACAAGTTTCCTAATGAACTTATACGAATCAGCGAAGATTCAGATTTGTCCATTCAACATGAAGTATCAAGTACAAGACTTCAGGTATCGCTGAACTTTATCATTCGCTGATAAACAATGGTAAAGCGCTGAATCAACGAAAAGCTGATCATGAAGTCCTCCGTATAAAGTACTTTTGTCTTAACCACCCTTGCACGACTCCGTACGATATGTCAGAAAAGAACCTCCTTATTGTCTGAAATCGTACAACCACTCTGATACTACACTACTCAAACATATGGCTACTAAGGTTGTCTACAAAGGTCAATGACATACAACCAATGAGCTGCTGCCACGTGTAAAGTGTAAACTGCCATGCAATAAATGCATGCAGTATATAAGAAGGACTCCAGCTTCATTTTTGAAGTACTTGCTAACTCTAGACAAGTCATCTTTCTTATCTTGAGATAGTTTATTATTAGTAATTTCCTTCTCTTTCTTTGTGCAAGAAACTTAGTGTTCCAACTTGTTTAGATTTAGGTTTATCCTTAATCTTGTTTCGCTACAAGCTGTAAATTGTTAATGATTTATCAATAAACAATTTAGAAAAGTAAAATCTGTGTGTTTGTATTCAACCCCCCCCCCCCCTTCTACAAACTTGTATAGCCCTTCGGGACCAACAAGTGGTATCAGAGCGGATTTGTTTAATCTCATAAACAAGATCTGATCTATACTAAGATTTCTCTTCCTTGCTATTTCTGAAAATGGCTACCAACACAAACACAAACTATATTGACAATGGTTCTCTTGCAAAACCCCCTAGATTCTCCAGAGATAATTTTAATATATGGAAAAATAGGATGATTCTCTTCTTAGAAGGTGTAGATCCTACTATGCCTTATTATCTTGAAAACGGCCCATATATTCCTGTAAGAATTGATGTTGCAGTTCCAGCCGCTGAGAATAGACATGCTATTCCAGAAAGGCTGATTCCTATGGAAGTTCATATGTGGACTGATGAAGATAAGAAGAAATTGGCTATCGACACCAAAGCCAGATCCATACTATCCATGGCTCTTCCTGACGAAGTCTACCATTCCGTCATGAACCTGAAAACCTCAAAAACTATGTGGGACACAATTTGTGTTCAGTAAGAAGGTACTTCTGAAGTCCAGGACTCTCGAAAGATCAACCTGGTAAGATAGTACGAAAGTTTCGTTTGTGGTAAGAATGAAACTCTCTCTGAAGTTCACCAACGTTTTAACTGCTTAATAATAGATATGAAAATTGTTGGTAAGGAATATTCTAACTTTGAAGTGTTGACAAAGTTTTTAGAATGTTTACCTGAAAGCTGGGACAGTTATTCTATGTGTCTCAAGCTGTCAAAGGATCTAAAATCAATGACCCTTTCTACCTTATATGGCACGATGCTGAATCATGAGCAATCGAGTCATCTTAAGAAGAATCTTGTAAAAGATTCCAAAAGCACCCCTGTTGCTTTAATCTCAGAGGAACCTTCCACTCAGCGACCCTCGGTCACTATCACTGAGTTGGAAAGTAACCCTGAAAGGTCATCAGATTCTGACTCTTTAGATAATGATGAATCTTTGGCTCTCCTTACTAAAAAGTTCAGGAGATTCGCCAAAAAGAAAATGTTCAGAAAGAATAAACCTCTTTCCATTACTGACAAGCCAAGATCATCAGCTCCTGTTGATAAGGCTACTGCTACTTGTTTTAACTGTGAAAAGATAGGACATTTCGCTAACGAGTGCAGGTGAAAGAAAGTTTCGAGAAACTCAGCGTTTCCCAAGAAATCCTTTATTTCCAGGAATAAAGATGACAAATACGCCAAGCTGAAAGAAAAGTATGCAAAGCTGAAAAGCTTTAAGAAGAAAGGCAAAGGCCTGATGGCTAACTATGATTGGGCTGCCTCTGATGAAGAAGAATCATCATCTGACTCTGAAGATGATGAAGCAAAGTTCAGACATTCCCTCCACTTCAACCTCTGCTACTCAGGTATCACCTTCCTTCTTTACCAATATTGCAAATATTGATGAAGCTGATAGTCTTCGTAAAATCGATCTCTTGACTAGAAGTTTATATGAATCCATGAATGGCAAAACTGTAGATTAAAATCAAAACATTGATCTCGCTGAACAGCTTAAAAACTGTCACCTTCAAATAGAAAATCTTTCTAAAATTGAAGAAGATTTTAAAGATCAAGTGCACTTAAATCAGCTAGTCAAAATCGAGCGCGAAGAAGCTATCGCTGCATTAAGAGCTGAAAAGCTACTGTTGATGGATGGTATAATTCCTCAACAAAGATCACTGAGTTAATTAAGTCTCATATTCCCCTGAGTGATAAACGTGGTCTTGGTTACAAAGCTGATACTCTAGAACCAACCACTGATCGTTCCATGCTCTTATTTGGAACTTTCGTATCCTCAGTCGCTGATACTTCATCCTCTCAGTGTTCTTCTTCTAGACCGCCTATCCCTGAGGAAATTTCTACCTCTTCAAAAGGTAAAGAGAAAATGGTTTATCCAAAACCTACCTCTGTATTTAAAGATAAAGGTAGAGGAATTGCTTTTAACCAAAATCCTCAGAAGGGTACCTTAGTACCTAAGCTGAATGTTTCTAAAGCTTTAGTGATTCATCCCTCTGGATCAAGGACTCAGATCTCTGGATCTACTCAGCGTGGATCTACTCAGCGTGGATCTATTCAGCGATCTACTGCTAGAATCAAAGTGGATGACTCTTGTAAGAAATCCGAAGAACTGAATGTTCCTCCCATTTCAAAAGCCAATAGCTTTCTTGGTGCTGGTACTTCTAATTCAAAATCTAAAGCTCAGCATTCAAATGGTCCTAGAACTAGTTTTAGTTATAGGAAATGTTATCACTGTGGACTTACTGATCATATTGCTAGTAAGTGCCCCACAGCCACCAAAGCTGAAAAGATAGCTAAGGTGAAGATCATTGCCTCCAAGGTAAAGAAGATCACTGAGGTTAAGAAATTAACCAAAGTGAAGACTGATAAAGCTGAATCTTCAAATGCTGCGAAGATTGCTGAACCTTCCATTCCAACTACTTCCACTAACAAAAGTGTACACATGGTTAAGTGGGTACCCAATAAAAACTAATCTTCCTTTGTAATGCAGGTTAAGAAGGGTATCTGGTATCTCGATAGCGGATGCTCTAGACACATGACAGGAAAGAAAAGCCTGCTCGTTGAATACAAGGAAGAGAAGGGTCCCTCTGTGACTTTCGGTGGAAATGGAAAAGGACATACCCGAGGGTGTGGTGTACTCTCTAATGGTACAACAACCTTCAGAAGAGTCGCATATGTTGAAGGGCTGAAGCATAATCTTTTAAGCATCAGTCAGCTTTGCGACAAGGATAACAAAGTAATCTTTACTAAGGAATCCTGCTTTGTCACTGACAAAAAGGAGAAGATAGCTCTCAGCGGTTATCGTTTGGAAAATGTTTATGTAATAAACATGGACTCAACAACCACTGAGAACTCATGTTTCTTCTCAAAAGCCTCATCTGATGTCAACTGGCTATGCCATAAGAGGCTCTCACATCTAAACTTCAAGACACTGAACACTCTTTCTTTAAAAGAGTTAGTCACTGGTCTACCTCAGCACTCATACGCCAAAGAGTCTTTATGTTCAGCGTGTGAGAAAGGGAAGCAGACCAAAGCAAGGTTTAAGTCAAAGCAAGTCTCCTCAGTGTCATCTCCTCTACAACTTCTCCATATGGATTTGTTTGGCCCTGTTAACAAACAATCCATCGCTGGAAAGAAATATACACTGGTCATAGTTGATGAATTCTCTCGTTATACATGGGTTATGTTTCTCCGTTCCAAGAGTGACACCCCTGAAGAACTCATCACCTTTGTTCGGAAGATGGAAACCCTGGACAACTTGACCGTTCGCTCAATAAGGAGTGATCATGGGACTGAATTCAAAAACAGTGTTCTTGATTCCTTCTTTGAGAGTAAGGGTATTTCTCACAACTTTTCATCAGTAAGAACACCGCAACAAAATGGAGTCGCTGAAAGAAGAAATAGAACAATTATTGAAGTTGCACGTTCAATGCTCAACGATTCTCACCTGCCTACTCAGTTTTGGGCAGAAGCTGTCAACACTGCTTGTTTTACGCAAAACAGGTCGCTGATAGTCAAAAGATTCAATAAAACAGCCTACGAACGTTTTCATGGGAGAAAGCCTTCAATCAGCTTTCTTCACATCTTTGGATGTCAGTGTTTCATACTGAACAACAGAGATATCCTTGGAAAGTTTGATCTTAAGGCTGATGATGGAATCTTTCTTGGATATTCTTCAATCTCCAAAGCCTTCAGAGTCTTCAATCGAAGAAGACAAACTGTAGAAGAAACTATTCACGTCACGTTTGACGAATCCCGTTCAGCGAACTCTAAACCGTCCGCTGATACTGAAGAACTGAATCAATGGATGTTTTCTCATCTTGGTGATTCAGAAGATATTCCCACTCATACTCATACGGTTGAAAATGATAGTCCTACTATCATTCAAAACATGCAGAATAGTGAAGCTGAAACATCATGGGTCTCAGCCTTTCCTTTAAACACTATACCTGCTTCTGAACCAAATATCTCAGACATCCCATCTACTTCTCAGCAATTAGTGAATGAAATGACATCTGCACCCACTCCTCTCTTAGCTGATATTCCAGAAGTTGCTGAAGCCTCATCTTCAGCTCCTCCAGTTCAGGTTGAGTCAGCGTCTCATGCTCCGGCTCAGCGATGGACTGTAAATCACCCAATTGATCAAATTCTTGGTCATCCAAACGCTGGTGTTCAGACTCGACGAAGTGCAGGTAATATTTGTTTATTTGTTAACTTTATTTCTATGATTGAACCAAAGAAAGTAGATGATGCCCTCAAAGATCCGAACCCGGTCAGCGCCATGCAAGAAGAGCTGACTGAATTCGAAAGAAACAAAGTTTGGAAACTTGTTCGAAGACCAACTGACAAGACAGTGATAGGCACTAAATGGGTCTATCGAAACAAGTTGGACGAACAAGGAACTGTAACCCGCAACAAGGCTCGTCTTGTTGCTCAGGGATACAGACAAGAGGAAGGCATAGATTACGACGAAACATTTGCTCCAGTAGCAAGACTAGAATCTATTCGTCTATTCTTAGCATACGCTGTACACAAAGACTTCAAAGTATATCAGATGGATGTTAAGTCAGCGATTCTAAATGGAAAGCTTAATGAAGAAGTCTATGTGGAACAGCCTCCAGGATTCTCAGATCCTAAGCGTCCATGTTATGTTTATAAACTGGATAAGGCACTTTATGGCTTAAATCAAGCTCCACGTGCATGGTATGACACTCTCTCTACTTATCTCCATATTGAAAAATTTGAGCGAGGTAAAATCGACAAAACTCTATTTTTCAGAATAGTGAAAGGTCATATCATTCTTGTTCAGATATATGTTGATGACATTATATTTGGTTCTACTAACCCTGATCTTTGTACTCGTTTCGCTGATAGAATGAAAGATGAGTATAAAATGAGCATGATGGGTGAACTAACATATTTCCTTGGTCTTCAGATAAAGCAAAATGAGAAAGGAGCTTTCATTAATCAGGGAAAGTATGTTAAAGATATGCTGAAGAAATTCGATTTAACTCAGAGTTCAGCTATGAAAACCCCTATGGCACCACCGCTGACACTAGATAAGGATACTAATGATATTCCTGTTAATGTCACGCTGTACCGTTGGATGATCGGCTCTCTCTTGTATCTTACAGCTAGCTGACCCGATATTATGTACGCAACCTGTTTGTGTGCACGATATCAAGCTGAACCTAAGGAATCTCATATGATCGCTGTAAAGCGAATTTTTCGATACCTTAAGGGTACTGCGAATCTAGGTCTTTGGTATCCCAAAGACTCAGGGTTCGATCTAATCGCCTATTCAGATAGTGATTTTGCAGGATGCAAATTGGATAGGAAAAGCACCACAGTAGGCTGTCAGCTCCTGGGTGGAAAGCTGGTGAGTTGGACAAGTAAAAAGCAAAACTCAGTGTCCACCTCCACAGGTGAAGCTGAGTATGTAGCCGCTGGAAGCTGTTGTTCTCAGGTCTTGTGGATGAGAAATCAACTACTGGACTATGACCTACAGCTCTCAAATATTCCAATCTATTGCGACAGCACTAGTGCCATCGCTATAGCCAACAATCCAGTGCTTCACTCAAAGACAAAACACATCGAAATCAGGTATCATTTTATCAGAGGTCATGTGATGAATGGTGATATAGAACTTCACTTTATCCCAACTGATTATCAGTTAGCTGATCTGTTCACCAAACCTCTTGATGAGACAAGATTCAACTTTCTCATCAGCGAGCTTGGAATGCTGAATTTTGAAGAGTAAAATCTTCAGCGGTTCACATTTGATCAGCGCAAGGATAAAATCAACTTGTATAACCCATTCTATCATTTTCTCTCTGAATAAACTTGATTCGCTGATATCAAGGTATGTTCTTCTCTCACTGACAATCGCATGTGAATGCAATATTTCAAAACAAATTGCATAACTGAATATCTCTTCCTTAATCAGCGATACTTTGAAATTTCTAAAACCAACACTGATATTTCTATTCAGTGCTTCATGTTTTCAAAAGTGTCCCTGAGTTTTCAAAACCTCAGAAACATCCAAGAATATGAAAGGACAGTTGTGACGTCATTACAACGGATAAGCCCCGGCACGTTCTTTTTCTGACACACGCTTGCACGTTTCGTTTACCTTCCAATCAAATGCAAACATGTGTCCATGTCATGATGAAAAACTTTCCCGCTCGAGTTTTTCTCTCTCTCTAATCTCACTATATAAACACTTTGTGGGTTTATATTTTTCCTTTACGCGAAAAACTTCTCCTCCAAGCAAGAAAAAGAAAATTACTGTTGCATTTGTGCTCTCAAGTTTTCAAGAACTTCTTCTTCTTCAACGAACCAGGTTAATAATTATGTTATTTACCTATTTCTTAAACTTGTTAATGATCTTCTCATTGTTTTGACAAGATCAAACAAAAGAACTTTTACAAATGAAATCATTTCTTTCATGGTTTTATGAACACAACCTTTCATGGTTGTTCTTCAAGTTTAAACGCAAAATCTTAAACTTGTTCTTCTTATGTTTTTTCCAGAATCCTAATTCTCAAAGGAAACTGGAAAACAAGATCTTCATTGGGTTTGCATTTCTTTTTTAAAACCAAGAAAAACCCTAATATCTTCATTAAGACCTTTTTGTCTGAATGAAATGGACAAAATTCGAACCATCTTATTGGAAAATCTTTCCACATTAAGATTATTCTTATTTGTTATATCTTTGGTTGAACTGATAATACAGAAATGGCATCTACTGACATTTCCACTGCTGAGAACACTGCTGCTGCTGAGGAATTGGAAATCATCAAGGCTCCTCAGGTCAAGTTCACTCTTGAAGAACTGGATTGGACAAAAACCAACAACCTCTATGCGTTTCTCGAGTTTCCTCCTCGAAAGCAAGTAACACATCTGAATGATGCTGTGAATTTCCTGAAAAACGGTTGCCTCTCTACAGCCCTGACCATAACACCTCCTGCACATCAGCTTCTACTATCTCAGTTCTGGTATTCTGCCAGACACTCTCAGCTACCATCAACCAAAGACTCCTCAAAGACAATTGATTGCATCCTCTGTGATACTGATTTTGGCACTATAAAGATCACCCCTGCTATTATCCGCAAAGCCCTGAGCCTTCCCATCGCCACTAAAGAAAAACCTTTTGTTCCCCTCCCTGACCACAAGAAACATTCTGATAGGGAAGCCATCACTGCATTCTTTGATGCAATGGGCTATGTATGGGAAACTGAGAGGGACAAGAAGCCTGAAAAGAAGCTGACCCTCATCAAGAAGTCAAAAATGCCCAGCGAGATGAACTTCATCTTCACTCACTTGATAAGCTGCATGACTGCAAAGACCGGCTCCTCTGATCAAGCCGCTCAAACTCAGCAAGCAATGGGATATGCATTGCTGAAAGGTCTTCATATAGACTGGGCTTCAATAATCTACGATGATCTTGTACTCATAGTAGACTCTGCCGCTGACCGATCTCCATGGGTTCCATATCCTAGATTCATCAGCGCCGTCTTCCAAACAGGCCTGAAGGACAACTACCCACAAGTAGGAGACCTGAAAATCTCTCAGGTTGGTCCTAAAGTACTCGACTTCAAGCCAGTGGAAAAAGAGGTACGTATCTCTACACTCTTAACTCATCTCAATCCTCCTTCTTCTACTTCTGCAGCTCCTTCAGTGGACAAACCCACCGCTGATACCCCAGCTGCAACCTCCTCTCCTTCAAGAAAAAGGAAACACTCTTCTACCCAACTTAGTTCCAAAAGAACTAAGAAAACCAAGGAGCCAGCCCATCAATCTATTGCTGAAGACTCCTCAGCTCATCTCGAAGAGCTGAAGGAAAGTTCAGTGGTACGCTATGCCACAGCTGAACAAGCCACCCATTCCATCCCAGCTTCAGCGTCTCTAAACGCTGAGGTTATAAACTTGGAATCTACCCAACCTCCTTCAGTCTCTCTACAGACTGAAGAAGTGATTCTCAGCGGATCCAACGCTGAACCCCGCACCCAACCAACATTCTCAACCTTCGCTTCTCTCTCTACTCCATTGGACTTTAATCCAGTTTTCACCACGATCACTGGAGCACCCGACATTCCTCCAGAAGCTAAAGCTGAGACTCTTCAAGGAGTGATGGATGTAGGACCTGCAGAAATGACCATGCGTAGACGCACTCTAGCTGACGACATGGAACTCTTTTCAGGACACAGAGGTTTTAACGAATTCATCAATCCTCCTGCAGGTATACACCAACCCATATACACTGTAACTGAACCCCAAACTTCTGAGCTTTCCTCTGTTCATAAGTACTTATATGTTACAGGTCCTAATTTGGGAGACATCGACGCCTCTCTGAAGAACCTGGATACGAAGCTGGAAGGTCTCACCACTACTCTCTCAGACAACTCTTCAGCTGTAACAAACGCTGAAGAGAATCTCAATAAGTTGACAACAGTAGTTGAACAGAAAGCCTCCAAAACTGATTTGGAGAAGATTGATAAAACTCTTGGTGACTTTGCCAAAGTTCTTGCTGACCTCTACAGAGACTACACCTCTCTCAAAAACTTAGTTCAATCCATGTCCAGCGAGTTCACAACGCTGAAGACATCGGTTGAAAATCTTCAAGGAGAGATGACTGCTATAAAGACTGAAGTCAGTTCAGTAAAGACTGACATGAGTTCTGTGAATACTGACGTCAATTCAATGAAGACTGACGTGACTTCAATGAAGACAATGATGCAGCAGATCCTGAACAACATGACCGCCCCTGCCCCTGCACCGACGCATTTTACTACGGTGGATCGTGCTGAACTTCTGAAGATCAATCCTGCTATTACTGGCCGAGAAGACAGAGTAGCATCGATTGAAGATTATATGGGGATCCCTGACCATGAAGACAAGGAACCAAAACCAACTGCTGAGTCATCCCATTCCTCCCCCACTCATCATGAGGAAGGGGAGGAGAAGAACTCTGAAGACCTTCCCCATGATGAATCTATCAAGGGGGAGAAGACTGAAGACCTTACCCTTACTGAAGAGGGTGAGAAGACAAATGAAGAAACAACCGCTGGACCTCAGGGAGATGAAAACCCTGAGGGAACCGAGAAGCTTACCTCTGTATCGGAGGGGGAGCAACTCGAAGAAGATGCTGAAGAATCTGAATCTGAAGCTGAAGATGAAGAAGCCATCGACTTATCTGATGATGAACCATCCTCTTCTTCAAAGAATGATGATGATGACGATGATGATGATGATGATGATGACTCCTTTATCGTCAAGCCTACTCAGAGGACTACAGCTCTTAAAGGGATCTTGATAAACGAACCTTCAGGGGAGCGGACCAAGACAAAGCCTTCAGCGTCTGAAGCTGACAAAGGCAAAAACAAAGGCCTCGTTGAAGAAGACAATCTGACGATCTTACTTCCAAAGCCAGTTTGTCAGGTACACTAAATCTTCCTTACACTACATCCCTCCTCTATCTATACACATTATCAGCTCTCCTCTCCATAAAACCTCTATACACAACCACATTCTTACTCTATCTCTGTTCTACCCAAGTTCTTACTTGTACGATCGCTGTGTTTCAGCTAGTCCTCTCCCCTGTTTGAGGATATCGTTGAAGTTTCTACAGCTGCGACTTCACCAACAATAATCCCAGCTCCCAACGCTGAAGAAATAATCCCGGTCTTAGATTTGATCTCTGAGACTGATGAACCTGAAGAACATATGCTCTCTCACAAAAACAGACCTTCCTTGGCTCCTCAAAAGCTAAGTGAAGAGGATCAAAAAAAGAGAGATGCAATGATAAAGAAGTTCGAAGATCAGCGAATCATTCTGAAGCGTGATCAACTTCCTTCTATTCCTCCAAAGTTCAGAATTTCACAAAAGGAATACAAGCATCACCTCTGTTGATCCAAACCCTCAGTGATTTAATAATGACCCTCTCTTATATACTTAGTGAAAATTGTAAGTAAACAATACGTATCAGAGTTTCACTATCGCTGATAAGTACTAAGATCTTACAGTACCGCTGATAGGAACTCTCGCTCTTTTAAATTAAACATTCAGCGAACACTGTTCATCATTAATGCTCTGAGTCTGTTCAGACATTATGATGATCGCTGATAAGTTAGTTGTTTACTTATGATCCCTGAAGACAAGTTTCACGTCAACAAAGTTTCTACGCTGAAGTCGAAGATCAAGCTCAAGAACCAGCGACAAGTCTCCTAATGAACTGATGCGGATCAGCGAAGACTCAGATTTATCCACTCAACGTGAAGTATCAAGTACAAGACTTCAACTATCACTGAACTCTATCATTCGCTGATATGAAATGATAGATCGCTGAATCAATGAAAGCTGATCATGAAGTCCTCCGTACAAAGTACTTTTGTCTTAACCTCCTTTGTACGACTCCGTACGAAATGTCAGAAAAGAACCTCCGACTGTCTGAAATCGTACAACCACTCTAATACTACACTGTTCATCCATGCGGCTACTAAGGTTGTCAACCAAGGTCAATGACATGCAACCAACCAGCTGATGACACGTGTAAAGTGTATACTGACTTACATTAAATGCATGCAATATATAAATAGATGAACCCACTTCATTTGAAGTAACTTGCTAACTCTGGACAAGTTCAATCTCTTATCTCAAGATAGGTTATTATTAGTAATTTCCTTATCTTTCTTAGTGCAAGAAACCTTAGTGTTCCAACTTGTTTAGATTTAGGTTTATCCTTAATCTTGTTTCCGCAACAAGCTGTAAATTGTTAATGATTTATCAATAAACAATTTAGAAAAGTAAAATCTGTGTGTTTGTATTCAAACCCCCCCCCCCCCCTTCTACAAACTTGTATAGGCCTTCGGGACCAACAAGTGGTATCAGAGCGGAATTGTTTAATCTCATAAACAAGATCTAATATAAGATATTTCTCTTCCTTGCTATTATCTGAAAATGGCCACCAACACAAACACAAATTATATAGACAATGGTTCTCTTGCTAAACCTCCCAGATTTTCCAAAGATAACTTCAACTTATGGAAAAATAGGATGACACTCTTCTTAGAAGGTGTAGACCCTACTATGCCTTACTATCTCGAGAATGGTCCATTCATCCCTGTAAGAATTGATGCTGCAGTTCCAGGCGCTGAGAATAGACCTGCTATTCCAGAAAGGCTGGTACCTAAGGAAATCCTTCAATGGACTGACGAAGATAAGAAGAAAGTGGCTATAGATACAAAAGCCAGATCCATACTATCCATGGCTCTTCCTGACGAAGTCTACCATTCCGTCATGAATCTGAAAACATCAAAAGCCATGTGGGACACAATATGTGTTCAGTATGAAGGAACGTCTGAAGTCCAGGACTCAAGAAAGATCAACCTGGTAAGACAATACGAAAGCTTCATTTCTGGTAAGAATGAAACTTTCTCTGAAATTCACCAACGTTTTAATTGTTTAATTATAGATCTGAAAACTGTTGGTAAGGAATATTCTAACTTTGAAGCGCTGACAAAGTTTCTAGAATGTTTACCTGAAAGCTGGGACAATTATTCTATGTGTCTCAAGCTGTCAAAGGATCTAAAATCAATGACCCTTGCTACCTTATATGGCACGTTGCTGAATCATGAGCAATCAAGCCATCTTTAGAAGAACCTTGTAAAAGATTCCAAAAGCACCCCTATTGCTTTAATCTCAGGGGAACTCTCTACTCAGCGACCCTCGGTCACTATCACTGAGTTAGAGAGTAACTCTGAAAGGTCATCAGATTCTGATTATTCAGATAATGATGAATCTTTGGCTCTCCTAACTAAGAAGTTCAGGAGATTTGCCAAAAAGAAAATGTTTAAAAAGAACAAACCTCTTTCCATAACTGACAAGCCTAGATCATCAGCTTTTGTTGACAAGGCTACTGCTACTTGTTTTAACTGCGAAAAGACAGGACATTTCGCTAACGAGTGCAGGTCAAAGAAAGTTTCTAGACCCTCAGCTTTTACAAAGAAACCCTTTGCTCCAAGAAATAAAGATGACAAATATTCAAAGCTGAAAGAAAAATATGCAAAGCTGAAAAGCTTTAAGAAGAAGAATAAAGGCCTGATGGCTGACTATGATTGGGCTGCTTCTGATGAAGAAGCATCATCATCTGACTCTGAAGATGATGAAGCAAATCTATGTCTTATGGCCAAGATTGAAGAAGAGGAAGAAAGTTCAGACATTCCCTCCACTTCAACATCTGCTATTCAGGTATCACCTTCTTTCTTTACCAATATTGCAAATATTGATGAAGCTGATAGTCTCCGTAAGATCGATCTCTTGACTAGAAGTTTATACGAAGCCATGAACGGAAAAACTGTGGTTGAAAACCAAAATCTTGATCTCGCTGAAAAGCTCAAAAACTGCCACCTTCAAAGAAAAGCTTTCTAAAATTGAAGAAGATTTTAAAGATCAAGTATATTTAAATCAGCTAGTCAAAATCGAACGAGCATAAGCTATCGCTGCATTAAAGGCTGAAAAAGCTACTGTTGAAGGATGGTGTAATTCTTCAACAAAGATCACTGAGATAATAAAGTCTCAGATTCCCCTGAGTGATAAACGTGGTTTGGGTTACAATTATGAAACTCCAAAAACAACCACTGAGCGTTCAATGCTTAAATTTGGAACGTTCGTATCCTCAGTCGCTGATACTTCATCTTCTCAGTGCTCCTCGTCCGTTACACCAATCCCTGAGGAAACTCCTACCTCCTCAAAAGGCAAGGAAAAAATGTTTTATTCAAAACCTACCCCGGTCTTTAAAGACAAAGGTAAAGGAATTGTTATTTACCAGAATCCTCAGAAGGGTACCTTAGTACCAAAACTGAATGCTTCTAAAGCTTCAGTGGATCATCCCTCTGGATCAAGGAAGCAGATATCTGGATTTATTCAGCGATCTACTCCTAGACTCAGATTCGATGTCCTTGGTAAGAAATCTGAAGAACTGAATGTTCGTCCCATTTCTAAAGCCAATAGTTTACTTGGTGCTGGCACTTCTAATTTGAAATTAAAAGCTCAGCATTCAAATGGTCCTAGAACTACTTTTAGATATAGGAAATGTTATCACTGTGGACTTACCGATCATATTGCTAGTAAGTGCCCCACAGCCACCAAAGCTGAAAAGATAGCTAAGGTGAAGATTGCCCCCAAGGCAAAGAAGACCAACCCTGGTGCAAATCAGGTCAAGGTGAATTCTACCACTGAGGTTAAGAAATTAACCAAAGTGAAGAAAGACAAAGTTGAATTTTCAAATGATGCGAAGACTGCTGAACCTTCCATTCCAACTACTTCCACTGACAAACGTGTATACATGGTTAAGTGGGTACCCAAGAAAAACTAATCTTCCTTTGTGTTGCAGGTTAAGAAGGGTATCTGGTATCTTGATAGCGGATGCTCTAGACACATGACTGGAAAGAAAAGCATGCTCGCTGAATACAAAGAAGAGAAGGGTCCCTCTGTGACTTTCGGTGGAAATGGAAAAGGACATACCCGAGAGTATGGTGTACTTTCAAATGGTACAACCTCCTTCAGAAGAGTCGCATATGTTGAAGGGCTGAAGCATAATCTTCTAAGCATCAGTCAGCTTTGCGACATGGATAACAAAGTAATCTTTACTAAGGAATCCTGCTTTGTCTCTGACAAAAAGGAGAAGATAGCTCTCAGCGGTTATCGTTTGGAAAATGTTTATGTAATAAACATGGACTCAACAACCACTGAGAACTCCTGTTTCTTCTCAAAGGCCTCATCTGATGTCAACTGGCTATGGCATAAGAGGCTATCTCATCTAAATTTCAAGACACTGAACACTCTTTCTTCAAAAGAGTTAGTCACTGGTCTACCTCAGCATTCATACGCCAAAGAGTCGTTATGTTCAGCGTGTGAAAAAGGGAAGCAGACCAAAGCAAGCTTTAAATCAAATCAAGTTTATTCAGTGTCATCTCCTCTACAACTACTCCATATGGATTTGTTTGGCCCTGTTAACAAACAATCCATCGCTGGAAAGAAATATACGCTGGTCATAGTTGATGAATTCTCTCGCTTCACTTGGGTAATGTTTCTCCGTTCTAGGAGTGACACCCCTGAAGAACTCATCAATTTTGTTCGGAAGATGGAAACCCTGAACAATCTGACCGTTCGCTCAATAAGGAGTGATCATGGGACTGAATTCAAAAACAGTTCTTTTGATTCCTTCCTTGAGAGTAAGGGTATTTCTCACAACTTTTCTTCAGTGAGAACACCGGAACAAAATGGAGTCGCTGAAAGAAGAAATAGAACAATTATTGAAGCTGCACGTTCAATGCTCAGCGATTCTCACCTGCCTACTCAGTTTTGGGCAGAAGCCGTCAACACTGCTTGTTTTACGCAAAACAGGTCGCTGATAGTTAAAAGATTCAAAAAGACAGCCTATGAACTCTTTCATGGGAGAAAGCCTTCAATCAGCTTTCTTCACATCTTTGGATGTCAGTGTTTTATACTGAATAACAGAGATGCTCTTGGAAAGTTTGATCCTAAGTCTGATGATGGAATCTTTCTTGGATACTCCTCAGTTTCCAAAGCCTTCAGAGTCTTCAATCGTAGAAGACAAACTGTTGAAGAAACTATTCACGTCACGTTTGACGAATCCCGTTCAGCGAACTCTAAACCGTCCGTTGATACTGAAGAACTGAATCAATGGATGTTTTCTCATCTTGGTGATTCAGAAGATATTCCCACTAATGCTCATCCAGTAGAAGATGATAGTCCTATCATTCCAAATATGCAGAACAGTGAAGCTGAAACTTCTTGGGTCTCAGCTGTTCCTATAAACACTATACCTAACGCTGAACCAAATGTCTCAGACATTCCATCTACTTCTCAGCAATCAGTGAATATAATGACAACTGCATCCATTCTACTCTTAGTTGATACTCCAGAAGTAGCTGAAGCCTCATCTTCAGCTCCTCCAGTTCAAGATGAGTCAGCGACTTATGCTCCGGCTCAGCGATGGACCGTAAATCACCCAATTGATCAAATTCTTGGTGATCCAAACGCTGGTGTTCAGACTCGACGAAGTGCAGGTAATATTTGTTTATTTGTTAACTTTATTTCTCTAACTGAACCAAAGAAAATAGATGATGCCCTCAAAGATCCAAACTGGGTCAGCGCCATGCAAGAAGAGCTGACTGAATTCGAAAGAAACAAAGTTTGGAAACTTGTTCGAAGACCAACTGACAAAACTGTGATAGGCACTAAATGGGTCTATCAAAACAAGTTGGACGAACATGGTACTGTAACCCGCAACAAAGCTCGTCTTGTTGCTCAGGGATACAGACAAGAGGAAGGTATAGATTATGACGAAACATTTGCTCCTGTAGCAAGACTTGAATCTATTCGTCTATTCTTAGCATATGTTGTACACAAAAACTTCAAAGTACATCAGATGGATGTTAAGTCAGCGTTTCTGAATGGAAAGCTGAATGAAGAAGTGTATGTGGAACAACCTCCAGGATTCTGAGATTATAAGCGTCCAGGTTATGTTTATAAATTGGATAAGGCACTTTATGGTTTGAAGCAAGCTCCTCGTGCATGGTATGACACTCTTTCTACTTATCTCCATATTGAAAAATTTGAGCGAGGTAAGATTGACAAAACTCTATTTTTTAGAAAAGTGAAAGGTCATATCATTTTAGTTCAAATATATGTTGATGACATTATATTTGGTTCTACTAACCCTGAGCTTTGTACTCGTTTCGCTGATAGAATGAAAGATGAGTATAAAATGAGCATGATGGGTGAACTAACATATTTCCTTGGTCTTCAGATTAAGCAAACTGAAAAAGGAACTTTTATAAATCAGGGAAAATATGTTAAAGATATGCTGAAGAAATTCGACTTAACTGAAAGTTCAGCTATGAAAACCCCTATGGCACCACCGCTGACACTTGATAAGGACACTAAGGGTGTTCCTGTCAATGTCACGCTGTACCGTGGGATGATCGGCTCACTATTGTATCTTACAGCTAGCCGACCCGATATTATGTTTGTAACATGCTTGTGTGCACGATATCAAGCTGAACCTAAGATATCTCATATGAATATTGTAAAGCGAATCTTTCGATATCTTAAGGGTACAGCGAATCTAGGTCTATGGTATCCCAAAGATTCAGGATTCGTTCTAACCGCCTATTCAGATAGTGATTTTGCAGGTTGCAAAATGGATAGGAAAAGCACCACAGGAGGATGTCAGCTCCTGGGTGGAAAGCTGGTAAGTTGGACAAGTAAAAAGCAAAATTCAGTGTCCACTTCCACATCTGAAGCTGAATATGTAGCTGCTGGAAGCTGTTGTTCTCAAGTCTTGTGGATGAGAAATCATCTACGAGACTATGATCTTCAGCTCTCCAAAATTCCAATCTATTGCGACAGCACAAGTGCCATCGCTATAGCAAACAATCCAGTACTACATTCAAAGACCGGCTCTTCTGATCAAGCCGCTCAACCTCAGCAAGCTATGGGATACGCTCTGCTGAAAGGTCTACACATTGACTGGGCATCTCTCATCTATGATGACTTGCTGCAAAGAGTAGACTCTGCCGCTGACAGGCCTGCTTGGGTTCCCTACCCCCGATTCATCAGCGCTATCTTTCAATATGGCCTGAAGGACAGCTACCCGCAAGAGGGCGATCTAAAACTCTCTCAGATTGGCCCTAAGGTACTCGACTTCAAACCTGTTGAAAATGAGGTACGTTTTTCTACCCTCTTAACTCTTCTCAACCCTTCTTCTACTTCTGTGGCTCCTTCAGTGACAATACCCATCGCTGATTCCCTGGCCACAAAATCCTCTCTTTCTAAGAAAAGGAAACATTCATATACCCCACTTGATTCTAAAAGGATCAAGAAAATAAAGGAGCAACCCCAGCAATCTCATGCTGAAGACTCCTCAGCTCTTTCTGCAGAGCTGGAGGAACGTTCAGTGGTACGCTCTGCCACACCTGAACAAGCCATCCCTTTTATCCAAACTTCAGCGTCTCTAAACGCTGAGGTTACAAACTTGGAACCGACCCAACCTCCTTCAGTCTCTCAAAAGACTGATGAAGTGATTGTCAGCGAATCCAACGCTGAACTCATAACCCAACCCCCACTCTTATCCTTCGCTCCTCCCTCCATTCATTTGGTCTCTACTCCAGATCTAACTGGAGCTGCCATCATTTCCTCGGAACATAAAGCTGATTCTCCAGGAATGATGAAGACAAGACCTGCAGAAAAATCCATGGGCACTTTTGAAGATGACATGGAACTTTACTCAGGAACCCGTGATTTCGATGAATTCACCAATCCTCCTGCAGGTAAACAACAACCCATAAACACTGTGACTAAACCCCAAACTTCTGAGCTTTCCTCTGTTCACAAGTTTTTATATGTTACAGGTCCTAATTTGGGAGATATCAACGCCTCTCTGAAGTCCGTGGAGACAAAGCTGACAGGTCTCACCACTACTCTCTCCAATAACTCTACAGCTGTAACAAACGCTGGAGAGAATCTGAACAAACTGACAACGGTGGTGGAGAAGAAGGCTTCCACAGATGACATGAAGCAACTTGATAAGACTCTCAGCGACTTCGCCAAGGTGCTCGCTGATATCTACACAGACTACACCTCTCTCAAAAATTCAGTTTCATCCATGTCCAGCGAGGTAACAACGCTGAAGACATCGATTGGAACACTAGAGGGAGATATGTCTGCTGTGAAGACAAATGTCAACACTCTGACGACTGACTTAAGCTCTGTAAAGACTGACGTTGGTTCGATGAAGACTATGATCGAACAGCTGCTGCACAAGGCGAATACTCCTGCTCCTGCCCCTGTCCCTGAATCTGAACACTTTACCGCGGCAGATCGCATTGAGCTCGGGAAGATCAATCCTGCTATTTCTGGCCTTGAAGACAGATTAGCAAAGATTGAAGTTTGTGTAGGTCTCTCTGGCCAAAAAGACAGAGAACCTACCAACGCTGCTGAATCTAGCCATTCCTCCCCCAATCATCATGAAAAAGAGGGGGAGAAGAGCGCTGAAGATCTCGCCAAGAGCGCTGACCTTTCCCATGATGAATCTATCAGGGGAGAGAAGACGAATACTGAATAAACCACCGCTGGACCTCAGGGAGATGAAAACCCTGAGGAAACCGAGAAGCTCGCCTCTGTATCTGAGGGGGAGCAACTCGAAGAAGAAGCTGAGAAAACTGAATCTGAAGCAGAAGATGATGAAGCCGTCGACATCCCTGATGATGAACCATCTTCTTCTCCAAAGAATGATGATGATGATGACGAAGATGACGATGACTTCTTTATCGTCAAACCTGCTCAAAAGATCAAAGCTCTTAAGGGAATCTCGATAAATGAACCTTCAGGGGAGCGGACAAAGACAAAGCCCTCAGCCTCTGGAGCTGAGAAAGGCAAAGGCAAAAGCGTCGCTGAAGATGACAATCTGATGATCTTGCTTGAAAAGCCGATTTGTCAGGTATGCTAAACATCTCACTCCATCCCTCCTCTATCATACCTATCAGTTCTACTACCTAAGCCTATACACTTGAACCAATTCTCTCTATCTGATTCTACCCAAGTTCTTACTCGTAAGATTGCTTGGTTTCAGCTAGTCCTCTCCCCTGTTTGAGGATATCGCTGAAGGCTCCACAACTGCGACTTCACCAAAAATACCAGCTGCTGCTGAAGAAATAATCCCAGTCTTAGATTTAATCTCTGAGACTGATGAACCAGAAGAACAGCTACTCTCGCAAAGAGGCAGACCTTCCTTAGCTCCTCAAAAGCTAAGTGAAGAGGATCAGAAAAGAAGAGAGGAGATAATAAAGCGATTCGAGGATCAGCGAATCATTCTGAGGCGTGATCAACTTCCTTTAGTTCCTCCAAAGTTCAGAATTTCCAAAAAGGAATACAAGAAACAATCTCAGAGTTGAACGTCTAATAGCTGAAAGAAAATAAGCTGAAGAAAAAGACAGAGAATACGCCATCCAGCTTTCTAAACGTTTAATAAAAGACCCCAAGCTGAAAAGAGTTCCCATTGATGTTCAACGTCAGCTCTGGGAAAACGCCAAGAAGATAACTGAAGAAAAGAGAACTATGTCTCACTCAACTTTAGCCTGGTGCAAAGAAAAGGTCAACTACAGAGACTCTCCTACCAAAATCAACAAGGTATTCATCTCTGGAAGAACAACCCTTGTTTCAATCGCTGAAATTGAGATATTCAGAGAAGATAAGAAGTCCGAAAAATTCTATTCTGAAGCCATAACGAAGTACGGTCTCTCTGAATGGTTGGAGATCAGGTTAGCCATCCAGAAGTCCAAGTCGAAATACAAGGAACATGTTGAAAAGCTGATCAACAAACAAATCGACATAGTCTACTCTTGTGTGGATATTCCTCCTCCTCCTCCTCTCGAAAGTCAGAAAAGAAAGGCCTCAGCAAAGAAGAAGAAGAAATCTATATCTTCAACTGATGGCCCTATCATTCGAAATGAAACGGGTATTGGTTTTTAACGTGCTGAAGTCCTTGGTCCTGATCCTGATCTTTCCATTCTTGACACATCTCTTCCTCCTGGTGAGACTTTCATCCCTGGCAAAGTCATAAGCGAACCCTACGGGATATTTTTTTCATGACTACGATGGTGGAAAGCGTTTTTAACGGATCGATGAGCTTCCAATCACTCCAATCGAACAGCTCAGAGATCTCATCTACTGGTGTGACTTCAGAAATGACCCTCAGGCACAACATCTAAAACCCTTGATTTTTGAAGAAGCGCTGATCAAAAGAAAACAAGGTGTAACCGTTCCTGACTGATGATTCCCACCACATCAATGACCCTTGATGAACTTCTCATTAAGGAAGAACCTTTGTAAGCTGATAGGATCGCCTCTTTCATCTATTTTATCAGTTATCCTTTTGTACTTGTAATTTATTTCGCTTGTACTTGTAATCTTTTCATTTCTCTTTGTATCCTGATTCAAAGTTTTAAAGAAAGATTTCAGCGAATGTACTTTACTCCATAAATACTGAAAAGATCCCAGAAAATAGTAAAGGGACAAATATTTTATGAGTTCTTTTTATCCTTATGTTTTCATTTAATAGCAATTTTCTTTGTTGCTATGTCATAATCAAATAGGGGGAGATTGTTGATCCAAACCCTCAGTGATTTGATAATGACCCTCTCTTATATACTTAGTAAAAATTGCAAGTAAACAATATGTATCAGAGTTTCACTATCGCTGATAAGTACTAAGATCTTACAGTACCGCTGATAGGAACTCTCGCTCTTTTAAATTAAACATTCAGCGAACACTGTTCATCATTAATGCTCTGAGTCTGTTCAGACATTATGATGATCGCTGATAAGTTAGTTGTTTACTTATGATCCCTGAAGACAAGTTTCACGTCAATAAAGGTTCTACGCTGAAGTCGAAGATCAAGCTCAAGAACCAGCGACAAGTCTCCTAATGAACTGATGCGGATCAGCAAAGACTCAGATTTGTCCACTCAACGTGAAGTATCAAGTACAAGACTTCAGCTATCACTGAACTCTATCATTCGCTGATATGAAATGATAGATCGCTGAATCAACGAAAGCTGATAATGAAGTCCTCCGTACAAAGTACTTTTGTCTTAACCTCCCTTGCACGACTCCGTACGAAATGTCAGAAAAGAACCTCCGACTGTCTGAAATCGTACAACCACTCTAATACTATACTGTTCCTCCATACGGCTACTAAGGTTGTCAACCAAGGTCAATGACATGCAACCAACCAGCTGATGACACGTGCAAAGTGTATACTGACTTGCATTAAATGCATGCAGTATATAAAGAGATGAACCCACTTCATTTGAAGTAACTTGCTAACTCTGGACAAGTTCAATCTCTTATCTCAAGATAGGTTATTATTAGTAATTTCCTTATCTTTCTTAGTGCAAGAAACCTTAGTGTTCCAACTTGTTTAGATTTAGGTTTATCCTTAATCTTGTTTCCGCAACAAGCTGTAAATTGTTAATGATTTATCAATAAACAATTTAGAAAAGTAAAATCTGTGTGTTTGTATTCAACCCCCCCCCCCCCCCCCCCCCCTTCTACAAACTTGTATAGGCCTTCGGGACCAACAACCTCAGAGCTGAACGTCTAATCGCTGAAAGAAGGGAAGTTGAAGAAAAAGACAGAGAACTCGCCATCCAGCTTTCTCAACAATCGGTGAAAGACCCCAAGCTGAAAAGAATTCCAATCGAAGTTCAACGTCAGCTACGAGAAGACGCCAAGAAGATCGTTGAAGAAAAGAGAACTGTATCTCAATCTACTTTAATCTGGTGCAAAGAAAAGGTACACTTCAGATATCGAACTGCCAGAATCAACAAGGTACTTATCACTGGAAGATCAACCCTCAAAGTTTCAATCGCTGAAATCGAGATATTCAGAGAGAATGGACAGTACGAAAAATTCTATGCTGAAGCCATCACAAAGTACGGTCTCTCTGAATGGTTGGAGATCAGATTAGCCATCCAGAAGTCTCAATCTAAGTACAAGGATCATTTCGAAAACCTGATAAATAAACAGATCGACTTAGTATCTTCTTGTGTGGATATTCCTCCTCCCCCTCCTCTCGCAAATCAGAAAAGAAGGGCCTCTGCAAAGAAAATGTCTAAATCTTCAGACTCAGGTCCTCATATACAGAACGAAACAGGTATTGGTTTTTCTCTTGAGGAAGTCCTTGTTCCAGAACCTGACCTTTCTGCACTTGACACATCTCTTCCTCCTGATGAGACTTTCATCCCTGGGAAAGTCTTAAGCAAACCCTATGGGATATTCTTTATCGACTATGGTGGACGAAAGCGTTTTCAACGTATCTCTGAACTTCCCATCACTCCCATCGAATAGCTGAAAGATCTCATCTACTGGTGTGAATTCAAACGCGACATTCAGGCACGGCATCTTAAACCCTTGATTTTTTAAGAAGCTCTGAACAAAAGTAATCAAGGAGTAAATGTCCCTGACTGGATGATTCCCACATCAAAGACCCTTGATGAACTTCTCATTAAGTAAGAACCTTTATAAACTGATAGGATCTCCTCATTCTTCTATTGTATCAGTTATTCTTTTGTACTTGTAATTTATTTCGCTTGTACTTGTAATCTTTCCACTTCCTTTTGTAATCTGATTCGAAGTTTAAAGAAAGATTTCAGCGAAAGTACTTTACTCCATCAGTACAGAAAAGATCCCAGAAAACAGTAAAAGGGACAAATATTTTATGAGTTCTTTTTATCCTTATGTTTTCATTATATAGCAATTTTCTCCGTTGCTATGTCATAATCAAATAGGGGGAGATTGTTGATCCAAACCCTCAGTGACTTGATAATGACCCTCTCTTATATACTTAGTGAAAATTGTAAGTAAACAATATGTATCAGAGTTTCACTATCGCTGATAAGTACTAAGATCTTACAGTACCGCTGATAGAAACTCTCGCTCTTTAGATTAAACATTCAGCGAACACTGTTCACCGTAATGCTCTGAGTCTATCCCGTCCTTATGGTGATCGCTGATAAGTTAGTTGTTTACTTATGATCTCTGAAGACAAATTTCACGTCAACATAGGTTCTACGCTGAAGTCGAAGATCAAGCTCAAGAACCAGCGACAAGTTTCCTAATGAACTGATGCGGATCAGCGAAGATTCAGATTTGTCCACTCAACGTGAAGTATCAAGTACAAGACTTCAGCTATCGCTGAACTTTATCATTCGCCGATAAACAATGTAAAGCGCTGAATCAACGAAAAGCTGATCATGAAGTCCTCCGTACAAAGTACTTTTGTCTTAACCACCCTTGCACGACTCCGTACGATATGTCAAAAAAGAACCTCGTTATTGTCTGAAATCGTACAACCACTCTGATACTACACTGTTCAAACATGCGGCTACTAAGGTTGTCTACAAAGGTCAATGACATACAACCAATGAGCTGATGCCACGTGTAAAGTGTAAACTGCCATGCATTAAATGCATGCAGTATATAAGAAGGAATCCAGCTTCATTTTTGAAGTACTTGCTAACTCTGGACAAGTCATCTTTCTTATCTTGAGATAGGTTATTATTAGTAATTTCCTTCTCTTTCTTAGTGCAAGAAACTTAGTATTCCAACTTGTTTAGATTTAGGTTTATCCTTAATCTTGTTCCGCAACAAGCTGTAAATTGTTAATGATTTATCAATAAACAATTTAGAAAAGTAAAATCTATGTGTTTGTATTCAACCCCCCCCCCCCTTCTACAAACTTGTATAGCCCTTCGGGACCAACAGCGCTTCAACACAGAAGCAGAGGTTGAAACACTGCTCGGCCTCTGTGATGACTTATGCGCAAAGATGATTGTTGCATGGGCTGTTCCACCAAAGAAACCTGAAACTTCATATAGAGCAGAGGGTACGACAGATAAAGGTCAGGATGACTCTGATGATGACCATCATGGTCCATCAGATCATCCTGAGGGGGAGAATCAAGGGGAGAAACAAAGGGACCCAGCTGCAAGTTGAGGTCTACCCGCTCCACCGGTATCCGCAGAACAAATATCCTCTGCACCCCCACCTCAAACCCAACAAAGAACACAACAGTCCACAGAGGCAACAACCACCTCTGTGGAAATGGTCTCTAAAGAAACCCCTGCTAAAACCTAAACACCTGAAACCCAAAGCAGAAACAAAACCACAGAGACAACAACCATCTCTGTGGAAACCATTCCAGAAGAAACTCAAATACCAGAAACAACCCAAGTTCAACAACAGAAGACCACAGAGGCAATACCAACCTCTGTGGAATTTCCTTCTGTATTCGGAGAAGATGTCCAAACTCAATAAAGCTTCCAACTTCTGACATCTTCTGAAGAAGAACTACCTTCTCCAACACCTAAAACCAACCCAAGAACCAAAACCATTGCTCACAAAAGAAAATATATGAGCTAAACACCAGAAACCTCTCCAACAGAACCCAAATCACCATCCAAGCCCTCTGAGACTCAAGCGTCAAAACCAACAGAGGCAACCCCATATCTACAAGCATATCAAACGAAGGCAAAATACAAGGGCAAAAGGATTATGACAGAAGAACCACAGAAGAAAAAGCCCAAGCATCAACCTTCAACAGAAAAACTAATGAAGAGCTCTTTCGATGCGTATAAAACACCAAAGCCTGAAGAAGAAGACTGGGCTTTTGGTGTTGCTCCTCTGTCAAACAAACCTGTTCTGGATCTAAAGGGTAAACCAACAGAGGATCGAGTGGTAGAAGTCAAGAACCAATTAGATGCTCTGTGCAGAACCTTACCTCAACCACCACCACCACAAATGGAAGAGGTGGTGTATAGGTACATATATAGCAGAATGGGCATAATGGATCAATCCGAACCAACCATTCAATACCCTGATTTCCGTGCTGACCTCGAAAACCACTTCACCAGAACAAAACCCAAGCCCAAATACGAAGTCTTCTCAACATCCAAGATCGTCAAAGTCCTATATTGTAAGTTCTCTAGAACTAGAACTTGGCCTAAACTCTCTTACAACATCTAAAAGGCCAAAAGAGAGGACAGATCAGAGAACCAATTTGCAGATGCAGATCTTAGGAATCTCAATCCTTATGATCTACCTGATCTTCTGGAATGGACGAAAGAGAACTTCACAACCGACGAAGTTCGCAGAGCCTACAGAGTGATCAGAAAGGCCATACGCGAGAAGCTTCTGCTATACAGCATGGTAGATTTCCAATTGGCTCGAGATCTTGGAGTAAAAAGCTTAAACGTTCAACCACCAGAAGACTATTGCCCTCCCTCTGCTACACCAAACTCAGTCATCACAAATCCAACGGTCGGGTTAGTATTTCTAGATCTTTCTAGTAAATCAAAGTTGTTCGTAGAGATGGACTGTCAGAAGTACGAAACAAGTACTTTGACAGAGTTTAGAGTGATCCTAGTGGAGCACAGAGGAACAGAGCTCATGGATCAAAGTCTTGCCGACAGACTGATAGAGGTTATCGATGCAACAATCAACTTCCGAACTCTCTACATCAGCTTCTATCACGAGCTCATACAAGAAGGACTCCACCGCAGAAGTTTCAATGACTTCAAGGATGCCAATGTCTGAGTCAGTCAAACAAATCCTCTGTAATTTTTTATTTTCAATACAATCAAATGTAAATGCCTCTGGCATAATCTAATGTGAAAAGAAAAATGTTCTTGTACTTAGAAAATCCTTGCACTTTCAAATTTTTAATTTTCACTACTTAGGGGGAGATTGTTAGCTTCAATCTTTCTGTTTGTGAAAGTAGTGAAAATAGTCTAAGTACAAGTAACCTACAGAGGCTCTGCAGAAGAACCCAAGAATACCGAAGGCAAGAATCAGCAGAAGATTGCTCACAGAGGACCGAGCCGCAGAACCTCTGTCACCCTTGACAGAGCCTCTGTGGTTTATACTGAAGACTTAGAAGATTTACAAATATCTTTCTACTATTCCAGGATCCGTTCATCCACTTGTTCCAGGCATGCCCTGACATCAACTACACGTGTCAAACTCTAATACGGATCTGTCAGAATTGGAACATGCGCATTAAATGAACATCGTACCAAGCTACTGTTCACCCAATCCTGTCTACTATAGATCAGTCCTTCTTGTCTAAAGTATGTCCCCTTTAGAAATAGTATAAATAGATGACTCATGTTGAGTTCTTCTATTAAGCTTAATACCACGAAAATACACATATATCATTAAGCTTTGCTCTTCTCACACACACCATTAACTGCAGATTTCTTGTTAATCCTTTGAAGTTCTTGGTGTTCTTAATATATATCAAATACAGTAATCTTGGAGATATTCATCTGTTCTTACATACTGTTTATTTGATATTGTGTGTTCTTCTACCTTACATTATCTTTCAGTTCTTAAATACGCTTCTGCACCATACAATCTGAACTAACTGAAAGTTAAGATCATTGTTTAAGCAAAAACAGGAACCAACATTTTCCTCTAACTCTTTGACTTTCTTTGTTAATTCAGAAATCTGAGAATAAAAGAATATCTTTTCCTTTTCATGTTGTTCTTGTTGATCCTTGAGAGTTTTGAATTCAACAAATTTCTTTTCTTTCTCAAGACCATTAACAAGAATAATTTGATTTAAGACTTCATTTTGTTTCTTTTGTTTTTCCAGATTGACTCTTAAACTTTGAACTCCTAGTATCATGACATCTAATTCACGTAATAAAATAGCCTTTTCATTTTCTGATTCAGCTAATTTATTTGGTGTATCAGTTAATTCACTACGTAAAGTAGCTAATTCATGATCATCCGAGGAAGGTATGGGAAAGGAATTTACCTGAGCGACAGTATCCGATGTATCCTCATCATCTGAATTAAATTCAGCCTGGCACATGTTTGCTTGTTCCTCATTTTCCTCCTCATTATCAGTCTGATCTAGCCAATATTCTTCTTCAACGAGTAGAGCTTTTCCTGCTTCTTTTTGCTTGGCTAGCAACATTTTGTTTTTGTAGTAGTCAGAATTTCTAACTACTTTCTTTCTGCAATCTTTGGCGTAGTGACCAGGCTTGCCACAACTGTAACACTTCGGTATCTCACCAGGTTTCTTATCCTCAAATCCCTACTTACCATCAACCTTCTCAGTCTTCTTCTCAACATTCTCAAACCTTTTCTCTTCAAACGGTTTCCTCTCACAACTGTTGTTTTCAAACTTTTTTGAACCAGACGTATACCTAAGATTGTTTGATGACGGTGTTTTGTAAAACTTGTTTTGAAAGTGCCTAGTGAGTAGAAGCATGGCTTGCTCTAACTCAGATCCATCATCAGCAGTGTTTCCTTTATAACCTATTTCAAACATGCCAAAATCTTCAGTCAAATTACTGCTAGTGTGCATATCAGCTTTAAGTTCCACTGGTTCCGGAACAGTCTCCTTCTTCTTCTTCTTCCTCCTATTCCTTTTCTCCTTCTTTTATTCCAATTCCTCTTCATCGTGCTGAATTGTCTCAAATAACTCATGCAACGACATTGAAGAAAGTCTAGGATTCTGTTTCATCCGTATTGACACATCTTTCCATTCTCGCTGTAAAATACTTAGAAACTTCACATTTATCTCAATCAAATCTTTGTTTATCTTGTTTTTACTGAGCTCGTTCAGTAATATGATGAATCTGTTATAGGTTTGATAAAGATTCTCATCATCTTTCGCCCTAAATTCTTCATATCGATTAATGCACAAGGTTGTTTTCATCTGATTACCAATTTGAGACCCTTGTAGCATTTTCTCCAACTGAAGCCACATCTTTTGTGTAGTATCTTTGTAACTATCAATCTTATTGAACACTTCATTTGCAATTCCCATGATCAAGAATGATCTTGCTTTCTTATCATCCTTATATCGAGCCTTTTCTTCAGCCGTGTATTCAGTTAAAGGTTTCACTTTTTTAGTTCTTACTTGTGTACTAGGAGCAAGAAAAGAATCAGTTATAGGTTTCATAGGTCCATTCTTTAATGAATCTAGTAAATTAGCTCCGTTTTGTTGACTTTCCAAGAAATCCTCAAACCTTTCTTTCCATTGCTCATATTCACTCTCGATCAAAATAGGAGGACGTGATTCGGTTCCCAAAGACATCATTATATCGTTTTTCATCATTTTGTCAAGTTTACTTGTATGATCTTTAAACAGATAAGAAAACAGTGAGCAGTACCAAGTTATCGCTCAAAACTAAGCAATGAACAGTACTTAATCGCACGACCCGTGTGCGATGAGGAATGAACAATAGTTATCGGACAATATTTGTACGAGAAGAAAATGTTATCGGACACTATATGTGTGATCAGGAATGTTATCGGACAGTATCTGTGTGATTAGGGATGGTTCTTGGTCAATGAAGACAGTGAACAGTAAGTTCTCGGACAACACTCGTACGATCAGATTTCGTGAACTGTAGTTCTCAGACGAAAGCTATACGATCAGGATGAGTTCTCGGACAACACTTGTACGATCAGGCCTATTGAACAGTAGTTATCGGACAACACTTGTACGATCAAAATGAGTTCTCGGACAAGTTCTGTACGATAACTATGAATCTCAGTATCGTCCGACTAGTTTGAATATTTGAAGATCTTTTTCGTACGACACTTTGAATATCGAACGACAAAAAACTTCAAGTCCAAGAAATATCTCAAAACAATACCAATTGTTACCAAACTTTGCAGATATCTTCGCGATGATTGTCTGAACACTTCTTATTCAGATCATACTACCAAAAATACACAGAATCAACGACTTTCAATCCAAAACAGCAAGTTCCTCAAAAAGCCTAAAAATCCATCAAAAATCACTAAAACAGGTTCTTTCAATCCGACTCTTGCACAAACTAATCCACTTATCTATATCGAACACTTCTGTATCACAAATCACACTCAAATCATCCTAAATCTTCCAGATTGATCTTAAGTCCGAAAATACAAAAAGTACCCAAAAATTCCTCAATTTTCACTCAAATTGCTTGAATTTGCTTGCTCTGATACCACTTGTGATCCCAGAAACAAGTAAACAAACAAGTAATCAAGCAACACTTATGTCATCTCTCATTGATCTTCATGAAGTAATTACAAAATGTAGAGACAAAAATACAAAGTGCCTTGATGTTCTAAATCCCAAAGTTATGAAATCTAACACTAATCTAAGCTATTTATACTTAGACTAGAATTTACATTTTAGGCCCTTCTACTTGGATACAATTAACAATTTCAGCACTAACATAAGTACTTGGAAATACGAGTATCGAACCAAGGGAACTAGGAACTGAGTATCACAATTACTATATTCACTATTAACTGAACGACTCAAAAGATGAGTTGTTGGAATTGAATTAGTTAACTACCAGCAACAAATCAAGAACGAGACAGTAAACAACTTAGGAAACTTTGGATGGAGAAAACAGTTGAGGGTTGGAAATCCCAAGGTTTTCACGTATAAACACTTGACTCAAAATAATTACCAGTTATTCTCTTTAATGAATACCCATTCTCTTAAATCTCCGTTGTTCTTTGTCAAGCAACCACGGATTTTATTTTGAAATACAAGTTTTATCTCTCGATCTCAACCTATGGAATTCAAAACACATTAAAATTAAGATTTCAATGTGGCTAAGGCTTACTTGGTATATCTCTATCCATATTCTCACCTTAGGCATGTAATTCTAGTTCTAGTTAGCAATTAACTCTCTCGAGCTTAATTGATAACAAACAAATCAGATGAAAGTTGGCCAGACTCACAAAAGCATTAAAACCCAAATCACATACTTCATTAATTAGGAAAAACTGATAAAAATCCTAAATCACATGTTCATATGCTTAAACCATATTCAAACCAACCCCCAACATCTAAAGATTAGTTCATGTTGGGGGTATCAATAATCAAAGCAAAAGATGAATCCATAGTTCTAAGAAAAAGTTCTCTCAAAAGTTCTAGGATCATAAAACTCCCTTGATTGTGTTGTACCAACGAAGATTTGCACGAAATCGGTGTTGAAATTGCTTCCCATGACGTTTCCTTGCTTCAATTCGGTCTTTCTCCCTTGCCAAAATCGCCCCAAAAGTCTCCTTGGTCGTCCTCTTGAAGTTAGAAGTCGATAGAATGAATGATCAGCCCAAACCCTAGAATTTTAGTCTTTAAAAACGTGCAGCATCGTGAAGTGAGTTTGAAGTTAGTTGCAGTTCAGTGAACTAACTTCAAACTAGCACTGGTTCATCTCTCAGGTGAGTTGGTCAAGAACTTCAGCTCAGCAACTAACTTCAAAGTCACCGCCGCCACTGTTTTGAACACAAAACTTTTACATCAAAATTTGACACAACTTCTCAATAAACAACTTTTTAAACTTGGATTCTTGATGATTCTCGTGATCGATCTTTTTCTCGGAAAAACTTACTTTCCACACTTTCTTGGCTTTCTCAGGGCACATAGTAATCCCTAAAAAACTTGATTTAAACTATAAAAATACCACTTTATTTACTTGGAAATAAGCAATATAACCTGAAAAGTGATATGAAAATAACACCAAAAATTGGTGTTCAACAACCCCAAACCAAGCGTTGCTTGTCCCCAAACAAATTAGCGTCAAAAAGAATAAATTAGCTTAAAACCAAGCTTCAACTTCACAAAGGACCAACGATATACTTATCGGAGAATTCAATTGGTTGTCAACCAATTAAAAAAAATAGGACCGAGACATCCGGGGTTCAGTCTTCACCAAAGGTAAAAGAGTCATAAACTTTGAAATTTGAACTGACAACAGTGACACCATACCTAATCGTAACCAGGTCATCACACTTTTGGGTAGGATTTCGCCTCGACCCTACCTCACGGGGTACTCTCTTTACACTCGAACCTAGGTTGTCACACATGTTGTCATGCGTTTGGAAGTTATGTACAATAATTCACGAGATAATAGCATCAACAACTAACCAAGAAAGACGCACAAATGTACAAAGAAGTGATCTCACAAGGAATCAAATAACAAGACTAGGACTATTGGTGAAACTTTGTCTATCTTTTTACACTTTCCAAAGAATCATCCCGGTTTTTGTAAGGGTTGTAATGGGGCTAGGCTTGTCGCTAAGAAACGAAGGGTAAAATGGATCAAAATCCAAAATGTGTCAGTATACGAACGGCCTTCTTTCGTCCCCTTTCTTTCCTGCGCTTTTGGTTGTATTTCCACCCACATCCCCTTGGTTGAATTTGTCAATCTTGCTGCTTTTCCTTTTTTTTTTCTGCAGCTATTAGACCATTTGGTCATGTTTTTCTTTCAACTACGCTAAATTTTTTTATTGGACCATTTGGTCATGTTTCTCTTTCTCCCATCCCACTTTCAGTGTTTCTTTTCTTTCTCCACCCCTTGCCGTTTTTTCCTACCGGTCGTTCATAAAAGACACATTTTCGGATAAGGGCAGACTATAAATTAGGCTGGGGTTTGATAAGTGGGTTCAGAATCGAAAAAAATTTACTGTATGGCTGCAAAAAGGCTTAGATGCAAACATTAGAAGGATACGCAAACTAAATTCATTTCTTACTTAACACATTGCCTGGAATCATCTCTTGAGGTCCATATATTAGATAAGACAAGGGTTTCACTCAATATACCTATGGACGTCTTTGCTACTTGATGCAATATTATAGTGAGATCCTGCTATAATCACGACAAAGGAATCAGACTATGTGTATAAGAGTTAAGTGTAAAATTCCCTCATCGAAAGAAATTGGACGGTATTAGGTTCAAAGTCTCTCGGGTGGTCTCCACTAATATCCCCTAATCATGCAATTTCCTGATCACTCTTAGGCCTAGCCGTTGTATACGCTTGTGAGAAATTTCGGTCTTATTTGGTCGGTGCCAAGGTAATCGTGTATACCGATCACTCTGCCTTGAAGTATTTGATGACCAAAAAAGATGCAAAGCCCAGACTCATTTGATGGGTTCTTTTACTCCAAGAGTTTGATCTGGAGATTCGAGGCAAGAAGGGGTCCGAGAAACAGTGGCGGATCACCTTTCGAGACTTGAGGGGTGTGACGACCAAAGCAAAGACAAGACAGTTATCAATGACTCATTCCTGGATGAACAACTCTTGAAGGTCAGCCACTCAGAACCATGGTATGCTGATCTAGTAAACTATTTGGTGGGAGGAGTAGTGCCTTATCAAATGAACTCCCATCAAAAGAAAAAAATCTTCTCCGAGGCCAAAGGGTATTATTGGGATGAACCTTACCTTTACAAGCTGTGCGCCGACGGCATGATCCGAAGATGTGTACCAGACGAAGAGAAGACCAACATTCTAACTCATTGCCATACATTAGAATGTGGGGGCCATTTTAGCACCGATAGAACAGTTGCGAAGGTCTTGCAATCGGGATTCTTTTGACCCTCAATGTTCAAAGAGACTAGAGACTTCATTTCTAAGTGTGATCGTTGTCAATGAATGGGAAACGTATCGAAGATAGATGAAATGCCCATGAGAATCTTCATAGAAGTGGAACTATTTGACGTGTGGGGGATTGACTTCATGGGACCATTCCCGAACTCACACCGCAACGAGTATATACTAGTAGCGGTGGACTACGTATCCAAGTGGGTGGAGGCGATCGCAACCCCTACGAACGATTCCAAAGTAGTAATCAACTTCCTACGGAAGAACGTCTTCTCAAGGTTTGGAGTTCCAAAAGCGTTGATAAGCGATGGTGGTAGCCATTTCTGCAACCGGTATTTGGAGGCGGTCCTCAAGAAATACTCGGTGAAACATAAGGTAACTACTCCCTACCACCCTCAAGCCAATGGCTTAGCCGAGGTGTCTAACCGGGAACTTAAACAAATTCTCGGGAAGACCGTGAGTGCATCAAGAAAGGATTGGTCGATCAAGTTAGACGATGCACTTTGGGCCTATCGAACCGCCTTCAAGATACCAATTGGCACCACACCGTATCGGCTTATGTTCGGGATATTGTGCCATCTACCTGTCGAGCTTGAGCATAGAGCTTATTGGGCGATCAAGAAGCTCAACATGGACTTCAAAGCGGCCGGGCAACGCCGATTCTTATAATTGAATGAGTTAAAGGAGATTCGACAAGACGCTTTCGAGAATGATGCGATTTATAAAGAGTGCATGAAGAGATTCCATGACAGACACCTTAATCATAAGGTAATAGTTCCAAATACGCAAGTTCTTCTTTTTAACTCTCGTCTTCGCCTCTTTCCAGGTAAGCTGAAGTCCAAATGGTCCGGATCGTTCACCGTAAAGGAGGTTTTTCCATATGGAGTTGTCAAATTGCAAGGAAGAGACGGAGCAACCTTAAAGGTTAATGGTAAATGCGTGAAGCCCTATCATGGAGCATAAACAGTGGTAGCCGACACCACGTTTCTAGAAGAACCGAAGGAATGATCAGACGGAAAGGTCGTGCCACGACCTTAACTACGGCGCTGGGTGGGAGGCAACCCATCGAGGTTTGCGTTTTCATTTTTGTTTTTTTAATTAGCGAGCGCTGTCGCCAGAGGACAGGTTTTGATAAAGTTCACTGCATCATTCAGATGAGTGACCATTTTCCTTGGAGGAAATTCGAGCAAAGCATAGGGATTGTTTTAGTGGAACGTTATCTGGTTCATTGAGAGTTTCATCATTGGGGCCTTGGTAAGTTCAGCTTGTCAGAAGTTGTAGGAGATGCAACGTTGGTATTGTCAGAAGTTGCCATTGCTGTTTAGAACACACAAAGATGAAGAAGATAAAGAAAATTTCTTAAAATGGAAAAGTTTCCAAAATAAGGGTTTTTAGGGTTTTCAGCTTTGAAAAGAAGTACAAAACCAGTGAAAGTTCTTGTTTTCCAGTTTCCTTTTATGGAAAGGATTCTGGAAAAACATATGAAAGTGTCAAGTTTAAGATTTTTGTTAAAAACTTGAAGAACAACCTGTAAACAGATTGTGTCTATTAAAACCATGAAGAAGATGTTTTTAAACTGTAGAAACGTACATTGTTTGATCTTGTAAAAACAAGAATAAGATCAAAAATGTTGTTTAAGATGGATTAAAGAAGAGAAATGTAACTTGTTTCGTGATTGGAGAGGATGATTAACACAAGTTCTTGAAAAATCCGAATTCAACGAAAATATGTGAATTCTTTTTGCCTTAGGAGAGTTCGTATGCGCAAAAGGTAAAAAATATACACTCAAAGGGTTTATATAGTGAGAGTAGAAAGAGAAAAAATTAGAGCGGGAAAAGTTTTTCATGATGGCACGTGACACGTCCCTTGAATCTTATTGGACAAGGAAACAAAATGGGTGAATGTGTCAGACGAAAAGGCGTGCCATGGTTTATCCAAAGGATGACATCACAAACGTCCTTTCATATTTTAAGGTGTCTCTGAGGGTTTTAGAAAATCCCAGGGACATTTTGAAAATAGAGAAGCACTGAATAAAAATATCAGTGAGATATTTAGAGTTTCAAAAGAATCACTGAAAGGAAGAGATATTCAGCGATGTAATTTGTTTTGAAATCTTGCATGCTGAGGCAAACGTCAGTGATTAAGAGAGAGAACATACCTTGATATCAGCGAATCAATTTGTTTAGAGATTAGATGATTAATAGGAGTATACAAGTTCATTTTTTCACCGATCTAATGCTTACCGCTGAAGATTTAACTCTTCTAAGTTCAGCATTCCAAGCTCGCTGATGAGAAAGTTAAATCTTGTCTCATCAAGAGGTTTGATGAAAAGATCAGCTAATTGGATGTCAGTGGGAATAAAATGAAGTTCTATATCACCATTCATCACATGATCTCTGATAAAATGATATTTGATTTCGATGTGTTTGGTCTTTGAGTGTAGCACTGGATTGTTTGCTATGGCGATGGCACTAGTGTTGTCGCAATAGATTGGAATTTTCGATAGCTGAAGGTCATAGTCCAATAGTTGATTTCTAATCGATAAGACCTGAGAACAACAGTGTAGGTTCCCAGATTCACGTTGTATCACAATAATGGTAAGAAAATAGACAGCGAAAGCATATTAAATAAAGCCATTTATGTGAGTGGTTGTGCAAAGATAATGTAACCGTGAGAATTAAATATAGAACAAGAATAATGATAACAAGATCAAGTATAAAACGATGCTCGTATATTGATAATGAATCACACCAAGAACATGTTGAAGTGTGTGTTCGGAAATCTCACAGGGAACAATATCGTACGGAGGTAGTGCTCGGGATTACTTTTGTGTGTGCTTAAACAATTGTGGAAAACTATTCTTACAAAAGCTTACAATCGTTTGTTCCACTACCTCACTATTTATAGCCCTGAGAAAGTGTAGACAGTGTACTATCGTACCCTGGAATGACACGTGGAAAGTGTGTCTCCCTTCTTTAGGGCATACGTGGAAAGTATGGACACGTGTCTAACACTTAGGATTTCTTACGAGACTTAGGCTTCACAGAGATCTTCACTTGAACAGGGCTCATAGACAAGAGCTCTGTTGGTCTTTGGATATGAACAGTTCTTCTGTTGATCTTCTGCCAGAGCTCTGTTGGTTCCACCAGAACTCTGTTGAGTTCTGTTGGTCTTCTTGATGCTTTTCTTCTGAGTCTTCTGATGCATCTCTGTTGGTCTTCTGACTTGATAATATTTTCAATACTTTTACATAACAGATACTTGGGGCTAACAATCTCCCCCTAAGTATTGAAAATAAAAATTTGGAAATACAGAGATGTAAACAAAAGAACAGAGAACATTTTACCTCTTTTGAAACCTTGCACTATTCTTTTAGGATGTTACAATACGAAGTAAAAGAATAGTTACATTTAGGCATAATTATCTCCCCTTAGGATTATGTCGAATCTTCTGATCAGCTCACGGAAGTCCAGCATAAGATCTATCTGTTCGATGCAGAGCCTCAGTTGCTCTTCTGGACACTTCTCTCTTGGGAGATTCTGAATTATGTTCTTGAGATACACCAGCGACTCACTCAAGTACTTGTGGGCTTCAGATATTTTGATGTCCTTCTTGATCTTCTTCTGTTGGCAGATGAAGACTGGAGGATTTTCAACTACTGTTCCAGTCCTGTAGTGGCCATAACCCTCAAGGTTTTCATTTCGTGGTGCAACCGCTAGTTTCTCAACTTCGAACTCTATGCCTAGCTGAAAATCAATCTGAGTTCTGAGATTAACGTGCTCTTTCATGGCGAATCGAACTTCTGGTAGCGCAGTTCTTGCTGGTGTGTATCTTTCGGAGAAGTTCAAGCAATAGGCGTGAAGCATGATCAGATCGTATGGATTCAGAAGCACAAGATCGTTGTCGTTGAAGAATTCATTCCTGCCTTCTGTTGATTCAACAGTGTACTCATGGTATACGACTCTGTCATGTTGGAATTTCTTATGCTTGATGTCCAAGATTCTGCGGATACCGAAGTTTATGTTTATGGCTCTGTTCAGATTTGACTTTGTTTGAATGAACTTCAGCCTTGATTCAGAAATGGTGTTTATTCTGATGGGAATGAGGTACGGGTTGATGGGTTTGGCATTTACAGGAATGATAACCAAAAAATTCCTCTAAGGATGGTTTCTCGGTGTGTTGGTTTGATGTTTCTGGGTTCTGTTCTAGCTGAATTGGGTTCTGGTCTTCATGTGTTTCAGCCATGAGGACATCAACATGTCGTCCGGGCCCTTGTAGAACTTGGGGTTTGACTTGAGATTGGGCTTGGCTTGGTTGTTCTTCAGCAGAGATTGGGATTGATCTCTCTGGTTTAGTTCTTGGAGATGTAGGAGGGGTGTCAAGTTTGATGATCTCTGGTGGTTTTGAGTTGACTCTTCTGGTGTTTTTATGGTTCTGTCTTTAAACATGTAGTCGAATACCACCATAGTCATTTCTGGCATGTCTTCTTCTGTTGTCCCTTTATCTCCTCTTTCTGCCTCTGCCTCTGTCGCCTCTGTCGTTTTGCCTTTCCCTTTTCCCTTTTCCCTCTCTTTCTCAGCCTCTTTCTCTTTCTCTTTTTCCTTCTCCCCCTTTTGTTGACCTGCGGACTAACCCATTTGACTTTCTGATTGAGCTTCCTTATCATCTTCAAAATCATCTTCATCATCAGAGGAATCCTTGTCAGAGAGTCTCTGAACAATGGGTGAGGACCGGGCCACAAACTTTGTCCTCTTGCATGACGGCTCTCCTTCTGGTGCTCCTTCTGTTGGTCTTTTAAGTGTAGCAGTCTGTAAAATAGCATATGTGAAGTTTATGATTGTCGTTTTCATTGCGTCTTCAACATCTGTTGCCGCAATTCTGATTTCATCTACTTGACTCTCAAAGTTTACTTTGTGAGTGTCAAGAGATGTCTGCACGTGTTTCTCTGCCGCCTGGGCTTTCATGATAAATTTAGATGAAATCGTCATCATTCGGCTAAGAACTAATTTGCGGAAGTTGCCCATCTGACCGACTGTCATTGGTAGATCGTTTGGGTTGGGGCTGGAGATGTTGAGTGGAGTAGCAGATGATGTTGTTGCGTCTTTGATGGCTTTCTTAACAGAGTTGTCAATTAACCCTGTCAAGGTTCTGACGTTCGATTCTTATAAGAGGACAGAAGGTATAGGCAGGGTTCTGTTCATGGATTCCTTGTGATTCTCTGCCATTATTCTCTTCAGATCAGCAAGTTCTGTCGAAGTCTTCGTTGTCTCCTCTGTTCTGTCTCTTTTCAGATCTGCTATCTCTGTCGTCAGCTTTGTAATCGCTTTTGTTCTGGCGCGTTCAGCCTCTGCTCTGAGTTTTTCAGCTTCAGCAAATTTATTAGTGATCTGTTGCAGATCTTCTTTAAGAGAGGCATTCTCCTTACGGATCAACTCCACCTTCTGGTCATTGATAAGTTTATACTCATTCAAGGAGTTGTTAATACTATCACAGAAGCTTTCGAACTCTGCTCTTGTGACAGTGTCAACGAGGGTAACCTTGGATCCAACACATGTATCTAATTCTGCCTCGAGTTCAGAGGCGCCTACGTTAAGAGTTGTTTTGATGTTAGCTCTTGTAGGACTTCCACCCGTTCCTTGATGATCCTTTTGAGGGGATTCATCTACAGGTGTTCTGATCAGAGTTTCCTCCTCCAGCTCAGGTTCTGAGGAAGGAAATCTGATATGTTGAGAAGAGCTTGGATCAAGCAAAGTCTTCCCTTGTGAAACTAGGTCGTCCCATTGTCCCTGAGTCGGACAGAGCCTACGTGAGATGCGAAAGATCTCAGGTCTATTGTCTGTTAAGTCTAAATGAGCCACAGAGGCATCATCGTGTGGAGGTGACCTATTGATGTTCTGGGGCGAATGAACATCACTACCAAAAATAGCTTCCCCGGTTTCGTGCGTACCACAGGCGTGAAGAGTTGCCTCTGGTGGTTCTTGCAGGTTAGGGTTCGAGGTGTGCACCTCTGTTTCAATAATCCTTTGGTCTTGATCACTAGGATTAGATTGTGTGGAGGCATTGGGATGTTGGTTACAGATGCGCTCATCAGTGTTCTCTTGAACATCTTTTTCTAAGCTCTCATTTCCCTCGGCTCTTAGGGATTTAGAACTCTCAGGATTCTCTCTCTCATCTCCTTCTTTCTCACCACTAGCAGAGGAAATAACTTCTACCTCTGGTATTTCCCTTAGTCCCTCATGAACAGTCTCCATATTGGATGCTCTATTATGTACTTCCTCCTCCATCACTCTAGAGGAAGACCCCACTTCGGGTACTCTTACCTCTGGTATGTTCTCTTCCATTCCTATTTCCTCACTCAAACTTTCCAAGGATGGCACAGATCCTAAGTATGCTGGGGTTCTCACCTCAGGTTCTTGAGGTTGAGCAACACTCTCATAGTTTTGGATAGAGATGTGTTGAGGGTCATTCAGAGCGAGCATTGTTCTTGGTACTCGTCTGATAAAAGGATATTCACCTGAAGTCGTGGGAAGGAACTTGGACATTACCCAAACAGGTGTAGATTTTCCCTGATGAGTCAATTGCAGTCTGTCGAAGGCTCGTCTTATTACCAGACTGATGAATCGAGGAAACTTGATTGACTTCAGAAATTTGTGGGTTCCAACGACTCCTCCTCTTGCTATGGATGAGGTCTTTGTATTGACAGCGGCAAGAAGGTCGTTGTACAGAATGCTGGCGTAGTCGAAGTTTCTGTTGAAGAATAATCCATACATTATCTGTAGGATTTCTGTGCTAGCTTGGTCTTGACTACCAGATTTGCTAGTAAGGGTTCTATTCAATGTGGAGAACATGAAGTTCCACATTGTAGGTAGATTATGTCTTCTGAACTCTCCTATTCTGTTCAGTTCTTTGTTGTAACCCAAGAAATTCATGAATTCATGAAGAACAACAACTTTGGGGGGTTTTTCATAGGCTTCTATTCCAAGCTGTCTTTTGGTCTTCATTCTGAAGATTCTCCTGAACGTGCTTGCACGAATGCGGATTGTTCCCGCTCCTCCATTTCTTGAGTTGACATTGCCAATGATTCCATCCTGTTCTTCTACGTACTGGCACGTAGTCCACCATTGTTGGACATAAATCGCAGGAAGATGATCGTCGAACTCTGTTAGGGCTCTAAAGACTTCAGAGTTTCTAAAAAACTCAATAAATATGTGGTACAGGGGTAGATAGAGTCCTGGGTTAGGGTCGAATCGGTAATTGTTGTTAGCTAACTCGTATGGGAGGATAATGATTTCATCGACGGGTTCTATTCGGCTTGATTCAGCAGAGTTTTGTGGTTCTGCCATTTTTGCAGGTCAGGGTTTTCTTGAAGAACTTGAAGGTTTTGAACTTTTGAGAGGGAAAGATGAAGGGTTTTTGAATGATCAGAAAGCGTAAGTAAAGAAATGGGTCATGGTAATGGATATTTATACGCTAAACATGTGGCTGGGTGAACGTCGTAGGTACTGTAGGCATTCGAGTGTCAGAAGGTGGAGTGGCCTGAACAGTGTATCATGGGAACAGCTAGTGGTTTGTCTTTCAATCAGAGAATGCCACGTAGATTTAATTCTGACCACTTTCGGGCAAGCAAACCGTCACGGTTAGAGATGTGCGGGTGACCAGTGGTTGACGCTTAAAGAAAGACCCACATCTTTGATGACGTGTTTCTGATGACGTGGCAGAAAAAAACCGACAGAGCTCTGGTGGAGCTTAGCACAGTTTTGTCTCTGTTGAGTAACCTTTTCCATTTCGCTCAAGTATCCCATAAATGTTTCACCTTTACCCAAAAGATTTAAAAATTCTGTATCTGATGTGAAAAGTAGTCAAAGAACGAATAACAGAATTAACTTAGAAATTCACAGAGTTCTGATGATGATCAACAGAGGCTCTGGTGAAATATCAGAGTTCTGTTAAGTTTTTTACTTTTATCAAAGATTTTCATCAGAACAGGTTTTCCCTCTTTCTTTAAAAAGATTATTCTTTCCAGATCAAAGAGCAAAGTCATTTTGAATTTGGAAATGTGATTTTGACTTGCTCCCCCTAAAACCATGCACAATTTCTCTTAAGCTCCCCCTAGATAAATGGGCTCAAAAAAAACTTTATACGAAAGAAAGAAAAAAATTTACAAGCAAGAAATTTTAAAAGGAGTATGTACAAACAGATTCACTGAGCTTGTTGAAAAAAATATGCACGGCAGAGTTCTGGTGAATGTCAGAGGCTCTGTTGAACTATCCTACCCAACTATTTGACAGAGCTCTGGTATAATCATCAGAGGCTCTGTTGATTTTTAAACAGAGTTAGGAGGACATGTTCAGCATACCCAATTTGCTGATTAAGAAATTGAATCTTTTTTTATCAAGAGCTTTTGTAAAAAGATCAGCCAATTGGAAGTCGGTTGAAACAAAGTACATTTCAATCGTCCCTTTTTCAACATGATCCTTTATGAAGTGGTACCTTATGTCGATATGCTTCGTCTTGGAATGTTGAACTGGATTAGCTGTGATTGCTATGGCACTCTTGGAGTCACACAGAATTGGAATTTTATTGTACTCCATGCCATAATCTTTGAGTTGAGTTTTCATCCAGAGCACTTGAGAGCAACAACTAGCAGCAGCAACATACTCTGCTTCTGCTGTAGAGGTTGATACGCAGTTCTGTTTCTTAGATGTCCAACTCACCAGTTTATCACCAAGCAATTGACAGCTACCAGAAGTACTTTTCTGTCATTCTTGCATCCTCCGTAATCTGAATCAGGATCTGGGAGCTTGCTTAAGGCCATACAGAGCTTTGTCTAATTTGTAAACGTGGTCTGGAAACTCTGGACATTCAAAACCTGGTGGTTGCTGAACATACACTTCTTCTTGTAGTCTGCCATTCAGAAAAACAGATTTGACGTCCATCTGGTAGACCTTGAATACCTTGTGAGCAGCATAGGCTAAGAAGATTCTGATTGCTTCTAGCCTAGCCACAGGTGCAAGAGTCTCGTCATAGTCAATGCCTTCTTCTTGGCTATATCCCTTAGCAACCAGACGGGCTTTGTTTCTGATGATAATCCCATCTTCATCCTTCTTGTTCCTAAACACCCACTTGGTTCCAATGGCAGCTTTGCCTTTTGGGAGTGGAACCAAGGACCAAACTTTGTTTCTTTCAAACTCTAGAAGCTCCTCTTGCATAGCTTCGATCCAGTTTGGGTCTTCAAGGGCTTCAGTGATCTTCTTCGGTTCAATCATGCTCAAAACGTTTATGAAGAAAGCTTCATTGATTGTGGCCGATCTTGTCTTCACACCATCTTCAGCAGCACCAATAATAAGATGATGGGGGTGATCCTTTGTCCATCTTGTCATGGGAGCATGGACAATAGATGGGGTTTGTGCTTCTGATGGGAAAAGACGATCTTCAGCATCCGAGCTCTGTGGATTGGCACCAAGGCTCTGTGGCACACAACTCTGAAGAGTGGCCTCATTCCTCTGTGAGTTGCCAACAGGGCTCTGTGAAAGTGAGCTTTCAAATAGGGAATCTCTCCCAATATGAGTTAATATAGGTGATGATGGCTCTTGCTCAGGTTCTCTTTGTGGTTCCTCATTTCTCTGAATAACACCTGTAGACAGAGAAGTAGATGGTGAAGTATTGGAGGGACCAGTAAGAGTTGTACCTGTCAGATTCTGTTCTGTTGAATTCTGAGCTTGGTCATCTATGTTGATGTTGACAGAAGAATCATCATCATCGAAGAAATCATCGAACATAAGATTGATATCTTCTTCCCTTGTTTTTTGAAGAACTTGGCTTATTCTGTTCTGTATGTGTCCCCTCTGTTAATTTGCGATCAGAGGAACTTGAAGTATTTTCATCAAAGGACACATTTATACTTTCTTGAATAACACGGGTTCTGGTCTTGTAGACTCTGTAGGCTTTAGAGATTAAGGAATAACCAACAAAGATTCCTTCGTCCGCCTTCTTGTCGAACTTACCCAGCTGTTCTCTGTCATTCAAGATGTAGCACTTGCAGCCAAAAATGTGAAAATATTTCACATTTGGCCTTCTGTTGTTGATGAGTTCATAGGGAGTCTTCTTAAATCTTTTCACCATTACAGCTCTGTTTTGGGTAAAACAGGCTGTTGAGACTGCCTCTGCCCAGAAGTTGATAGGAAGGACAGAACCGACAAACATCGTTCTTGCGGCTTCTACCAGAGTTCTGTTCTTTCTTTCCACTACACCATTTTGTTGTGGAGTTCTGGCAGCTGAGAAGTTTTGGGAAATTCCTTCTTCTGAGAGATAAGCATCTATTCTGGAATTCTTAAACTCTGTCCCATTATCACTTCTCAACTTTTGAACTTTAAGTCCTAACAGAACTTGTATCCTTCTCAGCAAACTTATTAGAATTTCTGGGACATCAGATTTTACTCTGATGAACTCGATCCAAGTATATCTAGAGAATTCATCAATAAGCACAAGAATATACTTTTTACCCGACAGACTTTGCACAGAGATTGGACCACAAAGATCCACATGAAGCATATGCAAAGGTCTAGGGCAATTGTGATCACTCTTAGTTCTGTGTGAAGATCTTTTCATCTTACCCAATTCACAGGCAGAACAGAGATGGACTTTGTCAAATTTTAACGAAGGCAATCCTTTTACTAAGTTCAATTTCACGAGCTTTACAAGATTTGAAAATTTTAAGTGGGCAAATCTTTTATGCCAGAGCCAGGCATCTTCATTTTTCAAAGACACTAAACAGAGTTTCTCTGTTATAGAGTTTTGATTAGGTTTGAAATTAATTTTATATATATTGCCTTTTCTGTTAACAGTTCTTGACCAGACTCGGAAAGTAACAAGGAACAATACTTCTTCCTAAAATTGACATCGAATCTATGATCACAGAGTTGACTTATACTGAGAAAATTATGGTTTAATCCGTCAACATAAGCAACCTCAGAAACTGAAACACCACCATTAACTAAAGTACCATATCCTATCATATGTCCACCATTGTCTCCTCCAAAGGTTACTGCACTTCCCTTCTTGTTCTTGAAAGAAGTCAGTAGCTCCTTATTGCCCGTCGTGTGCCTGGAGCATCCGGAATCTAAATACCAGATCTGCACATGAGGTTTCTGTAAGACAGATTAGTTTCTTTTAGGTACCCATTGCATGATGGGTCCTTTCTTGTTAGGCTTTTGGGTGTTATCAGTCTTTCCTACTGGCTTTCCATTCTGTGATGGCGTGCCAGAGGTCTTACTCTGTGTATTCTGAACAGTCTTCAAATTTTTCTTTTGAGATGACTGATTCAGAACACAGTGGGGACCATTCATATGATTTTGCAGTTTTACCAACAGTTGAATGCAATTGCAGTTGATAGAACATGAAGATAATTGATGCACATTGGTGTTTTTGTTCAAAGACTGTTGTTTGAATGGTGCTTGATTCTGAAAAACTTTACGACCATACATTGTGTCCTGATTTTGCTTGAAAGAGTTGTTTTTCTTTAGAACAGACTCACTTTTCCAAAAAGAATTTCTTCTTTGATTTACACCAGAAATGGAAACAGGTCTGTCATTGACTATCTATTTGCCCTTCTGTTCTGGTGTAAACCTGACTGGTTTAAAAACATGGGGTACAGAGGTGTTGTTCACTGGAACATTTCTTGCATTCTCTCTTTTCTTATCTTCTATTGTGTTAGAAGCAAGAATCCTAAAGCTTTTGTTATCAAACTCAGTTACCGGTATAAATCTAGCTTGTTTCTTAACGAATGCGACATCCTTTTTCAAATCGAAACATCCTGCGGGCATCTGCTTTGATTTATGCAAAACTTTCTTTTGAGTACAGAAAATTTGCTCATCTACCTCAGAGTCAGAGTCACTGTCAGAGCCTAGAAAGTCTCTGGTGGCTCTGTTGAGGGTGTTAGACTCGGGGGTTATCATTGAGATATTGGTTTTAACAGACTTAAACTTCCTCAACTTGGGTTTTGATGCATCAGAAACAACATTTTCCTCAAGAATTCTTTTAATATCCTCTTCAAATGATGTTCGAATTGATTCAGAGGAAGGAGAGAAGACTGGTGCTTCTGGGTTAATTTCGCTCTATGAACTTTCAACAGAGGACTCTTCCACAGAAGTAACAGACTTCTGTCCCTTAAAAGAGTTGAAATTAAAAATCTCTTTTGGATCCAGACAATTAACAGAGTTAGGAAGTATGATTCTAGCTCTTCCTTGATCAAGAATAAACTTTGAAGATGGTTTATTAACCTTTTCATGATTCAAGGAGTCACAGCTAACATTCATGTAGTCAAGTCTTCTGGTTCTTTTGAAAACATCTGAGGTTTTGATTCTTTTGAAAGCAGCAGTACCAGAGATCACATCCTCTTGGATTTTCCCAACACAAAAAGTAGAGGACAGAGATGTCTTCTTCTTTTCATTATAGGGAGCAAGGTCAGAGAAACCGAGACCTTGCGTATCCATCTGTGAGTTTATCTTAATATGCACATCTTGTGCTTCCTGGTACTTCTTGATTTGAATTTCCTTTCTCTGTAGGGATTGATGTAAAACCTCCCTTTCTCTTTGAAAATAATCTTTTAAAGCAACAGAGTTAAGTCTTTCAGTTTCAGACTTCTTAACCTCTTCAGACTTTTGTTTCAAAACATTTTCAAACTCTTTAATCTTTTCAGAAAAAATGCTTTCCTTCTTTTGTTGTAAGATCTCTAGCTCAGATTTCTCTTTGAATATTTCTTCCTTTTCCTGTTCCAAGAGAATTTTCTCTCTCTTGTAGAAGGACAGATCCTTCTGAGCTAGCTTTCTTAACTCTTTTTCCTCAGAAAGCTTGTGTTTTAAGAGTTGAAACTCCTCTGTTAGCAAAGAAACATGCATTTCTAACTCTGAGTCGGACTTTGATTCAGATAAACATACCTTGGCACTGGGTCTGGTGATCTCCAGCGCTCTGTTGTCTGGCTCTGTTACGGTAAGAGCAAATGCATGAGCTATACCTTCTTCTTCAGACCTTTCTATCCTTTCTCCGGTCATCCAATCAACTTCTCCTAAACTTTCATCATCCACAGCAACATTGGCTTGCTCTGGTTCATCGTCAGAAGATGAATCAGAAATCCAATTCTCCATCTCAGCAACGTAGCTTCTTTCTCTGTAATTGTACTTATATTTGTTCTTGTAGTAATCCTGGTCTTTTATCAGTTTACCTCTGCAATTTGCAGAGAAATGGCCAGGTTTGCCACATCTAAAGTAACGTCCATCGTTCTGGTTGATGGGTTGTCCAGCATCAGCTTTTTGTGGAACTGGAGCATTATACTTCTGTTGAGGTTGTGGTTGCGGTCTCTGTTCTGTTTGAGCTCTGTTCTGGTGGTTCTGTTGTTGAGGTGCAGCATAACCTCTTTTCTCATCTTTTCCTTCTCTCTCGTATCTACCTCTTCTGTCAAATGCTCTGCTACTAAATCTCTTGTTAAATTGTTGAGTTATTAAGGCAAGAGATTTAGCAAAAGCATTTATATCGTCATCTTCATCTGATGAGCTCCCTTCAGCATCACTTTCAGCTACCAGACTCTTCTTACCCTTCTTCTTCTCTTTCTTCTTATCTCTGCTGGAACTTTCTCTGTTGGATTTTCCTTCTGTCAGATTCTTTGAATCAGAAATCAAGGCGATTGGTCCTGCAATGTTGGATTTTCCTTTCTGTTTGACAACATCCTTCTCTTGTGCAGCAAGAGTCCAATACACATCAGTAAGAGACCACGCATCTAGATCCTGGTTAGCTTGTAAAGACATGGACAGATTTAACCATTCATCATTCAAACTTTTCAAAAACAGAACATTGTTGTCTTCCTTCGACCTAACAACCCCACACTTTTTACATTTGTTGATTAGAACATTGAATCTGTTGTAGGTTTGTTGTAAGGTTTCCTCAGGAAGTGCCTTGAAATCGTTGTATTCATTTATACATTGGGTCCTTCTGTTCTTTTGGGTCTTAATTCCACCCTCAAGTTGATTTAGAAGCTGATCCCAGATTTCTTTGGATGTTACACATGAATCTAGTTCTTGAAATATCTCGTTTGGAATGGCCATTATCAGAAGTCTAACTGCCTTAAGGTCATTTTCCATTTGAAGTTTCTCTTCATCAGTAAACCCGGTGGTTTTAGGTTTAAGATAAGCAGGAATCTCAGCAGTAGTTTCTGTTGCAGGTACACGTAGAACCAAAACCATGGGTTGGCAAGGTCCATTCGTGACAGAACGCATTAAATCTATGTCCATCCCATCAAAGAAGTTAACCATCCTAATCTTCCATTGAGGATATTCATCTCTCAGAAGAGTAGGAGGCTTGGTCAGAGAACCAACATTATAAATGGCGTTGATGTTATTTGCCATTTTTCAGAAAAACAGAGTATATCGGTTTTCAAAGATTTTCAAACTGAAAGTGAACAGTAACCAATGGAACAGTAATGAACAGTAGAGAAGATCTTTAAACTAGACTGGTAAGCGTAAAATAGGGATAAAGTAACTTTTAAACTTTAAACTGTAAAACAGAGTATACTAGGAAGCTTTGAAACACACACACATTCAACAACAGTGAATCAACCTTGGTAGATTGGATGCATTGATTTGAGCAAATCAAGCAATCTCTGATACCAACTGTAGGTTCCCAGATTCACGTTGTATCACAATAATGGTAAGAAAATAGACAGCGGAAGCATATTAAATAAAGCCATTTATGTGAGTGATTGTGCAAAGATAATGTAACCGTGAGAATTAAATATAGAACATGAATAATGATAACAATATCAAGTATAAAACGCTGCTCGTATATTGATAATGAATCACACCAAGAACACGTTCAAGTGTGTGTTCGTAAATCTCACAGGGAACAATATCGTACGGAGGTAGTGCTCAGGATTACTGCTGTGTGTGCTTAAACAATTGTGGAAAACTATTCTTACAAAAGCTTACAATCGTTTATTCCACTACCTCACTATTTATAGCCCTGATAAAGTGTAGACAGTGTACTATCGTACCCTGGAATGACACGTGGAAAGTGTTTCTCCCTTCTTTAAGGCATACGTGGAAAGTATGGACACGTGTCTAACACTTAGGATTTCTTACGAGACTTAGTCTTCACAGAGGTCTTCACTTCAACAGAGCTCATAGACCAGAGCTCTGTTGGTCTTTGGATATGAACAGTTCTTCTGTTGATCTTCTGCCAGAGCTCTGTTGAGCTCTGTTGGTTCCACCAGAACTCTGTTGAGTTCTGTTGGTCTTCTTGTTGCTTTTCTTTTGAGTCTTCTGCTGCATCTCTGTTGGTCTTCTGACTTGATAATATTTTCAATACTTTTACATAACAGATACTTGGGGCTAACAAACAGCTTCCAGCGGCTACGTACTCAGCTTCAGCGGTTGAGGTGGACACTGAATTTGCTTTTTACTTGTCCAACTCACCAGCTTTCCACCCAGGAGTTGACAGCCTCCTGTGATGCTTTTCCTATCCAATTTGCATCCTGTAAAATCACTATCTGAATAGGCGATTAGATCAAACCCTGAGTCTTTAGGATACCAAAGACCTAGGTTAGGAGTACCCTTAAGGTATCGAAAAATACGCTTTAAAGCGATCAAATGAGATTCCTTAGGTTCAGATTGATATCGTGCACATAAACAAGTTGCATACATAATATCAGGACGACTAGCTGTAAGATACAGAAGAGAGCCGATCATCTCACGGTACGCTGTGACATTAACAGGTTTCCCTGAAGGATATTTGTTAAGTGTCAGTGGCGGTGCCATTGGAGTTTTCATAGCTGAGCTTTGATTTAAATCAAACTTTTTCAGCATATCTTAAACATACTTACCTTGGTGAATGAAAGTACCTTTTTCATCTTGCTTGATTTGAAGACCAAGGAAAATGTCACTTCATCCATCATACTCATTTTATATTTAGCTTTCATTCTTTCAGCGAAACGAGTACATAAATCAGGGTTAGTAGAACCAAATATAATATCATCGACATATATTTGAACAAGAATAATATGACCTTTTACTTTCCTGAAAAATAGAGTTTTATCGATTTTACCTCGCTCAAATTTTTCAATATGGAGATAAGTAGAGAGTGTGTCATACCATGCACGAGGAGCTTGCTTTAAGCCATAAAGTGCCTTATCCAGTTTATATACATAACCTGGATGCTTAGGATCAGTGAATCCTGGAGGTTGTTCAACATATACTTCTTCATTCAGCCTTCCATTGAGGAATGCTGATTTCACATCCATTTGATATACCTTGAAGTCTTTGTGAACAGCGTATGCTAAGAATAGATGAATAGCTTCGAGTCTTGCCACAGGGGAAAATGTTTCGTCGTAATCTATGCCTTCCTCTTGTCTGTATCCTTGAGCAACAAGACGAGCCTTGTTGCGGGTTACAATTCCATGTTCATCCAACTTGTTTCGATAGACCCATTTAGTGCCTATCACTGACTTGTCAGATAGTCTTGGAACGAGATTCCAAACTTTGTTTCTTTCGAATTCTGTCAGCGCTTCTTGCATAGCGCTGACCCAGTTGGGATCTCTGAGGGCATCATCTATTTTCTTTGGTTCAATCAGAGAAATAAAGTTAACAAATAAACAAATGTTACCTGCACTTCGTCGAGTCTGAACACCAGCGTTTGGATCACCAAGAATCTGATCAATGGGGTGATTTATAGTCCATCGTTGATCCGGAGCATGATTCGCTGACTCAATTTGAACTTCTGGAGGAGCTGAAGATGAGGCTTCAACAACTTTAGGTACTTCAGGCAAGAAAGGAAGAGGTTCAGATGTCATTTCATTCACTGATTGTTGCGAAGTAGATGGGATATCTGAGGTAGATGCTTCAGAAGCAGGCAAAGTGGTGAGGGGAACAGCTGAAGATCATGATGATTCAGCTTCACTTGTCTGCATGCTTGGGATGATGGTAGGATCATCATCAGCTGTAGGAGTATTAACTTGAGGGATAGGAACAACTTCTGAATCACCAAGATGAGAAAACATCCATTGATTCAGTTCTTCAGTATCAACCGAAGGTCTTGAGTTCGCTGAACGGGATTCGTCAAAAGTGATGTGGATTGTTTCTTCTATAGGTTGTCTTCTACGATTGATGACTCTGAAGGCTTTAGAGGTTGAAGAATATCCAAGAAATATTCCATCATCAGCCTTGGGATCAAACTTTCCTAGGGCATCCCTGATGTTCAGTATAAAACACTGACATCCAAAGATGTGAAGAAAGCTAATTGATGGCTTTCTACCATGGAAAAGTTCATAGGTTGTCTTCTTGAATCTTTTGACAATCAGTGACCTGTTTTGAGTAAAACAAGTAGTGTTGACAGCTTCTGCCCAGAACTGAGTAGGTAGATGAGAATCGCTGAGCATTGAACGTGCAGCTTCGATGATCGTTCGATTTCTTCTTTCAGCGACTCCATTTTGTTGTGGTGTTCTCACTGAAGAATTTTTTTGAGAAATACCCTTGCTTTCAACGAAGTTTTCAAGGGAACTGTTTTTGAATTCAATCCCATGATCACTCCTTATTGAGCGAACTGTCATGTTATTTAGGACTTCCATTTTCCTGACGAAAGTGATGAGTTCTTTAGGGGTGTCACTCTTAGAACGGGGAAACATAACCCAGGTGTAGCTAGAGAATTCATCAACTATGACCAGTGTATATTTCTTTCCAGTGAGGGATTGTTTGTTAACAGTACCAAACAAATCCATGTGGAGAAGTTGAAGAGGAGATGACACTGAGGAAACTTGCTTTGACTTAAAGCTTGCTTTGGTTAGTTTCCCTTTTTCACATGCTGAACATAAAGATTCCTTAGCATATGAATATTGAGGAAGGCCAGTGACTAACTCTTTTGAAGAAAGAGTATTCATTGTCTTGAAGTTGAGATGAGAGAGCCTCTTATGCCATAGCCAGTTGACATCGGTTGTGGCTTTTGAGAAGAAACAGGAATTCTCAGTGGTTGTCGAGTCCATGTTTATAACATAAACATTTTCCAAACGATATCCGGTGAGAGCGATCTTCTCCTTTTTTTCAGTGACAAAGCAGGATTCCTTAGTGAAACACACTTTGTAGTCCTTCTCACATAGCTGACTAATGCTCAGAAGATTGTGCTTCAGTCCTTCAACATATGCGACTCTTCTAAAGGTAGTTGTACCACGAAGTCTATCAGCTTCAGTGGGAGCAGGAGAAGGAGAAGGAGAGAGTGATTCCTGAGAGGTAGAAGTAGAAGTAGAGGGAATTTTAGTGGGTTCTTCCTCATCTTCTATAATTTCGGCCATAAGACAGAGATTGGCTTCATCTTCTTCATCTGAGTCTGATTCCTCATCAGATTCAGCCCCGTCATGATCTTCAGTGATTAGACCTTTACCTTTCTTTTTGTAGCTTTTCAGCTTTTCATATTTTTCTTTGGGCTTCAGGTATTTGTCATCTCTACTTTTAGGAGTAGAGGATTTCTTGTTGGATGAAGAAGGTTTAAAGACTTTCTTTGACCTACATTCACTTGCAAAGTGTCCTACTTTTTCACAGTTAAAGCAGGTAGCAGTAGCCTTATCAACAGGAGTAGATTTTCTCTTGTCAGTGATGGAAAGAGGTTTATTTCTTCTGTAGTTACTCTTTCTGGCGAATCTCCTGAAAGAATTTTTCAGGAGTGCCAGAGATTCATCAAGCTCTGAAGGATCAACTTCTGATGAATCATTAGAGTTAGATTCCATCTCAGTGATAGTAAGAGTAGATCGCTGAGCGGGGATTAACTCTGAAGAGAGTAGAGCAGCAGGTGTGCTTTTGGAAACTTTGACAAGATTCTTCTTAAGAATACATGATTGCTCATGATTGAGCATAGTGCTAAATAAGGTACTAAGGGTCATAAATTTTAGATCCTTTGAGAGTTTGAGACACATGGTTTAGTTGTCCTAACTTTCAGGAAGACATTCCAAGAACTTTGTCAGGATCTCGGAGTTAGCATAGGTCTTACCAACAGTTTTTTAATCAATGATGAAACAGTTAAAGTGTTGGTGAACTTCAGAGAGAGTTTCATTCTTACCACAGATGAAGCTTTCATATTGTCTTACCAGGTTCATTTTCCTGGACTCTTGTACGTCAGTGGTATCTTCATATTGAACACAGGTAGTGTCCCACATGGCTTTTGAACTTTTGAGGTTCATGACAGAATGGTAGACTTCATTAGGAAGAGCCTTGGAAATGATAGATCTGCCCTTTGTGTTGATGGCCAAAGTCTTCTGATCTTCTTCAGTCCACTGAGAGACTTCTTTGATGATAGTTCTCTCAGGAACAGCAGGAGTGGTAGCAGTGGATGGAATATGACCTTGGACCATATGAGGAATAAAGGGTCCATTCTCCACATAATAAGGTATAGTATGATCTACACCTTCTAGAAAGAGCATCATTCGTTTCTTCCAAAGATTGAAGTTATCTTTGCTGAATCGAGGTGGTTTGTCAAGAGAGCCATTATCTATGTAAGTGTTTGTGTTGTTTACCATATTGAGAATGGAAAGGAAGAGATAGTATAAGCAAGATCTTGTTTATGGGAATAAACAGTCTGCTCTGATACCACTTGTTGGTCCCAAAAGGTTATACATGTTTGTAGAAGGGGGGGGGGGGGGGGGGGGTTGAATACAAACACACAATTTTATCTTTCTAAATTGTTTATTGATATAATCAAACAATTTACAGTTTGTTGCGGAATAAGACTAAGAAAGCTAATCTAAACAAACTATAAGAATCACACAGAATTCTTGCACTAGAATAAGAATGAAGGAAGTTAATAAAAGCTAAGGATAGTTTTTCTTGGCACTAAGAAGTTCAGGAAGACTAGCAGAGCCGAGCACTTCAAAAATGAAGTTGGTCTTTTATTTAAACTGCATGCATTAAATGCAAGTCGGTACAACTTTACACGTGGCAGCACTTGGTTGGTTGCATGATTCTGACTTTTGCAAACATGTTGTTGGCCGCTTGGTGAACAGTGTAGTAGGAAGAGTGGTTTGTACGATCAAGGACAGATGTATGTCCTTCTGACAAATCGTAAAATTTCGTGTAAGGGGATAAGACAAATATTCCTTATAGAACAGACTTCATGATCAGCGATCGCTGAGTCGATCTTTATCAGGGAATGATAAAGGTCAACTCTCGTTGAAGTCTTCTACTTGAAACATCGCGTGAAATGGACAAGTCTTGGCTATGCTGATATCCGCATCAGGTCATTAGTATACTTAGTCACTCGTTCGTCAGCTTGGTCTTCGATTTCAGTTTTGAACTCTGTTGTCGCGAATCTTGTCTTCAGGGATCATAAGCAAACAATTACATGATGAGCATTCAGCGACCATCAGCGATACTGAACATACTCAGGTCTCGCTGATGTACATTTATCACTGAATTAATTTAAAGAGCATTTGTTTCCCATCAGCGATACTAAACAGACTTAGTATATTTTCATAGATGGTGAAACACTGATACATATTGTTTACTTATAATTTACACTAAGTGATTCTAAGGGTCATCATCAAATCACTGAAGGGTTTGGATCAATAGTGACACTGTCACAATCGCATGTCACAATAGCATGAACGTACCAGAGCCTTAAAAATACGATTTTTTCAGCCATTTCTCACTTCTAATCTCTTCATTTATCTCCCAAGTCGACCTACCACCCCCATATGAACCCTAACTCATTTCGGGGCTAAGTTCTTGTAAATCAAAGTGTTCCTTCATCATCTATGCATGTGGTTTCATCTATTGGTGCAAGATTCAAGTGTTCATCTCCATTCGTTGAGATTTCTAGGGTTTTCCACCAAAACCTAAGTGGTGAGTTCATCCTCATAGTTTCTAACTTTATTATGAGTTATAAATGATCTATTAATGACTTCCTAGTGTTTTAATGTCTTAAATTTCGGTTGGGATGATTTTGGGGAAATTAGGGTTTTTGGTTAAAGTGGAGATTTTGAGATAAGATGTTTGGGGAACGATTCTAAATGGTTAGATGTGAAAATTTATGGTTGGAAACTCATGGATCTAGGTTTTTAGAAGATTTGGCTTGAGGATTTAAGTTCATTCAAAGGAGATCAAGTTTGGAGAAAATCTAGATTTAGCGTAAATCTATCAAGGTGACTTCAAGTTGATTAGTGAAAACGTTGTACATGCCAAAAAGGTTCGTTTCCAAGTATTTATGTATTTTACATAAAATTATCAATTGTTGAGTTATTTGGTGGGTTTCGATTATTTAAAGTGTTTTAACTTTATAAACCTTGTAAAACACTCACATTTGGGATTTTCGGATGATTTGATAAAAGAATCATAAATAAGTGTTTTGACGATTTAATGCATAAAAAGGTGATTATTTGGTAAAAATGCATTTCTAGTGTTTGTTAGAAATATGCATAATATATGTTATAGAACGTTCGAAGATACGAAAGTGTGGGTCGTTGGATTTTGGTCATTCCCGACCTTGTGTGTTAGGGTCAATTTATGTTGATTTAAAGTTCAAGGGTCTGTATTACAATTCTTTAATTTGAGCTTTGTTAGTGAACGGGCCGTGGGCTTGTTAACCACGGGTCCGTTATATATAATGTGCATTAGCCTTAGAAAATAGGATAGTTGTCTCATTTGCTTTCCTACTTTGTATTGTAATTCTCTCTCAATTGAAAGCTAATAGGGATGACCAGTTGAAATCATAAACTATATTGTTTTACATCTTTTGATTTCATTGTTCGTTGCACGTATCTGGAACTAACATTGTGGACATTTTATAAAGTTTAAACCTTTTTTGTTTTGGGAAAAGATGCATTTTGGGTTTGATGTATAACTCTTAAATATTGGTTTTTCAACGATTCATCTTACGAAAGTAAATCTTTTGGTATAAATACTCTTGACGGGCGCTTTGGCTTAATCTAAAGTGGAGTTGACTTGCTCATGACTACGGAGCATGTTTCACATAAACACGGGTTATTTGTGTTTTGTTGCATTTACGACCTCTAATAAATGGTCAATTGATTTTGGTTGAGCTTATGGCTCGACTTATGACTTTATTGAGTCTTAAGGACATTTATCTAGTTTTAATAATGTAATAAGGAAATTTGGGTGTGAGTTACATTTATTGTGTTTTATTTGGAGAGTACATGTTTTGAGTGTGTATGTGTCATTCAAGTGGAGTCATATACTTTTAGATTGTAATGCATTGGATCCATAGGCATGTTAGTCGGTCATATTTAATAGTGAGGAATCTTGATATTCTTACTTTGGGATTTATGCCCGCACGGGCATTGTTGTTGTCTCGTTTCTTTTGTGTTGAGGAACCGTTATGGGTTGTACTCCGGGGCTATGGATTATTTGGTGTCTATCTCCTTGTGCACGAGGATTTGGACCTTATGGGTTATATTCTCATATTTTGTTGGCCATCTTGGGTCGCTAGCGAGTAGGCAATAAGAGACATTGAAGTCCATGAGGTGTAACTCGTGTAGATTGGATAGGCAATATGGTCCCGTAAGTCCTTGAGGTGTAACTCGACGGAGTAGGCAATAAAGGCATGTATATGGTTTGAGGTTGTGATGTCTTTATGGCATGAGAACTAAAACTGAGACTTGATGTGTAATCCAATAGCATCGTAGGTGACCCCACTCACGTGTTCTCGTCACCTTGATGGATACGTGTCTCCCCCGTCATCGAAAGGTGTTGTTTTGGATATTAAGTTTTATTATCCATGTTTTCGGTTAGGGGTGTGCAGAAAACCAACCGATCCAATCAAAACCGACCGATCCAATTAGAACCGACCGACCTTGATTGGATATCCAATTGCAATTGGATCGGATCGGATCGAAAATTTTGACATCCAATTGGATCGGTTCGGTTGTTGGATGGCAGTCCAGAACCGATGGGAACCGACCGAACCGAACCGATCTGCCAACCAACCGAACCATCCAATTAATATTATATAAATTTAATATATAACTAATTTACTTAATAAAACTAGTTTAAAAAAAACCATTCCCTTTTTCATCAGTATCACGCCTCACAAAAGTCCAAAAACCAAAAAACCCTTTCTCTCTCTCAAGTCTCACGCCTCACCCTCACCCACCCTCTCAACCCTAGACGCCGACGGACCTAGATGAGTAGACGACGCCGACCTTCTTCTCAGGCGATTTCACCGGCGACGGCGGTCTCAGGCGACACCAAAAGTCCAAAACCCCCGCCTCTCTACTCTCTCTGTCGCTGCTCTCGTCTTTTTCCGCTGCTCTCTCTTACGAACGTTGAGCAGCTTCGAGCCTCGCCTCGCCTCGCCGTTCTGCGGATCTGGACCTTTCGATTGAAGCTTATGTCGTTCTGCGGCTCTGCCCCTCTCGATTGAAGCTTCTGCCTTTTGGCTTCAGGTATCTTCAACTTGGTAAGTTTTTAGTCTTTTAGATATGATCAATTCAATGGTGTCTAATAAAGGGTGGGTTCCCTACATACATTATTATGGTTCCATGGCCTCTATATATCCAACATAACCATTTTCTTGGGCTTTGTTGCTTCTTGGTCATCGTCTTTGCTATTAGTTGTTTTTGGAAATGATGATGTTTATTTTATGAGAATGCTACATTGCTTCAGGAAAGGAGACATTCATAGTCAAATGATGATATTAGGGGAAATTGATATATGGTTTTATTGGGGTGTTTGATTCACATAACTCTTTCATATGAATGAAATTGTCAAATGAAAAGAAATTTGATGAAATGGAATGTGCTCAATCCATGCATTTGGTTGTCACCAGATATATAATAAAAATACAAATCAATTCCTTTATGTTTCCATGTTTAGTTTATATATATACCTCCATTGATTTAGCCATTTTGGTTTATTTTTTAGTGTTTTTATTAGGTTTATTTTTTTAGTCGTTAATATTGCTAATGTAGTAATGATATTAGTTTTTTCTGTTTCTGATTTCTTCTTGGCATTTTTAATTTAGCTGTTAGATGTTTGTTTTAGCTGTTTTACCAACAATCACAAATACCTTTTAGAATCAATGTTGGTTTTTTGAAAAGGATTTCAACACCTTTTCTTTTGTCAGATTAGAATCTTGGGCTTTTAGCTATTCTTGGATTTAAAACACTGGATGTCGGATGGATCTGATCCAATCATCCATTGGATGTCGGATCGGATGGATCCAATCCGATCCGGTTAACATTGGATGAAACCGAATCGATCCAATGGATATCAGATAAAAATATCCATTGGATGGAACCGAACCGATCCAATCATCCATTGGATTGGAAAAATCCAACATCCAATGGATGATTGGATCGGTTCGGTTGGAAAAATCCAACATCCAATGGATGATTGGATCGGTTCGGTTCCACTCAAATCCATTGGATGTGAACCGATGAACATCCCTATTTTCGGTGACGTTTTATATCTATGAATTTTATTCATGATTAATGGGTTGAGTATTATGCCCCATCCGTGTCTTGGATATTTTGGGATACAACGTTTTATACACGTCTTTTTTTATAAATGGGGAAGTTAATTTATATTCTCGTTTTGAGTGAGTTTGGGGTCGAAGTTACTTTATGTTGGGAAAACGCTTATATTGGTGTCTCTATCACCTAAAATGCATGTTATTGGAAATCGGGTCGTCTTCATATCTAAAGTAAATCATTTTGGAAGTCGTGATTAAAGTTGCACTCTTTCCTTTTAATGATTTTATATAATCATGATTAAAACTCTTGAACTCACTAGGCGTTAAGCCTAACCTTTTTATTTGTCGGCATGTGCATCACGTACCGGTTGGGAAATGGTTATAGTGACACTATGAAGAGATGAGTGCTAGTTGTATGCCCGAGAAGAGATTAGCTTGATTAAGTCTTACGCACTTTGGAAATAGCAACTTGTATGGTTTTAGTAACATCCGTCCATATATATATATATATATATATATATATAGGCTTGGTTTATTATTCTTTGAGGTCCAACTTAGAATTATAATTGGGATAATTCAAGTATTAATTTTAGAAAAGGGGATTTCACCTTTCATTTAATGTAATTAATGAAATTTTTTAATTAGTTGCTCTTTCCAAATTTGAGGGTGTTACACCATGTCAGTGGCACTATTTTAGAGCACCCTTCGTAATCAAACTGTTGAACCTATTAAACACCTATTTTTTTCTCTTGAAGTAATCAAGTGAGCAGGTTCATGGGAGTCCACTCGGCTCTTATTAAGTTTGCTTCTGAAAAGAACTAACAAAAGTCTGAGTTTTAATGCATTATTAAGAGTAAATTATAATTTTGGTCCTTGAGGTATAGTGAAAACTCTAAAAGTAGGACCTGGACTATGATAAGTCTTGATTTCATTCTTGTCAATTGTACTTTGCTCTGAAAATGGTCCTTGGTAACTTACTCCATAATAATATTCGTTAGTATCAGGGACATTTTAGTTTTTTTTATATTTTTTACTAATTTTATTTTAAACGTAAAAATATATTATATGATATAATTTATATATTGTATATTATATTGTAATACCCTGGGTAAGTTCGTTAGTTAAATATTAGTTCCGTTAAATTTATTTAACTTTAAAATTTGGAAGTTAAAGGTAAGTTCGGGTTAAGTTAAGAGTTAAAGGTGTTTTGGTCATTAATGGATAGTTTAGGGACTAAAGTGGTAAATTGGTTTGATATTACCCTTGTGACTTCAGATATTTTCATAAAAACAAAAAGATCAGATTTAGTTGTGTGTGTGTGTGTGTGTTTTGAGATAAGAAGAAGAAGAAGAAAGGGTTTTTGGCTAAGACATCAAATTGGTTGGCTTAAAAAGGGATTAGAGGTATGTTTTCATTACATTTTATGTTTGTAATTAATATTAGGAAGTATCTATCGGATTAGAATTATCACCTCTGGACTAGAGATCATTTCAGTCGAATTCTGGGTTGAAAATATGCAAAACCGACAGAGGTTTCCGGATAGGATGAAGGTATCCGGGTAGTTTTGTTGGTGGTGTCCGGATAATGTTCTAAAGGTGTCCGGACGAGTCTTTTATCCGGGTAAGTCTTTCTTTTCAATGGTTTCCGGATGATGTAAGATACCGGATGATGTAAGATACCGGATGGTATCCGGGTTACTTTGGTTTCCGGGTGTCGTCCGGATTGTTTATGTCGTCCGGAAAGTTATGATGTCCGGATTGAAGGAGTCCGGAAAGTTATGCTGTCCGGATTGAAGGAGTTGTCCGGATAGGTTGTGTTGTCCGGATACTTTAGCTGTTTGGTCAATTTTGAGAGTTTAGATGCTTATGAGTATCCAGTAACCTGTGTCTTGTTAATTCTTGGAAGGGGAAATGAATGAGGACTGGATGCATTATGGACTCGACTTAAGTTCGGTTTGGGGTAACATTTGAGGATTAGAGTTATCTAGAGTTCTTAGCTTTAGTAAGACTTGTGTGTTCTATTTGGTAAAGAGATATATGTATTCAATTGTTTCAGATACTGTGAATCAAAGGTGAAAGTTGAGTTCTTTGTGGAAGACTGGAAAGAGTTTTGGATAAGCAAACAAGTGAGTTTTTACTTAAAATGTTTTCTAACTGGAATACATATATGTGAATGAGTGTAATAATGTGCATATTATTTTTATATGAGTATTACACTACATGGGTGCTAGTTGGTCGGGCTTAGGACCGGTGTATGTTGGCTGTACAGAGGGACAGTGGTGTTGGCTGTATTCAGTACAGTGGTGTAAATTAATTAATTGGCTCGCAACCAATTAATATGGCCAAGAAAATGAGATGGAAAGATACATGATGTATGAGTTTTAATTGGTATTCCTATGTGAATTATGTTTATGAGGTTGTGCAAATGGTTTTTAACTAACGGGGATTTTCTCACTAGACCTCAAGGTCTAACCCTCATTTTGTTTTAAAAATATGTATTCCAGGTCGTGGATCGAGTAAGAGCAAATAAGAAGGTTAAACCGCGAATAGCTTTTGGAGGACTATGTAGTTGAAGACTATGATGTGTTTAGTAGATATAGCATGTTATTAGTAATGATGTAAATTTACTAAGTAAACGTTTGTAATGATGTATTGAATGTTTGTAAAGATTAGGGGACCATATTTGTTATCTAATGTATCTTGGTTATGTAACGACATTATGAAATATATGTTACTTGTTGTATGTTTGGGAACCGGGTTGTTACAGATGGTATCAGAGCCCTAGTTTAAGGGATTTAGGTATTAGTATCTGTACCTAGACTTAAACTGCATGTGAAATAGGATGTCCCTATTATTGTAGAACCTTGGGGTGTTAAATATAAAAAGGTAGAAGGAACATCATGTAAGGTAATATCATTTTTACACCTGGCCAGTGTAATTGTGATCTTACAGGTACATGTTTGAACTGGAATACCTTGTTATATGGGGTATGTGCTTATGTGTATATTAACCTTGTTTGAATCAACAGAATGGAAAGTGGTACTAGACAAACGAATCGGGAAGGAGGTGGAAATCCGAATAGAACAAACCCAACAGCCGGAGGAAGGGGAAGAGTGGGAGAAAGAGGTGGAGGCAGAATTGGAGGCAGAATTGGGGGTAGAACTGGGAGTGGAGCTCCGCCGCGAGGTAATGAATTTGTTACTAGGGACGATTTAACAGCCGAAATGGGAAGACTGCAGGCCAGTATACAAGCCATGTTTGATCGAACTCGTCATAATGAAGCTAATACACTAGATCCTGGTCAGGAAGACGAGATGCCTATTACACCTACAATCACACCAGTACTAAGAAAGTGTGACTATAAAATGTTCTTAAGTAGTAAGCCTCCAACTTACTCGGGAGATCGGGATCCAGTGAAAGCTATGAAGTGGCTGAAGGAAATAGAAGCTATCTTCAAGACTAGTAAATGCGCTGAAGAGGATAGAGTACTCTATGGAACTGCAATGTTGAAAGGCGATGCCCTATACTGGTGGGAAGCACATATGTCCTCGGGAGGATCTGATATATATTCTACTTACTCTTGGGAAGAATTTGTGATAGCTTTCAGGAAACAGTTTTGTCCTCAAACCGCAGTTAAACAATTGGAAGGGGGTTTATGAACTTGCAGCAAGGGAATTTGTCAGTTCGGGAGTACACAACTTGTTTCTTGGAAAAGTCTCGTTTTGCGGAATACTACGTTGCTATGGAGGCCATGAAGATTGAAAGGTTTATCTTTGGATTGAATGCAGAAGTCAGAAGTTTTGTGATTGCTAAAGGACCAGAAACTTTCTCCGCCGCAGTAGACGCCGCGGAAACCGTGGAACAAGATAAAGGGAGAAGTACTAGTGATAAGAATGTGGGGAAAAGAAAGTGGGAAGGACCGCAGTATGATCCGAAGAAGTCCAGGTTTCAGCGATTTGATAACCGTCCACCTTTCCGACCAGTTGAAAGACCTTGCCCAATGTGCCACCGTTTTCATCAAGGAAGTTGTCAAGTGGATCCTAGAAACTGTTATAACTGTGGAAAGATCGGTCATATTGCTAAAGTCTGTCGAGTAGTTAGATTTTGTTACTCGTGCAATTCTCCTGATCACCTTCAGTCCGATTGTCCACTGGGGAGAATACAACCGGGTGGTACGTCAGTAAGACCAACGGGTGTTAGACCGGTAGTACCAAGGCCAGAAGTACCAAGAGCAAGGGGCCGTGCCTTCCAGATGACAGAGGAAGAAGCAGATGAGACTCCCGATGTGGTTACAGGTACATTCTTAATAAATTATACACGTGCTAAAGTGTTATTTGATTCCGGTGCAAACCGATCATTTGTGTCGCCTTCTTTTGCTGCCTATATGCATTTAAAGCCTAAAGTGTTAGATCATGCGTTAATGGTAGATACGGCTAATGATAATCAAGTACCGGTTAGTGAGGTATTTGATAGTTGTGTGATAAACATAGATGGGTGTGGAGTGCCTATTCAGTTATTTCCTATAGCCTTGATCCAGTTTGATGTGGTAGTGGGAATGGATTGGTTAGCCGAGAATCAGGTTAATATAGTTTGTAATAAGAAGTTGATAAATGTTGTCTTACCTGAGAAGGGACCAGTAGTGATTTATGGTGACCGTAGAAATCATCAGTCTTGCCTTATCTCTTTGTTGAAAGCTCGTAAGTGTATCAATAAAGGTTGCTCAAGTTACTTAGCTTATGTGATAGATATTAAGCTAGAAAAGAATAAGCTGGGAGATATTCCGGTTGTTCGTGAATTTCTGTAAGTTTTTCCAGAAGATTTGACTAGCCTTCCACCCGTTAGACACGTAGAGTTTGGTATAGATCTGATTCCCGGAGCCGCTCCTGTTGCCCGTGCACCGTGTCTTTGGCACCTCCAGAGATGAAAGAGATGATGACTCAACTGCAGGATCTTTCAGATAAAGGCTTCATCAGACCCAGTTCTTCGCCGTGGGGAGCACCGGTTCTGTTTGTGAAAAAGAAGGATGGTTCGATGAGGATGTGTATTGATTATCGGGAACTGAATAAGCGCACGATCAAGAATAAATATCCGCTTCCCAGAATTGATGACCTCTTCGATCAATTAGTTGGAGCTTGTTATTTCTCCAAGATTGATCTAAGATCTGGCTACCATCAACTGAAGGTTAAAGAAGAAGACGTTCTGAAAACTGCTTTTCGCACACGGTATGGTCACTATGAATTCTTAGTGATGCCTTTTGGATTGACGACTGCTTTTATGGATTTAATGAATCGGGTATGTAAGCCGTATCTCATTAGATTTGTTATTGTATTTATCGATGATATACTTATCTATTCCCAATCCAAAGAGGATCACGCACAACATCTTCGGTTAATTCTGGAATTGTTAAAGAAGGAGCAGTTATACGCTAAGTTCTCTAAGTGTGAATTCTGGCTACGGGAAGTTCAGTTTCTGGGGCATGTAGTTTCCGAGAAAGGTATTCAAGTTGATCCGACGAAGGTAGAAGCAATTGAAAAATAGGAACCGCCGAAGACGCCTACGGAAGTACGAAGTTTTCTGGGTTTAGCCGGTTACTATCGAAAGTTTATAAAAGATTTTTCTCGTATCGTTACGCCTCTCACTAAGCTAACCCGGAAGAATCTAAAGTTCGAATGGAAAGCAGAACAGGATGAAGCATTCCGAATATTGAAAGAGAAACTCTGTAGCGCACCGATACTAACATTACCTGAAGGTTCCGATGATTATGTTGTTTACAGTGATGCTTCCAAATTAGGATTGGGTTGTGTACTAATGCAGCGTGGAAAGGTTATTGCTTATGCTTCTCGTCAGTTAAAAGATCATGAAAGACAGTATCCTACACATGACATGGAACTGGCAGCAGTTGTTTTCGCGTTGAAGATTTGGAGACATTACCTTTACGGCTCTAAATGTCAAATTTATATTGATCATAAGAGTCTCCAACATCTTTTCGATCAGAAGGAACTAAATATGAGGCAAAGAAGATGGCTAGAATTGGTGAATGATTACGACTGTGAAATCCTTTATCATCCGGGAAAGGCGAATGTGGTAGCTGATGCACTAAGTCGTCAAGAAAGGAGTGGAACTATAAAAGCCATTGCACTAAGAGTTGAACTCCTACCTAACATCTTTGATGAACTGAAAAAGTGCCAAGTGGAAGCTTTTCAAGAGGAACATTTAAAACCGGAGCGGTTAGTGGGTATATCAGCATTGCTTGTAAAAGATGATCGTGGATTATTGTGTATGGGAAACAGAATTTGGGTGCCTCATTCGGGCGGGTTACGAGATCGGGTACTACAAGAAGCTCACCAATCTCGTTTCTCTATTTATCCAGGTACGAACAAGATGTACAAAGATCTGAAACAATTTTATTGGTGGTCGGGAATAAAAAGGAGTATTGCCCAGTATGTGGAAGGTTGTACTACTTGTAAGAAGGTAAAGATTGAACATCAAAAGCTGTTTGGTCAGTTGCAACGGTTAGAAATACCTATGTGGAAATGGGATCAGATTACTACAGATTTCATCACGAAGTTACCAAGGACTCCGAAAGGGTTTGATGCTATTTGGGTGATCGTTGACAGGTTGACCAAGTCTGCTCATTTCCTACCAATAAAGGAAACCTATTCATTGGAAAGACTAGCCAAACTGTATATCAATGAAATAGTAACACGACATGGAGTTCCAATTTCGATTATCTCTGATCGTGACAGCCGTTTTACCTCAAGATTTTGGAGAAGTTTTCAAAAGGAAATGGGAACGCAGATAAAGTTAAGTACAACGTATCATCCTCAAACTGACGGTCAGAGTGAACGGACGATTCAGACTTTAGAAGATATGTTTCGGGCTTGCATTGTTGATTTTGGGGGATCATGGGATAAGAATTTACCGTTGATTGGATTTGCTTACAATAACAGTTACCATTCCAGCATACAAGCGGCACCGTTTGAAGTTCTGTATGGTAGAAAATGCCGAACGCCTCTGTGTTGGAACGAAGTGGGAGAGAAACAGTTAGCAGAGCCAGATATAGTCCAGTTGACCGCGGATAAGATTTCTCAGATTCGGGAACGTTTGAAAGTAGCTCAAGACAGACAGAAAAGCTACGCCGACCGACGCCGAAAACCGTTAGAGTTCCAAGTTGGAGATTTTGTGATGTTAAAAGTCTCGCCTTGGAAAGGAGTCATTCGATTCGGGAAACAAGGTAAACTGAGCCCGAGGTACATTGGACCGTTTGCAATCATAGAAAGGATTGGTGAAGTAGCCTACAGGTTAGATCTTCCGCCAGAGTTAAGCAGAATCCACAATGCATTTCACGTGTCAAATTTCTAAAAGTGTTTAGTTACGCCGGATCAAGCAGTTTCGCTACCAGACATACCGGTTGATGAAAAGCTAAATTATGTGGAGGAACCTGAAGCCATAGTTGACCACAAAGTTAAAGTGTTACGGAACAAAGTAATCAGACAACTGAAAGTTCAGTGGAGACATCATAGGGGTCAGGATGCTACTTGGGATTCAGAATCAGAAATGAGAACTAAGTACCCGCACCTTTTTGCCTAAACCGAATTCCGGGACGGAATTCTTTTAAGGGGGAGATGATGTAATACCCCGGGTAAGTTCGTTAGTTAAATGTTAGTTCCGTTAAATTTATTTAACTTTAAAACTTGGAAGTTAAAGGTAAGTTTGGGTTAAGTTAAGAGTTAAAGGTGTTTTGGTCATTAATGGATAGTTTAGGGACTAAAGTGGTAAATTGGTTTGATATTACCCTTGAGACTTCAGATATTTTCATAAAAACAAAAAGATCAGATTTAGTTGTGTGTGTGTGTTTTGAGATAAGAAGAAGAAGAAGAAAGGGTTTTTGGGTAAGACATCAAATTCGTTGGCTTAAAAGGGGATTAGAGGTATGTTTTCATTACATTTTATGTTTGTAATTACTATTAGGAAGTATCTATCGGATTAGAATTATCACCTCTGGACTGGAGATGATTTCAGTCGAAATCTGGGTTGAAAATAGGCAAAACCGGCAGAGGTTTCTAGATAGGATGAAGGTATCCGGGTAGTTTTGTTGGTGGTGTCCGGATAATGTTCTAAAGGTGTCCGGACGAGTCTTTTATCCGGGTAAGTCTTTCTTTTCAATGGTTTCCGGATGATGTAAGATACCGGATGGTATTCGGGTTACTTTGGTTTCCGGGTGTCGTCCGGATTGTTTATGCCGTCCGAAAAGTTATGCTGTCCGGATTGAAGGAGTTGTCCGGATAGGTTGTGTTGTCCGGATACTTTAGCTGTTTGGTCAATTTTGAGAGTTTAGATGCTTATGAGTATCCATTAACCTGTGTCTTGTTAATTCTTGGAAGGGGAAATGAATGAGGAATGAATGCATTATGGACTCGACTTAAGTTCGGGTTTGGGGGTAACATTTGAGGATTAGAGTTATCTAGAGTTCTTAGCTTTAGTAAGACTTGTGTGTTCTATTTGGTAAAGAGATATATGTATTCAATTGTTTCAGATACTGTGAATCAAAGGTGAAAGCTGAGTTCTTTGTGGAAGACTGGAAAGAGTTTTGGATAAGCAAACAAGTGAGTTTTTACTTAAAATGTTTTCTAACTGGAATACATATATGTGAATGAGTGTAATAATGTGCATATTATGTTTATATGAGTATTACACTGCATGGGTGCTAGTTGGCCGGGCTTAGGACCGGTGTATGTTGGCTGTACAGAGGGACAGTGGTGTTGGCTGTATTCAGTACAGTGGTGTAAATTAATTAATTGGCTCACTACCAATTAATATGGCCAAGAAAATGAGATGGAAAGATACATGATGCATGAGTTTTAATTGGTATTCCTATGTGAATTATGTTTATGATGTTGTGCAAATGGTTTTTAACTAACGGGGATTTTCTCACTAGACCTCAAGGTCTAACCCTCATTTTGTTTTAAAAATATGTATTCCAGGTCGTGGATCGAGTAAGAGCAAATAAGAAGGTTAAACCGCGAATAGCTTTTGGAGGACTATGTAGTTGAAGACTATGATGTGTTTAGTAGATATAGCATGTTATTAGTAATGATGTAAATTTACTAAGTAAACGTTTGTAATGATGTATTGAATGTTTGTAAAGATTAGGGGACCATATTTGTTATCTAATGTATCTTGGCTATGTAACGACATTATGAAATATATGTTACTTGTTGTATGTTTGAGAACCGAGTTGTTGGACAACCTAGGGGGGGGAGGTTGTATTTAAAATCTTTTACTTTCAAAAATTCTTTTACAAATAAATACAGTACTGAAACAGTATAAATAAATCAGAGTATAGAAATAATAAATATACAACAATTATATAAACAGATATAATTAAAATGCACAGCGGAAAAAATAAAGAGATAAAGGTTAGAGATACTTGACACGGAGATTTACTGATTTACCACCAACTGTGATAAACCAGCAGCCGAGACACTTCCCGACACGATCCAATAAATGTATTCTTTACGGTAGAATACAAACCAAATACAAAGGTAACGTAATTGATTCTCAAGCTTCTGCTATGAGATGTACAGGATCACACACCCGTTATTCAAATACTTACAAGAGGAGTATAACTCACAATGGGTAATCACTCTTGTATAATATCTCACACTTGGATATTTTATAAAAAAAGTTTTATAAAATATATATATATAAATAGATGAGAGAGCTGAGAGGTTGCTGCTTGTTGCTGTTTTGTTGTCTTAGGTCTTCATTACCAGCAAGCATCATTTATACATAGCATCTCCAACGGCATTGTGCAGCCGCGGTATACCGCCAAATGCATGCGGTATACCGCCGTCAGAAAAGTGTGCTGACACACCAACGGCTACATGCAAAGTTGACAGGAATAATGTACCCGCGGTATACCGGATGGGACTCGCGGTATACCGCCGTCAGGAAAAGCCACTTCAACCAATAGGAATTGCACACGGACTGCCGCGGTATACCGGCTGAACACCCGCGGTATACCGCCAAAAGTGTACCCGCGGTATACCGAGTATTCTCCACGGTATACCGCCGTCAGGAAAAGTCAGCTTCCAGGACAGCACCCAAATCTTGCTGGATCTTCTCAAAACCTTATTAAAATTAATTGTTGGGTTTTTAGAAATATCCAAGTGGTATATTATTTTAGGGTGTTTATCATTATTAGTTATAAACAATAATGACGACGTAAACACTTCCGTCTTGAACCCTTCAGATTAAATCTTCGTGTTTTTCAACAACTGCACACTTGGATTAAATTGTTAGATAAACAATAATGCGGTGTGTTTGTAATCATCAAAATAAATATATATAAATATATAGAGATGTGGTACACTTGCACCAACAATCTCCCCCTTTTTGATGATGACAAACACAACCGCTAAGCAAGAGCATATGCGGTTTCTCTCCCCCGTTTGTCGAAACAAAAAGGGTCAAGAGAGACGGTATGCTTCCCCTCGAGAGATGCTCCCCCTCAAAATATGCATATAATTGAGGTAGCATACACTCATGGGTAAAAGAGCTAAAACGCTCCCCCTCAAATTAATAACGATATCAAATTGATTTTATAAAATTTGAGGGATAAAATAAAATGCAAAAAGCAATAGAGACAAAGATATACAAACCAATACGAAACACTTGCACCAAAACGGATCTTAAGGCTTCAATATTCGGTTAATTTTATGTGATTAAAAAAAATCACCACGTATTATGACCTCGTCAGGTAACCACGTATTATAACCTCGGCAGGTAACACGTATTATAACCTCGGCAGGTAACCACGTATTATAACCTCGGCAGGTAACCACGTATTATAACCTCGGCAGGTAACCACGTATTATAACCTCGGCAGGTAACCACGTATTATAACCTCGGCAGGTAACCACGTATTATAACCTCGGCAGGTAACACGTATTATAACCTCGGCAGGTAACCACGTATTATAACCTCGGCAGGTAACAACGTATTATATCCTCGTCAGGAAACACCTACAAAAGGCAAAGAAAATATTTCGTGGTACCCTTTTCTTATGGGTCCTTTTAACAGTTAGTATAAAACATAAACCAAAAAAAAAAATATGTTGTCGACATAAAACAAACACGACAAACATACAAAATCATAAAAATGGTTTAAAACCATAAACGCATTCCACCCGGATTATCAACATTAAACATTCCTTTCGGAATCCATTTTCTAACCATTTTAATTTTACGATTGTATTTATCATACACATAAAATGAAGCATTTATGTTCGCATTAGGTCTAGAAAAATTGCTATTATACATGCGAGCATACGGTTTCCTCCCATAATTCACATTTTTCATTTTTGACATATATGGGGGTTTTTGCGTTTTATTTTTAACAACAAATTTAGGTTTTTCAAAAACCTTTTTAATTGGCATACAATCACATTTTTCAATACACGTATTTGAACCAATGCCTTTTCGGCAATTTATACGATTTGATATATTTAGCATTTTAAGCACTTTATCATTGCTACTATTAAAAGCATTTGCTAATAAGTCATTTTTCTCATGCGATTTGCATTTAGCATTTAAACATGCAATTTCATTTTCAAGAGACTCGCATTTTGTACATGCAACACTTTCCTTTTTATTTTCACTTAAGCATGCAATTTTATCATTTAAAATAACACAAGATTTACAAACATCTTTTTCACTTAATTTATTTTCTAATTTAGTGATAACATCTAAATCATAAGCAGATTTTTGTTTACCGTCATCTATTTCCTTTTTATATACAGATACGGTTTCTTTTAAATTAGAAATTTCATCTTTATATTTATTTGCGAGAGCGGCCATAGCATGAAATGATTTATATAATTCGTCAAGATTATTTTCATCGTCACTATAGTAATTATCACTATAATTATTATCATAATTATTTTTAGAAGAATATGATGAAGATACCTCATTATCATGGTCGGCCATGAAACAAAAATTTTGGGCCTCATTTATGCTTGCGCTCAACGCGCCTCCAACTAAAGCTTTTGGTGTGTTGATTTGTTTTGCTCGATTCGGACACATACTTGCATAGTGATCCTTGTCACCACACACATAGCAAAAGCCTTTCTTTTTATTGGCTTTTTCATCGTCGCTAGATTCGTCATAATTGTCTTCACTTTTGTGGACGTTGCGACTTTGGTTTTTACCACCACGACGGTAGTCTTCATTTTCTTGAAACCTATCAATATTGGCAAACTTTTTGTTAGATAGAAGTTTAGAAAGTTTTCTTACCAACTTGACTAAATCGTCAAGATTTTCGGGTTCATCATCAGATGAACTTGCATCTTCCTCCTCTTCCTTTTCTTTTGAGGCAACGACCTTGAGAGCGATGGATTTCTTTTTGACTTGCTCCCGGACTTGATTTCTTTTTAGTGCGATTTCGTGCACTTTAAGATTGCCGATGAGATCATCGAGCTTCATAGTTGCGAGATCTCGGGAGTCTTCCAAGGATGTGATTTTTGCCATCCACTCCGAAGGAAGTGCTCGAAGAATTTTCCTTACATAATCCTCATTAGGATAAGTACGACCTAATCCCTTCAAGGTAGTCATAATGAGGTTAAAACGTTTAAACATTGAGTCGATTGACTCATCTTTTGACATTTCAAATAGTTCATAATCATGAACAAGAATATTTATTTTAGAGCTTTTAACTTGAGTATTTCCACGATGAGTGTCGCTCAAGCTTTGCCAGATTTGATTAGCAGTTTTATAAGTATAAACTCTTTCAATTTCATCGGAAGTTAAAGCAGCATATAATATATTTTTAGCTTCAAAATTTAAACAAAAATGAGATTCTTCAGCGGGAGTCCAATCTTTTATGGGTTTATCAACAATAAGATCATTTTCAACTTTGGTTGGTCTAAAATTCCCATTTTCTATAACATCCCAAATTTTTTGACTTTTGCCACGTACGTGACATTCAAATAGCTCGGCCCAAATGCCAAACTTTTCAGTATCTATAATAGGAGGTTTTGAAAACAAAACAGTTTGTTGAGCCATTATATAAAAATTAAAGAAATGACTTTAAAAAATTAAACAAAAAATTTTTGAAAGCCCCGCTCTGATACCAAATGTTGGACAACCTAGGGGGGGGGAGGTTGTATTTAAAATCTTTTACTTTCAAAAATTCTTTTACAAATAAATACAGTACTGAAACAGTATAAATAAATCAGAGTATAGAAATAATAAATATACAACAATTATATAAACAGATATAATTAAAATGCACAGCGGAAAAAATAAAGAGATAAAGGTTAGAGATACTTGACACGGAGATTTACTGATTTACCACCAACTGTGATAAACCAGCAGCCGAGACACTTCCCGACACGATCCAATAAATGTATTCTTTACGGTAGAATACAAACCAAATACAAAGGTAACGTAATTGATTCTCAAGCTTCTGCTATGAGATGTACAGGATCACACACCCGTTATTCAAATACTTACAAGAGGAGTATAACTCACAATGGGTAATCACTCTTGTATAATATCTCACACTTGGATATTTTATAAAAAAAGTTTTATAAAATATATATATATAAATAGATGAGAGAGCTGAGAGGTTGCTGCTTGTTGCTGTTTTGTTGTCTTAGGTCTTCATTACCAGCAAGCATCATTTATACATAGCATCTCCAACGGCATTGTGCAGCCGCGGTATACCGCCAAATGCATGCGGTATACCGCCGTCAGAAAAGTGTGCTGACACACCAACGGCTACATGCAAAGTTGACAGGAATAATGTACCCGCGGTATACCGGATGGGACTCGCGGTATACCGCCGTCAGGAAAAGCCACTTCAACCAATAGGAATTGCACACGGACTGCCGCGGTATACCGGCTGAACACCCGCGGTATACCGCCAAAAGTGTACCCGCGGTATACCGAGTATTCTCCACGGTATACCGCCGTCAGGAAAAGTCAGCTTCCAGGACAGCACCCAAATCTTGCTGGATCTTCTCAAAACCTTATTAAAATTAATTGTTGGGTTTTTAGAAATATCCAAGTGGTATATTATTTTAGGGTGTTTATCATTATTAGTTATAAACAATAATGACGACGTAAACACTTCCGTCTTGAACCCTTCAGATTAAATCTTCGTGTTTTTCAACAACTGCACACTTGGATTAAATTGTTAGATAAACAATAATGCGGTGTGTTTGTAATCATCAAAATAAATATATATAAATATATAGAGATGTGGTACACTTGCACCAACACGAGTTGTTACATATATATATATATATATATATATATATATATACACACATAGACATTAAACATACGGCGGCTAACGCTGGGACAATGTCTTCATCCTTATAACTCCAGCAAGGATGGTGTCTTCTTCCTCTAGTAGAAGATCTACAACAAGTGACCCCCCCCCCCCCCCCTTGAATCACGTCAACATGCAACTTGAGGTTTTCATCCCCCTCACACACTCGACCTGCTACCTATTTTTTCGTCCGTGTTAACCTTTCAAGTATGCGGTTTTCAGCTTTTAAACAAATTAAAAATACAAATAAAAAAATATTCTAGAACCAAACCACATATACAAATAACAAATCTTTCAAAAACAAATCATAGAGACATGTCGTCCTCATTAACGAACAAATTACAGGGACAAATTAAAAAGCTTGCAAAAACAAACCTTCCAGGTCTATGGTTTTCATTTTTTTTTAAACCGGAGGTGGAGATCATCCCTGTTAACTCCATGGTCCATGTTCACATCAGCGGTGGAGATCGATGGACAATGGTAGGGGGAGGTGGGGTTAGTCACAGTGAGGGATTGAGGGGATGAATAACAATGGTGGTCGAATGGGGTATGGTGCAGGTGGTGGACGGATGGTGTTGCAGGTTTTCGGAGGGGGGGGGGGACAGTTGGGGAAATGGGAGGCGCGTGGGTTTTCAAACATGGGTGGGAAAAAAATTGAAGTTGACCTCCTGATCTAATGAGAACTCGGTAGTTAGTGATATCCGTGAGATCCAATGTGAGCCAATCATTTAAGATATTTAACATTATTTCTTAAAATAAAGTAAAAGGGCAAATTAGAAATTTGATATTCCGATTTTGTATTTAATTTAATTATTTAGCAACTCTCTCTCTCTCTCTCTCCATATTTAACAACTCTCATGTTGTGAACACGTTGTAAACAATGGGTATCATAGTGGGTATATACAATGAGTATCACAACATTAGTGTTGTGAATACGTTGTAAACAATAGGTATCACAATGTTGGTGTTGTAACACATTGTAAACAATGGGTATCAAAGTGGGTATTGATGCGTATACAATGGGTATCACAACGTTGGTTCTGTGAACACATTGTAAACAATGGCTATCATTGTGTGGTATCAATGTGTATACAACGGGTATCACAACATTGATGTTCTGCACACGTTATAAAGTATTAGTATCATAGTGGGTATCACAATGGATATCAACATGTATATAATGGGTATCACAACAAGATTATAATAGGTATTAGAATGTGCATATTGTATGTATCTTAGATATCACATTAATGATCATTTGTATGTATTTTATAACAATGACGATGTTTTATTGGTATCATATTGTGTATCTTATGTTCATGGTGTTCGCCAGAATAAGGATCCTCGGAGAAAGGACATATAAGAGTTCTAAAAATACCAAAAATGCCCGTTAATTAAAATTTTAAGTCAAAATTACCAAAACTACTAATTGACTAGTTTATCCTACAATTTATGGTTGAGATAGGATCTCACGATTATCACAATTACCAAGTTTTCTTTTGAATGGCCCTGTATATATTATTGATTTTTTTAAAAGAGAATTAGGAAAACTAGTAAACGGATAATATTGTTCCTCACTCTAAGATAGATTTTTGCGGAGTTAATGACGAGAGACCATTTTACAAATAAAATGCAATACAAAAGGATATTTTTTAGCGTTATCAAAGTTCAAGTTTCACTTTTAAAATTTTCATTAAACCTTAAGGACCAAAATTAAAGTTTACTCCTAGATTAATTATTTGAGAAAGTTAAAAGGACACTTGTTGAAAATTTGTTTTGGTCTCCTCACTTCCTTGTCACGTCTTTAATTTTTTTGTCATCAACAAAATATCTATGTCCAAATCGATTTCTATTCACAAGTCAGTCATAGGTCATAATTTTTCCCTAAAATTAATTTTCTTGATTTGACAGATGAATGACATTTTCGTAAATAACTGAAACTTATAGGACAGGAGATACGGGAAATTGACCAAAATAACTATTTCACCATCTCATCTTCAACTTTTAACCATCCCACTTAACTTTTTACAAAAATAACCAAGATCCCGCAAGTCTGACACCGCAAGGCTTGCGGTGTCAGCTTTTTCTGACAAAACGAAAAAAAAAAAAAATTTTTTTTAAAAAATGACAAAACCGCAAGGCTTGCATTTTGTCAGAAATAATATTTTTTTCGTTTTGTCAGAAAAAGCTGACACCGCAAGCCTTGCGGTGTCAGACTTGCAGGATCTTGGTTATTTTTGTAAAAAGTTAAGTTAGGTGGTTAAAAGTTGGAGATGGGAGGGTGGAATGGTTATTTTGGTCAATTTCCCATACTGGACTTGCACATGTCTTTACAAAAAAAACCATTAGACATTCACATATATCATCACATGATAAAAATTTATTATGAACATATCTTCATTAAACTGCATATAGTTTAAAAATGAAAAAAAATACTCTTTAAAAGTGAATAACACTAAACTTGTATATACTTTTACTAAACTTCACTACTTTCATTGCTACGCTTCCATTTAACAATATTTCAAAACTTCACGTTATTCAACTGGACGCACACAACCAAAAATATATACATATGTTTATATATAATCGGGTTTAAACGAGAACTGTGGTCAAATAAGAAAACACAAAAAAGACTGATTTTTCACTAATATCATGTGTAAAGTGCACGTGATTAGGCGTGACCTTGGCCGCAACCTAGGTTACGCGTCAAGTTGCTCGCACACCTTTGCTTCTTCATGTTTCATAATTGTATGTCATTTGAGGGCAAAATCTCATACGATATGGTCGTTCTCGTGTTTTCTTATTTTGACCGTGTTCTTGTTTGGTCGTCTCTCTATCTCTCTCTCTTTATACACACACACACACACATTCTTACATACATATATATGAAGGTTCAAACGAGAAGACGGTTAATTTGCAAGAAATCCGAGAAGGGATAAATCACATGTGATACAATCACGTTGTGTTGACCGGCCATCGGATGTGCGCCGTTTCCTGCGACATGGGTCGTGTTGATAAGTTGCCTGCATTATTTTGAACGTGTTGTATCACATGTGATTTTACTCTATAATGACATGCAATTTGACCTTCTCGTAAATTGACCAACTTCTTGTAGTATCCCCCCCCCCCCCACCCGCACGTGCGCGCGCGCGCACACACACACACGTATATATATATATATATATATATATATATATATATATATATATATATATTGGGATGTTAAAATAAAAAGGCTAAGTATCATGAAAAAGTAAGAAAGACAGGTTAAGGAAAGTTTAGATGTGAATCACTGAAAATTTCCATTTACTGATGCGTATGTGAACTCGTATAAATAATTTGTAACGTCAGTTTACATATACATCTTCAATTATATTTTCCAGGGATATTTTCAAAGGTTCACATATGAACCTTCCCTTCTATTATTCTCACGATATTTAGCCTTATTTGAATTGACCCCTATATACATACATATATATATATATATAGGGTCCCCTTCTTTTGCTAACCAAGTCATTGGTACTAACCATGCTAACCAATCTGAACCATTGATGTTTTTAATCTAAGACTTAGATTAATTTGAGGATTTAGAAATTAAACGCATAATTTGTTTGTGCACATATGCACAGGGGTATTTTTATCATATTGTCAAACAACTTAAACATGGAAAGTATCTAATCCCAAAATAAACGGAGCATTTATTGGGGTTAGTGAGTACGATTTTGTATATTAATTTAATAGGTGCACATGTGCAATGACTTTTTTTATTTATAATAAGTGCATATATGCAATGACTTTCAAGTACATTGTGACGTGCATATATGCAATGACCTTTTTATTTATAATAAGTGCATGGACGCCCAAATACATGTACATGTGCACATATGCACATATATTTTAAAAAATATGTGGTAATAACATATGAAGATAGCAACAGATGCACATATGCACATAAAAACATATGCACATGTTATGCAATTGTATAGTTAATTAAAATAGAAAAGTATGCCCATATGCACAGATTATCTTATAGTCCCAATATGTAAATCCCTCTCGTGTCTCTCTCTCCTATTCTCTCCCTCCGCCGTGAATCCACGGTGGTCCAACCCACGATTTTGATTCGGATTTGAATGCCGATTCGGATTCTCCCCTTGGAAGCTGTAAAGGAACCAACGGCGGTGGTGGTAAAGGGTGGTGATTCAGCGGCAATGGTGGTGGTAAAGGAACCAACGGCGGCCTGAAATTAGGAACTGATTGAATGTTGGCCAAACAAGAAGAAGAAGTCGCCGGAGATACGATTGAATTATGTGTCAAAATACCTACGTCTTTCTTTTGTTGTTCCTCTAATATTATCTTCTCAAGCTGCGCCACCCCTATTCCTCTCTGTGGCACTTTTTTTTGCTTCGTCGACCGGGTGGTGGTGGTGGTTGTTGGTGGTTGATTACGTCGTCGTCCAGTTGGTGGTGGTGGTTGATTACGTCGTCGGCCGCCGAGAGGAGGTTGATTCACGGCTAGGGTTTCGTATGGTTGATTTTCTCTGGATAATTATCATTCTTAAAGATGAAATCAAATTCAAATTCAAAAATTTGAAGATAATTACAACTTCTAATAATTAAATTAAAAAATGGAGATAAATATGGTATATTGATAACCGTCCAAAATTAATAATATAGGAATTTAATGAAAAAATCATTATATTAAATATTATAATTGTAATGCCTATTTTACCCTTGATGGATTGATGTTAACATAAATGAATACTGAAATCTGATTGGTTGATATTGGTTAGCACGGTTAGTACCAATGACTTGGTTAGCAAATGAATGGACCTCTATATATATAGATATATAGATATATATATATATATATATATATGTAGGGTCAGATTCAAAAGTGAGCAATGACCAAATAAGAAAACATGAGAACAACCTATCACATCACATGTGATTCTTGTGACCTCGGCCGCAGGCCAAGTCGCCATCCACTCCTTGCGTTGACTGTGTTTCGTACTGCCATGTGATTTCAGTGGAAAATCACATGTGATTTGGTCGTTCTCATGTTTCCTTATTTTTACTCAGTTCTCGTTCGACCTCCCTGTTTATATATATATATATATATATATATATATATATATATATATATATAGAGAGAGAGAGAGAGAGAGGTGGGTTCATACGAGAATGCAAACTATTTAAGAATACAAGAAAACAACCGCTATGTACAAAATCATATATGATTACGCGACCTTTCCCGCCACTTTAAGTCGCGGCCAAAGTCGTGCGTGTTCTGTTTTTGCAGTTATTGTAAAATCACATGTGATTTTGCACATGATTTGTTGTTTTCTTGTTTTCTTAAATAGTTAGCGTTCTCGTTTGAACCTTCCTCTATCTCTCTCTCTCTCTCTCTCTCTCTCTCTCTATATATATATATATATATATATATATATATATATATATATATAGACCATAGTTATTTTGCAACCGGGTTGCAAAATAAACTAGCCATGTACATATATACACACATGGGAATTTCATGTGAGAAAACTAAATATGGTGAGAAGATGCAAAAAGAATGTTTATATGTGGATCTTTGAAAAAATTTATTTGAATATTCATATGTGACCCCATATGAATAATCTATAACATTGGTTCACATATCCATCTTCAAATGGATTCATTTCAAACTTATTAAATGACTCATACGTGAACCTTTCTTTCATTCCTTCTCAACATATTTAGTTTTTTAATTTGAACCTCCCAAGAAATATAGGGGTGAGCTCAATTGAAAACCTAAGTTCCATTGTAAACCAGGGGACAAATGAGAGTGTGTCATGTGTTCCATACATTCATCATCAAGGCCGTCCATGATTGAGGGCATGCAGGACGCACATCTAGGACCCACAAGAAATAGGGGTCCATATTTTTTTAGTATATAGTGGTTGTTTTAAAAAAATAGTAAATAAAATAGACAACTTTTTAGTATCTAAAACGACCCAAAAACAATTTCATATTATATTAAGGGTCCAAATATGTATTAATTAATTACTTTAGAAAATATATGTAAAATGTACCAAATTTTTGAACTACTTGTCTGGAAAACCTTGATATATTTTCCATCCCGCATCTACCACCGTCTCTTTTGATTATTCGATTCAAATGAATTCAATTTTTTTATATTAGAAGATAGTAGATTGGTTGTTATTAACAAGAAAACTCATAACTTTTGAAAAAATTACCAACCATATAAGACGGTCAAACTTATATCTACTACCATTTTTTCATACATTGTTAACTCCTTATTACATCATATCCAGAATCTTAAGTATTATTCTGTATCTAAAACAAACATAAGATCTCAAGCTATACCCAACATGAGTTTTTAATTATAGGATTGACAATTCTGAAATTGTTTGTTTCAACCATAAATGTTTAAAAGGGATGACGAAAAACATTAACATGATGTGAGACAAAAACCCAACTAATTTACATTGATATACATAAAGTGTTATTCTGAATTGTGAACACCGTGACTTCAAATGATGTCAATCTATATATTAAAGGTATATCATAGGTCGCCTTTGACGGTAAAACGAATTGATGATGCTATATAAAATTTGATATGGTAGATAATATTAATTTAAAAATTATTATTAATTGATTTTGAGTCTAAAAATACATGGGAAACGATTTTATATGAAGTACTAGTATTTTTTGAATTCAATGTTATTTCTGATTATAAAAATAATATATTAAGATTTTTTTATACTTATGGATGATCATTGTTACATCTAACCCAGGACATATAAAATGTCAGAAATATGTCTGTTGATTATGAATGATCTATCGTTTAATAATAAATTATAAATAATATAGGGGGTTGCTATGCCTACCCCCTACGAATGTATCCCTGCAAATATTGTCTCCTCTCACAAACAAAATAAATTTACCTTTTATACCCTTTTAATTATTTAATTAGTTTATTTTATACTTTTTACTTTTTTAATTTTCATTTTACACCTTCATCATATTAACACATATAATTGTATATTAGCTAAAATACGTTTTAATTTTAACAAATTTCACCATTATAATCATCTCTTCGATACGTTCGAAATGAGCCCAATCTTGAATATTTTTTGATTTAATTATTTAATTATATATCATATATACTACATAAAAATATTTTTTATATTTACAATTCATACTCTTATATTTAATTATTTAATTTATGGTACATCTCTTACCGTTCTAACTCATTAAGTTAAAAGTTTATACAAAATTTACTATTATAGCTTTTAGGAGAATTTTTTTGTCTCATTTTATTTTTGTAACGCCAATGATTATAGAAAACTATTAAGATGTCCAAAAAATATTGTTGATCCAAACCCTCAGTGATTTGATGATGACTCTATGAGAAACACTTAGTGAAAATTGTAAGTAGACAATATGTATTAGAGTTTCACTATCGCTGATAAATACTAAGACTGTTTCAGTACCGCTGATAGGAACTCTCGCTCTTTAATTTATACATTCAGCGATACTGCTCATCAGTGAGCCCTGAGTCTGTTCAGCCTCACTGATGATCGCTGATAAAATATGTTGTTTACTTATGATCCTTGAACACAAGTTTCACGTCAACTATGTTCTACGCTGAAGTCGAAGATTAAGCCAAAGAACCAGCGACAAGTCTACTAATGAACTGATGCGGATATCAGTGAAGCCAAGATCTGTCAACTCAACGTGAAGTTTCAAGTAGAAGACTTCAGCGAACGCTGAACTTTATCACTCGCTGATAAAGATTTATTCAGCGAACGCTGATCATGAAGCTTCCTCTACAAGTTACTTTTGTCTTGTCCCCTTGCACGTCTCCGTACGATCTTTCAGAACGGACATCCCTTTTGTCCAGAATCGTACAACCAACTATGATTCTACATTGTTCATCATGCGGCCACTAGGTTGTCTACTGAAGTCAAACCATGAAACCAACCAGTGGCTGCCACATGTAAAGTTGTACTGTTGTGCATTAAATGCATGCAGTATATAAAGGAAACCCTACTTCAGAAATGAAGTGCTCGGCCATCTCCTTCTCCTTACTATTCTGTGTGTTAGAATATTTATCTTAAGTCTTCTAAATCCCTTATCTCTTAATTCTAGTGCAAGAAATCTTAGTGATTCTCATAGCTTGTTTAGATTAGGTTTATTCCTTAATCTTGTTCCGCAACAAGTTGTAAATTGTTTGATACATATCAATAAACAATTTAGAAAAGTAAAAATCGTGTGTTTGTATTCAACCCACCCCCCCCCCCCCCTTCTACAAACTTGTATAACCCTTTTGGGACCAACAAGTGGTATCAGAGCAGATTGTTTAATCCAATAAACAAGATCTTGCTTATACTATTCTTTTCTCTTCCTTGCTATTTCCTATAATGGCAAACTCCACAAACACAAACTACATTGATAATGGTTCTCTTGCAAACCCCCCTAGATTTTTCAGAGATAACTTTAATCTATGAAAAAATAGGATGATGTTGTTCTTGGAAGGTGTAGATCCTACTATGCCTTACTACATCGAGAATGGTCCATATGTTCCTGTGATGATTGACCCTGAAGTTCCAGGCACTGCTACTCGAGCTGCCATTCCTGAAAGAATCATCCCCAGGGCTCCTAACACTTGGACTAATGAAGACAAGAAGAAGGTGGCCATCGACACTAAAGCCAGATCCATCCTCTCTATGGCTCTTCTTGACGAAGTCTATCATTCTGTCATGAACTGAAAACCTCCAAAGCCATGTGGGACACAATCTATGTTCAATATGAAGGTACATCTGAAGTCCAGGACTCAAGAAAGATCAACCTAGTAAGACAGTACGAAAGCTTCATTTGTGGTAAGAATGAAACTCTCTCTGAAGTACATCAGCGGTTTAACTGTTTAATTATTGACCTAAAAACCGTTGGTAAGGAATATTCTAACTTTGAGATCCTGACAAAGTTTCTAGAATGTCTTCCTGAAAGCTGGGACAGTTATTCAATGTGTCTCAAGTTATCAAAGGATCTAAATTCTATGACCCTTTCTACCTTATATGGCACTATGCTCAATCAAGAGCATTCGTGTCATCTTAAGAAGAATCTTGTGAAAGATTCCAAAAGCACACATGTTGCTTTACTCTCTTCAGAGTTGGTGCCTACTCACCGATCCACTGTCACTATCACTGAGTTGGAGTCTAACTCTGATGACTCATCTGAAGCTGATCCTTTAGAAATAGATGAGTCTCTGGCACTCCTGACTAATTATTTCAGGAGACTCACCAGAAAGAGTAACTTCAGAAGAAACAAACCTCTTTCCCTCACTGATAAGCCAAAATCATCAACCCCTGTTGATAAGGCTACTGCTACCTGCTTTAACTGTGAAAAAGTAGGACACTTTGCTAGTGAATACAGGTCAAAGAAAGTATTTAAACCCTCAGCTTCCTTTTCCAAGAAATCCTCCAACCCCAGGGCTAGAGATGATAAGTACAAAAGGCTGGAAAAAAAATATGCAAAGCTAAAAAGCTTTAAAAAGAAAGGCAAAGGCCTGATGGCTGACTTTGACTGGGCTGCCTCTGATGAAGAAGAATCATCTGACTCTGAAGATGATGATGAGGCCAACCTCTGCCTTATGGCCAAAATAGAAGAATAGGAAGAACAAACTGAAATTCCCTCTACTTCTGCATCCACCTCTCAGGTATCAACTTCTCTCACTGATACTCAAACTTCAACCCTTAGTGACATCGAAAGACGTCGGACCGTCGATCTTTTGACTGTTGATTTATACGATGCCATGAATGGCAAGACCAAAGCTGAAAAACTAAATATTGATCTTTCTAAACAGCTTAAGAATTGTCACTTAGAAATTCAAAAGCTCTCAAAATTAGAAGAAAATCTAAAAGATCAGGTATGAATAAATCAACTCATTCATTTCGAGCGAGAAGATGTTGTCGAGGCACTAAAGGCTGAAAAGGCTACTATTGAAGAATGGTGTAAATCCTCAACAACGATCACTGAGATATTGAAAGCTCGGATTCCCCTGAGTGATAAAAGTGGTCTTGGTTTTAAAGTTGATACTTTAGAACCAACCACTGATCGTTCCATGCTTAAGTTTGAAATGTTCGTGTCCTCTATCCCTGACACTTCCTTATCTCATTGTTCCTCTTCTAAAAGTCCTATCCCTGAGGAAAAACCTACCTTAAACTCTAAAGGTAAAGGTAAAGACAAAGTTTTCAACCAAAAACCTCCGAAGGGTACCTTTGTACCTAAGCTGAATGCTCCTAAGGCTTCAGTAAATTATCCCTCTACTTCTAAGAACAAGATCCCTGGATTCGCTCAGCGATCTACTCCTAGAATTAGAGTGGATATTATTGGTAAGAAATCTGAAGAACTGATTGTTCCTCCCATTTCCAATGCCAAAGGTATACTTGGTGCTCGCCCTGCTCATTTAAAAATCTCGGCTAAGCAAGCAAATGGTCCTAAAGCTACTTTTAGCTATAGGAAATGTTATCACTGTGGACTTATCGATCATATTGCTAGTAAGTGCCCTACAGCCACCAAAGCTGAAAAGTTAGCTAAGGTGAAGATCAATGCCCCCAAGGCAAAGAAGACCAATCCTGGTGCAAATCAGGTTAAGGTGAAACCAACCACTGAGGTTAAGAAATTAACCAAAGTGAAGACTAGTCCTGAAGCTGAATCTTCTAATGCTGTGAAGATTGATGAACCTTCCACTTCCTCTACCACCACTGACAAATGTGGACCCATGCTAAAATGGGTGCCCAAGTCAAACTAATCTTTCTTTGGTTGCAGGTCCTGAAGGGTATCTGGTATCTTGATAGCGGATGCTCTAGACATATGACTGGAAAGAAAAACCTGCTCACTGAATATAAGGAAGAGAAAGGTCCCTCAGGGACTTTCGATGGAAACGGAAAAGGCTATACCCGAGGGTATGGTGTACTTTCAAATGGTACAACTACCTTCAGAAGAGTCACACATGTTGAAGGACTGAAGCACAATCTTCTAAGCATCAGTCAGCTGTGTGACAAGGATAACAAAGTGATTTTCACTAAGGAATCCTGCTTTGTTACTGACAAAAAGAAGAAGATCGCTCTCAGTGGATACCGTATGGAAAATGTTTATGTTATAAACATGGACTCGACAACCACTGAGAACTCCTGTTTCTTCTCAAAAGCCTCATCTGATGTCAACTGGCTATGGCATAAGAGGCTCTCTCATCTAAACTTCAAGACACTGAATACTCTTTCTTCAAAATAGTTGGTCATTGGTCTACCTCAACACTCATACGCTAAGGAATCTTTATGTTCAGCGTGTGAGAAAGGGAAACAAACCAAGGCAAGCTTCAAGTCTAAACAAGTTTCCTCAGTGTCATCTCCTCTTCAACTTCTCCACATGGATTTGTTTGGCCCTGTTAACAAAAAATCCCTCGCTGGAAAGAAATATACACTGGTCATAGTCGATGAATTCTCTCGCTATACCTGGGTTATGTTTCTCCGTCAGGAAAATGGAAGACCTAAACAATATGACCGTTCGCTCTATAAGGAGTGATCATGAGACTGAATTCAAAAACAGTTCTCTTTATTCCTTCTTTGATAGTAAGGGTATTTCTCACAACTTTTCCTCAGTGAGAACACTGCAACAAAATGGAGTCGCTGAAAGAAGAAATCGAACTATCATCGAAGCTGCACGTTCAATGCTCAACGATTCTCATCTACCTACTCAGTTTTGGGCAGAAGCTGTCAACACTGCTTGTTTTACTCAAAACAGGTCGCTGATAGTCAAAAGATTCAAGAAGACAGTCTATGAACGTTTCCATAGGAGAAAGCCTTCAATTAGCTTTCTTCACATCTTTGGATGTCAGTGTTTCATACTGAACAATAGAGATGCCCTTGGAAAGTTTGATCCTAAGGCTGATGATGGAATCTTTCTTGGATATTCTTCAGTCTCCAAAGCCTTCGGAGTCTTTAATAGAAGAAGACAAACTGTAGAAGAAACAATCCACGACACTTTTGACGAATCTCGTTCAGCGAACTCTAGACCTTCTGCTGATACTGAAGAACTGAATCAATGGATGTTTTCTCATCTTGGTGATTCAGAAGATGCTCCTATCCCTCAAACTCATACTCATACCGCTGAAGATGATGATCCTATAATCATCCCAAGCATGCAGACAAGTGAAGCTGAATCCTCATGGGTCTCAGTTGTTCCTCTTAACACTATGCCTGCTTCTGAACCTTCTACCTCAGACATGCCATCTACTTCTCAGCAATCAGTGAATGAAATGACATCTGAACCTCTTCCTCTCTTGCCTGATATACCAGAAGTTGCTGAAGCCTCATCTTCAGCTCCTCCAGAAGTTCAAATTGAGTCAGCGACTTATGCTCCGGCTCATCGATGGACTATTAATCACCCTATTGATCAAATTCTTGGTGATGCAAACGCTGGTGTTCAGACTCGACGAAGTGCAGGTAATATTTGTTTATTTGTTAACTTTATTTCTCTGATTGAACCAAAGAAAACAGATGATGTCCTCAGAGATCCAAACTGGGTCAGCGCTATGCAAGAAGAGCTGATAGAATTCGAAAGAAACAAAGTTTGGAAGCTCGTTCCAAGACCAACTGACAAGTCAATGATAGGCACTAAATGGGTCTATCGAAACAAGTTGGATGAACATGGAACTGTAACCCGCTACAAGGCTCGTCTTGTTTCTCAGGGGTATAAACAATAGGAATGTATAGATTACGATGAAACATTTGCCCCAGTGGCAAGACTAGAAGCCATTCGTATATTCTTAGCTTACGATGTACACAAAGACTTCAAGGTTTATCAAATGGATGTTAAATCAGCATTCCTCAATGGAAAGCTGAACGAAGAAGTCTACGTGGAACAACCTCCAGGATTCTCAGATCATAAGCATCCAGGTTATGTATATAAACTGGATAAGGCACTTTATGGCTTAAAGCAAGCTCCTCGTGCATGGTATGACACTCTCTCTTCTTATCCCCATATTGAAAAATTTGAGCGAGGTAAAATCGATAAAACTCTATTTTTCAGAAAAGTAAAAGGTCATATTATTCTTGTTCAAATATATGTCGATGACATTATATTTGGCTCCACTAACCATGACCTATGTACTCGTTTCGCTGATAGAATAAAAGTTGAATATAAAATGAGTATGATGGGTGAGCTGACATATTTCCTTGGTCTTCAAATCAAGCAGAATGAAAAAGGAACTTTCATTCACCAAGGAAAATATGTTAAAGATAAGCTAAAAAGTTTGATTTAACTAAGAGCTCAGCTATGAAAACCCCTATGTGTAACGACCCGGTTTCCCAAATATACAACAAATAACATATATTGCGTAACATCATTATATTTATAACAAAAGATACATAATAAGTCACGTACGATCCCTTTAGTCTCGAAACTACAAAATACATAAATCTTCCTAATCATCATCAGTCATCAAAAGCATCCTACATCTTATCCTTTCATTTGCCGCTATAAGTTCCTCGACCTGGAATACATATTTTTTAAAACAAAATGAGGGTTAGACCAAACGGTCTAGTGAGATAATCCCTGTCATTTCAAAAATCGTTATAAAACCCATTTATATAAAATCCTTTATATAAACACACATATATCACAAAAACTAAATACCACACATGACTCGTGCATCGTGTACCACTCATCCTTCACATCCTTCACATCATTCCCATGGCCAAATTAGTTGGTAGCAAGCCAACTAATCAATTATATCCGCTGTACAACAACTACAGCAACACCGCTGTACAACAATTACAGCAACCATCCGCCGGCATAGTTCGGCAGTGCTCTCGTGTAGTGTATGCTCATATAAATATAATATACATCTCAATATATTATATTTCAACATAAGCACATAATCACATTATTTATCACATTCCAATCATATCTCAATATATGATATTTTCATTTATAAACAAGTCATCACATTCCTACCACATATCCATCTCATATATATATATATAACATATATATGTATCCCAGTTTGAAAACATTTTAAAGTAAAACTCACCTCGATTGGTTATCGAATTTCCTTCTTAGCTTTTCTCGAGAAATCCAATCTTTCATTCAAAGTTTACCGAATCTGGAACAATTAAAATACAAGTATTTCTTAAAGACTAAGAATCTTAAATAATCCAAAATCCTCGGTTGATATCGCAACCAACTGTTGAGACATGACACTATTCAATGTCGCAACCAACTGTTGAGACATGACACTATTCAATGTCGCAACCAACTGTTGAGACATGACACTATTCAATGTCGCAACCAACTGTGTTCATACAAGTCGCAACCAACTGTGTTCATACAAGTCTCAACTAACTGAAAAACGTAAAAACCCATAAATCTCTAGTTTTAAGCCATGAATGTTTATGATATTTTGCAGATATGTTTAAGACCATAAATAACAACTATCCATAAACTTAGTTTTCCAAAAACATCCATATTTCATCAAAACCCATTTGTAAACCTTTATAAAGCTTTATCTAAAAAGATGAAGAACTTAAATAGGATGAATACTTTTGTTTCCACAATTTGTTAGTAATCCTTTCAGCTGAAGATAATCTGATTCTTCTTCTTCTTCTTTAATCCTTCTCTCTCAAATCTCTCTCTTTTTCTCTCCTCTCTCTCTTGCCGTAAAACACCACACCCACACACACTTGCACTTGAGATATTTTGTTAAAAATCTTTCAAATGAGACACCTAAGTCTTAGATAAGAAAAGAGGCGGTGGAAGATTTTATCTTTCATCACCTCAACCAATCAAACCCCCTACTTTCATCTAATAGCAACTTTAACCCTCCAACTTCTATTTTAAAATTAAAACTTACCCCTTAACTTCTAACTCTATAAAACTAATCCCAAACTTACCTTAAAACCAAAATAATAAAAATCAAATAAACCAATATCGTACCCGGTTATTACAACATCTCCCCCTTAAAAGAATTCCGTCCCGGAATTCGGTTAAGCGAAAAGGTATAAATACTTAGTTTTCCCTACTACTTTGAACTCAATCAAAACCATATATTCTGCTATTTTAAAATAAGATTATCCCTCCACTTCCTTTTCCACTTAGAGTCAAAACTAATAACCTTTTGATGAACAAGTATGCTATTCTCAATATTACCAAAACACCAATAATTTTAATTCCACACAAAAATTCTACCCCTTTTAAAACAATGATAACCACCAACTTATTAATACTAACCACACTTTACACACATCATCCGCAATTTACTCAATTATTCCATCCCACAAACTCGATCCCAATTTTAAAATAATCATAATCGAAATTTTCTGCCGAATCACCCAATAATCAAATCCCCCGAATATTCAAAATAACTCGATAGATCACTTATATCACAAAAAGAAAATAACTTATACCCTCATGAAACTAATCCAAATAACACCACATTTTATGCTTACTCGGAACATTTACCACGCTAATATTACTTTTTACTCCATCAATCTTTCACGACAAACGTCGTGTTCTACACTTTTACAATACTAACTCAAAAACTTAAACATACACTTTCCATATAAAACTTGCTTTAGCAATTACAATCTATTTCTTATACTCTTCCATGAAATAAAATTATACCCAACAAAATCATTTTATATTATGGATAAGTTCCTTAATTTTAACAAGCTCGTATACCTCATTCTACCATTCCCACTTCTCATGCTAGCATAGCATAACCATGATAATCACACATCAATACTTAATTACTCTTGCCACTAAATCATTCATCAAAATCATATTCACACATGCAAGACCATAGATAACACTTTCTTGCATGAATTACACCGATCACGAATCATAGATAACAATTGATTCCCACACTTGCCATAACATCACTCTCGCACTACTACCATGTCCTATCCAATGGTCCTTCATCCTGAGCATTACATTCGACTACTTTCCTCCACTCTCTTCTCAATATAAAACATGTTTCCCCAAGGACAGCTCACTAGGAGGTGCTCACCCACGAGCTAGCTTTCTTTCACTTCCAAACCAACTGCACACACCCAATTTCAATGATTACCATACTTAACCAACAATTTCACCACACCTCATACCAGGAACTTAACCGAGTTAATTCGACATCACACTCAATGCTAGATACAACCACACACTTTTCATTTCTCAAACAGTAATACTCCACTCCTTAGCTAACCACCACTTAGACATCCATGCCTCTCCACACATACTTTTGTCACATCTGAACAACTTATAACAAAATCCCGATCAGAGGTTTCCACTTACACTCACCACATATCGTCACTAATCCATCACTTAACCTTACAAAAATTCATTACTACCACACCTCGCACGCTCACTAATTATAAACTGCCACCATCTTATCCACATCACCCCACACCTTTAAACAATACTCTTTTAGATAGTGTCAATAATCACAATAAGTATAATCTACACAACACACTAAACTGTCGCCTTCATGACCAGGTCAAGACTTCTGTTGGTCCCATTTAGGACAAGCAGACAATAGAAGAAATAAAATCCATATATAAATAGAGATAAGATGAACAATAAGAACAATCATAAATAAACTCATCTCATATTCATTTTAGATAATATGGAGAGGAAAATGAAGAACACCACACTTTACATTTTAGATGACTCTCATGAGATTAGTCAGTGTGTGTTTTTGTGTGTGTTACTCCAAAAATGACCTAATTGATAAATGAAACCCTAAACTTCTTTTTAAAGGATCCATTTACAATAAAAGGCTCAAGCCCATAAAGCTAACTTAAAAGCCCATACACTTTTTCTTTATAAAACATTTAATTAAATTAGGAGCTAATTTAATCTAACAATCTCCCCCTAATGTTTTATAAAGAAAGCATCATCTTGTAGTCTCCCCCTTGCTTTATTTAGAAACTTTGGCGTTCCATTCTTCGAGTCTTCAAAGCATCACGAGCTCCCCCTCAAATGTAGACTCATCTTCTTGAAAAACCGAGACAATTAACCCCATTTTGTCCGGTTTTCATGATTCAACTTCACTGTTTTGAGTAAGCATTCAGCACCGAGCATTAAACATGAATAATTGAGGAGTGAGTGACAATCAATATGTCACAATAGCTGTATGACACCGTGAAGAAACGTCGAGAGAACACCGTTCTTGATAGCGGAAAGAGCATGAATTAAATGCAATGCTTTCGGTCCAGCACCTTACAACATACTTTGAGGCTGGTTTTGGCATATTAGCTCACATAATTTGAGAAAAATCAGAACATAAAAGTCGTGCGTCTGTGAATTATATTTCTAATGCAACTGGACTCGTGTCAATTGGAGCATCGAGTAAAAAGTTGTGCGTATATTTCTGAAGCAGCGCAAAGCTGTCAAACAAACTGAAAAATTTTGGGCTCCGGGCTTTTGGCTTGATTTGATTTCTGGACCAACGAACTCTAATAAACATGCTTGCGTCTGCTTCTGGTCCCTTCTGGTCATTCCTCTTATTTCTGAAAAAAAAAATTGATCCATATAGCCTCTGAAGAATCAACAGAGCTCTGGTGTCCCAAAAAAATCAACAGAGCTCTGGACCGAAAGCATTGAAAATATAAGAAGTCAGAAGACCATCAGAGATGCAGCAGAAGACTTAGAAGAAAAAGCTTCAAGAAGATCAACAGAACTCAACAGAGTTCTGGTGGAACCAACAGAGCTCAACAGAGCTCTGTCAGAAGATCAACAGAAGAACTGTTCACAACCCGAAGACCAACAGAGCTCTGGTCTATGAGCTCTGTTGAAGTGAAGACCTCTGTGATGCCTAAGTCTCGTAAGAAATCCCAAGTGTTAGACAAGTGTCCATACTTTCCACGTATGCCCTAAAATTAGGAGACACACTTTCCACGTGTCATTCTAGGGTATGATAGTACACTGTCTACACTTTATCAGGGCTATAAATAGAGAGGTAGTGGAACAAACAATTGTAAGCTTTGAGAAGAATAGTTTTCCACAATTGTTTAAGCACACACTGCAGTAATCCCGAGCACTACCTCCGTACGATATTGTTCCGTGTGAGATTTCAGGATACACCATTGATCTTGTTCTTGGTGTTATCTATTATCAATATACGAGCAGCGTTTCTTATTTGATCTTGTTATCATTATCCTGTTCTATAATTGATTCTCACTATTACAATATCATTCACACAATCACTCACTTTAATGGCTTTATATTTAAATGCTTCCGCTGTCTATGTTACTACCATTAATGTGATACAACGTGAATCTGGGAACCTACAACTTCACACACTACCGTTACTCTCCACACATAATCCTCACGTTCCACACACTACTATTATTCTTTACACTCAGGCCATCACACTTCACACATTAACAAAATCAGAACAACAGTAATTAAGCACGCCCATCATACTTCCTAATAGAACCCACTTCATCCAAAGCTTCATAACCAACTTATACCCCCACCGTTCTCACTTGAGAGAGAAAAAAAACACAAGACTTTTCATAGTGTAAAAATCAAATTTTCAACCTATCCAGTACCCAGACCCATCGCCGATAATATTACATCAAGTAATGTAACGCTACATATTACCATTCCACCACAAGGATTCACTTCGACCCTTTCAAATCTTACCGTAAATAAAACCATTCTTACATAACCAAGCAATAGTTCAAACTACAATCATACCGACATTCTGAATTCAAAAGCTCGACTCCACATAAGGGTATTGCACAGTGGTCTCAACTTTTCATCACCTTATTAAGCCAGGTACGGCACTCGTAATTGTTCACCACTGTGCAATCCGACTCCAAACATAGTAACAACATCACAACAGCATGCAATCAACAATTACGTAGAAATGAACATGTAAACAACTCGCATGCTTTAATAAACGTTTTCACATTGCGTAATATAAAACCTTTTAAATAATTTAATCCGATCAACATGCTCGTAACCATAATCAGTTATGAAAACCTTTCGTAAAACTTTTTCATTCACACAAAGAAGGTAAGGGAACTCACCTTAGCCTAAGCATTTCGACACATGCTCCGGGATACACTTTAGTTCAAACCGAACACCTAAATTGGCGCCACCAAAAATGGTGTTAAACTATCTAATTACATCCCCAAAATATTCCCAAATCAGTTCTAAGGCTCATAAATCGATATTTTAGATACCATAAACATTAAGAACCAATAACCATCATTTTAAACGACATAAAAACCCATCCAATCCATCTAATGATTCACCATTTGTTTTAACTCCAAAACTCAAAAACTCAATCCATGGAAAAATGAAGATTATCAAGCAATCATGATGAAGCTTCTTACTGATTTGATCAAAATTTATAAGGAATCAATCCCAAAATCATTTGCCTTCTTTCTTATGGATTAAAACTCATCCAACAATTGGATTTATCAAATCCCCAACCATAAACTTGCCTAATCAATAAAGAGAAGAAAAGAAGAAGAAATCAAACTTTGAAGAAGATGACTCATACCATGCTGCAACTCTTCCTTTACACTTCCAATTGAATTTGCTAACAATTGAAAACTTTAAATCAATCCCCCAACAATTCCTTACTTTCATCATAACCTCACTTATTCCAGTATATCAACTTTATCTTCTCATACCGAATTACCGAGGATCACTTATCATTACCTAATCAAAAGTTTTAACAAGATCAAGTTCCAAAACCATCCTATGCTTACTACTACCTCGAATTCTAACAAGATTATCGAAAATAACTTAATAGGCACTCCACACCCATCTATATCGCCAACACAATTATCAAGTTCTTTTCTAATGCAAATAAGCAACAAAAGAACGAAAACACAATTAATTCGGTTTGCACCGAAGTCAAATAGCACTTTAGCACGTGTAGAGTTTATATAAATATACCTGTCTTCGTTTATATCCATACGTCGAGTCCGACTTGCCACTCTGTTGATTCAATAAGGTTAATATACACATAAGCACATACCCAATATAACAAGGTATTCCGGTTCAAATATGTACTTGTAAGTTCACAATTACACTGGCCAAATGTAATTTGAAATTACCTTACATGATGTTCCTTCTACCTTTTTATACTTAACATCCCAAGGTTCTAAAATAATAAGGACATCCTACTTCACATGCAGTTTAAGTCTAGGTACAGATACTAATACCTAAATCCCTTAAAATAGGGCTCTAATACCATCTGTAACGACCCGGTTTCCCAAATATACAACAAATAACATATATTGCATAACATCATTATATTTATAACAAAAGATACATAATAAGTCACGTACGGTCCCTTTAGTCTCGAAACTACAAAATACATAAATCTTCCTAACCATCATCAGTCATCAAAAGCATCCTACATCTTATCCTTTCCTTTGCCGCTATAAGTTCCTCGACATGGAATACATATTTTTGAAAACAAAATGATGGTTAGACCAAACGGTCTAGTGAGATAATCCCTGTCATTTCAAAAATCGTTATAAAACCCATTTATATAAAATCCTTTATATAAACACACATATATCACAAAAACTAAATACCACACATGACTCGTACATCGTGTAGCACTCATCCTTCCCATCCTTCACATCATTCCCATGGCCAAATTAGTTGGTAGCAAGCCAACTAATCAATTATCTCCGCTGTACAACAACTACAACAACACCGATGTACAACAACTACAGCAACACGGTTGTACAACAATTACAGCAACCATCCACCGGCATAGTTCGGCAGTGCTCTCGTGTAGTGTATGCTCATATAAATATAATATACATCTCAATATATTATATTTCAACATAAGCACATAATCACATTATTTATCACATTCCAATCATATCTCAATATATGATATTTTCATTTATAAACAAGTCATCACATTCCTACCACATATCCATCTCATATATATATATATATATATAACATATATATGTATCCCAGTTTGAAAACATTTTAAAGTAAAACTCACCTCGATTGGTTATCGAATTTCCTTCTTAGCTTTTCTTGAGAAATCCAATTTTTCATTCAAAGTTTACCGAATCTGGAACAATTAAAATACAAGTATTTCTTAAAGACTAAGAATCTTAAATAATCCAAAATCCTCGATTGATATCGCAACCAACTGTTGAGACATGACACTATTCAATGTCGCAACCAACTGTTGAGACATGACACTATTCAATGTCGCAACTAACTGTTGAGACATGACACTATTCAATGTCGCAACCAACTGTTGAGACATGACACTATTCAATGTCGCAACCAACTGTGTTCATACAAGTCGCAACCAACTGTGTTCATACAAGTCTCAACTCACTGAAAAATGTAAAAACCCAGAAATCTCTAGTTTTAAGCCATGAATGTTTATGATATTTTGCATATATGTTTAAGACCATAAATAACAACTATCCATAAACTTAGTTTTCCAAAAATATCCATATTTCATCAAAACCCATTTCTAAACCTTTATAAAGCTTTATCTAAAAAGATGAAGAACTTAAATAGGATGAATACCTTTGTTTCCACAATTTGTTAGTAATCCTTTCAGCTGAAGATAATCTGATTCTTCTTCTTCTTCTTTAATCCTTCTCTCTCAAATCTCTCTCTTTTTCTCTCCTCTCTCTCTTGCCGTAAAACACCACACCCACACACACTTGCACTTGAGATATTTTGTTAAAAATCTTTCAAATGAGACACCTAAGTCTTAGATAAGAAAAGAGGCGGTGGAAGATTTTATCTTTCATCACCTCAACCAATCAAACCCCCTACTTTAATCTAATAGCAACTTTAACCCTCCAACTTCTATTTTAAAATTAAAACTTACCCCTTAACTTTTAACTCTATAAAACTAATCCCAAACTTACCTTAAAACCAAAATAATAAAAATCAAATAAACCAATATCGTACCCGGTTATTACACTATGGCACCGCCGCTGACACTAAACAAGGATCCTTCAGGGAAATCTGTTAATGCCACGACGTACCGTGGGATGATCGGCTCTCTTCTGTATCTTATAGCTAGCCGACCTGATATTATGTACGCAACCTGTGTGTGTGCACGATATCAAGCTGAACCTAAGGAATCTCATTTAACCGCTGTAAAGCGTATTTTTCGATACCTTAAGGGTACTCCTAACCTAGGTCTTTGGTATCCCAAAGACTCAGGGTTTGATTTAATCACCTACTCAGATAGTGATTTTGCAGGTTGCAAATTGGATAGGAAAAGCACCACAGGAGGCTGTCGGCTCCTAGGTGGAAAGCTGGTGAGTTGGACAAGTAAAAAGCAAAACTCAGTGTCCACCTCAACCGCTGAAGCTGAGTATGTAGCCGCTGGAAGCTGTTGTTCTCAGGTCTTGTGGATGAGAAATCAACTACTGGACTATGACCTTCAGCTCTCCAAAATTCCAATCTATTGCGACAACAATAGTGCCATCGCCATAGCAAACAATCCAGTGCTACACTCAAAGACCAAACACATCGAAATTAGGTATCATTTTATTAGAGATCATGTGATAAATGGTGATATTGAACTTCATTTTATCCCAATGACTTTCAGTTAGCTGGTCTTTTAACCAAACCTCTTGATAAGACAAGATTTAACTTTCTCATCAGCGAGCTTGGAATGCTGAACTTAGAAGAGTAAATTCTTCAGTGGTTCACATTTGATCAGTGATAAATGAGTTTGTATAACCCTATTAATCACCTACTCTCTGAACAAAATTGATTCGCTGATATCAAGGTATGTTCTCTCTTACTCGCTGACGTTCGCCTAAGAATGCAAGATTTCAAAACAAATTTCATCGCTGAATATCTCTTCCTTTCAGTGATGCTTTTGAAATTTCTAAATCTCACAGATATTTCTAATCAGTGCTTCCTTTTTAAAATGTCCCTGATTTTTCAAAATCCTCAGAGACACCTTAAGATGTGAAAGGACGTTTGTGACATCATCACAACGGATAGATCATGACATGCCTTTTCTCTGACACGTTCGCCCGTTTTGTTTCCTTGTCCAATCAAATTCAAGGGACGTGTCCGTGTCATCATGAAAAACTTTCCCGCTCATAGTTTTTCTCTATCTACTCTCACTATATAAACCCTTTGAGTTTATATTTTTACCTTTTACGCGAACTTAAACTCTCTCAAGCAAGAACTCACTGTTGCATTTGAAATATTTTCTCAAGTACCTGTTCATCTTCATCTTCTTCAACACTACAGGTTAATATTTCTTTTATTTTGCAACAAATAAACTTGTTTTTGATCTTATTCTTGGTTCTAAAAGATCAAACAACAGAACTTTTTCCAAATAAAATCATTTTCTTCATGGTTTTATGAACACAATCTGCTTACAGATTGTTCTTCGAGTTTAAAATAAAAATCTTAAACTTGAAATCTTCATATGTTTTTCCAGAATCCTTTCCATAAAAGGAAACTGGAAAACACGAACATTCACTATGTTTTGTACTTCTTTTCAAAACTAGAAAACCCGAATTTCCATTTCTTTCCCTAAATGGAAATTGTAAAACCCGAAAATCCCTTATTTTGGAATGTTATCCATTTTAAGAACTTCTCTTTATCTTCTTCATGTTTATATGTTGTGAACAGAAATGGCAACCACTGAAGCAACTCCTCAGTCTCCTACTACATCCGCTGACAAGATTGAGCTTGTCAAAGCATCAAATGTCAACTTCAAACTGGAACAGGTCACATTTCAAGGAAACAACCCCTATGCTCTATTCGACTTTCCTCCAAGGAAAAACATCACACACTTGATTGACGTTGTGAATTTCCTGAGGACATGTCCTCTGGCGACAACACTGACCGTGAAACCTCCAGCTCACAGGCACCTCCTTGCTCAGTTCTGGTATACTGCCAAAAGAGCTCAAGTTCCCTCCACCAAAGACCCTAAGAAGATGATCGATGTCATCCTCTTCGACACTGAACATGGTGAATCCAAGATTTATCCCGGGGCTATCAGGTCTGCCTTAAACCTCCCTGGAAGCTCAAAGGAAAGGCGTTTCGTTCCTCTACCTGATCCCAAGAACACGGCTGATAGAGATGCACTCATTGCATTCTTTGATGCAATGCAGTATACTTGGGGCACAGGGAGAGATAAACTCCCTGAGTAGAAGCTCACACAAATCCTCAAATCCAAAATGCCAAGTGAGATGAACTTCATCTTCACACACCTTATCAGTTGCATGACCGCCAAAATCGGGTCAACTGACCAAGCCTCCAAACCTCAGTAGGCTATGGGGTATGCACTGATGAATGGCCTTCACATCGACTGGGCCAAGATCATTTTAGACGACATGATGCTCAGAGTCGACGAAACAAAGAGGCAACTGACTGTCCCATATCCCCGCTTTCTCAGTGCTCTCTTCCGACAAGGACTTGGGGATTCATACCCTAAGGTGGGAGACCTGAAGCTATCCCAGGTCAGCCCCAAGATCCTCGACTTCAAGCCGGTGGAAAACGAGGTACGTCTCTCTACTCTCTTACCTCTTCTCAGACCTCATTCTTCTTCTACTTCTGCGGCTACCACATCGGCAGCGGTAATCCCAACCGCTGGTACCCAGGCTACAACATCCACTCCTTCTCGCAAAACGAAACCTTCTCACACCCCCCTTGGCACCCATAAGCCCAATAAGACCTCCAAGGAGCAACCCCCTAAACCTACCCAAGCTGAAGACTCCACGTCTATCTCTCCAAAGAAGACGTTGGATAGTTCCGTGGTATGCTCTGCCACAGCTGCTGAACCAACCCCTTCTATACCCACTTCAGCGTCTCTAAACGCTGAGGTTGTCTTGGAACAGAACCTCCCTCCCTCAGTACCTCCAAGTACTGCGGAAGTATTATTCAGCGTATATAACGCTGAACCTGGCACCAAATCCCTCTTCTTAACTTTTGTTCCTCCCTCCACTTCTTTGGTCACTCCACCTCTATTCCCCCTTCTCTGCAACAAATGTCATTCACCTGAGTGACACATCTGCTGAAGATCTAACGCGGATGATGGAATAAAATAAAGGACCTGCGGACACCTCTACGCGTGCATCTCTGGAAGACGACTACGAACAATATTCAGGTTATCGAAACTTCGATGACTTCGTCAACCAAACCGCAGGTATACATAACACCCTAAACACTCCTCTCTCAAAATCCACAACTTCTGAGCTTTCCTTTGTTCATAAGTTTTTATCTTCTACAGGTCCTAATTTGGGCGACATCAACAATTCTCTCAAGGATTTGTCTACCAAAGTGGAATCTCTTACCACGACACTCTCCACCAACTCCTCAGTGGTTACAAACGCTAGGGAGGCTCTCAAGACACTCACCAATGAGGTGAAAGGCAAAGCATCCAGTGCTGATCTGGAAAAGGTGGAAGGTAGTCTTTCAAATGTTGCTCAGGCTCTCGCTGACAACTCCACCTCCATCAACACCCTGAACTCTACCAACAACACCCTCTCCAACAACTTCACCACCCTGTCCAACGAAGTCACATCGTTGCAGACAGTGGTTGGAAATCTTCAGGGAGAGGTGTCTACTTTAAAGACAGAGGTGAGCACTGCGACAAATCTCCTGCAGCAGATCCTTGATCGCCTGAACGCTCCAACATGTCATCCTTCACATTTCACTCAGGTTGATCGGGAACATCTTGAAAGAATAAACCCTGCTATTTCTGGCCTGGAGGACAGAATAGCAAGGGTGCAAACTTGTGTTGGGATCACTGGCCTGGAAGACAGTGACCCAAAGGTTGCTGTTGCTACTGCTGCGACTGTATCCTCCCCCATCCGTCATGTGGAAGAGGGGGAGAAGAGTCAAGAAGATCTTCCCCATAACGCTGAGGGGGAGAAAAGTGCTGAAAAAGAAACTTCTGCTGAAAAACCTCACGCAGTTGAAAACCCTGAGGGAACCGAATTCTCCCTACACGACGCTGATTTTGAGGGGGAGTGTAAAGTCCGTACTCCGGTATGCCTTTTCTTTATTATTTTTATTAATTTCTTTTTAAACCTTCTCCCTAGCTTGGTGTTCGTTAACGGAATTAGATGAAATGGGATAAAAAGTTAACGGGGTCAACCTTGTTTTGGTCTTTGCAAGGAAAGGAAGTTGAGGGGCCATTTGGGTCAATGCACCAAACTTGTGCAAGGGACCAGACATATGACCGATCCCCTCCCCCTTCCCCTTTCATTTTCACTTAAACAACTCCCAAAAACCTTTTCCCCATCCCCCTTTGTTGTGTGTTCGGCCAAGAAGAGAACTAGAGAGAGAGAGAGAAAGAAAGAAGTCGAGAGAGTGAGAGAGAAACCGAGAGGGTGATAGAGGTTGCTGCCGGCGACGAGGAGAGAGGATGAAGGAGGCGATCGCCGGCAAGTTTGGTCGGAAAAGAGGAGGAAGAAGGGTTCGTCGAGGTAAGTTCGTCTATTTCTCGTTTGTTGTTATCGTATGTCAAAGAAACGCCGCCAACCACCACCGCCGCCGGAGGCTGCAGGGGGTGGTGCACGGCTGTTGTCCAGCCTAGGTAACCCATATTCAGTAGTTCATATGCTTTTCGGGTCTGTTGGGATTAAGCCACGACTTAATGGGTTAATAATCAATAGTGTCATTTCATGTGAAAATTTAGTAATCTGCCACTGTTTTGCTTAAACCGTAACGTTTTCCTCGTAACTCGGATTGGGGCGAAATCGATGCCAAAAGTTCCCATTTTGAGTCTAGTAACGTTTCTATGTTTTGTGTAAAAACCAGTTCGGAACGTAGCTTAGGTCAAATCGTCGTTTTGTACTGAAAGGTTCTGTTTTCGCTGTTCTGCGAACCGTTTTTGTAAAATCCGTATTAAACTGTAGAAAAATCGTTAGGAGGAGTATAATATGTCCTTGGAACCCTAACTCAGAGCACTTTCTGGTGATATAATGTAATTGAGGATTTTCTGTGTTTGGGGAGGTCGGAACAGGTCCCGAACAGACCTGTTTGGCTAGACAGAAAAGTCATTTTAGTGACAGTTTAAGCGTGCGTCGGGTTTTAGGGTCCGGGTCTCGCGTTAATACATTTTAACGTTCGTTTAGGTGTTGGGAAGTGATTTTGGACTGTGGAGCTTGGACTATTGTTTGTGAGCTAGGCGCGCATTCGAGGTGAGTTCTCTCACCGCGTAGTTAGGAATTTCATGTATGTCGTTCTTTTGTGTTACGTGTTATTACGTGTATTTATGTGCTTATATGAACTAGTTGGGATGTGATAACTGGTTGTGATTTGTTGAATTCGTATGTGGAATATTTATGCATGTGTACACCTCGGTGGGACTGAGGGGCTCGATGGGACCGAGGGCTTGGTGGGACTAAGCTAGTACAGTAATCTTTACTCGGTGGGACCGAGGGCTTGGTGGGACTAAGCTAGTACAGTAATCTTTACTCGGTGGGACTGAGGGCTTGGTGGGACTAAGCTAGTACAGTAATCTTTACTCGGTGGGACCGAGGGCTCGGTGGGACTGAGCTTGTATTAATGTATTTTGTGTACTCTGTGGGACCGAGGTTCATACTTATATAATCATCATTATGTGGTTTGATATTCGTGGTGATGGTAATGTTGCCTACTTGCGAGTAGGGGTGATATGCGTGGGGTTGCTACCTACGTGTGTGGTTGGATTCACTAAGCGTTTAGCTTACCCCTTTCCCATTTTGTTGTGGTTTCAGGTGCGAGTGGCGGTCGGGCATGACGGTACACACACACTACGCGCGGGCGCCGAGAATTGTTGGAATTTACGCTTTTAAACTTTTAGACTTTATTTATAATATTTCCGCTGCATGAATTCTTTTGACTGTTTGAGTTGACGATATTAACTTAAATTGAGTTACGGTTTATTAAAATGTGGTTGTTTTAAAATGGAATATATGTTCTAGAAAATTTAAATTTCCTTGTAATTTTTGGGACGTTACAACTTGGTATCAGAGCACAGCTTGAGTGAATCAAACACATCTCGGTGTGTTTGGTCTCAAGTTGCGGCTATGAAGTTTTAAACTCTTTTACTAAAATATTTGAGAATAAAGGAAAAAGGAAAGCCCGTTTGGGAAACGGTGATCGGGGGCGCAGTGTGTACAGTCAGCCGACGCTATGTGGGAAGGTACAGTGCTTAGTGTATTTATTGCTTTCTAGGCATAGGGTATGCATGCTAGATTTCCTATGTTGTTTACACTGTACTGTATGATGACTGCTTGCTAGTAGGAATCAATGCTAGTTATAGTAGGTTGTTAAGTGAAGGCCCTATAGGTTGTATGCAGTCAGAATCATATAGCCTCAGAATATTTGATTTAGTTCTATTGTGCAGCTCTTGTTTGAGTCCAACCGTTCTAGGATAGAATCTTGTATTCGAATGTCTATTTGATTCACGCTGCATGCGACTGGGTATTCGCGAGGCAACTCGTTATGGCTAACAGGGATTCCTTTGTAGCAAGGGTAGTGGGATGAGATGAAATTCCTAGTGAGCTGGGAATAGCGTTTACATATGAGTACGTATGCAAAATTGCTTTCTAGAACATAGGAGTATGTATGCTAGATTGCTTGGTGCTTAATACACTGTATTGTATGGTTGTTGCTTGCTATTAGGGACTTATGCTAACTTTGATAGGTTGTTAAGCGAATGCACTATAGGTTGTATGCGGTAGGAACCGAATAGCCTTAGAATGTTGGATTTAGTTCTATTGTGCAACTCTTGTTTGAGTCCAACCGTTGTAGGATAGAATCCTATATTCGAATGTCTATCTGGTTTCACTGTATACGACTGTGCGTTTACGAGGCGATTCGTCAGGGTTAGTGGGGGTCCCGTTCTAGCAAGGGTAGTGGGTTGTTACGACTTTTCTAGGGAGCTAGGAAAAGTGTTTACATATGTCGGAGTGGACATATGTGTTTGTTTGTGGTAAGCAACTACTTGGACGTCCCGGGACAGGACTCGAAACGAGTAAGGATAGGTGTGAAGGGTAGTAGCAGAGCTCCTACTATCTGAAGCACAGGATCCATACTCGATTCGGGGAAAGTCACGAGGAAGCCAAGGAGTGGAGCGTGAGTGTAGTAGGGGTGTTTTAAGTGTGGCCAACCCGGTCACCTTAGCCGGGATTGTAAGGTACCGCTAGTGGTCTGTTTCAACTGTAATCAGACGGGCCATGTAAAGGCCAACTGTCCTAGAGCAGGGGTAGCTATTGGGGGTGGAGCATAGAGGGCGCCTGGGAATGCCCCGTTACGTATTACCGATGGTCGAGCAGGTATGCCGGGGGCGGGAGCGGCTCGAGGTAGAGTTCACTAGTTGACGGTGGATGAGGCGCAGGCGACGCCTAAAGTGGTTACAGGTACGTTCCTAGTTAACTCGGTGCCTGCGGTTGTGATGTTTGATAGCGGGGCTACTCACTCTTTTGTGTCTCGCACTTTTAGCGAGGGTTTGGGCCGAGTGGTAGGACGTTTGAGTCATCCTCTTGTTGTTGAGGTGGCTGATGATAGGACCTTGACGGTCACGGACGTGTTTCGCGGGTGCACTTTAGAGATCTCAGGAGTGCGGTCTCCCATTGACCTGATCCCGATCGCTATGCGGGAGCTTTGTGTTATTGTGGGCATGGATTGGATGGATAAGTTCGACGCGGAGATTGTTTGTCGTCACAAACAAGTGCGAGTTCGAACCCCAAGCGGGGGAGAACTGTTAGTGCAGGGAGATTCGTTTAGACGGGACTACGGCCATATGTTCGGCTGCGAGAGCTCTGAGGTACCTTCGGCATAGTGGTCAGGGATATTTGGCATACGTGATAGACACGCGTGTTGGGGAAGCGAAGGAGTCTGCGGAAGACGTGCCAGTGGTACGGGAGTTCACCGACGTATTTCCCGAGGATTTGCCGGGGATACCTCCCGAACAGGTAGAGTTTCGGATCGATCTGATCCCGGGTGCTGCTTCGGTGGCCAAGGCACCCTATCGCCTGGCTCCACCAGAAATGAAAGAGTTGTACGCCCAGTTGCAGGAACTTCTCGAGAAGGAGTTCATTAGACCGAGCTGTTCGCCGTGGGGAGCACCTATCTTATTCGTGAAGAAGAAGGACGGGTCGCAGCGGATGTGCATAGACTACCGGGAGCTGAATAAGTTTACGGTAAAGAATCGTTATCCTTTACCAAGGATTGACGATTTGTTCGACCAGCTTCAGGGGGCCTCGTGGTTCTCCAAGATTGATTTACGGTCGGGGTACCACCAGATGCGGGTCAGGAGTGAGGACACGGAGAAGACGGCCTTCCGTACGCGGTACGGTCATTACGAGTTCGTGGTGATGCCTTTTGGGCTCACCAATGCACCGGCAACATTCATGGATCTCATGAACCGAGTGTGTAGCCCGATGTTGGACCGATCGGTGATTGTGTTCATCGACGATATTCTGGTGTATTCAAAGTCCAAGGAGGAGCACGAGGTGCATCTTCGAGAAAGTGTTGGAAGTATTGAGGCGAGAGAAGTTATACGCTAAGTTTTCCATGTGCGAGTTCTGGTTGCGAGAGGTCCAGTTCCTAGGACATGTCGTGAATCAGGATGGCATTATGGTCGACCCAGCTAAGATTTCAGCAGTGATGCGGTGGGAAGTGCCGAAGACTCCTACTGAGGTGCGAAGCTTTCTAGGTTTGGCAGGGTATTACCGAAGGTTTATTCAGGATTTCTCCAAGATCGCGATGCCTATGACGCGATTGACGAAGAAATCTACGGCGTTCAGTTGGGGTGAGGAACAACAGAAGGCGTTCGAGGAGCTACGCAGGCGTTTGTGCGAGGCTCCTGTGTTAACCTTGCCCGAGGGCATGGAGGATTTGGTAGTATACTGTGACGCTTCACACCAAGGTTTGGGTGCCGTGCTTATGCAACGCGGCAAGGTCATAGCCTACGCTTCGAGGCAGCTTAAGCCTCATGAAGCGAATTACCCGACTCATGACCTGGAGTTGGGAGCGGTGGTGTTTGCCCTTAAAATTTGGAGACACTATCTCTATGGTGTCAAGTGTACGATCTACACTGACCATAAGAGCCTCAAGTACTTGATGGATCAGCAGAACCTTAATATGCGTCAGCGAAGGTGGCTCGATGTGGTCAAGGATTATGACTGCGAGATACTTTACCACCCGGGTAAAATGAACGTGGTTGCGGACGCACTCAGCCGACATCCGGTCGGTGAGCCACTGAGGGGTTTATGTCAGCGATTGACAGTGGTTACACCGATTCTGGAGTCGATAGGAAGCGCTCAGGAGGTGGCTGTTTTGGAGGAAAATGCAAAGCGGGAAAGTGTGTCGGGGGAAATCCCAAATTTTGTTCGTGACAGTCGGGGGTTGTTAACTCGACATGGTAGGGTTTGGGTTCCATTCATCGGTGGGAACCGGCAGGTACTAATGGATGAGGCACATAAGTCCAAGTTCTCGATTCACCCGGGAGCTACAAAGATGTACAGAGACTTGCGTGAAGGTTATTGGTGGCCCGGCATGAAACGGGATGTTGCTAGATGTGTTGAGGTATGTATGACCTGTCGGAAGGTCAAAGCGGAACATCAACGACCACATGGGAAATTGCAGCCGTTGGAGGTCCCAGTTTGGAAATGGGAAAAGATTACTATGGACTTCATAACGAAACTCCCAAGGACTCCCCATGGGAACGATGCTATTTGGGTGATCGTTGACCGTCTGACCAAGAGTGCTCACTTCTTGGCCATCAGGGAGAGCTCCTCGGCGGAGAAACTTGCGGAGGTGTTTGTACGTGAGATCGTGGCCAGGCACGGGGTGCCAGTTTCGATTGTCTCTGACAGGGACACTCGTTTTACCTACCGGTTTTGGGAGAAGTTCCAGTCAGAGATGGGTACCCGGTTACACTTTAGCACGGCTTTTCACCCGCAGACGGACGGACAGAGCAAGCGAACCATCCAGACCCTCGAGGATATGCTTCGAGCTTGTGTTATCGATTTTGGAGGTAGCTGGGATCAGCACCTTCCTCTAGCAGAATTCTCCTACAACAACAGTTTTCACTCTGGTATTGGCATGCCGCCGTATGAGTTGTTGTATGGTAGGAAGTGCAGGACGCCCGTTTGTTGGGGCGAGGTTGGTCATCGGGTGCTAGGGAGTACTGACATTGTGTTGAGAACGACCGAGATGATTCAGATGGTGCGGGACCGTTTGGTTACTGCACAGAGTCGGCAGAAGAGCTACGCCGACAAAAGGTGATCCGACTTGGAATTTCAGGTGGGTGATTATGTATTGTTGAAGGTTTCACCCTGGAAAGGGGTGATCCGGTTTCGTAAGCGGGGGAAGCTAGGGCCTCGTTAGATTGGGCCTTACCAGGTCATCGCCCGTGTGGGGAAAGTGGCTTACCGGTTAGAGTTACCTGAAGAACTGAGTTTGATTCACAACACCTTCCATGTGTCCCAATTGCGGAAGTTTGTAGTGGACGAGGCTGCAGTGATCCCTCTCGAGGACATTCAGATTGACGAGAGGCTCAACTACGTGGAGAAGCCGATAGCTGTCATTGAGAGGAAGACGAAAAATCTGCACAACAAGGTCATTGGACTGGTGAAAGATCAGTGGCAGCACTGGAAGGGTTCAGAGTGGACGTGGGAGCCCGAAGCGGAGATGCGCGAGAATTATCCCGAGCTATTCATCGGTCAAGACTTCGAGGACGAAGTCTAATTTCAAGCGGGGGAGAGTTGTAAAGTCCGTACTCCGGTATGCCTTTTCTTTATTATTTTTATTAATTTCTTTTTAAACCTTCTCCCTAGCTTGGTGTTCGTTAACGGAATTAGATGAAATGAGATAAAAAGTTAACGGGGTCAACCTTGTTTTGGTCTTTGCAAGGAAAGGAAGTTGAGGGGCCATTTGGGTCAATGCACCAAACTTGTGCAAGGGACCAGCCATATGACCGATCCCCTCCCCCTTCCCCTTTCATTTTCACTTAAACAACTCCCAAAAACCTTTTCCCCATCCCCCTTTGTTGTGTGTTCGGCCAAGAAGAGAACTAGAGAGAGAGAGAGAAAGAAAGAAGTCGAGAGAGTGAGAGAGAAACCGAGAGGGTGATAGAGGTTGCTGCCGGCAACGAGGAGAGAGGATGAAGGAGGCGATCGCCGGCAAGTTTGGTCGGAAAAGAGGAGGAAGAAGGGTTCGTCGAGGTAAGTTCGTCTATTTCTCGTTTGTTGTTATCGTATGTCAAAGAAACGCCGCCAACCACCACCACCGCCGGAGGCTGCAGGGGGTGGTGCACGGCTGTTGTCCAGCCTAGGTAACCCATATTCAGTAGTTCATATGCTTTTCGGGTCTGTTGGGATTAAGCCACGACTTAATGGGTTAATAATCAATAGTGTAATTTCATGTGAAAATTTAGTAATCTGCCATTGTTTTGCTTAAACCGTAACGTTTTCCTCGTAACTCGGATTGGGCCGAAATCGGTGCCAAAAGTTCCCATTTTGAGTCTAGTAACTTTTCTATGTTTTGTGCAAAAACCAGTTCGGAACGTAGCTTAGGTCAAATCGTCGTTTTGTACTGAAAGGTTCTGTTTTCGCTGTTCTGCGAACCGTTTTTGTAAAATCCGTATTAAACTGTAGAAAAATCGTTAGGAGGAGTATAATATGTCCTTGGAACCCTAACTCAGATTACTTTCTGGTGATATAATGTAATTGAGGATTTTTTGTGTTTGGGGAGGTCGGAACAGGTCCCGAACAGACCTGTTTGGCTAGACAGAAAAGTCATTTTAGTGACAGTTTAAGCGTGCGTCGTGTTTTAGGGTCCGGGTCTCGCGTTAATACATTTTAACGTTCGTTTAGGTGTTGGGAAGTGATTTTGGATTGTGGAGCTTGGACTATTGTTTGTGAGCTAGGCGCGCATTCGAGGTGAGTTCTCTCACCGCGTAGTTAGGAATTTCATGTATGTCGTTCTTTTGTGTTACGTGTTATTACGTGTATTTATGTGCTTATATGAACTAGTTGGGATGTATTAACTGGTTGTGATTTTTTGAATTCGTATGTGGAATATTTATGCATGTGTACACCTCGGTGGGACTGAGGGGCTCGGTGGGACCGAGGGCTTGGTGGGACTAAGCTAGTACAGAAATCTTTACTCGGTGGGACCGAGGGCTTGGTGGGACTAAGCTAGTACAGTAATCTTTACTCGGTGGGACTGAGGGCTTGGTGGGACTAAGCTAGTACAGTAATCTTTACTCGGTGGGACCGAGGGCTCGGTGGGACTGAGCTTGTATTAATGTATTTTGTGTACTCGGTGGGACCGAGGTTCATACTTATATAATCATCATTATGTGGTTTGATATTCGTGGTGATGGTAATGTTGCCTACTTGCGAGTAGGGGTGATATGCGTGGGGTTGCTACCTACGTGTGTGGTTGGATTCACTAAGCGTTTAGCTTACCCCTTTCCCATTTTGTTGTGGTTTCAGGTGCGAGTGGCGGTCGGGCATGACGGTACACACACACTACGCACGGGCGCCGAGAATTGTTGGAATTTACGCTTTTAAACTTTTAGACTTTATTTATAATATTTCCGCTGCATGAATTCTTTTGACTGTTTGAGTTGACGATATTAACTTAAATTGAGTTACGGTTTATTAAAATGTGGTTGTTTTAAAATGGAATATATGTTCTAGAAAATTTAAATTTCCTTGTAATTTTTGGGACGTTACAGGGAGAATGTCGAAGAACATGCAGACTCTCCTGTGCATGTTGAGTCTGAAGAAGAAGCTGAAGAAGAAGAAGAAGACGAAAATCTTGAACTTCACGATGACGAACCATCAGCATCATCTAAAAATGATGATGATGATGACGATGATTTCGACTTCTCCTTCAAACCTAGAAAGGCCCCTGCTCAAAAAGGGGTAGTTTTTAAAGATACATCAGGGGAGGGGACCACCAAAAATCCCGCAGCGACTGAAGCCGATCAAGGCAAAAATAAAGGCATCACTGCAGAAGACAATCTGACTATCCTTCTACGAAAGCCAGTTTGTCAGGTACAATATATTTTCTTCCCTTACACTGCATCCCTCCTCTATCCCTTCTCAACCTCAGTTCTCCTCTCCATAAAACCTCTATACACTTAAACCTCATTCTTTCTCTATCTCTTTTCCCAAATGATCTTACTTAAACGATCGTTGTGTTTCAGCTAGTCCTCTCCCCTGCTTGAGGGTCAAGCTGAAGTTCCTCCAACAACAACTCCAATAATCCCAGCCCCGAGCGCTGAAGAAATAATCCCGATCTTAGACTTCGTTAAGACTGATGAACCAGAAGAAGAACTGCTCTCTCATAAGAAAAGACCTTCCTTGGCTCCTCAAAAGCTAAGTGAAGAAGAACTGAAAAGGAGAGAAGCAATGATCAAACAGCTTGAGGAGCAGGGAATCATCCGTGCCCCTCGATTCAAAATAACAAGAAAAGAAGTTGCTGAACACCTCAAAGTTGAAGAACAACTCGCCGAACGAAAGAGAGCTGAATGCTATTGAGCTCGTCCAACAATCGGTGAAAGATCCTGAACTGAAGAAGACTCCTATCTCAGTTCAACGACAACTGTGGAAGGACGCCACAAAGATCGTCGAGAAGAAAACCAAGGTCTCTGACTCCACTCTGGAATGGTGCAAAGAAAGACTTCACTTTCGATGCCATGCGTCCAGAATCAACAAGGTGAACATCAGGGGAAAGATGTCCATAGGCGTTCCAGTCCTCGACATCTTCAAAGAAAATGGTCTAAAGAAAACCATCTACCCATCGTCGATTGCCAAGTACGGTTTATCTGAATGGCTGGAGATGCAGCTAGCTATTCAGCGATCACGTTCAAACTTCAAAACCTTTTGTCGAAAAAGCTCTTAACAAGTAGATCGACTTGGTTACATCAGCCATTGATATCCCTCCTCCTCCTCCAGTTCAACGAAGAAGGGCCTCTTCAAAGAAAAAGATAACATCTTCAGATTCAGGTCCTCCTATCCAAAATGAAACCGGAATTGGTTTTTCACGAGAAGAAGTTTTTGGTCCTGACCCTGATCTCTCAGCACTCGACGTATCTTTGCCCCCTGGTGAACGCTTCATCCCTGGAAAAGTCTTAAGTGATCCTTATGGTATCTTCTTTCATGACTGCACTGTACGAAAATGCTTTCAACGTGTCTCGGAGCTATGCATTGCCCCCATCGAACAGCTCAGAGATCTTGTCTACTGGTGCGGTCACAGAGATGATCTTCTCAGACACTTCATGAAGCCCCTGATCTTTAAAGAAGCAAAGCGAAGACGGGATCTTGGAGAAAAAGTCCCTGACTGGATCATCCCTACCACAAATACCCTTGATGAACTTCTCATTAAGGATGAACCTGTATAGCTGATAGGATTCCCTGTAATTCTTCTATCTTTATCAGCTTGTATCTTTTGTACTTGTAATTATTATTTGTTGTACTTGTAATTTTTCCACTTCCCTCTGTAACTTATACGAAGTTTAAAGAAAAATATCAGTGAATGTACTTGACTCCATCAGTACTTAAAAGATCCCTGAAAACAGTAAATGGGGCAAATATTTTATGAGTCCTTTTTATCCTTATGTTTTCATACTTAGTAATTTTCTTTTATTGCTATGTCATAATCAAATAGGGGGAGATTGTTGATCCAAACCCTCAGTGATTTGATAATGACTCTATGAGAAACACTTAGTGAAAATTGTAAGTAGACAATATGTATTAGAGTTTCACTATCGCTGATAAGTACTAAGACTGTTTCAGTACCGCTGATAGGAACTCTCGCTCTTTAATTTATAGATACAGCGATACTGTTCATCAGTGAGCCCTGAGTCTGTTCAGCCTCACTGATGATCGCTGATAAAATATGTTGTTTACTTATGATCCCTGAAGACAAGTTTCACGTCAACTATGTTCTACGCTGAAGTCGAAGATCAAGCCAAAGAACCAGCGACAAGTCTACTAATGAACTGATACGGATATCAGTGAAGCCAAGACCTGTCCACTCAACGTGAAGTTTAAAATAGAAGACTTTAGCGAACGCTGAACTTTATCTCTCGCTGATAAAGATTTATTCAGCGAACACTGATCATGAAGCTTCCTCTACAAGTTACTTTTGTCGTGTCCCCTTGCACGTCTCCGTACGATCTGTCAGAACGGACATCCCTTTTGTCCAGAATCGTACAACCAACTCTGATTCTACACTGTTCATCATGCGGCCACTAGGTTGTCTACTGAAGTCAAACCATGCAACCAACCAGCGGTTGCCACGTGTAAAGTTGTACTGTTGTGCATTAAATGCATGCAGCATATAAAGGAAACCCTACTTCAGAAATGAAGTGCTCGGCCATCTCCTTCTCCTTACTATTCTGTGTGTTATAATATTTATTTTAAGTATTATAATTCCTTATCTCTTAATTCTAGTGTAAGAAATCTTAGTGATTCTCATACCTTGTTTAGATTAGGTTTATTCCTTAATCTTGTTCCGCAACAAGTTGTAAATTGTTTGATACATATCAATAAACAATGTAGAAAAGTAAAAATCGTGTGTTTGTATTCAACCACCCCCTCACCCCCCCCCCCCCCCCCCTCTTCTACAAACTTGTATAACCCCTTTGGGACCAACAAATATATATATTAAAAGCTATTACATCAATCGTATTTAAAAAAAATAGATTTGTTTTATTTAATAGATCATTATCATAATTATATCAAGAGATCTTGTTAATCATAGTCCGCCAACGTTTTAAAACGAAATCTTAATATTTAGAGTAAACTCTACTTTTCGTCCCTGAGGTTTAGTCATTTCTTTGAAAGCAACACCTGTGGTTTCATAAGTCGAGTTGTTGTCCTCATGGTTTTGATTTTACACTAGATTTGGGACCTGGTCACTAACGGGGTTAAATGGCTTCGTTAGTGTCAGGGGCAATTTCGTCTTTTCACCATTCTGTCCCATTTTTGTAATTCTATTTGTTTCATCTTATATTTATAAAGTATATCAAACTTTAGGGACTAAATAGGATTACTTCTATAATATTATATATATATATATATATATATATATATATATATATATATATATATATATATATATATAATATATATATATATATATATACTGGTTAAGTTCATGACAGGACCAAAAATACAAAACCACATCACCATATCCATGGCTGCACCATCTCACCATAACATCATCATCATCTCCTTCTTCTTCCTTTTCCACCACCACCACCCACCATCCACCACCACCCTCCACCACTACCACCCACCATCCACCACCACCATCCACCACTACCACCCACCATCCACCACCACTACCACCCACCATTACCACCACCATCCACCACTACCACTCACACACACACACACACACTATCTCACACGCAACACACAACACATACTCACACACACACACACACCTCATACACACACACAGTTCTCCGGCCACCACCATTTCTCCGGCCACCACACCATTTCTCCGGCCACCACCGCCATTTTCATGGGTTTCATCTAATTTGAAGTTTTTAGCAAGAATTAGGTTGTGAGGGTGTGTACTGTGTGTGAAATGATGACGTGTGTGTGAGTGTGTGCTTTGTGTGTGTGTGTGTGTGTGTGAGTGTGTGCTTTGGGAAGAAGATGAAGAGAGAAAGAGAGTGTTACAAGATGAAGAGAGAAAGAGAGTGTTACAAGGGAGGAAGATTCATGGGTTTTGTTGCTGGTGGTGGCCGGAGTTGCTAGTGGTGGCCGGAGATGTAGTTGGGGGAGGAGGAAGACGAAGTGGATTTTGTCCCTGTGATGTAATATATATATATATATATATATATATATATATATTAGAAGTGTTACAATTTGGTCCCTACAGTTTGATAACTTTTACAAATATAAGAAAAAACAAAAAACAATTACAAAAACAGGAAGAAAATGTGAAAAGACGAAATTGCCCCTGACACTAACGAAACCATTTAACCCCGTTAGTGACCAGGTCCCAAATCTAGCGTAAAATCAAAACCTTGAGGACAACAACTCGACTTATGAAACCACAGGTGTTGGTTTCAAAGAAATGACTAAACCTCAGGGACCAAAAGTAGAGTTTACTCTAATATTTATTAGCATGAAAATAAAAGTGTTATATTGTTTTATAAGTAAAACATTTATCTTGTAAAATATTTTTTCTCTAAAAATGTTAAAATTTACCATTTTGCATTTTAAGGGATATTTGGAATTGCTTATTTAAAACAACTTATGCTTATTTTTAAAAGTGCTTATCAACTTATGTCGTGCTAATAACGAGTTGGGCGTAAAAATGTAATTTGGACAAATAAGTTATAAGCAGTTTCAAATAATCAACTTACAAAATACTTATATTTCAAACGTAAGTTTTAGATTTCTTTTAATTAAAATTTACAATTAGTTTTAAAATTTTGGTTTAAAATAGAATTTTATATTTTGCTTTGGTGTAAATTTATATATGTGTCTATATTATATTATAAATTTTTTATATATGTGTTTATTATATACTGTAAAACATTTATTATAGCTAAATTATTACAATATTTGTTTATTATATAATGTAAAACAAAAATACTATAAAACATATATTATAGTAAATATTTCTTAAATTTATAGTATTTTTGTTTTATTCTTAATTAATATAATATATGTTTTAAATTTATACTAGAAGTTTACTCGCGCAATGCAGCACGATATATCTCGATTTTAATGTTCTAAATTAATTTAATTGGTTTTGAAAAAACGATCAATTTTTTATAAATTTGTTTAAAGAATGACGTTTTTTGAGGAGTTCGTGATTTGAGGATTTGAAAGTAGTTAGAGGTAAGGATTAATTAATAAGAGTCCACGATTTAAAAATTTGAAAGTTGTTAAAAAATATTTTCTTAACGTATTTTAGTTAATATTGGGCTCATTTCAAAATAATATAATTAAATAAAAAAATAAGAAGTGATCGACGAATAATAATGTAATTAAGTCAAAAAATAACGTAAACGTATGACATATAATAATATAATTAAATAAAAAAATATTCAATATTGAGCTCATTTCGAAGATGTCGACGAGATGATTATAATGGTGTAACTTGTTAAAATTAAAAAGTATTTTAATTAATATACCATTATATGTGTTAATATAATTAAAGTGTAAAATGATAAATAGAAAACTAAAAGGTATAAAATAAATTAAATAAATAAGTTTAAGGTAATAAAGTGTAAATTTAAAATCAAATATTAAGAGGAGGGGATGTATAAATGTGCATGTGGGTTTAGAATAACCCATTTTATATATCATCGTCATGTTTATATAGTACTTTCACCGATTTGACTAAATCTCATGGCCAAATTGAAGTTTCACAGCAAAACTCATCCCTGAGTTAACATAGTTGCTGCTAACACCGTTTGGTCAAAAAGGATCATATTAATATATATAGTCGTAAAAATTAACATCTACCAAGACCAAATCTATATATAATTAATGGAGCAAAGGATGTTAGACGTAATTCTTATTAAAACACAAGGACAAATTCGGTAATTCACTTAAATGCTTATTTCATTTGGTTTTTCTGATCACGTTCCAGATGTTTACGTTCTCTCTCTCTCTCTCACACACACACACACACACACACAACACACATATAATAAGAGAGAGAGAGAGAGAGAGAGAGAGAGAGAGAGAGAGAGAGAGAGAGAGAGAGAGAGAGAGAGAGAGAGAGAGATTGTTTTTTTGAAGTGCCATGAAGTGGCGGGTATAGTGCACAAAAGTTGGTTGAGCAGACCTTTGACCCCCTTCATTAAATTTCATCTCATCTACCACCCATCAACCCTAAATCAATTAATCATTTCCTATTTCATTAATTATATCCACATCTTTCAAACTCCATCCATTTCCAATTTTTCTTTCATATTTTAACTCCACCATTCCTCATTTTCCAATATTCAATCAGCTGCTGTCCTGTCCACCACGCAAACTTCATACATACATATACATATACATATACATATACATATACATATACTGACATACATGCATCTATCTATACGTATAGGGTCCAATTTCAAACAACCTACCTCAGATGTATGTAATAAGATGTTCCTATTTCTTTGACCTCAGCACCAACAAATTCTTGTGATATATGTTTCTAATTCCAGGAAACTGACATACTCTCTTTGCTGCAACTTTCTCTCTCTTCTTTACTGGCATGAGCTGGAACTAAACTGTCTTTATTTTCTATTCAATGCCTATTTCTAGCCAAATGGACAATACCCATGAAGCTTTTTAGCTCACAAATTTCGCCTTCTTTATCCAAATTGAAGAGCCCCCGTTCATGTTCCCACCTGATTTGCTCAATCTCTAGTCTTATTTTTGGTGGGGCTTTCCTCGATTACCTGTAGTTTTGAATTTTTTAGCCAAAATGATGTGCATTGATTTATGTTTTAAGCTGATTATGGAGGGTTTTTCTTCAATCTGCTGTAATTTTAGCCAAAATGAAGGAGTACCTCTGTTCATGTCTATAGCTGATCCTCGCATTCTCTAGCTTTAACTTTGGTGAGCTTTCCTTCAATTTGCTGCTTCTGTGTATTTGTTTCATGGTCAACCACGATAGATCCCAAATTTCCTTTTGTTAAGTGTTGGAGATTTTGAGAAAGAAAAGAAGAATACATGATCATGGGAGGTTGGGTATTGTTGTGTCTCATGGTGATCTGTTGGTTCTTACCTCAAACATGCCTATCAAGTGTTCGAAAAATTGGCAAAGTGAACCCTGGGTTCAAAGGCTCCCAAATGCAATTCATCGACAACGAGGGTTTGTTCCTTTTATCCAACAACACTGATTTCGGATTTGGTTTCAAACCCAACGCCGATATCATTTCATTCACTCTTGTTATCATTCACATTTTCAGTTCAAAGATCATTTGGTCTGCAAATAGAGCCTCTCCAGTTGCCAATTCCGATAGCTTTTTGTTTGATGTTGATGGCAATGCATATATTCAAAGCAATGGAAAGGTTATTTGGTCAACAAACACCGCCGGAAAAGGGGTTTCCACCATGCAATTGCTTGATTCCGGCAACTTGGTTCTTGTTGGGGCTGATGGTGTTTTTGTTTGGCAAAGTTTTAGCCATCCAACAAACACCCTTATGCCAAATCAAGATTTCCATTCAGGGTTGAAGCTTGTAAGCAATCCCAGAAACAATTTGACATTTTCTTTGGATATCAAATCTGGAGACTTGATTTTATCCGCCGGATTTCGAAACCCTCAACCGTATTGGGCTATGGGGAAGGACAAGAGAAGGATCATCAACAAAGATGGTGGAAATCTCAACTCTGCCACCATTGATGGCAATTCATGGAGGTTTTATGATCAAAACAAAGTGTTTCTATGGCAATTTGTGTTTGCAGATGGTGGTGATGGTAACACCACTTGGGCTGCAGTTTTAGAAGATGATGGCTTCATTAGATTCTATAATCTCCCAGTGAAAACCGCCGGAAATCTTGTAATACCCGATGATCAATGTGGTACTCCTCAATCTTGTTCACCTTATCACGTTTGTCACGATGGAAACACGTGTGAATGCCCATCTGGACTCAATGAAATCAGCTGCAAACCGAGCATTGTTTCTTGTAGCACGTCGAAAGATCAAGTGACTCTTGCGAATGCCGGTGAGAATCTGAGCTATTCGGCTCTTGGGTATGTTCCATCCTCTTTGAAAACCAGTTTAGATGGTTGCAAATCCGCCTGTTTAGGTAACTGTTCTTGCCTGGTTATGTTCTTTGATAAGAAATCCGGGAACTGTTATCTGTTTGATCAGATTGGAAGCTTCGTAGACGCTAAAAATGGAGTCAGTTTCGAAGCGTTCGTCAAGATCTCACATTCTTCAGGTGGGAAAGAAAAGAAACAGGTCACAGGAATCGTGATCGCGATAGTTATCGCTACAATGCTTGTCATTCTCAGCCTCGTGTTTGTTGGGGTTCGTTGGTACAAGAAAAAGAACAACGATTCAATACAAAAGCCCGATGAAACATCGGAGGAGGACAATTTCTTGGAGAGTCTATCTGGGATGCCGGTTCGTTTTACTTACATCGATCTCCAACAAGCTACGGATAACTTTAATAAGAAGCTTGGCCAAGGAGGGTTTGGGTCGGTTTACGAAGGGGTGTTAAAAGATGGGACCCGAATAGCGGTTAAGCAGTTAGAAGGCATCGGTCAAGGGAAGAAAGAGTTTCGAGCCGAAGTGAGCATCATCGGTGGGATCCACCACCACCATTTGGTTCGGCTAAGAGGGTTCTGTGCAGAAGGTGCGCACCGGCTCCTGGTTTACGAGTACATGGCGAATGGCTCGTTGGACCGCTGGATTTTCAAGAAAAAGAAAACGGACTTCTTGTTGGATTGGGAGACGAGATATAACATTGCGGTAGGTACCGCTAAAGGGCTCGCGTACCTTCACGAAGATTGTGATGTGAAGATCGTTCATTGCGATATCAAGCCAGAAAATGTGCTACTCGATGGGAATTTCCGGGCAAAAGTTTCGGATTTTGGTTTGGCGAAGCTAATGACAAGAGAACAAAGCCATGTTTTCACAACTATGAGAGGGACACGAGGGTACTTAGCGCCCGAATGGATCACTAACTACGCGATATCCGAAAAAAGCGACGTTTATAGCTACGGAATGGTGCTTCTCGAGATCATCGGTGGACGGAAAAACTATGATTCCTCGATGATCTCCGAGAAATCCCATTTTCCGTCCTATGCTTTCAAGATGATGGAAGAAGGCAAGATTGAAGAAATCATGGACCAACAAATGAAAATGGATGAGAGCGATGAACGGGTAAGGGTTGCGATTCAGGTGGCTCTATGGTGCATACAAGACGATATGAACCTACGGCCTTCGATGACAAAAGTGGTTCAAATGCTGGAGGGTTTATGCGCGGTGCCTGCACCACCAATGGCATCTCAATCGGGTTATCGGCTCTATTCGGGGTTGTTCAAGTCGATTAGCGAAGAAGGCACTTCATCAGGGCCATCTGACTGTAACAGCGATGCGTATTTATCCGCTGTTCGTCTCTCGGGACCCCGATAGCATATACATGTATATATATAATACGTCCATATATGTGAATTTTTGTAGTAGTAATAAGTTAAATGTTGGAATGAGTAACTAATTTTCATGTGGAGTGAAGATAGTTATTCGTAATACTTGTATTAACGATATTATATATAATAATAAAACAATATTATTATACCTTGAAGCAATTGATCAATTACGCAGTAGTCGTTGATAATTAATTATACATATCAAATAACTATACCTATAAACCTCTGTTGTGTTGTGTTGTGTTGTGTTGATTCTAAAGAATCAGAGAACTAACTTATCATATGAACAAGAAAAATGTGTACCACTATTTGCATCTCTTAATTCCACTAGAATATATATTTCTATCAAGATACATAGAAATATTCTGGTGGAATTTGGAGAAACGAGATGGCAAATGGATTTATTACACATTTTTCTTAATGATTATTTAATTTTCTGATCATTTAGAATAAACAAAGAGGTTTTTAAGTACAAATTTGACACAATAACAATGTATAACTAATAATCAGCCTTACAGTATCTTTTTCACAATTCACCATGAAATTTCAGTATTTCGTCTTAATTACCTAGATGTAATTCTTTTGTTAATCAACAACTCGCCGGTTTCTGTTTCTCCTCACCCACAGTCGCAGCCTCTTTCGCTATATCTATCTAATTGCTTCATATCTTTCTGTTCAGCCGCCTTCTTCGTCTGATCCCCTTGTTCATTTTCGTTTGTTACAATTAAATCTGTAGATTCTCTGACGCAGTAGGATTATGCGCGGAACAGATCGACAAGCGTCGAGCTTTGAAAGTAGCAAGTTTACAAACGTAAACCCGGAAAGTAGCTAAAAGTATTGAATGTCAAGAACTGATATTAATTGATAAACTGAATTGAGAAACAATGAATCCTAATAATCCTATTTATAGCTAATCTAAACAAGATAATTATGGAAACTAGGTTGAGACTAATCCATAAGGGAAAAGAATCACTATTAGGAAACAACTCTAAATACTGAATGAAAACGAAATAAAACGAAATACTGGTAAGGGGTAAACCGCGCGGTTTGGGCCGCGGTTTACATGTCGCGGGGTAAGCCGCGTAAGGCACTGTTTGGTATTCGTCCAGGGGGTTCCGCGGTTTGGGCCGCGGCTTTCAAGTCGCGGAATAAGCCGCGGGAGTCCCTGTTTTGTCCGTTTTGTCCTTTTTCCGACTTCCTTTGGCGTGGTCCATTTGCTCTTTGTATCGGGTTGCTAGGCGCTCTATATCAGTCTCCTCCACCTCCGAAGAACTCGACCCCGAGTTCTCATCAGAAAAAGATGCATCATCCGGGTGGTAGTCGTAAATATCCGCGACGTTGAAGGTGTTCGAAATATGGAAAGAGTCGGGAAGTGTGACTACGTAGGCATTGTCGTTGATTTTCCGTGAAATCTTGAACGAACCATACTTCCGAGGTTGTAGCTTTTTGTAGGTTCCAACGGGAAAACGTTCTTTACGCAAGAAAACCATGACGTCATCGCCTACCTCGAAAGTTTTGCGGTGGCGGTGCAAGTCGGCGGCGGTTTTGTTCTTTGTGCCCGTGAGTTCAAGTCTGGCTTTGACCTCTTCTTTGATGGTTTGGAAATCCTTAGCCATATTTTTGGCGGCGAGGCTAGTACCCGGGAGTTATGGTAGTTTGACCAAGTCAACCACATGTTTAGGGATTGATGTATAGACCAAGGAGAATGGAGAGCAGCCCGTTGCTGTGTGAGATGCGCTATTATAGGCGAATTCGATTTGTGGGAGGGCAAGGTCCCATTGTTTAGGCTTGTCCCCACAAATACTTCGAAGCATGTTGCCTAAAGTACGGTTAGTTACCTCAGTTTGGCCATCCGATTGGGGGTGAGCGGTGCTGCTTTTGTTGAGTGCGGTTCCGAATAGGCGCCAAAGGGTGATCCAGAAGTGACTTAAAAACTTTGTGTCTCGATCAGAAGTAATGGTTTTCGGAACCCCATGTAGACGGACTACTTCTTTGAAGAATAGTTTGGCAATGTTGCTTGCGTCGGCTGTCTTTTTGCAAGCAATAAAGTGTGTCATCTTGGAGAAACGGTCGACTACTACAAAAATAGAGTCGACTCCGCGTTGAGTGCGGGGTAGTCCCAAGACGAAATCCATCGATAAATCTTGCCAAATATCGTCGGGAACCGGTAATGGTAAGTAGAGAGCGGTGTTTTGAGATTGGCCTTTAGCAACTTGACAAATATAACATTTGCGGACAATTGCCCCCACATCGCGCTTTAGGTGTGGCCAATGATAACGATCGAGTACGCTATTGATGGTTTTGTCGCGGCCGAGATGGCCGCTTAATCCTCCTCCATGTAAGTCTCGGATAAGTTTTTCACGAAGAGAAGAATTAGGGATGCATAGTTGGTTACCTTTGAAGAGGTAACCATCGTGGATGTAGTAGTCTTCCATTGGCGTGCCCGTGTTGCATTTATTCCAAATTTCCTGGAAATCATCATCTTCTTTGTATTGATCCTTTAAGACCTCAAACCCGACGATCTCATGGGCTAGTGTGATCATTAGTGTGGCGCGTCTACTCAAGGCATCGGCCACGCGATTGAGGACTCCGGATTTGTGCTTGATGACGAAGGGAAATTTCTGGAGGTAACTTACCCATCGTGCATGCATCTTGTTTACCGTCTTTTGGCTATTGATGAACTTGAGGGCTTGATGGTCGGTAAAGAGTACGAACTCTTTTTGCAGTAATGCTCCCATTGCTTCAAGGCTCGGAACACGGCGTAGAACTCTTGATCATAGGTGCTCCACTTTTGACGGGCATCACTTAGTTTCTCGCTAAAGAAGGCGACGGGACGCTTTTCTTGGGAGAGGACAGCTCCCACTCCTATGCCGCTTGCATCACATTCAACTTCAAAGACTTTATCAAAGTCGGGTAGAGCGAGTACCGGGGCGGAGCTTAACTTGCGTTTGATCTCGGCGAAACTTTTGTCTTGATCGCGCCCCCATTGGAATTTTTCTTTCTTTAGACATTCGGTCATTGGTGCGGTGATGGTGCTGAAATCTCGTACGAACCGTCGGTAGAATGTTGCCAAACCATGGAAGCTTCAGACATCGGATACGGTTTTGGGGGTTGGCCATTCTTTTATTACACGGACCTTGTCTTCGTCTACTTCTATACCGGATTCTCCAACAACGAATCCTAGAAATAGGAGCTTGTTGGTGCAGAAAGTACACTTCTTGAGGTTGACATATAGCTTGTTATCTTGGAGCACGGTCAAGATTTGTCGGAGATGCTCGAGGTGGTCTATTTTGTTTCGGCTATAGATAAGTATGTCGTCGAAATATACAACTACGGATGAGCCGATGAATGTGCGCAGGACTTGGTTCATTGTCCTCATAAACGTGCTAGGGGCGTTTGAGGTTCCGAATGACATGACTAACCATTCATAAAGCCCGAATGGTGTTTTGAATGCGGTTTTCCATTCGTCGCCGGGTCGGATTCGGATTTGTTGATAGCCGCCACGAAGGTCGATCTTTGAGAATAACTTTGAGCCGGCTAGTTCATCTAGCATGTCTTCCAAGCGGGGAATGGGGAATCTGTACTTGATGGTGATTTTATTGATGGCACGGCTGTCAATGCACATCCGCCATTGGTTACCTTTCTTTGGTACGAGGAGAACGGGGACTGCACAAGGGCTTAGGCTTTCTCGGATAAACCCTTTCCGTAATAGGTCTTCAACTTGTTCCCTCAAGATCTCGTTCTCTTTAGGGCTCATGCGGTAGTGAGGAAGGTTTGGAAGGTTTGCACCCGGTATTAGGTCTATTTGATGCTGGATATCTCTCATAGGCGGTAGTTCCGGTGGTAGGTCGTCGGAGATTAGCTCCGTGGAGTCTTTAAGTATCTCATTGACTTCTACCGTGACTTCTTCGTTGACCTTTTCGGCGCTCATTAAGCCTCTCACGACTATGGGACAGAAGAGTTGGGCCTTCTTGAAGTCGTTCTCAAGGAGTTGTTCGTCGGAGGTGATGAATAGGACGTTATCACCTTTCTTTTCCGGGGCCTTGTGAAAGCTAGCCACGTGTGACATGGCGATTTTACGGTCGCCCCAGCGGAATATCATCACGTTGTCCCTTCCTTTGTAGGTAACGTCGTTGTCGTATTGCCATGGTCGGCCGAGTAAGATGTGGCAAGCGTCCATGTCGAGGACGTCGCAAAGGACATCTTCCTTGTAGTATTTGCCTATAGAGAGGGGAACCTTGCACGCTTGGGTTACACGAGCTTGCGACCCTTTCTTTACCCACCCGAGGGAATAGGGGGCGTCGTGCGGCTGGGTTGGTAGATCAAGGTAATCTACTAACTTTTGAGACACCAGATTTTCGCAGCTTCCGTTGTCCACAATCAAGTTGCAAACTTTTTTGTTGATGGAGCAATAAGTGCGAAAAAGGCTCTTCCTTTGGCCTTCCTCCTTTTGAGAGAGGAGGACCCGTTGGAGTACAATGTTTACCCTTTCTTCGGATTCTTCTTCCGCGAAGTCAACCCCATTGTATTCATCTTCCTCTTCGCTTCCTTGTTCATCTACTAAGCCGATTGTTCTTCGGTTGGTACACTCGTTGGATCTATGGCCCGGTTGGCCACAACGGTAACATTTAGATCCTGTCGTTCGGGCTTAGGGGTTGGATGGTTTTGGTGTTTCGGGTTTGCTTTGGGACACGGTAGAGTTTTGTGGTGGATTGGTGTCGCGGACGGATGAACTTGGTGCGATGCCTTTCCCTTTATCAGATGCGGAACTAGTGGCTTCGGCGGGAGTTGGTGTGGTGTATCGGCGATAGGATGAGGCTCGAGTGGTTTTCTCCATAAGCTCGGCTTTCATGGCTAAGCTTGATGCTTCTGTTACTGTCCAAACGGTTTGAAGTCCGATTTTATCTTGGATCGAACTTTTGAGGCCGTTGATGTAGCGTGCGACTCTTTGGCCTTCGGTTTCACCGATTTCGTTCCGTTCGGAGAGGCGAATGAAATCGGTGGTGTATTCGGCTACGGTTCTTGATCCTTGGGAGCAATCCAAGTACATCTTGTACAAGATTTGCTCGTAATCTTCCGGTAGGAATCGTTCGGCCATAAGCTGTTTCACAATTCTCCATGAACGTACCGGACCTTTCCGTTGTCGTTGCCGTTGGGTTATCAACTTATCCCACCATACGGCTGCGGTGTTTTTCAGGCGAAAAGCTACCATCTTGACTTGTTTGTGTTCGGGAATTTCCATGATGTCGAAGAAGCGGTCGACCTCGATTTGCCAATCCAAGAATTCTTCAACGCCCATATTCCCATAGAAGTAGGGAATGCCGGCCTTCATTCGGTAATCGGGGTCTCTCCGTGGCGGTTCCACATCTCCGTCGGATTCGGAGTCGGAACTAGAACTGGTGATCGGGTGGCGTCGACCACCGGGTTGGGGTCGATGACGGCCCTCGTACCTGTCTCGTCGTTGGTGGTCGTTGTTGTTGACGGTGAACTGGTTGGTGACTGCGGTTGTTAGCGCGGTAATAGCCGCTGCTAACCCATCACGATCTGCTCTCGTCATGGGTGGTGGTGGTGGTGGTTGGTCTGCCATCTTGAAGGTGAAGAGACAGGTAAGTCTGTGCTCTGATACCAACTGACGCAGTAGGATTATGCGCGGAACGGATCGACAAGCATCGAGCTTGGAAAGTAGCAAGTTTACAAACGTAAACCCGAAAAGTAGCTAAAAGTCTTGAATGTCAAGAACTGATATTAATTGATAAACTGAATTGAGAAACAATGAATCCTAATAATCCTATTTATAGCTAATCTAAACAAGATAATTAGGGAAACTAGGTTGAGACTAATCTATAAGGGAAAAGAATCACTATTAGGAAACAACTCTAAATACTGAATGAAAACGAAATACTGGTAAGGGGTAAACCGCGCGGTTTAGGCCGCGGTTTACATGTCGCGGGGTAAGCCGCGTAAGGCACTGTTTGGTATTCGTCCAGGGGGTTCCGCGGTTTGGGCCGCGGCTTTCAAGTCACGGGATAAGCCGCGGGAGTCCCTATTTTGTCCGTTTTGTCCTTTTTCCGACTTCCTTTGGCGTGGTCCATTTGCTCTTCGTATCGGGTTGCTAGGCGCTCTATATCATTCTCGATCATTGGTTTTGGGGTTCATCAGATGGGGATGAAGATATGATGACTGTGGTGGGTTTTATTTGGTAGAAGGACATGGTTTACACCCATCATTAAAGCATAATGTTACATTTTGGCCACTTGATGATTTTATCCTGCCGTGACCGAAAAATTTAGTTATCGTTGTGTTCTCATATGTCCGCACGTGACAGTGATAATCCCGAAGCATCCACAGAAGAGTATTTTCAGTGATACCATATATCGTGCTAACTATACGTATTAGAAATGTTAAATGTATACTTGTGATGTTATATATGTGTGTATGTATGTATCTTGACAATGCCGAAAAAGTATGTGAGAATACGAGTTAAGCTAAGAAGCGTAAGAAAGGATTTGGACTATTGATCACTTTATAATTAGTGTTGATCTAATGATTTAGATTAAGTACCAAAATAACACATCAATTAGTTTGCAAGGGTTTTTTCAATCGATCTACAATTAGAGTCGATCCAAGGGTGGAGTTCCCTTCTCACCAGAAACCAACTCGTCGACCATTAATTATAAATGTTAAATATGTATTTGTTTTCACACATGAAATGTAGAAATATTTACAAAACAATATCTTGAATGCAAGTTTTATTTGTGAAACAGTGGAACTACAAGACACGAAGAAAAAAAATGAAAATGAATCTTCTGCATGCAATTTGTTTCACCAAAATTGAATTAAAGAAAGTCGGGAACACAATTGAATATCGAGTCGAGGCCTGTGTTGGGCACGGTTTCCTTAAAACCGATTCGCCCCATCCGGTGCGTCGATTTCCCAGGATACAACGACTCTAAACAAAATCGAGTTTTGTCAGACTTCACCTTCATGCCTGAACTTGAGAACATCTTTACTTGATGCATCGGTTCTCCATTTGTGGTCTATTTTCCTTTGTAGTTTCTTTTCCTCATCTTTTTCTTCTTCCAAACCCGAGGTTTTGTTCTTAATATATAGAACACATTTGTAACCCATAGAAGGTTAAAGGCTACCATAATGGAATATAATTCCATTGGTTTGTAACCGAAGCAAATGGCAGGTTTAACTTGTCCATAAATTTTCATTTAATTCTAATTAATTGGTATATTAACTTTCCAACAATCCCCAACATGAATGGAAATTGTTACAGACATCTCACAAATCATGGTACTCAAGTTCAACGTCTGAATCCTGCGAAGGATAGGTAGGCATTAGCCTTTGAACATTCCCTTATGAAATATATCTAGTCTACTAGCAGATCAGTAGACGCGATGTCCTTGAATTGTTCTGCCGTTTATGTAAACATTAACAAACTTCACACAAGATTTTTCTTGACATAGTAAAGTCCTCATTGGTGTGTTCGTTCTGGTCATGAACACTTGCCTAGTTGTGCGAGAACTGTTAGGAATTGAGCCCTCATAACTCCCTTAGAAGCGACCCCACTTCTTCTCACATAGGTGATCTCACTTTGATCATTAAAAGGCATATGCTTAACTTGATACCACTCACTTTTTATCAAAGGAGTAGACAGGGGTTACCCCCACAGTGATCTAACTTAGTTCGTACAATTAGGTTGTCCTGTTGAACCTAGATCTTGGGATCTCCAGTCAGCTAGGTTGGGTTTCCTTCGCACAAACTTTTCCATGGTCTTCAGTCACATTCCCTTCAGACGACTTACTCACCAACTCTCCATTTGGTTAGCGGATCCGCAATGTTATCCTTTGACTTAACTTAGTCAACAAAGATAATCTTAGTAGTGAGTATTAGTCGCATGGTGTTACATCTTTGATGAATACGTATAGACTTCATGTCACTCCATCGTAGATGTAGCCCTGTATAATTTTTTTCCGTAGCTATGACATTAGACTCCATAGTAAACCATGTGTTTGAACGATTTCGAGATTATACTGCTCCTCCAAGTGTGATCACAAACCAACCGGTTACTTGGAGTCTTTATTATCCAAAATTTAATATGAATCGTTAAACCTTTCATCATCACAAAGTATATAGAATCAGACAATCTATACTCACAAGTTTATCTTGTGACTCGAATTATTCGAGTACTTACTCAATCTAGCATAAGTTGAATCTGATAAAGCTTCTTTATTATCTTAAACATGCTCATTGATTAACGTCTTCTTCTCCATCATTTATAGACATTGAGACTATACCATAGACACCACATAATGCGTTTTACATTTATCTTGCACTAGTCGACATGATCAAGTACACATATATGTATCGGTGGATTCACAATAACATTGACCAGATGTAATTGTCAATACACCATACATGAGGGTTTTTGTCACCACCAATTAACGCATGTGCTTATATCAACTCCTTATAGGTGACAACCTTAGGTATCCCATTTCAAGGATCCTAGTTGTCATATTTCGTTAACATATAGTCATCTTCAACGATAAGTATATCATCAACATAATGTGAAGATACAACTATAAATCCAAACTCCATCATTATTTGGTCAAACTTTTGACGTCCTTGCACTAGAGTTTGATTTACAACATATTCATCAACAATATCTACATGTCATTTGATGAATTTGATCAAAATTTATTGGATTTGCATCAAATCATTATTTGATTTCAAATTCATGAACAAGGAATTAGTAGCATGATATAGTCCACAATCTTCTTACCGATTCTCATATCCTTTGGCAAGACACCCCCAAATTTCTAGGTATTCAACCTTTCATTGTGTTTTCTCGTGGGCATGCATACTTTTACAAGTTACAAGCTGATGACATGACATATTTCTCACTTCTAAATCTCAACATTTGAGTTATGTATTCTACTAATAATGTTAGTTTGTGAATCAACATATTCACCACCATGATCACTTTATTATATACTAAATTCTATCATTAAATCGAGTCAACCAAATACATTTTAAAAATCTATTTAGTCATTAAAACCACCTTCAATATTGGCCGGTTACGATATTAATTGGGATTAAAACATATATTAAAACCCAATTTAATGTCAAATAAAATATTAAAGTGAAATCAATATTTGTCCAAATTTTTGGTTACGTTAAAATACCACATTCTAACAAACTCGTTTCTTAATGATTGAAAATAGATAAACTATTTTATTTATAGCAAAACCCAAAATTCCATCGGCCACAAATCAAATGTAGTTTATGTTTACAAACTTTTCACTTTTTGAAATCTCCATATTAGGACTCTTGTTCTTGAGAATTAATTTGTACATCTCATCTTGGATGCCTCATTTGCCCGGTCCCAACAATTAAAGCACCTCCCTCCACGTGGAGTGCTAAGAGTATCCATCTTCAATCAATTTGCATGTGAATACCAAACGTTTAAAAACAATATTCTTTAAAGTATACCTCGTAGAAATCAAAGTTCTGTTTTTCCAAAATTTGTCACTCTTAAGCAATGATCATCAACGAGTACCACATATTTCATTCCAAACCACTCACACAATAATTGGTTTCGGAAGCTAAGTAACATCCCCTTCACGAGGATATTCTTGCTTTAAGACTGACATTACCCGTTTTTGTTTCCCACAAAGAAAACCATGCACACTTGTATTTATACAAGTTTCTCACTCTTATAAACATCTTTAAAAAAATGAACAATTTTTTTTTATAAAACTACAATCACTGTTGCAAGAGCCAAAAGCGTAGAAAAACAATCGTAACAAAAACCCACTATTTGCTCGGTGAAACAAAGAAAGAAAAAATCGGTTTTAAGATTGTAGGAAATTTGTTTCACCAAAACTGAATTAAAGAAAGCAGGGAACAAAATTGAATATCGAGTCGAGGCCCGTGTTGGACACGGTTTCCTTAAAACCGATTCGCCTCATCTGGTGCGTCGATTTCCCATGATACAACGACTCTAAACAGAATCGAGTTCTGTCGGACTTTACCTTCATGCATGAACTTGAGAACATCTTTTCTTTACTTGATGCATCGGTTCTCCATTTGTGGTCTCCTTTCCTTTGTAGTTTCTTTTTCCTCATCTTTTTCTTCTTCCAAACCCATGGTTTTGTTCTTAATATATAGAACACATTTGTAACCCACGGAAGGTTAAAGGCTACCATAATGGAATATAATTCCATTGGTTTGAAACCGAAGCAAATGGTAGTTTAAAAAACCTTGTCCATAAATTTCCATTTAATTCAAATTAATTGATATATTAATTTTCCAACATCTTCCACCACCAATAATATAAACAATCACAAAACTTGCTTGTTTTTTCATCACAATCACATTAACTACAAATACAAAGCAACAACCCTCCTATACACCTTCATTTAATCAACTGTGGAAAAATGGGTCAGCTGAGCTTCACTTCACCTCACCTACCGCATATCGAAACTCTATGTACACAAATATCACAATGAAGCATTAAAATTCCAAGGGCCAAATTGTCATAGATAAAAATACAAATTGGTAAAATTGTCACAAGTTATCTACATTTTTAAGAGTAGAAAAGAAGAAAAAGCCCAAAGAAAAAAAATTGTACGTAGGGCCACCATTGGTATTTTAGTTCATGTTTTTTTTGCATATTCAATCACCTCCTAATGGACTCCAAATAACCCAAAAAATGTTGCCATTTTCCATGTTTCCCACATCAATATCACCATCATGTAGTAGCTATAGTAGATGTAAATCTAATTCCACATCACACACATATAAGATGGCACGTTCACTCAGAAGCTTGATATGCTTTTATCCAGATGGTAGATGTTGATCCAAACCCTCAGTGATTTGATAATGACCCTCTCTTAAATACTTAGTGAAAATTGTAAGTAAACAATATGTATCAGAGTTTCACTATCGCTGATAAGTACTAAGATCTTCTAGTACCGCTGATAGGAACTCTCGCTCTTTAAGTTAAACATTCAGCGAAACTGTTCACCATTAATGCTCTGAGTCTGTTCAGTCATTATGATGATCGCTGATAAGTTAGTTGTTTACTTATGATCCCTGAAGACAAGTTTCACGTCAACAAAGGTTCTATGCTGAAGTCGAAGATCAAGCTCAAGAACCAGCGACAAGTCTCCTAATGAACTGATGCGGATCAGCGAAGACTCAGATTTGTCCACTCAACGTGAAGTATCAAGTACAAGACTTCAGCTATCGCTGAACTTTATCATCTGCTGAATAGTAAATGATAATCGCTGAATCAACGAAAGCTGATCATGAAGTCCTCCGTACAAAGTACTTTTGTCTTAACCACCCTTGCACGACTCCGTACGAAATGTCAGAAAAGAACCTCCGACTGTCTGAAATCGTACAACCACTCTGATACTACACTGTTCATCCATACGGGTACTAAGGTTGTCAACAAAGGTCAATGACATGCAACCAACCAGCTGATGACACGTGTAAAGTATATACTGACTTGCATTAAATGCATGCAGTATATAAAGAGATGAACTCACTTCATTTTGAAGTAACTTGCTAACTCTGGACAAGTTCATATCTCTTATCTCAAGATAGGTTATTATTAGTAATTTCCTTATCTTTCTTAGTGCAAGAAACCTTAGTGTTCCAACTTGTTTAGATTTAGGTTTATCCTTAATCTTGTCTCCGCAACAAGCTGTAAATTGTTAATGATTTATCAATAAACAATTTAGAAAAGTAAAATCTGTGTGTTTGTATTCAACCCCCCCCCCCCCTTCTACAAACTTGTGTAGGCCTTCGGGACCAACAAGTGGTATCAGAGCGGATTTGTTTAATCTCATAAACAAGATCTAATCTAAGATATTTCTCTTCCTTGCTATTATCTGAAAATGGCCAACACAAACACACATTATATAGACAATGGTTCTCTTGCAAAACCCCCTAGATTTTCCAGAGACAACTTCAACTTGTGGAAAAATAGGATGACACTCTTCTTAGAAGGTGTAGACCCTACTATGACTTACTATCTTGAAAACGGCCCACACATCCCTGTAACAATTGATCCTTTAGTTCCAGCCACTGCAACTAGAGCTGCTATTCCAGAAAGGCTGATTCCAAAGGAAATACACATGTGGACCGATGAAGATAAGAAGAAAGTGGCTATAGATACAAAAGCTAGATCCATACTTTTCATGGCCCTTCCTGACGAAGTCTACCATTCCGTCATGAACCTGAAGTCATCAAAAGCCATGTGGGACACAATATGTGTTCAGTATGAAGGAACGTCTGAAGTCCAGGACTCAAGAAAGATCAACCTGGTAAGACAATACGAAAGCTTCATTTCTGGTAAGAATGAAACTCTCTCTGAAGTTCACCAATGTTTTAATTGTTTAATTATAGATCTAAAAACTGTTGGTAAGGAATATTCTAACTTTGAAGTGCTGACAAAGTTTCTAGAATGTTTACCTGAAAGCTGGGACAATTATTCCATGTGTCTCAAGCTGTCAAAGGATCTTAAATCAATGACCCTTTCAACCTTATATGGTACATTGCTGAATCATGAGCAATCTAGCCATCTTAAGAAGAATCTTGTAAAAGATTCCAAAAGCACTCCTGTTGCTTTATTCTCAGAGGAACCTTCTACTCAGCGACCCTCGGTCACTATCACTGAGTTAGAGAGTAACTCTGAAAGGTCATCAGATTCTGATTCTTCAGATGATGATGAATCCTTGGCTCTCCTAACTAAAAAGTTCAGGAGATTCGCCAAGAAGAAAATGTTTAGAAAGAACAAACCTCTGTCCATAACTGACAAGCCTAAATCATCACCTTTTGTTGATAAGGCTACTGCTACTTGTTTCAACTGCGAAAAGACAGGTCATTTCGCTAATGAGTGCAGGTCAAAGAAAGTCATGAGACCTTCAGCTTTCTCAAAGAAAAACTTTGTTCCAAGGAATAAAGATGACAAATACTCAAAGCTGAAGGAGAAGTATGCAAAGCTGAAAAGTTTTAAGAAGAAAGGAAAAGGCCTGATGGCTGACTATGATTGGGCTGCTTCTGATGAAGAAGCATCATCATCTGACTCTGAAGATGATGAAGCAAATCAATGTCTCATGGCCAAGATTGAAGAAGAGGAAGAAAGTTCAGACATTCCCTCTACTTCAACATCTGCCATTCAGGTATCACCTTCTTTCTTTACCAATATTGCAAATATTGATGAAGCTGATAGTCTCCGTAAGATCGATCTCTTGACTAGAAGTTTATACGAAGCCATGAACGGCAAAACTGTGGTTGAAAACCAAAATTTTGATCTCGCTGAAAAGCTTAAAAACTGCCACCTTCAAATAGAAAAGCTTTCTAAAATTGAAGATGATTTTAAAGATCAAGTCTATTTAAATCAGCTAGTCAAAATCGAACGAGCAGAAGCTATCGCTGCATTAAAAGCTGAACAAGCTACTGTTGAAGGATGGTGTAATTCTTCAACAAAGATCACTGAGATAATTAAGGCTCAGATTCCTCTGAGTGATAAACGTGGTCTGGGTTATAAATATGATACTCCAAAACCAACCACTGAACGTTCAATGCTTAAATTTGGAACGTTCGTATCCTCAGTCGCTGACACTTCATCATCTCAGTGCTCCTTGTCCATTACACCAATCCCTGAGGAAACTCCTACCTCCTCAAAAGGTAAGGAGAAAATGGTTTATTCAAAACCTACCTCTGTCTCTAAAGACAAAGGTAAAGGAATTGTTATTTATCAAAATCCTCAGAAGGGTACCTTAGTACCAAAGCTGAATGCTTCTAAAGCCTCAGTGACCAACCCTCTGGATCTAGAAAGCTGATCTCTGGATCTATTCAGCGATCTACTCCTAGACTCAGAGTGGATGTCCTTGGTAAGAAATCTGAAGAACTGAATGTTCGTCCCATTTCTAAAGCCAATAGTTTACTTGGTGCTGGCACTTCTAATTCAAAATTAAAAGCTCAGCATACAAGTGGTCCTCGAGCTACTTTTAGTTATAGGAAATGTTATCACTGTGGACTTACCGATCATATTGCTAGTAAGTGCCCCACAACCACCAAAGCTGAAAAGATAGCTAAGGTGAAGATTGCCCCCAAGGCAAAGAAGACCAACCCTGGTGCAAATCAGGTCAAGGTGAATTCTACCACTGAGGTTAAGAAATTAACCAAAGTGAAGAAAGACAAAGCTGAATCTTCAAATGCTGCGAAGACCGCTGAACCTTCCATTCCAACTACTTCCACTGACAAACGTGTATACATGGTTAAGTGGGTACCTAAGAAAAACTAATCTTTCTTTGTATTGCAGGTTAAGAAGGGTATCTGGTATCTCGATAGCGGATGCTCTAGATACATGACTGGAAAGAAAAACCTGCTCGCTGAATACAAGGAAGAGAAGGGTCCCTCTGTGACTTTCGGTGGAAATGGAAAAGGACACACCCGAGGGTATGGTGTACTTTCAAATGGTACAACCTCCTTCAGAAGAGTCGCATATGTTGAAGGGCTGAAGCATAATCTTCTGAGCATCAGTCATCTTTGCGACATGGATAACAAAGTGATTTTCACTAAGGAATCCTGCTTTGTCTCTGACAAAAATGAGAAGATAGCTCTCAGCGGTTATCGTTTGGAAAATGTTTATGTAATAAACATGGACTCAACAACCACTGAGAACTCATGTTTCTTCTCAAAGGCATCTTCTGATGTTAACTGGCTATGGCACAAGAGGCTCTCACATCTAAATTTCAAGACACTGAATACTCTTTCCTCCAAAGAGTTAGTCACTGGTCTACCTCAGCATTCATACGCCAAAGAGTCTTTATGTTCAGCGTGTGAAAAAGGGAAGCAGACCAAGGCAAGCTTCAAGTCAAAGCAAGTCTCCTCAGTGTCATCTCCTCTACAACTATTCCATATGGATTTGTTTGGCCCCGTTAACAAACAATCCATCGCTGGAAAGAAATATACGCTGGTCATAGTTGATGAATTCTCTCGTTACACATGGGTAATGTTTCTCCGTTCTAAGAGTGACACCCCTGAAGAACTCATCACCTTTGTTCGGAAGATGGAAACTCTGAACAATATGACTGTTCGCTCAATAAGGAGTGATCATGGAACTGAATTCAAAAATAGTTCTCTTGATTCCTTCCTTGAGAGTAAGGGTATTTCTCACAACTTTTCGTCAGTAAGAACACCGCAACAAAATGGAGTCGCTGAAAGAAGAAATAGAACAATTATTGAAGCTGCACGTTCAATGCTCAGCGATTCTCACCTGCCTACTCAGTTTTAGGCAGAAGCTGTCAACACTGCTTGCTTTACGCAAAACAGGTCGCTGATAGTTAAAAGATTCAAAAAGACAGCCTATGAACTCTTTCATGGGAGAAAGCCTTCAATCAGCTTTCTTCACATCTTTGGATGTCAGTGTTTCATACTGAACAACAGAGATGCCCTTGGAAAGTTTGATCCTAAGGCTGATTATGGAATATTTCTTGGATACTCCTCAGTCTCCAAAGCCTTCAGAGTCTTCAACCGTAGAAGACAAACTGTAGAAGAAACTATTCACGTCACGTTTGACGAATCCAGTTCAGCGAACTCTAAACCGTCCGCTGATACTGAAGAACTGAATCAATGGATGTTTTCTCATCTTGGTGATTCAGAAGAAGTTCCCACTCCTCATGCTCACACCGTAGAATATGATGGTCCTCCTATCATTCCAGATATGCAGAATAGTGAAGCTGAAACATCTTGGGTCTCAGCTGTGCCTATAAACACTATACCTGCAGTTGATCCAAATGTCTCAGAAATTCCGTCTATTTCTCAGCAATCAGTGAATGAAGTGACAAATGCAAACATTCCTCTCTTAGCTGATAATCCAGAAGTAACTGAAGCCTCATCTTCAGTTTCTCCAGTTCAGACTGAATCAGCGACGTATGCTCCGGCTCAGCGATGGACTGTAAATCACCCAATCGATCAATTTCTTGGTGATCCCAACGCTGGTATTCAGACTCGTAGAAGTGCAGGTAATATTTGTTTATTTGTTAACTTTATTTCTCTAACTGAACCAAAGAAAATAGATGATGCCCTCAGAGATCCAAACTGGGTCAGCGCTATGCAAGAAGAGCTGACTGAATTCGAAAGAAACAAAGTTTGGAAACTCGTTCGTAGACCAACTGACAAAACGGTGATAGGCACTAAATGGGTCTATCAAAACAAGTTGGACGTACATGGTACTGTAACTCGCAACAAAGCTCGTCTTGTTGCTCAGGGATACAGACAAGAGGAAGGCATAGATTATGACGAAACTTTTGCTCCAGTAGCAAGACTCGAATCTATTCGTCTTTTCTTAGCATATGCTGTACACAAAAACTTCACAGTACATCAGATGGATGTTAAGTCAGCGTTTCTGAATGGAAAACTGAATGAAGAAGTGTATGTGGAACAACCTCCAGGATTCTCAGATCCTAAGCGTTCAGGTTATGTTTATAAACTGGACAAGGCACTTTATGGCTTAAAGCAAGCTCCTCGTGCATGGTATGATACTCTCTCTACTTATCTCCATATTGAACAATTTGAGAGAGGTAAGATTGACAAAACTCTATTTTTTAGAAAAGTGAAAGGTCATATCATTTTGGTTCAAATATATGTTGATGACATTATATTTGGTTCTACTAACCCTGAGCTTTGTACTCGTTTCGCTGATAGAATGAAAGATGAGTATAAAATGAGCATGATGGGTGAACTAACATATTTCCTTGGTCTTCAGATTAAGCAAACTGAAAAAGGAACTTTCATTAATCAGGGAAAATATGTTAAAGATATGCTGAAGAAATTCGACTTAACTGAAAGTTCAGCTATGAAAACCCCTATGGCACCTCCGCTGACACTTGATAAGGACACAAAAGGTGTTCCTGTCAATGTCACGCTGTACCGTGGGATGATCGGCTCACTATTGTATCTTACAGCTAGCCGACCCGATATTATGTTTGCAACATGCTTGTGTGCACGATATCAAGCTGAACCTAAGATATCTCATATGAAAGCTGTAAAGCGAATCTTTCGATATCTTAAGGGTACAGCGAATCTAGGCCTTTGGTATCCCAAAGACTCAGGATTCGATCTAACCGCCTATTCAGACAGTGATTTTGCAGGTTGCAAAATGGATAGGAAAAGCACCACAGGAGGATGTCAGCTCCTGGGTGGAAAGCTGGTAAGTTGGACAAGTAAGAAGCAAAACTCAGTGTCCACTTCCACAGCTGAAGCTGAATATGTAGCCGCTGGAAGCTGTTGTTCTCAAGTCTTGTGGATGAGAAATCAACTACTAGACTATGATCTTCAGCTCTCCAAAATTCCAATCTATTGTGACAGCACAAGTGTCATCACTATAGCAAACAATCCAGTGCTACACTCAAAGACAAAACACATAGAAATCAGATATTATTTTATCAGAGATCATGTGATGAATGGTGATATAGAACTTCATTTTATCCCAACTGATTATCAGTTAGCTGATTTATTTACCAAACCTCTTGATGAGACAAGATTCAACTTTCTCATCAGCGAGCTTGGAATGCTGAACTTTGAAGGGTAAAATCTTCAGCGGTTCACATTAATCAGCGAAAGGATAAAATCAACTCGTATAACATATTCAATCATCTTCTCTCTGAATAAACTTGGTTAAACTGATATCCAGGTATGTTTTCTCTCTCTGACAAACGCATGAAAATGCAAGATTTCAAAAACAAATGCATCGCTGAATATCTCTTCCTTAACAGCGATATTTTGAAAGTTCTTAAAACCTTCACTGATATCTTCTATTCAGTGCTTCATGTTTTTCAAAAGAGTCCCTGAGTTTTTTCAAAACCTCAGAGACATCCTAAAAGAATGTGAAAGGACAGTTGTGACGTCATTGCAACGGATAACACCAGGCACGATTTCTTTCTGACACACGTTTGCACGTTTCGCTCAAACTTCAAATCAAATGCAAACACGTGTCCGTGTCATGATGAAAACCTTTTCCCGCTCAAGGTTTTCTCTCTCTAAAACTCCCTATATAAACAACTCTTTGTTTATATTTGTCTTTTACGCGAACATTCTTCCTCCGCAAGAAAGAAATTACTGTTGCATTTGTGCTCTCAAAAATCTCAAGAACTGTTCATCATCTTCTTCATCAAAACATCAAGGTTAATATGTTCTTATTTTTTCAAATGCAGATAACTTGTTTCTGATCTTATCTTTGTTTTAAACAAGATCACACAAAAGAACTTAAAAATAAAATCATTTTCTTTCATGGTTTTATGAACACAACCATTTCATGGTTGTTCTTCAAGTTTTAAGTCTAAATCTTAAACTTGTTCTTCATTCGTATCCAGTTTTTTTTGAAACTGGAATACAAGAATTTGTGGGTTTTACATTTCGTTTCAAAATCATGAAAAACCCTAGTCTTCATTAAGACATTTATGTCTGAATGAAATGGACAAAATTCGAACAATCTTAATGGAAATTCTTTCCATACTAAGACAATTTTTATTTGTTAACATCTTTGGTTGAACTGATAATACAGTGAAATGTCATCTTCAAAGATCAATGTTACCGCTGAGTCCATCTCCGCTGACTCTGAGGAAGTGGACATCATCAAAGCCCCTCAGGTTAAGTTCAAGTTGGATCAACTAGATTGGACTAAGGTCAACAACCTCTCTGCGCTTCTCGAGTTTCCTCCTCGAAAGCAAGTCACACATCTGGATGATGCTGTGAATTTCCTGAAAAACTGCTGCATTTCAACAGCCCTAACCATCACACCTCCCGCAAGTCAGCTACTACTATCCCAGTTCTGGTACTCTGCCAGACACACTCAGCTACCCTCCGTCAAAGATGCATCCAAAACCATCGATTACATACTCAGCGATACTGAATATGGTACAATTAAGATAACCCCCGCTATCATACGAAAAGCCCTGAACTTTCCCAATGCCACCAAAGAAAAACCCTTCGTTCCATTCCCTGACCATAAGAAGCAAGCTGACAAAGATGCCATCATTGCTTTTCTCGACACAATGGGTTACATCTGGGACATTGGAAGGGACAAGAAGCCCGAGAAGAAGCTGACGCTGATAAAGAAGTCCAAAATGCCCAGCAAGATGAATTTCATCTTCGCTCACCTGATCAGCTGCATGACAGCGAAGTCCGACTCTTCTGATCAAGCCGCACAACCTACGCAAGCTATGGGATACGCACTGCTGAAAGGTCTAAACATTGACTGGGCCTCTATTATATACGATGACCTAGTACAATGCGTGGATTCTGCCGCTGACCGACCAGCATGGGTTCCTTACCCAAGATTCATCAGTGCCATCTTCCAATATGGCCTGAAGGACAGCTATCCTGAAGAGGGTGACCTGAAACTTTCTCAGGTTGGCCCTAAGGTGCTCGATTTCAAACCTGTCGCCAACGAGGTACGTCTCTCTACTCTTCTCACTCTTCTAAATTCTCCGCTTTCTGTGGCTCCTTCAGCGACAATACCCATCGCTGATACCCCGGCCACACAATCCTCTCCTTCTAAGAAAAGGAAACCCTCTCACACCCAACTTGATTCCAAAAGGATCAAGAAAACCAAGGAGCAACCCCAGCACTCTAATGCTGAAGACTCCTCAGCTCATTCTGAAGAGCTGAAGGAAAGTTTCGTGGTACGCTCTGCCACACCCGTTCAAGCCATCCCTCCAATCCAGACTTCAGCGTCTCCAAACGCTGAGGTTAGAAACTTGGAATCTACCCAACCTTCTTCAGTCTCTCAAAAGACTGATGAAGTAGTTCTCAGCGAATCCAACGCTGAACTCGCAACCCGAACCCCATTCTTATCCTTCGCTCCTCCCTCCACTTCTTTGGACACTCCTCCAGCTAACACTAGAGATGCCATCATTCCAGAAGCAACCGCTGAAGCTTCTCAACGAATGATGAAGACAGGACCTGCGGAGATCACCATACCTCACCGTACTTTCGAAGAGGATATGGAACATTACTCAGGAATCCGCAACTTTGACGACTTCGTCAATCCTCCTGCAGGTACAAATCAACCCATATACACTGTAACTAAACCTGAAACTTCTGAGCTTTCCTTTGTTCACAAGTACTTATGTGTTACAGGTCCTAATTTGGGAGACATCAACGAGTCTCTGAAGTCCGTGGAAACTAAGCTGACCGATCTCACCACCACAATCTCCAACAACTCTACAGCTGTAACAAACGCTGGAGAGAATCTGACGAAGCTGACTACGGTGGTGGAGAAAAAGGCTTCCACAGATGACATTAAGGGCCTTGATAAGACGCTCAGCGATTTTGCCAAGGTGCTCTCTGACATCTACACTGACTACACCAGCCTCAAAAACTCAGTTTTGACCGTGTCCAGCGAAGTAACAACGTTGAAGACATCGGTTGGAAAACTCGAGGGTGATATGTCAGCGGTCAAGACCGACTTGGGCTCTGTAAAGACCGACGTTGGTTCTATGAAGACGATGATCGAGACGCTGGTCAACAAGGCAAATAATCCAGCTCCTGCTCCTGCCCCTGCCCCTATTTTGGAATCTTTTACAACGGCGGATCGCACAGAGCTGAAGAAAATCACGCCTGCTATTTCTGGCCTAGAAGACAGAATAGCAAAGCTTGAAGGTTGTGTGAAAATCTCTGGCCCAGAAGACAGAGATAACACCAACGCTGAGTCTACTCATTCCTACCCCAATCATGAGAAAGAGGGGGAGAAGAGCGCTGAAGATCTAAACAAAAGCGCTGAAGATCTGAACAAGAGCGCTGAAGACCTTTCCCATGATGAATCTATCAGGGGAGAGAGGAATGAAGATCTGATCGCTGAAAAACCTCAGGGAGATGAAAACCCTGAGGGAACCGAGAAGCTCGCCTCTGTATCTGAGGGGGAGCAACTCGAAGATGCTGAGGAATCCGAAGCAGAATAAGATGAAGACATCGACATCCCTGAAGATGAACCATCCTCCTCTCCAAGGAAGGATGATGATAATGATGAAGATGACGATGATTTCTTTGTTGTCAAACCTGCTCCTCGAACCAAAGCTCTTAAAGGTATTTCAATAAAAGAACCTTCAGGGGAGAAGACAAAGACAAAGCCCTCAGGTAAAGGCCTCGCTGAGAAAGGCAAAGGCAAAAGCAAAGGCCTCGCTGAAGATGAAAATCTGGCGATCTTGCTTGAAAAGCCGGTTTGTCAGGTACACTAAACTTTACTTATATTCCTTCCCTGAACATCTCTATACATAATCAGTTCTCTACTCCACATCCTCTCTACACATCCACATTCTTTTTCTATCTTTTCTACCCAAGTTCTTCTACCCAGTTCTTATTTGTAAGATCGCTGCGTTTCAGCTAGTCCTCTCCCCTGTTTGAGGATGTCGCTGAAGGTTCTACTACTGCGACTTCACAAATAAAGCCAGCTGCTGCTGATGAAATAATCCCATTCTTAGACTTGATCTCTGAGACTGATGAACCAGATGAACAACCTCTCTCGCACAGAAACAGACCTTCCTCAGCTCCTCAAAAGCTGAGTGAAGAGGATCAAAAGAGAAGAGAAGAAATTATAAAGCGATTCGAGGATCAGCGAATCATTCTAAGGCGTGATTAACTGCCTTCAGTTCCTCCAAAGTTCAGAATTTCAAAAGCTGAATACAAGGAACACCTCAGAGCTGAACGCCTCATCGCTGAAAGAAAGGAAGCTGAAGAAAAAGACAGAGAATACGCCATCAAGCTTACTCAAGAATCTGTCAAAGACCCCAAGCTGAAACGTGTTCCCATTTAAATCCAACGAAAGCTTTGGGAAGAAGCCTAGAAGATCGTGGAAAAGAAAACTGAAGTTTCTCAGATCACCCTGATCTGGTGTAAAGAGAAAATCCACTTCAGATATCGTCCAGCGAAGATCAACAAGGTATTCATCTCTGGAAGAACATCTATCGGAGTACCTATTGTTGACATCAAACTTTTCAGAGAAGATGGTCAATCCGAAGCCTTTCGCGCTGACACTGTAAAAAGGTATGGTCTCTCTGAATGGTTGGAGATGAAGTTAGCTATCCAATCGTCACAATCTAAGTACAAGGATCATTTCGAAAAGCTGATAAACAGACAGATCGACTTGATATCTTCTTGTGTGGACATTCCTCCTCTTCCTGATCTAAAGCTGAAAAGAAAAAGGGGCTCTCCAAAGAAGAAACGTAAAGATTCAAACTCAGGTCCTGTCATACGAAATGAAACTGGAATTGGTTTCTCTCGCGCTGAAGTGCTTGGTCCTGACCCTGATCTATCTGCCCTTGACATTTCTTTGCCACCATGTGAACTTTTCGTCCCTGGTAAAGTCATCAGTAATCCTTATGGAATATTCTTTCTCGACTACGACGGACGTAAATGTTTTCAACGGATCGCTGAGCTTCCAATCACTCCAATCGAACAGCTCAGAGATCTCATCTACTGGTGTGACTTCAGAAAAGACATTCAGGCACGACACCTAAAACCCTTGATCTTTAAAGAAGCGCTGAACAAAAGAAAACAAGGCGTAACGGTTCCTGACTGGATGATCCCCACTGAAAAGACGACCCTTGATGAACTTCTCATTAAGGAAGAACCTTTTGAAAACTGATATAATCTCCTTTTTCTCTATTGTATCAGTTATCCTTCTGTACTTGTAAATTATTTCGCTTGTACTTATAATCTTTCTGTTCTTCATTGTAACCTGATTCAATATTTTAAAGAAAGATTTCAGCGAACGTACTTTACTCCATCAGTACTGAAAAGATCCCAGAAAACAGTAAAAGGGACAAATATTTTATGAGTTCTTTTTATCCTTATGTTTTCATTAAATAGCAATTTTCTTTGTTGCTATGTCATAATCAAATAGGGGGAGATTGTTGATCCAAACCCTCAGTGATTTGATAATGACCCTCTCTTAAATACTTAGTGAAAATTGTAAGTAAACAATATGTATCAGAGTTTCACTATCGCTGATAAGTACTAAGATCTTCTAGTACCGCTGATAGGAACTCTCGCTCTTTAAGTTAAACATTCAGCGAAACTGTTCACCATTAATGCTCTGAGTCTGTTCAGTCATTATGATGATCGCTGATAAGTTAGTTGTTTACTTATGATCCCTGAAGACAAGTTTCACATCAACAAAGGTTCTACGCTGAAGTCGAAGATCAAGCTCAAGAACCAGCGACAAGTCTCCTAATGAACTGATGCGGATCAGCGAAGACTCAGATTTGTCCACTCAACGTGAAGTATCAAGTACAAGACTTCAGCTATCGCTGAACTTTATCATCTGCTGAATAGTAAATGATAATCGCTGAATCAACGAAAGCTGATCATGAAGTCCTCCGTACAAAGTACTTTTGTCTTAACCACCCTTGCACGACTCCGTACGAAATGTCAGAAAAGAACCTCCGAATGTCTGAAATCGTACAACCACTCTGATACTACACTGTTCATCCATACGGCTACTAAGGTTGTCAACAAAGGTTAATGACATGCAACCAACCAGCTGATGACACGTGTAAAGTATATACTGACTTGCATTAAATGCATGCAGTATATAAAGAGATGAACTCACTTCATTTTGAAGTAACTTGCTAACTCTGGACAAGTTCATATCTCTTATCTCAAGATAGGTTATTATTAGTAATTTCCTTATCTTTCTTAGTGCAAGAAACCTTAGTGTTCCAACTTGTTTAGATTTAGGTTTATCCTTAATCTTGTCTCCGCAACAAGCTGTAAATTGTTAATGATTTATCAATAAACAATTTAGAAAAGTAAAATCTGTGTGTTTGTATTCAACCCCCCCCGCCCCCCTTCTACAAACTTGTGTAGGCCTTCGGGACCAACAGTAGATTTCTGTAAGATGAGAGTATACAAGAACAAGCATGAGTGTTGTAATATGAGGCAAAATAGGGCTCACTTGTCTCTTAGAAATCAGATCTAGACTCATTTTGATGAGATGGGGTATTAACAAACAACTAATGAGTAAATTATAAATGCAAAAAAAGCAATATGTTGATAACGACAACTAATTTGATCACATAACCTCTAGGGGTTGTCCTAATATAACAAATTAGGTTTTAGACAAGGCTTGAAACTTAAATAAAAACTGATCACAAATCCAGAAGGAGACTATGGGGTCGTTTACCTAATCACTTACCCAGTAAGTGCTTACCGGTAAAGTTCAACGCTATCACTTACTTAGTGGGTAAGGTTTTAGTGCACAAAAATGGCATCGTGTGCCACAATGTACCCGATAAGCGCTAACCGTGGTAAGAGGCGTGACACTCACTTACCGGGTATGACTCTCGGTCCTTGCCTTCGCTCATACCGGGTAAGATTTTTGGTCTTTGTCATATTCATCCGGTAAGGTAATGTGACTTGGTAAGAACTTACACAGGTAAGTGGTTGGTAAATGGCCCGTAAGAGATGAACCTCATGTGTCGGTTTGTCTTCACTTGTGGAGTTTCGGCCAAATGCATGTGATTCGGGCATCACATAAATCGCAATAGCATAAAGGTACAAGCACACCATGAAATCCTACAATCACATATTTCCCATCGTATGAAACACAAGTACCGCTATTGAACCATAAGGACGATAATACATCAGATATGTACCAGAGCATAATGACTTCATCATGACAGATCATGCATATTTGTCAAACGTCTTACTTATTGACGTTAGATATTCATTAGGGTAATCGATGCAAATCTGCAGAATCAAAAACATGTGGTTCATTAGAGGCACTATTAATTGCTTGAACATGCACACATTAACTATAAAAAAATGTGTTCAATGATATACAAATTTGTTAAGATAATATCATGTACCACCAAAATAAAAGCTTTCAGTTTCTCCATACAACCATCGCTCTGGAATTTTATGCCGTAAATAATCGTTCCATGTAAAATGGTTATTCTTGTAATGATACCTTTTGACATACAAATCCACGCTTCCCCCTTTAAGCTGCCCCATGGTCCATGAGTTATGCATCCTTCAGAATTCGTTTCAGACTTTCAGTTTCTTGAAACCTCCAAAAGAATAAAGACACATAAATTGGTACCACTTTATTCGTCAAATAGAACACAACAAAAGATACAAATTAAAACCCTACCATGAGGCTATTGAGATCCCAATTTAGATTGTTGTCCAACTTTCAACAATATCCACTACCAGCAATAATCAGCACCAATCAGCACCAATTGAATCTAATCTAATTTCTAAAAAAGATTGAACTATTACCTTGAATCGATATAGAAGCTTCAAAAGCCCTGCTTTCTGTTGAAGGTGTCGATACAGGCAAAGTAAGCAGAAAAAGAAAATCTTATATCCACAAGCAATAAGATGAAAAAATGTAAGCTAAAAAGAAAATCTTGGCACATAATTCCTCATAAATGATCACAAGAATGAAGTTGGATCAATAATACCGAAATACAATCAGTAAATAAGAATGCAATATACCTTTGTGAAGACGCAATTCCCCTGCACTTTGCTCTTTGCCAGGATGCTTCCCGTTAGAAAGCTTCTCCTTTTCTTTGAACGGTTTAATAATTTTTTCTATGGCCAAAATCACAAAATAAAGAAATAAAATACATTAACATTGCGTCAATACCTCCATTAATCAAAATTAAGAAGACGAATAACAAACAATATCAAGTTTCAAATTCTTCCAATTCCAAATCCTAGAAAACATTCCATCAAACTAAACATCCTCTAAAATTCTTCAAGATTCCATCAATTCCTATATGGGTATCACACAATTTCCCAAAAAACAAATCCCATCTAGCTTTTACTTGATTTCCAAGGAAAAAAATCACAGATAAACGAAGCCTTCAAGAACGTAAGAAGAAAATTTTGTGTTCTATCGTAAAAACTACATCTTCCCTTGAGCACAAATTCTCACATCATAAAAACGAAAAATGGTCCACAAAAAAGAAGAGAGGAATCAAATGGGCTAAGCCAATTCGAAAGAAGTTCACAAATAGACATCCACATTAAGTTCACCTCAAGGAAAAATTGAGGGGATGATCAAACCAATTCCTTGAGTAAGTTGTTATCAAGCACATCAAATGGGTTGTAAACAAGTTATGGAAACTGATCATAAGAAAATCTGCAAAAATAGAATTGGAAAATTGTGAAACAGGTACAAGCTTTTGATACTAATCCCATAACAAAGCAAGTTGGCCTCTGTCCATTGTAAACCAAACTTCGTAGATTTAGTAATCTTGGTGTAACCGGTGTCTATAACTAAATACCCTTGGCTGGTCGGCAATTTTTTCGACCAACCATCAAGTCCAAGATGCTGACAGATGTAGATGCTTTGCCTTTTACAATCCTGATCAAATTGATCAAAACATGATTTTTAGATTTGAAGAAGCAGTAAAGAAGAAAGTAAGAGAACAATTTGAAGGATAACCTAAAAACAGGGATATTTTAAACATCTTTCTGCCCATATTTTCTCCATCACTACCCATCTTCAAGATGAAAATATAGAATACGAAAATGAAAACAGATTATTGAAAGAGATACATACCTCACATACAATACCAAAGAAAAGAGGATTGAAGTTTGAAGTTGACGAACAGTGTTGGGTCATTGACCAACATCTTCCTAAATCGAAATGTGGCGCTGGCTGGTACGCTATATGGAAATAAGTTGCGCCTTCTCCACTAGCAATTGCTTTTGGCGTAGTGGTAAGCGCTTGGATCCTAACATGTGGTATCAGAGCAGGTCACGGGTTCGAATCCCATGGAGTGCATTTAAAAATGCCAAAGGCATGCTGTGCAGCCATTGACTTCTAGCGAAGCTCTCGTTAGTGCTGGCAGATACTGGGGGAGGGGGATTGTTGGGTCATTGACCATCATCTTCCAAAATCGAAACGTGGCGCTGGCTTCTACGCTATATGGAAATAAGTTGCGCCTTCTCCACCAGCAATTGCTTTTGGCGTGGTGGTAAGCGCTTGGATCCTAACAAACAAGGAGGTCAAATGTGAGTTGAGAAAAAGGAAATACCATACCAAATAAACCAGATCATAAAGAGAACTGGTAGGCGTTGATGGAGATATTCTACTGTTTGGATTCTGATTTTTGTGTCGAGGGTCGAGACATGGACTTCTAGGGTTTCAACCGCACCCAACCAATCTTACAGAAATCACAACCATTACATAAATCAAATCAAATCGAAACGAACAGTTAGGGCAAAACAAAGCGTGAAATCTTACCTTCGAGCATAATGACCCACTGCAACAGCCCCAGGATTGGAGGTCGACTTTAACGGTAGATTTGTGCGTGATGCAGTTTGATTTAAAAAAATCAGAGACTTCATATGGTAAAGCTATGCATGTGACCAAAATTCAAGTACATTCACAACATGATGATTATCCATTTATCAATATATCTTTGTTTTTAATTTATCGCTCTCTGTTTTTACAAAATACCAAAAGTAACAAGTCCTTAATGTCAACACCACACTTAACAAGGTGCTTTGCAACAAGTCTATCTTTGTAAATGTAGCGTGTTGGTGAAACATTGCTAACCATGTGTCAATTACCTTGAGATTACTTTTAGACGGATCATGGAGAAGGGGAACATACATAAGTTACTATAAAAACAAGTTTTAACCATGGAGTAAGGGAACAATTTGTATCCTCTTTATTGTGGCCTTATATGAGAGTCCCTTTTATGTAAAATGTAGGTGAAATAATAATTACATCTTTTTTATGATCCAAATATAAAGTTACTAAACATATTCTATGATAGCTAATTGGTTGGCTTAACTGAAAACAAAAATAAAGTAAATAGACAATCTCATTCATGTTGCTACTCGGGAACTTCTTCAACCCCACGGTTGTCATTACAGAAAAATATTGGTCCTCCCCAACATTTGACTCCATATACAAACACCTTTTAAATATCTTGCTAAATGTTTTGACGACAAATATTATAAAATATCTGTAATCAATAGCTTCTTGGAATACAACATTTTAAAGTTGAAAAGTGTACTTAAAAGTTAAACCTTGAAAAGATGAGCCAGATGAACCGGTACTTTTCCACTTTCAAGCTTCCTGCAATGATCAAATACACATCAAAATTTAACATAGTGCCTTCTAAATAAAAAAGAGTTGTTGGGGCATTGCTTGTGCTCCGATACTGCATGAATAAACCAAAACTACAAATTTACATGGTCCATGTCATCACAACGATAGCTAAGGCAAGCTTTCTGCATTTATAGAATATTAGAAGGTTGTTTCTAACATTCAATTATTAACATACACACATCGAAGCCACACAAATACACTTAATCTTTTATTGTTGCTGAAAGTATTAACAAAAACTAACACCATTCTCAACTGTGATTCCAGCCTTCTCAATATCCTTGACTTCAACCTTGATGGCTAAAGTAATGTGGTAGCAAGTTTAAAATCTGAGATCCACGGACAAATGAATTAGTAATAGGTTGCACAATTGAAAGGAATGGAAAAAAGAATCGTGGATAAAACTGTATGCCAAATATAAAATGTATATGTTACACTAATAAGAACTAAAAGTGATATTTTTTCCTTCATAGATTGCAAAATATAAGAAGGTTCACCTAAATTGAGAAGTGGTGCGTAATAAATATGAATGAGGCTATGAAACATAGCAAATCCAAAAACCTAATCATGATTTGACAAAAGGAACAGGAGAATGTATGGCTTTCCCCCGATTTCCCTTTTGTGCTTTCTGGGGTTTTCACAAAATCACTACCTTTCTCGAATTCTGTCTCGATTTCCAACCGCTCTAAGGGGGTTTTCCCCTTAGATTTGTTGACGCTCTTCGAAGTCTCTTGCTTGGTCTTGCTACTGGCTTTTGGTGTCTCTTCGTCTTGCTTGAACTTCCCACCTTTGGAGGCGCCTACATCAGTGGACTTGCCGCTGGTTTTTTGAGTTGTGGACTTGGTCTTCTCCAGGCTATTCAGTGGAAGATTGTTTAGATACCAACAACAAGGAGAGAGAGAGAGAGAGAGAGAGAGAGAGAGGGTTCTGTCATCGTTGCGGATGAGAATTCAGGAAATAATTTCTTTGAACATACGAGAGTAGAGAGAATCAGGAGCATGTAAACCGTGAGGGAGAGGGGAACGTGCTTTGAATAAAGACGGTGAGGGAATCAAGGGAAGTGGGAGGATTAAGGAGACAAGTGAGGCAGAGGTCGTAGAGGATAAAAAAAAATCTGATTTCAATCATGCTGTAAAAGATTGTACATTAAGCTCAAATACAAGTATTCTTGAAATCTTGAAAAAAACTAAAATAGAATATTTATAATATAGATATAGATATAGATATAGATATTTGGTCCCTGTGGCATAGAGACCAAATTACCAGGCCAGGCCTCACTTCAAATTGGGTCAAAACACTATTCAGCGTGTACTTCATACATGTATGTGGTGTATATTGGACCCACTAAAGTCCAATAAGACATTTATTAGTTATTAAAGTCCACTAGAGCCTACTAAGAACCACTAAAACTAATTAAGACCCACTAAAACCCAATAATACATTTTATTACTTATAAAGTCCATTGACACCAATTGAATGCATTACTAACTTATAATGCATCCACGTAAAAACTCTTAATTACTACCCACAAAGCACATGGTACTATCATTTTGTGAATACATTAAAAAACCATGAATTACGACTTTTTAAGTGCAAGGTAAAACTTGTTGAACCACTTGTTGATGCATTCATTTTATCCTTTCTACTACCACATTACCACCGATAAGGAAGACAAAAAGTTGAGGAAAACGTTTGACTCTCTTTCTTACTGAAATTTTCTTTCTTTATGAACGGACTCTTCACAATATTTACCTCGGTTGAATTGGATTACTTTAAACCTTTATTTCTTTAATTCAAACTTTTTTAGAGGAAAGCTCCAGGTAATATCATTATAATAATAAAAGAGATACAAGAGTTAAAGCAAACACCACAACCAAAGCTAAACGGCAAAACAAAAAAACTTGTTAACAACGCCACACCAAGCAACAATCAACCAAAATAATCAACCAAAATAAGCAAAGGCCATAAGAACTAAACAAGCAACAAAAGAGGATTCGAAAGACACGTTGCCAAAAGCCTATCCAAAAGCTACAGTCACAATCTAGCATCATTCAACTTCACATCTTTTCGCTTCTTCCTCTAAGCCTCACGAAGTAAGAAAATTCCCATGATCTCTTTGAAAACTTGGGAAATAGTGCGCTTTTGGTCTAGAAAAGTTCTATTTCTTTCTTGTCACCCAAAATACATCGAAGCGGCAAGCGCCAACCTTTTGGAGCCCTTCTAGAATCCGAAATAACCAAAATGATGTCATCACATGATTCCGGGAAACCCATCCAATCCACCTCCCTCAACACATTACTCCAAACTTCCTTATAAAACGTACATTGGAAGAACAAGTAGTTATGAGAATCCATGCAGACTAAACAAAGAGCACACCTCATATCTGGTGGCTCATGCTTCCACACCCTCATACGATCATGGGTCAGAAGTCTTCGACGACAAGCAACCCATATACAGAATGCATGTTTCGGAATGTACCTAGAGACCCAACCGATTATTGCCATGGGACCACCGATGGTCCAACCAAGGTATGAGCAGCCTCCCTTACCGAGAAATCCACATAGGAATTTTGTGGGTCCACCTATCACACTTTATCTCTAATATCCGCGTTCAAACCCGGTTAAGGAACAAAAGCAATATTTGTGTACCTTTGTAGCCAATCATTCGGCCACACCCCATTAAATGCATCTATAAGCTCACAGACTAAAGTGGAGGACGAGAACCTGCATGAATGAATAAATCGATTAGAGACAAAAGCCAACAATTTACCACATGGAAGCCACACATCTTCCCACGCGTTGGTGCTATCTCCATTTCCATGTTAATGTTGGTCCCAAAGGGGTTATACAAGTTTGTAGAAGGGGGGGGGGGGGGGGGGTTGAATACAAACACACGATTTTTACTTTTCTAAATTGTTTATTGATATGTATCAAACAATTTACAACTTGTTGTGGAACAAGATTAAGGAATAAACCTAATCTAAACAAGCTATGAGAATCACTAAGATTTCTTGCACTAGAAATAAGATAGAGAGAAAATAAGAATATTAAAGAGAAATATTTTAACACACAGTTTCAGCAAAGATAAGGAATGGCCGAAGGTGTTCAAGAAATGAACGAGGGTTTCCTTTATATACTGCATGCATTTAATGCATGTCAGTATAACTTTACACGTGGCAACTTCTAGTTGGTTGCATGTTTTGACCTCGGTAGACAACCTAGTAGCCACATGATGAACAATGTAGAATTAGAGTTGGTTGTACGATTATGGACAAACGGGATGTCCGTTCTGACATTTCGTACAGAGGCGTGCAAGGAGATAAGACAATAGTTGCTTGTAGAGGAGGCTTCATGATCAGCGTGCGCCGAATGATTCTTTGTTGATCCAAACCCTTAGTGATTTGATAATGACCCTCTTTTTATACTTAGTGAAGGTTGTAAGTAAACAATATGTATCAGAGTTTCACTATCGCTGATAAGTACTAAGATCTTACAGTACCACTGATAGGAACTCTCACTCTTTAGATTAAACATTCAGCGAAACTGTTCACCATAATACTCTGAGTCTGTTCAGTACTTGTGGCGATCGCTGATAAGTTAGTTGTTTACTTATGATCCCTGAAGACAAGTTTCACGTCAACATAGGTTCTACGCTGAAGTCGAAGATCAAGCTCAAGAACCAGCGACAAGTCTCCTAATGAACTGATGCGGATCAGCGAAGACTCATATTTGTCCACTCAACTTGAAGTATCAAGTACAAGACTTTAGCTATCGCTGAACTCTATCATTCGCTGATATAGAATGATAGATCGCTGAATCAACGAAAAGCTGATCATGAAGTCCTCCGTACAAAGTACTTTTGTTATAACCACCCTTGCACGATTCCGTACGATATGTCAGAAAAAGAACCTCCTTATTGTCTAAAATCGTACAACCACTCTGATACTACACTGTTCAAACATGCGGCTACTAAGGTTGTCAACAAAGGTCAATGACATACAACCAATGAGCTGCTGCCACGTGTAAAGTGTATACTGCCATGCATTAAATGCATGCAGTATATAAGAAGATGAACTCACTTCATTTTGAAGTAACTTGCTAACTCTGGACAAGTTCATCCTTCTTATCTTGAGATAGGTTATTATTAGTAATTTCCTTCTCTTTCTTAGTGCAAGAAACTTAGCGTTCCAACTTGTTTAGATTTAGGTTTATCCTTAATCTTGTTTCCGCAACAAGCTGTAAATTGTTAATGATTTATCAATAAACAATTTTGAAAAGTAAAATCTGTGTGATTGTAGTCAACCCCCCCCCCCCCCCTTCTACAAACTTGTATAGCCGTTCGGGACCAACAAGTGGTATCAGAGCAGATTTGTTTAATCTCATAAACAAGATCTAATCTATACTAAGATTTCTCTTCCTTGCTATTTCTGAAAATGGCTACCAACACAAACACAAATTATATCGACAATGGTTCTCTTGCAAAACCCCTAGATTCTCCAGAGATAACTTTAATCTATGGAAAAATAGGATGACTCTCTTCTTAGAAGGTGTAGACCCTACTATGCCTTATTATCTTGAAAACGGCCCATATATTCCTGTAAGAATTGATGTTGCAGTTCCAGCCGCTGAGAATAGACCTGCTATTCCATAAAGGCTGGTTCCTAAGGAAGTTCATATGTGGACTGACGACGATAAGAAGAAAGTGGCTATCGACATAAAAGCCAGATCCATACTATCCACGGCTCTTCCTGACGAAGTCTATCATTCCGTCATGAACCTGAAATCCTCAAAAGCCATGTGGGACACAATCTGTGTTCAGTATGAAGGTACTGCTGAAGTCCAGGACTCTCGAAAGATCAACCTGGTAAGACAGTATGAAAGTTTCATTTGTGGTAAGAATGAGACTCTCTCTGAAGTTCACCAACGTTTTAATTGCTTAATAATAGATCTGAAAACCGTTGGTAAGGAATATTCTAACTTTGAAGTGCTGACAAAGTTTCTAGAATGTTTACCTGAAAGCTGGGACAGTTATTCTTTGTGTCTCAAGCTGTCAAAGGATCTAAGATCAATGACCCTTGCTACCTTATATGGCACGATGCTGAATCATGAGCAATCGAGTCATCTTAAGAAGAATCTTATAAAAGATTCCAAAAGCACCACTGTTGCTTTAATCTCAGAGGAACCTTCTACTCAGCGACCCGTGGTCACTATCACTGAGTTAGAAAGTAACTCTGAAAGGTCATCAGATTCTGACTCTTCAGATGATGATGAATCTTTGGCTTTCCTAACTAAAAAGTTCAGGAGATTCGCCAAAAAGAAAATGTTCAGAAAGAACAAACCCCTTTCTGTTACTGATAAGCCAAGATCATCAGCTCCTGTTGATAAGGCTACTGCTACCTATTTTAACTGCGAAAAGATTGGACATTTCGCTAACGAGTGCAGGTCTAAGAAAGTCTCGAGAAACTCAGCGTTTCCCATGAAATCCTTTATTCCCAGAAATAAAGATGACAAATACGCTAAGCTGAAAGAAAAGTATGCGAAGCTGAAAAGCTTTAAGAAGAAACGCAAAGGCCTGATGGCTTACAATTGGGCTGCCTCTGAAGAAGAAGAATCATCATCTGACTCTGAAGATGATGAAGCCAATCTCTGTCTTATGGCAAAGATTGAAGATGAGGAAGAAAGTTCAGACATTCCCTCCACTTCAACCTCTGCTATTCAGGTATCACCTTCCTTCTTTACAAATATTGCAAATATTGATGAAGCTGATAGTCTCCGTAAAATCGATCTCTTGACTAGAAGTTTATACGAAGCCATGAATTGCAAAACTATAGTTGAAAATCAAAACCTTGATCTCGCTGAACAGCTTAAAAACTGTCACCTTCAAATAGAAAAGCTTTCTAAAATTGAAGAAGATTTTAAAGATCAAGTGCACTTAAATCAGCTAGTCAAAATCGAACGAGCAGAAGCTATAGCTGCATTGAAAGCTGAAAAAGCTAATGTTGAAGGATGGTGCAACTCTTCAACAAAGATCACTGAGATAATTAAGTCTCAGATTCCCCTGAGTGATAAACGTGGTCTAGGTTACAAATATGAAACTCAAGAACCAACCACTGATCGTTCCATGCTCTTATTTGGAACTTTCGTATCCTCAGTCGCTGACACTTCATCTTCTCAGTGTTCGTCCTCTAGACCGCCTATCCCTGAGGAAATCTCTACCTCTTCAAAGGGTAAAGAGAAAATGGTTTATCCAAAACCTACCTCTGTCTTTAAAGATAAAGGTAAAGGAATTGTTTTGAACCAAAATCCTCAGAAGGGTACCTCTGTACCAAAGCTGAATGCTTCTAAAGCTTTAGTGATTTATTCCTCTGGATCAAGGAATCAGATCTCTGGATCTACTCAGCGTGGGTCTATTCAGCGATCTACCCCTAGACTCAGAGTGGATGTCCTCGGCAAGAAATCTGAAGAACTAAATGTTCCTCCCATTTCAAAAGCCAAAAGCTTATTTGGTGCTGGTCCTTCTAATTCTAAATCAAAAACTCAGCATTCAAATGGTCCTATAACTACTTTTAGTTATAGGAAATGTTATCACTGTGGACTTACTGATCATGTTGCTAGTAAGTGTCCCTCAGCCACCAAAGCTGAAAAAATAGCTAAGGTGAAGATTACCCCCAAGGCAAAGAAGACCACTGAGGTTAAGAAATTAACCAAAGTGAAGACTGACAAAGCTGAATCTTCAAATGCTGCGAAGATTGCTGAACCTTCCATTCCAACTACTTCCACTGACAAACGTGTACACATGGTTAAGTGGATACCCAAGAAAAACTAATCTTCCTTTGTGATGCAGGTTAAGAAGGGTATCTGGTATCTCGATAGCGGATGCTCTAGACACATGACTGGAAAGAAAAGCCTGCTCGCTGAATACAAGGAAGAGAAGGGTCCCTCTGTGACTTTTGGAGGAAATGGAAAAGGACATACCCGAGGGTTTGGTGTACTCTCTAATGGTACAACAACCTTCAGAAGGTCGTATATGTTGAAGGGCTGAAGCATAATCTGTTAAGCATCAGTCAGCTTTGCGACAAGGATAACAAGGTAATCTTTACCAAGGAATCCTGCTTTGTCACTGACAAAAAGGAGAAGATAGCTCTCAGCGGTTATCGTTTGGAAAATGTTTATGTAATAAACATGGACTCAACAACCACTGAGAACTCCTGTTTCTTCTCAAAAGCCTCATATGATGTCAACTGGCTATGGCATAAGAGGCTCTCTCATCAGAATTTCAAGACACTGAACACTCTTTCTTCAAAAGAGTTAGTCACTGGTCTACCTCAACACTCATACGCCAAAGAGTCTTTATGGTCAGCGTGTGAGAAAGGGAAGCAGACCAAAGCAAGCTTTAAGTCAAAGCAAGTCTCCTCAGTGTCATCTCCTCTACAACTACTCCATATGGATCTGTTAACAAACAATCCATCGCTGGAAAGAAATATACACTGGTCATAGTTGATGAATTCTCTCGTTATACATGGGTTATGTTTCTCCGTTCCAAGAGTGACACCCCTGAAGAACTCATCACCTTTGTTCGGAAGATGGAAACCCTGAACAATTTGACCGTTCGCTCAATAAAGAGTGATCATAGGACTGAATTCAAAAACAGTTCTCTTGATTCCTTCTTTGAGAGTAAGGGTATTTCTCACAACTTTTCATCAGTGAGAACACCGCAACAAAATGGAGTCGCTGAAAGAAGAAATAGAACAATTATTGAAGCTGCACGTTCAATGCTCAGCGATTCTCACCTGCCTACTCAGTTTTGGGCAGAAGCTGTCAACACTGCTTGTTTTACGCAAAACAGGTCGCTGATAGTCAAAAGATTCAATAAAACAGCCTATAAACTTTTTCATGGGAGAAAGCCTTCAATCAGCTTTCTTCACATCTTTGGATGTTAGTGTTTCATACTGAACAACAGAGATGTCGTTGGAAAGTTTGATCCTAAGGCTGATGATGGAATCTTTCTTGGATACTCCTCAGTCTCCAAAGCCTTCAGAGTCTTCAATCGTAGAAGACAAACTGTAGAAGAAACTATTCACGTCACGTTTGACGAATCCCGTTCAGCGAACTCTAAACCGTCCGCTGATACTGAAGAACTGAATCAATGGATGTTCTCTCATCTTGGTGATTCAGAAGACATTCCCACTCCTCATACTCAAACAGTTGAAGATGATAGTCCTACTATCATTCCAAACATGCAGAATAGTGAAGCTGAAACATCATGGGTCTCAGCTATTCCTATAAACACTATACCTAACTGGGTCAGCGCCATGCAAGAAGAGCTGACTGAATTCAAAAGAAACAAAGTTTGGAAACTTGTTCTAAGAACAACTGACAAAACAGTGATAGGCACTAAATGGTTCTATCGAAACAAGTTCGACGAACATGAAACTGTAACCCGCAACAAGGCTCGACTTGTTGCTCAGGGATACCGACAAGAGGAAGGCATAGATTACGACGAAACATTTGCTTTAGTAGCAAGACTAGAATCTATTCGTCTATTCTTAGCATACGCTGTACACAAAGACTTGAAAGTATATCAGATGGATGTTAAGTCAGCATTTCTAAATGGAAAGCTGAATGAAGAAGTCTATGTGGAACAACCTCCAGGATTCTCAGATCCTAAGCGTCCAGGTTATGTTTATAAACTGGATAAGGCACTTTATGGCTTGAAGCAAGCTCCACGTGCATGGTATGACACTCTTTCTACTTATCTCCATATTGAACAATTTGAGCGAGGTAAAATCGACAAAACTCTATTTTTCAGGAAAGTAAAAGGTCATATCATTCTTGTTCAGATATATGTTGATGACATTATATTTGGCTCTACTAACCCTGATCTTTGTACTCGTTTCGCTGATAGAATGAAAGATGAGTATAAAATGAGCATGATGGGTGAACTAACATATTTCCTTGGTCTTCAGATAAAGCAAAATGAAAAAGGAACTTTCATTAATTAGGGAAAGTATGTTAAATATATGCTGAAGAAATTCGACTTAACTCAAAGTTCAGCTATGAAAACCCCTATGGCACCACCGCTGACACTAGACAAGGATTTAAAAGGAATACCGATTGGCTCTCTTTTGTATCTTACAGTTAGCCGACCCGATATTATGTACGCAACCTGTTTGTGTGCACGATATCAAGTTGAACCCAAGATATCTCATATGACCGCTGTAAAGCGAATTTTTCGATACCTTAAGGGTACAGCGAATCTAGGTATTTGGTATCCCAAAGACTCGGGATTCGATCTAATCGCCTATTCAGATAGTGATTTTGCAGGTTGAAAATTGGATAGGAAAAGCACCACAGGAGGATGTCAGCTCCTGGGTGGAAAGCTGGTGAGTTGGACAAGTAAAAAGCAAAACTCAGTGTCCACTTCCACAGCTGAAGCTGAGTATGTAGCCGCTGGAAGCTGTTTTTCTCAGGTCTTGTGGATGAGAAATCAACTACTGGACTATGACCTTCAGCTCTCAAATATTCCAATCTATTGCGACATCACAAGTGCCATCGCTATAGCCAACAATCAAGTGCTACACTCAAAGACAAAACACATCGAAATCAGGTATCACTTTATTAGAGATCATGTGATGAATGGTGATATAGAACTTCACTTTATCCCAACTGACTATCAGTTAGCTGATCTGTTCACCAAACCTCTAGATGAGACAAGGTTCAACTTTCTCATCAACGAGCATGGAATGCTGAACTTTGAAGAATAAAATCTTCAGCGGTTCACATTTGATCAGCGATAGGATAAAATCAACTTTTATAACCCATTCTATCATATTCTCTCTGAATAAACTTGATTCACTGATATGAAGGTATGTTTTTCTCTCTCTGACAATCGCATGAAAATGCAAGATTTCAAAATAAATTGCATCGCTGAATATCTCTTCCTTATCAGCGATACTTTGAAATTTCTAAAACCAACACTGATATCTCTATTCAGTGCTTCATGTTTTCAAAAGTGTCCCTGAGTTTTTCAAAACCTCAGAGACATCCAAGAATATGAAAGGACAGTTGTGACGTCATTACAACGGATAAGCCCCGACACGTTCTTTTTTCTAACACACGTTTGCACGTTTCATTTACTTGCCAATCAAATGCAAACACGTGTCCGTGTCATGATGAAAATCTTTTCCCGCTCAAGATTTTCTCTCTCTCTAATCTCTATATAAACTCATTCTGGGTTTATATTTTTCTTTTACGCGAACTTCTTCTCCAAGCAAGAAAAAGAATTTACTGTTGCATTTGTGCTCTCAAGTTTTTCAAGAACTTAAGAACTTCATCTTCTTCAACGAACCAGGTTAATAATTCTTTTATTTTACCTGTTTCTTCAAACTTGTTAATGAGCTTCTCTTTGTTTTCACAAGATCAAACAAAAGAACCTTTTTAGCATGAAATCATTTATTTCATGGTTTTATGAACACAACCTTTCATGGTTGTTCTTCAAGTTTAAAACGCAAAATCTTAAACTTGTTCTTCATACGTTTTTCCAGAATCCCAATCTTCAAAGGAAACTGGAAAACAAGATTTTTATTGGGTTTGCATTTCGTTTTTCAAAAACAAGAAAAACCATAATCTTCATTAAGACATTTTTGTCTGAATGAAATGGACAAAATTCGAACCATCTTATTGGAAAATCTTTCCACATTAAGATTATTCTTATTTGTTAATCTTTGGTTGAACTTATATACAGAAAATGGCATCTTTTGACATTTCCAAGAACACCATCGCTGAGAACACTGCTGCTGATAATACTGCTGAGGAACTGGACATCCTCAAGGCTCCTCAGGTCAAGTTCTCTCTTGACAAGCTGGATTGGAACAAGCCAAATAACCTCTATGTGCTTCTCGAGTTTCCTCCTCGAAAGCAAGTCACACATCTAGATGATGCTGTGAACTTCTTGAAGAATTGTTGCATCTCCACAGCCCTGACCATAACACCTCCTGCACATCAGCTTTTGCTATCCCAATTTTGGTACTCTGCCAGACACTCTCAGCTACCATCAGCCAAAGACCCCTAAAAAACAATTGACTGCATCCTCTGCGATATTGAATATGGCACTATGAAGATTACACCTGCCATTATTAGCAAAGCCCTGAACCTTCCCTTGGCAACTAAAGAAAAACCCTTTGTTCCCCTCCCTGACCACAAGAAAAACTCAGACAGGGAAGCCATCACTGCATTCTTCGATGCAATGGGCTATGTATGGGAAACCGGGAGGGACATGAAGCCCGAGAAGAAGCTGACCCTCATCAAGAAGTCCAAAATGCCCAGCGAGATGAATTTCATCTTTGCTCACTTAATCAGCTGCATGACTGCCAAGACCGGCTCCTCTGATCAAGCCGCTCAGCCTCAGCAAGCAATGGGATATGCACTGCTGAAAGGTCTACATATAGACTGGGCATCGATTATCTATGATGACCTGGTACTCAGAGTGAACTCCGTCGCTGACAGATCTCCATGGGTTCCCTATCCTCGATTCATCAGCGCTGTATTCCAAAAAGGCCTGAAGGACAGCTACCCAAAAGAGGGTGACCTGAAACTCTCTCAGGTTGGCCCTAAGGTTCTCGACTCCAAGCCAATGGCAAATGAGGTACGTCATTCTACACTATTAACTCTTCTCAATCCTCCTACTTCTTCTACTTCTGCAGCTCCTTCAGCGGACAAACCCACCGCTGATACCCAGACTGCAACCTCCATTCCTTCTCTTAAAAGGAAACACTCTCATACCCAACTTAGTTATAAAAAAACTAAGAAAACCAAGGAGCAACCTCAACAATCTATTGCTGAAGACTCCTCAGCTCTTCTTGATGTGCTGAAGGAACGTTCAGTGGTACGCTCTGCCACAGCTGAACAAGCCACCCATTCTATCCCAACTTCAGCGTCTCTAAATGCTGAGGTTACAAACTTGGAATCTACCCAACCTCCTTCAGTCTCTCAAAAGACTGACGAAGCGATTCTCGGCGAATCCAACGCTGAACTCCGCACCCAACCTCCATTCTCAACCTTCGCTTCTCCCTCTATTCAATTGGACTCTACTCCAGTTGTCACTGAAGCACCTGTCATTCCTCCAGAAGCTAAAGCTGACACTCAAGGAATGATGGGCGTAGGACCTGCAGAGATGACCATGCGTCCACACACTTTAGCTGACGACATGGAACTTTTCTCAGGACACCGAGATTTTGATGAATTCACCAATCCTCCTGCAGGTATACAACAACCCCTATACACTGTAACTGAACCCCAAACTTATGAGCTTTCCTCTGTTCACAAGTTCTTATATGTTACAGGTTCTAATTTGGGAGACATCAACGCTTCTCTGAAGACAATAGAGACGAAGCTGACAGGTCTCACATCTACTCTTTCCGGCAACTCTTCAGCTGTAACAAACAATGGAGAGAATCTTACAAAGCTGACAACCGTGGTCGAAAAGAATGCCTCCAAAGCTGACTTGGAGAAGGTTGATAAATCTCTCAGCAACTTTGCCAAAGTTCTCGCTGACATCAACACAGACTACCTCGACATAAAAAAATCAGTTGACACCATGTCCAGCGAGGTCACAACGCTGAAGACATCGGTTGGCAAACTCGAAGGTGATATGTTTGCTGTAAAGGCTGATGTCAGTTCAGTAAAGACTGACATGAGTTCTGTGAAGACCGACGTCAATAGAATGAAGAATGACGTCACTTCTATGAAGACATTGTTGCAGCAGATCCTGACTAACATGACCGCCCCTACCCCTGCCCCTGAACCTTCATCTTTTACTCCGGCGGATCGTGCTGAACTCGTGAAGATCAATCCTGGTATTTCTAGTCTAGAAAACAGATTATCAGCGATTGAAATTTGTGTGGGGATCCCTGGCCAAGAAGACTGGGAACCATCAACAGCTGCTGAGTCGTCGCATTCCTCCCCCACTCATCATGAAAAAGGGGGGGAGAAGAGCGCTGAAGACCTTTCCCATGATGAATCTATCAGGGGAGAGAAGACTGAAGACCTCACCTTTACTGAAGAGGGTGAGAAGACAATTGAAGAAACAGCTGCTGGACCTCAGGGAGATGAAAACCCTAAGGGAACCGAGAAGCTTACCTCTGTAACTGAGGGGGAGCAACTCCAAGAAGAAGCTAAAGAATCTGAGTCTGAAGCTGAAGATGAAGAAGCCATCGACTTGTCTGATGATGAACCATCCTCTTCTCCAAAGAATGATGATGATGAAGATGATGATGATGATGGCTCTTTTATCGTCAAGCCGGCTAAGAGAACTATAGCTCTTAAAGGGATTATGATAAATGAACCTACAGGGGAGCGGACAAAGATAAAGCCATCAGCGTCTGAAGCTGACAAGGGCAAAGGAAAAAGTGTCGCTGAAGACGATAAAAATCTGACGATCTTGCTTAAAAAGCCGGTTTGTCAGGTACACTAATCTTCCTTACACTACATCCCTCCTCTCTATACACTATCAGTTCTACTCTCCATAAACCTACATACACTTTATCCCATTCTTTATCTATCTCTGTTCTACCCAATGTTCTTACATGTAAGATCGCTGTGTTTCAGCTAGTCCTCTCCCCTGTTTGAGGATATCGCTGAAGTTCCTACAGCTGCGACTTCACCAACAATAATCCCAGCTCCCAACGCTGAAGAAATAATCCCGGTCTTAGATTTGATCTCTGAGACTGATGAACCTGAAGAATAGATGCTATCTCACAAAAACAGACCTTCCTTGGCTCCTCAAAAGCTAAGTGAAGAGGATCAGCGAAGAAAAGATGAGACGATAAAGAAGTTAGAAGATCAGCGAATCATTCTGAGGCGTGATCAACTTCCTTCCATTCCTACAAAGTTTAAAATTTCCAAAAAGGAATACAAGGAACACCTCAGAGCTGAACGCCTAATCGCTGAAAGAAGGGAAGCTGAAGAAAAAGACAGAGAATACGCCATCCAGCTTACTCAACGATCAGTAAAAGACCCCAAGCTGAAAAGAGCTCCCATTGACGTTCAACGTCAGCTATGGGATGATGCTCAAAGGATCGTTAGAGAAAAGACTAAGGTCTCTGATACGACCTTGGAATGGTGTAAAGATATGTTGAACTATCGATCTCGACCATCCAAAATCATCAAAGTAAACATCAGAGGAAGACTGTACTCAGACGTTCCTGTTGTTGAAGTTGATGTCTACAGAGAAGAAAAAACCAAGCAAACCTTCTATGCTGCTTCCTTAGACAAGTTTGGTCTCTCTGAATGGTTGGAAGTGAAATTAGCCATTCAGGGATCGCGCTCAAAGTTCAAGAGCCATGTCGAGAAGATCTTAAACAAATAGATCGACCTGGTTTCCTCTGCTGTGGATATTCCTCCTTCTACTCTTCTTCCTCCTCAACAAAGAATAGTCTCTGCAAAGGAAAAGAAAGTCTCAAACTCAGGTCCTCCTATACGGAATGAAATAGGTATTGGTTTCTCTCGTGCTGAAGTTCTTGGCCCTGATGCTGATCTCTCAGCGCTTGACACATCCCTACCACCTGGAGAAACTTTCATTCCTGGCACAGTTGTAAGTGATCCTTATGGTATATTCTTTCTAGACTACGAAGGAAACCATCACTTTCAACGCATCTCTGAGCTTCCAATCACTCCTATCGAACAACTCAGAGATCTCATATACTGGTGTGAAGTCAGACGCGACATTAAAGCTAGACACCTGAAGCCCTTGATTTTTGAAGAAGCTCTGAACAAAAAGAATCAAGGAGTAAATGTCCCTGACTGGATGATTCCCACATCAAAGACCTTTGATGAACTTCTCATTAAGGAATAACCTTTTGACGGATAGGATCGCCTTGTAATTCTTTCTATCCTTATCTGTCTATATCTTTTGTACTTGTAATTTTATTTGCTGTACTTGTAATTTTTCCACTTCCCTATGTAATCTTTACGAAGTTTAAAGAAAAATTTCAGCGAATGTACTTTACTCCATCAGTACAGAAAAGATCCCAGAAAACAGTAAAATGGACAAATATTTTATGAGTTCTTTTTATCCTTATGTTTTCATTAAATAGCAATTTTCTTTGTTGCTATGTCATAATCAAATAGGGGGAGATTGTTGATCCAAACCCTCAGTGATTTGATAATGACCCTCTCTTTTATACTTAGTGAAAATTGTAAGTAAACAATATGTATCAGAGTTTCACTATCGTTGATAAGTACTAAGATCTTACAGTACCGCTGATAGGAACTCTCACTCTTTAGATTAAACATTCAGCGAAACTGTTCACCATAATACTCTGAGTCTGTTCAGTACTTATGGTGATCGCTGATAAGTTAGTTGTTTACTTATGATCCCTGAAGACAAGTTTCACGTCAACATAGGTTCTACGCTGAAGTCGAAGATCAAGCTCAAGAACCAGCGACAAGTCTCCTAATGAACTGATGCGGATCAGCGAATACTCAGATTTCTCCACTCATCGTGAAGTATCAAGTACAAGACTTTAGCTATCGCTGAACTCTATCATTCGCTGATATAGAATGATAGATCGCTGAATCAACGAAAAGCTGATCATGAAGTCCTCCGTACAAAGTACTTTTGTCTTAACCACCCTTGCACGGCTCCGTACGATATGTCAGAAAACGAACCTCCTTATTGTCTGAAATCGTGCAACCACTCTGATACTACACTATTCAAACATGCGGCTACTAAGGTTGTCAACAAAGGTCAATGACATACAACCAATGAGCTGCTGCCACGCGTAAAGTGTATACTGCCATGCATTAAATGCATGCAGTATATAAGAAGATGAACTCACTTCATTTTGAAGTAACTTGCTAACTCTGGACAAGTTCATCCTTCTTATCTTGAGATAGGTTATTATTAGTAATTTCCTTCTCTTTCTTAGTGCAAGAAACTTAGTGTTCCAACTTGTTTAGATTTAGGTTTATCCTTAATCTTGTTTCCGCAACAAGCTGTAAATTGTTAATGATTTATCAATAAACAATTTAGAAAAGTAAAATCTGTGTGTTTGTATTCAACCCCCCCCTTCTACAAACTTGTATAGCCCTTCGGGACCAACATTATTTATTAGCAAATGATAAAGTTCAGCGTTCGCTGAAGTCTTCTACTTGAAACTTCACATTGAGTGGACAGGTCTTGGCTTCGCTGATATCCGCATCAGTTCATTAGTAGACTTGTCGCTGGTTCTTTGGCTTAATCTTCGACTTCAGCGTAGAACATGGTTGACGTGAAACTTGTCTTCAGGGATCATAAGTAAACAAATTAAACTATCAACGATCATCAACAAGGCTGAACAGGCTCAGGGCTTGCTGATAAACAGTGTTCGCTGAATGTGTAATTTAAAGTGCGTGAGTTTCTTATCAGCGGTACTGAACAGACTTATTACTTATCAGCGATAGTGAAACTCTAATACATATTGTCTACTTACAATTTTCACTAAGTGTTTTCTCAGAGTCATTATCAAATCACTGAGGGTTTGGATCAACAATCTCCCCCTATTTGATTATGACATAGCAATAAAAGAAAATTGCTAAGTAAGAAAACATAAGGATAAAAAGGACTCATAAAATATTTGTCCCATTTACTGTTTTCTGGGATCTTTATAGGTACTGTTGGATCCCGTTTTTGGTTAAACAAGATTATCAGATCTATTAGTTCAGGTTTAAGGTTTGATGCGGAAGCGTATTTAAAGAACTAACAGATAAGTTTGATAGATTTAGAACAAACTATAAACAAACAGTGAACAGAATATTATATCTCAAAGTTTACTGAATATATATCAAGAACAGGTTTATGAACCGTGAGTAAGAAAAGCTTTAAAACAGATATGACTCTAAAGGTGAATAAGCTTTTGTGTTTTTGATGTTGTTGTTGTGTATTGTGTGTTAGGAAGAACTCAACATGAGTCTTCCTTATATACTACTCTAAAGGGGACCATAAAGCATATGCTACTATTCAAAAGGTACGTATGAATAGTTGAGAGGATGTCGTGAACAGTTGCAAGGATGGCATGAACAGTCAGACGTGTTGTATTGCATTTAATGCAGCAGACGTCTAATATGTACTAAGCCCTACTGAGTCCAATCAGAGTTTGACATGTCGACGTTGGACAGGGCATGCTACCATGCAAGTTGATGTACGAGTCCTGTAACAGTAGCAAGATATTATAAATATCTTCAAGTCTCAGTGAGGACCACAGAGGCTCTGTAATGAGTTACAGAGGTTCTGCGGTCTGGTCCTCTGTGGAGCAGTCTTCACCGGATTCCGAGTCTTTGGTCTTCTTTGTGCTTATGACCGAGCTTCTGTAGGAAGCCTCTGCTGCTTCTGTAGCTTCTTGACCTTGATTTCTCGGTAATGTCGGCAGAGGCTCTGTAAGAGGCTTTCTTCACTTAGCCTATTTTTCACTACTTCTAAATACTTCTATGTTTAGGAAGATTGAAGCTAACAATCTCCCCCTAAGTAGTGAAAAATAAAAAATTTAACTTTGAGTTTAGTTAGGCTAAGTTAGATAAGACAGAGGTTAAACAATACCTCGAAATTCCTTTCATTTAGAAATATGCCAGAGGCATTTTACATTTGAGTACAATGAAAAATAAACTTTTAACTTTGTTTGCAGAGATTGGAGGTCTGAGAATCAGATTTTGGCATCTTTGAAATCGTTGTAGCTTCTGTTGTCTCTTCCGACTTTTCTGATCTCTTTGTAGAATCTGATGCAGAGTTCTCTTAGACGAATTGTTGCGTCAATCTCTCTTATGATAGTATCTGCAACATCTTTTTCCATTTTCTTTGAACCTCTATATTTCACAAGGCTTGCTCTGAACTTGTTTAGAGTACTTGTTGCATACTTCTGACAGTCCATGCATACAAATAGTTTAGTTTCGCCTTGAGGGTTTTGAAATACTAACCCAAACTGTGGTTCTGTGATGATTGAGTTTGGTACGGCGTTTGGTGGGCAGCGATCCTCTGGTGGCCGTAAATCCAGATGTTTGAGACCAAGATCCTTTCCCAGCTGAAAATCTATCATGCTGTAGAGCAGAAGCTTTTCCCTCATCGCTTTTCTCAACACTTGATAGGCTCTGGTGTTTGCCTCTGTGTTGTAGTTGTCCTTTGTCCATTGCAGAAGGTCAGGTAGATCGTAAGGATTGATGTTTCTTAAGTCAGCATCAGCGAAGGTAGATTCTGAATTGTTCTCTCTTCTGACTTTGTAAAGATTGTACCTGACCCTTGGATAGGTTCTTGTGAAGGAGAATTTGCAGAAGATCACCTTTTTGATTTTGTGAATTGAGAAGACATCTGCTTTGGTTCTTGGCTTTGTTCTTGTGAAGATGTTCTCAAATTCTTCTCTGATCCTTGGATCTGTCACATGATCTGTTGGATAATTTGTCTGAAAGGATTGTTTGTAGAGGTATTTGTATACCACTTCTTCCATCTCTTCATGTGTTGGACCAGGTCGTGGAATTTGTCTTCTGAGACTCTCCATCTGTTGAACAACTTCTGCAGCTCTACCAGTTAGAGGAATTTCTGACAGAGGCTTCAATCCATGTGCCCAGTCAACTTCTTCGGGTTTTGGGGTTTGAAAGGCATCAAATGCACTCTTCATTAGTTTTTCTGTTGGCTTTGGCAATGTTTTCTTCTTTGGCTCTTCTGTCAGTATTCCTTTGCCCTTGTCTTTTCCTTTTGGCAGGGCAGAGGCTGTTTCTTCTGTAGGTTTGGAGGTTGGCACTTCTGTAGGCTTGATGGGGATTGCCTCTGTATGTTTTGACATTTGTGATTTAGAGGACTTTCGTGGCGATGGTTCTGTTGGCTTGAGTTGCTCTGTAACCTCTGTTGGAGGTTCTTTGATTACTTCTTCTGTGAGCTCAGTTTCTGTTGTTGAAGTTTCGACATCGAATCTTCTTGCCATGTTGAATGCTAGTGTGAACTTGTGCCTTTCTTCTTCTCTCTGCGCCATCCGTTCCGTCATTGTGTTGTGCATTTTCCTCAGAACATCAGAAGCAGAGGTCGTTGCTCTTTTTGGTTTGGTGGCAATCGACTTTCTTCTTGGTATGGTTTGGGGTGTTTCCACAGATGTGGGTGTTTTCTCTGTGGTTTGTTCATCTGTTTCTTCCAAAATGATTACCTCAGGGGCGGTTGTTGCCTCTTTGGCTTGCTGATCTGCTTCTGGAGTTTTGGTTTCGTCAGGAGATGATTCCACAGAGATGGGTGTTGTCTCTGTAGTCTTTTGGGTTTGTTGTTGTTGGGTTTGTTCTGGAGGGGCTTGGCTGATTGGTTCTGCTGCGATTGGTGGACTTTGTATTCCTCTGCTCGTAGCTTTCTCTCTTAGATTCTCCCCCTCAGGATTATCTGATGGACCAGGTTGGTCATCATCAGAATCATCCTGACTTGTACCAGAAGTACCCTCTGCTCTGCAAGAAGTGTTGGGCTTCTTCGGTAATTCAGCTCCTGCTGCCATCAACTTTTCACAGACATCATCGCAGAGGCCAATCAATGTCGCAAGCTCTGCTTCTGTTTTGAAACGCATTCTGCCGACACTCTTTCTGAAATCCTTGACATAGTTGGCATTTGCAGTTGTGAAGGAGACAATGACTTCTGTGACCTGGTTAATGACGTTCTGTCCGAGCTCTGTAAGCTGTGCTCTGGTCATATAGTCTTTTGGTTGCATCATTGTCGAGTTGCGTATTGCCTCTGCTTGTACTTGTGATAGGGCATTCTGTAAGTCTGCAGGAGTGATGCCCCCTGCTCTGTGGGATTGCGTATTCATTTATTCAAGGAAATCTTTGACAGAGTCCCTGAAAGCAGAAGTTGCAGTTGTTCCGAATTCCCGAGCTGCAGAAGTGGCTGTTGCTTTGGCAGTAGTCTCGGCAGAAGACTTCATCTCTGAGATGGCGGTTTTTACCTCTGTGGACAGATTGTCCATTTTGGTGTTCAGTTTCAGGATAGTCGTAGATGTTGTCTCTGTAAAGGATTTGAAAGAGCTTTGCAACTCTTTCAATGTTTGGTTCACAGAGGTGACAAGGGTTTGGAACTCATCCCTTGATACTTGTGTTCCTTGTGTAACCTCTGGAGGAACACATTCGTCTCCAGAGTGAGTCCCTGTTCATGGGACACCTTCGTTCACCCTTGTTTGTACGATGGGGGTGGAAGGATTTCCTTCTGATCCTCGAGAAGAAACCCGAGTTTCGATCTCTACAGAAGTTCTGTGAAGAACAGTGTCCAAATCCACTCCAGAGGTGGTTATTGGAATGTCCTTCTGTTGACTGGGAGACTTGTCTAGAGTCTCTTCGTCTCTGTGCTCACTACTTCTCTCTGAAAGAAGTTTTGGTCCTAATGTGTGCGTGGCAGAGGAAACGAATTCCTCTGTAGGGTGTTCTAGGGTGATCTGGGGCGACTGATCACGAACAATAGGTGAGTCTCTTTGAGGAGACTCCCTAGGAATGGATTCCCCGGTTTCTGTGGGCACAGAGGTTGAAAGAGTAACCTCTGGCTGGATGGGTAGGGTTAGGATCGAGCTATGCTGCTCTTTTTCAATAACTCCTTCTGCAGCTAGACCTGCGGAGTTAGAAATGTGGGTTGCACTGGGAGTTGGTTTTGGTTGTGTGCCTCTATTTATCCAGGCATCTTTTCTTGCTTCTTCCTCTGTTAAGCATCCAAGCACTACTTCATTTTCTATCATATCATCCTCTGTAACTATCCTATGGCTTGGTGCTTCTTCCCTAAGTTCTGTTGAAGTTCCTTGCTCTGGTCGTAAGAAGTCATACATTTGATGAGATCCGAATAATTTCATGACATGTGGATGATAAAGACCCTTACGTATCCAGACAGCTTCTTCTTCATCTGAATCTGTCTCTAAGATCTCTATTTCTGTCTCTTTTGTTGCTAATCCCTCTTTTTGTACAACTTCGGCCCCTTTTCCTTTCTCTTCTTCCATCATGTTCTCAGAAGCCTCTGTAATTTCACCTCTGTTCCATTCAGCTTCAGTTTGTTCTATTTCTTCTGAAGCTGGGTTTGGACTTCTTCTGTGGACATCCAATCCTTGAATGAAAGGGTTTTGTAAAATAACAGGGGTTTCGGCTGGTTGATTTCTGGGTGTTGTATCATCTTCTTGCAGATGTGTGTCAATGCCAGAAATGAAGAAATCTTGTTCTTCTGGAGAGTGGTGGTCGAGAGGTTGTGCCGTCCACCCTGCTGTATTTAGGGTGTTGGCAATTTCAGGGTTCTGTAAGAAGTCGTTCAGGTCTCCTTGGTGAGCAAATCTATCTGGAGATTGATAGGGTGATTGATATCTTTCTGGAGCCATTTCTTCTTCTGCAACTTCTTCTTCAGCAGTTTCCTCTTCTGCAATGGTTACCAACTTTGCAAGTGATTTGCCATGCCTCTTTTTGGTTTTCCTCCTCTTAGGATTTGGTGCCCCTTCTTCTGTTGATTTAGATCTTTTCTTCTTCATTTTTGGGGAGGAGGGAGGAGCAGAGGAGCCAATTTCTGTGGCATGAGGAGGTGAGGGTCGATCTTCTGCAGCGCTTGTTGAGGTGCCTTCTGCAGTTTTCCTCTTCTTAGCTTTTGGAGTAGATGCAGAGGTTCTTGATGAAGACTTCTTTCCCATTAGTTCTGCACGTTTGGCTATAATGCTGAGTTGAATAGCCATGTGCTTTGCTAACTTCTGATCCTTTTCTTCTTGAGTGGAAAGAGGTTTTGCTATTATTGTTCCTAGGGGGACACCTAAACGCGGGGGTGTCATAGGACTCGGTTTAGGAGTTCTATGATCGCGTATATACTCTTGCTTAAGGGATCTATTCGTTGCATACTTCAGAAGCTTCTTGGACAGAGGTCTGCAGTGTGAGTAGCCATCAGCATGATCAGTGGGGGTATTCTTGTTCATCGGGAACTGTTTGGGAGTTGGCCCTTCCATTGGCCAATTTTGGATTAGCAGCAGAGGTTCGAACAGTACTCCTAATATTCTTTGGAATTGCAGAGGTGGTAGAAAGTTGGGATCGTTCTCTTTGACCCTTTTCGAGTTGTTATTTCTGTCGATGGTGTTTATGATCTCTTGCATCATTATGGTCGCATAATCTAGTGGAAGATCATAGTAAACCCCATACATGATGCTCAAGATTTGATGTGAGCTCTGGTCAATACTGCCTATCTTTCCTGTCAGGCATCTGTTAAGAATAGAGAACAAAGTGTTCCACAGAGGTGGTAATCGGCCTCTGCGGAAGTCATTTCTCTTCCGTAGTTGGGTGTTGTACCCAAGCATTTCCACGAATCGACAGAGCTCTTCGTCTGTTGGTTGCTCTGCATAACTTTTCAATCCCAGAAGACCCCTTGTTGGTAGGTTGAATTCAAGTGAGAACATTGTTCTGTTGAACTTGATTTCAAGATGCTCAGATTTATCAGGTCTTGAAATGTACCCTTTGATAAGAGAATCGTCTTTATCAAATCGGCAGCTTTGCCAAAATTGGTTCAAATAACGGACTGGAATTTTGTTCGGGGTTCTTGATAGTAGAGGGAAGAGGACATGATTCTCCATGATGTTCAGAAGTATGGCATGGGCTTCGCCGAAAGTAGTGGGTGAGGGGACCAAATAGTAGTTGTTGGATTTGATAGGAAGAATGGCTTCGAAATGATCCTTTGCTATAAAGTTTTGCAAGTGTGTCATCGGAGCAAAGTCTGCTGAGTCCCCGGAATCCTGTTGTTCAATATTTCTTGCAAGGCTGGGGTTTTCAGAATGTTCTGAATGTGCAGGGGAGTGTTCCGGTGAGTTCGCCGGAGAGAGTTCAGAGAATGTAGCTCGAGAAGATGAAGCCATTTGATTTTAAGAATAAGATTTTTTGCAAGCTTTTTGCAGGGTTTCGCCGGAGAAGAAGATGAGAGTTTGTAAAAAGTTATGAGAGGGTAAGCTTTGTTTTTATAGGATGGTAAAACGGTAGAATTCGAAAAAGTAAAATATATGGCAATGGATTAAAGTTTGGAATCCGCACTCGAGTTTGAGCGGCGGGTTCAACTTTCCAAATAAAAACGTTCCATGTACGCCCAATGAAAATGGGACACGTAGGCCTTGTCAGAATATGACAGGACGTCGTGCGCGGCCCATTAATGCTAGGCGCGTGAGGTTGATTTTAGCCATATGAGTTTCACTCGCAGTAACAGTAACCGTTATTACCACAGATAACAAAATGGCAGAACTTTTGTGTTTAACAGAAGCTCTGTGATTTTGAAAATCTTGAGTTTTAACCTTTTCTCATATATCTCATTGTTGTCATGACTCTGAAGGTTCTTCTTTGAACGAAAACGTTTGTAAAGACATTGGAGAGGATCAATAGGATTTTGTCAAGGAATTTTACTCACAGAGGTTTTGTAGCTCTGATGGAACTTGCAGAGGCTCTGCGAGAGCCAGCAGAAGCTCTATGAGAGAAAAAATCTTATAACTTGAATTCTATTAACTTTCTGATCATCCAATTTTTGATCTGTGTTAAGAGATGTTTTTCGCACATTTTTGAAGGTTGGTGTCCGAGAAAACTATTTTGATAAACGTTTTGTTCGAGAAGGTCATGGTGTGTGTTGTCGGTTTCCGAGATAACATTCCAAAAGATCGACAGAGGGTTAACTTGTGATCACAGAGCATATTTCCTGCAGAAGCTCTGTTGAGCTCAGCAGAAGCTCTATGACCTTAAATTTCTCCTATTTCGAATTTTGTTAAACCTTTTGAACTTTTGATTTTTGAAATGTTATTCATAGTATATTTAGGACATATTTGACAATTCTTGTCCTAGAAAACTGTTTTCTAAAAACCTTTCGTGCGAGAGACATACCATTTGGTTCTTCTGTTCTCGGCAGTTTTGTCTTACTTCTGTCGATGGAGAATTATCGACATTCTTCTTTGGCTTTCCTTTGAAAGATTTACCTCTGTAGATCATTTCAGGGTCCCTTTTGCTCCCCCTTGATCTAATCGCTTCTGTAGATCAAGAATTTTCTTTTTTCTCCCCCTTGATTTATGCTTGGTTCAAAGAATGGTAAGATTTGTATTGAACATAGAATATGTTTACCAGAGGTTCTGTAACGGTTATCAGAAGATCTGAGCGGACCCACAGAGGCTCTGTAAACAATTATTTTATAAAAATATAAACTGAAATAAATTTATCAACGCAATAACTTAGTAATAATAGATTTTTATACTTATTTACAGAAGATAAAGCTATACTTACAGAGGATTTTCACACCATGTTAATCATTCCTAACTTACCCACCAAGAAGTTGAATCTTTTCTCGTCTAATGCTTTGGTGAATAAGTCAGCGAGTTGATATTCTGTGGGCACGAAATGCATTTCGATTGTACCGTATTCAACATGATGTTTCAAGAAATGATACCTTATATCGATATGCTTGGTTTTTGAGTGTTGCACAGGGTTGGCAGAGATAGCAATAGCACTTTTGGAATCACAGAAGATGGGTATTTTGAACAGAATGTGGCCGTAGTCTTTTAGCTGAGTGTTCATCCATAGAACCTGAGAACAACAGCTAGCGGCAGCAACGTATTCAGCTTCTGCAGTGGATGTGGAGACACAATTCTGCTTCTTGGAGGTCCAACTGACTAGTTTACCACCTAGGAATTGACAACTCCCAGAGGTACTCTTTCTGTCGAGCATGCATCCTCCATAGTCTGAATCTGTATAAGCTTTAAGACTAAAACCAGAGTTCTTTGGATACCAGAGACCAAGATTGTTGGTCCCCTTCAGGTATCTAAAGATTCTTTTTACAGCATCATAATGTGATTTCTTTGGATTAGCTTGATAACGTGCACAAAGACATGTGGCATGCATAATGTCAGGTCTGCTTGCTGTTAAGTATAACAGAGATCCAATCATGCCTCTGTAGAGAGTACATTCTACAGAAATAGCATTTGGATCTAAGAATAACTTATTTCTAGTGGCCATTGGAGTCTTCATTGCAGAGGTATCAGAGAGATTATATTTTAAAAGTATGTCATAGACATATTTGGCTTGATTTATAAAAATTCCCTCTGAAGATTGTTTGACTTGAAGTCTGAGGAAGAATGTTAATTCTCCCATCATACTCATTTCAAACTCACTCTGCATGAGTTTTTCAAAAAAAATTGCACTCTTCTGAATTTGTAGACCCAAAAATTATGTCATCTACGTATATTTGTACAAGCATTATCTCACTATTTTTGCGTTTATAGAATAAGGTAGTATCTGTTGTACCTCTGTTGTAGCCATTGACTAGAAGGAATGTAGAAAGTCGTTCGTACCATGCTCTTGGAGCCTGTTTCAGTCCGTATAGAGCCTTTTCAAGGTAGTATACATCCCTTGGAAACTTTGAGCTTTCAAAACCTGGTGGCTGATTTACGTAAACCTCTTCTTGGATTTCACCGTTTAGAAAAGCTGATTTTACGTCCATCTGATAGACTTTAAAACCTCCGTGGGCTGCGAAGGCTAAGAATATTCTTATTGCTTCGAGACGTGCGACAGGGGCAAAAGTCTCATCGTAGTCTATGCCTTCTTCTTGTCTATATCCTTTTGCTACTAATCTTGCTTTGTTTCTGACGACCACTCCATCTTCATCCTTCTTGTTTCTATAGACCCATTTAGTCCCAATGGCCTGTTTCCCTCTTGGCAGAGGTACTAAAGTCCATACTCTGTTATGCTCAAATTGCAGAAGTTCTTCTTGCATGGCGTCTACCCAGTTTGGGTCATCTAGGGCTTCAGAAATCTTCTTTGGTTCTATAACACTAATAAAATTTGTAAAGAAACAAAAATTAGCAGTGGCAGACCTTGTTTTTACTGAGTCAGAAGGTTCTCCAATTATTTGGCTTGGAGGATGGCTTTTTGTCCACTGAGTTGTGCGTGGAAGATGATCATCAATGTCATCAAAACTTTCTTCAGAGGCTTCTTGTGTTTCTTCTTGTGTAGCCTCTGTTGTTCTTCGTGCCTTGGTAGTTGATTCTACCGTTTGTGGAATGATTGGTACGAGTGGTGGTGGAGTTTGTTCCTCTGAGGATGTATAGTCTTGGTCTTCGATCTCCTCTGTAATTGGTTCTTCTGTGGTTTGTGCAGCTTCTGTGGTCGTTTTTCTTGATGTTTCATCTTCTGCACTTTCTTCTGCTTCGGCAATTGCATCTGTAGTATTTACAGAGGAAGATGAAGCATTATTTGGACCAGTTAGAGTCATACCTGTAGGATTTTGTCCGACAGAGGATGGTTCTTCAGAAACTCTGATGGTTCCGACAGAAGGATCAATGTCATTGTGGAACATCTCCAAAAATAGAAGATTCAAATCTTCTTTTGTTCTTGAGATGTCAGATGATTTCCCTTTAATTCCGAGTTCTGAACTTATTTGCTCAGAAGTCAGTTGGAATGAATCATCAAAAGAAACATTGATGCTTTCTACAATCTTGTGAGACTTTGTAAGGAATGTTCTGTAGGCTTTGGAAGTGGTAGAGTATCCAATGAATTTGCCTTCATCTGGTTTTACATCAAACTTTCCTCTAGAATCTCTGTCGTTTAAGACAAAGCATTTGCATCCGAATACATGGAAAAATTTGATGTTTGGCCGCCGTTTGTTAAGCAATTCGTAAGGCATCTTGAGGTGTCTTTTCACAATGGTTGATCGATTTTGAGTATAACACGCAGTAGAAATTGCTTCTGCCCAAAAGTTCATTGATAATCCGCATGCTGACATCATAGTTCTTGCGGCTTCCACAAGTGTTCGATTCTTTCTTTCGACAACACCGTTCTGTTGTGGAGTGCGAGCTGCAGAGAAGTTCTGTGAAATTCCTTCTGTTGAAAGATAAGTTTCAATGACACAGTTTTTGAATTCTGTGCCGTTGTCACTTCTTAACTTCTGTATTTTGCAGTCATAAAGAACTTGGATTCTTTTCATTAGATTTATCAATATAATTGGAACATCTGATTTCTTTCTAATAAATTCAACCCATGTGAAACGTGAATACTCATCAACTAAGACAAGTATATATTTCTTGCCACCTAGGCTCTGTATTGCAATGGGACCGCAGAGGCCTGGTGCAAGACACATCTGTTTTGCCTTTGTGGGAAGCTCTTTTGAGTTTTCCCATCTCACAGGCAGAACATAAATGATCCTTATTGAATTTAACATTTGGCAAACCTTTAACTAGATCAAGTTTGACCAGTTTTTCCAATGTGTGAAAATTTAAGTGACAGAACCTGTTGTGCCATAACCAGACTTCTTCACTTTTGCAGGCAACAAGGCAAACTTTGTCCTTGTTCTTTGAGTTGAAGTTCATTAGATATAGATCACCTATTCTTTCAGCTCGCAGAAGTTCCATACTTGTTTCTTCATTTTGTAGAGAGCAGAAAGTTCTTTTGAACAACACATTGAATCTTGTATCACAAAGTTGACTTACACTGAGTAGGTTGTGCTTAAGGCCATCCACATATGCAACTTTGTATACAGAAACGTCTTCTTTCCTTATGACTCCATAGCCTTTTATGTGTCCTTTTTTGTTGTCTCCAAAAGTCACAGATCCACCATCTTGTGTTTCTTTGTACGTGGATAGTGCACTTCTGTCACCAGTCATGTGCCTTGAGCATCCGGAGTCTAGATACCAGATTGGCACATACTTCTTCTACAGGACAATCACAGAGATTTAGGTACCCATATCCATATGGGTCCAATATTGTTATAGTTTTTCATGTTTGCTTTGGCATTCTTGAAATACATTTTGTTTTCTGCAGAAAAGTCAGATTGTTTCTTTGTGGGATTTGACTTTTGAATTGGAGTAGAGAGTAGACAATCTTGATTTGAAAAATGATTATTAAGTTTAGACATAAGATCAAAGCAATGACAGTATTGAATATGAGATGTAATTTGTTTGAACTTTTTATTGAACTTTTTAAACTCAGCCACAGAGGCATTACATTCTTTCTTTACATTAGATTTCCTATTACTAGAAGATTTATGAATACTCGAATGTTGTTTGCAAAAGCTCTATTTAGGACCTGCCTTCTGTGGGTTGCTTCTGTGGTGAACTTCCTTTATCAATGTCACAGAAGAAAAAGATTTATTAACCTTGGGTTTTGAAAATCTAGAACTTATAGGATCAATAGAGGTCTTCTGTAACATTTTAAGCTCAGCAGAGGTTTTGACATGTAGATTCAAATTTAGAAAATCTTGGCAGATTGGAATCTCTGTGATTTTCTCTTTTGGAGAAATAGTTCTGTGAGGAACTTCAGAGGAGTATTTAACATCCTCTGTGTCATAGAGAGTTATCCCAGATGTAACATCTGACTCTGAATCATCAGAAGATGAGTCGTCCTCGTATACAGAGGTTGAGTCAATTCTTTCAATAGAGGTTGAATTTTCCGAACATGCATCATACACGCTTTCTTCCTTTGTAGAATAGTTTTCATAGATTGCAGAGGTTTCTAATAAGATTTCTTCAGTGAGAGATTTATCTATAGAAGATGTACAGAATTTTTCTAAAACGCTTGATTTCCATATTTCCAAAATTTCTTTTTCAATTAAGTTTTTAACGTTTTCTTCTGAAAAAATGGGTTTAAACTCAGGAGCTTCTGCTGATAATTTTTTTTCAACGTTTATCAAACAGACAAAAGCAACCTGTGTTTGGGTCTCTGGTTTACCAAACTTGAAGATACCAATCTGATCTTGTGTTTTCAGATATTTCCTTGGTTTGATACCTCTATTGACAGAGGTTGAAGATGATGAGTCTGTGTTTTCAAACCACACGTTAATCATCTTCTTATGTTTCTTTAAGTCAGGATCCACGGAGATTTTCGCCCGTTTGCTTACAGAGATTAGATTTGGAAAATTTGGTTTGTTTGTTTTTCCAATCACAAATAACGAGGACAGAGGTTTGTTTCTTTTGCCTTCAACACCTAGGGTGATATCATCATACCCTATACCTCGTCTCCCTATTTGTGAGTTTATTTTTTCATAAACTTTCTGTGCATCTTTATAGTTTTTAAGCAAAACTTCTCTTCTGAGTAAATCTTGCCATAATACCTCTCTTTCTCTTTGAAAGTATTCTTTAAGAGCTCTTATGTCAGTAGTTTCGCTCCTTGAAACTGAAAGTTCTTTTGTTTTATCTTTTAAAGCATTGGTTAATTCAGAAATTTGTTTTTTTAAAGGATCTAGAGTTTTGTTCCATTTCTTTTCTATTCTCTCTTTTTCCTCAAAAATCTTTGCTTTTTCTTGAGTGAGAAGCAGTACTTCTCTCTCATTGAAAGTGAGTCTTTTCTGAATACTTTGATTTATCTCTTTCAGTTCAATCAATTCAATGTCAATTCTAAGTGTATTATCATCTACAGAGGTAATACAAGAGTTGGAATTTGAAGTAGATACCTCAGAGTCAGTGCAGGAGTCGACTTCTGCCATGCCACAGAAGAGGGCATTGGCGGTATGTTCATCGTCAGAAGTAGAGTCTGACTGGAAGTCTTCTGTGTTCTCCTCAGAATGTCCTTTTGCCATTAAGGATTTTTGAGCATAATACTCGGCTTTCTTTTTGTAGAAAGCAGAGTCCCTCTGTGGGCGATTTGATCTGCTTCTGCATTCATTCGCAAAATGGCCTGGTTTTCCGCAGTTAAAACACCCTTGAGGAGTGTTTCCTGTTCGATCATTTGACTTCTGTAGGTCTCCGCCTTTCTCTGATCTACATTCATTTCTATAGTGACCAGGTTTGCCGCACTTGTAGCATTCTTGCTGCGTGTGGCTTACCGAGTCATCTGACCTCTGTCGGTCATTCCCTCTGTAATTTCTATCGCTTGACCTCTGTCGGCCACTTGATTCTTCTCCTCTTCTGTCATCTCTTCTGTTGTCTCTTCTGTCATCCTGGTTGTCTCTATCATATCTTTCATTTCCGGAACCTCTTCTGTTTCCTCTGAACTCTTTTGTCAATAGAGCTAAAGATTTAGCTAGTGACGCAAGAGTTATTTCCTTTTCTGCTTGCTCTTCTTCTTCACTGTCAATTATCACCATCTTCTTCTTTTCCTTCTTCTGCTCCTCTGTGGCTTTATCATTTCTTGGTCTCTGTGCATCCTCTTTAGTTTTACTAACCAATGCATATGGTGCAACGGTTAGTGTTTTAGCCTGTGCTATCTGAGGTTCTTGTGCGGCTAATGTTCCGTAAAGATCAGAGAGAGTCCAGGTGTCTAGATCCTGATTTGTCTGTAGGGACATAGACTGTTGGTTCCCAGATTCACGTCGTATCACGATAATGGTAGTTAAATAGACAGCGGAAGCATTTAAATATAAAGCCATTAAAGTGAGTGATTGTATGAGACGATATGTAAACTGTGATATCAAATATAGAACAGGAATATGATAACAAGATCAAATAAGAAACGCTGCTCGTATATTGATAAAGATAACACCAAGAACAAGATCAATGGTGTATCAAGAAATCACAGAGACAATATCGTACGGGATAGTGCTATGAGGATATGACAGTGTGCTTTTACAATTGTGGAAAACTATTCTTCCAAAAGCTTACAATTGTTTGTTCCACTACCTCGCTATATATAGCCTCATAAAGTGTAGACAGTGTACTATCGTACCCTGGAATGACACGTGGAAAGTGTGTCTCCAATCTTTAGGGCATACGTGGAAAGGTGTGGACACGTATCTGACACTTCGGATTTCTACGAGACTTGGGCATAACAGAGGTCTTCACTTCAACAGAGCGTGTTATGACAGAACTCTGTTGGTCTTCGGGTATGAACAGTTCTTCTGTTGATCTTCTGCCAGAGCTCTGTTGAGCTCCGTTGGTTCCACCAGAACTCTGTTGAGTTCTGTTGGTCTTCTTTGTTGGTCTTCTAAGTCTTCTGCTTTATCTCTGTAGGTCTTCTGACTTGGTTTTATTTTCAATACTTTCATTTTACAGATACTTGGAGCTAACAATCTCCCCCTAAGTATTGAAAATAAAAAATTGGAAATGACAAGAGATTGAAAACAAAAGAACAGAGAACTTTACCCTCTGTTACCCTGTGCACTATTCTTTTAAGATTTTACAATGGAAAGAACAAGTACAATCAAGCGTAATTATCTCCCCTAAGGATTCTGTCGAATCTTCTGATTAGCTCACGGAAGTCAAGCATCAGATTAATTATGTTGATGAAGGACCTTTGCTGTTCTTCCGGACACTTGTTCCTCGGGAGACTTTGAACTATGTTTTTGAGATATGCTAGCGACTCACTTGTGTACTTATGAGCTTCAGTAGATCTGATGGCTTTCTTTGTCCCTTTCTGTCGGCAGATAAAGACTGGAGGATCTTCAACTACAGTTCCAGTCCTAAAATGTCGATAGCCCTCAAGATCTTCGTTTGGTGGTGCAATCGCCAGTTTCTCAATTTCAAACTCTATGCCTAGCTGAAAATCTGTCTGAGTTCTGAGATTGATGTGCTCTTGCATAGCTAGTTTGACTTCAGGTAAGGCTGTTCTTGCTGGAGTATATCTGTCAGAGAAGTTCAAGCAGTAGGCATGAAGCACAGTTAGATCGTACGGATTTAGAAGGACAAGATCGTTGTCGTTGAAGAATTCGTTCTTTCCTTCTATTGATTCCACAGTGTACTCATGATAGGTCATTCTGTTGTGCTGGAACTTCTTATGCTTGATGTCTAGGATTCTCTTGATACTGAAGTGTGAGTTGATGTTTCTGTTCAGATTGGACTTGTTTCGGATGAACATCCGCCTTGCTTCAGTAATGGTGTTTATTCTGATTGGGTTAAGGTAAGGATTTATGGGTACGGCATTTGCAGGAATGATATCTCTGTCAGCATAAAGAAATGCAAATACCGTTTCCAAGGCAGGTTTATCGGTGTGTTGGGTGGATGATTCTGGGTTTTGTTCTGGTATCATTGGGTTTGGGTCTTCATGAGTTTCAGCCATAAGAGTATCGATATGAACATATTCTTGAGCAACTTCTGTTTGGCTTTGTTCATCAGCAGAGATTGGGATTGATCTCTCTGGTTCAGTCCTTGGTGAAGTAGGAGGGGTATCCAGGCAGATAATCTCTGGTGGTTCTTGTGTTGACTCTTCTGTCGGTTTGATGACTCGATTTTTGAACATGTAGTCGAATTCCACCGTAGGTATATCTTCTTCTGTTATCCCCATATCTTCTGTCCCGGCCTCTTCTGTTAATTTCTCTTTGCCTCTTTCAGTAGGCATTTCAGCCTCTCTCTCTTCTTCTTTCTCTGTCTCTGTTTCTTTCTCTTTCTCTTTCTCCTTCTCTTTCTCCTTCTCTTTCTCCTTCTCCTTCTCCTTCTCCTTCTCCCCCTTTTGTTGACCCGAGGACTCACCCAAATTACTATCTGATGCAGCATCGTGGAAATCATCATCATCAGAGGAGTCTTCATCAGAGAGTCTGGAGACAATGGGTGAGAATTGGTCAACAAACTTACGTCTTTTGCCAAAAGGCTCTCCCTCTGGTGCTTTCTCAGCAGATCGTTTCTGTATGACAGATTGTAAGATTGCATCTGTGAAAGTAGGAACTGCTTTCTTCAAGGTGTCTTCCACTTCTGCTGCAGCACCTCTGATTTCCTCGACTTGGCTCACAAAGTTGAATTTGTGGGAGTCCAGTGATTCCTTCACAAGTGCTTTTGTTGCCTGGGCTTTCATGACAAATTTGGACGAGATTGTCATCATTTTCTTTACGACGTCCCTTCTGAAGTCGCCCATTTGACCGACTGTCATTGGCAAACTGTTTGGGTTGGGGCTGGAGATGTTAAGAGGATCAGCATCTGACGTTGTGGCTTCTTTTATGGATTTCTTAACAGAGTTATCAATGAGCTCTGTCAAGGTTCTGATGTTGGATTCTGATAGGATAACTGTTGGGACTGGCAGAGTTCTGTTCATTTGAGCTGTATGGTTGTCGATCACAAGTCTTTTCAGGTCAGCTACTTCTGTCGATACCTTTGTGTTCTCTTCTGCTCTGACGGTTCTTAGATCTGCTATCTCTGTAGCCAGTCTGCCAATTTCCTCTCCTCTTGTCTGTTCAGCTTCTGTTCTGATCCTTTCAGTGTCAATGTATTTCTGATGAAGTTCGGCATATTTCTCTGACAGTTTCTGCAGTTCGTCTCTGAGAGAAATATTTTCCTTGAGGATCAGTTCCTCCTTTTGAGAATTGATAAGTTTATACTCATTCAAGGAGTTGTTGATACTATCACAGAAGCTTGTGAACTCTGTTTTTGTGACAGTGTCAACGGGGGTAACCCTGGTACCAACTAATGGATCCAGTTCTGCCTCGAGTTCAGAGGCGCATGCGTCAAGAGTTGTTTTGATGTTGGCTCTTGCAGGACTTCCACCCGATCCTTGATGTTCCTTTTGAGGGTAATCACCTACAGGTGTTCTGATCAGAAGTTCCTCCTCCAGCTCAGGTTCTGAGGAAGGAAATCTGATATGATGAGAAGCACTTGGATCAAGCAAATGTTTCCCTTGTTCAACTATGGTCTCATACTGTCCCTGAGTCGGACAGATGCTACGTGAGATTACAAAAATCTCGGGTCTATGTTGTGTTCCGACTACATGAGCCACAGAGGCGTCATTATGTGTAGGTGACCTGTCGATGTTCTGGGGCGAATGAACATCACTAGCAAGACTAGCTTCCCCGGCTTCGTGCGTACCAGAGGCATGAAGAGTTGCCTCTGATGGGTCTGGCTGGTTAAGGTTCGAGGTGTGCACCTCTGTTTCAATAATCCCTTGGTCTTGATCACCAGGATTAGGTAATGTGGTAGCACTGGGAGTTTGGTTAGGATCTCGCACAGATGTGTCAACTTGGACATCTTGTTCTATACTCACATTTCCCTCGGTTTCTAGGGTTTGAGAATTCTCTGGTGAGCTCTCTATCTCATGAATCTCTACACTGCCAGAAGGGTGCGATCTCTCTGTCACCACTTCTGCAGTCTCTTCTGCTCCCTCTTGAACAGTCTCCCTAGGGGATGCTCTGTTCACTACTTCCTCCTCCATTACTCTAGAGGAAGACCCCACTTCGGGTACTCTAACCTCTGGTCTATTTTCTTCTTCTTCTATTTCCTCACTCGCACTCTCCACAGAAGGCTCAGAACCTAAATATGCTGGGGTTCTCACCTCAGGTTCTTGAGGTTGAGCAGCAGTTCTATAGTTTTGGATAGAGATGTGGGTTGGATTGATCAGAGCAATCATTGTACCTGGAATTCTTCTGATGAAAGGGTAATCTCCTGAAGTTGTTGGTTGGAATCTTGCCATGGTCCAGACAGGAGTAGAACGACCCTGATGTGTCAGTTCCAGTCTGTCGAATGCCCTTCTGATCACCAAACTGATAAAGCGAGGAAACTTGATGGCTTTAAGGGATTTGTGTCTTCCAACTTCTCCACCTCTGGCTAGAGCAGTGGTTTTAGTGTTGACAGCATCTAGAAGTGCATTGTAGAGGATCCCTGCATAGTTGAAGTTTCTGTTGAAGAACAGACCATACATGATTTCGAGGATTTCAGTGCTCGCTTGGTCTTGACTGCCGGATTTGCAGGTGAGGGTTCTGTTGAGGGTTGAGAACATGAAATTCCACATTTGTGGTAGATTTTGTCTTCTGAAGGCTCCTATTTTCTCTAACTCTTTGTTGTAACCCAAAAACTTCACGAAGTCGAGAAGAACAGCAATAGAAGGTGGTTTCTCATAGGCATCAATACTTAGCTGTCTTTTGGTTTTCATCCCAAAAGTTCTTCTGAGAGTTCTTTCACGAATCCTTATTGTTCCTGATCCTCCATTACCAGAGTTGACACTTCCGACTATTCCGCTTCTGACGCCGTCTTCAATGTATTGGCATGTGGTCCACCATTGTTGGACATATATTGCAGGAAGATGATCGTCAAAGGCTGTTAGGGTTGTAAAAACTTCTGAGTTTCGGAAAAACTCAATATAGATGTGGTAAAGGGGTAAATAGAGTGCTGGATTGGGATCAAAACGGTAGTTGTTATCAGCCAACTCGTATGGTAGAATAACGATGTTATCTACGGGTTCGTTGTTACTGGAATCATCAGAGTTCTGGGGTTGGTTTTGGGGTTCAGCCATTGTTGCAGGTTAGGGTTATTCTTGAGAACCACAAGGTATAGGTTTCTGAGAGGGAAAAGATGAAGGGTTTGAAATGGTTGTTAAGCGTAAGAGTGAAATGGGTTGAAGTTGGGTGTTTATACGGGAAACATGTGGGTGATTTTCAAAGAATGACCCGCTTCTCTGCTGACGTGTTTCTGATGATGGGGCAGAGAAACTAACAGAGCTCTGGTGGAGCTCAGTTATTTTCTTTCTCTGTTGAAATGATCTTTTCAACTTTGCTCAGTGACCAATCATGTTTCACCTTTACCCAAAAACATTTTAAAATTCTGTATCTGATGTGAAGAATCAAAGAACAAGGACAGAATTGACCAACAATTTTCAACAGAGATCTGATGAGGAACAACAGAGGCTCTGGTGAGAATATCAGGGTTCTGCTAAGTTCGACTTTCTCAAAAGAATTTCATCAGAACAGGTTTTCCCTCTTTCAAAAAGATTTTTCTTTCAAGATCATTTTGAAATCAGAATATTTTTTTTTTCTTGACTTGCTCCCCCTAAAACCATGCATATTTTCTTTTATAAGCTCCCCCTAGAAATATGAGCTTAAAAAAAACTTGCTAAAAGAAATATTTACAGAGATATATACAAACGAATTCACTGGAAGCTTGTTGAAAAAGTATGTTTTACAGAGCTCTGGTGAATGACAGAGGCTCTGTTGAACTATCCTACCCAACTATTTTGACAGATCTCTGGTAGGAACATCAGAGTTCTGTTGAGTGATAAATAGTGTTAGGACATGTTCAGCATACCCAATTTGCTGATTAAGAAGTTAAATCTCCTTTCATCAAGGGCTTTTGTAAAAAGATCAGCAAGTTGGAAGTCTGTTGAAACGAAATACATTTCAATAGTCCCTTTTTCAACATTATCTTTTATGAAGTGATACCTTATATCGATATGCTTGGTCTTTGAGTGTTGAACTGGATTAGCTGTGATTGCTATTGCGCTTTTGGAGTCACACAAAATTGGAATTCTGTCATACTCCAAGCCGTAATCCTTGAGTTGAGTTTTCATCCAGAGAACTTGAGAACAACAACTAGCAGCAGCAACGTATTCTGCTTCTGCTGTAGAGGTGGACACGCAGTTCTGTTTCTTGGATGTCCAACTTACTAACTTCTCTCCAAGAAATTGACAGCTACCAGACGTACTCTTTCTGTCGTTCTTGCATCCTCCATAGTCTGAATCTGTATATGCTACAAGCTCGAAACCAGAATTCAGAGGATACCAGAGACCCAAAAATTGAGTCCCTTTCAAATATTTAAATATGCGCTTGACGGCAGAGAAATGCGAAACTTTAGGATTAGCCTGAAATCTAGCACAGAGACACGTTGCAAACATTATATCGGGTCTACTGGCAGTTAAGTACAGAAGTGACCCTATCATACCTCTGTAGTTCTTGACATATGTTGGTTCACCATTAAGGTCAGGGTCAAGTTTAACTCCAGTGGCAATAGGAGTTTTCATTGAATTTGAGTTGTTAAAATTGTACTTTTTCAAAATGTCAGAGATATATTTGGACTGACTTATGAAAGTCCCTTTGTCGGTTTGTTTTACTTGTAAACCAAGGAAGAAAGAAAGTTCTCCCATCATGCTCATTTTGAATTCACTTTTCATCAAATCCTCAAACTTATCACAGTACTCTTGCCGTGTTGACCCAAAAATAATGTCATCAACATATATTTGTACCAGAAGTATATCATTCTTGTATCTCCTAAAGAATAGAGTTTTATCGACAGTACCTTTCTCGAAGTGATTAACCAACAGAAAATTGGACAGAGTTTCATACCAGGCTCTGGGAGCTTGCTTAAGCCCATACAGAGCTTTGTCTAGCTTGTAAACGTGGTCTGGAAACTCCGAATTTTCAAAACCAGGTGGTTGCTGGACATAGACTTCTTCTTGTAGTCTGCCATTTAGGAAGGCAGATTTGACGTCCATTTGGTAGACCTTGAAACCCTTGTGAGCAGCATAAGCTAAGAAGATTCTGATTGCTTCTAGCCTAGCCACAGGAGCAAAAGTCTCGTCATAGTCAATTCCTTCTTCTTGACAGTATCCTTTTGCAACCAGACGGGCTTTGTTTCTGATGATAATCCCATCTTCATCCTTCTTGTTTCTAAACACCCACTTGGTTCCAATGGCTGATTTGCCTTTTGGGAGTGGAACCAAGGACCAAACTTTATTTCTCTCGAATTCAAGAAGCTCTTCTTGCATAGCTTCGATCCAGTTTGGGTCTTCAAGTGCTTCAGAAATTCTTTTCGGCTCAATCATGCTCAAAAAGTTAACAAAGAAAGCTTCGTTGATTGTAGCCGATCTTGTCTTGACACCATCTTCGGCAGCACCAATTATAAGATGTTGGGGGTGATCCTTAGTCCATTTTGTCATGGGAGCATGGACAACAGGAGGGGTTTGTGCTTCAGATGAGAAAAGACGATCTTCAGCAACAGAGCTCTGAGGGTTGGTGCCAGGGTTCTGTGGCACACAACTCTGAAGAGTGGCCTCATTGCTCTGTGGATTGCCAACAGGGCTCTGCGAAGGTGAACTTTCAAACAGGGAGTTTCTGCCGATATTTGTTAGCAGAGGTGATGATGGCTCTTGTGTAGGTTCTGGTTGTGGTTCCTCGTTTCTCTGAATTATACCTGTAGACAGAGAAGTAGATGGTGAAATATTGGAGGGACCAGTAAGAGTTGTACCTGTCAGATTTTGTTCTGTTGAACTTTGAGCTTGATCTCCTCTGTTGATGTTGACAGAGGAATCATCATCATCATCGAAGAAATCGTCGAATAGGAGATTGATATCTTCTTCCCTTGATTTTGAAGAACTAGGCTTCTTCTGTTCTGTTGGTGTCTCCTCTGTTGATTTGCGATCAGAGGTACTTGATGTACTTTCATCAAAGGACACGTTCACGCTTTCTTGAATGACGCGAGTTCTGGTGTTGTAGACTCTGTAGGCTCTAGAGGTCAGGGAATAACCAATAAAGATTCCTTCGTCCGCTTTCTTGTCAAATTTACCCAGCTGTTCTCGGTCGTTCAAGACATAACATTTACACCCAAAAACATGAAAATATTTCACGTTTGGTCTTCTGTTATTGATCAGTTCATAAGGCGTCTTTTTAAATCTTTTCACTATTACAGCTCTGTTTTGAACAAAACAAGCTGTTGAGACTGCTTCTGCCCAGAAGTTGATGGGAAGGACAGAACCGGCCAACATGGTTCTGGCGGCCTCTACCAGAGTTCTGTTCTTTCTCTCCACTACGCCATTCTGTTGTGGAGTTCTGGTAGCTGAAAAGTTTTGGGAAATTCCTTCTTCTGATAGATAAGAATCTATTCGAGTATTTTTGAATTCTGTCCCGTTGTCACTTCTCAACTTTTGCACTTTTAGTCCTAACAGAACCTGTATCCTTCTCAATAAACTTATCAGAAAATCTGGGACATCAGATTTTGCTCTGATGAACTCAATCCAAGTATACCTAGAATATTCATCAATAAGCACAAGAATATACTTCTTGCCAGACAGACTTTGCACAGAGATTGGACCACAGAGATCCACATGAAGCATATGCAAAGGTCTTAAGCAATTGTGATCACTCTTGGTTCTGTGTGAGGATCTTTTCATTTTTCCAAACTCACAAGCAGAGCATAGATGGTCTTTGTCAAATTTCAGCGAAGGAAGACCTTTTACCAAGTTCAATTTCACGAGTTTGTCAAGATTTGAAAAATTTAAGTGAGCAAATCTTTTATGCCAGAGCCAGGCATCTTCTTTGTTCAAAGAGACTAAACAGAGTTTCTCTGTTGTAGTTCCCTGGTTTGGATTAAAATTCATTTTATAAAGATTGCCTTTTCTGTCGGCTCTTAAAAGTTCTTGACCAGACTCAGAAAGTAATAATGAACAAAACTTCTTCCTGAAATTGACATCGAACCCATGATCACAGAGTTGACTTATACTGAGAAGATTATGATTTAATCCTTCAACATAAGCAACTTCGGAAACTGAAACACCACCATTTACCAGAGTACCATAACCTCTAATTTGTCCTCCATTGTCTCCTCCAAAGGTGACTGCACTTCCTTTTTTGTTCTTGAATGAAGTCAACAGCTCCTTATTGCCTGTCATGTGCCTGGAACATCCTGAATCTAGGTACCAGATCTGCACATGAGGCTTCTGCAAGACAGATTAGTTTCTTTTAGGTACCCATTGCATGATGGGTCCTTTCTTGTTAGGCTTTGATGGGTTAACAGTCTTTCTTACAAGCTTTACATTCTTTGATGTTGTGCCAGAGGTTTTCTTCTGTGTGGTCTGATCAGTCTTGGGATTTATCATCTTTTGTGACTGATTCAGAACACAGTGAGGTCCACTCATATGATTTTGCAGTTTTCTTAACAGATGAACACACTTGCAATTGATGGAACATGAGGATTGATGCAAGTTGTTATTCAAGAATCGTTTATTAGATGGAGTTTGATTCTGAAAAGCTTTAGGACCATGCATTCTGTTTGAACTATTTTTTGAGACAGATTCTCTTTTCTCAAAATTGATATCTTGATTTCTACCAGAATTGGAAGTATGTCTGTCATTTACTATCCATTTTCCCTTCTGTTCTGGTGTAAATCTGATTGGTTTAAAAGTTGGAACAAAGGTGTTGTTAAGTAAAGTACTTGCCTTCACCTTACCTTTTACTTCTGTTGAGTTAGAAGCAAGAATTCTAAATTCTTTGTTATTAAACTCAGTTACCAGTATAAATCTTGATTGTTTCTTGAAAAATGATATGTCTTCTTTTAAATCAAAGGATCCAGCCGGTATCTGTTTAGGTTTGTGCAAAGCATTTGGTTGAGTACAGAAAATTTGCTCATCTACCTCAGGGTCAGAGTCACTGTCAGAGGCTAGAAAGTCTCTGGTGGCTCTGTTGGAGGTGTTACTCACAGAAACAGGCTTTGTAGAATCAGGTTTTGCAGTTTTAAACCTTCTCAACTTGGGTTTTAAAGCATCAGAAACAACATTTTCTTTAAGAACTTTCATGAGATCTTCTTCAAAAGATGTTCTTATCGTTTCAGAAGTAGGAGAGAAGACTGGTGCTTCAGGGTTGAGCTTGCTCTGTGGTATTTCAACAGAGGATTCAGCCTCAGAAGTGACAGGCTTCTGTTCCTTGAAAGAATTAAAGTTGAAAATCTCTTTTGGATCCAGACTTTCGACAGAGTTAGGAATTAAGATTCTAGCTCTTCCTTGATCAAGAATAAACTTTGAAGATGGTTTAAGAACCTTGTCATGATCCAAGGAGTCATAGTTGACATTCCTAAAGTCAAGCCTTTTCGTCCTCTTGTAAACGTCCGAGGTTTTAATTCTTTTGAAAACAGCATTACCAGAGATAACATTCTCTTGGATTTTCCCAGCACAGAAAGTAGTCAACAGAGATGTTTTCTTCTTTCCGTTCCAGGGAGCAAGGTCTGAGAAACCAAGACCTTGCGTATCCATCTGAGAATTTATCTTAACATGCACATCCTGTGCATCCTGATACTTTTTGATTTGAAGTTCTTTTCTCTGTAGGGACTGATGTAAGATTTCCCTTTCTTTTTGAAAAAAGTCTTTTAAAGCGATAGAGTTAAGTCTTTCATTCTCAGACTTCTTCATTTCTTCGGTTTTCTGTTTTAACAGATTTTCGTACTCTTTAACCTTTTTAGAAAAAGTACTTTTCTCTTTCTGCTGTAAGATCTCTAGCTCAGATTTCTCCTTGAAGATATCTTCCTTTTCTTGTTCCAAGAGAGTTTTCTCTCTCTTGTAGAAGGACAGATCCTTCTGAGCTAGCTTTCTTAGCTCTTTTTACTCAGAAAGCTTTTGTTTCAGTAATTGAAATTCCTCAGTTAATTGCGAAACATGCATTTCCAGTTCTGAGTCAGACTTGGATTCGGAGGAACATACCTTGGCACTGGGTTTAATGGTCTCCAGCGCTCTGTCGTCTGGCTCTGTTACAGTAAGAGCGAATGCATGAGCTATATCTTCTTCTTCTGTTCTCTCTATTCGTTCTCCAGTCATCCAGTCAACCTCTGTCATACTTTCATCATCTACAGCAACATTGGCTTGCTCTGGTTCATCATCAGAGGATGAGTCAGAGATCCAATTCTCCATCTCGGCGACATAACTCCTTTCTCTGTAGTTGTACTTGTATTTGTTCTTGTAGTAGTCTTGATCTTTTACAAGTTTTCCTCTACAGTTAGCAGAGAAATGGCCAGGTTTGCCACATCTGAAACAACGACCATCGTTTTGGTTGATGGGTTGTGCAGCATCAGTCTTTTGTGGACCAGGAGCGTTGTACTTCTGTTGAGGTTGAGGTCTCTGTTCTGTCGGGTTTCTGTTCTGGTGTTTCTGTTGAGGTGTAGTATAACTTCTGTCACCTTTTTCTTCTCTTTCGTACCTTTTTCTTCTGTCAAATGTCCTGTTGCCAAATCTCTGGGTAAATTGTTGAGTTATTAACGCAAGAGATTTAGCAAAGGCATTTATATCACTATCCTCATCTGATGAACTCCTTTCATCATCACTTTCTGCAACCAAGCTCTTCTTCCCTTTCTTTTTCTCTCTTTTCTTATCTCTGCTAGGGCCATCTCTGTTGAGTTTCTCTTCTGCTGAGTTCTTAGATTCTGAAATCAAAGCGATAGGACCTGCAATGGTGGATTTGCCTTTTTGCTTGACAACATCCTTCTCTTGTGCGGCCAGAGTGCCATACACATCAGTAAGAGACCATGCATCTAAGTCCTGATTAGCTTGTAAAGACATGGACAGATTCAACCATTCATCATTTAAACTTTCAAAAACAGAACATTGTTATCTTCCTTCGACCTAACAACCCCACACTTTTTACATTTGTTAATCAGAATATTAAATCTGTTGTAGGTCTGTTGTAAGGTTTCCTCAGGAAGTGCCTTGAAATCATTGCATTCATTTATACACTGGGTCCTTCTGTTCTTTTGGGTTTTGATACCACCCTCAAGTTGATTTAGAAGTTGATCCCAGATTTCCTTGGCAGTAACACATGAGTCTAGTTCTTGAAATATATCGTTCGGAATGGCCATAATCAGAAGTCTCACTGCTTTAAGGTCATTTTCCATTTTGCTCTTTTCTTCTTCGGTAATCCCAGTGGTTTTGGGTTCGAAGTGAGCAGGAATCTCATCAGTGGTTTCTGTTGCGGGTACACGTGGGACATAAACCATGGGTTGGAATGGTCCATTCGTGACAGATCGCATTAAGTCCTTATCCATTCCATCAAGGAAGTTGACCATCCTAATCTTCCATTGAGGGTATTCATCCCTCAAAAGAGTAGGAGGCTTGGTCAGAGAACCAACAGTATAAATGGCGTTGATGTTTGCCACTTTTTGAAAAGAAAACAGAGTATGAGAGTTTCAAATGGTCTATAATGAGAATAAGCTAAAGTATGAAGAACAGTAACCAATGAAATAGTAGAACAGATGTTTTAATCTAGACTGGAAAGCTTAGTATGATATTAAATGAACTGAGAAGATGTAAAATACTTTAAGCAGTAAAACAGAGTATAATGAGGCTTTTAAACACACACACAATCAACAACAGTGAATCAACCTTGGTAGATTGGATGCCTTGATTTGAGCAAATCAAGCAAGCTCTGATACCAATTGTTGGTTCCCAGATTCACGTCGTATCACGATAATGGTAGTTAAATAGACAGCGGAAGCATTTAAATATAAAGCCATTAAAGTGAGTGATTGTATGAGACGATATGTAAACTGTGATATCAAATATAGAACAGGAATATGATAACAAGATCAAATAAGAAACGCTGCTCGTATATTGATAAAGATAACACCAAGAACAAGATCAATGGTGTATCAAGAAATCACAGAGACAATATCGTACGGGATAGTGCTATGAGGATATGACAGTGTGCTTTTACAATTGTGGAAAACTATTCTTCCAAAAGCTTACAATTGTTTGTTCCACTACCTCGCTATATATAGCCTCATAAAGTGTAGACAGTGTACTATCGTACCCTGGAATGACACGTGGAAAGTGTGTCTCCAATCTTTAGGGCATACGTGGAAAGGTGTGGACACGTATCTGACACTTCGGATTTCTACGAGACTTGGGCATAACAGAGGTCTTCACTTCAACAGAGCGTGTTATGACAGAACTCTGTTGGTCTTCGGGTATGAACAGTTCTTCTGTTGATCTTCTGCCAGAGCTCTGTTGAGCTCCGTTGGTTCCACCAGAACTCTGTTGAGTTCTGTTGGTCTTCTTTGTTGGTCTTCTAAGTCTTCTGCTTTATCTCTGTAGGTCTTCTGACTTGGTTTTATTTTCAATACTTTCATTTTACAGATACTTGGAGCTAACATAGACAGCTGGAGCCATTCTTCATTTAGACTTTTTAAAAACATGACATTGTTTTCTTTAGAAGTTCTGTCAATGCCTGATTTTCTGCACTTGTTGATTAGAGAGTTGAATCTGTCGTATGTTGTTTGCAGAGATTCTGTTGCAGAGGCTCTGAATGCATGATATTCATTGATGTACTGTGCTCTTCGGGTTTTTTGTGTTTTAGCACCTCCTTCCAACTGTCTTTCCAGTTCTTTCCACAGATCATGCGCTGTTTCACATGAATCCAAGGATTGAAAGAGTTCGTTGGGTATTGCCATAATCAATGTCCTCTTGGTTTTCTGAGCAACTTCATCTTCTGCTTTATCTTCGGTTGACCACTCCCCTTTTGGCTTTGGTTTTTGATGTTCGGGGATTTCGGCAGATTCAGCAGTAGCAGGTACACGAGGTACTACTGTCATGGGAATGGGAGGAGGATTGTACAGATATTTGTTGGTCCCGAAAGGCTTAAACAAGTTTGTAGAAGGGGGGGGGGTTGAATACAAACACACTATTTTACTTTTCTAAATTGTTTATTGATAAATCATTAACAATTTACAGCTTGTTGCGGAAACAAGATTAAGGATAAACCTAAATCTAAACAAGTTGGAACACTAAGGTTTTCTTGCACTAAGAAAGATAAGGAGATTACTAATAAAATCCTATCTTGAGAGATTTGAACTTGTCCAGAGTTAGCAAGTTACTTCAAATGAAGTGAGTTCATCTCTTTATATACTGCATGCATTTAATGCAATCCAGTATATACTTTACACGTGTCATCAGTGGATTGGTTGCATGTCATTGACCTTTGTTGACAACCTTAGTAGCCGCATGAATGAACAGTGTAGTATCAGAGTGGTTGTACGATTTCAGATTTTCGGAGGTTCTTTTCTGACATTTCGTACGGTGGCGTGCAAGGGAGGTTAAGACAAAAGTACTTTGTACGGAGGACTTCATGATCAGCTTTCGTTGATTCAGCGATTATCATTTACTATTCAGCAGATGATAAAGTTCAGCGATAGCTGAAGTCTTGTACTTGATACTTCACGTTGAGTGGACAAATCTGAGTCTTCGCTGATCCGCATCAGTTCATTAGGAGACTTGTCGCTGGTTCTTGAGCTTGATCTTCGACTTCAGCGTAGAACCTTTGTTGACGTGAATCTTGTCTTCAGGGATCATAAGTAAACAACTAACTTATCGGCGATCACCATAAGGACTGAACAGACTCAGCGATATGGTGAACAGTGTTCGCTGAATGTTTAATCTAAAAGTGCGAGAGTTCCTATCAGCAGTACTGTAAGATCTTAGTACTTATCAGCGATAGTGAAACTCTGATACATATTGTTTACTTACAATTTTCACTAAGTATTTAAGATAGGGTCATTATCAAATCACTGAGGGTTTGGATCAACAATCTCCCCCTATTTGATTATGACATAGCAACAGAGAAAATTGCTATTTAATGAAAACATAAGGATAAAAAGAACTTATAAAATATTTGTCCCTTTTACTGTTTTCTGGGATCTTTTCAGTACTGATGGAGTAAAGTACATTCGCTGAAATCTTTCTTTAAATCTTTGAATCAGGTTACAATATGAATAAGAAAGATTACAAGTACAAGCGAAATAAATTACAAGTACTGAAGGATGACTGATACAATAGAGAAAATGGTGATTGTTGTCAGCCTTCAAAGGGTTCTTCCTTAATGAGAAGTTCATCAAGGGTTGTCTTTTCAGTTGGAATCATCCAGTCAGGAACCTTTTCTCCTTTATTCTTTAGCTTCAGAGCAGCTTCAAAAATCAAGGGTTTTAGGTGTCGTGCCTGAATGTCTTTTCTGAAGTCGCACCAGTAGATGAGATCTTTGAGCTGTTCGATTGGAGTGATTGGAAGCTCAGCGATCCGTTGAAAGCATTTACGTCCGTCGTAGTCAAGAAAGAATATTCCATAAGGATTACTGATGACTTTACCAGGGACGAAAAGTTCACATGGTGGCAAAGAGACATCAAGGGCAGATAGATCAGGATCAGGACCAAGTACTTCAGCGCGAGAGAAACCAATTCCAGTTTCATTTCGTATGACAGGACCTGAGTTTGAATCTTGACGTTTCTTCCTTGGAGAGTCCTTTTTTCTTTTCGGCTTTAGATCAGGAACAGGAGGAATATCCACACAAGAAGATATCAAATCGATCTGTCTGTTTATCAGCTTTTCGAAATGATCCTTGTACTTAGATTTTGACGGTTGGATAGCTAACCTCATCTCCAGCCATTCAGAGAGACCATACCTTTTTACAGTGTCAGCACGAAAGGTTTTAGATGAGTCATCTTCTCTGAACAGTTTGATGTCAACAATAGGTACTCCGATGGAGGTTCTTCCAGAGATGAATACCTTGTTAATCTTCGCTGGACGATATCTGAAGTGGATTTTCTCTTTACACCAGATCAGGGTGGTCTGAGAAACTTCAGCTTTCTTTTCCACGATCTTCTGGGCTTGTTCCCAAAGCTTTCGTTGGATTTGAATGGGAATACGCTTCAGCTTGGGGTCTTTGACAGATTCTTGAGTGAGCATGATGGCGTATTCTCTGTCTTTATCTTCAGCTTCCTTCCTTTCAGCGATGAGGCGTTCAGCTCTGAGATGATCTTGGTATTCAGCTTTTGAAATTCTGAACTTAGGAGGAACTGAAGGTAGTTGATCGCGCCTTAGGATGATTCGTTGATCTTCGAATCGCTTTATCATTTCTTCTCTCCTCCTTTGATCTTCTTCACTCAGCCTTTGAGGAACCGAGGAAGGTCTGTTTCTGTGCGAGAGAGGTTGTTCTTCTGGTTCATCAGTCTCAGAGATTAAATCTAAGACTGGGATTATGTCTTCAGCGGTAGCTGGAATTATTGGTGAAGTCGCAACAGAAGATCTTTCAGCGATATCCTCAAACAGGGGAGAGGACTAGCTGAAACGCAGCGATCTTACAAATAAGAACTGGGTAGAAGAACTTGGGTAGAAAAGATAGAAAAAAAATGTGGATGTGTATGGTGTTTGTGGAATGGATAACTGATTTTTCAGAGATGATCAGGGAAGGAAAAATAAGTTTAGTGTACCTGACAAATCGGCTTTGCAAGTAGGATCGCCAGATTATCATCTTCAGCGATGCCTTTGTCTTTGCTTTTCTCAGCGCCAGAGGCTGAGTGCTTTGTCTTTGTCTTCTCCCCTGAAGGTTCTTTTATTGAAATACCTTTAAGAGCTTTGGTTCGAGGAGCAGGTTTGACAACAAAGAAATCATCGTCATCTTCATCATCATCATCATCGTTCCTTGGAGAGGAGGATGGTTCAGCTTCAGGGATGTCGAAGTCTTCGTCTTCTTCTGCTTCAGATTCCTCAGCATCTTCTTCGAGTTGCTCCCCCTCAGATACAGAGGCGAGGTTCTCGGTTCCCTCAGGGTTTTCATCTCCCTGAGGTCCAGTAATCCGATCTTCATTACCCTCTCCCCTGATAGATTCATCATGGGAAAGGTCTTCAGCGCTCTTATTTTGATCTTCAGCGCTCTTCTCCTGTTCAGCGCTCTTCTCCCCCTCTTTCTCATGATGGGCGGGGGAGGAATGGGTAGATTCAGCATTTGTGTTGTCTCTGTCTTCTGGGCCAGAGATTTTCACACAACCTTCAAGCTTAGCTATTCTGTCTTCTAGGCCAGAAATAGCAGGCGTGATTTTCTTCAGCTCTTGGCGATCCTCTGCGGTGAATGAGTCCAAAACAGGTGCAGGGGCCGGAGCAGGAGCTGGATTATTTGCCTTGTTCACCAGCGTCTCGATCATTGTCTTGACAGAACTAAGATCGGTCTTCACTGAGCCCAAGTCGGTCTTGACCACTGACATATCACCTTCGAGTGTACCAACCGATTTCTTCAGCGTTGTAACCTCGCTGGAAATGGTGGAAACTGATGATTTGAGGTTGGTGTAGTCAGTGTAGATGTCGGAGAGCACTTTGGCAAAGTCGGCGAGAGTTTTATCAAGGTCTTTGATGTCATCAGAGGAGGCCTTCTTGTCCACCACAGTAGTCAGCTTCGTCAGATTCTCTCCAGCGTTTGTTACAACTGTAGAGTTATTTGATAGACCGGTGGTGAGATCCGTAAGTTTCATCTCCATAGACTTCAGAGACTGGTTGATGTCTCCCAAAAAAGGACATGTAACATATAAGTACTTGTGAACAAAGGAAAGCTCAGAAGTTTCAGGTTTAGTTACAGTGTTTAAGGTGGGATCTGTACCTGCAGGAGCGTTGACGAACTCATCAAAGTTTCGAGTCCCTCCATAGTGTTCCATATCTCCCTCAAAAGTTCTGTGAGGGATGGAGATCTCTGCAGGTCCTTTCTTCATCATTCGCTGAGAAGCTTCAACGGCTTCTTGAATGATGGCATCTCCAGTTTTGACTGGAGGAGTGTCCAAAGAAGTAGAGGGAGGAGCGAAGGATAAGAATTGGGGTTGGGTTTCAAGTTCAGCGTTGGATTCGCTGAGAAGTACTTCATCAGTCTTTTGAGAGACTGACGAAGGTTGGGTAGATTCCAAAGTTCTAACCTCAGCGTTTAAGGACGCTGAAGAAGGTTTAGAAGGGATGGCTTGAATTGGTGTGGCAGAGCGTACCACGGAACTTTCCTTCAGCTCTTCAGAATGAGCTGAGGAGTCTTCAGCATGCAATTGCTGGGGTTGCTCCTTGGTTTTCTTGATCCTTTTGGAATCAAGAGGGGTAAGAGATTGTTTCCTTTTCTTAGAAGGAATGGATTTTGTGGCCGAGGTATCAGCGATGGGTATTGTCGCTGAAGGAGCCACAGAAAGCGGAGAATTAAGAAGAGTGAGAAGAGTAGAGAGACGTACCTCGTTGGCGACAGGCTTGAAGTCGAGAACTTTAGGGCCAATCTGAGAGAGTTTCAGATCACCCTCTTCAGGATAGCTGTCCTTCAGGCCATATTGAAAGATGGCGCTGATGAATCGCGGGTAAGGAACCCATGCTGGTCGGTCAGCGGCAGAATCAACACGTTGAATGAGGTCTTCATAGATGATGGAGGCCCAGTCAATGTTGAGACCTTTCAGCAGTGCGTAACCCATGGCCTGCTGAGGTTGAGCGGCTTGATCAGAAGATCCGGATTTCGCTGTCATGCAGCTGATCAGGTGAGCGAAGATGAAGTTCATCTCGCTGGGCATCTTGGATTTCTTTATCAGCGTCAGCTTCTTCTCAGGTAGATTGTCTCTTCCAGTCTCCCAGATGTAACCCATCGCATCAAGGAAAGCAATGATTTCTTCCCTGTCAGCGTGCTTCTTGTGGTCAGGAAATGGAATGAAAGGATTTTCTGAGGTAGCGTTAGGGAATTTCAGAGCTTTGCGGATTATTGCGGGGGTTATCTTGATGGTGCCATACTCAGTATCGCTGAGTATGCAGTCGATGGTTTTAGATGGATCTTTGGCTGAGGGTAGGTTGGTGTGTCTGGCAGAGTACCAGAATTGGGATAATAGACGCTGACTGGCAGGAGGTGTGATTGTCAGTGCTGTGTATATGGGGCTATTCTTCAAAAAATTCACAGCGTCGTCTAGATGGGATACCTGCTTCCGAGGAGGAAACTCGAGAAGCGCTGAAAGGTTGTTTGCCTTTGTCCAGTCTAGTTGATCCAGCTCAAACTTAACCTGAGGAGCTTTGGTGATTTCCAGTTCCTCAGAATCAGTGGAGATGGACTCAGCGGTAACATTCAGCTTTGAAGTTGCCATTTCACTGTATTATCAGTTCAACCAAAGATGTTAACAAATAAGAAATATCTTAATGTGGAAAGAGAATTTCCATTAAGATTTTTCGAATTTTGTCCATTTCATTCAGACAAAAAAGTCTTAATGAAGATTAGGGTTTTTCTTGTTTTTTTTAAAAAAAAACGAATATAACACCTATAAGCCTTGTATTCCAGTTTTTTTTTAAAAAAATGGATACGAAAGAAGAACAAGTTTAAGATTTTAGATTTAAAACTTGAAGAACAACCATGAAATGGTTGTGTTTATAAAACCATGAAAGAAAATGATTTTATTTTGAGTTCTTTTGTTTGATCTTGTGTAAAACAAAGATAAGATCGAAAACAAGTTATTTGCATTTGATAATAGATCAGAACATATTAACCTTGAGTTTGATGAAGAAGATGATGAACAGTTCTTGAAGATCGAGAGCACAAAATGCAACAGTGTTCTTTTCTTGCGGAGAAAGATTGACTCGCATAAAAGACAAATATAAACTTTGAGAGAGTTTATATAGGAAGAGAGTAGAGAGAGAAAAACTTGAGCGGGAAAGTTTTTCATCATGACACGGACACGTGTTTGCATTTGATTGGATAGACAACGAAACGTGCAAACGTGTGTCAGAAAAAGAAACGTGCCTGGTGTTATCCGTTGCAATGACGTCACAACTGTCCTTTCACATTCTTTCGTTGTCTCTGAGGTTTTGAAAGAAAAACTCAGGGACTCTTTGGAAAATATGAAGCACTGAATAGAAATATTAGTGAGGGTTTTAAGAAATTTCAAAATATTATTCAGCGATGAAAGAGTTTGAAATCTTGCATTTTCATGCGTTTTGTCAGAGAAAACATACCTTGATATCAGTTGAACCCAAATTATTCAGAGAGAAGATGATGAAATGGATTGTACAAGTTTATTTTATCCAGAGCCTATACAAGAATGTATAAACGTATCGCTGATTAAATGTGAACCGCTGAAGATTTATCCTTCAAAGTTCAGCATTCCAAGCTCGCTGATGAGAAAGTTGAATCTTGTCTCATCAAGAGGTTTGGTAAACAAATCAGCTAACTGATAATCAGTTGGGATAAAATGAAGTTCTATATCACCATTCATCACATGATCTCTGATAAAATGATATCTGATTTCTATGTGTTTTGTCTTTGAGTGTAGCACTGGATTGTTTGCTATAGCGATGGCACTTGTGTTGTCGCAATA